>CM056198.1:33428455-34678455 GCA_029692085.1 Gymnothorax javanicus
AAAGATAAATTGAACACTTGCTGGTATGCACTATTATCAGACAGCATACATCCACAGATGATATGCAGTTAGCAGTGTAACATTTGGGACAAACACATACCTGTTTTTTTCTTTATTTTGCTCTATATTCCACAATTTTTTATTCAAAATCGAACGATATACTCTTGGCTACTTATGCCAAAGGTTGAGTTCCTCACCTTAAATTAACGGCAAATTTCCCATGCCTTAGTTTTTACATGAAAAAATGAACAACATGCTTTTTACAGTGCGTTCAATTAATATGGGGAACCTTGGAAAAATATGAATATAAGTGGCTATAGATTAATGCCTTTATCATTTATCCTCTTCATTCAAAATATTACAAAAAAACATTTAACGGGCTCACACTATGAAAATGTTTTCTTCGCCTCCCTCCCCCTGATAGCGAACAAAACAAAATCAGATTTTCTCACCTTTGTTGTAGAGCCCTTTCAAAAAAATCTTGAATTTCCTGTTTCAATTCTGTGGACCTTGACTTCAAAATGGGAATCATATAATTAGTACAGCCCCATCAGCTTGTTAGGTTTCTGCCCTCATTGTTTACTATGCACTGATGGGTCCAGCATGAGTTCAACTCCTGTCTAAGATCAGAAGCAAACACGAAAAATGCTTGGTTGTTGAGAGCAAGGAAGAGTACTAGCTAGGAATGGGCAGTGGCTAACATTAATTTTTTTTTAAAGTGCACCAATTCAGTGACTTTTCATTGGTCATTCTTACGAAGTCTGCTAAACAAAAGGTTTGAATGTATAATTGTTAAAAAACACTTGAGTTTTCTCATGCTGGCCATTGCTGCAGTACCTGTCTGTAAAATGCTCTGTTGAGGTCTTGGCCCCGCCCTCCCAAAAATCCCAGTGTGTTGTGATTGGTCAACTTGATCTCTCACTTTTAATTGGTCAACTGCTTTGCGCGTGTGTCAGAAAGGTACGCCCCTCACCATAAATGAATTTCCACTCCAGAGTGTAAATGAGCTTGTGGGCGCAACCCATTTGATTCAAGGGTGTGCCAAGGTATTTGCTTGGCGTGAAAATTCAATTGATGACATCACCAGTTGATGGGAAATAAATGGTCAGAAGCCATTGGGGCGTTTCAGCCAGCTCTGGAGCAGTGTGCTTTTCGGCAGAGAGCACTTCTTCTGGCGGTGACTTCGAGTTGTTGTCCAATGGACCTTTTAAATGCTCATAAAAATGATATGATTCACAGAACTACATTAAAATAATGAAAAACCATAATAGCAGCACTTTAACCAAAATGATCCAAATTGAGCTTTGCAAAAGTACCACCAGGAAGACCATCCTTACACGCATAGGCTGGTATTATATTTCTCATTTTTTCCTGCCTTAATTTCCCTTGTCTTCATTGCTCAATGCTTCCAATTGACCTCGATCAGCAGTTCACATCATTTGTTCATGGTTATCCAATAGCTCAGCAACACATCTCCATCGCAAGCTTATCATCTTACAGTGGTCTTTTAAAATATGTCTCTCTCTGTGCTTTAGTGCTTCATGCTGCTGTCATGTGTGCCCCTCCACCTCCCCATCACTTCCTTGTCTTCCCAGATTCTAATACGTCCCTGTTGGTTCCCCACAATCCAGACATCTATGGCAGTTTCCAGTACTATTTTCCATAATTAAATAATTATTTTCTTGTTTCGGTACCCTCTCTTCTTATGTTTCTGTATTCGCATATTCAAAATGGCTGTAAAGAGGTGAAATTGAACTTACCATTTGCAGAAATCCAGCCGTGTCCTTTTCAGCTCAACTGCAGCAGGTGCCTACTTTACGGGTCTAATTCTGGCAAAAATACACTCACCGGCCACTCCATTAGGTACACCTTTCTCGTACTCGGTCGGACCCCGTTTTTGCCATCAGAATTACCTTACTTCTTCGTGGCATAGATTCAGCATGGTGCTGGAAGCATTCATCACAGATTTTGGTCCAGATTGACATGATACCATCACGCAGTTGCTGCAGATTTGTCGGCTGCACAACTGAAAAGTGAATTTCCCATTCCACCACATCCCAAGGGTGCTCTTTTGGATAGAGATCAAGAGAGGTCAAGAAACCAGGTTGAGATGATTTGAGCTTTGTGACATTGTTGTCACAGGCTTGTTATCCTGCTGCAAGTAGCCATCAAAAGATGGTGATAGTCAGCAACAATACTCAGGTGGGCTGCAGTGTTTAAACGATGCTCAATTGGTACTAAGGGGCCCAAAGTGTACCAAGAAAATATCCCCCGCACCCTTACACTACTGCCCCCCACCCAGCCTGAACCACTGACACAAGGCAGGATGGACTCATGCTTTCATGTTATTTATGCCAAATTATGACCTTACCATCCGAATGTCGCAGCATAAATGAGGACTCATCAGACCAGGCAATGTTTTTCTAATCTTCTTTTTGTACAGCTTTGGTGAGCCTGTGCAAATTGTAGCCTCTGCTTCCTGTTCTTAGCTGACAGGAGTGGCACCAGGTGTGGTCTTCTCCTGCTGTAGCCAATCTGCCCCAAGGTTTGACATGTTGTGCATTCAGAGATGCTGTTCTGCATATGTCAGTTTTAACGAGTGGTTATTTGAGTTATTGTTGCCTTCCTATCAGCTTGAACCAGTCTGGCCATTCTCCTCTGACCTCTAGCATCAATTAGGCATTTTTTGCCAAGAGAATTGCCGCTCACTGGCTATTTATCTTCTTTTCAACCATTGTCTGTGAACCCTAAAGTTGTGCATGAAAATCCCAGTAGATCAGCAGTTGCTGAAATACTCTGACCAGGCCGTCTGGCACCAACAACTGTGCTACGTTCAAAGTCACTTAAATCAGCTTCTTCCCCATTCTGATGCTTGGTTTGAACTTCAGCAGATTGTGATGACCATAACTATATGCCCAAATGCATTAAGTTGCATCCATGTGATTGGCTGAATAAATATTTGTGTTAATGAGCAGTTGAACAGGTGTACCAAATGAAGTGGCCGATGAGTATAGGTATGGTTACGAACACCGCATATCTATTTTTCCTCGATGAGGCAATCAATCAACTCAGAGCTTTATTTGCATAGACTCACCGCCCACTTGTAACAGCACATAGTTAATGAGGTGAAAAATTGAGAGGTTGGGGACTGGCTGCAAACAGTTTGACTTTTTTTTTTTTTGTTTTGCTTTTATTGGCCACTAGCTTTGAAATCTTGTTGTGCAGACATCAGATAATTGTTTTAACGAAGTGCAATATTGGCCCTTTAACTGAAGTACAAAAATTGAATAAAAAAAATGATTTCATGCAACAAATAGTTTTTTTCAAAACCAAATGTGCTGCAGTTATTGGACCTCCTTCATTTACTAATTAGTGTAGCCTACTTCCCTGTGAGTCTTGTCTTCTAGAGTGTGAAGGTGGAGAAGCCATGACAAGGGGTCTGTGACCATTCCCCATGCTGAGTTTCTCCAGAGCCTTCAAATTCCTAGGTTGATTTTTTAAGGACAATCTTCTTCAGCTCTTGCCACAGGTTTTCCATTGGGTTTAGTCAGAGCACTGGGATGGCCATGGCGAGACCTTCATTCTGTGGTAGGTGAAAATGTATGTATGTATGTATGCATGTGTGTATTTATGTTTGCATTTATTTATTCTAATTTATTGGGTGCATTGCATTATTGTCCTATTGGAAGATCCAACTATGGCCCAGTTCCTCCTGACAGGAGCAGTCATGTTTTCATTTTAAACCTAATAGACAATTGATGGCATCCATGATTCATGCATCCCAAGAAGTTATCAAGGGTCTCTGGAAGAAAAAACAGCCCCACAGCATCAAAAATCCCCCAATATGCTTCCCCATATGGTGAGGAAAAGGTTCTTTATGGAATGACTGTCTTTGTTTTAATTACGATCCCACCTCTAGTGTCATCAAAGAGCTCTAGTTTGGTCTCATCTGACATCGAATCCAGTCCCACTGGAAGTTCTAGTGCTATTGCCAAATTGTTGGCACGTAAGTATTTTTGTGACTGAGGTCGTCTTTGGGTAGCTGTCTTGTAATTGCGAAGATGCCGTCTGATTGTTGTTTTGAAGAATTTATGACCCCAAGGAATAATTAAAGTCTGTAAATCTCCAACCATGGTGCTTTGAATTTCCTTTACCCACTTGAACTGTTCTCTTTGTTGCCTGCACTCCTACTAGGTATGCCTCCTCCTCCCAAGCAGATTTTCAACACTGCCATATGACTTAAGCTTCTTAATTTGTGCCCTAATAGTCAAAATGGGCATCTTCAACTTTTAAGCTTTTTTTTCTCACGGCATTTCTATATTTCTGAGGCTCAACAACTGTCACACCCACATCTGCCTCAGCATCCCATCGCTGTGTCGCTCCCACGCTCTGCCTCTGACACACCTGTCAACTCATTATTCATTATTGGTCTGATTAATCGATCATCACCATCACCTGTCACTTATTCCACTTACATAAACCTGCCGTGTATACATACCCCAGACTGTGCCTCATTCTTTGAAGTTTTGTTGTTGTTAACCTCATGTTATTGAGATCTATTGTTACTCAAGTTTGGTACTCACTGTGAATCTTTACTGTTGACCTCATTTGTACTAATTAAAACTCAAGCATTTGTTCCATCATTTCTGCTGTCAGCATATCAGTCTTTAAACAACTTTCTGCCACACAGTGTGGTGATTTTTTCTTCTAACCATGGCGACGGATGAATTAGTTAGGGTTTCCTTATCCCTATAGTGAAATTAAAAAGTTAATTATGAATTGAATATTCTTCATTTAGGTTTTTCATATAAGATTTTACTGGAGTGCAAATGATTGTTAAACACATTTTTGGGGTAAAAATCATTTTAAGATAACACTGTCTTCCTTAAATCACTGTCTTAAAATTCAAGGTTAGATAGATACAGTGCTGTGAAAAAGTATTCGCCCCCTTCCTGATTTCTTTTTTTTTTTTTTGCGTATTTGCCACACTTAAATGTCTCAGATCATCAAACAATGTTTAATATTAGACAAAGATAACCTGAATAAATACAAAATGCAGTTTTTAAATGGTGATTTCATTTAATGAGGGAAAAAGCTATCCAAACCTACCTGGCCCTGGGTGAAAAAGTAAATGCCCCCTAAACCTTATAACTGGTTGTGCTACCCTCGGCGACAATAACTGCAATCAAGCGTTTACGATAACTGGCAATGAGTCTTTCACATCGCTGTGGAGGAATTATGGCCCACTCTTCTTTGCAGAATGTTTTAATTCGGCCACATTGGAGGGTTTTTGAGCATGAACAGCCTGTTTAAGGTGATGCCACTGCATCTCAATTGGATTTAAGCCTGGACTTTGACTAGACCACTCCAAAACCTTCATTTTGTTTTTCTTTAAGCCATTTAGAGGTGGACTTGCTGGTGTGTTTTGGATCATTGTCCTGCCGCATAACCCAAGTGCGCTTGAGCTTGAGGTCACGAAATGATGGTCAGACGTTCTCATTCAGGATTTTATGGTAGAGAGCAGAATTCATGGTTCCATCAATTACGGTAAGTTGTCTAGGTCCTGAAGTAGCAAATCAGCCCCAGACCATCACACTACCACCACCATGTTTGACTTTTGGTATGATGTTCTTTTTATGAAATGCTGCGTTAGTTTTACACCAGATGTAACAGGACGCACACCTTCCAAAAAGTTCAAGTTTTGTCTCGTCAGTTAACAGAATATTTTCCCAAAAGTCTTGGGGATCATCAAGATGTTTTTTGGCAAATGTGAGTTTGTGTTCTTTTTGGTCAGCAGCGGTTTTCACCTTGGAACTCTCCCATGGATGCAACTTTTGCCCAGTCTCTTTCTTATTGTTGAATCATGAACACTGACTTTAACTGAGGCAAGTGAGGCCAACAGTTCTTTAGATGTTGTTCTGGGTTCTTTTGTGACCTCCTGGATGAGTCGTCGATGCGCTCTTGGAGTAATTTTGCTAGGCAGGCCACTCCTGAGAAGGTTCACCACTGTTCCAAGTTTTCTCCATTTGTGGATAATGGCTCTCACCATGGTTTGCTGGAGTCCCAAAGCCTTAGAAATGGCTTTGTAACCCTTTCCAGACTGATGGATGTCAATGACTTTGTTTCTCATCTGTTCTTGAATTTCTTTTGATCATGTCATGATGGGTTACTTCTTGAGATCTTTTAGCGGACTTCACTTTGTCAGACAGGTTCTATTTAAGTGATTTCTTGATTCAACAGGTCTGGCAGTAATCAGGCCTGGGTGTGGCTAGTGAAATTGAACTAAAAAAATGTGGTTAATCACAGTTCATTCATGATTTACCGAGGGGGGCGGGGGGTTAATTACTTTTTCACTTAGGGCTGGGTAGGTTTGGATAGCATTTTTCCCTAAAAAAAATGAAATCATCATTTAAAAACTGCTTTTTGTATTCATTTGGGTTATTTTTGTCTAATACTAAAATTTGTTTGATGATCTGAGACATTTAAGTATGACAAATATGCAAAAAAAAATAAAGAAATCAGGAAGGGGGCAAATACTTTTTTCACAGCACTGTATTTATTTAAATAAAATTTTGAAAAGATTAACAGTTCCTACATTTTTAGTTTTTTTTTGGCTGATATTTACCATGGATGCCAATTTTAGTGGAGGGCACTATATACATTTTGATACATTGATTCATGGCACCATACAGGGCAGGGATGTCCCATGGCCCATGGAGGCCTGTTTCGACAATCTATCATGAGGGCCCTCCCATTCCCTCTCATTTCAAACCTGTCTCTTTCCCAACCACCTGCCTAACCAGCCCTACAGAACAGTGGAATTTGTTACAACCATTAAAAAACAGACATCAACTGCATGTTTCTATAGAAACTAGCTTTTTCGAAACAAAAAAAAAACAAACAAAAAAACGATTAAAATGAAACCTGATCAGCCAGAAGAGATGGTTTAGGCAAAATACCCTTATCTCATCTTCATTTCGCCATTTAGCCAACTATTCTGAAGTTTAATTTTCATTTTTTAAAATATGTATTAAAATTTATTTCAGGAGCAGCCATGCGGTAGGGCTGGGACTTTTCCCCAAAAATCATATTCGAAATTCGTTTCTTAATTAATATTAATATTCAAATATATTTGAATAATTATTAATAATATTTTGACCATTAAATACTTACAGTAAGACCTACCTAGGTATCAAAACAAAGTTGTCCACTAGAGGGCGGTGTATCATGCAATGTTGATAGGCAGGCAATGACGTTTTCAGAAGAAAAAACACACTCGGTGTCTGTCAACAACTGTCCTTTTAATTAAAAGTCACACCCAGGTTTTCGACAGGTTTTCTTCACGTCACCAACCTTACAACAGGAGACCAGATGACCAATAATAGCCTTGCAGGCGTGAAAAAGCCTCTGAATCTAAATTGAAAATATCGTTTGCAACCTAACACACCTACAAAAAATTATGCACACTAGCGAATGCGTGCTCGGATTTGTAGCGAAAGATCAGCTTGGCTCTACCTCTATGATACTTGGGCATGTGCATGTATTTGTATTGTTATGTACAGATGAACGGTAGCATTATATAATGTGAGTGTAGCCGATGCAAGCATTTCGCTAGCGAATGCGGTGAACTTAGCCAGGTTTTTCATAGTTAATCTTATAATGTGCTCGGATTTGTAGCGAAAGATCACCTTGGCTTTTGAGTTCGCTCCAGACTGACTGAAGCCAGCACCGCAAACTTGGGGTCCGGCTGTGTGAAACAAAGCGAGGCTGAATCGAGCCTGTGTGAAGTGAGGAGAAATGATAAGGCCAGTGTTCATCTCACAGTAACGTAATGACGTACGATGAGTGACGTACGTTGTGCGCTACGCACTGCTGGCAGAGGGAGACAGACACATCACTCAAATAGTAGTAGTGATAACAGGTTCGAATATTAAGGGCTCCATATGTTATTTTTATTTATATTCAAATTATATTCGAACACCGAAGTTCGGAGTCACAGCCCTAATTTGCGGGATGGAAATGAGATTCGGAGATGGAAAATGGCAGTTTTTCTGAATGGAACAGACTTGAGGGCTGACTGCATTGATTCTTATTGATTCTTCGGAAGAGAAATTCAATGATGGAGAGTTTTTCTTCTTGCAGGATGAGTAGAACTGACTTTTTTTGGAATAGCTCTATCTTACTTCCAGCCAGCTAGCTAACTAGCCAGCTTTTTCTCATTTTTGGTTTACCACTGTGATCACAGAGCTAGTTTGCCACATTGGCTAACAAGACTAGCCATTAACTTTTACTAATAATACTATATGTGCTGGCATTTTGCTTAATGTGGCAATCTGTTTAAGAATTTATACCACGTTCAACAAAATAAAATGCCTTGGATTTTCACTCATTTAAAATGCGAACAGCTCGAAGACTTCAGTAAATCCCCTGGTTCATTCATTGCACTGACAACTCTGTTTTAGGGTAGCATATTGCCTGTTTGTCCTGATGGTGGAATGTATATTTTGTAAGGTATATTTCAGATATTACTGTATAAGTGAGTTATGCATACTTGCTCCTTATATCATGTGAAAAGTGTTTAAACAAGCTTGAGTTTCACTTGGATGATCAGATTTGTAAACAGCAAGCTTTACATCTCAGAGTGAACGTTCTGACAGTAAAATAAGCAGTTCCTTTAATGAGTATGTGAGCTTATTGTAGAAAATGAACAAAGCTCTGAACCTCATGGAGAAAAGGCATGTTTTCGGTTTGGAGAGGTCACTGGTGACTACTGATGTCCATCCACGCCTGTATTGATAAATTCATGCTAAATTTCACCAGAAAATCATTGATTCATATTAAACTTCATGAGTAGAAAGTTGATTAAACATATGATTATTTTATGATTTGACTGCACTATTTTGAGGGCTGTGACAGCATGGAGAGCCACTTGGAGAGCTGTCTTATTTGGCTCATAGAGAGTACATAATTTTGAAAAGCACTGTCACATGAAGTAGACTTGTGGTCAAGGAGTTTATGATCCCAGAAATGTTTTGTTTTTACTTCCATTCTCAGTATTATTTTTTTAAATAATTTCATCGCTGAATTTTTTTGTGATTTTTTTGTGTTTGTGGCTCTCACTCTGAACTAAACTACATGAACTACATGAGCAACACCAGGGACAGATACGGCCCTCGTTGCCCACCTCTGGTCTAGGCCCACTGTTATCTTAATTAAATTTACAGACCCATTGTTGCTCGGTTGTTTTTCCCCGCCACTACACACACTCAGAAGTTTTAAAACACCAACAGAGCAGTCAAAGATGGAAAAATGAAATTTCAATATTTGAAGAGTTTTATCGCAAAACAGGTTAACTTCACTGAGTCTGAATTGAGAAAAATGGCTTTCTGTGTAATTACTATTTCTGTAAAACTTTGAAGAATGGTCTTTTCTACTATTGTATATGAGCCAAATGGTAACGAATTGGCATATTCATTTCAAATCCAGCCACAGGAATATTCTTGAAAAAAAAAAAAAATCTACAGTTTTTCCGCAAAACGAGTTAAATCTATTGCTTGCTTTTATTGCAAAACGGGTTAAATCCAATCGAATAAGTATGTTTCTTTGTTGTAGTGTCGGGAAACTCTATTCATCCAATATTGCTGAATAACACAAAATCACACACTCACATGCCCGTGCACATTCACCCTTCCACACACACACACACATACACGACACCACCAAATGTCAGTCTTGGTTCATTGGACACACAAACACTATGGTAATGAAACACAAAAGTGCATGCATGTAAACAAAAATTACGCTCACATACACAAACACGCAAGCACACACACAAAAACACCCACACGCACACACGACACCACCCAATGTCAGTCTTTTTTCACTGGACAAACACTATGTTCCTGAAACACAAACGTGCGTGTGCATGTAAACATAAATACACACACATACACAAACGCGCACAAGCATGCATGCACATACACACATACACATGTACACACACACACACACACACACACACACACACTCACACCACCCAGTGTCAGTCTTGGTTCATTGGACACACAAACACTGTGGTCCTAAAACACAAACATGAGTGCATGTAACAAAAATACTCACACACATACACAGACAAGCACGCATCCAATCAAGCAAACACACACACACACAAACACAAAATATTATACACTCATGCATATAAAACACTAATTACTTGTTGTTTAGTTGTGAAACTTTTACTCTAAAGGTGGATTTAAGCCGTTTTGCAAAAAAACATAAATTTTGCCGATTAAAAGCTCTGAGTGTATTTCACCTGTCAAAAATCTGATTTCACATCAACGTAAGACTATCTTTTCTCTATTGTTTGAGATAATAAACAAGCAAAATGTGGATTTGGTGGTTAACCCGTTTTGCGATCAAACTCTTCATTTTTTTATTTTGTAAAAAAAAATCTAAATCTTAGATTGATCAAAGTTGCAAACTTTTGCTATAGCAGATTAAAAGATTATTATTTTTTTCTACTATGACAGACGTGGTTCCCCAGGTTTATTACTAACACTACTCTGGACATTCCCAAGGATGCATTAGTTTGTTTCTTCATTTTTCTGTCCAGGCTGAATATGGAAGAAATGTAGAATTTTCAATCTAAAGTAAATCAACAGTCATTTCAGATATGCATGGATATGCATGCGCTCTGGCATTTAGTATCTGTACTCTTCTAAAGCAGCCTATTTCTTGTGGGCTTGCCAAGTATAAATCCTGGAATGCTGCCAGCTCTGTCTTAGCTATTGACCTGCATGGTACTTACTACTTATCAAACTAAAACCTTTCCCTAGTGTTGATTTTTTTTTTAACTATAAATTGAGATAAAAATGTAAAATATTGAGCCAAATCCAATTCTTTTTTTGTCGATTTTTTTCATACATTGCCGCATGCTTATTTTTCTGACTTTTATTTGAGTCCTATTAATGAATAAGCACTTGAATGGATTTCTTTTCACAAATCAAATAAACTTTGTCACACTGTAATGCATTACTTTCAACCTTTTTTCAACCTGTGTGGTGAAGTTGTATGTCAGTGGCATGCCTGTGTAATCCAGGCTAGTACAATCACCTGTCACATTTTGCTTCACAATTTATGTCTAAGCATTATAACCTTACTTGACAGACAATGTACTTTTGGTGGAGATTACCCACATGCACTTTCACTTGTTGAATATGGAGCTCAATCTATATCATGTGCTGAGTGTATTCTTAATTGTCTTCCACGCAATCCAGCCATCTTTTTCACTTTCCCTCTCATTACCCTTATTGGCTGTCATTATTTAATGATTGTCTCGTGCTTCCACTGTTCCTGTTCACATCCGCCTGACTTTGGACAGTCTTCTGAGCGTTCTCTTCGAAAGTACCTTTGAGTTATTCTTCTTTAGTAATTTAGGTGGCCTTTTTGTAATCTGTGATCCTGTAATCTGCACCTGATACCTTTTTTTGAAATTCGTGACAAATCTTTGTTCTTTACATTTGATTACAAAATTTAGTTTAACTAAAAATAACCCACTTCCTTATTATTACTACCTGTTGCCATAACTGAGTACTGAATTCATTCTTCATCCCTTTGTGCAGAATACAAATAATGCCAATTTTCCCTGTTTTGCATGAGTCTATTTAAGCTTTATAACTCAATATTTGTGTCACAGAGACTCTGGAAAAATTGTTCCAGTGAAGCAAGACATTTGGAAATTCAATTGCAGAATTATTTAGGAATTAAATTTCAGAATTTACGGACGCCGGCACCTATATCTGCGCAAAGGGGTTTTTAAGGCAGATTATTTATTTTTCTGCTGCCGTGTCATGCATTGTATGATAAAAAACGTACAATATTGAATCATAAATACATTAAAATCACTGATTTTCTCAGACATATTGTAATATTGAACAAATGCATGATAGATTATATGTCAAAACATGAGCTTTCTCCAAGAAAGTACCTCAGTGTACACATGTACATTATCACATGGCTCTGCAGCATGCTAATATTCATGTTATCAGTTATTGCTCACCGTGAATATCTACTTACTCACACTATGAATGCATTTTTTTTTCAAAACAACTTTATTCCTGGGATTAAACATAGGTGGTTTAAATGTAGATTTTATTGCAGAGAAGCACAGGATGGGGGTAATCATGCGCGATTCTTCGAAACTGTCACCGTCAATGAGCCTAATCCGAAAACCCAGGCCAGGAGGCTCACATGATTAGCACCTCAGCGGCAGCATTTACCACTCCAGATGCTACTGGACCCCCAGATGACCTTGTACAGATGGCCCTTCGCAGGTTAAACTTCAAGGGGAAAAACAGTCATTCATGAGCTCATGGTTTCAGAACAGAGCCTGGTCATCACCCAATTTCTGCACTGCCCAACTTTAATTCTCCATGCATGCCACACAGTAATACAGGAGTGCTGGCATAAAATGGAGGAGACATTGTATATTGTATTTATGCCAGTAGCTGTTAGCCCCTGGGGTTCCTGCAGGATTAGCCCTGACAGCATCCTGCAGGAACCCCAGCTGTATTGCACCCACCCTAATGTTGGAGTTGTCATTGTCTGATGTCTAAACTCTTATGCTTCATTGGCCCATCCTCTGGCCACTTTGTGCATAAATACATTTTCTACCGTCAGATATTGTCTGGGGTTGACAAACTACATATTATTTGAAAGTCTGAGGACTCAGCATTCTTACAGGATTTTATGATTCAAGCAATATAGTGCAAATATTATTTCTTTGATGATGGCCCTCTGCCAGAATAATTTAGTCCCATTGGTTTGACTGTACAGTATTTTCGAGATCAGCCAAAATTTGCTGATATTGATGTTTATACTTCAGCAAAGGTCCAACAATCAAATTAAATATGGGTTTCCATGTCAATTCACACAGATTCCAGAGACCTCCCCAGTGACATCTCACAGATTTGACTGAAAAAAAATTCTAAAATTACTTTTTGACCCCAAATGAAGGAATCCCAAGTCTCAGCTTACTCATTTAGTCATTTCGGCATTATGGCCCTGGGAAATTTGGATGCCATGCCCACTTTTTTTCCTGCACTTAATTTGTAACCATATCTAGAGACCCATAACTTCTCTTTTATATGAGCTACAGGACTAAAAATTGATAAAGGGTCATTGATTGCCTCCTCTCTTGGAACCAATCCCTAGAAAAGGGATAGTAGTTCCATTGTAGACAATATCAACCCTTTAAAACTGGATTTTGTTTAGTGTGATAATGATTTTTGGGATATTGGAGGGTCCAGGTAATTGAGATTTGTGTGTTTGAAGGCTTTTTGACAACTTCTTCATCAAATGACATTACTGTAACTCAGATGATTGTCACAGACGCCAGATCATTAGTGGGGTTATGGGGGGGGTGTCCCAAAAATGGTCACAGAACAAACGGACCCTTAAGAACCCTCATTTTAGGCAATGATTTCACAATGTCTCCACTTCAGATACACAGTTAGCTTTTAATATGATGAACTCACACACCTTATTGAGGGCAAATAAAATGTTTGCTTATCCCGCTCCTTCTGTGTGAACTGATTTTCTGAAAAAAGGACCCTTTGGCCCACATTTCTTAAAAAAGAAGTAAGGAAAAGTAGGTCAACTCAGATGAGCTCAGTTTTGATGGTTTTGATGGTTGAAATCACACTCTAATACCACGTAATGATACAAACAATAACTTATTCATCATATCAGGGTGGAATGTCACCAAAATGATCACAAATTAGCTTGTTAATCCTTTCAAGGCTATAATGACTTCCGGAAACTAAGTAAACTTATGACTAGCTCTGTGTTTAGTTTTGGTGGTTGGAATTATTACACTCTAGATGCAAATGATACACAGAATAACTGTTCTATCAGGTTGAAAATCCTTTACAAATAGTCATAGATTTGGCTTGTTCACCTTTTCAAGGCTGTCTTTACCTTTTGAAAACTTGTGCATCTCGGAAATAAGCTAAACTTCTGTTGCAGTTGAATTAGATACAACATGTATATAAAGCCCCAAAATGATGTGCATTTGATCATCACATCAAGGTAGAAACTCTTTCAATAAATATAGCCTTGAAGGGTTGACAAGCTAAATTTGCCAGCCAGTGCACAACGCACGAGTCTTCTGTTTGTTAAATATGCAGGTACGAGCAGCAATGTTCACACATTCAAACAATTAAAAATAAGATTATGATGTGAAAGATTATTATCAAGATATTTACGAAATACATGTCATAATGGTTCGTGCGAATGATATCCCCCATCAGAAAATGCTATGATAAAGACGAGTTGAATCGTAAGGGAACCTATTCCAATGCTACAATTCAACGTGTGTGGTTACACATGCAGGTATTCGCAAATTACTCTGGATAAAGCCACAACTCCTAAATACTGGCGGTATCATGTATCATGATGTCGCGATATCACACCAATGAAAATGTATGTGCTCAATATACTCATGAACCTTGCAGCGAAAGAGTGACTGATAATATCATAAAAATGATATAAAATACCTGATTTAACCCCTTAAGCCCTGAGCTTCTGGCTTGAAAATGACATGTCCAAAATGAAATGACTATATCTCTGCAACAAATTGGTTGATATGAGTAATCTTGGTATCATAATAAAGGTAACACCTTGGGGATTTTTGTCATGGTGTAAGAATCAGGGAGTCTGAGTAAATGAAGATGGAACACTGCATAAATGAAACATCTTTTTTGCACCAAACAAAGTTTGACTTTTATCTGCCTTAAAATTATTCAGTTGCGTCTGAAACCCCTAAAAAATTACAGCAGAGAATCTCACCATTATCTGTGCCAAAGTTTATTCCAATCAAGTAAATCAAAGCACTGTGCCGTTTCATATTTTCAGACAGCAAACTGTAAAATTTAATTTCACTTATATGTCACTACAGGCATACATTCCATCCAAATACAACCACTTTTAAATTTTTAGAATTTACAATTTTTTTTGAATCATTTTTATTATTTCTGCCAGTCCTGTAGCCTATACAATTTATCATTCAAAGATAATACATACAAAGAAATTGAAGTTTGACTCCACTGGAGCAGATTTATTTTAAAAAAGCATATAAATAAAATTATAAATACAAAGGTAATGTACAAAAATGGTTTAAAAAAGTTGAAAAGAACAAAAACCCCAGCAATTATTTATACATGTAAAATGCTAGTAATGCCTAAGAAAGTACATGTTTTCACCAGGATTTGAACCCTGATTGCATGAATTGCAGTGCTGCAACCTAACCACAGGGCTACCTCAGCTCACTGAATCTTAATGTAAGAAGCGTTGATAATTTAATAAATAAAGTATCATCGCTTCATGAGGCAACCTGTCTGCAACTATACTTTCCTACAAATGCAACCAATTTTTTTTGAACACTGAAAACATTATTATTAAGTGCAGTCTTAAAATTAATTAGGTTGCACTGTTAAAAAAATCCTAGAACAGGAGATGGAATTCAGGGAAAGCACTGGGTTAATTCATTATTTATTATTATTATTTCATGTTTTTTCCATCCAAACAATATCACTATTAAACCTGTTTTCAATGTTATCCTTCAGTGATCTGTCATTTCTTGATACTTTCTCAGTAATCACGGGCTTATATATTGGTCTTGATTATTCAGTAAATAAATTGTGTGATTATACATCAAGCAATCTTAAACAGGGTCAGCATGAAAGCAATTATGCGTTGAAGGGTTAGAGACTCGCAGCACATCATTTGAAAATCCCGTAACACCGGCGTTACTGCCAGGGGGACGTAGGGCTTTAGGGAGTTAACCATCAATGACCTGGAACTTCATGGAACTTCAGAATGGATGGCCAATCGACTGCCTACAACAAAGTACAGTTTGGAAGGTTTCTGCCAATGGAGTAGCAACGCAACAGATGAAAGGAGTTCTCCACATGATGACATTATGCATGCTAGAACGTGCAAAAGCACCAGAAGCAGGAAAGAGTGCATTGGACAGTGATGTCACCGAAAGCTGATGAACTCCAAACCCAATGTGACAGAACGCAGGTAGACTGGGAAATTTGGAGCCTCCAACATTATAATATTTGAACCAGTATTTGGTGTCTTTGAGTTTTGAGGCTGAAGGGTTTTGGTGACTGCACCACTGGAATATATTTGTTTTCTGCCAGTCAAAAAAAAAAAGAACAAAAAAACTACATATAATCAGTGTTGTTATTCAATTTTGAGTCATATTTATTATGATTCTGACTAAAAGAGAGGAATCTCTTGAGGTTCACCTTTCAGAAATGTCCATAATTATGCTTGTGCTCAAAGTATTTAAAGAACAGTGAGCACTCTATTTTAGGTCAGTCCTAGATCCAAACGGGTATGCTAGTAGAGTTAAGCATGTTCTTTCACTCTTCAGGCACCGTTGCAATTAGGGCCAGTTGAGATCCATAGTTATATGGCTCGGTATTAATCATGGCAGTCAGTGCTGATCATATTTGCTTTGCGGCATACTACACTTGTTTTAAAACTGGATGCCCTGAAAGGATTGGAAATGGTTTTTCATCAAATTTGCTTTCATCTGAGAAATGTTTAATGGATACTCTGTCTGGAAAACTCTAACAATCAATATGTTTTTTTTTCGCTCTGATCTCCTTTATGAAGATTTGATCTCTCTCACATGCTTTACACGCATTTCCGCACAGGCCCTGGTGACCAATTAAAAAAAAAAAAATGTGAAGACCAGATTGGGTGTTTATTCATGAAAAGAAATATACAGAAGTGGGAAAAATACTATAAGGGCAGTATTAGATTTTTGTCAATCCATTGGGGCAAAATGCACATTTATTGGAGAGTGAGGCTCTGAAATGAACTGGAATGCAGAACAAAAGGAATTGCCATTGTTTGTCCTTAATGAGTTGTTTACAAGCTTTAATGAGGATTCCATTGCCTGTAGAAAACGCTCAATGCAAATGATACAAAACAGACCGCTATATTGTGAATTCCTTTGTCATTACATTGTGAAAACAACAGTAGTACAGCAAAACTACTCTTTATATGCGGACATGTAGAGTCAGATTACAAGCGGAAAGCTGTCTGTAAGTGTATTTAAGTTGCATTTCCAACTGAGGAAATGAACTGAGTTGCTAGTGCACTCATGTTCTCATCATTATGACAGTCATATGCTGGTCCATTGCTTAGAATTCCTGGACCCTCAAAACAACATGGCTTTGTGTCTGCGACCCTACTGGAATTTTTAGGAGTACTCTCCATCAGAGGGAATCGCATCATGTAAAACTAATGAAGAAAATATTCAAATGAACTTCAAAGGAGACATGCAGAGGACCCTGAAGGGCCAAGCACTTTTGCACTTGTCCATTCATAAGGGTGCAGTTGTGCAGATCAAGAGGTACGCAGTTACACACTTGATTTACGACTTCCATAGCAACACAGTGAATTACTGAATTGTCAGACACTTTTGAACATAGAAATTGCAAAAAAAAAAAAAAAAAAAAATGATGGCAATTACCCTTAACTGCAAGAGTGGAGGGAGACAATGTCAATTGATTTCATTTTAATCGACAGCCTGAATGGCTCACCGCTCTGCTAGCTTCCTGTTAGTTTAGCTTATTTGCTTTTTATGGGGTACTTGACTTAACTTTGTGAAGCAGAATGGGTTTAATTGAATGCCTGATTAAATTCCTGATATCTACATTATCATGGAAACAAATAAGCTGCAGACATGACTATAGATGAAATGCATAGAACAGCAAAAAAATAACCATGATGAAATAAGTGGTCGGGAACATAATCATAAGAAAATGATGCAAATTAGGCCAGCGAGTAAATATATTATATTATTATTATTATTATTATTAGGCTACTTCGTCAGGTGTTTTGACGCATCACTTTTCAATTGAGAAATATTTTTCTCATAGGGAAAAGAGAGAATGTTTCAATACCCTGATCGTAAACAAGATAGAAGGGCTTTCATGGCAAAAAAAAAAAAAGATCAAGAATAATGTATTTGCCTTGTGGTACCACAGTATATAATCCATCATATTCATTGTTCAGTTACACTACATTACTTATGCCAATACTTCATTGTATCCATGGTAAAAATATATACACTAGTTTGAGTAAAATTAATTGCCATGTGCAGTTTAGCTGCAGATATTTAAAATGCAGCACAAAGAATATTTTCCAACTGTGGGCTGGTTATCAGCCAGTACACTCTGCAATACTGAGCAGTAATTAATCGTGATTTTTGATGTCACTGTAACGCAAACTGAACTAATAGCAATGTCTCTTTGGGTCTAGGATTGAGACAATAATATTAAAAAAAAAAAAAAAATGACTGCACTATTCTAAAGCAATATAAAACTTTTGATTGCATCATTCAAAAACTATTTGTCACTTGAGTAACACAAGGTCGAAAGTGACATTCCTGGTAAAACTTGTTTTTCCCACCGCGAAGGACTACAGTGGTGCCCTCTTAATTCATAGAACGAAAAATATGTTTCTCCAGGAATGTCACTTGCAACCTTGTGTTACCCATGTGACAAATTCCTGACCTCTGGATAACTCACAAAATACAAAAAAAAAAAAAAAAAATCCTATTATCGTTGAGCCCATTCTCACTATCCCGAGTCGTCATATATTGATGTTTCGGCAGATACTTTACACCACATCACTATATGACAAAAAAGGAACCCTTTCAGGTCACTTTTGGATGCCATAGGTATCCCCATCGACTTCAATACAAAGCTAACAAAATTTGAGGACAACAGTCAACATGACAAAAAATATACTGGGAGAGGTTCTAACCCAGAACCCTGTTATCGCAAGGCAATGCTGCCAACCAGAGTATCAAAGACTACCCCAGATGCAACTATTCATAAAATACCTCACCTCATCCCAATCTCGGTCTCGGATCAGTGTTTTAAATGATTCTTTTTCCCCAAGCCCGAACTTAGATTAATGTATTAAATTTATGAAAATAAATTCCCTGTCACCAATCCTGATTTTGGATCAATGTAATTAATAGAATAACTATTCTCTTTCCCAAATTACAATCACAGATCAATGTAATGAAGAGATAAAGTTATGATTCCCTTTCCTTAATCCCGTTTATAAATGACATCAAATTACAGGATTCCCATTGCGTTGTATTTCTGAAATGACTGAAGTTTAGTGCTAACCATTTCATGAAATGACTGAAATTTTTTGTCATTTCATGAAATGACTAGCCTGGAATCCATCCATATCAAGCTTTGGTCGCTCCCAACGGTCACTTGCTTATATGTCTGGCCTCAGTCGGTAGGCCAGCGTTTGACTTTCAAATATTCGCACAAAATCCATGCGAGATCTGAGGCCAGACTGATATCAGTCGGTGACCGTTGGGAGCGACCAGCACTTGATACGTATGGATTCCAGGCTATGAAATGACTGATTTCACAATCTTACTGTAACATATAATCTGGCAGAGCATCACTTAAGTGTTACTATATGACAAGTTGGGATGAGAATGAATTGAGTAGTCTTGCTGAATTACTAAAGGTATATTTTCAATATAATTACACTTCTACACTAAGCATATGCGCATGCACTGAGCATTCAATTGAATAAGTGATTATAGTAAGAGCCCACCTCCACACATTTTCAAAATTCAGGTTTCGCATTCCTTGCGCTTTTTTGTGACAAGGTTTTTGATTGTATACAAGACTGTCCCAACTCTTATGAATAAATGTGGTAATTCTAAATGTATTTCACACAGTGAGTGCATGACAGGCCCAACTTCAGGAGTTGGGCTTCTGTTGCAGGAAATTTTGCCTCAGTGGACTGGTGGGAGCAGCAGTGAAGAATATTCTCAGTAAATACAAAGTGTTATGGTTTTCAGCAGACCTCAGAAATGACAGTAAAGTTTCTGAGACTATGTTGTCACAAGCCAGGTTCTGCCCTGGAAAGCCAAATATCAGGGATAAAACTTATCCACAGCAACCAATCTACCCTGAGCAGTTGGGTTTTAAGGCCACCAAAGTTCGAGATGTCCAAAAACGTGATATATATTTTCACCTGCGGCACCGGCTTTCCTTGATAAGTTAGTGGCCACGGATAATAGAGATGGGGACGAGGAGTCAGATTTTGAGGATGTGATAAAGTTTGATGTGTGTCGTTTAGTCAGCTCTGTTAGGATGCATGTCGTCACTTCTATTGCGAAGAAGTAGATTGTTTGCTTGGTTTGCATTTCATGTCATACTGAGATAAAATACCCCCCCCCACACACACAATGCAGTATTATATCTCAGCATGAGTATCCTAATGATGTGAGGAAGTTACAAAATAGGACCTTTGGACTGTTCATTTCATGTCAAGTTTGCATATAATTGATTCTAGGGAAGTAAGACATGTTTTTTCCCTTCCATGTAGAAGATTAAGGCCCAATCCCAATTCTCTTCCCTTAATCTTAACCCTTGGTTTCAAGTGCACTAAATAGTAAGATTTCCCTCAACGATGAAGGGATAGTTTTGAGGGGAAGGGAATTTCACCTAAGAATTGGGACGCCACTTCATGCAAATTAGTGTAACACGTGTGTCCACGTACGTCTCGCGTATGGCCGACGTACGATTCTTGCGCTTATTTCGAGGTGTTTACATTCTATCATGTAATCTGTATCGGTTTTGTACACTGAACTGTTGCCTACATTATACAGTTACCGACTCATTGCATGGCTTGCCAGAGCGATCATTGCAACTTTGAAAGTTGACATACGCAGCTACAACCGGGTAGCTGTCGTGGTATGTTGGCATTCACAATCACAAACCAGGTCATGTCACGACACAAATTTCAAAGAAATTGGAATACAACACGTGTAAAACGCAGGCATGCTCGTCACACATAACGATAACATTAGCCAAATGCGTGCAGCATTACTGCTATACAGAGAACTCGGTGGATATCATGCTGGCTACAACGTGAATTAGCGATTTTCAAACATTCATATTCTAAATCAACGCTTACAGATAAAGATGTTTACCCACAAACATAACATATTCCGACATGTTTTGGATTTTTTCATGCATGCTTACGGAAATAGTACTTACAATTGTGCGATGCTTTTTCATGGCAGCTGCCATCTTCTTGGAAAACTCGTCCCGCTCAACAGTCTCGGAGTGCAGCCTGCGAAATTCATTCTTCCCCTCAGTTCGTAGTGAGCATCGCCTGGCCCTTACAATTAAGTGGGAATTTTAAGGGCGAAAAAGCACTTCCCTGAATCATCTTACAGTTTGGGACACCCTTGCCCTTCGCGGGAACGCGCAAATATTAAGGCTAGGGTCAATTTTGAGTGGAAGTGTGGGTATTGGGACAGACCCTAATTTGTTTAATTCAAAAAGGGTCCAAATCGCGGTCTTTATTTGGTCAACGAGCTGGAAACCCAATGATCTTTTGCCTCCATATTTTGTCACTTGCTATCTCAGGTGGGGTACTACATGCATCAGAAATTAGATATTAAGATCAAGGCCAAATTACAAAGAACAAAAAATAAACATGTTCTCCCAAAAAAATTTGTTCCATGCAATTGGACCCTTATTGAATCCACCAATTCAATGTGGAACGACCACTCACGTTTGCAGGCTGTTCTGAAGTGTCATGAGTTAAACAGTGATTTTAACACTTAC
The DNA here is from genome assembly GCA_029692085.1 of Gymnothorax javanicus. NCBI lineage: Eukaryota > Metazoa > Chordata > Actinopteri > Anguilliformes > Muraenidae > Gymnothorax > Gymnothorax javanicus. Next base: position 33,450,157 of record CM056198.1, read on the forward strand.
ATTTATTGAAACCTCTGCTCCAGCCATTGTCCTCTTTTGACCATAACTACAAGTTACCGAGTTACGCAGCTAAATCACTGAGGGACTCAAGGGGCTGGTGCAGGATCAATCAGATGAGTCACTACTGTGCAGTGAGCCAGAGCACATCTTGCCAAATGAAACCGACTGTCCCTGGGTGACGCTATGGGCAATTATCCACCCCCCCTTCGACGCCCACCACCACCACCTTCCACCTTCCCTACCCCCCCCACGAATCCCGCCCACAGTCAGCACTGGCACCATTAGGAATTGATTCCAAATAGTGGCCCGCTTCACTGCACCACGGACTGTCTCTTTCACAGGGAGCACCCAGGCAGACAGGCGCAGTGTTTTTGCTTAATGCACAGAAATGACAGAGTACAGGGTACAGTGACCTTTTCATATGGAACAATATAATGATTTTTTATTGATGTTTGATATTCTCTGAACCCACTGCCCCTGCTCACCCATCTGTATAGGAAGCAAACATGTTTTGTTTTCCTGTTTTTTATCTATATTTATGGGAACTCATTCCAGCAAGTCAATTTGCAATTTTAATTTAGGAACGTAAATATTAAATGCTGAAAGTACTCAGTGAGCCCACAGAATGAGCCCTCACACTGAGAACTGAGCCACTGAGGGATTTCTGGATTATACTGTGGCTTTCTCAAAGATGGCAAATGCATTTCCTGAATTTTTAAAGTTATCCTGACAGCACTATCTCTGAGGCATAAAGGAAAGAGTTCTTAATCCTTCACATGGATGTTTATGTGCAGACTTCACTTACCTGGCTCTGACAGAGCTGATATTGTATTTGGTAACATGTGCATGCATAGCTGTTTGTGTGTGTGTGTGTGTGTGTGTGTGTGTGGCTGTAATGTCTGCAAGTCTGCATTAATACTCTGAAGAGTGTGACGCATTAGTCATGCAAAAATAGTAAACACAGTATGAAACAATTGAGCACTGCAAGCTAGAATGCTAGTTTTAATTGGGATTGGCTTTATTTTTCGGAGTGAGTCATGAATGTTACATAATTCCTTTAACAAACTTGTTTTACCTGGCATGTGCAGTGAGTGCAGATGTCCTGGCACTGCTGTCGAGTGGTATAATGGGTGGTGAATTGGGTCAGTAATCCAAATCATGAACCAACATGAATAAAATATGTGCAAGTAAAATTGTTACACTGCTGCTTCAAGGTAAGTTTAAGTAAGATAAATAGGCTGATTTACTTCAGGTCTGAGCAAACAAAACTTATTGTATGTTTTTTAAGCACTGTCAACAAAAGGCAATTAAATCAGCTCACACTTTTTTTCAAGGTTGCAATAAAACATTTCAGTTCACAAACCATATCTGTTTTAATGTGCATTTGACTTGCTTACAGCAGTTCTTTTTTTTCCCTGCAGAACTGTACTGCTACATCTTGCTTTAACCCTCATCCAACCAAGGGGGGGTAGGTTACCCCCCCAACAGATTTTTTCCTGTCGCACAAAAACGTTAACAGATATGATCTAATGCTTCCAGGTAATTGTTTATTCATCCTTTGCGCTCATTTTCATGAAAAAAACGATGAAGGTACCTCACCCCCCGGGGATGGGGTAGGCCATCAAAGTCGAAGGGTAGGGGAGGGGTGGTTGCCACCAGCGTCAAGTTTTGCCTGTTTTTGATACAAAATATGCTTACAAATTAGTTGCAAATAGTATGCTATTATTATGTTTCATGCTCAATGAACTTTGTAGACCACACTGATTGTCATCCTTATTGATTTATTGATGTAGCTTGTCCTTGTATTAGTAAATCTTGGAATTACAATGACCAGCAGTGACCAGTAACCTTGAAGTGATCTTCACCTAATAATATTAGAAGTGCATGACCGACATACTTTTATTTGTGTGTTTGACTGGTTACTGTACTGTATACTATTTTTATACTGTGCTATAGGCCTACTATTATACAAGTTCATAGAATTGTTCATAAAGTTGTTCTCATAATTCATAGATAGAACACACTTGCATAAAAGGTTTATCATTAGGGAAAAACAAAGTAAAGAAAATGTGAAAAATGTTCATAAAACTATTTGTTTTCCTTTTGTGTGTGTTTTTCCCAAAATGAGTTATTTATGACATCGTAGTAATGTCAAATTTATGTTACTCATGAGTTTATAACATTTATAATAATACTAAAATATGAATTGTAGTATCAGTACTTCTAGAGGTTACAGAAAGTTACTTATTTTCAGCTAAAACTAATAAAAATATTAAAAAACATGGATTTTTGTCATTTTGATGTTTTTTCCTAATATGGTGTTAGTTATAACATCACTATGACGTCATAATGTTGAAATGTGTCTTATTTGTACTTGATTTGAAGAGAGGACATCTGTAGCTGTACACTGATACCAAACAATATGATGTTTGTCGCTTAATTTCGAAATAATCATGCCCCTTGGTTGGGGTTGTAGTAGAAAAACCTCTGGTTGGACGAGAGTTAACAATATCATTTCATAATCAACCTATATAGTCATGAAGACTTATCTGTCAGCATTTATCTGTTTTCAACAGAAACCTTTTCTCCAAAAAATCACAAATAAAGTGTTTTATTCAAGAGCAAAGGCCTAGTCTACATATGCATGTTTATTTTTTTTAAAATGCAGTTTTTCCTTCCACATTTGTGACCAACCATGAAAAAAGGCTGGCAGGGTCAAAATTTTCAAAATTCAGTTTTATGTTATTTTTAGGTAGCTGGCCATAGGCCAGTAACCTATTGTCGTCACTTTGCGTTCGGCGGCGTCATCGGTATTGGCGTCGGCGTCATCCGTTTAAAGCCGTATCTCAAAAACGGTCTGATGAATTTTCTTTAAATTTGGGGATGTGATCAAATCGGTCATCGAGTTAAAGCCTGAGCAAAAATTTTTTTGATTGAATCGTTCGTTTAGACTTGGCGGCCATTTTTATGTCGAAAATGGCCATTTTTAGCACTTAGGTGCAATTTTCTCAAAAATTGTCTGATGATTTTTTTTTTAATCGCAGCAATGGAATCAGTATCATGATCTGCTTCAACGGTGTAAACGGCATTTTGATTGAATCACTCCTTCATAGCGCAACCTAGGCAACGTGTCTGGACTTCATCATTTTTCGGGGTGTTTTGTGCTATAACTCTCTTAATATGGCATTTAGAGCTTAGGTATGTATGAGGCACTTATAGAGGTTCAGGTATCCCGACATTGTGAGTCAGTCACATTTAACCTTGGGCCTCAAGGTCAAGGTCAAATGGCAAAAATGTGCTATAACTCTCTTAATATAGCATTTAGAGCTTAGGTATGTATGAGACACCTATAGGGAATCAGGTATGCCGAACATTGTGAGTCAGTCACATTTGACCTTGGGCCTGAAGGTCAAGGCTAAATGGCAAAAATGTGCTATAACTTGCTTAATATGACATTTAGAGCTTAGATATGTATGAGGCACTTAAAGGGAATCATGTATTCCAAACATTCTCGGTTGTTCGAATTTCACCTTGAGCCTCAAGGTGAAGGTCAAATGGCAAAATTGTCTTATAACAGCTTAATGTGGCACCAATAGGGAATCATGCAAGCTGAACATTCTCTGCAAGTTGAATATGACATTGGGCGCCAAGATCAAATGGCAAAAATTGCTATAACTTGCTGAATATGGCAATTAGAGCTCAGGTATGTTTTTGGCATCTATAGGAAACCATGTATGCTGAACACTCCTAGGCAGTCAGTCAAATTTGATGTTGGACCTCAAGGTCAAGGTTATATGACAAAAATGGCCCATATTTGTTTAATATTGTTTGTAGAGCTTAGGTATGTATTGGGCACTAATAGAAAATCATGTATGTTGGTTGTTTTTGACATACTGGATTTGACCTTGGGCAACAAGGTCCAGGTAATGACAAAACGGCCTAAAAGTCTTTTAATGTTGGCTTTAGATCTTCGGTATGTATTGGATACTAATGACAAATCATGTATGCTGATCAAACACACCATATTGGATTTGACTTTGGTCTTCAAGGTCAAGGTCATGCGGCAATATCAATCTATTTATTTCCTCGTTTAATAATGTCTTTAGAAATTAGTATGTATTAGGCACTAACCTAATATAATTAAAATTTTTACGGGCATTGTAACCGCATGGTCGACCTTTTTTCACGATCAATTACGGCAATAAAAACTGGTCAAAACCCATTTTTGGATGTTTGTTCTTATTAGCATCATGGAATAGAAAGAATAATACTAATTAGACCCACTTGATGGCAGTGTTGTGTAAAAAAAAACATTGTCTGAAAGCAGAGCAAGAACCAGAAATGAATTGAGAAGAGGGCGCACTTCACAAATTGACAGCAGACGACAGTGAAAGTTCAGGTTAGAAAAAAATCTAATCGGATTTCATGATCTTGACTTCTTAAAGATTATATTTTTGCTAAATGACAGAAATGTAGCTGTCTGTCACTCATGAAAAAGTGTGACTGCTCAGTCGAGTTGCCCGATGATGGTAACTAAAACCCCTTTCTCACTGATTAGCTGCGTTGGCCTGTGGAAGTGTGCGGATGAAACAGTTCTCTTCTTTCGCAGAGAAGAATTGATTTGAAGAACCGTGAATTGATTCGCAGTGGTATGGGACCATTCGCCATCACCGCCGAAATTTGCGAAAAAATTAAATAGGTTTAATTTTTTCGCAGATGTCCGAGCTGGAGCTTTTTAACGGCAATATCGTGTAGACAATGTGTTGCTTTCGCAAGAATTTGTGTTGGCTTGCTGTTGAATCCGCGGACTGATGCAAGTTACTTTTCTCCTGTTGTAGCTGTAACTGCCGGCAACCTTCAGGTCCCTTGGCATTCTAGTTTATAGAGTGGACCTTCCTCTTCCAGATATTCATCTGAACACGTATTTGCTGTATTTAAATTAACGTTATTCAAAATTGCATACCTGTCAACTCTCACGCAAATAGCTTGAGCCGCACGCTTTTTATAGCCTATTTAACTGCCGAGTGCCACTTTTTTTTTTAATCAACCCACGCAATACTGCCCTACAAAGGCTAAGCACAGTACCTACAAAACAATTTAAGATGTAAAAAATGGCTTCAGAGTTTGTTTGCTGTCCCAACAAAGGAGTAATTGGCACATCTATGATAGATAATGGTTAATTGATTTGCCATGGTATCATTTCTATCCAAATAAATCCTGACCTCCATATACTTTCAGGCCCAAAACTGCACAACTCACATTTTATCCAATGTGTAGTTACTGCACTTAGGCTTTGTAGGGCAGAATACCGAGAGTGAAGGGCGATATTTCATCGGAACGCGGACTAGTTCAGTCAAGGCGAAGCATACCCTGTATCAATTAGTAAATAATTTTTCTGTACTGAATTCAGCCCATGATATCATCGCCGTTAAATCACATATGGAGAAAAACCGTGTCTTCAGTTGCCAATTATGATAATCGGAAAACGCGTCAATAACGGAAAATGATTGAGAACTAGCCAGGACTAATAAAGGGATGTGTCTGTGCCCCCCCCCAATTCCCAGTTCAAGCTCCGCCACTGAATAATAGCCAATTTTCTCAGCAGTATTGAAATGGAAATTTATCGAGACACTGAGGGGATTTTGCGTGACGTATCTATAGCTAAATCCCGTGGATCAGAAGCAGTTTTCCAAATGCGAAAGTAAACACAGTCCATGTGGCAAGCGGGACATTTAAATTGCGTTTTTTTCAATAGCATGATCGCCGCTCGGAGGTACCTTTTACCACGGCGGGTCACATTTTCCAAAAATTCTCTTTTCACACAAAGACGCAAAAACACAATCAAGAGTATGCCAAGCCAACAGTCGGCAAGGACATAATCTAATGTTAAACCATGTTGGCCAATCTTAAGCCTTAAAAACTCGCCGGAAGGCACACACTCTGATATCACGAGCCAAAAACTCTGTTTTCCCTGTCCACACGTGAAAGCAGAGTGAAAACAGTGAAAACAGAGTTTTTAAAAATTCTCACACTGGAAGGCATTTTCCAAAAGGTCTGTTTTCAATGACTGAAATTGCTCTTCGCATGTGGACAAGGGGCTGAAACACATAAAGAATGTGAAAATGTTTTCAAAAATACCCATGTATGTGTGGACAGGGCCAAAGATTCCTCTGATCTTAAAATTCAGAAAACCCAGCCGCATTCTCATTAACTCTGGCCCTTATTATCAAAGGCAGAACTGCTGTGTATAATTCCACTGTCACTGGGGACTTTAAGGCTTATAGGGAAATATATAAAATTACATATAGCAAAAAATAATTTGAGTAATGGAAGGTCTAAGGATCCAGTGGAAACTAATTCTGTCATTTTCTTTTTGCTGTTCTGTGCCATTGCTTTAGAGAAGCTTAGTGGTGTTAGCAGCAATATGTAAATGTGTGTAACTGTCAGATCTCAACCTCAGCTGACGGTTTTCACCAGATACAGAGAACGATTACTCCCTTGGCATTAGCAATGTATGACACCAGAATTACCTTTCATTTCTGCTTTTCGCTTTAGAGAAAGCAAGAACAAATTTTAAGAACAACATAATTTAGGAGAACATGGAAGCATATACAGTCACTTACATGAGAGATTGATTGACTATATTTTGGATTGGCATTACAAATTTTACTGGATCTGAAATATAATTTTAATCTCACAGGTCAAAAGTGATATGTTGATACTCACTCTGTATGGATGACTAACTAAGCCAGCCTTGATTCTCCAGATGGCCCATTGCTCATTTATTCTGGTGGAATGGCTGACTTCATAGATAGACACTGTCCTTCAGCCACCTACCAATGCTTAGAAAACTCAACATTGGTAGGCAAAGAAATTCTGATTGTTTTCTGACAGATTCTTCTCCCCTCACCTTTTACTATTTGACACTTTTGTTTCAGTTTTCCTGTGAAACCATCTCCGAGAACTTGGATTGTTTGAGTCTTTACTGTTTAACGACCCTTTCAGCATTTTTTTCGCCTATCACGTCAACATACAATTCATTCACAGGCCCTCTGCATGCCAACCCCCAGCATGTAATCTTAAAGTTTTAGTAAAGCTAATCTTATTGCAAAGTCATACTGCAGAAGGCCCAGAGCCAGATGACAGATTTCCGCTTTTGACAGTTGTAACTGTGAGGCCAGAGTCCAACATGGTTCGCTTAGGAGGCTGAAGGAGCACTGAGACGGACAGGAGACAAGTGAGGAATGCGGACAGCATCTATGTGAGTGTTTCAATTTAAATGAGAATGTCTGGATTTAGATTCTGCTGATGGAAAGAGAGTAATTTTCAATGGAACAGGGGAGTGACTGAGAGCATTCAACCGAAAATTTAAAATGACATGACAACCATAGCGGTTTGGGACAAATCCAATTAAACCACACCAATTTAAGAAGAGTATGCTATTAAATATACTGTCAGACTTCAGATGTAATTTCAGTTTAATTGGATTCAATATAACCTTCTTATTGTTTTAATAGTTTTTCTACTATTTTTTTTCCAGAATTTTATTTTTCTCACCACATTACATTGTTTTCTCTGTTGTTAAATCTCAAACATTTCAATGAAGTGTAAATACACTGTTGGACCCTGTTTCTCACGAATGTGCCATTTACAAAACAATTTGGTGCCATCCAGATTTGACAAAGCTTGTGTTCATTTCTCCAATCTCCAATCAAATGGCTGTCCTAATACTGCACTGCAGCCAAATTTAAAAATATATTTTCGTAATTAATTTAAATTAAATTTGAATACATCAAAAATATTATGCTGCATACCAATACAGCATCAATTTAACAAGCTAACTGGCCTTTGATATGAAATAAAGCAAGCGTATCTGTCGACCAGAAAAAACAAAAAACAAAAACAAAACAAAAAAAAAAACTTCTAGTTTTCAAGCTTTTACCATCTGTTAAGCGAAACCTGTGTTGTAATCTTTATTTTCTGCTGGTCTGCCAATGCTATGTACTCATTATTTTGAGCAAACATTTGGAATAAAATTAGAGTGAGAAGGATGGCATTGCATCTGATATTCAAATGAGTTGCTGTGGTCGTGACCAGAGATGATCAATCAGATTTGCAGGTGGTTTTCCTTGGCATACAGTCCATATTTCTTTGTCATGGGTTTGCTCTCAGAGCCTCTAAAGGATAACTCATATGAAATTGAATTTATGGAACTCTTGCGGCAGGCGACCAATGCGTTTCCTCAATCAATCAATCGTGCAGTATACACATTTAATTTCTTCACATGCTTGCATCACAGTGGAGTGCTTTTCTTAAACTAACCTTTGGAACATCCCTGAACACTCATTGCATATGTTACCCTGTATGTTTGCTCTGCGCAAATGGCTCTCCACCACCCGAACTACAATCTCTTGTTCGGATATACTTCCAGGGACTAGCTGTGGGGATGGGGGTGGATATGGGTAGTACAGGTATCCCTTCTCTCAAGTAAGGAGTTGTACCCCTCCCATATGCTCCCACTTTGGTAACGTGGCATGTGCACTGTAGTATTTTAAGCAGATCCATTAAGTGGAAAACTTAAAAAAATACTTCCACTAAATTAAATACATGTTGGCCAAACAGAAATATAGAAAATATTGTTGCAAATAGTCTCAACTACCATCACCTAATCAATATACAGTTGCAATAAAAATTATTCAACCCCCGTTGCAAATTAGGTTTACTGGCAAAATTTACAAACTTTCAGCTATTTGCAATGAACAAATCAAACAAGAACAATTTAAATAGCTCAACACAAAAAATATTAAAAGTGTCTTCTCAAAATTCAACACAAAATGCCACTTTTAATGACTACTGCAGGTTCAAAATTATTCAACCCCTTCATGACAAGCATCTTCAATGATAAGTAGAGCACCCCTTTGCCGCGATGTTCTGATGAAAATGTGATGCATAGGCAGATGCCAGCTTCAGCAGCATTCCCAAGGAATCTTCGAACAGTCCTCATGGACAATGGCCTCTGGTTCACTAATATTCTAGGGTAAGCATGCAGCAACTGTCTTCTTCAAATCTTACCAGAGATTTTTTATGGGGTTCAAGTGAGGCGACTGTGATGGGCACTCTAGGATCTTCCCAGACTTCTTCTGAAACCAAGTCTTGGGGGATGTTGAGGTACACGTAGGATCATTGTCCTTTTGGAAGGTCCAATGATGCCCACGCGTCAGCTTCCCTACAGGCGGCATGACATTTTCTCCTTGGATATCCTGGTACTTGACTGAATCCACCTTGCCCTCCACACTTTGCAGATTTCCAGAGGAAGCAAGGCAGCTGCAGAGCATCAAAAAGCCCCCCACAATTCTTCTCTGTAGGCAGGGTATACTTTTCAGCATATGCTTCTTCATTCCTCCTGCAGACATGCCTCTGATTCATAAGCCCAAAATATTCCAGTTTTGTTTAATCACTCCACAGAACAGTATCCCAAAACTTCTGTGGCTAATTTATATGGTTTTGAGCATATTGTAGCTCGTGCTTTTGGATCAGTTGTGGTGTATGTCTTGGAGACCTTCAACATTTAGTATGCGCCCTTCTGTGCAAACTGAAACCTCAGTGCCTCCTGCCTCCTAGTCTTGCTGCGGGTCTCCTGCAGTCACTCGAGGGTTTTTGACCACCCGTCTCCTCAGGAATCTGGTGACAGCCATCGATAGCTTCCTCTTTCTGCCACATCCTGGTACTGTAGCCACTCTTCCTTTAACTCTGAACTTGCGAACTATGCTTTCAACTGTACCTCTACAAACATTCAGTGCCTGTGCTACCTTTTTGTATCCTTTTCCTTTTTTGTGCCAGGCAATGATCTCCTCTATTAGCTTATTGGACTATTTTCTCGACAGCCATATGTTTAATATGCAATCAAATTTCACTGTCAACAAATTCCTAGCGAATGCAAGTATTTGATGTGTTCTATCTCAAGCAAACCTGATGCAACTAATTAAGCTTTTCATTAGCTGCATTAGGTGTGCTTGAGACAACACCTTATTTGCAAATATACTCTTATGACGGATTCTATTCGGGGGGTTGAATAATTTTGAGACTGCAGTAATCATTAAAAGTGGCATTTTGTGCTAAAATTGGAGAAACCACTTGTAATATTAGTTGTGTTGAGCTATTTAAAATGTTCTTGTTTAATCTGTTTATCACAAATGGCTGAAAGTTTGTACATTTTGCCAGTAAACCCAATTTGCAATGGGGGTTGAATAATTTTGGTTGCAACTGTATGCACACTTGTACAGCCTCCTTTATATAACGTCATATCTTACAACTGTGACTGCTGTTGCTATACAAGGCGTGTACAAAGTTATGACCATCTCATTATGTTCTACGACTTCCCACCAACAGCAAAGCATTTGTGTGATGACACAAGTTTATAGGTCTGTAATTCCTACGTAACTAGCTCAATATGGATGTAAACACCTTCCAGTTAAAAGCCTTCACATTATTTGCATCCAAATAAAGCGAACCATGTTGGACTTACAGTGCATTTGAAATTGTGTACCTGTTCAAATACTTTTGGACCGCACTGCATATTCTGAAATCGCCCCCTTTCATCCACAAAATCCATCTGGGGGATGTGAAAGTATACACACATTATCTTTTTCTCTGTTGAGAAAGCTTAAGCATTTATCAGTTTTTGGAAGGGGATCAACAGCAATCCCCAGGGATATCTTAAATTCAATACTCATTCTTGTCCAAGCTCTGAAGTGCACCGAAAAATTCCTTGCGTTAAATGTTTCACAGGGTGAAGGGGATTGGGCGGCCGTGTGGGCAGGAGTGTGAGCAAGGGTGAGTGATGCATGGAGTCCGAGGGTTGGGTTCATTTTGATGCCGGTCCTTTTCCGTCGGATAAGCGGCCCTTTAATTCCTTCCGCTGGTGTAATGTGCTTTTAATGTAGTTTGTGAATTATGTTGCTGTCAGCACTGTGACCATGTAGAGATGCCAAGATACTCCAGGGCTTTGAATGGATTCAGAGAAATGCGCCCAAGGTAAATAAATCAAAAATGGTCGGTTAATTTGATCAACTAAAAACAGAGAAGCTGACAGAACACACTCTGGGATTATTGCGATTATTATTTTTAGGATTATTATTTTTGTTGTTGTTGAAGTTTGATTGGCATGATACAGTAATTTCCAGCACAAGAGTAATGGTAGTAATGGTAGTTTAGTGGTGGCAAGAGTCATTGTAGCACTTAGAACCAGAGCTAGTGGTAGTAGGTCTAGTTGTTTGGGATAATTTCATATTCTTCATTTACTAATTAATACTGATGATGATAATAATAATAATAATAATAATAAACTTTATTTATAGAGCACCTTTCATGGCATAAAATGCAGCTCAAAGTGCTTTACAGTAAAAAATTACTAATGAAATAAAATTAAAATTAAATTAAAAAAAAAATAAAACAAAAACAGTAAATAAAAAGTAAAAGCACAAAATAGGATGCAAAGAAATGTCAGATATTTAAATTAATTAAAAGCAAGACCAAAAAAATGAGTTTTTAGCAGCTTCTTAAAATTTTCAACAGAGGCTGCATGTCTAATACGTGGCAGGAGTTTGTTCCAAATCCTTGGTGCATAGCTACAAAAAGCTGCCTCACCGTACTTCTTGCAGTGTGTTTGAGGCACATTAAGTCTACCAGAGTTTACAGACCTAAGTGAGCGGTTTGGAACATACTTCGACAAGCAGTCTGATAGATAAGAAGGTGCCAGGCCATTTAAGGTTTTAAGAGCCATTCCGTGAGAAAATGGCACTTTTTGAAGAAGTTGAGAAGTTGACCCCCGGCATTGAATGAAACTTAGCAGATAGGTAGATATGGTAGTCTCACTGAAAAAGCCAAATTTTTAGGTTCGTATCTCAATAAATCTGCCAGTGAAACCACCGGAAAGCCACTAAAGTGGCTCAGTTTTGCCTTTGACACCATATTTTACATCAATTATTATGACTTAAGGGTACACAGTACCGGATGCGTTATACTTTTATCATGACCTGTCACACTTCAAGTCTGGATAGACATTAGCACCACATCAGCGCCAAGCTGGGTAACTATGTTATTGAGGCGGAATTATTTGAGAAATCACAGTAAAAATTGAAAATGGGAATAGGAATGAAATAATATCCCAGACATATACCAATCTAGAATGCTTTATTATGTGTTTACTCACTATAAAACTATCATTTTCAGTTTATATTCCCTTGGTATCTTGCTGGGTTCGTCCAATGGATTGCTGGAAAGATGGTCGAAATTGATTTTGGTGCATGTTTGCGGTATATTTTCTCAGTAACCCAGATATGTTCCATGGTGATGAACGCCCTGACGAAGACCGCATAGGTCGAAACATGTTGGCTTTTTTAACTGTTTAGCCATGATATAATAAAGGCTTTTTATCCCTTTTTTTTGCTTCTTTTTGATCCAATTATTCTCTGAGTGCTTGGAATTCTTACATTTTTGGTTTACTCTCCCATCCCACGCTTCCAAGAGCACCAGCTTTACATTTTTTTGGTAACTTTTTCATCCCATGAACGCCGAATATTTTCTCTTATACGCGATGAACGCTGTTTGTTGTGCTTTTGGAGCTCTGTTTTCAGGAATATTAAGAATTTCCTTGGTAGTATCTACACTTTCAAGCTAGACGGAGCCAAAGTTGGAGGAAAACTCAAAATGGACCATTACATAGCAGATTGTGCCTATGTTTCGGTGGCATTATTTTGTTTACCCAGCAAGACGGAGATCTGAAATTCTCTAGATACATAGTCCTTTGGGGTATATTACAGCATAAGTAATATCTCAATGGTAGTATTTTCAGTGTAGATGATTTTAAACATCAAAACTCAGAAAAATTTGCCTCTAGGGGGCACTGTAGGCTAGATACAAGTACTGCCCATCCCCAGCAATGCACCAAAGAATTTTTTTTGAATTGTGATACACACAGCTAGTTTTCTCAGAAAGTGAAGAGCTTGGTTTGGTACAATGCTGGGTACATAGCTTTCTGACTAAAGGTGGCGCTCTAATGAGCTAATGCTCTACTGACCTAATATTCCATATTCCCAGGCATATACCAAAGTTCTATCTTTTGAAATATATGAAGCACATATACAGTTATACATAAAATTTGTAATCCCTTTGGTATAAAGCTTGTTTGGTTGTAAACTGGTGGTGACTGTGAGCATTACAAACGCACAATACATAGGTTACTACCAAGTACGGGTACAGCGCCTTCAGAAACGTACGGCATGTTATAAAACATGACCAGTCCAAAATTTTTAAATGCCAAAAAAGAACTAATGTAAAAGGCGTACCACCGTAAAATGCATTATGCAGACATGCGTCAACAGTATACGTACACTTACATAAAATAACAGTCCATAATTTGAACTCTGAAAAAAAATTCTTTGTCACACATCCATGTACATGAAGACAGAATGTATAGTACAAAAGTTAAAACTGTTTTTTACTTTTCATGTTATCCAAAGCAAAATTATGTCAACACAGCATGTGACTAGCTCTATCCGTCAGTCTGTTTTTGGAATTGGATTGTGGGTTGGCGGCACCTGCTGGTGCGCACCAGAGGTGCTCCTTAGCCTTGGCCTTGAGCAGCCATCCATGGCCTTCTTCATTGGTTCCGGGTCGATGTTACCCACGGAGCCAGTCGAGCCCGAGGCAAGCCCTACTACACTGCATCCTGGGTCTCAACAGGGCTGCTTACAGGCCGTTGATAGTGAGCTTGTCTGTCTCTGAATTAAATAGCGGGCTGCAGCCTATATGGCACAATAGTTGCGTCAAGACCCATGGCTTGGTACACACAGAAATGGGAAGTCTGTAAAAGAAACCCCATCCTCCCACCCAGCGGGCATCCCGTAGGCTAGACATCATGGGCAGGTGTTAGGAATGAAGGCATGCAAGTTACCACTACAAATGAACTGCCCTTTTCTTGGCAGAGTGCTGCTTGCTTGCTAGGACCTCTGTGCCCTTTATCAGGATAACCACTCGCTAGATGCGACTGCTGTGCCCTTTTTCATACCCAAGCACCATACCTTAGGGAAATCCTAGAATTAACACTGAAGCCTGCTTTCTGATTCTAATAGTAATGCAAAAATGCAGAGAATTTGTTATTTTCTGAAACTCTCCAACACTACAAAACTGTACACTGTACTGACTACTGGTAAAAGTCTTGCATGTTGACACAATGCTACAATCACCACCAATATTCTTTTCCAATATACAACCAACCCAGCTTTATACCAAAGAGATTACAAATTTTATGTTTAACTGTGCACGTACCTTATATATGTGAAAAGACAGAACTTTGGTATATGTTTGGGAATATGGAATATTAGGTCGGTAAAATATTAGGTCTTTAAAGCACCACTTTTGGTCAGATAGCTATCTACCAAGGGGTGCGTTTCCCAAAATCACAGATGCTAACTAACATAGTTGGGCCCAGTGACGGTGAATGGATTAACTATGTAAGTTGCTAACTTAGTTAGCAACTACACTTTTGGGAAACGCGCCCCAGAATAGTAACGAGCTAAACTTTTCATTTTCAGAGAAAACTAGCTGTGTGCATCACAATTCAAAAACAATTTCTTTGGTACTTCGCTGGGGATGGGCAGTACTTGCATCCAGCATACAGTGCCCCCTGGAGGCGAATTTTTCTGACTTTTGATGTTTAAAATCATCTACACTGAAAATACTACCATTGAGATTTTACTAATGCTGTGATGTACCGCAAAGGGACTATGTATCCAGAGAATTTCAGATCTCGATCTTGCTGGGTAAACAAAATAATGCCACCTAAACACAGGCACAATCTGCCATGATGTGGTCCATTTTGAATTTTCCACCAACTTTGGCTCCGTCTAACTTGAAAGCGTAGATACTACCAAAGAAATGCTTAGTATTACTGAAAATAGAGTTCCAAAAGCACAGCAAACAGCATTTACCCTCACAGTACAAATCTGGGTTACAGAGAAAACATACCGCAAACATGCACCAAAAATGAATTTCAACCATCTTTCTGGCCGTTTATTGCACAAACACAGCAAGATACCAAGGTGCTATTCACTGAAAATGATGGTCTTGTTGTGTGTAAACACATAATAAAGCGTTATAGTTTGGTATATGTCTGGGGTATTATTTTATTCCCATTTTCAATTTTTATTGTTATTTCTCAAATAATTCTGGCTCGATAACGTAGTAACCCAGCTTGGTGCTGACGTGGTGCTAAAGTCTAACAGGACTTGAAGTGTCACAGGTCATGATAAAAGTATAACATATTTTGTACTGTGTACCCTTAAGTGATGTAAAATGTGGTGTCAACAGCAAAACTGAGCCACTTAAGTGGATTCCAGATGGCGCTATCGGCAGGCATAGTGAAATACGGACCTAAAAATTCGGCTTTTTCTGTAAGACACTCATATCTACCCATGTGTCAAGTTTCATTCAATTCCAGGGGGGTCAACTGCGCACCGAATGTCAATCTCTCATGGAATGGCTCTTAAAAACAAGTAAAAGAATTTTAAAATCTATCCTCAGCGCTACTGGTAGCCAGTACTGAGGTGTCACTTGCTGGTTTTTTTTGGGTTTTCTCGGTTTTTCAGGTGTGCCAACCTGTTAAAATGTAATGCTCAGGTGTTTATATACATTAATGATAAATTTTAGTTATTTAATACCTTTCAAGCAATACAGCACCAAGTGCTTCACAAACAGGGAAGCAGAAAAAAATGTAAAAGTATATATAAACATAGCACAAGTTCTAAAGGGTTAATAGAATTAAACACCAAAAGGAATAATGAGGATTATTGTAGTTGGTAGCAAGGCTGTTACACAGGGGCACTCATTATAACTACACAGATTAATCAGTAATGTCAATTAGATAACTGCAGTGTTCTAACTTGCTGCAAGACCCTAATAATGACTTTCCTTCTAATTGTGCTTTAAACCAATATTTTAGTCAATAGTTTTTAATAACATATGTGGGTATAATATGTTTGAAGTACCTGCCTGAGACTAAACATCAGTGCATTTGTGGCCGAAAAGGGTTGATACCCACCAAAGTCCTGGGCGCATTACTGTCAAAAAGCTACGGTGGGTAAGACTTTTCAGGATAAGTTTTTCTTATATTTTTTGAAATTCTCTTAAAAGCCTAATAGCAATCAATAAATGGAATAGTTTTAAAAATATTATTATTATTATTATTATTATTATTACAATTCCAAAATAGTTGGGACAAAGTGTAAATTGTGAATAAAATCAAAATGCAGTGACTTTCAGATCAAATGAGCCAATATATTATTTACAATAGAACATAGATAACATTTCAAATGTTGAAACTGAGACATTTGACATTTTTATCCACAAGATGAGCTTATTTCAAATTTTCTGGCTGAAACAGGTCTGAAAAAAGTTGGAACACATGCAAAAAAGGGCTGAAAAAGCAATTAATATATAAGAGAATCAGCTGAAGGAAGATTTAGCAAGTAATTACATTAACTGGCATCAGGTGTGTAACATGATTGGTTATAAAAGGGATGTCTTAGAGAGGCTGAGTCTCTCAGAAGTAAAGATGGCCAGAGGCTCTCCAACCTGTGAAGGCTTGCGTAAAAAAATTGTGGAATACTTTAAAAACAATGTTCCGAGCTGCCGAATAGGTCGGAAGCTTTTTCAGAGTAGCGCACAATTGGCCATTGTGCTACAGGGATGCAAATTGGGAAGGGTCTGCCAGGAAGGGTAATACATAAATGGTTGCTTTGTTCATTGCTTAAGCGCCTCCTGTTGGCCGGACGGGGGCTCATCAGGAAGATTCTATGCTTGCTCAAGTTCGGGTATCCTCCGCCCTCTTTCTGAACTTACGAGGTTTCAACCAATTAGTGTATAAGAAACAGTGGCTGACAGGCGCGTGCTTCGCAGGAGAGCCGCAAACTGTCTTCACTCTCCTGAGTTGGCAGCACGAGGTCGCATATGAGCAAGCCTTGTACATAGTTCCCCAATTGGGCATTCCAGATTCGGGTGGGATTGGAGATGCCAAATTTATGTTTAAGAAAAAAAAAAAAAAACAGTGTTCCTCAATGTCAAATTGCAAAGGCTTTGAAGGTCTCATCATCAACAGTGCATAACATCATCAAAAGATTCAGAGAAACTGGAAAAATCTCTGTGCGTGAGGGAGCTTGTCAATATTCTGAACAGTGAACGCATTCATTTTTGAACGGACGCCTGTTCATTTTTGGATGCGTTCGAGGCTGCAAACCTGGTCACTGCGTTCAATGATGAACACCTTTCTGTTCATTTTCTGATGCGTTCATTTCCCGATGTATTCATTCTCCAATGCCTACCCAGGGCCTGATGCGTTCATCTGTGTGTGAAGTGAGCTTTTAGATTATGGGCGCGGATATTCTTTTGTGAACGACGACTGAATACGGATGATGGATTATATAAACGCTTGTACAGCCTATTTTAAATTCTCAGTTCCTTAAAGTGAGATAGTTTGCATTGTCATTGTTAGTCTTTTTTCATATACTGGGTATAATCCGCCTGCTAAAGATCATTTGCCAATTTAGGTGACTCTTCAGGAATGGGATTATATGCGACCTACTCCTGTTCTCTGAACAAAAACATATTAAACTTAATCGACTGAACAAATTGAGTATTAATCGTGAACATCATCCAAAAGTCTTGTCACCGGTATTCCAGCGTGTCGCATGAATTCAGGTCTCACTCCGTGATCTCGTATCCCTGAACCAGCTAATCCCCATGGCATCACAAGGCTACTTAGTCGTTTATCTTGCAATCAAGCTTATTCATTAATTGAACTGATAACACCCTTATAATAAGGGTGATATTCATAAAGGGGGAAGGGGGGGAGGTAAATATTTATTAACATTCTGTTAGGAAGAGGTCAGGGGAACACCAGATGCAGGATCCAAAGTGTTTATTAAAACACAAAACACTAGGAGAAAATGGGCACACAAGCCAGAAACAAAACACCGTGCACATGCACTGAACAAATGGGAAAACTAAGGTACACTGCCAAAGGCAGGGGGAAACAGAAATACTCACTCCAAGAGTGGATAACTAGAAAAACAAAAACTGAACCTAACTAAACTGACGGACACACTGGGAGACTAAGACAAGGGGCAGACGAGACGAGGGCGCAGCAAAAACAAGACTCGGAAAATAGCACAAGGAAATACTCGGGAAGGCACGGGAGCGGAGATTTCACAGTACAGCTCAAGTCTAGCAAAGTTCCGTCTGATGTCTCCTCCCATCTCTGCCACATAAATAGTCACGAGAGGAGGCGGGGACTCGGAACGCAATCTCGACTGGAACAGAAACACATGGGATTAATAAACAAATTAAGGAGGACCGGGTAAACCATAATGACTCGAGACAAGACGCTGAGACCATCAATCAAACTAGACAGTTTAGATTAAGGTAATCTAAACGTGACGAGTAAAAAACACCACGAGAGAAGCAAAGGAAAGCACAGCTTTAAACGCAGTTAATCAGGGAACGCTTAGGCAGGAATTACAAAAGCTAGAAACGCTCGCACTCGCTAATGAGTTAATAAAGGTTAATACTACGTGACGAAATATTTACAATCACCCTCAAATAAGTGCTGGTTAGTACGGTTAGTAATTATACTATCAGAGAACGCATTCACTCAGAGTTTCGCGAGACCCCGAATTAAGCACAGGTGGAAACAATGAATGAAATACCACAGCCGAAACCAAAAGAGGAAACGTGATTGGACAACGAGACGCAGGCATGCTGAAGGCTGTCACGCGACATCACAGGAGATTGGCAGAGAGGGAATCGATCATCAGACGGCAGAAAGAAAGCTGAAAAATAAAACGAAAGTAAGCACAAGCACAAATAAGCACAAAGACAACCCACATGAGGCAGAACCATAACACATTCAGACATGCTGATTTTATAATAGCCTACTGTGCACATGCAGAGGTTTTACTTTGCTCATCTGATTATCTAGATCTGGACTTGTCGTCGGCAGCTCCCACAGAGCGGCGGTTTCATGTGTTGTGATTTCAATCTGAAAAAAATACTGTACAATAAATGAGAAACGCAGTGTCTACGTGTCCGACAGTCATTTGGTTTCAATATAACTCCGTGTCCGACAGTCGATAATTGTTTTTAATTTCTTCAAATCTACTGAATCTTTTAGATATTAAACGTGAATGTTTTGATAAGAGGGCTCAATTCTTCAAGTTGAGTACCGAGAATTTCAATCAATGTTTCTGTTTAAGCTCTGGTCAATAAAGTGAGTCGACATTGGCGCGGGACTTTGTGCATTTATGACGAATTTAGCGACTGTCGGACAGAGATCCTGAAATACTCCGTGTCCGAAAGTCATAGAAGTTCAAATTTTTCGAGTATTCCATTTATTAGACGTACAAACTTGGCCATGTTTGTGTTCGACCTTCACAAAATGCAAATTGATAGCTATTGACTTTTCTTGGTCTTTTCATTCGTTTTCTTCCGTTGAAGATAGACAACAGTCTTTATTTGGTCTCTCTTTTGAAAATTAGTCAGATGGATCGAACAGATTCACGCTTTATTTCCACACCAGAGATAAAATAGTGCTTGCAGTCAGTGAGTAAATCAATTCCATGACCATTGACATTGTGAATTAAATATCGCATGCACAATCAAGACTGTCGGACGCGAAATGCAAAATACTCCATGTCCGGCAGCCAGAAAAAAGTAAAATTATTGATATGAGAACAGATTTAGAACAAAATAAAGAATAAAAATATATCACCAACAAACAGAACATCCAAAAAAGATGGCCCGCAAATAAATAAATCGCAGTGTTCATTGGATGTTCTGTTTGTTGTTAAAATGTTTCTTTTTATTCTTTATTTTGTTATCAATCTGTTCTAATCGTCCTTTTTTTTTTTTTTTTGGCTGTCAGACACGGGGTATTTTGCATTTAATGTCCGACAGGCATTGTAGGGGAGACCGGGTCTAGTTGTTACACGTCCATGTTGTTCCATTCTAAATAGTTCCAATAATAAAACACAGACGGCGCTCTAATTTTTCCTGCTGCTCCGCGAAGGTGACCCGCGTCGTGACAGAAGGACATACGTCGAAAGTCGCAGGTTAGTGTTTCAGAAAAATGCTCGAAAAAGTAACTTTCTTGGTGTTTGGGAGATTTTGATTCACATCAAGCGTAGCTGATACATACCCGAGATTTTCTGGTTTATGAGAGAGGAAGACATTACCCACTGTGTCATGACACACCCATGTAAAGATTGCACTAGAACATTTCAAAATTTCGGGACAATGGTGAAGGGTTGCTGATGGACTAGTTGATACACCCAAGTTGTTACAGTAAGAACGTGCCCCAAAACCTGTAACAACTTGGGCAAGATCTATTTACCTCACTGAATGACTTTCTACCTTTTTGTATTTCAGAAAGATGCCTTGAAATTACAAACGAATAACGAAACGTGGCAATGCCATTAGAGAATGACTCAAGAGGTTCCTTACTGTGGCTTCATGGGATAATAGTAGTAAAGCATCCCCCTTAACTTGCCTACTTTAGTGGGAAACACGTCTCACTTAAGCAAATTCTTAGTGTAACAAAATGCCCCACAACCTGCAACAAATTACCCCTCCTGTAACAAACAACCCCATATATGGGGTAGTTTGTTACAGGTGACAGGGGTCTATTTTTTCCTCACCAGCATTTCGCATGCGCAGAATATAGGGGTTGCTGCAGATCAGTCATGTAGTCTAATAAACTTTCTATCTTTACAGTGCATATTGATAACAAAAATCTGATAATGACAATTCTACAGCCGTTAAAAGAAAAAGTGTAACAACTAGACCCGGTTTCCCCTACAGACTTCGTTGTATTTATAAAAATGGCCCAAATAAATTGATTGCAGTGCCCATTGGATGTTCTGATTGTTGGTGATATATTTTTATTCTTTATGTCGTTAGAAATCTGCTCTCATATCAATACTTCTACTTTCTGCTGGCTGCCGGACATGGAGTATTTTGCATTTTTGCATTAATTTAGATTTATATTTAGCAATTTGATTTAGTATTTAACGTCCTCTTTTTTCCTTCTACAAAAAGTTATACTACAAAAAAACGATATCACCTTTTCTACAGCAATTTACACATATTTGTGCGTAAATGTGTGAAAAAGAGACGGTTTCAAATGGCAACAATCTTTTTTCCCGGTTTTTGACGCTAAATGTGCAAAAACTGTACGGTATAAAACAACACACCCTATTTTACAAACGGCCCCCCATAATCTGAAGGCCAAAAGTCAAGAGTAAACTGACGCTATTCAGGTCACGGATATTCATTTTTGTCCAAAGCAGGGCTTGAGACGCCCACCTGGATCACCAGTATTGATTACATGTGTTTGCAATGGCTTACCCGTAGAAGAGAACCGTAATTTCGCATTTGTTCCCGATTTATCTTCATCGCATAACTAATCGCGTTTTTCCCATGGCCCAGCTCATGACATACATTGATATTACCTTAGGTACGTTTCACTTTTGCGGAAATTTCATTGTCTGAGAGTGTGAGGAAAAAAAGTCGCTCCATGTTAAGTCATGCTGCTAATATTTCGCCAAACTGAATGCCAAGTGTAATGTTGGTTGAATAAGTGATCTAACTAGTGAGAAACAAATGGTTACTTAAAGTGAAATCTTGCTAGCTACCTGAAGTTAGTTTTAACCGGAAAATAATGTCAACTAATGTTAATTAAACATGTTCGCTAGTTTCAACTAGCGAACTAAACCTGGTTTCTGTCACATGTTGGTTCAGGTTGCTAGCAGTAGTAAATATAAGCCAGTTGGATATGTCAAATTATGAGGTGAATTTCAGCGGAGAAATCCCGCGAAGGTGCCATTATTGATTAATTATTTTATGTGCAGGAACCAGAGCAGCAAGCTAGAGAAACAGAGCAAGCTGTTGGGGATAGAGGTGTATCAGGGCTTCAGGTGAGGTCATAAATATGACTTGTTCTGTGGAATTACAGGGAAAGCATTAAAGATAGTCTCAAGATGTTCAGCAAATATAACCTTTGAAAGTCAAAATGTCCCACCCAACTTTGGGTCAGTGGGGGAAATGAAAGAAATCGTAAATCTAACATGATCCAGTAATAATCGGTGCATCTGCAAAGCCAGGAAAATCATTAAAGACCCCAGCCACCCCAGCAACAAACTCTTCCAGCTGCTGCCGTCCGGCATATGCTACCAAAGCCTCAGAGCCAGGACCAGCAGGCTTAAGGACTCTTTTTTCCCCTCAGGCAATTAGACTGCTGAATGCCTCTTGAACGCTGCTAACACGCTGTCACTCCTGCACTTTACGCAACATATTTATTGGTAGTGTTTTTAATTGTCTTTTAATTGTTTCGATGTTTTTATTATGTTTATTTTTTTTAATTGTTGCTTACTATTGCTGCTGGTGTCGACGGAAGGCAAGACCTAAGATTTTTGCTCTTTTTTTAATTGTAATATGATGAAGATGCAATAAAGTGAATCTGAATCTGAATCCGATTAATGCTCGGTTTGCGGCTTGTCCAATTCATATCGGTGGTCCATTTTGAGGTGTTTATCGCGGCTGCAATTGCGTTACCGCATATAAAGATGCTCAATAGGAGGATTGCGAGCTGGCTTGCTAACGTAGTTATATATCCACTCACTTGGTATAAGTGTCCAGGTTACTAGATCTGAGCGGGTTTCATATGTGCACCGAGATGGTTTGCAGCTGTCAGTTAAGGTTGTGGCAAGTTTATGTATGTGGCATCTTTGTATGAAAATTTTGGAGGCACCTTGCGTAGCTTAATTACAAAAACGGAGAAACACTCATTCGGATAATCTCTGTATACAGTAAAGGCAGTATCTGCACTCAGATTTACAAAAATTTTCCAGCGAGCGCGCCGCATCACATAGGTGTCCCTACCAATTCTCACATTAAACCTACGCCCTTGCTTTCAAGGTTAATTAATAAACCTTCAAAGAATCGTTTGCGAATGTTCCCTGAACGTTCTGTGGTAGGTGTTTAAAAAAACCCTCAGGGAACCTTTGGGGGACGTTCCCTGGTGGTTAAGGTTAACGGAATCCACACCGACTCCGACCGGTCCATCCGCAAAACGGAGAAGAGAGGGGCCTCGACTTTTGACGGTTGCAGAAAATTATTGGACCTTCCAATTTGGACGGGTGGCCTAGATTCAATTGTTTATAGGCTCATCAAACTTTCCGCATTGTTTATGTATACTGATTTGATTAATTTATTTATTATAACCAGAAAGCTGGTAGAGACACTGGGAGGCCTTTTATGCTTAATTTTTAGTGAAACGTAATCCCCACCGCCATCTGCTAAAATAATGGAAATCTCCTCCTGTTCCAATTCATTATATCAGATCACCTATGTTTTGACTTTATCAATGTAAAGTGATAATTGGGCTCCCAGTGTTAAGATAAGCAGTCTTGTTTCACTGCAGGCAGACTATTTAAAACTGTTCTGGTCAGAATTGGCAACATTTTGCTGTACATATTGTCTTGCCATACATATCTGTCTATTTATATCAGTTTGTTAGTTATGTAGTAAAAAATAGTAAAATAGTTCATGAAAGAAGTCTGAATTTATGTTTTTTTTTTTAAATTGATCATTCATTCATTCATTCACTTAATTTAATTTTCTTAAGGCCTGAGACACACATTTGACTTCTCGAAAAGAAGACCATCTGCTGGCGTGGACATGTAAGTGTATCCAGCTAATACCTCAGGCTTACAACCTACAGAAGAGTAATGCAACTTAACCGTGAAACGCAAGTGAAGCACAGGCCTAGTTCATATCAACTGAATTTCATTTTGTAATTAGCCTGGCTATAATAAATGAAAATTCCATGCAGTGTATTTTACCCATAGGTTTATAAATTGGGTTATTTTCCACAAAATGTCCTTTTTTGTGCGTACGTATTATTTAGGTATGAAATCCACGCAAATTTTTATAAAGAAGGCCCCTGGTCTTTCTGCTGGTAATGTTCAATGGTCGGACAAAGAAGCAAGCTTGTAGGCCTGTTTATAACTCCTGCAGCCGTTTCAAGAAAACTTTAACATTTTCGAGAGAGAAACCTGAGTCTCCCGATTCTCGACCTATGGGCTATAGATAAATTAATTGTTTTCTGTATATGCACATACCTAGCATAAATCCACGAAGTGCTCCTGTGCCGTTAAAATTTTATTTCAAATGTCGCCCCATGTACGACTAACAAAAGTATCTGAAAGCCAGAGCTCCTCCAGCTTGTGGGCTGTCTGTGTAGTGCAGCCACGCTCCTGCGTGGTGTAGCTACATAACCACCGAGTAATGAAGACATGTCAACCGATTATGCCCAAGAAAATGTGCCGTTTAGAAATATGGGGACTGACCAATATCCTCTCTGTGCCGTCTCCTGAAATATGGCGCCAAGCGGATTTATTCATATAGCCTGTACTTGGGACTGTAGCCTATATCTTTAACGCAGTAGCATAACAAGAGGGAGGGCAAAGACACGTCCCTTTATGACAGCAATTAGTCCTGGCTAGTTCACAATCATTTTCCTTTATTGACGCGTTTTCCAATTATCGTAATTGGCAACTGAAGCCACGGTTTCTCTCCATATGCGATCTAACAACGAGGAAATCATGGGGTAAATTCAGTACAGCAAAATAATTTACTTATCAATAGGCCAATGTTCACGTTGATTGAACTGGTCCGTGTTCCAATGAAACGTGGACTTTCACTCTCGGTATTATTAAAAAAAAAAGTGGCACTCGGCAGCTCAATAGGCTATGAAAGGCATGCGGCTCCATCTACAGTGCCGTGAAAAAGTATTTGCCCCCTTCCTGATTACTTGCTTTTTTGCATATTTTTCACACTTAAGTGTTTCAGATCATCAAACACATTTTAATATAAGGCAAAGATAACCCGAGTAAATACAAAATGCAGTTTTTAAATGATGATCCCATTTATTAAGGGGAAAAAGCTATCCAAACCAACCTGGCCCTATGTGAAAAAGTAATCCTGGCATGGCGTTGATATATCTGGTGGCTGAAACCATCGTAATTTACATGACACGCCCCTATAAATTCATGCTCCGGGAGGCATAGTCCTGCCCACTTCACGACATGACTCTCGAAAGACGGCAAAGAAGAGAGAACTTCACTGAGCAGGAAATATAAATTATCACGTCCGAGGTGAAGAAAAACAAAATAATTTTATTTGGAAGCCTTAAGAGTGGCATAAAGGGAGCCCAGAAGGCTGCAGTTTGGAAAACTATTGCTGCTGCGGCAAACACCGTTGGGGTGGAAAACCGGAGTGCAGCAGACGTTTGATTTAATTCATTAATATATCGAAGTGACTATTCGCGCTTATTTAAGTGTGCCCAAGCACAAAAATTGATCAAAATTTGCGTTAGACGCACTTGTAAGTGTGGCCAAGATGCACATATCTCCATTGCCCACACTTACTTTAAGTGTGTCCAAAGCTAAAATTTATTCTTGGCTAAACTTATTTTAAGCGGTACTTTCTATAAGCGGCACTGGAATGGTTATCAACTGGCGCACTTATAAGTGTGGCCAAGAAAAAAAATTCAGCATTGGCCACACGTAAAATGCGAATAACATCTGCCTTAATAAATTCCATTTATAGATCCATGATATTTCATGTTATATAGCTTACATAATTGACCATCCAAATGCTTTACATGTAGGTTAAAAAAAAAAAGTGGTCTGATTTTAAGATTGCCACCAAAAAACAGGTTGCGATGCTCAGGCGCTGCAGGACCGATGGAGGCCAACCAGACTCGAACGTCCAGCTGTCACCATTCGAGGAGCGCATGGCAGCAGGGCTCCCCCCTCCATCGTGGGAATACGAGGCGGTGGGGACACAGATGAGTCCCCACCGCCTTGATCAGAGCTGCATGAGGGTAATTGTTAAAATACAGTCTGCAGAGATCACTCCTCATTGTACTTTTATTAGTATTAGCCTACTCCATGACATTTTATTGTGTGCAACACAAAACGAGCAGCCACTCGTCACTTTCCCGGAGGAGATCTCTGTGCCAAAAGTTCCTCTTCATGTTGGACAGAAGCTTATTCCTCTAACAATAGAAGATCTGCCATTGTCAAAATGTGATCACAGTCAAAGTGTCTGTACTGAGCAAAAGAAACGCAAGTTAGCTAGTTAGTTAATGTACTCTTATGGTTACTCAGTCAAAGTGACCGCAAAATAAAAAGTTTGATGAATTGAGTGTAAATGTGCACGCACTAGTAATAAATTTGATTGTCTAAAATAATTACGCGCTAACTTATTTTCCAGTCTGCCTTTAATTAACTTGCGTTTCTTTTGTCGTTCAGTATACATCTGACATACCACACTGCATATCTGCCAAGCCACACATTGCTCTTAATCAAATTGATGGTAATTGTCAGCCGTCTGGCTTGACAAGTAGGTTGTCTCAAAATATAAGTTTAATTAATTTGTCAACAAAGGTGTCTTATTTATTTATTTATTTATTTATTCATTCATATATTAATTTAGCCTATTTATCTATTTACCCTATTTATTCATTTTACTAATGACCAACAACAGCATGACGTCCGCATCGCTGCATATGGTTTATTACTCATTTTGACAGCTGCACTTGTTCCTGCATGTTATTCGCTGGTTTCAAATCTGCGTACACCTGGTCAGACCTGGCGTGAGATTTTTGCGGACCGTTCACTCATGTTCAGATTGATAAATGCTGATCCTTGCGGGAGATTTGGGGTACATTTTTTTGGTGTACGCACGTTTGATAAATGAGGGGCAATGAGAGTTGCCAAAATGCATGTCAATCAATGTTTTAAAAGCCATTGTTTTAATGTTTTAATGAATACGCAGATATGATGGTTTGTCTTCAGCACTACGTGTGCGCTTAACAAACGCAAATTATGGATATTAAATAAAACCGCCAAGTTCATCCCAAACCAGCCCAAAATGTGTCCACCCGCCCAAGGTTATTTTTGCCCGCACAATTCAATTGAAACCAGCCCAATTGGGCGGGAAACCGCCCAATCTGGCAACACTGTCCCTGGTTTCTGGATACATAAATGGCTCTGCCCTGTGCCCAACACACATATAGGCAACAGTTAAGGCAATAAGCCTATTAACACATCCATTTATACCTGCATCTCAACAGGATTTACAGCACAGGAACAACTAAGCACCAAAGCCAACAACACATTAACATGAAATTATTTACCTGTATGTCAGCAATACAAGATTTACACAGTGGAGGTACACTCAGTTACAGCCAACAGCACATTAACAAAATAGACCGCTCTCAATCACAAAAACGTTAATGATAATGTCAGCATCTTACATTTGTAAACAAGCGGTCATCAAATCATAACTGAACCACGACATGACGGTACACATTATACAACAACTAATTATGACCAAGCAATCTGATTGATCAACAAGACATTTAGAATGGGATCAAATCAGCATGACAGTACAGCTTAGTCTTCACTAAGATTATTTCTCCTCCATGTCAGAGGCAACATTATATTGTTATATTGTCTTAGCAGCTTCTCTCTTTTTTTAACATTATTATTGTCTGCGTTTATATGTCCAGTGTGTCTTTTAATGATTCCATGTTATTCCTAAGTGCAAGACAAATTCTCTTTAGGGCAATAAAGGTTTCATTCATTCATTCATTCAACATTATAGCCAAACTGCTGCAGCTGTAGCAAGAGAATGCTGCAACATTGATACAAAATGGATCGGTTTCTTGGTAAATATTTATGAGCTCACTAGAAGTAATTTGAGTGATAAATCGGAAACAGTTTGCATGTTTTTTATTTTAATGTAGCCCATCTTATCAGAAAGTTAAAACGTGTTTTTAGAAGGTTAAACAGTAACAAATATGGAGTGACGTTGAACATTTCATTTGAGAAAATAGTGTCACGAATTTCGGAATGTAGCCGTATGTTTCTGTCACAAACTGTGAGAAAAATGGGGAAAATGGGTCATTAGCAAACCAGGAATTGGCAAAGAGCAGCCTAGCATAAAAGTTCATTCTTGGGGACTGTTTAATTTTCCTGATCTCATCTATTGTGTTCTGTCCTTCAGAAAATTTATAATAATAATATTTCTGTATAATCTTTATCAAATGATTTAAATAATTTATACAATAATTTTGTAGCGTTTTGTCCAAAGGACGAGAAGTGGCGAACTGGACCCAGGTGCAGGATGTAATAAATGAAGGTTTATTAGAGGCTGCACATCAGTACAACACTAAACGTTACAGAAAAACAAGAAAAGGAACAGAGATTCCTATGAACTACCTACAAGTCTAGAATAAGACTTAACAGAGTAGATTTAAAACAAAATGGAATCGAGGTTCCTTAAATATAATAGTGCGAGTAGTGCACGATAGATTTACATAAAGATAAATGCGAAATACGTGAGAAATAAGCCTAAACAGACTTCAAGTCTAACAGGCTCAAGGTTACCAGACTACACAAAAAGGCTGCAGATAATCAGCCTTGCAGTGAAAACAGGCATGGAGTGGTAATTGAGCAATTGGTCGGAATGTGGAGTGCTGATGAGCTGGGCTGCAAACATATAAATAAATAAATGAATAAAGTATTTATTATACTGTATTATAAATCTGATTTTTTTTCTTGTCTCTGATGATTTCCTTCTAATTTTGGGGGATGCTGGATATAATGACCATTTGTCTGTTTGTTTGGGCTCACTCGAGCATCTACAGTTCTTGAGTTATTGATTTAAAATTTAATCACAAGAAACCATGTCCAATGGTGAAGCAGTTCAATTTTGGAAGGTTAAGTTCAAAGGTCAAAGTCAAGGCTGATTAAAAGGTCAAAAACACATCTTGACCAATATCTCGCATCAGAAAACTGATAGGCATGGGACCAATGCCAAAATGTTCAGTCTTGTCTCGTGTTGAGTTTTTGCATGAGTTGGTCTATAAGCAATTTTTGTGTGTCTTCCAGTCTGTTTGTGCTCACTCAAGAATCTGCAATTCTTGAGTTATCAATTTGAATTTTATCCCACAAGAAGTCATAAGCTCAAGGGCGAAGACGTTCAGTTTTGGAAGGTCAAGGTCTTGGTCATCAGCAAGTTCAAAAACACACTTTGGGCAGTATCTCACTTCAAAAAAATAATAGAAGCATCGGACCATGCCAAAATGTTCTGTCTCGCCTCGCGTTTTTAAGTTTCTGTTAGTGTTACTTTATGAGTAATATCATCTGTCTCACTGTCTGTGCTTTCTCCAGCATCCACAACTCTTGAATAACTTGAAATTTAGACCACCAAATCCATATATCAAAGGGAAAATGGGTTCAGTCTTGGAAGGTCACTATGAAAAGTTAAGGTCAGGTTGTTGAAAAGGCCGAAAACACATTTTGGCCAGTATCTTGCTTCAGAAAAAAATGATAAAGACGTAGGACCATTGCCAGAATGTTCAGTCTTCTGTCATTTTTTGAGTTCTTGCAAGTGCCACTCTATGAATGATGTCATTTGGTTCCCTGCTTCTGAAGCCAATACTTTTTTCACGCCTGCTTTTCCGAGAAAGTTTTCACAAAAATGAACCCACGTTATTGCAACCGCTTTGGCAATGTCAATAAAATATGCTATCTACGCATTGCGAGATCCTCCTTCCTTATAATATGCATTCAAGAGAGAAGCTAACTTTGTGATGACTCACATAGACAAAGTGCCTGCTGTGCTTCCAGCCATGCCTGCCAGTTTGAAACATGGCGATCATGTTTTTTTGGGCAGAATGATCCATATCTGAGGCTGAAACTGCTCACGAGAGGCATTCCACATCTGGTTATAAGTCCTTATAAAATCTAAGTGGAAAAAAGCTTTGAGCTCATCAGGCAGACTAACCCCTCAGTGTACCAAACACACATCTCCAAGAAGAAAAATAGGAACTAATTTTTCTGAACTATTGCATTAATAAAATATTATAGCTCGATATTTAATACCATCTTTGCTCTATTTTATGAAGTCAGTGAATCATTTCAGTGGCCTGTGGTGCTCTCCGAAATCCGAAGATTATTCATGATATCCTGTATATATACAGTATATGCCCACACACACACGCACAATGCATTTATAAGCACTCTTGGCCTTCCACCATAAAAAAGCAAAAGTGTTTGTTCCCCTCTGCCTCTACATTACACTATGGATGGTAATCCTTTACCCTGCGGCAGCAATTTATTGCTAGGCGCGTGGCAGAGTCGCAGAGTTAGCAGAGTGTAAACCCCACTCAGAGAGCTGTCACCCGCCGGGGGGTCTAAGATATAAGGGGGCGTCCTCACCTTAAGGGCTGATGTACGGCACACTCCCTGGAAGTACCCATGCGTTTCATTGCTTTGTGTGGAGTTTTTTCCTCTATCTCTGCTCCACAGAGGACAACCGGAGGGTGCAACCGCTGATGTACGGGCCGGGGTAGTTAAGGCATGAACACTCCTGACTACAGAGCATTGATTAACTGAAAAGATTGTACGGTTTGAAAATGCTGAAAAAGGATATTGTCAAATTTTCAATTACGGTCTTCCTTTTTTTGTGCAAGAGTCCCAGGGATGGTTTGAGGGAGTCTCAGTGGTGCGTGACAGTAGAAGCTTTTCAGATCTTCATTCTCCAGGTGCTGGTCCATAGGAAGGCGAGGACTTAAAGCATTTGGTGTCATTCACAGCCAGAAGGCCCACAGAATTTTAAAGAGAGCCCCAGAATTGCAATGCAGTGAAGCCATTTCACAATGATGCAGAGTAGGAGGAAAATGTAACTGGTGCAAAACTAAACTTTAAAAAAATGAAATGCTTGACAGCAAGTACTATTGCACATGTGTACACACAACACACAAACACATACTTGAGGCATACTTGGCCATTTGAAAATGTTATGATATTGAAATCACCCACAAAGCATTGAAGTTTCCGCATGTCAATAAGCTTCTCTAAATATTGCACTCCTGAACATTCTCCAAAATGTATACAACAGACCTACAGACAATTCACCCTGCAGCATTGGTTTCTCTTCAACAGATTAAAGGAGCTGTGTCAAAGAATGGGGAGAAAATCGTTTTTCACATTGTATACACATACATTTTCTTTGATTGAAAGTAATGCAAGTATTAACAAATAGTAGACTACATCATTGTAGACAATGATGTAGTAATACATTACTGTGAGAAAGTATTAGCCCCCTTTCTGATTTCTTAATTTTGTTGACTGTCCACCATGCAGTGGAGATCATCGTAGTTTCAAAACAATAGTGTTTTTTTAATGGTGCTACTAAAAAAAGGTAGGTCTGCAAACAGTTTGTTCTGTGAGTCTGTGTGTTTGATGTTGAGCCTGGGGTGGAGGAGGTTGTGACTTGCAAGTATCCACTTAATTAGATATTGCATTTGAATTTCCAGGTAGCAGCTTAGCTTTGGAAGTGAGGTAGTTTGAGGCCCCCTTGCTTTTTAAGTCTCTCTAATGTTGAATGATTTATTCAGGGTTTTGATCTTGCAAATTTAATTTTATGAATAGTGAATATAATGTGTTAAGCCATTTTGCTGATGGTTGGATGGGGTCATAGTCAATTGGGAAGGGATTTTGGGTAAAATCATTTTATTGTGGAGATTCTGCCTATGACGGACAGTGGTAGTGACATCCATCAATCCAAGTCAACTTCTATTGAAGCGTTATTAGCCTTTTTGATTGGATCCCTTTATCATTATGGGGTAGACGTTGAAAGAATAAATTGCTTGATTGTTATTAAGGCAAAGTACAAGGGAACAGTTAGCGGGTAATTTGGCGTTAGCTGTGCAACCTCACCGGTGATTAGCTCAGTTTTTATGACAATGTCTAGAGATGGCAATTTCAAACCGATGCCGATTACCGGCAAGTTGGAAGAACAGCAGAAAGGACTGCCACCTCAAGAATGACTAAGTAGGGGGCGCCCCGGTGGCTCATCGGTCTAAGCGTGCGTAACATAAAGGCTGTGTCCTTTCCACAGCGACCTGGGTTCGATTCCGGCTCAGGTCATTTGCTGCATGTCTTCCCCCATTCTTCTCCCCAGCCTTCCTGTCTCTCTACGCTGTATAACTGTGAAATAAAGGAAAAATTCCCAAAAAAAAATTAAAAAAAAAAAAAAAGAATGACGAAGTAGACTGAGGATGGGGCTTTTGGATGTTTGACGGGAGCTGATGCAAGATTTACACCTCTAAGCCACTGGAAACAAAGCCATTTCTGCAATCTTGTACGTAGGCCAGGTAAGCTACAAAGAAAAAGTAAATATGTATGCATATAATTCATATATACAATGCTTGGTTCAGAGAACGTTCTGGGAACGTTGAGAAAACAGCTGTCTGCGAACGTTCGATGAACGTTCTGTGAACCTAATTTGTAACCAAAAGTGAACGTACGCGGAGCGTAAAGAAAACTTTCCTAAGTAACCGTGAGGGAGCGTTCGCATTGGGGGTCAAAAGAACGTTCCCAGACCCTTCAGTTATCGATTCGCGGAACGTTCCACGAATGGTACATTGTTTACTGGGATCCTACAAATTGAAAATAATTATTTTTCTGACTTTGAACCTACTTATGGGAAAACTTACGTGAGAAGTTATGATTTAAAAGGGTTAAATGCTTTGTGTATACCCGCGCCAGTCAGACAGCGCAAAAACTTTTGCCTATTGTCTTGATTTTTCATTTTTTGCGCAAAAAACACAGTATTATTTGTTTTGGTAGCAAAAGGGGCGAGTCGGCTTGTTCGCTTTTGACTGCTGTTTTCACCCTAGAGGGTTTGTCATCAGTAGTGATCTCTAGTAGCTATATTGAATGATTTGACTGCATAGCTACAGTCGATTTTCTGAACAGCTGTAATTATATTGCTTTTGACAGGCAAAACTTTGTTGCGATTGTGTTCTCAATCTCATTCTCCCCCCCTGTATGAAGTGACTATTCGCGCTTATTTAAGTGTGCCCAAGCACAAACCTTGATCGAAATTTGCATTAGACGCACTTATAAGTGTGGCCAAGATGCACATTGCTCCATTGCCCACACTTATTTCAAGTGTGTCCAAAGCTACATTTTTTTTCTCGGCCAAACTTTTTTTTTTAAGAGTACTTTCTAAAAACTGAAATGGTCATCACCTGGCGCATTCATAAGTGTGGCCAAGAAAAAAATTCAGCATTGGCCACACGTATAAGTGCGAATTACATCGGCCTTCTCTGTATGAGTAAGCGCTTCTGTGGATACATGTAGCCAGGGAAATTGTTTTTTTTTTTCTCGTGGGCTTCAGGGGTATTGTTTACTCCCCCGAAGATGCATAAGAAACTAGAGAAGCAATTTCTGAAGAAGTTGCGAGTGTGAATGCTGAAAGCTGAAGCCACGCTGCGATGCTGTCTTGAATACAATAAAGTTTGAATGATTTAATGTTTGCTGACGCCACACTGAATAGCTGCCATGAAAATACAATAATATTTGAATTATGTAGAATACTTGAATGTTTATAAAAAAACAGAAAGAAAGCTGAACGAAGAATGAATGAAAGAACAATGCTAACCATGCTAACCACGTTACTCAGCTAACTTAGCTAATGTTGTTAGCAGTTATGCTAACTATGCTAACCATGCTAACCACGTTACTCAGCTAACTTAGGTAATGTTGTTAGCAGTTATGCTAACAATGCTTACCATGCTAACCATGCTAACCACGTGACTCAGCTATTATGCTAACAATGCTTACCATGCTAACCATGCTAACCACGTAACTCAGCTAACTTTGGTAATGTTGTTAGCAGTTATGCTAACTATGCTAACAATATTTACCATGCTAACCACGTACCTCAGCTAACTTAGCTAATGTTAGAAGTCAAATGAAGTCTCTAGGAGAAAGTATGCTGAAGTTATAGAGGTTCAAAGTAGCACAAGAGTTCGAAGAGTTTGAAGACCACCAATGCATTTCTATGGGACAAAAAAATAAGAAAAAGTGAAATATTTTAAAAATTATAAATAGTATGAAAGAGAAAAGTAATAGCAATAATGTCAGGAAAAGCTGCACGTTTTGATATATGAATTGTTGAAATAGCACAAAGTACGTAGGACTAGTTTAATAGCGTAGAACAGCGGAAGAAGTAAAATGGCCGACATGAAAAACAATAGTGTGATTATTGGATGCATTTGCTGATATGAGCCAACGCAAGGTTAAATGTTGAGAGTAAATGATGTGCTTATGTGCTTACGTAATAAATTAATTGATAAATGCATACGTTTTTATTGGTGTTATTTGGGCGGTTTTTTAATCAGTTTTGGGCTGGAAACCACGCAACCAATCTGGCAACACTGACCAGGGACTGTTATCTCATAATCTGTCTATGTAACATATGTAACTACAGTTTACATTTTTGATTAAGACTTCCCTCCCCACTGTTAGTCTCCTCACTATGGTCAATCCGGTGCCCTTTGTGTGTTGTGTATTCCTCTGTGTTGCCACTCCATTTATGTGTGGGTGTGTGTGAGTGTGAAAAATTTGGTTCATCGTAAAAGCTTGACCAGTTAAGTGTAAGGCCATGCCTCCAGCCGTCCAGCTCACCGGTCTACTAAATCCCGGAGCGTACTAAAGTCATTATCCAGTAATCATCAACACCTGTCTCTCGTTTTCACTGAGTGGTAGCAGTGTGTATTTAAGACTGAGCTTCCCTTGTGAAGTCTGTGTAACCCCATGCCTGTTTGACATTGTAGTCTTGTATAGGCTAATTCTCAGAAGTCGTGCACTTATAGAAAACCCTAGAATCTGTCCTGTTTATTGTTTTACCAGCACACTTTATTTTAAGGAACCTTGCTTCCTATCTGCTTTCCTATTTGAAATACAAAGTTACTGTAGCGTACCCAAAATTTGTATTATTTATAGTGTGCATATTTGGGAACCTCAGTTTCTTGTTTTGTATTTTCTACCTTTGTGCCTTCTGCCATGCAGCTGGTCATTAAATCATAACCAAGTCCATTCTTGCACCTGAGTCCAGCCTTCAACGTCCTGTCCTCTGTGCATCTACACTCTGCACGAAGTACAAACGTTACATTAAGTTAGAAGCTGGCCAGCTAATCCAGCACAAACAGGTGCATTAAAAGTCACCAGAATACAGGAATAATGTATTTGAAGCGTGAAATACATTTTTAAAAATAGTGGCAAAGCCACTGCGCCTGCTTGGCCAAACATGGCCAAAATCGAACTTGGCCTAGATGTTCTTCAATGTACATGCAAATAAAATATGAAAAGGATCCCTGAAAACTTTAGGCGCTAGAGCGCTGACAAGGCAAAAAGTTTACGGGCGCACAGACACACAACAGACCACCACGAAGGCATATAACCACAGCATTTAACTGATTGGCCTAGAGGCCAAGTGGCCTAAAAATGAAGGTAAAAACTGCGGAAAGGTCCACTTTTTGGAAAAAAGAATACTCCCCTTCCATTAGGCTGGTTACGGGCCTTCCATTGCTTCACAACTGCAGTTCATGCATGTTCCAATATTCAGTATTCAACAAGCAAGGAATTATGTATGCAAATATTTACACTAGAGAAGCTCATAATTATTTACTTCTAAAAGCCAAATGAACTCTCAGACATATTTCCTTTTATATATCCTGAGTTTATGAAGGTATGTGCTTTTCTCCATGAGATAATGCTTGAAAGCAAATTTCCAACCTCCAGCTTCCAAAAAGTAGGTTTTTCAACAGGTATCTGTCTTTTGAGACAGATGATACTATATGCTTCCGTTTAACAAATCTAGCATGGTTGATTCCAGGTCATATTCTGAGTTCATCATTCGATAAGCTTTGCTCCAATATTCAGTATTCAGAGAGCAGTTAATTCTGTACAGTGAAGTGAAATTGCCCCCTCCCAATTTTTTTTCTGTTTTTGCTTTCATGTACAAAGTTGTCATATTGAAATATTTCCGTTTATCCAACTAATCTTAGAGAGAATGTGAGTACTCAAAATCCAGCATTTAAAGGAGGAGACTGCACTTCGGCAAAGTATATTTCAGCGGAAAGTAGAATTCTTGAAGTGTCTAAAATGCAATTTGATAATAATCCAGTGCGACGCATTTTTAAACCAGCAAGTCTTCAAATTGGCTTCAATATCAGGGGGCAGACATTTTTACTTGGGGAATCTTCTGATTTTGAATTTGATCTTCGGAAACCTCACATTTAAAAAATGCTTAATAAGCTAAACCTCTCGCAGTTTACATCACCCAATTAACCACAGTTGCTCGGACTAATTGGTAAAAACCGACGACAGACTAATTTACTTTTGATAGCATTGTTATGCATTGCACCACAAAATTATGAAGCGTCTTCTTCTGCGCATAAATGACGACATAAATATCAATATGTCTTTATAATTTCAGCACTTGTGTTGCTGGCTGAGCAGCACAGATTTCCACAAATTAGTTTGCGAGGCTGCTAGAATCTGTTCCTTATTCTGAATGTTGTCACGGCTAAAGGACGCTATAAGGCAAGTTGCACAGCTGTGTGACAATCCTAAAGATGGTGAAAATAAATGCTGCAAAGTCAACAAAAGTTTTGGATTTACAATGCCATATCAGTTACATAAATGTAGGCAATGGGAATTCACCCTTCATTACCATTTCTAATTATAGGTCATGTATTGGTCTTGGTCGCTCAGTCGATAAATTGTTTGATTGTTAATCAGGCCAGCTTAAATAAAAACAGCTTGCGGGCAGTCAAGCCTAAAGGGAGAGCTTACTGAAGGCTCGCTGAACAACTCCATGGCCGGGATGAAAGGAAAGAGAACCACTGACGACATGAAAGAGAATAACTGACACCACAAGCACCACGGCACTAGCGTTTGATTGGATAATGCGTTCAAAATGCACACTCACCCACTATATAGGGCACTAGTGAATGTTCAACATTGAAAACAATATAGAGAGTGAGTGAACAAGTGGACAAGTGTGCATTCCGAACGCAGTCCTAAGGCCCTGTCCCATACTGCCGTTTAATGATTCAGTCTGCTTCCGTCTAAATATTTACGTCAGACGGTGTTATACGGTGGCAAATTCAAATTTTTTGGCCATGGACGGTAGATAGAACAGCATGAGTAACGTCTTAATACGTCTGAGAAACGTCTGCTTAAGTGTGAGTAAGGTCTTCATTGAGCCCAGCTTACGGAATATCCAACGCCTGTGTAAAGTCTGCATAAGTATGAGTAACGAACAAATTGGATTGTGTGTAAATAAATGTAAATAAATTGTATATAGTTACAGGATAAAAACAAAGTTTGCCAAATCCCCCACAATTTATTTCACAAACCCCAAAAAAGGACAAACAAGCCAAAGAAAAACTTGAAATGAAATAAATTGTTTTCAATTCAAGTTTTTCTTTGGTTCATTTTTCTTATTTGGAACAAATTTTAAAAAATCATAAATTGAATGAAAAGAGAAATAAAGAACAAATTAAATAGTTTGCATTAAAAATCACAATTATTTACATTCATTCTGGATAATTTTTTTTGGGGTTTTTTGCCTTTTTTTTTTTTTTTTTTTTGACGGTTTTGTGGGTTTTAGCTGTTCGCCCGCCCAATAGACATAAAAGTCTAAAAACCGGTAAGATTCTGTCCGAGTAATGGTGAAAACGTCAAAAAAAAAAAAATGCCAGAGTGACATATGAGAACTGCCAATCGCTATCCAAAGCTGGCCGTCGGAAATTTTGAACATGTCCAAAGTTTGGAACGGATAGCGCCGTCTGTCAACATCTAGATACGTCTGTAAACCAGCTGAAAAACAAATAAAAAAGTCCAATAAATGCACGCCTTCGTTTTTCAGACGGAATTGTTAAACGGCGCAGTGGGACAGTACCTTTAGATTCCCCAAGTAAAAATGTCTGCCCCCTGATATTGACGCCTATTTGAAGACTTGCCTGTTTAAAAATGCATCGCACTGGATCATTACAAAATTAAAATGTATAAAACCATGCGTTTTAGACACTTCAAGAATTTTACTTTCTGCTGGAATATACTTTGCCGAGGTGCGATCTCCTCCTTTAAATGACCATTTCAGTCATTGGAGGTAAAACGTTTTTCAAAACTTATATCATAATCGGGGAAGTGAAGTGTAATTGAATTATGCGCAATTTCCAAATTCAGCAGTTTCAACAGGCACATGCCCTCGTTTATCGTCCAGCACTCTGAATACTGAACACAAGTGCATCAACTGTTAAAACCCCTCGCTCATCCAACATGTAAAATTAATTTATTCAATTTAATTTATTAATTGTCATCAAATATATTAATTAATTGATACTGGAATTAAATAGCCAAATTCGTTGATAGGCAGAGCAGCCTGTTGGATCAACCTTTATCAAAAAGCACAGCTCAGAGGCCGACTCAAAATTAGGGAAGTAACCATATTTGTTTTCATAGCCTCTTCAGCTAATATTTACCAAGGGTGGCAATATTAATGGAGCGCAATGTGTTGCCTGAAGGTAGCTAGTTACTTTTAAGCATTATGCTGCACAGCCATATTTTTTGTAGGTATGCTCGTGACATGTCCCTATCAATGTCTTGTGTTGTCCATTGGTCATTTAATCCATGAAATCTATATCTGTTGGTAAATTTGTTTTTTGACCAATTTTTCCAGAAGTTCATTTGCAGCTGCACTTGTAGACAAATGCATCATCATTTTATGTAAATTAAAGTGCAATCCAATGCTAAAAACCATTGGCACATCATGATGTTAAAGGGGAACTCCGGTGTGAAATTGACTTGGGGTGTATTGAAACATGATAACGAGTACTAACTTTTGTCGAATACCCCACCTCCGTACGCACCCAACATTTCCAAATACAGGGCTTTTTAGCCAAAGCTCCCAACAGGCTTACAATGGTAGTGAATGGGGCATAGCGTTGCCATGCCTTTTTTAATAAACTACCTGTGCATTTTCAAAATTCTCAATGCCTCGTCTTAAATGTCAGTGCCCTCGGAATTCTACCAGTGAAGTGTGGAGCTACTTTGAGCCTTGTTAATGATGTAAAAATAGCGATTTCTTTGCATGGCAACGCTATGCCCCATTCACTACCATTGTAAGCCTGTTGGGAGCTTCGGCTAAAAAGCCCTGTATTTTGAAACGTTGGGTGCGTACGGAGATGGGGTATTCAACAAAAGTTAGTGCTTGTTACCATTTTTCAATACACCCTAAGTCAATTTCACACCAGAGTTCCTTGCCTATGTGTGCATGACTCCCATTTAAAGCTTCAAACAGTAAATTGTGATTTTGGTAAAACAGAGACTGGAGAAATGATTTAAATGAAGCAAGAGGCTTGTATCATTCAGAATTAAAACTTATGTTCATTTATTTCATTATTTTGGGACAAAAAAGTGCCACAAATACAAAGAAAATTCGGGAAAATTCAACATTGAAGCTGTTTTGCAATGAAATCCTGAAAAACAAACAAACAAAAAAAAAGGCTTAGAGTAAACAATACATAATCTGGGCCACAAACTCATTGACCTAAAGGGTGCTCCTTCTGAGGGTGAGAAGCAGAACTACTCTCTGTGAACCCAAATATTAAGTACCCCCCACCTCCCAAAAAGGCTAAATATAGAGAGATTTTTGCTTTGGTGTGAATTAAAAATAAAGAACTGCTTTACTACCAACAAACCGTCTTGACGCATGATTCAAACTCTTGCATCAAATGCAAATGAAGTCCAAAAAAAAAAAAGATCAGAGTGCAAATTTTCTATTTTTGTATATTATATAATATAATATTTATAATAATGTATAATAATATCATATATTATAATATTTTATATATTATATAATTTTTGCATATTTTTTCAGTGCTTTGTTTCTAAGATCGTTTTGAATTTTCAATTCATCATTTCTCCACAATGAGAAAATGTGACTGATCATTTTTCCATTGTGGTCTTCAAATAGATACTACTATATTTGAACCTTTTCGATAGTTAAAACGATGGGGCTTATGTATTACCTATCCAGTAGCTTTCCAAACTATGCAGAAAAATAACTGAAAGATTTTTGCCCATTGAAACCAAATATTATCATCACTTTTGAAGATATATTGACAACAAAATGAACAAGTGGTGCCAGGCACAACAAACCCCGCCCCTCGCACATACTTTCACCTACTTCCACGAAATTCAATAGGGATATATTCTGGGTCAGTGGCAATCCCTAAACCGAATTTGGGGTGAATGTGCCCATTAGTTTTGCCGCTAGAGTGTTAACAAACAAACACAGAAACAAACGCACAAACGCACAAACACAGAAACAAACCGAACCAAAAACAATACCCCTTGGGGTAATAATACAAACTCTTCCTTACAGGATCTCTGGTTTCAATACCAGGTCATGTAGTCATTCAATACTGTACATTATGCAATATACGTCTGTGTTCTTGTTCTGCATCAACAAGTAAGTACCGTTGCTAGGCATGCATCTTATCCGGGCGTTATGACTGCGCAGAAAATATGAATCAACACTTGATAAAAATGGTAAATTGAAGACCTGCATGCAAGAAGTACAATTACTTAAGTCACATTTTTTTTCAAAAAATGAGCTGACACCAGTATGAAAAGCCACAATGGCCAGAGCATCATCTGATACCAAAGAATTCTGCAAAGAAGCACTCAAGTCTTGTGTACTGGTGCATTTCCATTATCTATTGTCATGATCTGCAACATGTTTTGAAACTTTGACCCCCAAAATCTCAAAATTATTACTTGTATTTTGTGACTTAGGTACTTCTTGCACACAGGTCTTCAATTTGACTGCAGAATACTTGGCTAAATGGCGATGAGATAAGGGTATTTTCCCATAACTGATGATTCTATATCTCTGAATTCTGTCACCTGCGCATAATAATGCAATAGAAAAGATGCACAAAACAAGGCCTCTTCGCGGGTGAGATTGCAAACCCTCAAGAATAAGGTTCCCACTGAAGCGATACACCATTTGAAAGCACATGCAGCCTCCTATAGGAATAAATGGCCATTCCTATGACTGTAACCAGAGTTGTGAGAAGTACTTAGCCAGACAAGATGTGCGAAGGGAGACTTGCTCGGCTTTTTATATAATTTTTTTTTTTTTTCCTGCAGGGCTCATGAATGAAAAAATGAATGCTGAATTTTGAAAGGGACCACTCTACATGTTAGTAAGAGTGACCTCCCGTTTTTACATGGCTCTGAAAAAGCACTTGACTATTACACTCTAAGAAAAAAAGGTTCGTTTCAGCACCTTTTACGGGTGCGCAAATTTGCTACAATAGCAGCACCTTTTTTTAAAGGAGCTCACGAGCACCCTAAGAAGGGGTGGACACGCACCCTAAATGGTGCTCATGAACACCCTAGAAAGGGGTGAACATAAGCACCCCAAAATGGCGTTAATGAGCACCCTTGCATGGGGTGAAAGCAAGAACCCTAAAAGGTGCAGATGAGCACCCTTATTAGCGGTGACCACGCGCACCTCTGTAGTGGGTGACTGCAAGCACCTTTTAAGGTTCTTATTACCATTTCACAGGGTGCCCATATGTACCTCTTCTAATGGGTGCTTGTCTGCACCTTTAAAGGGTTCTCACTTATACCTTTTTTTAAAGCACCCAAAAGGCGCTCACAGCCTCAGAGAGGGTGTTCTTTTTCCTCCCGTACAGATTCTTACCCTGATTAAAACACCCATTTGCATGCACACATAAGAAAACACACACATACACTCACCCTCAACATAATTCTTAGGTTCCACACATGTATCAGTCATTGTGTAAGGTCTCGTGTCCTGTGCACAGTGACTGGTACGGAGGACAGGAAGAGGTGGACTGGACTCAGATGCAAGGATTGATTTGAGCTTTTATTATGCCCGCACAGCAGTGCAGTGGGCATCAGCGTTGCAATCAGTATGAAACAAAAAGGAACTGAGGTTCCACAATGATAGAAGGTAATAAAGCAGTAGACTAATTATTAGACAATCAAAGAAAACAGAGCAAGGTTCATTCAAACATGAAAATAAAAGGGCTGCTTTAAAGTAAGCGGCTCCTAGTTTATAATTTGGCTTTCTATACGCGAAACACGGGAACTGTCTTACAAAAGACCCTCAGCACCGTTACAGCGTGGCATTAAGAGACACTACAAAGAGCCTTCGCACTGGATTCATATATATATCCCTCTGAGGGAACAACAAACAGGTGTGCAGGCTGATTGACTAATGACCGATGATAATTGAATAATCATTAAAAGTGCGCTCCGGGGTCTCATGGAGCGATGAGCCGGCTGGCAGGAGGCGTGTCTTTACGCATTGTGTTTACACTTTAACACTCCGACGGCCCGGATACAGGCCTATCAGGGAAGTTAAAAACAAGAACAGATTTCAATTTACCTTGAGTACGTCCTTTATAGGCATTTTAAGAAAATGTTACCGGAGTGGTAAGGGGTTAAAGGGGCAAACAAGTGCATGTCAATGACAATCACATTGCTGCCCAGTTTTGCATGTATGAAGACTTTTTTATTTATTTTTTGTCATATGCATTCAACCTCTGTTGGCGTCTCCATACTGACACTGGGAACAAATTGAAAATAAGATATCTGAATTTCAGGTAAAGTAAATGCACTTGTTTATAAACCAGATATCAAAGCAGCTGCATAAAAGATATGATGAGAAGAAATTGCAAAACAAATCCATTTTAGTCCTTAAATGATCTTCTCGTTGCGGGATGTCGGTAGCCACGTAACAAGGTGAGCTAGTGTATATAGCTTGATGAACAAAGCCAGCTTGAATGCGACGAATGCTAGTTATTGTCCACATCGATTGTCCTCGCTCATACTAGTGTTGCGCTGTCATTGGTTGTTGTATTTTTTGAGGAGTAGTCTGATCGAAAAGTCGTTAATTGTATCAGTTGTAATTTTTGTGTCCCAGTTTATTTTATTAGAATAGGTAAGTTTAAAAATGCGGCAGCATCGCATCCTACTAATTTTGTATGATTAAAAAAAATATGCTTTACAAGAAGTTCAACACAAAATAGGTCTGAAGTGTTAATTAGGCTTATAATCCTTAGTGCAGTTGAGTGAGAGACTATTCAAGGGTGCGGACAGGCACCCTATAGGTTTCAGCTCCATCTACAGGTTCTGAAGGGAACCATTCCTAAGTGTGAACCTTTTCGGTACCAACGAGCACCCTTCACGAACCTTTTTTTCTTAGAGTGTACCCCCACCCCCCATATTTTGAATCATGATTTCATTTATTGAAGGATAAAAGCTATCCAGTCCTGTTGAATATTAATATTACTTAAATAGAACCTGTCTGGCAGTGTGAAGTAGACAAAAATCAGCACAAGACACAGCAACCTGAAGAAATTCAAGAACAGATAAAAACAAAGTTGTTGACATTTATTAGTGTGAATAAGGTTACAAAGTCATTTCTTTCACATTGTCTTGTGAGCAGAATTTCTCTCCCATTCCTCCATTATGTCATTCTTAAGCTACACAGATATACCGGGCCTATTTTGTCATATATTTGCTTCAGAATTCCCAGATGAGGACTGCAGGTGGGCCAATCTCGTACTGTACTCACACTCTCTGCTTACATAGTCTTGTACTTGTAGTCTGTGCAGAATGTGGTCTGACATTGCTGGAAACAGATAATATCTGGAACACATAATGTCTAGACAGCATATGTTACCATATGGACCCCCTAGCCCAACTCCAACGCCAGACCTTCCCTAACCTGACCCCAACAAAAAAAATCTCACTTCAAGCCATGGGCAAAACTCGACAGGCTCGATATAGATATAGTGACATTATTTTGCACCAGCAGATGCATCCAACATCCAGTCAAAATATTCAATTTTCCATTTTGGGATTTTAACTTGCCTTTAAATTGGCGCTTTTACTGGTTATGCAGTTGTACTGTATTCCACACGAGGACACAACTGGAGCTGCATTTGGCCAAATTATTTGATTTTCTTGCAACAATTATGAAAAATATATGCAGATGTTATTTCTGTATTTCAAACATTTTTGGACCCATAAAAAATGTATTTTGGGCTAGAAAACATTGATAAACAGTGT
The DNA here is from genome assembly GCA_029692085.1 of Gymnothorax javanicus. Classification (NCBI taxonomy): domain Eukaryota; kingdom Metazoa; phylum Chordata; class Actinopteri; order Anguilliformes; family Muraenidae; genus Gymnothorax; species Gymnothorax javanicus. The sequence continues at coordinate 33,494,319 of CM056198.1, forward strand.
ATCTATGAAGTAAAGGGTGAAAGTAAGCTCTCACTGTGAAACATAACAGGTTATCCAAACCTGTGCTATTTCCCTGAGTCAACAGACCAGTGACACAAATACGGTGTATTTTTCACATTGTTTTTATATCAGTTTTTTATCACCATGTACTATTTTTTCTAATTTTGGAACGTCAAACAGGTGTAAAGTTTTTCATTTCATACAACTGCTTTCATCTACTAGAAGAACAGAAAAGAGAAGAGCATGGGTAGCTTCCTTGAGTCATTTTCTTCTAACCCCCCCCAACATGGAATTTTCTCTTTTTTTTCAAAGCATATAACTGAAATACGGGTGCCTAAATCTGCTAATGTAACAGTGGTTCATGATGTCAAGTCTATTCACATATTTGGCAAGTATCCTTTCATCATATTGAAACAACTCAGTGTATCATTGAAAGCATCACTGTAATTAAGATCCCCTCATCTGCAACCCTGTTGGCTCAATCTTACAAGAAGCAATTTTGTATTGCCTACTGTATCCCCAGAGCAGCCACATAACATACCCTTCATTTCCCAAGGAAAGCTGCAGATGTTCCATATTGCATCCTGAGTGTATGCACATCACACACACTGAGACCTAATTTAATTTAGAACAGACTCCAAAAGCATAGCTCATGTCATTATTCTATAATTACAAGGAGACGATGGTGAGGAAGACTGCCAAGTCACCCAAGCAGATAATTGCTGCGAGGCTCTTTCCTGAAATGGCTGAATGTTTGGTTCTGAAAAGGACCTGTTTGCAAACCTTGAGATTACAGTGAGTGGCATGAGATATTAGTGCAGTAAAGATTTTATTGATCAGGAGATAAATACTGAATTATTGACACGTATCTAGGAACCTTAAAAGACCTTGAAAGAGAGTATGACATGAACATCTTTCATAAACTTTAATTGTTCTTACGAGTCACAGAAAGCAGAGTGCATGGAAAGGAACTGTGCACACTGTGTATTTGAATAATTGAAATACGGATTTTATTTTTTTTCAACGACTATGTTTACCCCTACAGTTGTACCGTGAAATTATTTGCCCTCTCTCTTCATAGTTTCCTCTATGTTTGCATATTTTTCACAGGAAGTGATCTCAAATCTTCATACAAAATGTCATCTGATAAGGGGAAAATGCAGTTTCAAAATGATAGCTTCACTTATTGGGCTCTATTTTTGAGCCTATGCAAATGGAAACATATGCGGCGAGAATTTTATGCACAATTTCCTCCATTGCAAGTGACGTTTATAGTCTTTGCACAGTTTGGTACCGTCCTGCTCTTCAGTAAGTGTTTTCATCTCATAGAGTAAAAGGAGGTGTGTCAATGCATAAAGCTGGCGCTGTGCAATGACTGACCTCATTTGCATTTTAACTGACGCAAACCACCCTTTATTGCAAACGCTGTTGCTCTGTGGCAGTGTCACCAGACAGAGTTGCAGCCTAGCGGAGCTGTTCCCTAATAAATGTATTTTGTTACCTTCCCAATTTCATTCACATTATGTAGCCGATAAATAATTCCTACAAAATGGTGGTTGGACCTAATGCAAAGGGTAAGGAGTATTTTTTATACATGTGAATTTTCTCTTTGTGTGGGGGAAATACAAATAACAAACTTCAGTCTCACCCTTGCTGTAATACCATGAGTGCCATGTTGTATACGGTTTAAATAGTCCACACCTTTTCACACACAATGCATTACAAGGTGAATCAGCCACTATCCTCCCAAAAGCCCTCAAAACAATATTACTTTGGAGCACAGTTCTCAGAGGACCAAAGCAGGCAGTGGTAACGCAAGTACAAACTTGTTCTTCACCTGACAAAATTGGCAGTTGGCGATGGCATTAGCGGAGGTTTTTTTTTTTTTTTTAAATATACTATTCAAAAAAAGTAGGGGATATTTTATTTTGAGATCAAAATTTTCACTTATACAAAGGGATACGAAACCATGTTGTATAGTTCCTTACTGAGGAAGCATTTCCAAAGAAATTCATCACCCAAACACATCAATGACACTCACGATCTGCACAGGATGCTATTGATGATCAAGGGGGTTGTGCCACAAATTTGCATGACTCTGAATTGGAAGCTTAGAGCCACTGTAAAGGAAGATTTTGAAGAGAAAGCATCAGATTATCAGTGGTTGAAGTCGTTAATTAAACAGAGACCATGCGCCGTCTAACACAGGAGGAGAGGTTCGTGCCCTTGGCATGCTACAGGTTGGCGCAAGACAGGTCGTTTGTGGCAAGGGCAATGAATGTTTCCCGGTCTGTCATCAGCAGATTATGGTCCAGACATCGTGGTACAGGGTCTGTTCAGGATAGACCACGATCCGGTCGACTAAGGGCAACAACTCAGGCTCAGGACAGATTCATCCGCACTATTATCTTGAGAAATCGTATGGTAACAGCAAATCAGATAAGGTCTCAACTTTAAAGGGATACTGGCTTGGTAGTGAGTGGCCAGACCATCAGGAATCGTCTGCACAGATTTCACTTACACGCCCGACGTCCTCGTGTCATTCCCTGTTTGAGGATCGTCACATTAGGGCCAGACTCCAATGGTGTCGTCATCATCAACGCTGGGATAATCGCCGATGGAACAACGTAATGTTCTCAGATGAGTCGAGGTTCACTGTGGACTTCCTTGACAGACACAGGAGGGTTTGGCGCCGACGTAACGAACGTTTCCATGACGTTAACGTCATTAGACATGATCCGTATGGGGGTGGATCTGTAATGGTGTGGGGAGGCATCACTGCTGCGGCAGAACAGACTTGCATGTTGTTGCTGGACGTGTCACAGGGCAGTACTACCGGGACAACATCTTGGCACCCCATGTTGTGCCGTTTGCACGCCGCTATGGCCGCCCGTTTCATTTTCCAAGATGACAATGCCAGATGTCATAGGGCCAGGATCGTTACAGATTACCTCCAGCAGCAGAATATCACCACATTACCATGGCCAGCACTCAGTCCGGACCTTTCCCCCATCGAGCATGTCTGGGACATGCTTGGACAGCGGCTACGCTAACGTCAACAACCTCCTGCCAATGTCCAAGAACTTGCTACAGCATTGCAACAGGAATGGAATAACGTTCCCCAAAATGACCTGGGACGTCTCGTTAGGAGTATGCCACGCCGAATTCGAGCTTGTCTAGCCAACCGAGGGGGTTTTACCCGCTACTGACTCTGTTTCACAATGGTGGTAAATTTGCTGTGTGACCCTGTGTTTGTGTTAACCCTTATTCTGGAGAATCTGTCCTTTACTGACTATACACAGGGTTTGAATAAATTGACAAATGTTTCCTTAATGTTTTTATGTCATTTGTTTCCTTCCTGACCTCATGATCTGCATTTCATGGTACTTGTAAATCCAATATCCCCTACTTTTTTTGAATAGTATAAATTTGGCATCTCCAATCCCACCTGAATCTGGAATGCCCAGTTAGAAAACTATGTAAATACACAAGCTTGCTTGTATACGACCCCATGTTGCCATCTCGGGAGAGCAAAGACAGTTCGCGGCTCTCCTCCGAAGCACGCGCCCGTCAGCCACTGCTTCTTTACACTCGTAGCTCAAAACTTCACAAGTTCAGAGCGAGGGTGGAGGATAGCCAAACATATGCCAGCTTAGAATCTTACTGATGAGCGCCAGGCTGGCCAACGGAGGCGCTTTAGCAACGAACAAAGCTTCTATTCTAATAACTCAACCCGGCACTCCCTTCCCAATTTATTTCCCTGCAGTGTGAAGCCAATTGTGCACTCAGCAGAGTGGTTTTAATGGAATGACAGTGGCTACTCTGATCTTAACCGAACCACCACCACCACCACACCCATTGGTAATTAATTTGTCTCAGTTCAACCTTTTTTTACAACAGGGCTACAACTGTGCTATCATCTCTGGTCACAAACTTACCAGAAAGGAGTTGGACATGCCCAGTTTTGATCAGCAATACCATTTGCACTTTACATTTGCTGACTGTGTTTAGGTCATCAAAATAGGGCCCATTGAGGGAAAATGTTATGCACTGCGTCACCCATGTTATATATACAGTGGCAAACCAGGGCATGGCCACACCCCTCAACCACATCGAGACACCCGCCGCAGCCGATCCTTGGACAGAGGCAGAAGAGCCCGTTCAGCACTCCCTAGACTCCCGTCTAGCTGGACAGTTCCCACCAGCTGCGATTTATAAGGTTAGGCAGGCCTGGGTCAAAAGGGAACGAAGTAACACAGCTGTGTCCATGATAATCAGAGGCGACCACAGATTTTAAACTGGGCTACTGGTAGATGTTGGAAAAAAAAGATGGCACGGCTGCGTCCAGACACCGTCGGGGCGGCTCTGCTTAGGCTGTGCATTCTACCTATTTTCCTTATTTATCTAATCTGTTTCATAGATCAAACGTTTAGCCTGATCACATATGATCGCCGTACGCTATTAAATATTAGAGATAAGTTAGGCCTACCTTATATTAGTGAGTCCTTTGCAACTGAGACAGAGTTCCCATCTGAGATTCTCCGAAGCAGTCGTGCTGCCGGGGGAACAAACTACAGGGGAAAGCCTAGGCCACGTATGGAGAAGCACCGGGGGAAGCGAGGGGGAATCCGGAACAGGCTTAGAAGTAAGGCCAATCGCCCACCGCTGCCCAGTATCTTGCTTGCAAATGTCCAATCCTTGGAGAATAAGATGGACGATGTGAGAGCGAGGATTGCGTTCCAGCGGGACATTAGGGATTGTAATATCCTATGTTTCACCGAATCCTGGCTGTCATCTGCAATCCCGGATCGGGTCGTCACCCCAGCTAAGCACTTGTACGTTTGGACAGAACAGAGGAGTCTGGAAAATCCAAGGGTGGTGGAGTTTGTTTTTTTAACAAACAACAAGTGATGCAATCTGAGGAATATTACCATAGTCTCTCGCGCCTGCTCCCCCCACCTGGAACACCTGTCCATCATGTGTCGCCCAGATTATCTGCCCCATGAGTTTCCTGCTATCATCTCCACTGCGGTCTATATTCCCCTGCAAGCCAGCATGGATACTGCCATCTCCGAGCTGCAGGAGGTCATCAGTGAGCAGCAGAAACGTCACCCGGTGGCTGCGTTTATCATCCTCGGTGACTTTAACAAAGATAAACTTTCTCGGGGGTTGTCAGAATTTAAGCAGCACATTCACTTTCCCACAAGGGGAAGACATACACTAGATCACTGTTACACTCCGTATAAAGACTACTATGAAGCTGTTCCCTTACCTGCTTTCGGGAAATCAAACCACACTGCCATCTCCGTAATACCAAAATACAAACAGAAGATTCAATGTGCCGCTCCGATGACGAAAGACGTACAACGTTGGAACAACAAATCAGAAGCACTGCTGCAAGACACGCTCGAGAAATGCAGATTGGGGGATGTTCCGTGCGTCCTCGGATGACGTCAACGAGTTTACGGAAGTAGTGGGAAGTTACATTCACTTTCTCATCAGTGACACTATACGGACTGTCAAAATAAAAGTCTTCCCAAATCAGAAACCATGGGTTGATACGTCCGTCAGAGCCGCATTTGTTGCACGTACCACTGCCTATAATGCTGGAATTACTTCAGGTGATATGTCAGCTTATAAGGAAGCTTGATAAGTCCAGAAGAAGACCGGGAAAGCTGCCAAATGCAGATTAAGGATAAAGTGGAAGCAGACTTCAAAGGGGGCAATCCTGCCAGTGTGTGGAAAGGCCTGCAGACAATGACAGACTTTAAAAGCCAATCTAGCTCGGTGAGTTCTGACCCCTCTCTTGCAAATGAGCTCAATTCTTTTTATGCTCAGTTTGAATTAAGGGGGAAGGGCAACTAAATAACATCAAATGAAGCAGATTATAACAGGGAGCCTCCATTCATTATCAGTGAGAGTGATGTGAGGAGGGTGTTCAAGGGGGTGAATTGGAGGAAAGCCGCAGGACCTGACCAGATCCCGGGGAGGGTCCTAAAATCCTGTGCTTCCCAGCTTGCCCAAGTGTATGCCAACACCCTTAATATGTTCCTGACCCAAGCTGTAGTTCCATCCTGCTTCAAATTGTCCATTGTTGTCCCGGTGCCTAATAAGACCAACCCAACAGGCCTAAATGACTATTGTCCTGTGGCTCTGACATCAGCAGTGATGAAGTGCTTTGAGAGGCTGGTGAAAAACTACATCTGTGCCTCTCTGCCCAGTTCGTTCGATCCACTACAGTTTGCTTACAGAGCAAACAGGAGCAGAGATGATGCCATCACCAGCCTTCTGCATTCCACCCTAACTCATCTGGATGGGGGAAGGGGAAACTATGTGAGGATGCTGTTTGTAGATTACAGCTCAGCATTCAATACTATAGTCCCCCTCCGCCTGGCTGAGAAGATAAGGTTGCTGGGGATTTACACCCATATGTGCAACTGGGTGCTCAGCTTCCTCACCAACTGGCCCCTGGTGGCGAGGGTGGGTGGTGGTGTGACCTTGAGGCCACTGATCCTCAACACGGGCTCCCCCCAGGGTTGTGAATTGAGTCTGCTGTTCTATAACATCTACATGGATGACTGCATAGCCTCCAGTTGTTCCGCCTCCATCATTAAGTTCGCCGATGACACCGTGGTGCTTAGCCTGATCTCAGGAAACAACGAGCGGGGCTACTAAGACCAGGTGGCAGGCCTAGCATTGTGGTCTCAATCCAATAACCTGGCACTGAATATGTGTGCAGGACTAGGAAAAGGGGTCACTTGGGATTTTTTTCCATTCTGAGATTAACGGGGTATCTCAGTGATATCCCAGTGATAGTGATATCCCAGCACTACTCTAATGTCAATTTACAACACTTTGCTGTGCACAAATTCACCCAATTTTTTTCTCAAAATGAAAATCTTGGATCACTCTTTGATTTTATTGGAAAATCTCAATTTTCATAAAATGACCCAAGTGACCCCTTTTCCTAGTCCTGCACACATATTAGTAAGACCAAAGAGACAGGGCAGCAGTTATTCCTCACTAACCATCTGTGGTGAGCTGGTGGAGAGGGTCTCCAATTTTAAAGGAGGAGACAGCATCTTGGCAAAGTATATTTCAACGGAAAATAGAATTCTTGAAGTGTCTAAAACGCATAGTTTTATAAATTTTAATTTGGTAATGATCCAGTGTGACACATTTTTAAACCAGCGAGTCTTCAAATTAGCTTCAATACCAGGGGGCAGACATTTTTACTTGGGGAATCTTCTGATTTTGAATTTGATCTTCGGAAAACTTACCTTTAGAAATGCTTAATAACCTTAACCTCTCGCAGTTTACATCTCCTGATTAGCCACAGTTGCTCAGACTAATTGGTAAAAACCGACGACCTTCTAATTTACTTTTGATAGCATTGTTATGCATTGCACCACAAAATTATGAGGCATCTTCTGCGCATAAATGACGATGTAAAATATCAACATGTCTTTATAATTTCAGCACTAATGTTGCTCGTTAAGCAGCACATTTGCGGAAATTAGTTTGCGAGGCTGCGAGAATCCGTTCTATATTCTGAATGTTGTTACGGGTAAAGGGCGCTGTAAGGTTGCACAGCTGTGTGACAATTCCAAGGACGGTGAAAACAAATGCTGCAAAGTCAGCAAAAGTTTTGAAATTACAATGCCATATCAATAATATAAATGTAGGCAATGGGAATTCACCTTTCATTACCATTTCTAATTATAGGTCATGTATTGGGGTCTTGGTCGCTCAGTTGATAAATTGTTTGATTGTTAATCAGGCCAGCTAAGATAAAAACAGCTTGCGGGCAGCCAAGACGTAAAGGGCGAGCTTACTGAAAGCCCTCTGAACTCCTCCATGGCCCGGATGAAAGGAAAGAGAACAACTGACGTCACGAAAGAGAATAACTGATGCACAGGCACTGCGGCACTAGCGTTTGATTAGATAATGCGTTCTAAATGCACACTCACCCACTATACAGGGCACTATGTAGTGAATGTTCTACACTGAAAACAATATAAAGAGTGAGTGAGCGAGTGGATAAGTGTGCCTTCAGAATGCAGCCTTAGATTCCCCAAGTAAAAATGTCTGCCCCCTGGTATTGACGCCGATTTGAAGACTTTCCAGTTTAAAAATGCGTTGCACTGAATCATTACCAAATTAAAATTTATAAAAATATGCATTTTAGACACTTCAAGAATTCTACTTTCTGCTGAAATATACTTTACTGAGGTGCTGTCTCCTCCTTTAAGTATCTTGAAGTGCATCTCATTGAAGACCTTACATGGAAATTACAGGCAGAGCACCTGATCGCCAAATCCAGGCAGCGGCTGTATTTCCTGAGGCGGCTGAGAAGGTCTCTCCATCCATCCTGAAGACCTTCTACTCCTCTGCCGTCAAGAGTGTCCTCGCGGGATGCATCTCGACCTGGTTTGGCAACACCACTGTACGAAACCAGGCCACCCTGCAGCGAGTGGTGCACTCTGCTGAGCGGACCATTGGATGCACCCTGCCCTCCTTGGAGGACATATACCATGGGAGGCTGAGATTGCAAGCAATGAAAATCTGGCAGGACGTCTCCCATCCTAATGCCTGATTTGCACAGGGCAGGAGCAGTTTGACCTCTCTTCATTTCACTGCATGTAATGTATGTGACAAATAAAAGCACTTAAAAGGGAGACATGGGCAGTGAAGGGCAAACCGGCAAAGAGTGGGGATATCAAGCTTGTGTCTAACCATTCTTGTGTTTTCTATCCTAAAAGATTCCGATGGTGGGGAGACTGGGGATTCAGACAGTGCCCTGCAAAGCCAAAAAAAAACTGCGGGATCACTTAAAAAGCCCAAGAAAAGCCTCATCCAGGCAACAACAGAAAACTACGCCACCTGAACTTCGAAGCCCCAACCAAGGAGGCTTCGCCTGCCCTACAGAAAGCTGATACCCTGAGTTTATTAAGTGTTTGCCCTATCATTGCGCCTTTTTGCTTTGAACGTTTAATAAAATAACCGCCCAGTGGGCTGGTCTTGACCCAGTCTCCCGCCTACTCTGCACCGTGTTTTCCGTGTCTCGGTACACTGGTGGAGAATGCAGGCACTGACACAGGTGCACATTGGCATGGATGACCACTAGTATTACCGCTATTAATACTTTGCAGAGTATTCTGTCCCAGGTGTTTGTGCTGTGTGGTTTTGTTTTTCTCTTTCTCTCTGTTATGTCTCTCTGCTCCAATGGTGGTCCTCTGCCCCAATTGTTGTTTTGTTTCTAACAGCCTTTAGTGGCGAATTTGTATTCTTTTCGTTTCCAGATGTGCACCTGCGCCGCCTCGCCACCAGAGGTCTCCAAGTCCTATATAAGAGGCCCTGCCCAGAGCTAAGATGGAGAGGGTTCGCTGACGTTGCAACATCAGCTTTTGTTCCGGACGACCGCCTCGGGCTTCCAAAAAAATTTTCCCACCTGCTGGACACCATGACTCGGATCGACCGGACCTCACAAGTTACTGACTAAAATGACGGAGGAAGACAACACCGCAGCCTTCCTCCACACGTTTGAGGGAATAGCTGAAAGAGAAATGTGGGAGCAGGATGAGTAAGTCAAGATCCTGGCATCGTTCCTGACCAGGATGGCACAAAAAGCTTACTTTGACTTGCCACCTGCTGAAGCCCATTGTTACCCCATCTATGCAAAGAAATATTACTACGTTCAGGCCTTTCAGTCTATTGTGCCACCCAGAAGTTCAGCATGTGGGAATACCTGCCCCGCACGCTTCCAGCTAGCCGAATTAGTGTGTGTGGGAACCTGGTGGCTACAACCTATGCTGCTGCCCGCGAGCAAGATTGTAGACCACGTGGTGATAGACTAATCAGGTGATAGACCTCCCCTACGAGGCCAAGAAGTTGGCTGGCCAGCAGGCCCACCACTGGTCATTCTTGTGAAGCAAGTGGAGGTGACGCAAGAAATGCTCCGGGGACCTGAAGAACTCGGGGTCTGAAGATTGCCTGAAAAGATACCCACTCATCCTGCTCCAACCAATGAAAACCTCGCACATATCCGATAAAGACTCAGCCTGTCTTGGCAGAGCGCCCACCTCGGTTGGCTCCTCTCCCAAGCCTGGAAAACATCTTCAAACGCCACCATGCCCATTGACCCGAGTGCCATGGGCCCCCAGCCAGCCATTACATTCTGCTGCTTGTTGAGCCATCTTGAGACAGCGTCTTGGACTGCTGGGCCCTCCAGACATCACATGAGAATACACGGAAAGAAAGTCCAAGTCCTCTTGAATTCTGGAAGTGCGCTGACCCTGGTCAGACTATGGCTCATACCAGCTGATGCGCCATCTGCCACCCTGCGCCCTTTGATTTGTGCCCACGAAGGCATTCAAGAAGTACCTGCTGTGAAACCATGCATCAGTCACGCTCGCAGATCTAACCTGGCGGTGCCAGGCGTGGTGAAGGAGCTCCCTGTGCCGCTCCTATTGGGGAAAGACTTCCCAGGACTTGATGAACTTTGGCAAAGTAGAATGAATGCAGGAGCTGACAGCCGGACGAACACGCGAGGGCACCAGACCAGGAAAAACAGGATAATTGTTATACGTTGTACAATTATTAGGATTATGCCACCTGATACCCCAAGGTCGTGCCCCTGCAGATGGCTACAACCAAAAATGTCGCCCATGAGTTAGTGCAACTGGTGAGTAGGGTGGATATTCCAGCGGAAATTTTTACTGACCAGGGTACCCCTTTTGTCTCCAGGTAGTGGCTGATGTGTGTCGACTGCTGCGAGTGAATCATCTCTGCACTTCTGTATACCACCTTCAGATGGACAGCCTGGTAGAGCGCTTTAACTAGACCTTGAAGCGCAAGCAAAGCTGGGTAGTAGACCTGGATGTTCAGGATTGGGATCAGCTGCTATCTTACATCTTATTTGCGGTGAGAGGGGTACCCCAGGCGTCAACCAGGTTTTCCCCATTTGAGTTGCTGTATGGCCGCCAGCCCTGCGATCTGGCTAAAGGGTCTTGGGAATCTGAGCCTGCCCCGCTATGCATGATGGTCCAATATGTTCCCTAAATGCAGGACGGGATCCAGGTCGTGATGCCGTTGGTGAAAGAAAATATGGAAGAAGCCCCATGAGCCCAACAAAAGGTTGATCGGGGAGCCCTGCCAAGAGAATTCCAACTGGGGCAAAAATTGTTGTTGCTGGTTCCAACCCCAGAAAGCAAGTTCCTGGCCTGCTAGTAGGGTCCCTACACCATCATAAAGAAGATAGGGACCGTCAACTATCTGTTGAAACAATTAGGTCATTGAAAGAAGCAGCAGTTGTACCACTTTAACCTACAGAAAAAAATGGGTGGAGCCACCAACCGCTGTCCTGGCTGCATTGTTCACCACCACATCATCTCCTGTGGGATCCAAAGCTATGAAAGTGCGCAACAAATTGACCCCCCGCTAAGAACATGAGGTATGTGAACTCCAGTCGAAGTATGATGGTGTATTCTCTTCTCGCCCAGGACACACCCATATGCTCGTCCATCATGTAAAGATGCCACCCGGAGTGGTGGTGAACATGCGGCCATACCTGGTACCAGAGGCACTATGGAAAGCCTTCATGGAGGAGGTGAGAGAGATGCAGGACCTGGGGGTGACTGAAGGAGCCTGCACCCCAAAGTCAAGCCTCATCATCAAGGTTCCCAAGCCCGATGGCACCCTCAGGTTCTGCAATAATTTCCAGAGGCTGAACGCGGTTGCAGAGTTAGGCGCTTACCCCATTCCCAGTGCTGACAAATTGTCGGAGTGCCTGGGGGAGGCTTGGTTCATCACGACCCTAGACCTGACTAAGGAGTATTAGCAGGTCTCCCTTGCCCCCGAAGATCACCCCAAAACTGCCTTTGCCACACCTGTGATTCAGTTTCAGTACCGGGTCCTCCCCTTTGGCCTGCACAGGGCTGTGGCCATGTTTCAGCGGCTGATGGACGCCGTACTCTACCCGTCAGCACTTCACCACTGCATACATAGATGATGTGGTGATACACTCCGCCACCTGGGGTAAGCACGAAGTGCTGTATTGCCCAGGATGAAGCACAGTACCTGGGCTATTCCATTAGTTGGGGTCTCTTGAAGCCTCAGGAGAAGAAGGTGTGCACTGTCCGGAACTGGCCCTAACTCGCTACCAAATGCCAGGTACGTACCTTCCTGGGTCTGACGGGGTATGGGTGGTTCATCCCTCACTTTCCCTCCATAGCTGCGCTTCTGTTGGACCTTACCTGGAAGGGACAGCCTGAGAACATCCTGTGGGAACCGCGACAGGACTCAGCGTTTGCGACCTTGAAGACCACTCTATGCTCACAGCCGGTACTGCAGATGCCCGATTTTAACCTCCACTTTGTGTTGCAGATGGATGACTTGGAGATGCGGTGCTGTCCCAAGTTTTCCAGGGGGAGGAACATCCTCTGATCTACCAAAGCCGTGAGCTGCGCCCCAGAGAGAAGAAACATGTACCGGTAGAGAGAGAGGCCCTTGCCATCAAACGGGCATTGGAATCCATCCGCTACTGCCTGCTTCACCTTCGTCACTGACCACGCCCCCTTGCAGAGGATGTGAAGGATAGTAACGCCCAGTTCACATACTGGTTTCTATCGTTGCAGGCTTTCTCATTCTAGGTGGTGCACAGGCTGGGAGTGCTGCACACCAATGCGGACGGGCTCTCCCGAAGGCACACGCTCCGAGTATGTGAAACAGTAAGGCGGGAGGGGCAACATGGCAAATGATTCACCTCCTGCTACGTCAAGACACCCGAAACAGCCGATTCTCCTCCCCCTCGCTCCCGCCTCTGAATACACCTTCAGCACCTTGGGCAGTGGCGGGAGAGCCAACACCCATTCAGCACTCCCTAGACTAGGGTCTAGCTGGACAGTTCCCACCAGCTGCGAGTCATAAGACTAGGCAGGCCTGGGTCAAAAGTGAACAAGGTAACAACACTGTGGCTCAAGATAATCAGAGCCGACCACAGCTGAAAAGGGAGAATGAACTACTGAACTGGTTCCAACAAAGGTCAATGATTTTTTCTTTCAGAAGTGATATTTTTAAAAAAAAATAAATTTGGCATCTCCAATCCCACCCAAATCTGGAATGCCCAATTCAAGAACTATGTACAAGCTTGCTCGTATGCGACCCCATGTTGCCAACTCGGGGGAGCACCACTCATTTGAAGCACGCGCCTGTCAACTACTGCTTCTTTACACTCATAGGTCGAAACTTTTGCAAGTTCAGAACAAGGGCGGAGGATACCCAAACATGAGAGAAAGCTAAGAATCTTACTGACGAGCACACGGCTGGCCAACAGGAGGTGCTGGAGCAACGAACAAAGCGACTACTTTTTAATATCCCAACCCGCAGTCCCTTCCCAATCTGCATCCCTGCAGTGCAAGGCTAATTGTGCGCTGCTCTGAAAAAGCTGCCGACCACTGCCGGCTGGTACGACTGGGGATCGAACCCGCACCGTGGTTGTCACTACTGCTCCGCAATGTGGAGCCTTAACCGAGTGCGCTAACCCAGCAGCTCCATGTTTATTAACTGCTGGATAGATACCATAGATACTATGGGCAAGTACTGTATATTAGGCAGTTTGTACATCAGGTAAAAGTAAAATAAAAGTTTATTTGATATAGCACCTCTCATAGACAGAGTCACAAAGTGCTTTACAAGAAATAAAATAAACGAAACATTTGAATGAAAATGAAAGAAAATCACCAAGCCCCCCCATAACATTACAATCAAAGTTAGACAAATGTCAGTTTAAACAAGTGTGTCTTTAGCTGGCTCTTGAAAGAGTCCACAGAGTTCACACTTCTTAAGTCTTGTGGAAGAGCGTTCCATAACTTCGGAGCCACTGTTTCAAAAGCACGGTCACCCTTAGTTTTTAGTCTAGTGCGAGGGACAAACAATAAATCCTGATCAGAGGACCGCAGTGCTCTACTGGGTACATATGGGTGGAGCAAATCACAAATATAAGCAGGCGCCTGACCGTGTAGAGCTCTATAAGTAATAACCAGGACTTTAAATTAAATCCTGAAAGTGAGCGGAAGCCAGTGCAGGGAGGCTAAAATAGGAGTGATACGACATTGTCTCCTGGACCTGGTCAAGAGCCTGGCAGCAGCATTTTGAACTAATTATAAATGATTTAGAGATGATTTGCTGATACAGGCGAAGAGTGCGTTACAGTAGTCCAGGCGCGATGACACAAAGGCATGGATGATCAATTCAAGCCCGGCAACAGATCTGAGTTTTGCGATGTTCCTCAGGTGGAACAAACATGCACGGGACAGGGCCCTAATGTGGTTGTCAAGGTGCATATCCTGATCAAAAATAACCCCAAGATTTCTCAAGCTTGAGCGCACATTGGGCTTCAGGGAACCCATACAATTAGCCACCGTTGAAGCAGTATGATCTTTGGTAATGATGAGAACCTCGGTTTTGTCAGCATTCAGCTGGAGGAAATTATTGGCCATCCAATTGCTAATTGCAAACAAACAATCATGCAAGATGGTGAGTTTTTCCACAGCTCTGTCAGGTTTAAAAGAAATGAACTGTAATGAACATACGAGGACTCCAATCGCGGATCAAGCTCAGAAGAGCGTCTTTTATTTAACTGGGAATGTTCAATGCTCATGGTCAGAAAAAACAGAAACAAGTCAGAAGCCAGAATCAGGAATATCACAGGTAATGAGAATCGTAAACCAGGGACAGGCAAGGGATCTATAGACCAGAAAATCCGTCAGCACAAAATACAGAAACAAAGGGGTATCTAAACTAAGGGAAATAGGGGAATAGGGGAAAGGGTAATTGGATAGGGGAAAGGAGACAAAGAAATTAACTAAACGAAGGGAATGCAAGGGAATATGGGAAAACGACAGACTAGCAATCAAAATTCACAATCACTGACGCAAATACAAAATATCAACTAGAAACAATGAAAATCAGACAAATCTTACAACAATCGTGAGAAGCTCACTAGAAAGAAAGGCAAAAAAGAGCGACCAAGACTGAGCAAGAATCGACACTGACAAGAGGAAAAGTGGGGTTTTTATAAACAAACTAATCTGTTTAGCCCAAGTAATAAAGGACAGCTGGAGAGGAGGGAATCTAGAACAGCAAAGGATGGTGATAGAACAGATTGGGGAAGTAGGTGTGCCCTGCTTCTTCAAACTAACTAATCACCGTGCCTAACTACTCTGCTCTAATGTGTAGTCCTACCCATTTCTAATCACCCGTGCCTCAGCTAAACTATTCTCAGGTGCAGACAGTTAACAAGCACAGGAAGAAGGAAGCAGGAAGTACCCAACCAGAAAAACAGGGGAAAAGATTGTGAATGGAAACAAGACACCACACTTGGGAAAACACAAAGGGAGCTCAGTACAAGTAAGACAAGAGACAAGCATTCAAAAAACATGAACAGTCACACTAGAAAACATTAACTAAACACAATGAAACTAATAAATCTAAGCAAAAACATACAACAAACATAAAATCCTTAATTCACAACAGAACCCCCCTCACGGTCGCCACCTGGCATTTGAACTCAGCTTTTGTGAAAGTCTCTAATCAGTCTCTTATCGAGGATGTGCCGAGCCGGCACTCCAGGAACTCCTCCGGACCGTAGCCCTCCCAATCCACAAGGTACTGTAGGTCATGGACCGGCGGCGGACGTTCAGCAGCTTCCCTGACGGTGTAGGCTTCTCCTCCATCGATGAGGCGGGGGGGGCGGATTGGGCGGGGCAGGGGTGAGGGGGGGAAACAGACACTGGCTTGAGACAGGACACATGAAAAACAGGATGGATACGGGACATGGACTGGGGGTAACTTGAGTTGCACTGAAACAGGGTTAACAATCTTGACTATGGGGAAAGGGCCAATATAACGGGGGCTAACTTTATGGTCGGGACGTGGAGGGGGATGTCCTTAGTGGACAGCCAGACTTTCTGGCCAACTTTGTAGTCTGGGGGGCTGGAGCGGCGACGGTTGGCCTGCCTGGTCATCTGGCCGGAGGCCTTGAGGAGGGCGGCGCGGGTCTCCTGCCATGTCCGGCGGCACCTCTGGATGAGCTCCTCAATACTAGGGACCGACCTCGGCCTCCTGGGAGGGAAACAGGGGGCTGATAACCGAGGCAGGCCTGGAAGGGGGAGACACCGGAGGCAGCTGCAGGCAGACTGTTTATTGAGTACTCCACCCACGCCAGCTGGTCACTCCAATCGGTCTGGTCGCGGGAGGCCAGGCACCGGAGCACCGTCTCAACCTGCTGGTTGGCTCTCTCAGTCTGCCCATTGCTCTGTGGGTGGAAACCGGAAGACAGGTTGACAGCAATTCCCAATCTTGTGCAGAAGGCCCTCCAGACCTGGGAGATTTAACTGCGGACCACGGTCAGAGACAACATCAGCAGGAATCCCATGTAACCTAATTACGTGCTGTATAAGCAGGTCAGCTGTCTCCTTAGCAGAAGGGAGCTTAGGTAGTGGAACCAGGTGTACAGCCTTTGAGAAGCGATCGATGATGGTCAGGATGACCGTGTTACCTTGTGACGGTGGCAACCCAGTAACAAAGTCCATAGCAATACTAGCCCAGGGTCTGGATGGCACAGGGAGTGGGTGGAGGAGACCGGCTGGAGGAGTGTGGGTGGTCTTGCTCTGGGCGCACACCGAGCAGGCGGTCAGAACTCCTTGACATCCTGGCGGACTGAGGGCCACCAGAATCTTCACGCAGCATGGACAGGGAACGGTTGGCTCCTGGATGGCAGGCAAGCCGGGACGAATGGGCCCACTGCAACACATCAGACCTGAGGGCATCAGGGACAAACAGACACTCCCTAGGACAATTAGCAGGTGGCCCACCAGGAGGTTGTGCTCCTCTGACCCGGTTCTCCAGCTCCCAGACAAGCGCCCCACCAGACATCTGTCGGGCAGGATTCTCTGTGGCTTTGGGTGCAGCATCAGGGGAAAACTTGCGGGACAGAGCATCAGACTTTTTATTCAGGGACCCCGGGCGATAAGCCAGAATGAAATTAACGGTCAAAAAACAGAGACCAGCGAGAACGAGAATTTAACCTTTTGGCAGACTTGAGGTATTCCAGATTTTTATGATCCGTCCAAACTTGAAACGGGACTTTAGCACCCTCTAACCAGTGACGCCACTCCTCCAATGCCATCTTGACAGCAAGTAGCTCCACGATTGCCGATATCATAATTCTGTTCTGCTGAACTGAGTCTCCGTGAGAAAAAAGGCGCATGGGTGTACCTTGTTGTCTGTGAGGTTGCGCTGAGACAGCACTGCTCCAACTCCAGTATTTGAAGCGTCCACCTCAACAATGAACTGCCGTTCCGGGTCGGGCTGTTGGAGGATGGGGGCACTGGTGAAGCGGCTCTTGAGCTCCTGGAAGGCCCTCTCTGCGTCAGAGGACCACACAAACTGGACTTTGGGAGACGTCAGGGGAGGTGAGTGGTGCAGCAACAGAGCTATAATTGCGGACAAACCTTCTATAAAAAGTTAGCAAACCCCAGGAAGCATTGTAACTCCTTGCATTAGGAGTAGCCCAGTCTTTAACAGCCTTGACCTTCTCTGGGTCCATCAGGATGCCCCGGGGGTGACCACTTAAACCCAGGAACGGAACCGTGTCCAGGTGGAATTCGCACTTCTCAGCCTTTGCGAAGAGCTGGTTCTCAAGGAGTCGCTGCAGGACTGCTCTGACATGGCGCACGTGTGCGTGAAAACACTAAGATGTCATCCAGATAAACAAATACAAACTGGTTAATCATGTCATGCAACACATCGTTAATGAGGTTCTGGAAGAATAGCCAGCCCGAAAAGGCATCACCAGATACTCGTAGTGGCCCCTGGCAGTGTTGAAGGCGGTCTTCCACTGTCTCCTTCCTTAATGCGGACGAGGTGGTACGTTCGTAAGTCCAGCTTAGTGAAGATGGTGGCCCCTGCAACAACTCAAAGGCGGAGTTCATTAACGGTAGAGGAACGGTTCTTTACCGTGATATTGTTTAATCCTCTGTAATCAATACAGGGTCGGAGGGAGCCATCTTTCTTCCCAACAAAGAAGAATCCTGCTCGCTGGGGGAGGACGAGGGACGGATGATGCCGGCAGCCAGGGACTCCTCTACAATTTTCTGCATAGCCTCTTGTTCTGGGACGAGACAGGGAATACAGTCCTCCCTAGGGCGTAGTGCCCCGGTGCAGCTCTATGGCGCAGTCATAGGGTCTGTCGGAGGCAGAGATAGAGCACGAGACTTCTTCGACGAGGTCAACTCACGGGCACTTTAGACAGGTCAGGAACATATGGTGGTTCACTGGACTGGCTGTTGCTCTGGTTGGGTGGGGGCTCTGCAGAAGGCAGGAACGTAAACAGTGGGTGCTCCACTCAACCACTTATCCTGTCTCCCAGTTGATGGTGGGGTTGTGGATCTTCAGCCAAGGAAGGCCCAGGACGATGGGAGCAGAGGAGCAGGGTATGACGTGGAGCCTGATCTGTTCCTGATGATTGCCAGAGACAACGAGGGTGATTAGCGGGGTGACGTGTGTAATCTGGCCCAACGATTGCCCACCAAGTCCAAGAGGATGGAGCGGAGTAAGGAGTTTCTGGGGTTGAAGCTGCAGACGGTTGAACAGGTCAGCATCGATCAGGTTAAAGTCGGATCCTGAGTCGAACAGCACATTGGAGGTTAGCGTCTTGTTTCCAACAACAATGGTGACCGGAACCTGTCTGCGTGAACCGTCAGCATAACACAGCTGCCCTACCTTCCCGTTTGCATCCGGCTTGCAGAGGAGTGAACAGCTCTTAATGCGGTGACCTCCTTCCCACAGTATAAAGCAGGCGCCTGTGCACATTCTTCTGGCGCGCTCTTGTGGTGACAAACGGCATCGATCCACCTGCATGGGTTCCTCCGGTCTCTGGTGCACGCCGTCTCCTGCACAGAATGTACAGGAGCATGCCCAAGAGGACCGGAAGTTTCCACGCTGAGTAGATCGGGCGGTCTCAGGTTGACTCTGGCGCTCCTCTCTCGGCGCTGCTGCAGTGGGAATCAACCTGGATGGCCACCCGAATAAGCCCTTGCAGATTCGAAGGCAGCTCACGGACGCCAGCTCGTCTTTTTTATTTTTTTCGCCAATCCTCGGTGAAAACGTCAAACTGAGCGTCCTCGCTTGCTGGTGGCGGCAGCCAGCCCGAACTGAATGGCGTAATCAGACACGCTCTGGTGGCCTTGCATCAGACTAAGAAGGCGCTGCCTGCTTCAAGGCCCCTGGAACAGCGATCGAACACCTCCCTCATCTCAGCCATGAACGCCTCAATGAAGCTGGTGCAGGGGTGGGCGGCGTCCCACATTGAGGTTCCCCACTCCCTCGCCTTACCAGTCAGAAGGGTGATGACATCTGGGAGCTTGGCGTGCGGGGAACGCCAGTGGCTGGAGCTTCGAATATAATGGAGCACTGGGACAGGAAGGCTCGGCAGGACTTCGGATTTACTCAAGTAAGGCGGGGCTCGGATGGGAACTGCCTCTGCTTTGCAGTGCTGGGGCGGATGATCCCAGGGTGAGACGCTGGAGGGTCTCCCTCAGTTGTGCATGGCGCTGCTGCTGCTGAATCACGGCTTCATGGGACGGAGAAGCTGCAGCGAGAATCATCGCTGGAGTCTGTGCTGGTCGAAACTGTAATGAACATACGAGGACTCCAATCGCGGATCAAGCTCAGAAGAGCGTCTTTTATTTAACTGGGAATGTTCAATGCTCATGGTCAGAAAAAACAGAAACAAGTCAGAAGCCAGAATCAGGAATATCACAGGTAATGAGAATCGTAAACCAGGGACAGGCAAGGGATCTATAAACCAGAAAATCCGTCAGCACAAAATACAGAAACAAAGGGTATCTAAACTAAGGGAAATAGGGGAATAGGGGAAAGGGTAATTGGATAGGGAAAGGGAGACAAAGAAATTAACTAAACGAAGGGAATGCAAGGGAATATGGGAAAACGACAGACTAGCAATCAAAATTCACAATCACTTTCGCAAATACAAAATATCAACTAGAAACAATGAAACATCAAAGACAAATCTTACAACAATCGCAGAAGCTCACTAGAAAGAAAGGCAAAGACGAGGCGACCAAGACTGAGCAATGGAACGAAACGAATCGACACTGACAAGAGGAAAAAGTGGGGTTTTTATAAACAAACTAATCAGAGTGTTTAGCCCAAGTAATAAAGGACAGCTGGAGAGGAGGCGGAATCTAGAACAGCAAAGGATGGTGATAGAACAGATTGGGGGAAGTAGGTGTGCCCTGCTTCTTCAAACTAACTAATCACCGTGCCCTAACTACTCTGCTCTAATGTGTAGTCCTACCCATTTCTAATCACCCGTGCCTCAGCTAAACTATTCTCAGGTGCAGACAGTTAACAAGCACAGGAAGAAGGAAGCAGGAAGTACCCAACCAGAAAAACAGGGGAAAAGATTGTGAATGGAAACAAGACACCACACTTGGGAAACACAAAAGGGAGCTCAGTACAAGTAAGACAAGAGACAAGCATTCAAAAAACATGAACAGTCACACTAGAAAACATTAACTAAACACAATGAAACTAATAAATCTAAGCAAAAACATACAACAAACATAAAATCCTTAATTCACAACATGAACAGCTGTACAGCAAACTCGTACTTATCATCTTTCCAGATAAGCCATATTAGACCCAATAGTGGCGCTGCGTCTCCAAGACAACCTATTTACGCATTCTAGTGTTTGATTGGTTGAAAGGGAGGGGCTACCTGAAGGCTAAATGTCAAGTGTAAACCACTTGACCACTCTATTCAAGTCATGAATATTCATTTTTGTCCAAAGCGGGGCTTGAGACGCGCAACTGGATCGCCTGCTTTAATTACATGGTGTTTGCAATGGCCTGCCTGTTGAACCATAATTTGGCATTTGTTCCAGATTTTCTTCATCACGCAACTATAGCACTTTTCCCATGGCCCAACTCAGGATATACATTTGATATTACCTCAACGTATCACTTTTGCGGAAATTTAATTGTCTGAGAGCGTGAGAAAAAAATACATTGTTCCATGTAATGCTATTAATATTCAGCCAAACTGAATGCCAAGTGTAATGTTGGGAACTTGAATCGGTGCGGCTTAGCACTGTAGCAGGCTAGCTAACTGCCACTCTCATAACTAAGTGTGCTTGCAGTACAAAGTTATCAAGCTATCGTTAATCGTTAATCTAACATGATCCAGTCCGATAAAATGCTCAGTTTGCGGCTTGTCCAATTCACAGATAGTCAGTGGTCCATTTTGAAGTGTTTATCTCGGCTGCAGTCGCGTTACCGCACAGAGAGATGCTTAATAGACATAAATTGCCTGTAATGATTTTAACATTCTCTAATAATGAGACATACCATTATGTAATTAAGAAACTTATGAATTGGTAAGAGTATTTCAATTGTTCGATATTGTTAACCTTCATAATAAATGTTCATAACATTAGTAACAGTTGTAAACTTGTATTCAAAAATCAAATCAAAAGCATTTGGATGGCTACAAAATAGAAATGGAAGTATCTATGAAGATTATGGAGGTAGTTTGCTTAGCATCATGAAAGAAAAAAAGAAACACTCATTTGGATAATCTAGAAAAGGCAGTATCTGTACTTGTGAGGAAAATACCTCTTGTTACCCGGTGGTGTTCGTTAAGGGTGGAAGACAATTGAAATAAAGACTTGACCAGATTGTGATTGAAATATAGTAAATTTATAACAGACAAAGAGTAAAAATTACAAACGGTAACAGAGGGATGTTCTCAGCCACAGTTTGGAGAGCGCTCTGCCCGGGCGTTGCCCGGGCATCAGTTCTTATAATCCACAGTCCTTTAGCTGTACATCAATTGGCTGTACATCTGTATATAACCGCAGTCTAATCAGCTCCCGCCTTTCTGCATAGTATTGTCCAGTCTACTTTAGACAGGTCACAGAAAGGCGGTTACGGGATACCTGATGCCACTTTGGACTGCGCTTAGGGCGTTTTCTTTTGGCTGGATTTCTGCATTCCTGAGCCACTATCTCCCCTGCATAGTTCCTCACACACACAGACACACGCTCTGCGTAAATAGGTTTATAAGCTTTGGGGTATTGACATAAAAGATGTTTTGATAATAATACTGATGATAATAAGATGATAAGAATACAAAAGATGTTTTGTATTATTCCATACACTCAGATTTGCAAAAATTTTCCTGCTCACGCGCTACGCACACTCGCATTACATATGTGTCCCTACTAATTGTCACATTAAACCTACGCCCTTGGGACTACCCCACATGTGGAGTTGCACAGGGACTCTTGCTAGGGACTATAGTCTTCCTCACACTGAATCACAGTGCTCACCAGTACAGGATCACATGCCAGTGGCTATGTGAACGACATAACTCTGGCCCAGACATGGATACTTCAACAACCCCGTGCTCTCCCTCAGGTCTAGAATGGACTTGATATCCGCTTGGAAGAGCACAAAAAGAAACTCAAAAAAAAAAAAGTTTTACTTATCAGCCATGAGTAACTTGTGATGAGACAGTCAGTTAGACCACATGTTGATCTCAACTAACAGGAAGCTTTATTTGCTGTGCTTCACCTGAAGAAATTTTATGTCTAACAGCATTAGTGGCAATCCCAAAATGTTAAACTGATAGAACTGTGTATTTTTGATTTGAGATGGAGTTTTTAACCCTTTGTTTAATGACTCTTTTTTTTTCATTTTATGTCCAGAACTCAGAACTGATTAACGTCCACACAAGCTACATGCACCCAGTGCTGGAGTACGCAGACCTCATCTAACCCAGTTCCCTGAATACAACCCAGGCTACAAAGCTGAAAAACAAGCAAGACCGGGCTGGTAAAGGGACTTTCCCATACGTTGTACGACGGCTATACGACAGGTCTACGATAGAAATGTGGATTAATTCGTGACGCGCTCGTGAGTATGTCCCATGAAATTCATGTATTCTATGACGGAAAAGGCTGTCGTAGACCCTGACATAGAATTTTGTTCGAAATTGTTTTTGGCATTGTAGGTGATTCCCTATGTCAGGCCCATTCTGTAGGTCTGTTGTGCGGGTACTTACGAGGTTTTTCGACTGTGTTACGCTAGACCTTCAAATTTCGTTTGATTTTTGGGGTCTTCTGAGGTCCTCATTATCTTTGGAATTTCCTACAATAAACCTACGGGTTGTCCTATGTTAAACCCACGACAGTCCGACGAATATTCTACCATTGTAGGCAAGGCCAGATTATCCATATAATGACTGGTGTGCGTACACTGGGGCATCAGGCTGGGAGGGGCATCACATGATTCATGAATCCTTGGTTTTTTGTTTTTTTTTTTAATTTTGTAATCGGAAGAGATGCATATGCATTTTATGAACAAATTCCAACTTCACTGTTGATATAAAAAGAGAATATGTGTGCAGGACTAGGAAAAGGGGTCACTTGGGTCATTTTCTGAAAATTGAGATTTTCCAACAAAATCAAAGAGTGATCCAAGTTTTTCATTTTGAGAAAAAAATTGGGTGAATTTGTGCACAGCAAAGTGTTGTAAATTGATAGTACAGTAGTGCTGGGATATCACTATCACTGGGATATCACTGAGATACCCGTTAATCTCAGAATGGAAAAAAAATCCCAAGTGACCCCTTTTCCTAGTCCTGCACACATATCTAAAAAGAGAACACAAATTAAAAAACTGCAATTTGCAACTGCCCTGCCAAAGTCACAGAAAGGCCAAACTGGTCCCAGATCAGTATTGCAAGCTGAACTAGAATCCTGCCACTGAGAAACTTAATGAGCACTGATCTCCAATCAGTTGTTGATCACAATGACGCGCATTCATTCTGACATCACATGCTACAACACATTGTTTGACATTAGTCAAATAAAGGAATGGAGTGGCGGAGGAAGCCACTGAGGGGTTGCGCGAATCGGAAAGAAGCAGAAGAAAAAAATACAAAAAATATCCACGCGACCAAATGTACCCAAAATATCCTGCTTTTTTAACATTACTCGCCACAAAGAAGCTGTTGGTAGAGAGGCACCTACATCACAAACGTTAGCAACATAACTTTAGAGGCTAATGTAAACGAGGCTGAGACAGCAGGGCGTGTAACATTAGCTGATGTTAACGGGAGCCTGTCGCAGGAGGGCTGACAGCAGCAGCTGGACTTGGGGACGGAGAACGTTAGCACGATCGCAGAGGCAGAAAATGGCGAGTTCACTGCACTAAGCTTTTCCCTTTTTAAAACCCTCTGCCATAGAATTTCAGTTCTCAGTATTAAGTAAATGTAAATCTGTGGTCTTTGTTGCCATAGCACACTGATTATATTTTTCTGTTATAAATGTTGAACTATGTTTTATTGCCTAAGTTAAAAGTCATTTTGATGACTGCATGGCAAGTATTCATAACAAGAGCACTCAGAGAGTGCAGCACCTCCGCCACGCCAAGGCAACTCTGTGCATTAGTTATT
This sequence comes from Gymnothorax javanicus, assembly GCA_029692085.1. Classification (NCBI taxonomy): domain Eukaryota; kingdom Metazoa; phylum Chordata; class Actinopteri; order Anguilliformes; family Muraenidae; genus Gymnothorax; species Gymnothorax javanicus. The sequence continues at coordinate 33,518,863 of CM056198.1, forward strand.
TTCGTTGGCTGATGTAGGGTGTTGTTGCATTCCACCGCCAGGTGGCAGCAAAACCCAAAAGCACGCCGACTGGAAATCCAGCTCTTTGGAAAGACCTCAAATCTCTGCCAGCATAGCTGGATTTGAACTTTGGCCTATATCTCAGCTGTACTTTGGCCTAGATATGCCAAAATTTAATCAGTTGTTCCTCTTGTGCTACTCTAAGATCCTGCAAAGTTTGGTTAAAATCTATATGGCCATTTTTGAGATATCCTGCTAACAGACAAACAGACAAACAAATAAACGCTGGCAAAAACATACACCTCCTTGGGGGAGGTGAATTAAGATTTTGGGTGCTATCCCTGAAGGCAGCAGGGTTTTCAAACTGTCCTTGAAGGCACCATTATTATTATCACTGTTGGCAATATTCTTTTGAACGCTTGCTCAGCTTATGTTTTAGCTGTCATTATTGCTGTATGCCAGTTGAGCTGTTAATAAATGAAACACCTGTATTATCAAAGTGGTCCGTTGCTGCCTCCCATAAGCCATGTTCAGTGGCGGCCTTAAGCATTTGGGGGCCCGTTTCCAAAGCAAATGTGGGGCCCTATAAAACATAAAAGCTTCATCAATTTGCTGGAAGAAAGCTCACACCTTAGCCTATGCAGTGAAATTTCGACTTTTTTGGCTGAAACTTGATGTTTATTTGTAATAATTTATCAAAATAATGGTGATAAAAATATATGCCCGCGAAATGAGATAAATTTCTCAAAAACTGGAATGTGCAACTCAGCCAAATAAGCCAGCAGCATTGCGAACTGCGAATGTCTTCGTGTAATTAAATGCGTCACTGAATTTGAAATGCAAAAAAAATTGCCGCCTAAGCTTACCATGGGTTTAAATGTGAATGGCACGAAGAGGGCTTATTGTTTTTTTAAGTTCTTAGGGGACGGAGGCACTGTATTGCTCTACAAAATAATCACTAGGATAACGATTACAGTAAATTTTGGGTCTAATTCAAACTTCAACATCCCATCAATATAATTTAATGTCGCCCGAGTCCACTAGGTTTAGAAGCACTAGATGACTCATATTGCCAGACCTTGATTCAAATTTGCATTGTAGCTATAAACATTACACAACACTAGGTGACGCAATATCCCTTCGCTTTGTCAGTGAATGAGGCTGCCTTTGCCATAGCCATGAGTATGATCGTGTATAAAAAACCATCAATACTTTTTCGACCGTGTTCACCGTATTGTTTTCATTCAGTTGTGATGCCCTGTGAATGAAAGAGCATGTTTTTTACCCAAAGTACATTTAGCCAACGCCATATTAAAACGCGGCACAGTGTGTAACGTTAATGTTATGCAATAGATATGCGAAAATCGAACTGGTCCGCACCGGTAATTTTCTGCCCGATTGTTTTTTCTGCGCAGAGATGCCTGAACGCCGACTTGTCCCAAAAAACTCGCTTCTCGTTGGCTTTGGTTGGGTTATGTACCAGCACTCATTGGGTATAGAGTGGCCAGAAGTTACCTTAGCTATAACTTCTAATTTTAGAAATCTGCGCACATTATCCGTTTCAATGGAAGGTTGGAAGCATAAGTTTGTTTTCAAGGTGCCCAATTTCCATCAAATACTGATTAGAAATAAATAAAAGCTAAGTAGACGAGTTCTTTGCATATTTAAACTTAAATTTGACTAATTATCATCGCATTTTATCAATCAGAAACTCTTTTGACTGAGCCGGTTCCGGAGGCTACCTGACTGTGACCTGGCCCAAATCCAGAAATCTCCATAATGTTCACGGATAATTTAATACGTAAAAAACACATTAAATTGATAGATAATGCTGTAAAATGTATGCATCAAAGCTCACCGTTACAGTTCATGATTGGTCATACTGGGGAAATACACTGTGTTAATCCGGCCCTAATTGTATGCCTTTTCTGCGACTGCCATGAGCTAATCGAACGATAACAATTCCATCCTACATCTGTCAGCTGTCTTGAAATTTTTTATGATATGTTTTCATAAGACGGTAGTATGACATACTGCTATGTGACCGCTACTACGCAATCTTCAAGTCCTCCTCTCACAAATGTATGTCAGTCCCTTCTGTTGTGGACCCGCTAAAATAGTACGACATAAAAAATCATACAATGCATGTGAAAGCCCCATACAATACTTGGCCGGAGGTACTCAGGGTACCCAGAAGCCCTCTGCATTCTTTGATAGTGTGCACTATCATTGAAACTCACTCAACTGCATCCTAGCTTTGGCTGAAAGCTGCCAAAGTCCAACAGCATCAGTGGCAATCCCAAAATGGTGTATTTTAGATTTGAGATGGAGTTATTAACCCCTTGTTTAATGACTTTTTTTTTCATGGTGGATGGATTTTTGGCCACGATACAACAAATAGTTAAATATTAGCTTATAAAAGCAATATTTTAAATAAAAAATATACATGTAAAAATTACATACTATGTTTTATTGTATCTGCAATTTGGTGTTTTTAATGACAATTGTCTTTTTGAACATGTAGTAATGCTGAAAGTTTAATAAACTAAACTGATAAAACAATTTTCCTATGTCATTACCATTAATCTGCTACCAGTACATACTATACTGGAAGCATTGTGACAATTACTTTCTGTCCATCTTCTGCCAATTGATTATAATTACAGGGATATTTATAGCAAGCTATAGGTTATGTTATCAAGCTGGCTACCCAAGACACACTTTCAGAGTAGACAGAAATTTTACATCCTGAAATTATAAAAGAGAGTAGCTCCAGAAAGTTTCTGTAATTAAAGATATCAGTAATCATTCTGAAATGTACAAAAAATTCCTCATCTTTCCACTCCACTAAACACGTTTAATTTTGTTTTCTGACTTAGTTCTGAGGAAGAAATGTCGTCTAATATTACTGTTTATTATTATTATTATTATTACTGTTTAAATGTCACAAAAAATGACGATGACATGATTTCATTTTGTGGAAATAATAATTAATTTTTCCATAGCTGTCATAACAAATGCTTCAGTTCAAAGCATTCATGTTTCAAAGATGTACAGATATGGGTAATGTAATAAACCAGCCACAATCTTCTTGACAGATATCCATTCATGTCAGTGTAGCTGCCCAGAAATAGCTATATTCTTGCTTTGCAGTCAGAATCCACATTCATATTCAATTACTTTCTGCCAGAGAGAAAAATACACAGGTTTGCATTTGTCACTAACGTAAGAGCAACAGAGCACCTTAGAGTTTTGCATTATGAACATGCAGAGATGACCTTTAACTAAGCGGTACTGTTGATGGCAGGTTTATCAAGTTGATTGTTAACATTTTGTCCACACGAGGAATATCCATTTTAATTCTGAGCTGATCTGCCTTTTATTATATATACAATGTTCCATTTTACCATCTATATCCTTTTAGAATTGTCATCCTTAATTCCGGTGTAAGTGAAACTGAAGTTACTATTATTGTCAGAGGGTCCCAAGAATGAAACAGTATCAGCTGAACAAAATGCAGTTTTTATTTAAATCTTCCCATTCTTTGTGTCCCTGCCACCCTTTTCAGTCAGGTTTTGATTCTGTCGTGACATTTATTTTTTGTCATCTCTCTTGAAGATGGAACTGTATCCCTGCATACAGAGTAGGTCAAAATCCATGATTCATTTTTTCACCATATATTTATAATGATGTTTATATTGACTCTTCTTTCTAATTTGAGTCAGTTCTCATTGTATGATGTCATTAAGTCTCTACGAACATTCATCTTGCTCAATGTGGCCAATAAATATATTGTGTCCAATTTAGCTCTCATGAATTTTAATTATACCCAGCCTTGATTGCAGTGGCTGCAGAGCCCTTTCAGAATGTGGCTAGAGTTTTAATTTAGTCACCCAGTCCACGAGTTATAATTCGTCTTATGTCCTGGAAAATATTTTTGTATTGCAATTTATTTTTTTCTCTTTATTCTGCTACACATTCTTGTTTTCTTTCATCTGGAAAAGAGCATTTTCAACTGGGTTCATTAGAATGTGTGTCTCCATGGTTTGCTCCTGTGCAGCATGTTTAATGTGGGTTCAGTATGTTAATTTTTCATGCTGGAAAACATAATTATCTGTTCTAGCTGAAGTTAACATTGTAGTAAAGAATAGTTTCAGGGCAGTTTGGTTTCATTATCAATTTAAAGACTACACAAGCCAAAATGTACAGTATTATGCATCTTTTGAAAAAAGAAGTTTTGGTTGGGCTCATTATTGGAAATTAAGCCACAAACATCATATTGAGGACCCTGCAACATGGTGAAAAAAAAAGAATCCTAATGAAAACTTGATGGTTTCGTCATGTGACACTTGCATCGCCACTACATTCTAAGTCAAGACATATGACACATAATAATTTGTGAATGTCAGGCCTAAAAACCAATATTCATTTCCAACAGCATTGTCCTGGGTCACATGCCTTCATGAATAGGGACACACTCTGGAGGAGTCATATGGAAGCTTACTGTGAACCAGTTGATCAGCTTATACGAAATGCTGCGTAAGTCTGCATAAGATGTCAAATTGAGGGTCTCGCGTAAACTTGCGGATCGAATTGAGGGCTGAAAGTTTTCAGTAAGTGCAACATGTATGCAACATGACATATCTTGACGTTAGAATGGGCAGCATTCAATAATCTGATGCCAATACATCAGAATATTTATGAGACATATATCAAAATTAAAAAAACAGATTCTTCTCAAGCTGAATAATTCAACATAATAGATAGTTTGAAAAAAAGTCCTCTGTAGTGGAATGTGTCGATTCTTTTATGTTCACGTGACCACAGTTCCACTGCCATGGAAGTTTGCAGATCTTTACTGTAGCCGGTGCTACGGATTCGTCTACCATTTGTAGGTTTACGTACAACCCCAATTCCGAAATAGTTGGGACAAAGTGTAAATTGTGAATAAAATCAAAACGCAATTACTTTCAAATCACACCAGCCAGTATTTATTCACAATAGAACAGATAACATAGCAAATGTTGAATCTGAGAAATTTTGCAATTTTATCCACAAAATGAGCTCATTTCAAATTTGATGGCCATTACAGGTCTCAAAAAAGTTGGGACTGGGGCCTGTTTACCATGGTGTAGCAGCCCCTCTTTTTAACACAGAGTGGAGGCGTCTGGGCATTGAGGAGACAAGTTTCTTGAGTTTAGTCATTGGAATTTGATCCCCCTCCTGTTTAATACAGGCTTCCAGCTGCTGGAGAGTTTTGGGTCTCCTTTGACGGACTTTTCATTTAATTATGCGCCAAGTGTTCTCAATCAGTGAAAGATCAGGACTGCAGGCAGGCCAGTTCAGCACACGGACTCTTCTGCTATGAAGCCATGCTGTTGTAATAGCCGCAGTATGCGGTTTTGCATTGTCCTGCTGAAATACACAAGGCCTTCCTTGGAATAGATGTCGTCTGGAGGGGAGCATATGTTGCTCTAAAACCTTTATATACCTTTCAGCATTCATGGTGCTTTTTAAAACATGCAAGTGTCCCACACCATATGCACTAATGCATCCCCATGCCATCAGAGATGTGGGCTTTTGAACTGAACGCTGATAACAGGAGGGGTGGTCTTTCTCCTCTTTAGCCCAGAGGACACGACGCCCATGATTTCCAACAAGAATGTCAAATTTGGACTCGTCTGACCACAGGACACTTTCCCACTTTGCTACAGTCCATTTTAAATGAGCCTTGGCCCACAGAACACGGCGGCGCTTCTGGGTCATGCTGAACAATGGCTTCCTTTCTGCATGATAGAGTTTTAGCTGGCATCTGTGGATGGCACGGCGGACTGTGTTTACAGACAGTGATTTCTTGAAGTATTCCTGGGCCCATTGAGTAATGTCAATGACAGAATCATGCCGGTGAGTGATGCAGTGGTGTCTGAGGGCCTGAAGATCACGGGCATCCAGTAAAGGTCTTCGGCCTTGTCCCTTACGCACAGAGATTTTTCCAGTTTCTCTGAATCTTTTGATGATGTTATGCACTGTCGATGATGAGACCTTCAAAGCCTTTGCAATTTGACGTTGAGGAAAATTGTTTTTAAAGTATTCCACAATTTTTTTTTTTTTTTTATGCAAGCCTTCACAGGTTGGAGAGCCTTTGGCCATCTTTACTTCTGAGAGACTCAGCCTCTCTTAGACATCCCTTTTATGGCCAATCATGTTACACACCTAATGCCAGTTAACTTGATTAGTTGCTAAATGTTCTTTCAGCTGATTCTCTTGTATATTAATTGCTTTTTCAGCCCTTTTTTTTTTGCCTGTCCCAACTTTTCTGAGACCTGTTGCAGCCAGAAAATGTGAAATAAGCTCATTTTGTGGATAAAAATGTAAAATGTCTCAGTTTTGACATTTGAAATGTTATCTATGTCCTATTGTAAATAACATATTGGCTCATGTGATCTGAAAGTTATTGCATTTTGATTTTATTCACAATTTACACTTCGTCCCCACTAATCTGAATTGGGGTTGTAAATTTACAGAAGCCTCTTCTGGAATTTTATAGCATAGTGGATCTGCCCTATCAGAGATAATACCTCCTTGCTGCTTCACAAAATTTACCTTCATGCTTCCATTTCTTTTGTCTTTTGTCCTTATTCTCATCCACCAGGGTCTGTAAGGAACTGGAGAAAGAACACAAAGACAAAGTAATAGAGGAAACATGCATTAGGCAAATTAAATGAAGAGGAGCAGATATGCAGGTTGATCATTTCTACATGACGTGTTACAATTTGTTTTAAGAATCCATTAGGAATTTCTGTAGTCCTCACCTAAGCGCCTTCAATAAGGATTTAATAGGATGGAATATCCTCAAATGATATTACCTTCCTATCGTGGACCGGAAGCAAAGGGGCTACATGGATATTCCTGTCCTCTAATTAGTTACGGCATTCTTCAGTAGTTATGTGTGGAATGCAGGATATAAAGCTGAGTCACTGGCCTGAAGAGTGAAAACTGTGCTTCTGTAATGCTTATGAGAGCGACAGACATATCCCTTGAAAAAATGTTGCTGTTGCCCAGTTATGGAGAATTTGCAGTTTTGTAAAAAAATAAAATAAAATAAATAATTGTGTGCCAAAATCTGAGCGGTAAATTTGGTGTTGATCCTTCCTGAATGAAAAAGACAGGGACAGGATAAAGGATGAGGAATATTATAGCAGAACTGAACAGAAAATATCTGGCTAATGAGTGACTGCTTTAAAAGGTGTATGTTCGCAGCTTTAAACACTAAACTTCAGAATGCTTAATCTGCAGGATCTGATAAACAGAGTTTGCTTACATAGAGCTTGGTCACGCATCACATATTAAAGAGTGATTTTTCAACCTCAGCATGTCTATATTTATCAACCAATTGCAATGCCACTAATGTGGACTGCAATCGCCAGTGGTTCAGCACACAATGATTTTGGTATAGCTGGCTGACAGAATTACTGTGTTGTTGCTGTCCCTAAAAATGCCATTACAAATTTTACTTTTTTATGTCAGAGCTGAAGGAGCCAAGAGCAGCATCAGAAGTGCAATTAAAATGAGCTTAATTGGCAGACTAGGGCAGAGAACGGGCAGGCTGTGCAATGGAAGGCAGGCAGATCGTGGTTCGGGAGCACGCAGAGGTCAGGCTGCGGCGAATACTGTTCAGACGGTGAGACTAATCAGCGTCAAGGTCCAGGTCCAATGTCAAAATCATGGAGTCAATCCGGATGGAGCAGGAGTCACTATGTTGGGGAATGAGTACAGACAATGAGGACAATGAGCGGGGAAACAGCCAAAAAGAAAACAAAGAAGATGTGGGAACTAGGAATTACAATGAGCACTGAGAACCACGAGAATGGGAGCTCAACAAGAATGAAGGTCAACAGTCAATCAAAGGGGAGACAAAAGAAAGGAACTTAAATACACTGAGAACAATTAACGATAAGGTCAGGAGCAGGAAAAGGGCTGAGGAGAGCGCAAGGGTGGAGGGAAGCCACAACACGATAACTGAATGATTGAAATTAACCAGGGAGACAAGCTGAAAAAGATACAGACTGCTAGACTGTGAAGAAAACTAATTTAGACAGATTCAGGATGTAACGAATTGTAATCTTAAAATCTAAATTTAAATCCTTGTTCCAACAATTAAATCTGCATTTTAAAATTAAAATCTATGTTTTTTAACATTAATCCCAGTCTCTAAAAACGAATCTTTATTCATATATTGAAATCCCTGACTCTGGATTGAAATTCAGTTTTCAAACAAACTGTCCCCAATTCAAGTTGAATGCAACTATTAAGCAAAGCATAAAGCATCCTGTTGGATGTTGGTGGGCTGTCATGGTTGACACGCCTGTTCAGCATTGCGTGGATGTCGGGTACAGTACCCATGGACTGGCAGACACCCAGGAAATGTCTATGCCAGGGTGCTGGGAAGGAGGCTCCACCCGATTGTCGAACCTCAGATTCAGGAGGAGCAATGCGGGTTCCGTTCCGGCCGTGGAACAGTGGACCAACTTTTTACCCTCACACGGATACTGGAGGGGTCATGGGAGTTTGCCCATCCAGTCTACATGTGTTTTGTGGACCTGCAGAAGGCTTATGGTCGTGTCCCACGAGGTATCCTGTGGCGGGTGCTGGGGGAGTATGGGGCTCCAGGGCCGTTAATTCGAGCCATTCGATCCCTGTACAACCAAAGCCGGAGTTGTGTCCGCATTCTCAGCACTAAGTCGGGCTCGGTCCAGTTGATGTTGGACTCAGCCAAGGGTGTGCCTTGTCACCTATTCTGTTCATGATTTTCATGGAAGGATATCAAGCCGAGGTTTGGAGGGTGTCCAGTTTGGTGGACTCAGGATTTCATCTCTGCTGTTTGCAGATGATGTGGTCCTATTGGCTTCATCATGCTGTGACCACCAACGCACACTGGAGCGGTTCGCAGCTGAGTGTGAAGCGGTCAGAATGAGGATCAGCACCTCCAAATCTGAAGCCATGATTCTCTCCTGGAAAAAGGTGGATTGTCCCCTTCAGGTGGGGGGTCAGTCATTACCCCAAGTGGAGGAGTTCAAGTATCTCGGGGTCTTGTTCACAAGTGAGGGTAGGACGGAGCGTGAGATTGACAGATGGATCGCTGCAGCATCTGCAGTGAAGCGGGCGTTGTACCGGTCCGTTGTGGTGAAGATAGAGCTGGGCATAGAAGCGAAGCTCTCGATTTAACTGATCGATTCCAACCCTCACCTATGGTCACGAGCTTTGGGTAGTGATCGAAAGAATAAGATCGCGAATACAAGCAGCCGAAATGAGCTTTCTCCGTAGGGTGGCTGGGCTGACCCTTAGAGATAGGGTGAGGAGCTCGGACATCCGGGAGCGGCTCAAAGTAAAACCGCTGCTCCTCCGCGTCGAGAGGAGTCAGTTGAGGTGGTTCGGGCATCTAGTCCGGATGCCTCCTGGACGCCTCCCTTTAGAGGTTTTCCAGGCATGTCCTACTGGGAGGAGGCCCCGAGGCAGACCCAGGACACACTGGAGGGATTATATCTCCTGGCTGGCCTGGGAACAGCTTGATGTCCCCCACGTAGAGCTGGAGGAATTGCCTGGGCCTCTCTACTCAGTCTGTTACCCCCACGACCCGGCCCCGGATAAGCGGAAGAAAATGGGTGGATGGATGGATAACGCATCCTGGGAGGCTACAATGTCATCTCCAATATCTGCCTGCGCCATTGGCATTCCGTTTTAATTTATGTAATTTACTTCAATATGGCTAGGAACAGTCAACACATCCTCCACATAGGAGAGAACATTCAGAAAAGAAACCAAAGGAAAATTAAGTAACACATGTAAAATATCTCTTATGTCTGATATTGTCCGAGGCATATGTTTGTTAATGGTCTCAGCACTAGCATTAGCAGAAGAAACAAAACAAAAATGTTCGGTAATTGCTTCCAGGCATTCATGTTTTTTTTTTTTTTTCCCTGTGCTGTAGATGAGTGATAAAAAGGAACCAGAAACCCAGTTAAAGATTTTGAAAATGGCAAAAACATGTTCAGAAAAAGTTTGACAAATCTGCGAGGGATATCTGTAGTATTATGGCTGGTTGTATCTAAGGGAAAAAAGGAATTGATTATTTTCAGCTCTCTTGGAGGAAACAGATTTAGAAAAAGTGAACCCTTGCAATGGAATGCTGACAGGCATATGAATGGCTTTGCTTTGCTTGAATCCCATTACCTCACTTGCTGACACTTTAACAAATCAAATGATTTATAAGACTGTAGGGTTCATATTGCCTTTTTCTTACAGTAGTCTGCCTGTGGAGATATAATTACTTGAGGCAGGATGCAAAACAAAATATAATTTTGCATGGTGAGTTAATTTCTCGTGCATAAAGGAGACATGCTAGTTCAGAATGGCAGCATATCTTTTCTGCAGTGGTTAAAGCTGTTTGAATTCCCCTGACAGTTACCGTAGCCTCAGTAATACACACTTTTGAGGACGGTGCCAGATGGATACTATCATTTTGTGAGTGTTTGTGTGTGTGTGTGTGTGCGCTAAAATGCGCCCGTGATTTTTGATCAAGAAAGAAAGAGGTCTTTGCGGACTTGTGCGGGGGAACTGATGCTACTGGAATATTAGATGCTTTTGTGTTTACCTCCACCAAGGAGGTTATGTTTTCCACCCATTTGTCTGTCTGTCCATCTTTCTGTCTGTTAACGGGATGCCTGAAAAAGTTATGAACGGTTTGGCACAAAATTTGGTAGAATGATAGGTGGTAGTCCAAGGATGGGTTGATTTAATTTTGGGAGGGATCCAGAACACATTCTGGATTTTGGATCCAGAAGAATTGAAATATATCTGTCTATAAGGTGACCGTGCCTTTGTGGCGGCTGCCCCTAGGCTCTGGAACAACCTGCCCTGGCAAATCTGCTCTGCGGGATCGATTGTGGTTTTTAAATCCTCTCTGAAGACATACCCCTTTTCCCTGGCTTTTAAAACACAGTGAGCACAGTGTTATTTTACAGCACTGTGTTTATGTATTTTAGCTTTTATTTAATTTTATTGTAATTGCTGCATTGTATGGGTCACTCTATCATCCATGCTGCTTTTATCTGTACAGCACTTTGGTCAACCCCGGTTGTTTTAAATGTGCTCTATAAATAAAGTTAGAGTTCAGTTGAGTTGAGTCAAACGCGGATCTGTGTGATATTTTTGACCGGGTAACTCAGATAGTTATGAACGGTTTGGCATGAAATTTGGCAGGATGATAGGTGGTAGACCAAGGAAGAGTTGACTTAATTTTGGAATTGATCCAGAACATGATATTGGCCGCGTTTCCCAGTTAAGATCGTTCTTAAGGAGTTAAGAAGGCTCCAAAGAAGAGTTCAGCTAAGAGGGAGCCATCTTAGGCTAAGAAGGAATCGGGGAAACGCGTTTGCTTCTTACTGGAGCCTTAAGAAGGATCTAAAGAAGCTCTTAGCGCTAAGATCTTGTTAAATGAATCTGGGAAACGTGGCCAATATAAGTTACATAGTTTGTTAGAGGGCCAATACAGAAATATATGGGGTCCGTAAATGGCATATACCATTTACTGATCCCCATATATTTACATATTGGCCCTCTAACAAACTGAGTGACCAATTTATCCCACCGAAGACCTTTTATTCACATGCATGCCATTTCGGCTGCTCTAGAGATGCTAAGGGAGATAATCTACTCCCATGCCGTATATGGGCTTTGGAGACGTAATATTGGAATATATGGGGTTTCCACATGACTGCTTTTGACCAATGCCATCCAAGTATTCCTGTCTGAGGTGGGATAAATGGTGTGGTGGAGGTATGCGCTCTACAGAGTTCCCTCTAGTTTCAGAGTGAGATATTGTCATTCTGCTGCAAATGCAGCCCCCACCTAGATTAGGTTCATCATCCTAAGTGCAAGTTAGATATAATACTTAACTTAAAACCACTTAAACTCTGATCTTTGCTTTTTGCACTTAATAAATACGTCAAAGAATTTGCTGCAGTACAAGGTCTTCATAATCACATTTTGCATTTTAAAATGTGCATCATGTTCTCTATTGGGGACAAGCTGCAACTGCAGGCAAGCTATTCCAGCAACTGCACCTTCTTACACGGCCACGCCTTTATAATGCAAGAAGAATGCGGTTTTCCGTTATCTTGTTAAAATATGCAAGGACATTCCTCGAAAAGATGTCATCTTGAAAACAGCACTTTGTAGTTCCAAACTCTCAATTTTCTTTTTAGCATTAATGGTACCTTCATGGAAGTGCAAGGTACCCTCGCCAAGGACATTGACACGACCCCGTACCATGACAGAGGAACAGAGTATGGCTTTTGGACTTGTAGCTGGTAACAGTCTAGATGATCCTTTTCTTCTTTAGTCTGGAGCGCATGGCATCCATTTCTTCCAAAAAAGACCTGAGATATTAATTTGACCGCAGTTCACATTGCTACCGTATAATGGTCCATCGGAGATGCCTCTAATCCTCGAGAATTCAATAGTCTTTCTAGATTAAAAAGTTTCCACAGTGCATCAAATTCTGGCCATGTCTGAAAGCATGGCAGCAGCAGCAAGTTTGGTGCTTTGCACTTTTCCTTATTACAGGAGGATATGACTGATACTCATGATGCTGACTAATCATTGCATGAACCTTTAGATTGCTTTGATGTGAATAAAAAGAACCATCATTGTATAGCACAGTAGTAACTGCAATGGGCACACAGGCGTATGTGTTTTGTTGTGGGAAGGAAATTTTATTTATCCGCTGCCATGGATCTTAAAACAAATGAAATGCCTTATTCTCTCTTCATATACTCTGCAGCTAACACAAGGCTTCCTTTTTGCATAGTGAAGTTTCAGTTGGTTTGAGGACGTTGCTACATACTGTAGTACTTGACACAGGTTTTCCAAAGTAATCCTGAACCCATGAGGTTATATCCAAGTGGCCACTTCCGGAGCAGAAAAATGAAGCCAACTAGAAAGTTCCAAAAATTGCAGTTCCTCGGCTGGCTACAAAAGCAAGTCAATCCACATAGACCCCAATGTTAAAATGTTCAAGTTTACAGCAGAAATAAACATGTTTACAGCTTAACATGTTTATGGGGGAGATATACATTTTTTTATCCACTCACCTGCTGAAGTTCTGCATTGGTAAGCTTTGACGCTGAAGAGCAGATTAACATTAGTGGGGGTGGGCAAAAAAAATGTTGTTAATATTTCATGACATCATTGTGCTCTTAATACATTCTATTCAATTCAATGGTGCCCCATACCTTTCCATAAAGTCATTTTATGAAGTGTATTTGAGGAATTATTAATCTATGGGAAAATAATTTTGGATTCAAGTAGTGGTAGTTTTTATTTTACAATGATGATATAACAATTAGTTGGGACGTACATTATTGCTTCATATTGGTCCAACTACTTTGCGTATTTTAACACGATGGAGACTTTTCTTATGTATTGTTTACAGTTCAAGTTTGGTGTGTTTGAGGCTCCATGACAATAAAATTATATCTTCATGAATTGGCATTTATTTGAGGCATGTTGATTGAGGGAACATCAAAGTTGGCAGAAGACCCACAGAACCACAGAAACTGCTGTTTGGTTTTGGAAACATCAGAAGCTTAGGCAGTGCAGGCACCCAAAGAAATAAAATATTGTATTTAATGAAAAGTTTACTACTGTAAATGCGTTAATTTCTAAGTAACTTCATTTTAGAAGTTACTTACCACAGTTAGGCAGGACCATTTGATAGCCTTGGCAGTAACATTTCAGAAAGCCCAACTTTTAATTTGGAAGGGAGATAATTGCTGCATCCATTATAATTAGCTTGGCAATGTAATGGTTTGACTACACTGAATAGAAACATAAACACAAAAGTCTCATTCTTTCAATATTCCGCAAAATTTTTCCAGTGGTTGACATGGTAGGTTCTGATTGCATGACCAAGGGCGTGTGCTACAGGTCAGTGTGCATTTCAGTCACCTTTGCCAAATCATTATCAAATGCCTGACCTTTGTTGAAATTGGCCCATCAGAAAAGTGGGGCCTGATCGGGAGCTATCGAAATCAGGTATGGTCAGCACAGGCACACCCTGTCCTCTGGTTGATTAAAGGTCATCTCAAAAGTCCCAGTTCAGCCATTTTTCAAAATGCCAAACGACGGGAAACCTCAAGCACTGGACATTCCATTTGCATACTCAATGCAGAAATCTCTCTCAGGGCTGTCGCAAGGACTCGTAATGTCCATGTTTCAATAATACCTTTCCTGCTTCACAGGGCAGACGGACAGCAGCGTGTCTGGCGCCACACACGGGAATATTATGCTGACGTCAGTGCGGTGCGCAGGGTGGAATACGGTGGTAGAGGAGTGCTGGTTTGGGCAGGAAAATCCCATGGACATCGCACCCAACTGCATTTCATTTACGGTAACTTAAATGCAGTTCAATATCACAAAGAGCCTATTGTCCTACCATTCATCTGTCAAAACAATGCCATATTCCAGCATGACAATGCCAGACCCCACATTGCCTGTGCATGCACATAGTTCCTTGAGGTTGAGGACATTTGCTTGCTTAAATGGCAAGATGGCCTCGATTGACAAGTCCATCATCGGTTCCATCTTCAGGCCAATATCTGCCAAATCTGCGCAGAGGAGTGGGAACACGTCCCCTAAGTCATCATTAACCATTTGGTCCAGTCCAGATGGCAGAGATACCTGACACTGATTTGTGCAGTTTGGACAATAAATCCCATCCCTATATCATTTACGCTGCAGTGAAATTCTCGTTTGTCTGTGTAAATCAGTGATTGTAATGCAATGTGGACATGCAGTCCGTCCAGACTTAATGAAAGCACAGTGACTTTCTGAACATATTCATACTTTTCACAATAAAAAGTTTCGCGTGTATATATTTTTTCAGTGTAGATATACTCTAAATAGTTTATAATACTGGGGGAGTGAGTTCTAACGTGATGCACTCAACTGAAAACAACTTTTTTTTGGGAGGGTGCGTAGATGCAGTGAACAGAAATCATGAGTGAATGCGAGTAAGATTTGGCTCCAAAATCAAATAATGCACAGTGATCGCAATGATTAAATGTAACTTGTCATTCAGTCCATAAGTGGAAATATTTTGCTGCCAGCACAGGTCAAGATTGGGGGGGCGCAATGACCCCCCCAACCGTAGAATTGCAGGAGTAATCACCCCAATGCCCCCCCCCCCAAGTTGGTGCCAGTAAGCTGTGGCTGCTTTTTGTGGCAGGTGGATGCAGTCAAAGGTGAATAGCCATGTTTTGCAGTCACCTCAGCTTGGCTGATATGAGTCACTGAACTACGCTGAACTTGATCTGTCGGCTGTGTTTGTGGTGCAGTGCCTTTTCAAGAATTTTTCATGTAAATATCAGACAGAAATTATGGCTTCTTGCATTGTTAATTGTACTAGCAGACTGTCCAAGAAGCCTGAGCAACATTTTTTTGGTGAAGGGAATTATAGTACAAGTATTATTGAATCTTCAATACTAGATATTTCTAGTATTATTGATATGCAAACCCAGCCACATAAGGCCTGTGATCAGACGAAAAGGGAAATTTGTTGAATTCATTACATTCAATGGCTCAAGACACACAGCAAGAGATTTTCATGGGACGATCGCCGCCATATCACTAAAAGTAGATTCTTATATTTTTATTTATTTATTTTTTTTAAATTTGGCATCTCCAATCCCACCCAAATCTGGAATGCTCAATTGGTGAACTATGTACAATGCTTGCTCGTATGCGACCCCTTGCTGCCAATTCAGGAGAGTGAAGACAGTTGGCGGCTCTCCTCCGAAGCACGCGCCTGTCAGCCTGCTGCTTCTTGTACACTCATTGGTTGAATCTTCGCAAGTTCAGAACGAGGGCAGAGGATACCTGGACATGAACAGGCTTAGAATCTTCCTTACGAGCGCCCGTCTGGCCAACAAGAGGCGCTTGAGCAACGAACAAGGCAACTATTATTTTCCCTTCCTGGCAGTCCCTTCCAAATTTGCAACCCTGTGGCGCTACTCTGAAAAAGCTGCCGACCACTGCTGGCTGGTACGAGGCGGGGATCGAACCCGCGACGTGATAGTCACTTCTGCTTCGCAACGCGATGCTTTACCAAGTAAGCTATCCGGCAGCTCAACGATTCTTATATTTTTGAAGCAATTTGTGATATGGCACAATTGTAAATAGGTTGGGTAGCAAAGTAAACCTGTGCCTAGTTATCTCTATCTCATTAATTGTGTTTCTTCATGAAGTCTATGTCAGTGTAGGCTACTCTAGAGTTGTTGAAACAGCTGTGGGCTACTCACCACGAAACAATAGTGAAGGCAAGTCATCAAAACATCAGAAAATCATTGTTATCCCACAAATATGGTAACAACTGTGCACCATATTTCATGCACAACAACATTAACCAAAATGATGTTCCACATGGCAGCGGAAAACAATTACCTAATGTACATTAGCCTATATTGAGCGATCAGTGATGCTATGTTAACCAGAACAAAAAACTAAAGCAAAAAATGTACAAGTAAAAGTTCATTTTTCAGATCCAGAAGTACTGCAAGGTAGTACTGTGTAAGGTGCAGAGGCCAGTTATCTGTTGTACCTGATTATTAAGGTCTTTTCTGCCCTTTAGTGCGATATCTCTTCGCTTCATTAATATCTAGATGAGCTTATTTATCCAAAGTTCTGTTTTTTGCAGTTTTTCTTTGCTTTTATGGTGCATTCATTTTTTTATGTCACTGATTGTGTTTTTAATTTGCAGAGTGGCAAACGCTGTGTCATCCACTGACAAGATATTTTCCCAATCAAAATGATCCTCAATTGCATCTAACAGCATTTTAGGAATAATTTTTTGCAGATGACCACCTTCATTGTAATGAGTAAATCTATTTTTGGTTAGATTTTGTGTAAATGGAATCAAATTATGATAAAAAATGCCACGGGTAATGATGAAAGACCTCGTAATTTTCTCAGGCTTATTACAGCACTAGCTTTCCGTGCACACCTGTATATCATGTGCTGCGTAGAAGAATATTTTAGATTTAGTTGTTATATCTTAGTAATTAATAATGCGAACCAGGTGTCCTCAGGTTCTTGAACAATTCTATCGATCCAACAAATTATTATAACGTCCTGTTGTTATCAGGTGGCTGATGCCATTCTCAGACACATGGGGATAACTGAAGTTCAGCAATGGTAAGTGTATACCGCCACAGTCCTTTGGGGCATCAGCGCAGGAAAGGAAGGTTCACGGTGAGCAACTTTTGGTCTGTGCTGAGCTCTAAGCGCAGCACCACTGGTCTTAATTGCCATAGGCTTGGTGAAGCACCAACAGTAGGGGTACTGGGGTATTGTTAATGAGATATGGGGGTATAAAAATTTTTGAAAACAAAAAAGGGGTTCAGTTCAGGTAGAGAATTCTGGACTGTGGTTGACCCAGTCAGGAATTTTGGGTGCCTCTCCAGGCTGGTTGGCTCTGATGCCATTGTCGGGGTTAAATGCCCTTTCAAGAACAAGGACATGTCCATTGAAGAAGCAATACAAGACAAAAGCTGCTATGTTCAAGTAGATGATAACGGCACATTCTACCCGACAACAGACATCATTACTGGCACCAAGTGCACGGTCAACTTTAAAACAAAGCAAACTCTGTAAAGTTGTTGTGCAGACCCAGAGAGACTGCCTTATTTTACCTGAGGCCAGAGATGATGCCAGGAGTTGCAAGGTGGGAGAGCTTCAGGCCTTTTTTAAAACCCAAAAGCTGCCACAATTGATGAGTTCCTGAGGTGTTTGGGTAAAAGAGAAAAATGTTAATGTTCATGGCCAAATGTTAACTTGTAAGGGGGGGAGCATAACAATGAAACTGAAATATGTTCTGTGTTCACTCAATTTGTTAAATTAAATTTCACATTCAGTCAAAACTTTTGTCAGATCGAGACTCACATGAATACATTTTCTGGTGTAAGTTGCTACATGTGATTTATGAAGGAACTTCTCCTGTTCACAGCTTGTCCATTAAAAATCTGAAATTAACTAAAAATCTGAATCTAAAAATTAACACAGTTCATATACACTATGAAGAGCTGACATTGGAGTATAAGCAGCTATTGGCTGGCTTACTGTAATCAATTCTTGAAGTTCAGCATCTCTAAATTTCAGGCAGTCCACCAGTGACTTACTTAGCTCTTCATTGAAGACGTCCAGAGCCCTCTTGACCCTGGTGCATTGTTTATCGCAGTGATAATGAAGTTGCCCCTCTGCTTTTCCAGGATTCCTATCAAGTAGGCAAATATCAGATACACATACATTAATTGTTTTTTTATTACCTCTGCCAATGAGGTTTTTTTTTTTTTTTTTTTTCCAGCGTTGGTCTGTCGGTCTGTCTGTCTAGCTGTGTGCAAGATAACTCAAAAAATAATGAATGGATATCTCTGAAATTTTTGTGAGTGGGTTGCTATTACATCAGGAATGGACCCTATTGATGTTGACCGCAATCAGTCAAACCAAAAACATTTTAGGAAGGAAGACCAGTCATCCCCAATATACCCCCACTGTAAGAAACTGGTCACACTTTCTCTCTCCTAAGTGGGCACGGTCGCGGAAGTATTTTGAGCGTTGTGTTTGCAGTAAATGTTGGAATATACAAACATCTGTCTTATACCTGCATAATGCGTTTATATTTCATTTTACTTCGCTTCATTAGGCATTTTGCTACACCGCTAATGGCTATAATTAGCATTACTAATATGAGTTAGCTGAGTAGCTAGGGCGTTT
Source organism: Gymnothorax javanicus (assembly GCA_029692085.1). Classification (NCBI taxonomy): domain Eukaryota; kingdom Metazoa; phylum Chordata; class Actinopteri; order Anguilliformes; family Muraenidae; genus Gymnothorax; species Gymnothorax javanicus. Next base: position 33,537,691 of record CM056198.1, read on the forward strand.
GCGAATGTTATTTGACATGAGCTTAAAAATTTGAGTTTGGCTAACGAGCATTACCTCGGGAGTAGTTGTAAGGTTTTGAACAGGATAATGTTTGTGGGAAAAAACCAATGTTAATCTTTCCTTATATCTCTGGTCTTACATTGCTCATCACCTGTGTGCAAGTGTATTTTTTTTCATGAAAGAAAATGAATGTTTCATGTGTCTGAAACTGAAATAAGCGCTCTTTTATTGGAAACATTCTTAAGACACCAAATAAGATCTCCCCCTACTTGACCATTTCAAATATCCAGCTTTATAGGTAAAAATCATAGCCCTGCTCTTTTCTTGTCCCCAGAATCATAGCTGCTGCATAGCATTTGATTACTTTTCGCTCCAGTCCTGGAACAGTCTTCAGTCAAAGCTCCAGCGCTACCAATTTGTTCCTTAAAATCAGTTTAGCTATTAGTCAGTATGAATAAGTTATTCTGTGTATCATTATTTGGTATTAGAGTGTGATTTAAACCATCAAAACTGAGCTCATCGGAGTTGACCAACTTTCTGGACTATGTCATTCTTTAACCTCTTAAATCTGAACGCCCCTGATACCGAGGGCGGTTGTTATGCAAAATAAATACAGCAGGTTGTTATGTATGAGTATTTTATGTAAAGCACTGTATATCATTTGTAAATCAAGGCTCAAAATATTTTTTTTGCTTGCGTAGCAAATTGCCAATCAAGGTCTTGATTTGATTAGCAGGTTTGCTGCTATGTGTAGCAATTTTTGTTGCACCAATTAAGGACTTTGTTTTAAAGAATAAAGACTATTTTTCACTTTAAAATTGAGTTGGTTTACTTACCAAAGCAGTACAAAATAACAAAGATCTCCCTTGACCCATCTGAACCCTGATGAAAGATGGGAAACTAGATTACACACTTAACTTAACTTAGTCTTCATCTCCTTGGACATGAGGACTAGGAATCTACATAAAACAGTAGCAGCCTGAATGTACCAACATTGCTTTACAGCTCATATTGCTTTGGCTTAGTTTAATTCAGAATTAAAAAATCTACATTCTCCAAAGTTAGTGACCATACCACTCAGTCACTGACCTGACTTTTAGCTTGAAATATGCACCATTATATTCAGCTAGGATGGACCACTTTCAGCGCACTGCCAGTAACGTCGCCAACCACCCAGTTTTTGTTGTGATTCCGCTGCACAATTAGCTCAGACTTATGTTTCAGGTGTTCTGTCAATTTTTGCTACCTATCAAAATATGCTACCTCGCAGTTCTGAGCTTGCGCAAATCTAAAATCTTGAGCTCTATTTCTTCGTTCACATCTCAAGTATCATCAAATATAAATATATGTCTTTTTTCGGTGCGCCTTTTGACCTTTTAGCGTATATATACATTTGCATGTACACGCTGGGTTTTCCTGAAAACGCAGAGATTGGATGATAATGGCACGCGGCATGTGTCTTTAAACAAACTTATCCAACTCATTATAACATCAGCTTATGTCATGGTAAGATAACAAATGACAAAGTTACGACTGTACAGTAATTCATATTGCAATATTATGGCGAAAACAAAGACTTTACAATCGCTTTGCAGTATGGAAGCATTTTTTTTGACAAGGCAGCACAAATTGTCAGAACACCAGCACAGCTTGCAATACAAGGAACAAACAGTGTTGTTCCCAGTCAATTCATATGCCAGCCACTTCTTTTTTGGATCCAATTCTGCAATCCACCTACGAACAGTTTGAAGTTTAATTCCCGACGACGTCATGACTGATTCTGCTTGACAACACCTTACCTCGCCGACAGCACACAAATCAATAGGAGCGCTCGTGATGGCTGGTGTATACTTACAAAACCCAAGTCCGAGGTTGATTCTCACCATACAAGTGGCGCTCGCCACGTAGTAGAGAATGAACTGCAAATGACGAAGGATGCACGAGCCGAGTCAGCTCGAGTCACTCAGGTGAACCCGGCCCGGCAATAGAGAACGTGACCGCGGCCCGCAGAACCCAACACAGTGAAAAACACACGTATCGCAATTTGCTCATGGCTCATGTCATTCCCATCGCAAATTGTGAATTTTGTATCGCAAACTGCGGTGCGATACCGCTTATTTTGAGCCTTGTAAATTTGTTACATACTGTTTTTGCTGCTTTGCTGGTCAGCTATTTGTTTATTTTGTTCATCATTTAGCACCCTCTGGTGGTTTGTCTGTAGCAAAACATGATCTGATGCAATACCACTTGTTTGTGATGAAATAGACTAGTGCTTTCTAGAGGTTTCTGGCACTTTCTTGCCTGGAGGGGGCCGGATTACTCAGGAATCCTGTCGATCTTTCCAGAATGTTCCTAGTCTATATAAATGCTGTGATTTTGGTCAGTTAAAGAGGGTTTTTGTTTTGGCATCAGAGTTACATAGTGGCATTAGAGTGTTATTTTAAGATTACACTGTGGATTATTTGTAGAAATTTTTGGACCTAATCAGTGAAGAATACATTTTTTTAAGTTGTCATTGCTGGTTTTCTTTGTTGTGATTTTTAAGTCATAACAAATTGGAGGTTCTACTGAGATAAACCATTCATTGGATCAACCATTGGATTCACCAAAGATTAAAGCTGAAATATCATTTTAAATCTTCTGACTATTTGAAAAACCAGTAATCATGACTTTTGATGTTGAAAATTTTCTGAAAACTCCAACCCAGGAGTCAATTGTGCTGGCAAAGAAGAAGGACTTGCTGCAAATAGCCTCAACCCTTGGATTATCTGATGTGAAATCGTCAATGAAGAAATAAGAAATATTGGTAACACTTTATAATAAGGGGACATGAATCATGTAGTTATCATGCATTACTTCATGCATGATTCACTCATGAGTTTATCATGATTCACGCATGATTTCATACATGAATGCATCATGACACATCATGAGTTAACATGAATTCATGCTTACTCATGTCTGAATTCATGCAATGACATCATATCAACTAAGGCATTACTTACTGTAATTAATTTTATCATGAATCAAAAGTAATTAAGCATGATCATGATGAGTTCATGGTTCATTAAAGACAGGCATTTCACTTTTGGCAGAATCAAAGTAGACGTTTTCATCCATTACTTCATTCTTACTTCACGTATTAGCTTCCCATGAATTAATCATGTTTGTGCCCCCTTAACTAAAGTGGTAGGTATATTAGCTTGTCATTTTTTGTCATTGAATGCCATGAATTAAAGCTTAATTTCTCATGAATTCATCATGTTTGTGCCCCCTCCACTAAAGTGGTGGACGTGTGGTGGCTATCATCACAACATATAGTATAAATGTACAAATGTTAGTCTATTGGGAATATTGAACAACATGAACTGAAGGTTAGTTGCTCATAAATTCATGGGCCTACAAAGACATGGTCAGTTCACTTTTGGCTTAATTGCAATTAATATTTTACTTGGACTTACCATCTCTTTTTGATTATAAAGATACAATATTACAGTGAAGTTATGTACTACTTCATGCATTAGTATATACTGATTTAATCCATTAATTCTTTCTTACTTCATGCATTAGCTTCCCATGGGTTGATCATGTTTGTGCCCCCTCAACTAAAGTGGTGGCTATACATGCTTTTATCACAACAGATGTGAGTAGTGCTATTGCTAAGGAATCATTGAATGTCTTGAATTAAAACTTACTTTCTCATGAGTTCATCATGTTTGTGCCCCCTCAACTAAAGTGGTGGACAAACGGTAGCTTTCATTACAACACGTGTGAAATGCTATTGCTAAGTAATCATTGAATGACATGAATTAAAGCTTACTTTCTCATGAGTTCATCATCTTTGTGCCCCCTCAACTAAAGTGGTGGACAAACGGTAGCTTTCATAACAACACGTGTGAAATGCTATTGCTAAGAAATCATTCAATGACAAAAATTAAAGCTTACTTTTTCATGAGTTCATCATGTATGTGCCCCCTCAACTAAAGTGGTGGACAAACGGCTTTCATTACAACAAATTTGTGAAATGCTATTGGGAAAGAATCATAGAATGACATGAATTAAAGCTTACTTTCTCATGAGTTCATCATGTTTGTGCCCCCTCAACTAAAGTGGTGGACAAACGGTAGTTTTCATTACAACAGATGTTCGATTCTGCCAAAAGTCAAACGACTGTCTTTAATGAACCATGAACTCATCATGATCATGCTTAATTACTTTTGATTCATGATGAATTAATTACAGTAAGTAATGCCTTAGTTGATATGTTGTCATTGCATGAATTCAGACATGAGTAAGCATGAATTCATTTTTACTCATGATGAGTCATGATTAATTCATGTATGAAATCATGCAGGAATCATGATTAACTCATGAGTGAATCGTGCATGAAGTAATGAATGATAACTACCTGATTCATGTCCCCTTATTATAAAGTGTTACCGAAATATTCAACATTTTGGTGCAACATTTCATCGATGAAGATATCTTTGGGGAAGAAGCAGCAGAATTGATTAAAGATGTGGAAGTGTCTGCAACAGAGCTGCAAAGACTTGAGATTCAGGTATGCCAGAAACAACTAGAACTGGAAGAAAGAAGGTTGGAGAAGGAGAGAGAACTGGAAGAAAGAAGGATGCACTTGCAGTACGAATTGGAAATGAAGAAAATAGAAGCAGGTACTGTTACAAAATCTTTTGGACTTTGAAATGGCCAAAAGAGCATTGGACAATGATGTTACAAAGTGTTCTTACTGGTAAAGCTAGGAAAATCTATAACCAGTTATTTGTCCAACAGTGTTCTGATTATGATTTTGTCAAATCTGCCATTCTGAAGGGTTATGAATTGGTCCCCGAGGCTTACAGGCAAAAATTTAGGAATTCTCGCGAGGAAGCCAGTCAAACTTATGTTGAATTTGGCAGGTTGAAGGAACAGTTGTTTGATCAGTGGTGTAATGCCATGAAAGTTGAGAAAGATTTTGACAGAATGAGGCAACTTATTCTGGTTGAGGAATTCAAAAGGTGTATCCAGCCTGATATTAAGACTTTCCTTGAGGAGAGACAAGCCATTAATTTGCAAGATGTTTCCACCCTGGCTGATAGTTATGCATTAACTCATATGTCTTCTTTTGTCCAAAAATCCACTTTTTCTAAATTTCAAGGCAAGTCTCAGTCCAAGACTTCTTCTAATAACACTTCTAATGATTCCAAGGCCACTTCTGTGAGGAAACCTTCCAGTGAGAAGCAATCCTCTGGTTCTTTACCTTCTGTGTCTTGCCAATACTGCGAAAAGCAAGGTCACCTTATTTCTGAGTGTTATGCTCTCAAGAAAAAAACAACAACGAGAAGAAACCAAACCAACTGCTTTCACTAAGAGAGAATCTCTTGTATCAAAGGTCAGTTTGTCTGATCTTCTACCTTCTGTGTCTGATTCTGTTATGGAGGGTTTTGAGCCATTCATCACCGATGGTTTTGTCTCACTTTCGCATGAATTTTCCTCATCTGCTCCGGTTCGAATTCTAAGGGATACTGGGTCTTCCCAATCTCTGATTCTCGCAGATATTGGATAAGGTGTCTAAGCTGGTCATATTCAAAGCAAATTGTTTATCTAAGGTGGAGACTTGGTTAAAGCATTGCTTAAAATGAGGGTTCTGAAGGGTCCGTTTGTCCCGTGACCATTTTTGGGACCCCCTATAACCCCACTAATGATCTGGTGTCCCTGAAAATCATCTGAGTTACAGTAATGCCATCATATTTGATGAAGAAGTTGTCAAAAAGCCTTCAAACACCCAATTCCTAATTACCTGGACCCTCCAATATCCCAAAAATCATTACTGTATGAAACAAAATCCAGTCCCCCCCCCCCTCATGGGAGGTCAGCTTTATTTATTATACAGAAAAAAAAGGATTAACCCAATCAAGGGGGGGGGTCAAACAAAAACAAACAACAGAAAAAAATATATGAACACGTGCATAAACAGAGGACAGACTATCAGACAGACAGGGGGACATGCAAGTGTAAGAACTACAAGGGAAAGAGGAAAAGAGAACAATACTGCAGAAAAGAGAAAGAAAAAACCAATCAATGGAAGTGAGACAGGTATCAAATGGGAAACAATATGGTCTGAAAGATGCCAGTAAAAACAATCATAATAACAATTGTAACATTATACTGTGCAGTACCACACAAAAATTGAAAACATAACAGAAAGCAAAGAATGACATTGTACAGGTATGTATACAGGATAAAACTGAATTTGAATATTTCAGGGGATGGTGTGTATGTACATTAATATGAGGAAATGGGATTAGTTCACAGGCAGATTTAAAGATTTTATAAAAGGTGCCCACATTTTTTCAAGGGATGAAGATTGCTGCTCATGAGATGTAATTTCCATGGAAATGTGCTCTTTGAGAAGATTTAACCATTGTGCTATGTTTATTTTTTTCCTTGTTTTCCAGTTTAGAAGAAGAGTCTTCTTGGCGACAGCTAGAGCAATGAGTACGGGTTTTGTATTTTGAACTGGTGGGATTTCCGAGAGGTATCCAAGCAGACAAACCGATGGGGAGAGTGGGAAACTACAGCCCATAATAAGTGATATTCTGTCAGTGACTTGCTTCCAGAAGTTATAGGTTAGTGGGCAGTGCCAAGTGGAGTGGAAATAATCATCTGGGGTGTTCATTGTGCATTGTGAGCATGTATCTGACTCTACAAATCCCATTTTAAACATCTTATGCTGAGTGATGTGTGTTCTGTGAATTACTTTATACTGTATTAATTGTAAGTTAGTATTTTTGGTCATTGTGAAAATGTTCTTACATATCTGGGCCCGGAAGTTTAAGTCGGGGGGGAGAGATAAATCTTTTTCCCAGGCTTGGATGGGAAGGGATATTGATAAATTTGAGTTAAATATCAGTTTGTATAATTTAGATAGCCTTTTTTTGGGGTTAGTCATTTTTTTTATTTCTTCTGTTACTGGAGGAGGTAGAAATGTATTATCTTTCAGTTTAATTTTTGATTTAAGGATAGATTTTAACTGGAGATATTGAAGATACTGATTGTTCCCGATGTTATACTTTTGGGTCAGATCCTGAAATGTAATGAATGAGTCACTTTGGAAGATGTGTTGCAGATGAGTTATACCACTGTCTTTCCAGAGACTAAAGGAGAGGGGTGTTTTGTTGGAGTGTATTTGCATGGTGTCACAGTGAAATTGAAGATTTTATTAAGTTTCCACCAAGCTGTCAGGGTTGTAGAGATCACTTTCTTTTTAAAACAGCTGTGATATTTTATAGAGGTTGAGAGAAATGGTAGGTCAGATATTAAAATTTCTTTGCACACTAACTGTTCTATTTCTATCCATGAGTTGTTTAATTGGTTGGGGTGAATCCAGTTTGTGATGTACTGTAGTTGGTTAGCCAAATAGTAGTAATGAAAGTTGGGTGCTTCTAGTCCACCTTGAGTTTTACATTTCTGTAATGTTGAAAGTTTAATCCGTGGGGTTTTGTTTTTCCAGTAGAATTTATTGATGATGGAATTTAGAGAGTCAAACCATTTATAAGGAGGGTATTTGGAATCATTTTGAACAAATAATTGATTTTAGGTAGTATGGGCATTTTTACTGTTGCAATTCTGCCAATTAGGGAAAGGGGTAAGTTTTTCCAGCGGTTTAAGTCATCTTTGACTGTTTTTGTTAAGGGAGTGAAGTTCAGGTGGAACAATTCTGACAGCTTGGTGGAGATATTTATGCCCAGATATCTAATGGTGCCAGATAAAAAAAGATTTCATTCAGATTTGATAAAGATGCACTGAGATATATATCCCCTGAAACCACCAAATTTTATATCTTGACCAACTTGACCTACGTATACTATTGCTCCTATTTTCCAGTATTTCCAGTATTTTCCAGTGACTTAGTATTAGGCGTGCTGCTGGAATCATGTCACGCATCAACTAGCTTATGATGTAGAGGGCGCAATCCAGAAATGCCTCGAATAAAAGTGTCACTTCAGCAAAAAGTTGCGTTTTGCACTGCCCACTACAGTCGGTGCCCTTAAGCGCCCCCACAAATTTAGCAATTTTCCAATTCCTTTCATTGCAGATTGACACAAGCCAAAATAAAGCTGGGCAATCATTTGTGCACTGAGGTGTGTCAATTTCAAAAGCAAGTTTTTTAAGAAGTCAAATTTTGGCCCTCAAGATATTTACTCCTCTAGAGGGACAAAGGAACGGAGACAGAAAATTAGGATTTGTCTGTTTACTCATTGGCTTTCCACCCAAAATGAATTAAGGGAAATCTGCAGGGGTCAAATGTAACCTGAATCTTTAAAACATGGCAGGTAAACATTCATTTGACCCTCAGTTCCAAATTCAAGCACCATTTTTATAACAGTGTATGCTAAATTATAACACAACCACTTGCAGAAAACAATGCAGGAGGGGACAAATTTAATGTAATACCTACATCTGTATTTTTAAATTCCTTGAAGCATTGCACAGTCAAACATCAATAAATGACTCATCATCATCTATGAAGCCTGATACCAATGTGTTACACTCAGATCTTACTCATCGATGAACCCATGTCTCTTCCATATTCCTCAGAGAAAGTCTGTCAGAAAACAAATTTAAAAAAAAAAAATCTGAGAGCAACGCCTTGATTCCGAATATCCAAAAGGATGATCTTAGAAAAATCCGTCTTGGTAATCCTCTAATAAAAACTAAACTCAGGAAATTGAATAGAAATTACAAACAAACAAAAAATCAGCGATGGCTCTCTTAGTTTTATTTTCTGTTTTAGCAAATTTTTGTTTTATCTAGGTCATTAAAAGATGTTTTCCAAGTTTTTATATTTTCTTTGTCAAAGGAACAAACAAATCTTGAAGCTCATGTAAAGCTGACAAGGCAAGGTCAGAACCATCATCTGTTGCTGATTTTGGCATACGTACAGCTGAAACGCATTCACAGTGGTTGCCCATAATAAATAGTTTCATTGCTTTTCTATGAGTGTTGGAACCTTTTCTTTGCATCTTTTTTCAACTGTGCACCAGGAATACTCTTCTGATAGTTTCTGAGTTGTGCGCTCTGCTGATCTTACTTTTGTATATTAAGATTCAGTAGGGTCCTAATTAAGCTGCTGAACTTTTTTCCTCTTCAGGTATGGCTTCATATTGTTTGCCTTGTCTTTTAGTTTGCCGAATGGCCATTTTTAAGAGGCTGCGTGTCCACATTTCACCAATCACCAATTAGTGGCCCGTTGATTTTTTACATTTCATCAGTTACAATTTACCCTCTTTAAAAACATATACGAAAGAGTATACTATGGAAATGGAATTTTTCTGTCCACGCATAGTTCTCTGATAAATAATCTGTGTGAACATGATTAAGGCAATTAAGAACAATTTTATCTTTGTAAAAATTCTAGGACTACAACCAGAAGTTGAAGCAAAAACCAGGATACACAGGGAGTCTCCAGGGCTGATGTTGAGAACCACTGGGTTATGAAAGAGTGAATTCATTCAACTCTGTTGAAACTCACATTACTGTACCAATGATTTTCTTCCGCCTCATTTTATCTGCTACCAAAATATCACTTGATGAATGCATATGTGTCTTTTCAAGATACTGGGTAACAAAAGCGTGACCGTGAAACAAGCGAGAAAACGCTGATTCATATTGAATTCTGAAACTCCTCATCACTGCTTACAGGTAACGTCAACTGTACAATCAATTCATGCAATATTTTATTGGACAACGTTATTCTGAAGCATAACTTTCATCATGATGAATAACAGTGGACAAGAAATGGGTATGAATGAATCCATCACCGCATGATGAGAAATTGAGTTATAATCGTAAAATATGAAAATCAATAACGCAAATTATTCAGAAAAGTCATGAAAATAGCAGTCAGTAACGTCTTACTTTGCGGGAGGATGGACAATTGCTGAGCAATGATCAAGAGTAAGGATGGATTCAGATGATGTTTATCACAATTCCCTTTTCACTTAACAGTCGTTGCTGCAGACTAAATTGTGGACGCGAAAGGTATTGTCGCGGAAATCAGCCGACTCACGGTAGCTTACGGGAAAACCTTTGTTGCTGATAAAATGTGTGCTCAAAGTCATTCCATTGGACTTGAAAAATCCATAAATTTATGCGTATTATCAAAGAATAAAAATCTAAAATTGTCTTTGGTAACGGTCCTGATTTACTGGACACGACGTGATTTTTAGTATTTGAGTTGGTATTTTTCGAAATCAATGGAAATTAGTGGTCAAGAAGTTGGTTTATCGGGGTAAGGGAAGCCAGTTCTTTTGTGGAATAGCAGTACATTCAAGCAGCACCACTCATTCAAGACACTGCCTGCCGTGGTGACAGTCGTTAGCACAGCAGACACCTGGGCAACAACCGTAACCCGACAATTTCAGTCTGATGTCGTCCTACATTCTGACCATAAAAGTTTTGTAACAAAGTGGAATTTATTCACTGGACTGTGGGTTAAAAATAGTGGCAAAGCCACTGCATCCGCTTGACCAAACATGGCCAAAATGGAACGCCCCCTATTGGCCAAAGTATCGGTCCGATTCGGCTGAAAAAAGAACTTCGTCTAGACCTTATGACCATATAAACACATATGAAATATGAAAAGGATCGGTCAAAAACTGAAGACGCTAGAGCGCAGACAAGCCAAAAGTTTATGCATGCACGGACGCACGCACGACAGACCACCACTAAAGACCCCGAGCATAGCATAAGCCCCTTGGGCCTTTGATGCATAGAGTACATATAAATGCCTTGGACCATTTGTTGAGATTTGGTGTAATATTTTGTGTGTGTGTGTGTGTGTGTGTGTGTGTTGGGGGGGGTTTGTGCAAGTGGGTGGTCTGTCTGTCCATTATTTTGGACATTATGCTAGTGGGATGCACACTGCCATCCAGTATTTTGGACATTATGCATGCGGAGTGACAGAAATAATGTGAAGTTGAAGAAACCTGGTCGTTGATATGCATGATGATCTATCTGTATTCTGGGCATTGCTTATTTGAGCTATTTACTCGGCACGCATAATGTCCAATATTTTTGGTAGAGCATAGACTCAGATGTATTCCAACAAATAGACATGCATTACATAGGTTATGTGTTTTCAGTTTGTGCGATATATTTCCATCCCCCAACAGAAAAAAGCCTGATCAAAACTTGAACAATATAAGACTATTTCTGACTTTCGTCAACTTACTTCTTACTTGTGGATGCAACCATTGTGATTGTTTGTGGTAAATCATGTGACTAATCAGAGAAGCACCTATTGAGGAAATTATTATCTGGAAATGTCCAGTAAAATGTACATTTTGAGTTTTCAGGGTATCTATGAGCCTAGAGAAAATAAACCCCACTTAACTTGTCCAAAATACTGGACAACATGCAACAAAGAGTTAATTTCCCGCATCCTTTTTGATAAAAACTCATTTTTGATGTCACATGGTGTCCTTATTTGAGCCAAAATTCATGTTAATTTAATAAAAACAACCTACTTGGGTTCAAATGGTAGTTTTATCCTCACTATATCTCTTATGTGTGCTAAACAAAATGAACATAAATTAAATGCATCAATCATTATCTGCTGATTATAACACAATGAACAATAACTATCCCTGAAATCTCCCCAGTATTGTAAAAAGACACATAAAAATTTTGGACATGGTTTCCTGAACAGGATATCTTGATTGCACTGGTGGACAGCCCAAGTGAAAGACGGCCATTCTGATTTTGAGGTGGTGGATAATCCTGAGCATTCCTAACTTCAGAACTGGTCTACTGCAAATCCACAATACTACTGGAATTTAGACTAAGGCTAATTTGCCCTAAGGGATGCTAAAGATTGCAAATCCTGTGAGGCATTAACACTATTATCGTAACAGTACCTTAAAATCAACTACCAGCCTAAGTTATAAGTTTGATCATGGTTAGCCCTACTCTGCAGTAAGTAGCTAAAATTTCTTATGCTTTAGCAATGATGAACTGGCTATCTGCAGATTCTGGCTATCTTTGACTAATGTTTGTGGATAGACAAAGCATGACATTTGTTAGTTTGAGTTCAAGTTCAGATATCTCAGTTAATGGATTTCTAATTATGGAAAATAATATGAACTAATATGAACTTGATGAAAACTGACAGTTGTACTAGTTGACTAGTTGATTATCTATACACTGGTATAGACACGACACTGCTTTACGACACTGCTTTGCATATGGGTGGCATGTATAACTAGCACAGATTTAAAATTATGAGGCAAAATTGCTAATAGTCCATGTATTTACACAGCAACTGAACTTCCATAAAAGTTGGTCAGGAAACTTAAACGTGATACTAAACCTGAGAGCTTACTTAAATATAGTGCTTGCCGCAAGTTTGCCATAATTGAGTCAATCACCTGCATGACACGAGACCTGTGGCAATACTCTTTTCTTTATCCTCGACTTGAAAAATAAAAATTCTTATAGTAAACACTTCTTTCAGCAAGAGGTGAAATGAGATGTCAATCAGTATCAAACTGCCTGGGGTTGCAAATTTCATTTTATGGTGGCACCCTGGGTGGCCAATCAGAGAAGAGGTGTCCAGAGCCCGCCAGGACATTACTCTGGCTCCATCATTGGTTCTCCTTCTCTAACATCAATTTTTTTTTCATGACAAGCTGAGACCTCTTGTGCGATAAATGCAAAAAAGAGTAAATCAGTAGAGAGGCAAATACTTTCTCATTGCAGTGTTGTTTCATTTCTGGCTTACTGTTCATGTCTTGCACGATTCATATGTTACTGATACATGTTGAATATCTACAAATTTTTACCATGCAAATGGGGTAGTGCCTCTAAATAGCACACCTTCTCTTGGATCGCTTAAAAAATGGCCACATCTCTCTCACCAGGGAATTTAAAAATGCCAAGAATTTGGGCACCAAACAAAGCTCCCCTTAGACACTCGCAAACTTCTGTTCTACACAGTTTATTTGAATAGAAAACAATTTTTTTTTTATTTGGCTTTGATGCCTTTTTCTGTGAATTTCGCATTTCCAGGGAATATATTCCTTTTCATCTTGAATATCAACTGAGATAAAATGAGAATTAATTACCGAAATGCAAAGCTTTATGATTAGCAACCCAGTTAAAGGCAAAGACATCCTTGTGGATTTTCCATTTCTTACAGCGAATATTCATCTCATGCCCCATCCATAGTCTTCCCCCCATACTGTGAAGAAACTTACATGTATATCACTATTTTCTCCTTTGCACCTGATCAAACAAATGCGACCTGTGGAAAATATTGTGGATCACTGCAAAAGGTTTTGCACAGCTGAGAATGAACATTTAGAATGCAGCGCACAAGCAAATGGGAGTCTTACCTTTGCAACTCTGACATTTACTGGGGTTGCAAATTAATTTCATCGACAGCAATTCGGTGTCAAGAAATATGTTCGTACTATAGAGCAAAAAAGGGCTAATAAAACTGCATGGTGATTATAATTAATGGATGTCATGTTATCTCAAGGACTGCACAGGGAGTTAACTCGGTGAAATCAGATATGATTACTCTGCAGGCAAGGCCTCTGGGGATTAATTCCCCAATCAGACCCTGTCTTTCAGTCCACAAATTTAAAATCCTCCTCAAGCCTCCTCTTCACAGAGGCTTCCAATTGTGTCAGCTTAACTCCTGTTGATAATGAAATACATTTTTTTTCTCTCTTACCTGATTCTGAGTGCACATTGATGGGGGGAAAATAAGATGCTGAGGCTACCAGTGTTACAGGGACTGCAGCAGCATACTCACAAGTAAGACTTAACTTTAATTCATGTCATCTTCTTTTTTTTTACTCATTAATATTTTTCACATTCATTTTGAGCAGACATCGCTGTGTAACCTATTAACCCTAGGGTCAAAGCTATTAAAACTTTGATGAAAGTCAAAAGGCTTGTGTTGCTGAAAAAAAAAATACATAGTTTTTATTTATCTATGTATCTGCAGTGGTGTAGGCAGGATAATAATTAAACAGGCCATATGGCCCACCAAAAATTAGTCTTAACCACATTTTGTTCCATGGTTGAATGGGCAAATAAATAAATAGAAATCCATATACTGCAGCATATCATTTTCTCTGTAGGATATACTGCAGATGCACCAGAGGCATTTGTGTATGGAAATCTTACTTTTGAGATTCCTTGTTCTGACATACAACTAAGCAGCCTAGGCAACTCAGAATTGTATTTCTGCAAGAAATCCCAATGCAAGAAAGCTTTTTTCATTTTGTCTATCAAGGAGACAGTCCCGTTCCTGCATCAGTGGTGGTTCACACTCTGAAAGGAACATTTAATCTCCTGAATCGTAGAACCAATCGACAATCCATCAGCAGGATCTGCTTTTATTTCCCACCGGCTTAAAAACTGCATTACTTTCCAGAAGTAACGTATGCAAAAGTGATAACATCCCTTCCTCCACCATATAATGACTTGCAGCGGAAATGATCTTTTTGAATTTTACACACAGATCAGTAATTATGTTACTTTCTCAGCGATTCACTTTAAACCTCAAAACATTAAACCTCAAATACCACACCTGCACTTACACATTCACTTGTAAAGCTATACTTGTGAGGACATTGTATTGATTTACATTCATTTTCTTCAGCCTTTCCCTAACCCCGACTATGACCAAATAATGTCAAACCCTAACCCTTATGTTAAACTAACCCTCACTGTAACTATAACCCTAACTACATCCCCTCTCCGCAGATTGTAGACCCCAGCGGGCAAGAGCTGCTCTATTTATGCACACAATTAAACTATCCCATCAATAGGTCGTACACCGGAAACGGTTATTGAATATTCATGAGGAAGCAGTGCCTGTAAATGATTTTGAATATGAATGAAGTCCCATCACTGTTTCCCGGAAATTGTATGAATTTAACTCCTCAGCCAAGACTGATGTGCAAATTGCCTAATATACTTGCCCATATTATCTATCCAGCTGTAAATAAAAATGACCTTTTGAAACAGAAAAAATTGTTTTCCTTTGTTGCAACCAGTACAGCTACAATAGCCCAAAGATATCCCAATTTACCACCGTAGCCATGATGATCACAGAGCTAGTTTGTCGTAGTGGTTACTATGAGTTACTGTTAGCTTTGGCTAATGATACTGTATATGGTGGCATTTAGCTCAATGTGGTGATCTGTTTTAGAATTCACACTGCATTCAATGAAATAGAATGCCAAGGTTTCCGCTCTTTTAAAATGTGAACAGCTCCAGTACTTCGGTAAATCCCCTGCAAGCATTTGTTGCACCGATTCTGTTCAACCCAGGGTAGCATATTGCCTGCTTTTTTACCTGATAGTGAAATATCTGGTTTGTAAAAAAAAAAGGTATATTTCAGATATTACTGTGTTAGTGAGTCATACTTGCTCCTTATGTATGGTATACCCCATGCGATTTTGGGCTGTCCCAGACCAAAGATGACTGTCATGAAAGAATCGTGGCAATGTCTTCGGTCTTGGGTCCAAAATGGTGGTCCCACATCGCACTGTGAGAGAGGTTCAGAGATGGCTATTGTCATGGTCTTGCGACCAAAGATAGCCTGGGACGAAAGACTGACTGTCAGAAATTTGGGATGACCATCTCATAGTGTGACAGCGCCTATGACCTACGCCCACTAACCAACCAGAAGGAATGCAGAATGAAATGACGTACTGATCGACGCGACACTAGCGCTAAACCTAAACACAGGGTGTGCTCCCACCATGGAAGTGAAACGAGCAAGAAGTGGTGTTTGGGACTCGAACAAAGAAGAAACTCTTGTCGAGTTGTGGCAGCAGAAGCCTTGCTTATACGATTTGTCCTCCAGCTGTTACCATCCAGATGCAGTCTGGATGATGCAAGGTGTTGACCTTTTCCTGGTATATTGATGTGCGCCTTTGCCTGCGATTCAGAAGGTGTGATCATCGTTCAGTCTACATACATCAAACTTGGATGTCGTACCCAAATTTACTAGATCCATGTTGCACAGTGTGGTTTTCATTAAACGTAGAAGATTGCTGAAATCGCACAATGTGTAGCTGGCATTATAGGGTGTGAAAATCGTTTATGCAAGCTTGCGTTTCGCTTGGATGCTCAGAGATGGAAACAGCAAGCTTTCTATTGCAGGGTGAACGTTCTGAGCGTAAAATTAGCAGTTTCTTTCATGAGTACGTGTGCTGGCTGATGGGGCTCTGAAAAAAATTAACAAAATTCTAAACTTTATCATGGAGAATAAGCATGTTTTAGGTTTTAGTAGGTTATTGGTGACCATTGATGTCCATCTGTGCCTATATTGATGATTTCACTTTAAAATCATTAATTCATATTGAGCCTCGTGAGTCAAAAATTGATTTGTGTTAAAAATATGATTATTTTATGATTTCACTGTACAAATTTTTGAGAGGGTTATAAACACTGAAAAATATTGAGACATCCCAAAGCCACAGCATTAATTAGGCTCTCCTGTACTTTGAGATTTGAATTTCATGCCTCCTTGCATAATAGTAATTGGCCATCGGCTGGTAATCGCCACGCCTCATTTGAATAAAGGTTCAGCTTTACTCTACTTTCAGCTGCTTGCTTTGCCTACCTCTTTTCACTTTGCACTGCTACCAGTCCCATAGTGCTGCTCTACGCTGGGGCCTAATAGAAAGTGAATTGGAATGTGACCCCCGATATAAGATAAGGTATACTTTCATTGATTCCTATGGGGTAATCTATCCTCTGCATTTGACCGATCCTAGCTACTTAGGAGCATTTGGCAGCCACAGTGTAGCACCAGGGACTTAGTACAGTTGTAAAGTGGGGACTCCAACCTGAAATCTCCTTATTGCAAGGAAACAGTGCAAACCATTGTGCCACTGTGCCGCTCTCCAAAATAATGTGCCACTGCAATGTGTTTGCACCGTAAGGCCAGCAGTTGAGGCTGTGGGCATGTTCCAATGTTGTCATGGGATGTAACCTAGGACTGTTCTGCTAATGAAATGCAAACCGTCGGCCTGTCCATTGTTGTTTCTTAGCGAAGAGCGCTATAGAAACATTTCAACAATTAATTGCCTTTCTGTTTTTTGGTGTTACTTAGCTAAACAGTGAACAGCTAAACAGATGCTTCGCTAAACAGTGAATTTTCATTGACAGTATCAACTGTTAATTGTAACAAGTATGTTTTTCACAGTGAGAATGCGCTTATATGTATGCTTGTGAAAGTGAAATACGAAGTCGCACACTGATAAAATAAGGCAATCCAATAGCCATGCGTAATTTGAATCCGGAACATGGACAGTGATGGATTTTCTTTTTGCGCCATGAGCACAAAGATATCACAAAGTCCAGACCGAAGTGGTTAAGTGCAAGCCAATATCTATGTTCAGCTAAGTCCATCTTAGTCATGTTTCAATTTTTTTGCTTCATTTTGTTGTACCCGTTCCAAAATATTACAACTTTTCTTTTTATTGTTCTTAACTTTGGGGCTTGCTTTTATGTTTGATTATTTATATAAATAATGTCATGCTTTAAATACTTCTAATGTTTTTAAAAGTTGTTTTATGACAATGGTAATGGTTACTTGTAGATACAAGCAAGTTTCCTTGCTGTTGTGGGTAATTATTGTCAGGGTGATATTTCTTTACGGCCTCCTCTTCCCTGCCTGTGGCAGTTTTCTTTCTATTCATTGATCGTAAACTATTATAATTCTTCAGAAAGCAGCCTGAGGTTTCAGGTGAGTCTGCTGAAATGGAGGGCCATTATCGACACTTTCAGATGGCCTTCAATTCATTGCCTGTACTGATAGGGTGGCACAGCTTGCTTTTTACCTCTTGTATTAGCACAGAAAAGGAGCTACTCTGGCTGAGTTGAGTGTAGGTTGCCTTTATAGACATTTCACCTAACAAAGGAGACTTTTTGGGTTGCAATATCAATGCCAGAAAGGTCAGGTAATATCTTGTCAGTGTGAATTTGAAGGGATGTTTTGAGGATAAAATTCACTTTTATTTTTTTATTTATTTATTTTTTACATTTTTTTTTTATTCAGGTAATCCATTTTCCAAATACACTCCAGTGGCATGATCATATTAGACTATTCATGTAATAAATCTTCCTTTCACTTGTTGCAAATAATAATGCAGCTGAGTCCAAACTGAAAGAGAGCAACAGTCCCAAAAGTAATATTTAAGTGGTTCTATGGTAACCACTGCAATTCTTCTGAAAGTACACAGAAGAATGTACTATGAATCTAAAATATTATATTGCCAGCAATCTTATCACAGAGCATTCACAAATCCTCACCTGCAGGCATGTTTTATACATTCGGAGGGGAAAAGCATTCAAATTGCCCTACAAAAATTATTGGCACCCTCAGTGGATTAGAGCAAAACCAGCTGTGAAGAAAATGCCTGTGCTATTTATCCTTTTAGTCTTTCAAACAAAATATTCAGAAAAATCTTACCTTCTCATTGAAGTACAATTATTGAATGAAAAAACAACCTGTCCTCCAACCATACACTCAAATAGGTCGATTATTCTCAATTACTCTGATTTACGACCCATAGGAGTGTTTCCTAAAATCGCACCCCTACTGGCAGCAGGAAGGTATTGTTAGAGTTACAGTTTCAGTTCCAGATACAGTTTCAGTCATATTTACACATAAAATAGTGGTTTGGGTAAGGATTAGGGTTGGGGTTAGGGTGGTAAGGGTTAGAATTAGGATTAAGGTTAGGACTAGGTTTAGGTCACGGACGACTGACGGCGACACTGACGATCGAAACCAGATTGTTGTTATTTAAATGACCGCTAGAGGTCGCTTAACTCCTAAACGTAACTTTAGGTCGTAATACGCTGCTTGACAAACGACCTTTGCGGGCGTATTTTGTTGGAGGACAGACTCGAAAAAAATGTTGAAATAAAGCTGCATATTTTAAGTTTTTCATATAACAATAAAATTGTGGTTATGTCAGGAGAAAAATGCAATATCCCACTCTTTAGCTGACCCACGAATTTCAGAAATAGAAGCCAACTAGGTCAGATACTCGGTGGGAAATCTTGCTGTAATTTGGTGTCACGTGGGAATTGCAGTCTACCTTGCACAATAAACCTAATGCAATGGGAAGATTTCAACGAGCATAGGCAGACAAGGTACCAGATTTTTCAGCTTTGAAGAAAAAGAGCGCATACAGCAGAGAGCCAGCACGCCAAAAGATAAACCAATAAAAACATGGCAAAAAGAGAAGAATTGCTATCTGCACCCTCTACTCCAGAAGGAAGGAGGAAAAAGAATGGCTGGGCATTCAGGATGGATAGCAAGGTAGCTTTGTTTTTGCTATAAATGTAAGTAATAACTAAAGTCTGTTTCTTTATTCAAGTAACTTGTTCTTTATTTTGAACATCCCAAAGACCAGTGTGATTTGTCAAAACTGCTATCTTGTTGCGACAGATTTTATTAGCCCCATGCTAATGCACATTTGATTGTCAACAGGAAGCAAGCTAATTTTTTAGCACAGCTGTTGTTCACGGTATTGTTAGATGCCCATCCATCCATTCATTATCTATACCCCTTCTTCCTCACTGGGGTCTCAGGGGAGCTGGAGCCTATTCCAGTTGACTATGGGCAAAAAGGCAGAGAAATACCCTGAACAGCTTTCCAATCTCATCGATAGGCGGACGCACCACTGAAACACGATTCAGTCACGCACTCATGGCAATGCGCAGTTAGCATGGCATGCATGTCTTTGGACCTTGTACTGGAGTACAAGGAAGAAACCGAAGCAAACAAGGGGAGAACACGAAAATGTTACACAGGAAGGCCCCAAGGCCGCGTTCGAACCCTACCCACTTCGCCACCATGCAACCCATAGTAAGTATATGACTTTAAATTTCACTTAATATTCATGGAAAAAGCCCTAATTGTTCAAAATTCCAGTCTAACTTGCTGTCATATGTTTGCTGTGGATGTTAGCATAACTGGCATATATGGTCAGTCAGGCATTCCTCAAATGTTAAGAGAGCTTACAAACGTTAGTGTGGAATGCAGTAGCTATGGTTGCAGATCTCGTTCAATGTGTTCACCAACCTCATCACACATTATAGGGGAAGACTCCTAGCTGTTATATTGGCAAAAAAAAAAGGCTGCACAGAATATTAAATGAAGTGGTGCCAGTAATTATAATTTTTTTGAGAAAAATAGTTGTTTCATGATATGAACTTCAATTATTTTACTTCAATTAAAGGTTAGATTTTTGTGAATATGAAATATAAGACATTTTCCGCATCTGATTTTGCTCATTTTAATAAAAGGTGCCAAGTTTCCTGGGCACTGTAATACAAGGCTTGCTGAGACATGCTGACAATAACCAGATTACTTCTGCAGCAATAGGTGAAAGGCATTTCATTTAGCGAAGGTAAATCTTAGAGCCTCCTTGGTTGTCATTAAAACACTGAAATGATGTTTTTCTTTCATCTCACAGTGCTTTGACAGATATTGCCAAAGAAAAAAATATGATTGTAAGGCATATTGTCAAAAATCAAAATGTCATTCACAGACGATATAACACTATATTCCACTGTCATAAATGTGAGGTAAAATTGACCATGTTTGATGAAGGATCAAAGTTATCTTGCCAGCAATCAAATAACATTCTCTGGTGCAAGATAACGACATCCCTGTAATGTCCACATTGCTCAAACAGGCTACGATGACCCAATCCGATATTACCTTCACAGTAATACCTTTATCTTGGGTGAGGAAAATTCTAGACCTATTAATGGCAACACTGAAAATTGCATTTTGGGGAGTTAAAAAAGAAACAGCACAATTGCAAAAATTTCCATGCACTCTACTATAATGGTGCAGTAATAATGTGCGCTTAGACAAAACTCATGGCTCACACCTCTGGATATAGGATCTTGTTCAGGTCTTAAGTCCTTTGAACTACCAAAGGTTACTTTAAGTAATAAATCCAGATAAAGAGAAGTAAAAATCACTCATTTGCTGTTGCTAAATGGCACTGTAATATGAATGACATCGATATGAAAGCAAAGGAATTCATGAAGCTAAAGAGGGCATTTTAACTGCAGAGATGTCATTCAGTACAATATGAATACAGCTTTAAAATGTAAATGACAAGGTGCTTTTTGAATGATTTGGTGCCAGATGAGATATCAAACTCCCTCAAAACATTTTATATAATTTTACATAGAAAGGAAAAGAAGAACACTTCTAAAATATCAGCAAAAATATTAGAGAAAAAATCATAGAATGACATTTAGTGCGCAAAAACCACCGGGCATAACACCTTGTTTTATAAGTGCAAAGGTGGAATTAGATTGGGATTGAAGGGTATTCAACTATTCAAAAGCTATGTTTTCTGCATGAGCTCAGAGACACTGTTTGATTCATTAGTAACAGGAAGCCTGGATCGCTAACTCTGAATTTGCACCAAATTCTTCTGCTGATTCACTCAAAAAAATGAAACCCCATGAAATGTTAGATTTACTTAATAATGTTATGTCAACTGGTTCCACGCAATGGCTTTGCGTAACCTTTATTTGACTTCTAACATTTTTGGCCAGTTTAATTAATTGCGTTGAGTGGAATGTACTTAACTCAGTTTTGTGGAACCAGTTGACATAACATTATCAAGTAAATCTAACATTTCATAGGGTTTCATTTTTTTGAGTGTTCTTGCTCACCTCTCCTGGCTGTGTTAAATGAAAATATTTCTCAGAGTTTCATGCTGCACATTCAATGCACTCAAAAATATGTCTATAAAGAAAAAAGTGTCTTTGAAGCTGGGGAAGACTGGTAAGTAGAATGTCTGCGTAAATATGGTACTTTTAAGACGGCCTGAATGCATTAGTGTGGTATTGTTGACAGTATACATAATGCAAAATGCGATAATGTAATCACTAGAATGGAGCAGAATATTGCTGTTTAAAATAAAGCTAGCAAAGCTTGGCCTATGTAGGAGTGACTGAAATTCAATATACTTATAAGACTAATGTAGAAATAATTCTCATGTTGCCTTAGTGGTCATGGTTTGCATGTATTCTGGGCCCAAAATGGTGTGATATGCGCTTTTTTTTTTTTTTACCAACTCCACAGCATGCAACCTGCTGTGTCCCTGCTAGCGGTATTGATGTCGATGAATCCCCTGCAACATGGTGAAAAGCTGCATTGGGCTTAATGCGATTTCAGTCCTCTTTTCCGCCTCCCGGATGCTCTTTGATCGACCTGTCCTCTCCCTTGATCCCTATATTCCACCACTCACCCCTACCCCTTCCTGCAATTCCACAGTGCCGCTGCTCCCTCTGATATTTGCATTGAGAATCTAGGATGCGATGGCAGGCAAATGACAGGCTTTCACTCAAAAACACCAAGTAATTTGTCTCATGTATTAAACCTCTAAAATATTTTGGGCAGTTTCACCCAGCAGAAACTGGCATGAATTCAATTAACATTTATCCACAACTAACAGACTGAATCATTTTTTTTAAGCGACTTGAAAAGATTGCTGAACAAGTCAAACTCTGTTTTTCAAGAAAAAAGATAAGATTTTAAAGTGATTGCCACAAAGGCAATGATTTGATTATCACAGCTGAAGTGCCTCTTAACATCTTTTCATCAATCATTGACAGAAGCCACCGAGCCAGGGGAAGGGAGTTGTTTCCTAAAACCCAGACAATAAGGATGGTGTAAAGACAACTGAGTCAGTTATTTTCTATACTGTGGCAGATCCTGACTGCAAATATCAACAATACACGATTTGCTATGCCCTGCCAACTGCAATCCAGAAAGATGTTCATTGTTATATTTGTGAATAGTTCACGAAGTATGAAAAATGCAGTATCATCCCTATTCTGTACAAAATCGCCACAGTTTTCTGCCGAGTACCCATTCCTCCATGTTAGTAAAGAAGTACAATGGGGAATTAAATCTGTGAAGACTGTGATGAACCCATAAATTTTGCAGGAGCTGCTGTGGAACTGTGTGAAAGACAGAAGTCTACAGACCTTTTCTGAGTCAAATTTAGTCCTTCCGTGGTTATTTTTTTGTGACTGTTCTCCCCCCCCCCACTGCATTGTGGTGCATTACTGTTGTGCGCTGAATGCAGGAAGAAGAAAAAAAATAATGAGCTCAGAATTCAGGAGGTGGGTGAAATATAATGAGAATTTGAGTTCCCTAGTCAAAAAGGCTTACCCAATTCAGCAATACATACAGTATGACCATTGCCCCAACACATTAATATGATAGCAAACAATGAAGATTTTGCACCTGAATTTCACTGCACAACAGTTCATAAAGATGCTTCAGTCACTCATTGCTCATTTTTTCAGGAATTAACCCCTTAACTTTGATCATTGCTTGAATTTTCCTCATCAGTTGGTTGAACTTAGAAAAAGCATATTGCAGGACAATTTTACATGCGTATTCTGTATCTGCTGGTTGCAGGATTTCACTGAAGCTATATTACACTTTTATTGAGTGAAATATTCAAACCCAAGATTCCATGTTTTTATGGCTGCAGCATTACATAAAATAGAAAATATCTAGATCTTGTGCATAATTTTGTACATATTTTCCCTGTAATTCAGTGGGACATATATGGCATCTTTGGAGGCCTTGGGATTTGCACTTGAATATAAAATAGGCCTGATGTTCCTCAGATGCATTTGTTAAACCTGTCAGGATCTGAATGTGTCTAGTTTTGTTTTATGTATATTATATATTTGTATTCATTATTTTCCATGTTCCCTTGTTTATTTTAACAGTTTATTATATTTGTCTGGTCATTCTCATTCACCTGTCATTTGCCATGTGCTCTCTGTTTTCACTCCCACACTTGCACCACCCGTTGTTCATAGTTCAATTGTTTGATTGTTCCCTCATTTGTAGCCACACCTCCCTGCACGTTCCTCAGCTACACACACCTGCACCCAATGTAATTAGGCCCTTAGCTTCCTTTATATTTAGGTTCATTCCAGTGTGAGTTTGTCAAGCCAGTTTATGTACATGTGTCTTCCTTCTGAGTGGTTTCTGAATTCTAGTCATGATTTGGTTTGTTCTTTGGTTTATAATTCAGTCCTTGACTTTTTGGTTTTCGATTCCTCCTCGCAATTTGTCAGTGGCGTACCTACTTCCTTGTTTTGACTTTTGGACTGAACTTATCTGGATTCCCCTCTCTATAGCGCATTCTCGCTGCCTGTTTCCAACCTGGATCGTATGACCTCGATTTATAATGATGCCTGTGAAATGTATTTTCGTTGCGTCAGAGTTCTGATCCTGCCTTGTGTCAAAACTCTCATGTAGGATCGGTAGAGTTGAAGAGGTTAACAATAAACTCCATCATATCATGTCCATCTACGTAAAAATCACTGGATCCGTCATCACTTAACAAAACAAATAGACTTCTTAGTAATTGTGCGTCATGTGTAATGCATATTACAAAGTCATTTTCATTATTTCCTTGTGTTAACTTCGGAGCCCTGACTTAAACATGAAAGTGACAGAGAATTTCTATCATTACCTGAATTACCTTGGGTATTTTTTAGAGAATGAAACATCAAGCTAAATATTAAAATTAATTGCTTTATCCAACTGTAGAGTCTAATGTAAAAATTGTAGAAAGTATTATTTTTGTGTTGTTGAAATAAAATATTAAAAACATGTCTATCTTAAAGATATTCACAGCCATAATGGTGATCTGTGTGGGAACTTGCGGCTCCTGGGAGAACTGGGCTTGTTCACTTAAATATGAAGAGCTTCACAGCAAAATGCAGTAACTCCGTTTGAGGCATCTTTAGAAAAATGCTTTTGTTCATGGGAAAAGTTACAAGGGAAGAGCTTTCTTGTTTGTTTATATGTTTTGCTGAACAAGTCAAAATGCCATGATGAAATTAAACCCCAGAATAATTAATTTTGTTGTGATTATTTGGCAAAACACAATTCATCCACAGAAATTGCTGGAGCCATGGGGGCCGCAGACTTACGCCTGGAGCAGCGGGGACGACAGGCCTCCTGCTGAAGCCGCGGGGAGCGACAGACCTACTGCTGGAACGGCGGGGGCGACAGGCTTGCTGCTAGAGCCACAGGCTGACTGCTGGAGCTGCAGGCAAACTACTGGGGAGACAGGCTGACTGCTGGAGCTGCAAGAGGGTGACCAGGCTGACGGCTGTGGCTGCGAGGGGCACCAGGCTGATGGCTGTGGCTGTGGGGGAGACCACTGGATCAAGACAAACACTGGCTTCTTATGCCAGAGTGAACTGGCCTCTTGCGCTGAGGAGAACTGGCCTCTTCTGCCAGGTGCTGGAGCAGGGTGTCGAAAAGCGCGCAAAGGAAGGAATTGAACCTGCTGCACGCAAAGACGCCCTGCTTCTACTGGTGAAAAGGGGGGGTGATCCAGTGTTGAGGGGAGGTGAATGTCCCTGCTGGGTCCACAGGGTGAGGTGGCCATCTATCACACCCTGGCACCCAGAGATGGTAATAGGGCGCCAGGGCGAGGATTGGAGTTCAAGACCCAAGTGCAGGGACATGAATTTTATTAAACAATAAAGGTGCATATAACAAAACAAATAAAAGACTTCAGGATAACAAAAAGGGAGTGCACTGAACAAAAAGGGGAAACAGACTATGGCTACCTGCCCGTGAAGGGGGACACTAAGCTTTAAAAAGAAAGGGGATATTAATTAACTAAAAAGAAACAGGTGCAACCACTAACTGAAGGGAATGAGGATAATAGAATAATTTGTTAAGGGCAGGTAGCCAGGCATAGGAATGCGTAAGGGGAGGGGCATTACACCAGGCTTGATTTCAGCCTGCCTTGTTCAGTCTAAAGATTACTTAAACAGAGGCAGTCCACTATATGAAGGAATTTAAAAGGTTGTATTAAGCAGCGCACCATGCCAGCATTAAAACAAATTCCAGAAAAGAAAAGAAAGTTCATGAAATACATCAGTCTTGGAAATGGTTACAAAGCTGTTTTTAAGGCTCCAGGGCTACAGTGAACCAGAGGCACAAGGCATTATCTCCAAAGGAAGAAAACTTTAGACAGTCGTGAATTTTCACGAGATTGTCCAACCCACCAAATTTCTTCCAAGAGAGCATCGATGACTCATCTGGGAAAATCACAAAGGAACCAAGCCAAAGAACTGCAGCAGCCCTCACTTGCCTCCAATCAGGTCAGTGTTCATGATGCCAGAATAAGGAAGAGTCTGGTCAAAAATGGTGTCCATGGGACAGTTGGACAGCAAAACTAAAAGGGATGTAGAGTCTCATCTATCAAATGGCAAAAAACACCTTTAAAACCCCCAAGCCTTTTGAAAAAATTTCCTGTGGACTGATGAGTTGAAAGTGGAACTTCTAGGGACACATGAGCAGAGGTGTTAAGTCCAGGTTCAGAAAGTAAAAATCCTCCCCAGAACTTTATTCCAACCACCTGAATTTACTTCAGACAGGAGATAGAGCCAATATGAATGATCAGCTCATTCTGTGGGAGGAGAAAAATGGCTGGATTTTACTTTCTGACCCCTGGATTTTCCATCTCTGCACATGAGAACCATTAAATCTGGTGTAGAGCGAACATAACTTTCCACAATAACTGCACTATAACCACGGTCAAACATGGCAGTGGTAGTGTAATGGTATGGGATGTTTTACTGGATCAGGGCCTGGGGTACTTGCCATAATTAACAGAAACATGAATTCTGCTCATTGCCAGAAAAATGCCCGTGATCTGAAGCTGAAGCGCAGTAGGATTATGCTTCAGGACAATGATTTGAAGTGCCAGAGCAAGTCCACCACTAAATGGCTCAAATGAAGCTAAATTAAGATTTGAGTGGCCAAATCGAAGTCCTGATTTCAAAACCATTGAGATGGCAGGACCCTAAATTGGCAACACATGGTCAAAAACCTCCAATAAGGCTAAATTAAAGCTGTTCTGAAAAGAAGAGTGGGCCAAAATTACACTGTGACGTGAAAGAGTGATGTGGGTATAGGTCTTGGGACCCGATACAAGTTGGACCCTAAAGCCCAACTCCCACTGGCCGCAAAGCGAAGCATCGCGTCAAACTCCGAATGTTGCCTTTACGCTTTTAAACGCCCACTGAAAGCGTCAGCTGCATCAACATTGACAGCTGTCAACTCGACCGAGAAGCCATGGGTGTCACTCTCAAAATATTAAACAAGACAACGTTTAATTTTGAAAAAACCTACCGATAAAGCTTATTTAAGTGATGGCAAAGTGCGACGGTCAGGTTACTATGCACTATACGTTATATACAGGCATAATTTTCCTCCTAAATTTAGCCGTCTAGTAAATTAAGATTATGATTCACTTTACCCAGCAATGAATTAGCTAGCTAGCTAACTTAGCAGTGTAAAGTTCTTATCAGTGTACCTTGAGTTAGGTACTGTCTAACTGTAGATCGCTTGATAACTTAAATACCAGCAAAATAATGGATTTCCTTTCAAAACTGCGACTTGGTTAAAAAAGCAGGTTGACAACTGCATGTGAGGTTGCCGCTAAATGTGTGCCACTAACCATGACAAGGCGAAATAGTTGAATAATCTAAAAGACAAATGCGTTTTTATTGTGTTGACGCTTCAAAAATTGAACAGTGGCGAAAAAAAAAATCTGACGCGCGTCACACGCTGTCAGTGGGGTTGCTCCATTGAAATTAATGAAACCAATTTTTTGACGCGCGTCTTACGCCTTCAGTGGGTGTTGGGCTTAACTGAATGGACCCAGTATTGGTTGGACCCCAGACCATTTGAACCCAAAGCAGTTGGACCCCTGACCACTTGGACATCAGACCCTTCCCAGTTGGACTCCATGCTGTTTGGACCCCAGATCCTAACCCCAACCCAACTAGTCAGGGGTCTAACTGGTCTAGGGTCCAACTGGTATGGGGTTCAGACGGTTAGGGTCAGGGGTCCAACTGGTCTAGGGTCCAAATGACCCGTTCCTGAGTGATGTCTAAGTGTTTTGAAGTGTTTAGCTGCAGTTGCTACATAAGATTGGTAAACCAGCTGGTAACTTTCAGTGGGCAATTACTTTTTCACATGGGTGATAAAGGTGTTGAAAAACAAATTGAAACTGTATTTTGTGCTTCCTCATGTTCTCCTTATCATGTCACATCTTGAATGAAAATCTAAAACAATTTTGACGAGTAATAATAGGGAAATCAAGAGGGGGCAAATACTTTTTCAAGGCATTGTATTCTTCGAAAGTGTCAAAGTTCTTCCTCTATTAACTATATTGTGATCACAAAGTCACAGTGAGAACAGTTCCTTATTTTCAAATCTGTAGGAGACTGAAAGTAAACAGGGGTTCCACTATTTACTCAAATTTGGATACTGAAATTCAAGTTAAATATTATCAGATAGCAACGTCTGGACTACTAGAGACAGGACAGGCAATCAATCCTGAATGGAATCGAACCGACTTCTGGCCTATCAGAGCATGGTCTGTCAGTGATGTGATCTATAAAAAAGCGGCTCAGAATTCTCAAAATTCCAGGCAGTTGGCAATTCAAAACATGGCAAGTTAATGCAGCAAATCTGCCTCTACTCTCACGTACGTCATGCAAGGAGCTCAGTTCTGCTGTCCATGTCCTGTGCAATTTGCCACCAAAACACAATTCTTGAATTAAGATACACATTTTCAAACTTTGGATTAATTAAAAAATGCCATATAAGACAACTGTTATTTTCACAGCAACAACAAGGAAACTTGCCTCTCTTGTATCAAATATGTGCTAAAACCTACAAATAGAGATGCCCTCAGTTAAACCTACACTAAGCAATATTGCTTGCATTTTTTTCAATAAAATGACCCCTTGCAATGTGAGAGTCATCATTTCTAGCTATTTTTCCACCATACAGTTTACTGCCAACCTGCTGCCAAGGCCTGTTTTTTGTTTACAAAATTTCTATGCCTGCCTGATACGAAGCTCCTTTTCTGCCCCTCACATCACTACTCTCCCCTTTGTTGCACTAGACTCACTAAAAACTTATTTTACCTGGATGGGTTTGGTTTTGCAGGATGTAGCAGTGCACATCTCTGCCCTAGCTTTGTTTGCTCAGCAAGGGAATGTACATGGCTTAGCACATGTCTGGAACCACGGCAAACACATGTATCCTGGCTAGCTCACAACTAAGTGCAACTATCCACTAATCAGACAGATTTAGCAATCATTAGGCTATGCAAGTAAAACTTACCTGATGGAAACATTGGAGGAAGATTATCTTCTGCCTGAAGTGTAACTTAACTAATTTAGGCTTGCTAAGGCAGTCAGATAGCTACGGACATAGCTACAAAGCACTAATGATACTTGCTGCTGGCACATGGGAAAACCAGAAGCCATATTTATTTTGTCATGGTTAAGGACAGAACATGTGCCTCGGGGAAACTTGTTAGACATGGACTCTTGCCTGGTAGCATCTGTCTTCACGTCTTGTTCAATTCTTTAGCAATCAATGTGACATTACATTACATTACATTACAGGGACTTAGCTGATGCCCTTATCCAGAACGATGTACAAAAGTGCAAAAGTTCAGTACAAAAGTGCAGTGCTCCAAGGAGGCAAGTTAAGTGCCAACAGTTCAAGTGACAAAGTGACAAAGCACATTTAATGAAATAAGTGACAATTTAACACACAGTAGACAAACAAAAGAGACCAGTAAAGTTAAAGAGGACTAAATGACGAACAAAGAACATGGACGTGACATCAGGAGAAACTGAGGACAGTGAACTAGGGGAAAGGTGGAGCCTGAAGAGGCGGGTTTTCAGGCTGCGCTTGAAGGTGTTCAAGGACTCTGGCATTCTGACCTCGACGAGAACATCATTCCACCAACGGGGAGCCAGGACAGACAGCAGTCTTGAGCGGGATGAGCAGCAGCGGAGAGGAGGTGGAGCCAAGCAACCAGAAGTGGCAGAGTGGAGTGTTCTAGTACGCGTGTATGGTCTAACCAGTTTCTGGATGTATGCTGGAGCCGTTCCTTTGACTGCCTGATAAGCCAGCACCAATGTCTTGAACTTGATGCGAGCCGCAATAAGCAGCCAGTGAAAGTTCATCAGCGGGGGGGTGACACGAGAGTGTCGAGGGAGGTTGTAGACCAGGTGAGCTGCAGCGTTCTGGATGAGCTGCAGGGGTCTGATGGCAGAAGCTGGGAGGCTGGCAAGGAGGGAGTTAAAGTAGTCCAGGCGGGAGAGGATCAGCGCTTGGGCCAGGAGCTGGGTTGAGAAGGTGGTGAGGAAGGGGCGGATCTTCCAGATTTTGTAGAGGAAGAACCTGCAGGCCCGGGTCACTGCTGCGATGTTCTCAGCAGAGGAGAGCCTGTCGTCGAACAGAACGCCAAGGTTCTTCACACTCTGCGAAGGGGATATAGTGGCTGGATGTGAATGGTAGCTAACATGCTGCCACAAGCTTGCAAATATTCCCACACTTCATCAGCCCATAACTGGTTATGTTTGTTAATTTCAGAAATTTTTAACGGTCAAATAAAAGCAGTTCGACAATCTGCAGAGAGGCATTGTCACAATTGTAGCTGCCAGCAGCTATAACGACCAAAAATCAAAATTTATCCTCATCAATAATTGATCACAAAATGTAAAAGAATCATTTCAGTTTGAAGTTACAATTATGTTTAATTTTGGGGTTAAGGCAGAGATTAGGTAAATAAACAACTTTTTAGATTACGGTTTTGTTATCTTACTGCAAGTGCAACAACATTATCCAGACTAACCCCTAGATTCCGCTGGGCGCTATCTGCAGCATAACGTGAGCGACGCTACTTTGCTCTGTCTTAAGCGCGACTTGAGAGCGAAACGTTAGCGCAGGGTCTTGCCAGCTGATACAATCGACCTGCTCAGATTTAGCTTATTTCGTTGTTTTATCCTGAATATTTGTGCTTCAACCATGGGAGAGTAGGCTACGAAGTTGAATGCTTTCGGATTTTTTTCCTGCTTTAATTGCATTTAACGTCATTTCCAACTTTATTGTGCTGTCCCGCCATGAACACCATAAATAAAGAAAATTGTGCCTTGGTTTTAGTTAAAACAAAATCACAGTCAAGTTGATGAAAAGTAAGTTATGAACAAATTTAATATCAAAGATTTGTGGCAAGTTTCTTTTAGTTAAAAGCGTTTCGCCCTTGATGGTTACTTCCTGTCTGGCATGATCTGGGGTGCAGTTCCCATAGCACAGATGCTAACGAAGTTGGAACCAATGTAGATGGTCGAACTATGGGAAACGTATCCCTTCCATATTCAGATCAGCGCGTCTGCGGCCCGCCACCACCAAAAATAGACTTGGTGCGTATTCTCGGCGGAGCAGCGTGGAGAGCCGCTTTTAGGATGCTGCCGAGACGTGTCGTGGCGCGGCTGATGGAATCCCAACCATTGCCTAGAACGGCCGCGATCAACTCCAGCAACTGTTTCATGACAGTAAAGCGGCCAAGCCGCTTCCAGTGGAATCTAGGGGTAACACAAGCCAACAAGAGTGCGCATCAAGTCTGTGTGATGCGGGACATAGGGCATAGGGCACTGGCCCCAAGAGTCCGGAGGGGAGAGGGAGAGGGAGGAGTCGCTTTGTTTATTTTTGTTTATCGGAATTGGTGCTTCTGGGACCATCTACAGGTTAGAAATTGCTCAGTGTAGCTTTCAGTTTTAAAATGAATCTCTTTGACGGAACACTCGCTGACTGTAACTGCCTCTCTCATATTCTTGGTAATTTTGTATTCCATAGTTGTGTCAAGCTACACAAATGAATTATAATAAAGAAAACATTCTGAATTAAGCGAGTAGAATCAAACAAGATCCAGAAAGCAAATAACTTTTGAGCTTCAGCTCACGTCACAAATTGAGTTGTTTGTAGTGTTGCTATGCCCTTGCATACACTAGCAATAGCTGGCTGCAAGAAGTAGCACACAGGTTCCTTGGCTAAGTTAAATTATTATCAGTGCCAAATACCTGCCTGCTAGTGGCACTGATTTTATATTGATGATGATACACAATACAGTTATGGATACATCATTGATACTAATACCTTTAATTATGAGGCACGTTACTCCAGTTCCCACAACAGGACAGTGTCACGTTTCAGGAAAATAGCAAACAATGCCTTGTGCAATGTAATTTAAATGACACGCCCAGTGATGCCGCCTCATTTACATCCAAATACAAACAAGAACAACAAAAAGAACAGAAAAACAACAAGTACAAATTTATGCCCCTGGCATTTGTTTAGCTTTGCATGCTAATGATTGTACTGGAGGCCAAGCTTTATCACAACAGTTTGATCTTGTGGAAGAGGTATGTCTGACTTGTAAATTCATAAGTATTGCATTCTTTTAAGAGTAATGAGCCCAGCAGTGTTCATAGAATACCCTACATCCATTTCTTGTTTTAGCCTAACTATTATAAAAGCATTTAGTACAGTTATTTGAAAGGAGTATATAGAATATATGACACCTTTGGATGAAAAGACAGGTTTTAAAAATAACTTTAACATTGCTGTCAGTATGCTTTTTCTCAGTATGCTGACTTTATGGTAATCATTTTGTTGTTCTTTATGGCATCATTTACCTGATTATTGAAGAGTTGTCCAATTATAAACGTCTCTTTTTCAAACAGCGACAATGCATTTACAGTGCTGTGAAAAAATATTTGCCCCCTTCCTGATTTCTTATTATGTAACATATTTGTCACACTTAAGAGCCATTCCGTGAGAAAATGGCACTTCTTGAAGAAGTTGAGGAGTTGACCACCCTGGAATTGAATGAAACTTGGAAGATTGGTAGATATGGTAGTCTCACGGAAAAAGGCAAATATTTAGGTCCATATCTCACTTAGTCTGCCAAAAGCGCCTCCTGGAAGCCACTAAAGTGGCTCAGTTTTGCTTTTGACACCACGTTTTACATCTATTATTATGACTTTTGGGTACACAGTACCAGATGTGTTATACTTTTATCATGACCTGTGACACTTCAAGTCTGGATAGACATCAGCACCACATCAGCGCCAAGCTGGATAACTGTGTTATTGAGCCTGAATTATTTGAGAAATCACAGTAAAAATTGAAAATGGGAATGGGAATAAAATAATATGCCAGACATATACCAATCAAGAATGCTTTATTATGTGTTTACTTACAAGAAGACAATCATTTTCAGCTAATAGTACCTTGGTATCTTGCTGGGTTAATGCAATGGATGGCCAGAAAGATGGTCGAAAATCATTTTTGGTTCATGTTTGCGGTATATTTTCTCTGTAACCCAGATTTGTGCTGTGAAGGTAAATGCTGTTAGTTGCGCATTTGGAGCTCTATTTTCGGGAATACCAAGCATTTCTTTGGTAGTATCTACACTTTCAAGCTAGACGGAGCCAAAGTCGGAGGGAAACTCAGAATTGACCATTTCATAGCAGATTGTGCCTATGTCCTATGTTTGGACGATATTATTGTGTTTACCCAGCAAGATAGAGATCTGAAATTCTCTGGATACATAGTCCCTTTAGGGTACATTACAGCATTAGTAAAATCTCAATGGTAGTATTTTCAGTGTAGATGATATTAAACGTCAAAAGTCAGAAAAATTCACCTCCAGGGGGCACTCTAGGCTGCATGCAAGTACTGGCCATCCCCAGCAATGTACCAAAGAAGTTGTTTTTGAATTATAATGCACAAAGCTAGTTTTCTCTGAAAATGAAGGGTTTAGCTTGGTACCATTCTGGATGGACAGCTAATCTGACCAAAGGTGGTGCTCTAAAGAGCTAATGTTCTACCGACCTAATATTCCATATTCCCAGACATATATCAAAGTTCTTTCTTTTGAAATATATGAAGCACATACACAGTTATACATAAAATTTGTAATCCCTTTGGTATAAAGCTTGTTTGGTTGTAAACAATACACATACACTTACATAACAGTCCATAATTTGAACTCTAAAAAAGAATCTTCGTCACACAACCGAGTACATGAAGACAAAATGTATAGTACAAATGTTAAAACTGTTGTATACTTTTCATGTTATCCAAAGTGAAATGATGTCAACACAGCATGTGACTAGCACTCTCTGTCAGTCTGTTTTTGGAATTCAATTGTGGGTTGGTGGCACCTGGTGGTGCGTACCAGAGGTGCTCCTTGGCCTTGGCCCTGAGCAGCCATCCATGGCTTTCTTCGTTCGATCCGGGTCGATGTTACCAGCGGAGCCAGTCGAGCCCGAGGCAAGCCCTACCACACTGCATCCTGGGTCTCCACAGGGCTGCTTACAGGCCGTTGATAGTGAGCTTGTCTGTGTCTGAATTAAATAGTGGGCTGCAGCCTGTTTGGCGCAATAGTTGCGCCAACACCCATGGCTTGGTACACATGGAAATGGGAAGTCTGTAAAAGAAACCCCATCCTCCCACCCAGCGGGTATCCCATAGGCTAGACATCATGGGCAGGTGTTAGGAATGAAGGCATGCAAGTTACCACTACAAATGAACTGCCATTTTCTTGGCAGGGTGCTGCTTGCTTGCTAGGACCTCTGTGCCCTTTATCAGGACAACCACTTGTTAGACGCGACTGCTGTGCCCTTTTTCATACCCAAGCACCATACCCTAGGGAAATCCTAGAATTAACACTGAAGCCTGCTCTCCAGTTCTAATAGTAAAGTGAAAATGCAGAGAATTTATTGTTTTCTGAAAACGCACCAACACCACAAAACTGTACACTGCACTGACTACTGGTAAATGTCTTGCATGTTGACTCAAGGCTACAATTACCACCAACATTCTTTTCCAATTTAAAACTAACCCAGCTTTATACCAGAGAGGTTACAAATTTTATGCATAACTGTGCATGTACTTTATATATGTCAAAAGACATAAGATTTGTCATTGGATGTAAACGTCTCGCCCACCACTGTATCTTGTATGCAGAATCTGATTGGCCTTCTTTGTATGTACGCAGACGTATGCATTGGTTGGGTTTTATTTATAAAACTCTCCTTGGACTGGTCCCTTCGTATTTATGTACATATATTCTGAGAAGCCAAAGCCAATGTGGGCTTCGCTCAAAGGATACTTTGCAATTGACTGTTCCGCGTGTCCGCACGGAGTTGGGAAAAAGAGCATTCAAATATGTTGCCCCTTTTACATGGAACAGATCAAAAATCAAAAAGATTTAAAACTTTTCTTTTTTCTTTTTCTTTTCTGTATTTCCTTTGTTAATTCCCTCCCTCAAGAGGTGACATATCATTGTATTTAAGTCCGGCAAAATAATAAAGTTGTCCTCCAAAGAGGGGGGGTGGTGGCGGGCTAAAAAAAAAAAAAAAAGATTTAAAACTGCCAGAATTAATTACTTATGATGCCTTCGCTATGATTTTAAAGGACCTTGAACGTAAATCCATTGGACAGTGTTGCTGTACTTAAATATCATCAGTATCATCAAAAATTTGCATTTTATATGATCACTATTTATTATTTGTATATCTGCTTTGTACTTTGCTCCATTTTTGCTTCTGAGTGTTTTGTGTATTGTTTTTAATTTTGTGTTACAGACGTGTGTTGCTGCCTTTCTTGGCCAGGTCTCCCTTGCGAAAGAGGTCCTCGATCTCAATGGGCTAATTACCTGGTTAAATAAAGGTTAATAAATAAGAAGACAGAACTTTGGTATATGTCTGGGAATATGGAATATTAGGTTTGTGGAACATTAGCTCTTTAGAGCACCACCTTTGGTCAGATAGCTGTTCATCCAGAATAGTACCAAGCTAAACTCTTCATTTTCAGAGAAAACTAAATGTTTGCATCACAATTCAAAAACAATTTATTTGGTACATTGCTGGGGATGGCCAGTATTTGCATGCAGCCTACAGCGCCCCTGGGGGCAAAATTTTTTGATGTTTGATGATGAATATCATCTACATTGAAAATACTACCATTGAGATTTCGCTAATGCTGTAATATAGCCCGAAGGGACTGTGTATCCAGAGAATTTCAGATCTCTATCTTGCTGGTGTAATGGCTGGTAAAATTGAGAGGCCAAGTGCAGCGGCCAGAGAGAGAACGAGCAGTACGGACACAATACAAAACAGAGAATTATACAGACCACCAGAAAGTACTCACGCTTCCAAAGGACGTATAATAGTCCGAAAAAACGGAAGCAAGGTGAGAGAGAACAAAAGTAGAAAAGGGAAAATTCCTAAAGCGGAAGGAACTCCAATAATAACTGGAAGATATAAAGTCACACCTGACTAGAGATATCTTCAGCTATAGTGCTTAGCTACAAACAGACACTCTAGCAAAGGAGGCGTGGCGGACTTCCGGCTTATAGAGTCCGGGGAAGCGCCGCCCCAGTTCAATCAGCCAGCTGGGAAAAGGATCTGATTGAAAAGGAATTCGATCTCGTCCCGGGACGAGAGCCACAAAGAAAAGTCCAAAACACACGCACGCCTCTGTAGCAAGCTACAAGATGCTTCAAGCCTCTATAGTTGATGTATTTTATTTACCTTTAGTACAGTATTTAGTTATATCATATTAGTTTCTTTATTCATTTTTCTTTTGGCACCCGTCACTCTTTAAGGGCAAATTGACGCGAGAATGGGGAGGTGCGCAGAGGTGATAAAAGGATGACGAGGCAAGAGTTTTTGGGTGGAAGTGAATCTGCTGGAGTGAGTTTGTGCGTTATCCAGGGTGGACGTGAATTGTTACCTTCAGGGAGTTCTCAAAAAGAATCTGGAAAAAAGGCCAAGGGTGCGACTGAGGAAGCGACCTGAATTATTCCTGGTGGCTGTTCTGCTGTCGTGGTAAGGTCCATCCAGGCTTCACAGAGCGGTCGAACTGTTTGGATTGGGATCCATTGAACGACGCCATGCAGGGTTTGGGAAAGAACTTTCTTCACGTAAAAATCCTCTAACCTGCCTGTGCACTCCCTGTAACCCATCCCTCCACAAAACCGATAACGCTGAATGAACACTTTTTTTTCTTTTTATTTTTTTTCTATATATCACTCGCATTCACTCCACATATTCCTGCCCCGAGTTACTTTGAACATTGCTTCCCCCTGGGGCCTGCAATTTGGGCTATTTAGTTTCCGTGTATAAACTTTTTTTTTTCCTTTAACTTTTTTTTTTTTTCACTTGATGTAAATAATGTTGTAATTTGAGCAAACAGAAGTGCCTCTTTCTTTGTTGTTACCATACAAGTTATTTACTTTCTCATGGTTTTGTTGATGAGTTTTTTCGTAATATGCTGTCGTGGAGCTGAACACCACTCATTTATTTTAGTCTAACAGACAACCTGGCGCCCGGACAAAATATTTCTAAAATAACTGTGTTTGGCTACGCTACAGAATGGTGCCCGAACAGGAACTTGAACTGAGCTAAATGTGCAAAAGGACTGGACGGATTTTTTGAACGGATTTGCAAGAATTGAACAGATCCTTGAACTGCACGCTGTTCTTCGGTTGCTCTACAATACTGAAAAAAAAAGACGGGGGAATAAGTGAATAGATGGACTTTGGGGTGAAAACTTTAATGTGCTGTGCTGTTGTGCTATTGGAATTTGGTCATTATTTGTGAATTATCATTGTGGTTATTAATGCACCATTATTTGATTCTGTACACTTATACACTTGTGGCTGTGAAATAGTCATGCTCCTCAGTATACTTGCTATAAAAACAATACTTGGCAGAGGTCTGCGTGGGTGCGGGCAGCCCGCGCGGGTGTGGGCAGCCCGCGGGTGCCGGCAATTGCGGGTGCCCGCAACAGATGTATCGTGGGTGCGGGGCGGGTGCGGGTCCAATATGAAAAAAAGGTGCGGGGCGGGTGTGGGTTCATGTGTGTGGGTGAGGGGCGGGCGTGGGTTCAGTTCTTCGACCCGCGCAGACCTCTGTCCCTTACATACTGTTCCTCCAGCCCACTTAAACCCCATCTCAGAGGTGCCTGTTGCTTTTCATGATGTAGCCTCTAGGCAGTCCACAAATAGTTTACACCAACTGCTGACAGTTGTTGTTGACAAGTTTTTTCGTAATATGCTGTAGTGGAGCTGAACACCACTCATTTATTTTGGTCTGACAGACAACTTGGCGCCCGGTCAAAACATTTATAAAATAACTGTGTTTGGCTACGTTACACCTCACAAACCATGACAGCTGGGTAAACAAAATAATGCCACCAAAACATAGGCACAATCTGCTATGAAATGGTCAACTTTGAGTCTTCCTCCAACTTTGGCTCCGTCTAGCTTGAAAATGCAGATACTACCAAAGAAATGCTTGATATTCCCGAAAATAGAGCTCCAAATGCACAACAAACAGCATTTACCCTCACACACAAATCTGGGTTACAGAGAAAATATACTGCAAACATGCACCAAAAATCAATTGAAGACCTGTGTGCAAGAAGTACCTAAGTCACAAAAAAATGCTTTTGAGATTTTGGGGGTCAAAGTTTTCAAAACATGTTGCAGATCATGACAATGGACAGTGGAAACGCACCAGTAAACAAGACTTGAGTGCTTCTTTGCAGAAATATTTGGTATCAGATGATGCTTTGGCCATTGTAGCTTTTCATACTGGTGTCAGCTCATTTTTTGCAAAATGTGACTTAAGTACTTCTTGCACACAGGTCTTCAATTTCAACCATCTTTCTGGCCGTCCATTGCACAAAAAAAGCAAGATACCAAGGTACTTTTCACTGAAAATGATAGTCTTGTTGTGCGTAAACTCATAATAAAGCATTCTAGTTTGGTATATGTCTGAGATATTATTTTATTCCCATTCATATTTTAAATTTTTATTGTTATTTCTCAAATAATTCTGGATCGATGACGTAGTTGCCCAGCTTGGCGCTAATGTGGTGCTGAAGTCTAACCAGACTTGAAGTGTCACAGGTCATGATAAAAGTATAACATATTTGGTACTGTGTACCCTTAAGTCATGACAGATGATGTAAAATGTGATGTCAACAGCAAAACTGAGCCACTTAAGTGGCTTCCAAGTGGCGCTATTGGCAGGCAAAGTGAGATACGGACTTAAAAATTCAGCTTTTTCTGTGAGACACCCATATCTACCCATGTGTCAAGTTTCATTCAATTTCAGGGGGTCATCTGCGCACCGAGTGTCAATTTCTCATGGAATGGCTCTTAAATGTTTCAGATCATCAAACAAATTTTAATATTAGACAAAGATAACCCGAGTAAATACAAAATGCAGTTTTTAAATGATGATTTCATTTATTAAGGGAAAAAAAGCTATCCAAACTTACCTGGCCCTATGTGAAAAAGTAATTGGCCCTGAGTCTAAAAATTGAGGAACAATTTCAGAAAAGTGTTCCTCAATGTACAATTGTGAAGATTTTGAATATCTTACCTTCTACAGTACGTAATATCATCAAAAGATACAGAGAATCTGGAGAAATCTCTGTGCGCAAGGGAAAAGGCCGAAGGTCAATATTGGATGCTCGTGATCTTCGGGCCCTCAGGTGGCACTGCATTAAAAACAGGCATAATTCCGCACTGGAATTCACTGCAAGGGCGCAGGAACACTTCCAGAAATCAATCCACAAATGCAAGTTAAAACTGTATCAGATAAAGAAGTAGCCATATGTGAACACGATCCAGATATGTCACCATCTTCTCTGGGCCAAAGCTCATTTAAAATGGACTGAGGCAAAATGGAAAACTGTTCTGTGGTCAGATGAATCAAAATTTGAAATTCTTTTTGGAAACCATGGACGCCGTGTCATGCAGACTAAGGAGGTGAGGGACCATCCAGCTTGTTATCAGTGTTCAGTTCAAAAGCGTGCATCTCTGATGGTATGGGGTTGCATTAGTGCCTACGGCATGGGCAGCTTAACATCTAGAAAGGCACCATTAATGCTGAAAAGTATATAGAGGTTTCACAACAATGTCTCTTTCAGGAAAAGCCTTGCATATTTCAGCAAGACAATGCTAATCCACATTTTGCATCCATCACAACAGCATGGCTTCGCTGTAGAAGAGTTCAGGTGCTGAAATGGTCTGTCTGCAGTCCAGACCTTTCACCAATAGAAAAGATTTGGCGCAGCATAAAATTAAAAATCTGGCTTAGAAGACCCAGGACTGTTGAGCAGCTAGAATCCTACAGCAGACAAGAGCGAGGGACCACATCCCTCTTCTAAAACTCCAGCAATTGGTCTCCACACTTCCTAGACATTTACAGACTGTTGTTAAAAGAAGAGGGGATGCTACACAATGGGAAACATGGCCCTGTCCCAACTTTTTTGAGATGTGTTGCTGCCATCAAATTGAAAATGAGCTATTTTTCATGAAATGGTGAAATGTCTCACTTTCAACATCTGGCATGTTGTCTATGTTCTATTGTGAATAATATGTGGGTTTATGTGATTTGCAAATCATTGCATTCTGTTTTTATTCACATTTTACACAACATCCCAACTTCATTGGAATTGGGGTTTGTACAATAAACATATCAGTGGTTCATAGGTTGGAAGGCATGCTTAAAAAAGCACAAATTATTTTGAGGAAGCATGTGGAGGCCATTTACAAAGTCATTTTTGAACTTCTCCCCGAAAAGTTAGTTGTGTTATGGCTAAAATGCATTTTGCAAGGCTAAAGTTGAGATGTAAGGCATAGCAATTGAAGAACACTCTGGTGTTTCAGCAAAGTTATTTTTTTTCCTTCTCAACCATCCAAAGTCCCCAATCTGTTATTTCTAGGATTAATGCCTTTATTTGATGATGAGTCTTACCTTTTATTTAATGATGAGTTTAATTTTAGGAAACATTTGATTGAATCCTGGGTCTTTCTATTCTCAAAATTTCTGAGTGAAGCAGCTCTAATTAGTTCATGGGGTGCATTTTTCTCATCTCCGTTTGTTCAATCAAAGCCGGACAGGTCAGAGGTGCTCCAGGTTTGATGTTGATGAATTAATTACATCTCAGTTGAAGCTAATGACACAACCATTGTGACAAAAACATTCAAAAACAATAATGGGCCCCTAATTACATTTTAGAGTGATTGCTCTCGTAAATTGATTCCCCATGATGCATGTGGGGATGAAAACAAAGCAGTAACTACTGCTGCTAATAAAGACAAATGACATCATCTGGTGAATTCATTTTGCTAAATGGCTCTGCGTATTGTATGCATTGCGGCTTTCACCTAGGTGTCAATGTTTAAGGACGCAGACTTAGAAATGGCATGCTGGCATGTCATGCTGTGATTGGGCGTAGAAAGCTCAGAAAGGATAGCTGTGGATATGGACAGGGGAGGCAAAGAACTGGCAAGTTCAGAGGCAAAATGGAGCCTGCAAGCTGAGCTCATCAGTCATAGACAAAGTGCAGATTGCAACAAATTGCTCTTAGTGAAACAGATAGGAGAAAAATCAATACTGCTGGGTTAAAGCTCTAGAGATCTCTTTGGATGATATATAGTCTTTGAGATATATACGATGTACTCAAGACACTAACATTCACCAACACAGCAATATCCACTTTTAGGTGACCATTCACATTGCTGGCAGCTTTCTTTGGCAATCTTATATGGGGTGGGAGGGATAGAGGACCAAATTCAATATGTTGGAACACGTCAAGCTTGTTTTTAACTTTAGCAATGTCATGAAAATCAAGTTTAAAAAGTGTGAAACTTTTATTGATTGAAGGATTATTCCAGTTTTTAGGGCCACTTTTTGAATAGGTGCCTCACTGTAAGGCCTAAGTTTGAATGAAAAAAAAAAAATATATTAGTATACATGTAATAGGGATTTCAGTAGTATATTCATTATTTTTATCTATATCATATTTTGAAAGGTGTATTTTCAGTGAACTGATTTGTCAATGACATCTTTAAAGGTTTGGTCTTGTTCAGGAAATTTCACCAAAAAAGCAAGGGAATTCAAATAGCACAATGTCTTGACAGTTTTTAACCCACACTGTTTTTCGAAATGGTGCTGTGTTTGTGGTCCCATTTCAGGGAAATTGCGTTCACCTGTGAAATTTTCTCTCTACCATTCAAAAGTGTACAATTGTGACAGCTTTGTCTCCATACAGTAGAAAGGCCCAATTCAAGGCAAAACAAGAAATTTTAATAATGTGGAAGAACACTGCAGTTGGACTCCCATTTTCTTGTGAAATAATGACATGACTACAAGCCAATAGCCTGGGACATAGATCTGCTACTGGTTAAAACTAAGTTAAGCGGTAGGTAAGGTGGAAAAAGAATGCAAAGAAAAAGTAAAGGAAAGTAAAGGAAAAGTCCGTCAAAGGAGACCCAAAACTCTCCAGCAGCTGGAAGCCTGTATTAAACAAGAGTGAGATCAAATTCCAATGGCTAAACTCAAGAAACTTGTCTCCTTAATGCCCAGACGCCTCTACTCTGTGTTAAAAAGAAGAGTGGATGCTACACCATGGTAAACAGGCCCCTGTCCCAACTTTTTTGAGACCTGTAGAAGCCATCAAATTTGAAATGAGCTCATTTTGTGGATAAAATTGTAAAATTTCTCAGTTTCAACATTTGCTATGTTGTCTCTGTTCTTTTGTGAATAAAATACTGGCTGGTGTGATTTGAAAGTCATTGCGTTTTGATTTTATTCACAATTTACACTTTGTCCGAACTATTTCGGAATTGGGGTTGTACAACGAAAACCCAAATCCAAAATCTCCATCGTCAAAGTGAATGGCCTCCAATATGCTGATGATCGCATGACTTATGTATGCATGGAAGCAAAAGTGCACTGCTTCTACAATGCATATACCCTCCTTGGTCTCGACATTAAACCATCAAGACAAAGACTATGTTTGAACCACAACCTGAAGGACCTGACAGTCCTATCCCAAAGATCACCATAAGACATGTCTTGGAGTCCATTCTCTCCAATGACAATACAATTGACAAAGAGGTCCAACATCGTATCAGTTGCGCCACTGCATCATTTGGCAAACTCTGGCTGAAAATTTTCGATGATCATGACATGTCTTGAGAGACCAAACTTCTTGTCAACAATGCAATGGTTGTCACAGTCCTCTTCTACAGCTCAGAGACCTGGACCACCTACCGGCAATACACTCAAGCCCAGGAAGGTTTCCACTAAAAATGTCTCAGAAGAATCCTTGGCACTAAATGGGACAACTACCAAACCAACATCAGCATTCTGGAAGAAGCGGGAACTAATAGCATCAAAGCCCACATCATGAAGAGTCTACTTTGTTGGGCTGAACACTGCCTCAGAAAGCTCAAAACAAGTCTTCCGCACCAACTGCTGGACTATGAACTCCATCAAGGAAATCAAAAAAGAGAAGGTCTGAGGAAACGATGGAAAGACAACCTGAAGCACTACCTCAAAGTAGGCAGCATCAGTCTGGACTCTTGGGAGGACAACACGGCTGACTGCAAATCTTGGCATAGGACTATCGACAATGCTGCTGTAACGTCTGAAGAGAAATGCCAGAAGCATCAGAAACATGTCCAAGAACTCTAGAAACAACGCCAGAATGACCCCAACACTTGTCAACGCCTCACCGCTTCCACCATCTTTTCCAATGGCTAAAAACAATTCAAGGCACGTATAGGACCAGTCTCACACTCCCAATCATGTAAGCCAACTGAGAACATCATCTTCGACTACAAAGGATTGCCGACAACGACAACACCGCTTCATCCTCACTATGGTTGCCAGGGAACTGGAGCGTATGCCGGCTTACCATAGGCGAAAGGCAGGAATACATCCTGGACAGCTCGCTGATCTATTGCAGGGCGCGCATACCATTCGCTTACTCACTCACACCTGCAGGCAATTTAGAGTTTCCAATTAGCCTGACATGCATGAATTTAGACCATGAGAGGAAGCTGGAGTACCTTGGGAAAACCCACATGAGCACAGGGAGAACATTCGACGTCCACATAGAAAGGCCCCAGGTTGGATTAGAACCCAAATCCTTCTTGTTGCGAGGTGGCAGTCCTACCCACTGTACGACTGTGCCCCCCCCACTATAGTTTTGCCCCCGCCCAGGAAAATGAAATCTCTTTCCTGTCTCAAAGGAACAAAACAGATAATAACAGTGGAACTGATAATATAGACCCCAGTCATTGTACTGCACTCATTTTCTGTAGTTTGTCAGGTGCACTTGAGGTATATTTTCAAATTGCAAACTGGAGAGCAGTCCTTTGACATCTCTAAATAATATAATTTTGTCTGTATGTCAGTGTACTGACAGGAAAAACATTTAGCCCTAGGGTGGCGAAGAGATCATTCATGGACACTCCATTTTAAAGCTTACCAGCTGTCTGTTAACTCTGTGGACGGTTGATATCTCAAAGTTTATTAAAGTCTGTTAGTGTGGCTCCTGAATATTTCTCTATTCTGCTGCTCCCAGGGACATGTTCACAAAGAGAGCTCTTTGTTTATATTGGCAGCCTTTCCCTCAGGTAGCCCCTGAAACACTCTGGATGAGGGCTGCCAGGGTGATTGTGACAGACCCCATTATTTCTTTGCCCATTAGTCTTGAATGCACCCCTCTCATGCATTAAGTATACCATATCCTAGTATCTCATTAGGCTCTCTTTC
The DNA here is from genome assembly GCA_029692085.1 of Gymnothorax javanicus. NCBI lineage: Eukaryota > Metazoa > Chordata > Actinopteri > Anguilliformes > Muraenidae > Gymnothorax > Gymnothorax javanicus. Next base: position 33,582,286 of record CM056198.1, read on the forward strand.
TGTAGCTAAATCCATCTCCTGCTTTTCACCTGGTCTATAATGAATGGTCTGAGAAAAAAATAACATGGATGCTGGAGGCAACCACTGAGAAAGGAGAAGTCCTTTGTAATGACGCTCAAGCAGTGCCTTGACCAATTCATGGACACTGCAGTAAATGAGGAATATGTAGTCTTAAAGAAATAAAACAATATAAGCATAATTGTATTGCTTAGATTTAAACTAAGCATGGGAACTCACCGGCTCTTTTGTTATAGGCAGAGGCCCCAAAAGAGCAATATGAAGTAAGATGACCCATGCTGCTTCTATAAGGAGCATGTTAGATTTTATGGATACAAAGAAACCCTGTATTGATGTTATAACATAAAACAGCACAGGGTCATAAAGCATTCACCCGGTATGAGGGAAAAATACTGTGCAGTTCTGATAGTCAAAAGCTTATAAGCTGTCCTATAGCTCTTTGAGTATCATAACTCTGAGTTTATGTGATTCAATTATACTGTGGCTAACAGTAAAAGTGTTATCATTGAAACAGTGAGATATTATCACAGCAATTTAAAAAGAGCCATTACCAGGAAGGGCTTCATATGTACAGTATAAATATTTTCCCCAAGAAACTATGCAATCCAGCACCTCTCCCTTACTTGATGCAAGGGGGATTTATGCTGAAATGAATAGTTGACTTTTGACAAACATTTATTTAGTGAGTTTTTTGTCTGCTCCATACCAAAGGTAACTGTTCTCCTTTAATTTGTTTCCTATATTATTTTAATTAATTGCATTTATGTGGCATCTCTGATGAGTCTGCCAACACTTAAGAGAGTGGTTCTGGCATCATTTCAGGCATGGCCGATGTGTCACACGTGGGCGATGCATGCCACCTATTTCACAGTGAGCAGCTCAGGAGGGATTTGTAAACCACTGATATTTGGAGGGGGTGAAGGGAAGATGAGTAAACTGGTACAAAACAAATGGGAATATTCTGCCTTTTTGCAGTTGGAACAGCATCATGCAGTGACGTAACAGCCAATCATTATTGTCATCTCTCTAATTGTGTAACGCATTCTAATCCAGTCCATGAAGGGAACCTAATTCGTGACCATGCCATTCGACAGCTACCAACTGGCTAACCATGGTACCATGGACTAGCAGCCCCACTGGGCAACATATAATTGATTATGGCATCTCTCGTCATCAGCATAACAAATTACACATTAAACTCAACTCCTATGTGTATTCAGTCGTGACTTGTCCAAATACATGCATTTTTATCAGACCTTCCTTTGAGGAGCAATCAGCAGAATGTAATCAACAAAAACTCCACGTGACTAAAGCCACAGTCTCTTGTACATATTGCTTTGTCATAGAGAATCTGCTTTTTTTTTTTTTTTTTTTTTAATCGACTCTGTCTTGTGTAATTACCACTTCCTCAAACAGGTTCCAGATTCCCTTTCCTTGCTACTTAAACACCGCTGATGTCTCAAATAGAAATCCCTCACTTTTGGGTGTTTCCATGGTAACAGCAGCTGCCTCTCCTCACACCACAGAAGAATTCGACCTGCATACCCCTCCTCAGAGCTGAAAAAATAGAGGCTTGGTACTCTGAAACCTCTACTGCACTCCTGTTGAACTCAATCAGATTGTCTTTCTGCCTGTCTCCTGAGAGTCATTCACAAGGATATTGGAGGGGTTTCCTGCAATATAGGGCCCGGTTGTCTCCCTTTGCCACAGGCAGTATCACAGCTCTATCCACTAACATGAATCATGTACTTACTGTAGGTATACAGGTTTTTAATGGATGGTGTCTCTCTGTAATGTTGCTGTAAAATCCAAGGGCTAGAGAAAACACCTGCATCCAAAGTAATTGTCAGATGTAATAGTAACTTATCACCAGAGAGACAGACAAACTGATTATTGCTTAGAGAGTCTATGATCCCAAAACCCCCACCCCTTATATAACATATTATGGATGCAGCAGATACATTAATCCTTAATATAATCCTTAACTTGGAATCTAGTATCTCACTCAAGTAGATGGAGCTCGGGCCAGTTGTTGAATATACTGTGTAACATCTAGTTCTCTGTGGGAATATAATACTCCAAATGTGGAATATTGTACTCGCGTAGTACACATAGTATTGGCAATATTGTCCTAAAAATAAATTTAAAAAAAATACAGAAAACCACAAGGAACGTTCTGCATATTTAATTTTCACCTGTGGTATTCGTGTGAATGTCAGGGCACACGCATGAATGATTATATACGTTAGTGTACATAGCTGACACAAATACTTTTTGTAAAGAACTAAGAGAAATGTTTACATTCAATGGTCTGTCAGTATTTTTCTTCCCAGTTATTTTTGGAATCAACATCAATGTGACAGATAGTATATTACAAGAAAGCCTGGTAATATGACATGGCAGCCTTATCAATAACATATTACATGACTAGAAATTTTTCCATAATGACTAAAATCAATAGAGATCCTCTTCATCTCACCATTGACCCACAAAACAAATATTTATAGAGTCCAAAAAAAATTGTAGTCTATAGAGTGAAAACAATAGATCATGGATGGACCGGTGGATGGGCAGATAGACGGACCGATGGATGAGCAGGGGTAATCGCAATATACGCCCACCCAATGGAGTGAGCATGGAAAAGGTCATAGCGTATTGTATCACAACCAGGCATGCTCAAAGTTTCTTAAACGATGTTGAGAAGATCGTAAAAGTTTTAAAGGACCATATCATAAAATTCTACTTAACAAAAGTAGCACTGGCAAGATAAATATTTTTTAAAAAATGTCACAGAGGCCTAGAATCCTGCAAAAGGCAATCAATCATCTGGACTATATACGTATTACTCCGCAACTCAAAATATAATGCCTATTTTCCTCTGCTTGCTCTAATGCACGTGCACACACACACAAACACTCACACACTAACACATACTGTACACACGCGTGCACATGCACACACATGCTGACACACTTAATTGCTGTTACTTTCTGTTCTACACATTGTGCCTCACCTCAGTAGTACAACCTCAATGAAGGGGGAAGTCGCATCAGATTGAGAGCCAGATGAGATGAATTTGAATCCTTAGAGTATGTGTCATCCAATCACCCTAAGGAGGCAACCGGCATAATTAACATGCAGCTTCTTTCCTGTTGATTGCATACATATTAATTTAGATCAGTGGATAAGGGAAGCATTTGCAGAAGGCATTGTAAATATTGTCCTGCCAAAGTTGTCTTTACAATTGGGAACTGTGAATTCACAATCTGATTTCATTGTTATCTCATTTGCTTTGACCTGCATCAGTACACGTAAGCAATGTGCCAGATTACAAAATGAATTTGAGACAAATAATCCCCCAATTATCAGTTTGTTTGAATTCTATGCTCTAAAGACGACACATTTCCATAAATCAATACCAATTGTGGACCCCATAATACGATTACTTTCAAGAGCAAATAGGAACAATTTGTTGCAATACGGACCCGTGCACTTTTTTTTTTTGAATAGTGCTGATACTATCTCCAGTTTTTTTTTAATTGTAAATAGCCATTTTACATAAAACTTGCATTACCGATTGGGGAGTTTGTTTAGTCTTCGAATGCACTTGGTTGAAAATTGAATGTCGTTTTTTTTCTTAATGGGAAAGCAGTGTTAGACTAAAATTGTTTCAGTGAGCAGAGGTGGGCAAGGTTGCATGGATCTACTCTTGACAGAGAATGCACTCATCAAAGAACAGCTATAATCTTTAACTAAAAAAAACATCAGTAGATGACATATCACTGTGGCCCCCACAATCTCAGAAATCCCAACATATCAAAAGGCAGCAGGCTAGGACCTGATTAATACACCAGTTTCATTAAAAAATATTGAATGATATTCGAGTTCTGCGCTGGAAATGAAATGATTTCAGATGGATGGACGCATGGATGGACAGACAGACAAACTGATCATAATATCCCCTGCATTATATGCCGGAGGGATAATAATAAAAAGGATCAACCAGAGATTCACAGTCTTTCTTGTTGTTCTAAAGTGAAACAACATTTCCTGACACAAGCAAACATCTCATTAGTCCAAATTGCAGTTCTGACCTTTCAGTTACCCTCACCAAATTATATCTTACTTTTTCTAAACTGGTTTAAGTTCCAAAATAACACAAGATAGTCAATTTAAACAAATTCAGACAAGAAAAAGGACTTTGTTCAGTCACCATGGCAATATACAAGAAGCAGCGTCTTCCCAGCAACAGGTGACCTTTTATTTAAATGAAAAATGCACAATGCTTTGATTTTCCCGAAAGAAAGCAGGTTAAATAGCATGGCTGCTTCCCAGGTTTCTTGAGACCGATGGAAAACCTCAGACAACAAACTGAGCATCAAACGCTCGTATATTTCCCCCCGATTTTTCTGCCCTGACCTTCAAAGTGAATAATGTTTCCAGAAAGAAAATAGCTTTCCTGAACCCTTACAATGGCTTGGCTTTTTCTAAGATGTCTTTACAAAAGACTGCATTGTCACATTAATAAAACTTCAGCACTGCACTGACCGTGACAGATCTATGAAAAAAATCATGGGATAACACATTTCTTTGGTACTTGAGCAAGTTAATAATGCTCCACCATTTTCAATATATTGAGTAAAAGTGAGTCGAAGAACGTGTGCTTTTTAAACCGTGGGGTGTTCCTGTTTAGGTTTATTCAGACTAATTTTTTCAATGTTCTACTGGAAAAAAGTACTTTCCACCTTCATGATTCCTCTTATTTAATCATATTTGTCACACTAAAATGCTTAAGATCATCAAAACTGATTTTAATATTCAACAAAGATAACCTAAGTAAATACAAAATGCAGTTTTTAAATGATGATTTCATTTATTGAGGGGAAAAAAAAAGTTATCCAACCCTACCTGGCCATATGTGAAAAATAATTGCCCCCTTAGTTACTAAATCAACTATTTAAGCACATTTTATTGTTAATTAGGTTCACTTTCACTTGACACACCCCTGCATTTTTACTGTCAGCCCTATTGAATCTAAACATTCCTTTAATATAACCTGCTTGGCAGTGTGAAGTCGGCAAAGAGCAGCACACGAAACTGTGATTTAAATAAATTCAAGAACAGATGTGAAATAAAGTGGTTGTCATCCATCAGTATGGAGAGGGTTACAAAGCCATTTCTAAGGCTCTGTGACTCTAGCTAGCCACGGTGAGAGCCATTATCCACAAAAGGAGGAAACTCGAAACAGTGGTGAACCCTCCCAGGATTAGCTGGCCCACCAAAACTCCTCCAAGAGTGCATCAATGACTCACACAGGAGATCACGAAAGAAGCCAGGCTCACATCTAAAAAACTGCCAGCCTCACTCGCCTTAGGTTAGGTCAGTGTCGTGTGGTGAAAATAAGGTACAGACCCGAGGATGTACTAATTGCGTTTTTCCTCTGCATTGTATCAACTGAACTTGACCCTACTCCACTCGGTTTTGGTACCTTGCTTTCCACACAGCACAGTACCCACTCCATTGTAGGCGGGATCAACCATGGAAAGTGCTGCACATCATCTTCCAGTTGACACAAAACACAACAACCCCTCATGCTACACAAACACAGGAACAATGGAGGGTGTCGAAGGGCTGGTGTTCTTGGTTCTCGTTAGGTGGCTATTTACTTGGCCGCTTATCCATTCCAGCCAATTGTTTTAGCGCTTTAAGCAATCATATTCTGCGTTTTTTTGATAGTGCCTGACTTGCTTGCATTTGGCTGCTAATATTTGGCGAGCTGCCTTTCATTTGACTACTAAGCCTTCACGACTCCCTTTTTCTGTTAGGTTATGATAATACTGTACAGTGCCAGGGCATTCTGGAACCTTAAAGTCAACCCGAGAGTGGGTAAACTGTAAATGGTAATACTTTGTATATTTTAAAACGGACTTTTCAACGTTGCGGAACAGTTGGGGCTACGGGGATAATGTTGGTGAGGAGGAGGGGGAAAAATAGTGAGGCGACCCTCATTGTACTTACATGGCCCAGGTGTGGGAGCGGGTCAATTTCAATATGTTGCTGTTGGCTGTCTGATTACAATAAAGCTGTACATTTGTTTGAAGCTACATGAATCTACTTCCTGCTTCCTGTGAAATATATCAGAGGGCATGAGTGCAAGACATTGCAATTTAATTCTCTCACCTGAAAGCTGCTATCTAGTGTTGGGACCCCAAAATGATTATTTTGTGTTAAATAAGCTGACGAGAGCAAGGTAGCTCTTGGTTTAGATACTTGTTTACCTACTTGAGTCACGTCTTAATGTTTACACTTCAGATTGCATTGCAGTGAAAATCATCTTATTCCACCCTAATGTCGATTATGTTATGTATTGTTTCGGCTTGTCCCATATCATGCAAATTACCATTCCTTCTGACCAATCCAGGGTCTGCAGTGCATTGACCTCATGTTTTAGTATTGGCTCGGCTTGCTTGGAACTTTGGCCGAGAGAGTACTAAAAAAGGTACCTCGTATCAGGTATTATCCACTATGGAAATGCATAATAAACCAAAATAGTCAAGTAGAGCCAAACCATGCAGTGGAAAAGTGCCATAAGATACTGCTCAAATTTAGATTTCAACCTTGTCATTGGCAGGACTTTGAGTACAGAAGCGGTCAAGGGAACTACAGGCCAGGCGCTGACCTACTAAATTGGCAGATTGCTTTTCAGCTCTACCATGTCTTTAAAACAAATGCTAAATCCCTTTGTGTGCATATTTGTGAGCTATGAATCAAGTATTGATAAGACCAATGAGTTGGTCTTTGTGTGTGTGCCAATGGAAACACACTATTAGCATGTTGCTTCAATGTTTCCCTCAGAGAATGCCGGTGGCAATGTTGTTGTAGGAATTTTACTCATGAGACAGACCAACGCAAAAACAAAGAGTAAAAGAAAATCCAGCTACAAGTGCCAGAAATACAGCTTAAAACAGTTTGACCATTTCCAGCAGATTTACAGAGGAATTTTAAGCAGGAACTGTTCAATAATTTGACAACTTTCTCCCTCAAAACTCAAAATTAATGAGTAAGCTATAAACACCAGCGAAGCCTTGACCTGTCCTCACAAAGAGGCTGTGAAATTCCATCTCACACTGTGCCACCTCTCCGCTCCCCTCCCGTCTCCCATGGAAACAACTTGGTGCGGATGGGTGCGGTTTCTGAGTCCTGCTGATGGACACATGTGAGCTGTCGCTATCTGCAGGTAAGGTACCGGTGCATTTCTCGCTCCTGTCAGCATTTCATCTCTGTTTACAAGGCGTTCACGCAGAGACACTGCCCCAGGTCGGAATTAATTGTCGCATTTGCATTTCTGCATGTCAGGTCTCTTCTTAGGTCTGAATTATTTGCAATAATGAGTTTTGTGAGATCACAAGGGCTGCTGGGAATAAACAGTACAACTCACCAGAGATTAATGTTCAGGAAGAGAAAACTGGCAGCTTAGCTTTGACACTCCACTCGTGAACAGTAGCAGTGGAATAAATTACCTTTCTCTTATGTATTTTGAAATCTGCTGGCATTTGGGTGGGGGCATTGTATTTCCAAATAAATTTACCACTGCTGTTAGCAGTTGATGCAGTGCTGGAGAATGTTGTCTCCGTAATAGTGCCCTTTTCATTGTTATTCTTGCACACAACATGCACCAAGGCCTGTTGTTAGAAGAACAGTACACTCACTAATGAGGCATTTGAAGTTAGCAGAATGCTAATTCTGTTCTTCTTCCCACCATGCGATAGGCACATCTTTATTACATAGTGCATGCAACATAATCACACTTAATTCCATGTTTGGGGTTATTTGGTATTGCAAATTTTATATGGCAAGCGTCGTGCTTTCCTCCTGAATACAACTTTTTCCTCAGTGAAAAAGGTGGCTGAACGAGCACAATCAACAATTTCTCAACCATGCCTGCATGTCAAAAGCAGCTATCACAAACAGAAAGGGAACAGAGGAGGAAGAAATAATCTTTTTTCATTTCTCTCTGAAATTTTCCCACTCTCATAATTGAAATATGGCAAAAGACATCCTAAGAGTCTACATTATTTCCTTATAAGTACACAACTTTGAAATAATTCCAAGAAAAAAAAATTTTTTTTGACCTTTTGGGCCCTATTTTGATGACCAAAATGTGGTTTTAGTTTTCCACTATGCATGGCTTCTCCTGCGCTACTGAACAGTTCCCATGCTGCAGTTTATTTCCGTTCATAATACTGTACATTCTCAAATGGAGACAAATTAGTACTGCAGGCAGGTCTATCCAGCACTTGTTCCCTCTGCTTACGCTGCTATGGACTTGTACTCGTTGCAGAACATGCATTGGCATTCTGAAGCTGTGCAGCGATACCCATTTCAATTGTATGACAGTTCTTAAGACACTGACGTTTGAGGAATCAGACATCGCACACATTCAGAAGTGGTTTGGCCTTGTCCAATTCACACTGAGATTCAAGCGGATTCCCCCCATCTTTTAATTATATACTATAATTCACTGTAAGGGTGAAATGACCAAAATCCTACCAATTTGTCTTTGTTTGGATTGTTGCTCTCAAAGTGAAGTATTGTAAGCTTACATTGGCAAATTGGTGACCCAACAACTCATCTTTGCTCTTGAGGAACTATAGTTTTTTTTTGGAGGCTCCTTTTATATTACAACACTATTACTCACTTGAGGGGTGTTCCAGACAGCAGGAGCCTGCGTGGGCTTGTGTGCGCACATCTCCTGAACGAGGGTGCTCAATGAGTACCCACGAGCTCACATGTTACCCTCTTGGAGGTGTTAGGCTTAGCGAGCAAAGATGGCGTCCAACAATATCACTCGAGCCTTTGGTTTTGACAAGTGCAGATTTGTCAACAAAATACACTTTGTTTGTTCCCGGGGCACTGCAAGCAACATGTTGTTATGTAAAGCATAGTTTTGCTAAGTATTTGATGTGAAAGGTGTGACAAAATAGTGAAGAAACTACGGCATATGTTTGTTTGGCTTTAAAGGAACAGGATTCTCGATTCTGATTGGCTCTAAAGGAGTGTTCAGGGAGAGCCAATCAGAGTATTCTTGTGTCAGTTCAGTTTAGGAATTATATGTTTGACACCCGCTGTCGTTCAAAATCACATTAAAAAGCACTAATGAGGGCGCTCGTTTCACTTCACCAATTTTGCATCAACTTATTGCTGCAAATAATTATTTGGCTTTTGTAGGGTTTATTGCAGTTATCAGAGTTGAAATAAGCATATATTTTCAATGAAAAATTAAAATTACTTGTTAAAGTATCAAGTAGCGTGTCTTCGTAGAATTTTCAGTATAGTGGGGGTGAATTAACTTTTCACTCCTTTCTGATTTTTTTCACATTTTCCATAAGATGCCAATATTTTTGGAATTGGGGCAACCAACTAACCCAGAGCAGCTGGTGACTGCAAATAGAAGAGGCACAAAACATCCCCATAAACTGGACAGTCTGTCAGAGATACCAGAGCTGGATGCAGGAGGCCAAGAACTAGGAAATAACGATCACCAGTGAAGAATGCTAAGCAGTGATCACAACACAAATGAAGGTCAACAGTCTGGCAAGGAGAAGACCAAAATCAGGAACATAAATACACAGAGACAACAATAAATAATGGGCGTCTGGCGTGTGAGTGTAAGGGTTCTATCGCGTACCCTAGTGACAGGCACGGAGGACAGGAAGTTGAGGACTGGACTCAGGTGCAAGGAATGACTTGGTTGTATGCCGACTGCCGTAGCGGGAGGTAAGCATCCGAAAGATACATACAAAAGAGGAATCAAGTTTCCTTTATATATAATCGTTACAAAGTACTGGTAAAATGCAATAAACAGCACTTAGAGTTAGATACAATACATGCAAAAAAGCGGGGATATGCGGTTCTTACAGTACCCCCCCCCCGACTCCTGATATTCGGCCAGGAGGGCGCCCTCTGGGGTGCGGAGCGGGCTGGTCCGGATGGACGGTGGAATTCAGACAGGAGCTGTGGATCCAAGATGTTGTCACGGTCCACCCAGCTCCTCTCCTCCGGACCATAGCCCTCCCAGTCCACCAGATACTGCAACCTGCCTCCTCGATGTCTGGAACGGAGCAGGTTGTGTACCCGGTAGGCTGGGTCTCCATCAACCTCCAGGACAGGGCGAGGGTCCTCAGGGTTTTCAGGGGTCCAGCAAACACCGACCTAAGCAGAGATACAAGAAAGGTGTTATTAATGGAGTAGTCTGACGGCAACTGTATTGAATAAACTAATTTATTGACCTTGCGGAAGGCAAGAAATGGGGTAATGAACTATGGGCTTAACTTCCTGGAGGGCAGGCGGAGGTGCAGGTCCCTTGTGGAGAGCCAGACTCGGTCCCCCAGCTGGTAATCAAGGGCATCCCCACGTCTCCGATCGGTATAGATCTTCTGGTGGCGGAGGGCCCCCTAATCTGGATGTTGGTAGCTGCCCAGACTTTTTCCGCCTCCTTGAACCAGCCGTTGACCGGCAGGGCATCTGGCTGGCTCTGGTCCCACGGGCATAGGGGAAGTTGCCGTCTGAGCACACACTGGAAGGGGTTGAGTCCAGTGGATGCGCTCTTCAGAGAGTTCTGGGCATATTCAGCCCAGGGCAGGTATTTAGACCAATCCCTTTGATGCTGGTGGCAGTATACTCCGAGGAACCTCCCCAGGTCCTGAATAGCTCTTTCTGCTTGCCTATTGGTCTCTGGATGGTATCCAGAGGTGAGGCTGACTGATGCTTCCCAGCTTCATGAAGAAAGCTCTCCACACTCGGGATGTGATCTGTGGCCCACAGTCCGAAAGGATGTCCTCAACACTTGCGTGAATAGTTCATCTGCAACCTGGATAGTAGATTACACTTCAGCGAAAGGCACAAATTTACAGAATTTTGAGAATCTGTCGATAATCGCCAGGATACATGTGTTACCTTCTGATGTAGGGAGATCGGTAAAAAAAATCTACGGCGATATGCAACCAAGGATGCTGAAGGACTGGTAATAGGTTGAGTTTACCAGTTGGCAGCTGTCGTGGTGTCTTGGAAATTGCGCAAGAGCGCACGGCTGCTTCCGCATTTTTTGAGTGATGATGAGTATTTTTGAGTGATGATGTTAGTCATTCTTTTGGCTCCGGGATGTCCTGCTGACAGGGAGGTATGTGCCCACAGAATCAATCTGTCTCGAGGAGCAGCAGGAACAAACGTCTTACCCACTGGCACCGAGGTAGTAGGGGGATTCCTCTTGGTCTCCTTTGCTATTTACTGGTCCAACTGCCACTTTATCGGGGCGAGGACACAGGAGGATGGCAGAATTAGCTTTTTCACCTCTGGATCTTTCTCTCCCTCGTATCTTTGAGATAGCATGTCTGCTTTGATGTTTTTGGACCCTGGGCAATAGCTTATTGAAAAATTAAAATGAGTAAAGAGAAGTGCCCACCTGGCTTGCCATGGTTTCAGCCTCTGTGCCTTTCACAAATACTCCAGGTTGCGGTGATCGGTCAGCACGAGAAATGGATGACGGACCTCCTCTAACCAATGCCTCCATTCTTTGAGCGCGAGTTTAATTGCCAACAGCTCCTGGTTTCCCACGTCGTAGTTAGCAAGCCTCTGTGGGTGTGGGTTTGTGTGAGAAATACACACAGGAGCACAGCTTCTCTGGCGTTCCCATCCCTGCACTGGAGGCGTGGACTTCCACTATAAAGGGCTTTTCCGAGTCTGATAATTTGAGTATTGGAGCAGTGATGAACGGACTCTTGAGTGTGTTGAAGGCATGTTGAGCTTCCGGATTCCATCCCAGGTTTTTGGGTTTTTTCCCTTGAACAGACGCGTCAGAGGGTGGGCCACCACGCTGAAGTTTTTAATGAAACGTCAATAGAAGTTTGCAAACCCCATGAAGCGCTGGAGCTCCTTTATCATTTGTGGGATTGCCCATTCGGCTACTGCCTTCACCTACTTTGCCTCCATAGCCACTTTCTCTGGTCCAATCGTGTAACCAAGGAAGGAGATGGTGGACTGGTGAAAGACGCATTTTTTGGTCTTGACGTAGAGTTGATGTTCTAATAGGCGTTCGAGCACTCTCCTCACGTGTTCCACATGTTCTTCGTGAGTACTTGAGCAGATGAGGATGTCTCCGAGGTAGGCAATGACAAATCTTCCCAGCATCTCTCGTAGCTTATCACTGATGAAGGAATGGAACACAGCGGGGGCGTTTACAAGGCCATACGGCATGACGCAGTACTCGTAGTATCCGGAGGCAGTGCTAAACGCTGTCTTCCACTTGACTCCTTCCCTGATACGAATTAACTTATAGGCACAACCGAGGTCGAGCTTTGTGAAGATTTTCGCGCCTCTTAGCTGCTCCACAGCGCTGGGGACCAGGGGAGTGGATAATGGTACTTCACCGTGACGTCATTAAGGCCTCTGTAGTCAATGTGACCTCAGAGTCTGGATCTTAACCGATGAACCTTTCAAACTTGCACCAAACAGCTCCGCCCTCCTTAGTTACTGTTGCTAGTTTGTGCGTATCATTACATGTTTGTACCGCCCATATGAAAAATGTTAGGTGATAATATGGATCACAAATTGCTCTACAGGCTACAAATCAAATTGGCTTGTTCTCATGTTTGGTGGGATTTATTAGTGGTGGTAAGGTCATGCAACCCATTAATTTTGATTAGGATCCGCTTATTATTAATATTAATAATTTACCATTTTTTACATTAACTTATTGATCTCACGGCGTGTTGCTTGTAATCGCGCTGCAATTCACAAGTGTGAATGAACGATTCTGTATTTGGTGTAATGATTTGTTAAGGGGAAATTACACCACTCAACGGTTTTCACTGAGATCTGAGATACTATAAGTATTCATAATTAATGGATAAATATGTTACCATGGTGATTTTGTAAGGAGTACCTAATAATTATGCTGAAGGTCCCACATGATAAAGAAGCCCATTTTCATGGTATTTATTTCTGGGATATCTGTTGCAAACTGGAGTAATTTTCTCCCAATAGTCCAATGGGGGATATAGCTGCGGTTGTGGGCAATAAAATTTTTTTTAGTTTTGAGATAAACTATACGTGGGTGCTAATTACTTAAAGGGACATCATCCAATACAATTTGCCGCTTAAATCATTCCCAGATAACCATATATTCAACTTCTGACCTTTTTTGGGTGATTCCACTCCCATGTAATTCAAATGTCGAACAAAGGGTGCAAGCAAACAGGCAATTCTCCCTTGAACCTTTTCCCTCGGTGCTTAGCTGTGACGTTACTCAAGCTGCTGTGCATATATGCTACATACAGCATACACATAGTACAATCACCATCTTTCCACCGCAATTTTTGTGAAATGAGCTAGCTAGCCAGCGTGCACAGAGTACCTTTCTATAACCATCATGAAACATTAGTTTGCTAGCTAGCTGGCTGGTCAGTGTTGACTGTGAATTTCAAAACCATGGAAAGTGCAGCTGCCGGGTTAGCTCACTTGGTTAAGGCACCGCAATTGCGATGCAGTAGTGACTACTACGGCGCGGGTTCAATCCCCGATCGTACCAACCAGCAGTGGTCGGCAGCTTTTTCAGAATAGCGCATGATTGGCTAAAGCGCTGTGGGAATGCAAATTGGGAAGGGACTGCTGGGAAGGGAAATTAAAAATGATTGCCTTGTTCATTGCTCAAGCGCCTCCTCTTGGCCAGCCGGGCGCTCGTCAGTGAGATTCTATGCTTGCTCATGTTCGGGCATCCGCCGCCCTCGTTCTGAACTGCGATAGTTTTGACCAATGAGTGTAAAGATACAGGGGCTGACAGGCGCATGCTTCGGAGGAAAGCCGCAAACTGTCTCTCTCTCCTGAGCTGGCAATAGGGGGTTGTATACGAGCAAGCCTTGTACATAGTTCTCTGATTGAGCATTCCAAATTCGGGTGGGATTGGAGGTGCCAAAATTTGGAAAAAAAAAAAAAAAAAAACAATGGAAATTTCAACCGTGAATGTCTGTGACTCATTACAGCGTATCAGAGTGATGTGGCTCAATACAAACATTAAGCTTGCGACACATGCAAAATTTACTCAACTCGTTTCATAACTTTCATACGACATGCTTACTCGTGTAAGATCCTCTTACATACATACATATCTAAATGTACATATCTCCGGGATTGGCTACCGTACCGCACAGTGAATTTGTGTCATTTGTCATGTATGTTTGTATGTCAGTCATGCAGACATAGTCGAGGTCTAGGTGCAGGAAATCTAACTTACCCGCTTTCTTTCGAGGCAGGTGATTTGTATTACTAGCTGGATATCACACAAAAGATGCATAATGGTCAAGCATTATCATCACAATGCATAATGCATGAATGCAATACAATGATGAAGATGACAGGCAAAACGAAGGCAGAGAGCCGGGATGACGTCACTATTTATAGCGCCCCTAAGCGGTATTTCTTCAAAAATACCGTCTGCTAGAAGTGTTATGAGGCGTTCTATAAACTTATCAAAAACATCTAAACAATTCAATAGGATGACCCCACATGAAAAATTTCCTTCACATGATTGATTTTGTGTATTTATGGAGCTATTGAGTGTGACTTGCTGTACCATGATAATGTCCCTTTAACCAATTATTTTCATTTTGACTTCAAAAACATATTTGCTTTATTTGGGTTTTAAAAATGAAATTATGGGGGCGCTTCAGTGGCACATCGGCTTAAGTTCGTGCGCCACATAAGGCAAAGTCCTTCCCTCGGCAGCCTGGGTTCGACTCCGGCTTAGGCAGTTTGCTGCAAGTCACCCCCATTCTTATCCCACCTTTCCTGTCTCTTTCTACTGACCCTTATCTAATAAAGGGAAAATCCCCAAAAAATAATCTTTAAAAAAATGAAATTATAATGGCAGCAAGTAAGCTAATTCAGGCCTGCCAAAGAAAACAGCCAAGCTGAAACAAAAGTTTGTCAGATGTCTACCTTTTTCAAATAACCAGCGACATGAAACGGAAAACGTGCCACATTTCCGCAAAACTTCGCACCGCAAGCGTGTGTGCGCATGCGCAGTTGATTCATCTCTGGGTTTGTTACAGGCCGTGCGATTTATATGAGTATGGTTCTGGTGAAAATGTATCGACTTTAACTCCTTCAACCCCACAGCCCTCTACATATTCCCTTCAACCCCAAATTCCTGTAGGGAAAATTCAAACAATCTGACTAATTGATTGGAACATATCAGGTTACATTTAATGGGATTCCAGAGATAACAGTAAGATACAATGTCCAGATAATGACCAGCCCTCTACAGAGGGCTGTGGGGTTGAAGGGTATAGTGATGCTAGAATATCTGGGGTTGAAAGAGTTAAAGTATTGTGGTGCAAAGTTTTTCAGGAATGTGGCATGTTTTCCATTTCGTGTTGCTGGTTATTTGAAAAAGGTAGACAGCTGACAAACTTTAGTCACAGCTTGGCCGTTTTCTTTGGTAGGCCTGTAATTTATGTGCAATCTAATATCGCCTTGTCGATGTTGTTTCAGCATCAACAAAATAATGTTCGTCTAGGGGTAACATTATTGTAGCACCTCGAAAGTGTAAAGACAGTGCATAACTATCTGCCATCCTGATTCGTAAGTCCTACACTGCCCCCAAATTATATGTGAATTGGATTATATTATACATAAAACTAGGTTCTGAATACGGTTTCTGTTTGAAGTTTGTTTCTTGGTGCTTAAAGTATGAAGTGTATTGGTCCTCTTTTTTTGTCCTTTCAAGTGATTGCACAAATATGTCGCCACTATCAGGCATTATGCAGACCAGTATATTAACGACCCTCTGACCTGTCAGAAAAAGAGAAATCACCAAACTGGTTTTTAATGAACATTGGCTTCCATTCAACTCTTGAGGTCTGTCTTATTATTCTCTATCTTGTTTATGTAGCTTGATTACAGGGGTATAAATCACTCTGTGTTTCTATGGCCTGGGGTTTTCTGCACTGAGTAGATTGGCAGAAAGCCCACTTGTTTTTCTGCTGCATTAACATATCCATTTGAAACAATAAAGCAAATGTTTCAGCCTGCATGTGTTCATTTTGAGCTCACAACAGTATTTAAGCAGTTTATTTGGTAGTATTTCACGTCATTCGTTACTCATGTGTTTCTGTCCTTTTCCTTGCAGCAGCAGAATTTTATTTCCATTGTGTTTCAAGGCAAAGCTAAAACTGTGTCCTGTGTTTTGCTGGGAAGGACACAACCAACAAAGCACAATGTTTATGAAGCCATGAAGCGTAGACATGTTCATCTGGGATCACTCATTGAAAAAAAATCCTGATCAGAGTTACCCAAATAAAATCTCATTGCTTTAAAGATATGAAGAATGAGAGGGATGTGTTATTTAAGATGTTTTGCCCTAAACAATTCACACTTGCGGTTCTCTTGTCTGAAAGATATGCCTGTCTTTGAACATATTTTTCACAACATGAGCATGGAGAAATTGTTTGTTCATGGAGTTCATTGCCATTGGTAAGCTCCACAAGGGATCTTTGGGTTCCCCTGGCAAAAATGGCCAGGGACGCTCCTTTCTAACATAAATTTCTATGCATAAGATTTGCAACCCCAAATTAGAAAAAGTTGGGATGGGATGTGAAATTAAAATTAAAACTGAAAGCAGTGATTTGTAAATTATACGCAATCTGTATTATGTTGAAAACACTACAACAGCCCATTTTTTTGATATTTCAACGCATAAATTTTGTTGATTGTTCAAATGCGTTCATATGCCAAAAAAAAAAACAAAAACAAACAAAAAAAAAAACGGGGCACTAAAGTATTTACCGATTTATTATGTCGCCATTCTTTTTCACTGTCAGTGTTATTATTCTATTTGTTGTCTTTAGTTATGTTTTGTTAACATCAGGTATAAATTTGAGTGTTTTGCATTGCTCTATTTCCTTTAGTTTCCATTGTGTTTCCGTATTCCCTCTCTCTGCCCTCCCCACTCTATTTCTTGACTGTTTCCCTTTGACCTTGTTTTTTTTTTTTCTTGCCATGCCCCTTTCTGCTCCCGTCCTACCTCCTCACCTGAATCTCCCTGATTGTTTCCCCATGTGCTTAAGTCCCCAGTTTTAGTTTCCATGTGTGAGTCTGTCTCTGTTTTCCTGCAGTTACTTTTGAGCCTCTTTCCGAGCATTGTCTTCTTGTGTCAGAGTTTTTCTTTGGCCCTGGTTTTCAAGTTTGGATTGTCCTTGGTGTCATTTTGCTTCTTGTTTTTGGATCCTCAGTCTGTTTTGTGACCTTGCCTCTGCCTAATGTTTCTGTGCTATAATTCTCCCTCTAGTTTCTTGGACTTATTGACCCTGATTTTTGGAGATAAACTCTGTTTTCGGCATTTCTCTACTGTCTGCGCCTGAGTTCATTCTCTGCTCTGTCATTCACAGCATTGAATAAATGCTTAGACACTAAAGGCACCAAGTGGTTAAGTGTTTCAGGTGTAATTTTGTCCTATCCTTCCTGCAAACAGATCTTTAGGTGTGCTGCAGTATGGAGCCACCGTTTTTGCATTTTGTGTTTCCAGCTCCGGCACCCTCCTCTTACTCAGCCATGCCTTTGTAATGGGTGCAGAATACGGTCTGGTTAAAATATGCATGGGCATCCCTGGAAAAGATGTTGTCTTGAAGGCAGCATATGTTGCTCCAATTCTCCGTGTACTTTCCAGCATTAATGATGCCCTAACAGAAGTGCAAGTTACCTTTGCCAAGGGCAGTGACATAATGAAAGAGCATAGTGTTTGGCCTTGCTGCTGGTAATAGTCTAGATGGTCCTTTTATTCTATAGTCCAAAGCACTTGGCATTCAATTTTTCTAAAAATACCTTAACTATTGATTTGTTTGACCACATTACATGTTTTCACTGCGACATGGTCCATCGTGGAAGTCTGTGAGCCCAGGGAAGACTACAGTACTTTTGGAAACAGTCGGCAAAAAGCTTTCTTAGCACTGTAAGGTTTTGCATTGAGGCACTTGACAAAAGTTTGCCGAAGTAATCCTTAGATATGCGGTGATATCACTTCTAGATAAATGACAGCTCTAGATGCAGTGCCATCTAAGTGATCAGACATCATGGGTATTCAGCTTTGGCTTATGACTTTGCCCTGTATGCACAGAAATCCCACCAGATTCCTTGAATCTTTTAATTATATCATGCACCACAGAGGGTGATATATCAAAATGCCTTACCATCTCTCTGAGGAACACTGTCTATAAACCTTTCAATGATTTTCTCATTCATTTCTGGATAAATCGGTGATTCTTAACCCCTCTTTGCACCTGAAGGACTAGAACTTTCCTGGATGCTGCTTTTGTATGAAATCATGATTACAATCACCTGCTATCATCGGCTGTTTCAATTCACATAATTATTCGGAATGTTTTCACGACTGGTCCTAGTTTGCTCCCACTCCAACTTTTTTGGGAGTGCGTCGCAGGCCTGAGTGGCAGCAATGGATGTAGTAGATTAAAAAATGAAATGAAGCTTAAAAGACACAACCTCAAATTTCTTCTTTTCATTCTGTCTAAAATGAAATATAAGGCAGAGTAAATTTCAAAATCACTGCTTTCTGTTTTTATGTGCATTTTCCATTCCGTCCCAAATTATTATATACATTGTATACACCCCAAGTTGGGGTTGTGTATAATAAGGGAATAATTGTGTCTGTAGGAACTGTTTAAGTTTGAGGATGAGTTCCTACCAAGAAGGGAATTGAATAAAATATAAAGACCACATCCATCCATTATCTGTACGGCTTATTCCTCACTGGGGTTGTGTGGGAGCTGTAGCCTATCGCAGCAGGCTATGTATGAAAGGCAGGTACACACCTTGGACAGCTCTCAAATCTACCACAAGGCGCATGCACAATTCATGCACCATTCACTCACACACTCATACCCAGAGGAAATTTAGAGTCTCAAATTAACCTTTCATGCTTGTCTTTGGACTGTGGGAGGAAACGGAGTACCCAGAGAAAACCCGCATGAACACGGAGAGAACATGCAAACTCCACACGGAAATGCCCCAAGCCAGATTCAAACCCACAACCTTCTTGCTGTGCAGTAGCAGGGCTACCCACTGCACCACTGTATTAATAATAATAATAATAAATTTCAGCAATTGTGGTAGATGACACCATTATAAGCCTTGTGAGTGGTCGAGGTACTGTTGAAGCATCCTTCTCATGGTCGTTGAAGAGACCAAAACTGCCTTCAGGGGGCAGAGGTTTCCATGTCTACAGAAACAAAGACTGGCAGGTTCAGTATATGAATAAGCCTCCTCCAAGGTTAGAGAGAGCCCCACTGACTACATGAGTAGCTCAGTGCATAGCCAGACAAGTTTCCGGCCATGAGTGCATACTAAACAGGGAAGCCCAAAATTTGAGCACAAATGTGACCTGGAAAGCACAAAGAAGCAGGTAAGATAGGTTTCTTGGACACTCTTCTGCTGAATTAGTTCTGGGGAAGAGGAAGTGATTTTAGTTTTGCATGGTTTTTGAGAGAGGCTAATTGTTAAATTATTGTTATTCTTCCTGTTTTGAGGTTTTCATTTTGTATGTTTAAGCTTGTAAGTTTTTAGTTTGTTGTTCTTTGCTTTTTATCAAGAAAGATCCCTGAGGTGCTTGATTATTATACTGGAGAACTTTGAAATGTTTCCACTTTGCATAGATTAAAAGGGTAGAAAGGTGAGCATGCCTTTATGAGGCACCAAACTACAATGCATATTTGTTTGTATTGGTGAAAAAGGGGGGAAAACAACCCCAAAAAGAGTTAACTGAGCATTTTACGGATGGTCCTTTTTTAACATTCACTGGACATCACCCAATCAACATTTACACCTTATATTGCCCTGTCGCTGCTTTATTGAATTTTCAAATTCAGAATGACTGTCTGTCACCCCACAAAAAAAACCACAGGATATGGTTATATATCCAACAGTTTGTAGGATAAAACATGGATTATTTGTTGGCTTGATATTTCATTAATATTATTATTCTGCGCCTACTTTGCCACTGCAACTCCTCCTACAGCAGAGAGGCTGCAAGTTCAAAATTTGAAAGGAAACTTCCGGATATGCCAACTTGAGTTGCTTGCACTTTCTTCAAGGGTAACTGATCTATTCTTTCTTTATTTCATCACTTTTTCCCATAGACTTATGATTGACCATTTACTGTAAAACTGCTTATGTCACAGCAATAAACATCAGCCATGTTGTTTAGCTCCATGCTGGATGAGATTTGTCATTTAAAAGTCTTCTTGATGATCCCCAATTCCATCCCTCCTTTTTCATCTCTTCTTTTTCAGCTCCATAGACTTCCATTCATTTTCAAAAGCCCTCATACTCCCACAATTTGAAGGATATTCCCTCCAAACTTTCTATTCAGTTTCAAACTGCCCCAAAGGATGGAAGTTGAGGTTTTTTAGCCCTCTTTCTACTTTCATCAATCCATCCTCCAGCAAACTCCATTTACTTGCCAAGTTTTGCCACTTTCCAACAAGAGCCTTCAAACTTACTTCGCGCACAAGATTATCCCAAAGGCTAGAGGTAAATGTCTTTGCATTTGTAAATGCTATGATTTGGAATTGAACGTGTAATGTTTCCACTACATTTGAAATATGGAAATGAGGGCTATTAAAAAATATTTGCACTTTATTCACATTGTTGAACTTACTGCTATTTTTTTAATGCAACTGTAATAACTGTATTAGTGGGCCTGTGTTGGGTGCAGAGTTTCACTTGCAGCTCACACAAGTGTTCCTCTATGCACAGAAAAAAGAAAATTCAGAGCACGTTGAATGTCCATCCATAAATTCAATGTGATTTCTGATTGTGAAACTGTTGTCGCAACCACGAGGGGGCATAGAGGAGGGGTCTTTCACTAATGGTCACATAAAACCTAGCCTCATCTCTGAAGAGTCTGGAAGTAGCATAAGAAATTTTGGTCTCACTTATGTCAACCCTAATGATAATAACATGTTTTGCAAGAATTCCTTTCTCAAGATGTGGCATCATACATTTTCTCATAAAAATTAATTTTTTTATAAATTCAGTGTCTCCGATCCCACCTGAATTTGCAATGTGCAGTCGACGAACTAAGTACAAGCATGCTCGCATGCGACTCATGCTGCCATCTCGGGAGAGCATAGACAGTTCGTGGGCCACCTGCAACACCCGCACCTGTTAGCCCCTGCTTCTATACACTCATAGCTCGAAACTTTGCAAGTTTAGAACGAGGGCAGAGGAAACCCAAACATGCTTGCTGAAAATTTTATTGACGAGAGCCCGGCTGGCCAGGAGGTGCTTGAGCAACGAATAATGCTTACTCAGACCAGCTGTATAACTCTCGTATCCCGGCAGCGCAAAGTCAATTGTGCCCTGCTCTGAAAAGGCTACTGGCCACAGCCGGCACTGGCACGGCTCGGATTTGAACATGGGCCATGGGGGTCACTACTGCTCTGCAAGGTGCCTTAACTGAGTGAGTGTTTAATTTCATTAATTTCTTTATTTTCATTTAGATTAATGCACTGTTAGTCAGGCCCTTTTTCTGGGTCTGCATTACTTTTACCACTCACTACTAATACTCCTGGCAAAAATTATGGAATCACCACACATAGAGGATGTTAACATGGCAATTTTTCTCTTCAAAGGAAATAAACAAATCGCAGATATGACATGAAACAATTTTTGTTCATTATCTTAACATTCAGGCTTCATGAAACACACCACAAACAAATTAAATTAATTAATGCCAATATTTTTCCATAATCAGGTAGAGGAAAAATTGTGGAATCACTCAGTGTTGCATCACTGCACTTTGATTTCAACTCTACCCATGGAACAAGAAAGTTGTATAAATCCAATTGCTGCGGACTCCTAGCCAGTCAACTATGATGATTGCTAGGGTGTGGAGGTGGAATAAAATCCATTAGGTAGTTTATTGACAGCTTACAGGGTAATTTGAGCATGGAATCCCAGAGGAAAAGGAGGAGACGGAACCCCAGATTAGGATAGCACAGTTCAGTACAGATGTTGTAGGCAAAACTGAGTGATCAGTTGCCGGCCACTGGTTTCCGGGATAGCGGCCACATGGATTGCACACTTCTCCAGCACCAAACTGTCCTACAGTAGGAAAAATAGCCCTGCAAAGCGGGCGTTACCCCTCAGCCACTGGATTATTTCGAACGAAAATAAATTGACGAAGGCCTTAGCAAGTTATCCTACAGAATACAAAATACGAGATGGTGGCTGTGGCAGCCATGGTGGACATCCGAGCGCCATCAAATTCAAAAGGCTTCCGTAAGTACAGAAGACTAAGCAACAGAGCAAAAATGGCATAGATTGACGAGGCATTTTCAAGTTATCGTGTGGAATACAAAATTCAAGATCGCTGCTGTGGGAGCCATATTGAACATCCAAGCGCTGTGAAAATCGATTGGCTTCTGTAGATACAGAAGACCAAGCAACACAGCAAAAATGGCTTTGATTGACGAGGCGTTTTTGAGTTATTGTGCGGAATGGAAATTCAAGATGGCAGCTGTGGCAGCCATATTTGATTTCAGATCGTGACTGAAATCGATAGGCATATGTAGTAACTGTACCCCGATGTCCTCACCAAAAATCATGATGATCAGTGATGGCGTTTTACAGTTATCGCACGGAATGGAAATTAAAGATAGCGACTGTGGCAGCCATATTTGATTTTGGATCGCGGCCAAAATCGATAGGCTTGTGTAGTAACTGTAGCCCAATGTTGTCACTAAAAATGGTGATGATCGGTGATGGCGTTTTTCAGTTATTGCACGGAATCAAATCTAGACGGACGGACAGGCAGACAGAAGGACAGGCGGAGGCCGTGCATGATGACAATACCCCTCTGCTCCTTAATCGGGGCTGAGGGGTAAAAGGTAGCTTGAGGGAAACCCGGTTCCAATCATGATGACCATAGAAGGATTGGGAACTTGTTCCTATTAAACTGGACAGAGGAACAGACTTGGAAGGGTTAATCGGGATGGGGTCCCAGTCCTCGATCCTGATTAGGCTTGGGAGCTTGTTCCTATGAAACTGGACCAAAAAACTGACCAGCTGGGTTAACTTGAACACAGTCCCAATCCTGGACCCTGATTAGGCTTGGTAGCTTGTTCGAGTTAGCTAAGTGAATAGGAAAGCTGTCATTAAAGTACATGTTGCATTTAACAAAGATATAGAGTTTCTACTTGGAATACTGACTGATTCTAAGCACAAAAGGCAAATTACAATCCAGCAATACAAAGCAAAGGGCTTAAATACCTGTCACACAGTCATTAAAGAATAACCACTAAACAAGATGAGCCAGGGAGTGACAAACATGCAAGATGTAAACCAATCAGAAGAGGAATACTTCTAAAAGGCACACAAGTTGCTGAATAGGAACAGACAAGAAAGGCATTTACACAAGGGTTGTGACAAATGATAGCCTAGGTTCTGCTGAATTTTTGTCATGGCCTCTGAAAAGTGTCTTTTTGACTGCTCACTGTCAGCACTGTACAAAATTAATTTTATTTTAAATGATTTAAATATTAATTTATTTATGTCTGGCCTTGAGTAAAAACTGAAATGTATGTGACAGTAGATTTAGCTTGCCACCATGGGAGAAACTTAATGTGCTTTAGCGCTGTTTGTGTGAAGGATATCGGTGAAACTTTAATTGTCACTTGGGATAATTTTTTCACTTCATTTTCATGATTTTTTTTCCTTTTTGAGACTGTATTATCACATCCTTCATTTAGCATTCCTATTTTTGCAAGCTCTTGCATTATATATTAAGCCAAATCTTTTGAGGTACAGTGGTATGGCTCTGCAATTTTTTTTTTTGCTCCATACCTTTTTGCATAATCAAACTACATAGAGTGTTTCTACTGATGTGTAAATCAGCTGTTATCTCCTGAGGTTACTTCCTTGCTTTCTAATACAATTAAAATGTAGAATTATTTTCCATTCCATTTCCATCTGTTTGCTTTTTAAGAATGTTCATTAATTACAGCTTTGAGTAGGTCAGGTACGGTTTAGGATTGAAGGATAGTTTCTTGATACAACTAAATATGTACACTGTTACTGTGACTCAATTTCTGCTCATGCTTTTATTTACCTGATCATCCATTTTGTATCAAGTCTGCATTTATTTATTTAACCTCTTTTGTATCATATTTATAATGGTTTTTTATAATACAATTATGTCTATATTTAATCAGAGATATTGGATACTGTAAATATGTTTCATGCATTATTATTATTATAATTATTATTATTATAGGCCCAGCACCGAAGGTGCATACGCACCTATTGTGATTTCATGTTTTCTTTATTGTGATTCTGCTGTGGATGTCCATGGCGCACAATCTGATACCGCCGTGCAAGTGCTGTTCCGGGATTAACAAAATAATGCTAATACAAATATCATGTTTTTTTGTAGTTAGTTTTTTGAAGTTAGTTTGCTATGTAAAATTGGCAATTATGCAAATGAGCTGAAACTTGCACAGATGCTTGTTCTTAAGAAAACCCAAAATAGTTTCTGCCTTGCAAATTTTAAAGAATTGTATATTTCCTAGACCTTTATATTGCTCTACTTTGGAGAAATTGCTAATTTAAACTGCTAGCCAAAGTCCTTGCCAACCGCATGCAATGCACAGTTGTGAAGCCTTTGTGGTTTAATGACATCATCATAGCAGGGCTGCTATTCATTGGTGGAGTATAACATTACTCCCGGAGGAACATCAATCTTTTGATCCCAGGAAAACACTTACAGAGTGATATCAGATTGTTTTATGGCAGCCCATAAAACCAATTTGTCACTTTTTTGAGATTTGGCTCTGTGATAACAGACAAAGGGCTCTATTTCCTTGCCTTCATGAATGGAAATGCATGCAGCAAGAATATAATGCAGAATTTTGTTCATCGCAAAACTGTATATTTATTGCCTCCACCTAGTTTGGTTATTTCCTGCTCTAAAATAGCAGTGTTAACTCTGAACACTGTAAATGGAGGTGTGTCAATGCATAAAGCTGGTGCTGCATAGTTTTCATGTCACAGACCTCACTTGCATTTTGACTCACCCAAACCACCTTCTAACATGAACTCTGCTGCTCTATGGTAGTTTCTAGAGACTGAATCGCGGCCAGCAGACCTGTTTGCAAATAAACGCCTGTTATTTTCTTCCCATTTTCATTTTCGTTATGTACCCAATAAATAATGCCTATACAAAATTGAGGTGTGGTCAAATGGGAGAGTAAATGATTATTTTTCTACATCTGAATATTTTCTTTATGTGGGGACATATAAATAATTAATTTCAGTCTCACCCTTGTTTTAATACCACAAATACCATTTTTATAGAATTTAAAGGGGCACTATCATGACATGGGCACACACGAATCTTGGCTCTAATGCGAAGGATTCTGAGGTTCTTCGAGATTGAGTGTTGTAGTAGCAATCCTTGCACTCCAGAATATTTCAGCTGTTTTATTTTCAATAGTATGGATCATTGTTTCATATTTTTGAGCTGTTATTTTTGGTTCAGAGTCCAAAGGTGTTTGTTAACTCTAATTTTTTGTTCATAATTTTGCATTCTTGTACAACCCCAATTCTGAAATAGATGGGACAAAGTGTGAATTGTGAATAAAATCAAAATGCAATGACTTTCAGATCACATGAGCCAATATGTTATTTACAATAGAACAAAGATAACATTTCAAATGTTGAAATCGAGACATTTTACATTTTTATCAACAAAATGAGCTTATTTCACATTTTCTGGCTGCAACAGGTCTCAAAAAAGTTGGGACACAGGCAAAAGGGCAGTAAAAGCAATTAATATACAAGAAAGTCAGCTGAAAGAACAATTAGCAAGTAATCAAGTTAACTGGCATCAGATGTGTAACATGATTGGCTATAAAAGGGATGCCATAGAGAGGCTGAGTCTGTCAGAAGTAAAGATGGCCAGAGGCTCTCCAACCTGTGAAGGCTTGCTTGAAAAATTGTGGAATACTTTAAAAACAATGTTCCTCAACATCAAATTTCAAAGGCTTTGAAGGTCTCATCATCGACAGTGCATAACATCATCAAAAGATTCAGAGAAACTGGAAAAATCTCTGTGCGTAAGGGACAAGGCCGAAGACCCTGACTGGAT
This sequence comes from Gymnothorax javanicus, assembly GCA_029692085.1. Classification (NCBI taxonomy): domain Eukaryota; kingdom Metazoa; phylum Chordata; class Actinopteri; order Anguilliformes; family Muraenidae; genus Gymnothorax; species Gymnothorax javanicus. The sequence goes on from CM056198.1 coordinate 33,608,516, forward strand.
GCCCCTGATCTTCAGCCCTCAGACACCACTGCATCACTCACCGGCATGATTCTGTCATTGACATTACTAAATGGGCCCAGGAATACTTCAAGAAACCACTGTCTGTAAACACAGTCCACTGTGCCATCCACAAATGCTACCTAAAACTCTATCATGCAAAAAGGAAGCCATTGTTGAGCATGATCCAGAAGCGCCGCCGTGTTCTGTGGGCCAAGGCTCATTTAAAACGGACTGTAGCAAAGTGGCAAAGTGTGCTGTGGTCAGACGAGTCCAAATTTGACATTCTTGTTGGAAATCATGGGCGTCGTGTCCTCCAGGCTAAAGAGGAGAAAGACCACCCCTCCTGTTATCAGTGTTCAGTTCAAAAGCCAGCATCTCTCATGGTATGGGGATGCATTAGTGCTTATGGTGTGGGACACTTGCATGTCTTAAAAAGCACAATGAATGCTGAAAGGTATATAAAGGTTTTAGAGCAACATATGCTCCCCTCCAGACAACATCTATTCTAGGGAATGTCTTGTGTATTTCAGCAGGACAATGCAAAACCACATACTGCAGCTATTACAACAGCATGGCTTCGTAGCAGAAGAGTCCATGTGCTGAACTGGCCTGCCTGCAGTCCTGATCTTTCACCGATTGAAAACATTTGGCGCATAATTAAAGGAAAAGTCCGTCAAAGGAGACCCAAAACTCTCCAGCAGCTAGAAGCCTGTATTAAACAAGAGTGGGATCAAATTCCAATGGCTAAACTCAAGAAACTTGTCTCGTCAATGCCCAGACGCCTCCACTCTGTGTTAAAAAGAAGAGGGGATGCTACACCATGGTAAACAGGCCCCTGTCCCAACTTTTTTGAGACCTGTAGCAGCCATCAAATTTGAAATGAGCTCATTTTGTGGATAAAATTGTAAAATTTCTCAGTGTCAACATTTGCTATGTTATGTCTCTGTTCTATTGTGAATAAAATACTGGCTGGTGTGATTTGAAAGTCATTGCGTTTTGATTTTATTCACAATTTACACTTTGTCCCAACTATTTCGGAATTGGGGTTGTAAGTTCATTGATTGGACGGAGAGCTTTTTCAAACAAGACTCAGCTGGTTTAATTGTTTATTTTTGCACAGTTTTGACATGATACCACTACAGCAAAGAGACCAACACTTTGGATTTTGTCTTTTAAGCCCGATCGTTTTTATGACCGATTGTTTTCATGCCCAATTGCTTAGTCCTGTGCTCTCTGTAGAGCTTGAGATACGAGTGCCCTAAAGTAAGAATATCTCTATTATTCTTATTTTTGGAACTATGCTAAAACCTCACGTTTTTTGGCAATGAAAAGCACTTTGCGCGAGTTCTTCTCTGGAATCGTCTCTTCATTCATCGCTATCAATTCAAGTAAATCTGTGCAGCTGTCTTATTACTATTATTATTATTATTATTATTATTTGGGCGAGCGCAGCGAGTCCCTTATTAGTCAGCTCAATTGCTCCCTCTGTTTGTATGTATGTATGTATGTATGTATGTCATCAACCGACCGGCTGCTCGATATCACGCATGCGCACATCCACATTCATCGCTTGGGGCGAGCGCAGCGAGTCCATTGGTCAGCTCAATGCACCCTCTGTTTGTATGTATGTATGTCATCAACTGGCTGCTCAAAATTCGCTTTTAAGCTTTTACGTCTGACGACCTACGTAATATCGCGGATGCGCAGATCCAGATTCATACATGTGTGTACATAATTTTTGCTTGGGCCGGTAGGCCATGAGTCTAAGTTTCGGTATCACGACGGTGGTTATTATCTTTCTTTGTTAACCTCGGCTTTGTGCTTTTCACGCCGTGAGCGCTCTCAATTAAAGGGTATTTCCCTTCATAAAATGACCGATCGCATGCTGAGTGTTCCTCCGAGGAAGCTATCCCTGATCCAGGATCAGGAAGACTGCGGGATGTCTCCCCCCGTGGCACCAGGGGGCGCCCCAGCGGTTTAATTGGAGACATGAATTTTTACACTGATTGGTTGGACACTTTGAAAGACTGCACGATTATGCATGCGCTTATTCGGATAGACACTTGGGAAATTGTAATTGAGATTTATGTATTCTTGTTGGTTGTAATAAGGCCAGAGAGGAATTCTGGCGGAAAATTGCTGACCGTTTAAGTGCGTAAGTCCTCTGATGAAGGACTAGTGCAAATCACTTTAGTTTCTTGGCCAAATGAAACAGAGTGAAATTTAATTATAGACTGAATATTATCTGACTGATAAATACCAATAGTAAACTCTGTTTTACTAATTTCTTCGTTTTTGATTTAAAGTATTTTTTCCATTGCTTTTTTTTTATACAGCATGATTTTAATAAAATCGTATTCCACCACTAACCTTAACCAGTTGCACCATTGCAAATTTACAGTAGTCTTGTGGCATAAAATACTATTTAATAGTTGAATACGCTTTAATAGTTGCAGTACCAGCACTGCCAAGAGGACATGGCTGCAAGGTAAAACAAAGCATGAGAACATTTTTCAAAGTAGAACGCTCTATGCTGCTTTGCTTTCATAATTATTTAAATTATTTTAATGGTATGCTGTGTAAAATGTATAGCGCGGCATACAATATTCTTGCTCATATTTTCTGCATCGCCACCTGAATGTTGTCAGTTCCCGTGGCAAAAAAAAAAATGCAACATTATGAATACTGTTTGTGCAACTTAACTGCCTCTCTTCGCTACATTGCCAATATATGGCTCCAGTAGATGGCATAAGTAACGAATTCCCTTAGTTGAGAATCTGTAGCGTTCATAGAGAATATCGTCAGAAAAAGCGAACAGGTCATGCCAATCTCCCTCCGAAGAGAACCGTGTACGTTTCGGGCAACAAAGTCCACAGGATTATTCAAGAAAGGTGATGCCAACTTCAAAGGAGGTGCTATAAGGCAGCGCATGTATAGCCGATTACAGCTGAAACTCGGCACATAACCTGCTCCCGACCAGGTTAAGTTTGCAGCGTAAGTTACCATGGTAATCTAGCCACGTTAAAAGAGAGGCACCTTCATGACATTGCAAAGCCTAGGTTTAGGCTCGACATACCTCACTAACCCACTTATCTTGCTTTGTAGTATACCCCTCAGTAAGGTGACCAGACGTCCCGGTTTTGCCGGGACAGTCCTGGTTTTGAGTTGTGTGTCCCGAGTCCCGACGAAAGCCTGTCTGGACGCTAAAATGTCCCGGTTTCCACCAACCACTTTGAAATGTCCCCTGTTGTCAGCGATTACATAGCCAACGTGGTCTTATTATAGCCTGATCATTAACTAAAAAAAAAAACACATAGACAGCATAAACCTTCCAGCATATGATTTCAACAATGTGTGTGTGTGTGTGTGTGTGTGTGTTGCGTAGGCTAGGCTGCAAACATAGGCAATGCCAGCGACATTACATTGCACAAATAACGCAAAGTAATAATAACACATAATAAGGCCTTTAAATCAACAGTGTTGTACTACACCATCTAACCTTTAGAGTGGCATTCATGCCTCATTAAGCCTCGTGCGTTTGAAGTTTTAAACAAAGATTTTATAGATAAGTCACACTCATTGGACATCGAACAGGAAAAAAAAAAATCTTTAATTGGCACAGTAGCCTACACAGTCCTTTCTTTGGCTCGCCATCCAGTTCAATTTACCAGCTTAAAGAGCTTAGCCTGTTTAGACAAACAGGCACGAGTAAATTAACGACAAACCAAACATTTGAATCATACGTCATACGATCATGTCTCCGGTAATTTGCGATCATTTTGCTCACTGTCCATCAGCAGCAAATCGGTCTCATTTCAGGCAAACCAGAAATCTTCACTTGGGCCAGCATGGACTGTCAAGTAGCGAGACGTACAGTTACACACTGCATTTTACTGAGCATCGTTGCTTGTTCACATGAGTTTCGCTCACTATTTCCTTGGATGGTTGAAATTAAAACCAACTTCCAGGGTTCGCGTTTCCGATTGACATGACTTGAACAGAGTCCGCTGTCGGCGTCTGCTTCCACAGGTGGTTTGGCGTGGTGTCTTTAGTTTATGACAACAATTAGTCCTGGCTAATTCTCAATAATTTTCCTTTATTGACGCGTTTTCCAATTATCGTAATAATCCAATAGCAATTGAAGACACGGCTCACCATATGTGATCTAACAGCAATGAAATGGGCTAAAAGCTGGGATTCAGCACAAAAAAATAATTTTCTTATTAATAGGCCAAAGCTTTATGAAAGACAAACTGCTCTGAAATTTCCAAGCTACCTTTACCGCACATCACGCGATTTAACTTGCGCTTCATGATCATTTGATTTCATCGTTTTAAAAACTGAAAAACTTCCATGCATAGAGACTTCAATTGCACACGAGAATCTCTTAAAATTTATGATTGTTATACAGGCCAATTTTGATGACAACTGTCCGCAATTCCACAGCTGGCTGTCAGGCTGTCGGAGCTCTATGCGGTTGACATCTCACATGTACACACATACACACACACACACATAGCCTACTTGAGATCTAAGAGATCAAAGTGATATAATGTGTTACAATGCTTTGTTTAAAAAAAAACAAAAACGTTCATTTGGTGTATTTTCCAAAACTTTCTTCAGCTTCAGGCTAACTCATAAAAATAAAGATAGTCCCACACGAAACTCATTCAATATCTTTCCATATTTTATCTTAAATGTGTAAATAGGCCTACCAAAAACATGCATAATTTTTCCCCATTAGGCTATGTTGTGAGCAGTAGTCCTACGTGCTGAAATTGAGCCTAATATCTGCGTCTATGACCTTACGTGCACGCGCACTACGGTCACGCGCAAAGTGTCCCGGTTTTAGTTTCCTGAAATCTGGTCACCCTACCCCCAAGCCTCTGAGGACCCTCTTGTTTTTTTTCGGTGTCGCAATTGTCCTGCTCATGCGCGCGCGCGGTTTCACGATTGGCCCAGGCCTACACCCGGCCCGAGTACAGGCTCTGAGGAGCCTCTTGTTATTGTTTTGTTTTCAGAGTTGTTGTTGTTTTATTATCGCTACGTACATTTAGCTTGCTAAAATCAATACTCAGGATGTCCAGGATAGAGAAGAAAGGATTTAAAGGAGGTAGGCTCTGCTGCTCGCTGCGCTTGCCCCCAAACATGCTCTGCATGCTACTAGTTATTATTATTATTATTATTATTATTATTATTATAACAGTTAGCGAAAGAATTACAGCAAAACACTTTCAAAATCCTTTCAAACACAAAGTTCAAAATATCCACTAGATACTCTTAGCAAATTTACGAGGTTGTGACCTTTGCAAATCTTTGCACATTATCAAAGTTCTCGCACACGTGTGTTGTGATAGTGCCCCTTTAAATTGCCTGAATCTTTCTATAAAAAAATTTATTACCTGGTGAATCCAACTCTGTCTCCCTAAATTCCTGCAAGCATTACTACACTGGAGCATAATTCTCAGTGGACTAAAGGAGGTGGCAGTAATGCAAGTTAGTTGCTTGATTTTCACCTGACAAAATGACCAGTTTACTATGGCATTGACGGGAGTGACAGCAGCTTAGTGCTGCTTTTTTAGCAGTGCTTTTTACAACAGTGCCACAGCTGTGCTGCTTCCTGACAGAAATTTACCGGAACGGAGTTAAACATACTCAGTTTTGATCTGCGCTTGCATTTAGCACTTGCATTTTTGGACTGCATTTAGATTGTTAAAATATGGCCCTACATCCTCAATCTAGAATACAAATTTGGTGACTATATGGCCTTCCCTCTTGCATCACTATCAGCCTAAAGCTACATTTCGGGTCATAGCCCCTGAAGCATGCGTTGGAAATTAAAAAAACTTAATGTGTTCTACCTTACACCGGGAGCAAAGCAGTGCTACTTTCAGACTGACACAGTGGTCTTTTTCCTGTCCAGCAGCAATACTGTTTAAATAGCAAATGCACTTCTGCCTATTTTTGTCTTAAAGCCTCTGGAAACTTGTCTTGACATAGTGAGAAATCACATATATCAAGTTGGGTGTCTCATAAAGCATCTACAAAAAACTGAAAATTAACATTTATAACAATTAGAAAACCTAGTTCAAAAACGGCTCATTTTGCTATTCAGTCCATTTCTCAAGACAGTGTGGGCGTGGCGCATCGCGGTGTGACTGGCCACTCCCTCGATTTGAGTGACATCTCACTGGCTCCGTGAGCGTTAGTCACAGCAATGGCGCAAGGGTCAGTCCAGCCCAATATGTTTGAGCCGTCTGACTCAAGCCGCTTGCTCACTGGACGCAAAACAAATTTTTTGCATGACAGATTGCATTCAAAGTCAATGCGAAGGCTTGAATACACACGTGTATTCGCGTCTTCGTATGGACTTTGAACGTAATCTGTCCTGCGAAAAATCTGTTTCGCGTCCAGTGTGCAAGCAGCTTCAGAATCAGACGAAGCAGCTCCTCTGCTGTCTGGAAACACCGTCCAGCCAGTTACAGAATGGTATTCTGTAAAATCCTTTGCGGTTTTTATTTTTACCAAGTTAGCGCATCTCCGCTAAGATTCAACGTTAGCAGGGATGCATCCAACGGTGGCCTGATGGTACTGTAACGTTAGCTAGTACTGTACAATATTATTGCATAGTAATTAGCTCGCCAGTCAACCGGTTCCTCTCAGTGAAAATAATTTCCATTCAGTAATGTTTTACCCTCAAGTATGCATGTTGTGAAATCAACGCTCACTGACCAATAGAACTACATTGTGCTTGCACGTGTTCCTGTGGAGAATGCCAGATGATGCCATCAATGGCAGAAAATATATTCTGTTTTAATTTTTATTGCTTTGTCCAGTGAGATACGAGTGGGATTATAGAAACCGTGAATGTGCACTTCAGTCATGACGAACATTTGCTTTTTTCTGACATGTACAACGATGCTGGATTTGTTCTTTTGAGTGTGTTCAATTGCCGACATAAAGCCAAACAAGAAATAAAAAATGCTATGGCTTCAGCAAAATGGCATGGCTAACGACAAGAAAGAAAAAAAAGCATCATTTGCACTGTCACTGGTCAACAATTGGCTGTCTGTCCGATAATGGAAAACAGGCCCTGTTGCTCACCGACCCCGCTTGCAGCAGCCGCAAATGACAACTGTACCTCAAGGGCGCGATATCCGGTCACAGCATGCCATGCACGGGACAGATCCTGAGCAACCCAAACTCATTGTGAGATAAGGGTCTTATGCTGCATTCATACCGCTATGTTGAATATGGTGAAATTACCACTTACCGGTTGCGAAAAAGACACGCATGGAGAGCTTTCATTTGCTGCCAGTCTGTCACGGGCGACATCGTGGGTGATAATAAAGGTATCAAAATATTAAGTTAACTTCCCAATGACAAAACGACAGAAACATTGTGATATGGAAATACAACAAACTCTGGGACATAAAGGTTAATAATAAGTTGCTCCTTTTAATATTTGATAAAACAAACATGAAAATAAACATACTTTTCTGTTTAGCTCACAGTGTGTTGGTCTGGCCTCATTTTGCTCACGAGTGGTGAAGATGGAACCACTGAATTAATCACCAGTTCACTGCTTGTGATCACAGGTTGTAAGGTGATTTGAACGAAGTCACCGCTTGTGTTCTGAGAAACACCATTTTTACAAGCTAGTTTGAACGCAGCATAAGACATTCGAGCCAGCGCGGAAGTACCATTCCACGCTTAGTGAGAAACACATGCGAGCACACGTCCCGTTCAGAAAATCATTTACTGGTGCGTTTTGAATGGAGCTAATACAAACGTACATCATAGGGGAAATAGCGGGGAACAGACAATACGCGGACAAACGGATGGACAGATAGATAAATGGAACTAAATGGCTACTTCGGGACGATGTTGCTTGGGCTCAAAAGAAGCCAACCTGGGCGGAGCAGAGAGCTTTTATAATTTCATTTAGGGGTGGGACAAATGATGGAGTTTTCTTTCATTGGTTTGGCTTATTACATAATAACCCACTTAGAAAACCACGCCCAGTTGAACTGCAGTAAGAGGATAGGTGCTAAAACTTAAATGACAAAATCTCGAATTTGAATTGGACATAATTTCTAATATTTTAGTATGTTTACTATTATGCATATACAACCCCAAATAACGTAGTTCAAAGGTTTTTGTGAAATTGGGTTTTCAGAGGCTTTAAAATCAAGTGTGGTCAGGTGCATTGTTCGCACATTGCTATCTTGAGACAGCAGAAAGCAATTGCGCAAATGACCAACACAAACCTGGTCTTAAGTAATCAGTCAGTATTATATTGCTATTTTTAGGGTGCATTATTAAGTATTATGCATAGGTGCATGCACAATGCAAGTAACATGCACAAGGATGTGCAGCAGCACAAAAAACATGCAAATCATCTAAAAATGACAAGATTATTATTGTCAAGGTTTATTATAGTCTGTATCAAGATATCAAAAAAAAAAAAAAATGCAGGCCATATTGGATAATATGACTGATTTTGCATGTATGCAACTATTTATCCCATCAGAGAATGCTCAAATGTTGTGCTAATTGAATTGCAAGGTAACCCATTCAATCAACATCCAGGTGATTTGTGATGCAATGTGTAAACTTACACATGTAGGCATTTCCAAATTATACTGGATCAGGTCAAGACCCCTTTATATTGACCAACTCTGACATTCCTTCCAGGGGGGATCCTCCCTGAAGGGGTGGCTGTTAAAAGACAATTTCTATCTATTACATGGCTCATTACACCGTAAGCCTATATCATGCCTATGTCATGGGGGGAGGGGTATAGACCCAGGCGCAGGCAGTTATAGCAGCAATGAAAGTTCATTTTAACAAAAGATGTGGTCAGAATTTAGGCTGAAGGTACCAACCAGCAGGCTTAATCAGATAGTGCAGGATTAGGAGAAAAATGTCTCAAAATTAATCATAAATGCACATGATATGATTACATACACCAAAGAGGTTAAGTTTTCACCTGTGTTTATTTGTTTGTCTGTCTCTTAACAGGATAACTCAAAAAGTTGTCAATGGATTGGTACAAAATTTGGCAGGATGGTAGGTGGCAGTCCAAGGATGAGTTGATATAATTTTGGAAGTGATCCGGAACATATTCTGGATTCTAGATCCGGAATAAGTTAAAATATACCTGAATAGAATGATTATATTTTCATAAAATTTCAGCGTTAAATACAATCTACACCAATGTAGAATTGATTATAGTTGTTGGCGATGTGAATAATATTCTTGTGGATCCAGAACCAATAATTCTGATATACAGTGTGGCGGAGGTTTGCACTCTACTGAATGCCCTTCTAGTTTACAAATGTTCCAGAATATGCAAATGTGTTTTGCTAGCCACAATCACAATTCTTTACTTGCGACTGGAAAGCCAGAATTTAATTAAATGCACCATGCTTTATATGAATAGATGTCTATTTGTGAATAGTCTCTGCATAATAGTAGTATAATAGTGTCTGCATTTCTCTTGAAATGTCATTTGTAAACCTACAATTCCGCATGTGAAATGTTGACTCTGCATTTGTGGATTCACCAATACTAGCGTTCATTCTTTCTCACAATAATGTAATTTTTAGAAATAGTTTTCACTCTTTTGCGCTCCAGACATAAATAGCTCTTGATCCATACACAAATGCCTCCGCCAGCAACAGGCAGCAGCATTGCTCATTGCAGTAATGACTGTCATGCATTAAGTAGGCAAGTTGAAATCCTGTGGAAACTGTAGTCAGACAAGGAGAATTGCCTGCTGATGGTGTAAAATAGCAACCTGGTCACACACCGCTGAGAAAATCGAATCAAGTCAAATAACATGATAAGCACAGAGTTCAAAGACCCAAAACAGTGGTCAAAAGTACAATCTAAAAAGTTCCATGAAACTTTGCCTTCTTCAGATGGTGCTACTCTCTTTTCATCTTGTTGGATTCCTTCCTCATAATGTCAATTCTTTCTGACACATCATCAATCATCTTGCAACATTCCAGTCTGTTTTCAACAGCATTTCTCCAATAATGAAGAACTTCTCTGTGTGTGAGAATGCCTTTACATGTGTCCTTATACCTTAAAAGTAGACGAACAGGATTCCTGGAGCCAACAGTTAAGTTACCATAAAGAAGTGCCTTAACTGGTCTCACACTGCATGCAGGTAACATGGCCAATCCAACGTACTTAGTTGCGAATGAGAGTGTCCTCCACATCTTTTGCATTGGCACATTGTGAAACATCTCCATTTTTGATAAAGTCATTCCACTTTAACTTAAGAATACCAATTAGCTAATACAAATAATAACTTGATTTAGAGAATCTTTAGCCAGTTAACAAGCTCGCTACTGTTATCTGAGCCAACCATTGTCCTGTTATGTATCTGATGTGCTGCTATTTGACTCAGTCTTGGTTAGGTCTCCCTTGCAAATGTGATTCTAATCTCAATGTGACAACCTTGATTATAAAGGTTATAAATGAATGAATGAACTTGCTAGCTTGTAAACCTCACATTTAAGTGATAAGAATTTATAGCTTGCCATTTGTTCGTTATCATGAAATCAGGGATGAGATTGAGCCAGTCTCAGTCTGTACAGTAACGTTACCGAGCTCAGCTTTGGCATGATTGTGCACTCCTGTGGCTACAGAACGCACCCAGAAAACCTGCCAAAGGAGAGCACAACCGAGGCATAATGTTAATGCTAGCCCTGTGTGCCTGGGCTGAGCACTGTAACCTTACTGTATGGGCTGAGCACCAAACAACCCAGCCCAAGCTAACCCTCGACTCAATAATAACTAACGTTAATTTATCAAAATCGAGAACAAGAGGCATGCAACAAACACTTAGGCTAGTACTTAGAAGATGCAAATTTTACTAGCTAGCTAGTAACCTAGCTACATTGCTAGTGGTGGACACAGCAAATAGTAGCTCGCAAGCTGGCTAATTGAATGAAGGTCTCATGAAAGTTCAGTCAAGAAGACCCATCTTTCGGATGCTTCAGCCTGTACTTTATTTATCATTCAGTCTGCTTTCAATCCTTTCACATGTTCACCCATAATTCCAGCTGTCATCGCGTGGAGCTGTCAGTTGAGACATGAGCTATCATCATCAGCTGATCACATCTTTCCAATACCATGGCAACACACCTACGTTGTCACCTTTGCTGCTGTTTTTAAAAAAAGATATGATTCTCTCTCTCTGCCTTTAGTATGTTCATGCTGCTGTTTTGCGCGCCCTCCCCTTCCCCATCACTGCCCCATTCGCAGATTCATCAGCTTCTTCATTCATCATCCCCATAAGCTTCATCAGCCTATCAGTCAGCAGGGCCAACATCATCAGTGTCTGGACTCCAAGGGGGATTTATCCTGATGCGGCTCGGGGCAGATGTCACTCAATTACCAAATCTCCCTGTTGAGCCTAAGCGCCAAAGACTTTGTTAAAGCTATCATCACATCTGTTAATCCGAACATTCTGTATTCTGTAATAAATTATTATTTTCATGTAATTCATTGGTCTCTCCTGAACTAATGATAACTTACCTTCATAAAATTACAATATGTATTTACTAGATGGTTCGCTATCACAGACGATCAGTGGGAATCCTTCTTGCCCTGCTGTGGTTTCATAATGATGTCAAATCCCCAAGTGTAATACACCCGTCAGTGCAGAAAACAACACAGCTGCTTACAAGATGTTATTGCTTGGGGGGGGCACATTTGTGTGTGGATCAAGGGCTTTTTGTTTTTGGATGGTGGCAAAAGAGCGAAAAGAATGTCTCAAAATCATGTCATTGTAAGGAGGAATGACTGCATGTATTGATCAGCCCACAAAAGGGAGATTCAACATTTTGCTCGCAGGATTGCACATTGCCAAATCATATTTCATGAGAAATGCACATACAAGTAAGAAGTATTTTTTTAATTACGATAGAATTACGAAGATGTATCTAGAAATAGACATCTATTTGTATTAATAATAAAAAATTTATTTAAATTTCAGCTTATAAGTCACAAATAAGGAAATGTGTGGCTGTGGATGTCAAAACAAATTTGTAAATAGCGGAATATTTTTAGATAATGGCATGTGCATTTACAATAATTTTGGGACATTTTTCTCTCCATAGGGCAGAAGCAAAAATCAGAACTTATCCAGAATAGGCTTATAACTAGGCAGCCAGCTATGGCTCTCACAACACTGGATGCAGATTAGAAATAATGTACTTGTGTATACACAGAACAGAGAAACAAAGGGGAATAAACACACAAGGGCATATGAGAAACCAATGGAACACAGATGCAGAAAAGCAAAGGGGAGGCAGGAAACAATAATAGAATGATTGAAATCAATATTGGGATGAAACTGAAACAGACGCAAACAGCAAACAAGTGGGGAAATCATTTAACAGAGATGGATTCCTGACAGCTTACAACATTGAAGGATTTTTTGTTCAAACAAAAACACATAAAAACACAAACTATACAGAGCACTGCACTGATTCAGTTTTGCAGATCTGTGCCCAACCCGGCCCCAAAAAACTCAATATTGCCCGTGACCCATAACCCACAAAATCTCAGAATCAATTTTAAATCCAAAGTGAACCAGTAATATAATACCTGGGATCTGTCCATCCCATTTCTGTTATCAAGTGCACAACTCCAAATTCCATTTGAAATATGTTTATTATACTGTAGTAATTAGTTTGGATTAGAAACGTAGTAGCATCTTACAAGCAGCAAAGCCACAGATAAAATTATTGTACGATATAATTTATCTGAATTTCTCTCATACAGCCGTCTTCGCCTCGGAGGATCTGATATTCAGCAGCAGTTATTTTCATTCTAATGTCATACATGTTGACCCATTTCTTGCCAAGCCTCAGTCAGTCAAGCAGAAGCAAGTTGATTTTGCTGTTTTCTACATTGTTATTGAAAGGGTTAACTAAGGCAGCATAATCAAAAATAATATTGTGTTTCTGTCTTACTGCCTGGCTGTTTTTTCTCACTCCTTCTAATCGCTCTTGGCACTGTGCCTCACAATTAGCTGTTACCCGCACCCCTGAATTAATTTTTTTCGTCGTTGTTTCAGCCTACACATGAGGAGTCGATTTGCAAAACCTACTCAGTCAAGTTTTGAAAATAAATGAGTTATCTCCCTTAGCCTCTCTTTCAGGCACCTGCGCATGTCCCACTGATAGCTCCACTTTTAAAACCTACTAAATCATGTTATAAATTGTGATGGAAAAAGTGAAACTCTGTCAAATTCTGCCAAGTCATCAGCCAATGTGGAAACGTGATTCCGGTTTCGTTCGCTAGAAGGAACCAATCACAGTCAAGCTTTTATAGCGTATTCAGCTTTTGCTTTCTCTAACTCAAGATGGGGGATGGAGACTCAAGTTTCGTTTTGATCGCAGAAAATGCAAACAAATCTAGTGATACCATAAAACGGGGATTTGAACCCATGGACTCATATCATTGTTGTCATTGTCATAGCAGCTATTAAACCACTGTGCTGTCTGTAGCATTGAGTTGCATGTAGAGTGGGCCCTGAGTCAAATACCTTCACCTATTGAGCAACAAGGCTGGTTTAAACACTGTCAAAACCTGCTAAATTTCCATTACACTTTAAAAACCTGCTAAGTCAAAACTTTGTGTTGCAAAATCAAAGTCATTTCTAAAAAAAAAAAAATGAATTGCCTCATGGATTATGTCTGCAAGGCTAATAGTTTCAGTATAGTGAAAATTGGTATCTATGGAAGATAATTTCGATGCCTACCAAAAAATCAGATTTTCCTAAAAAAATTAACCAACTTGACTTTGAAGGAGAAGTGGACTCCTCACATATGCTCAAATGCAACCTCTAGGATTCATTGTGTATGACGAGTTTTACATCTTAATATAATTAAAACTATATTTTTAAAAAATATTCTTTATTAAGATTTTTATATATTACAGTGGTCAAGTTTCCATACTTTCAGCAATGGTCAGTTTATGTGCTTTTACTTTTGCCATTGTAATATTAATCTGCAAAGGTACAAGCGCACCTCGCTTTTAAAGGGAATGGGCAATGACTTGTTTATTTCGTGTTGCACACAAAAACAAACCAATGATTATTTAAAAGACTTAGTGCAGCCCCTGTAAACTAAGCACTTTACTTTCGCACTCCAATTATTTGCTGTTAAAATAGCAAAAGTGGAATTGGACACGCCCAACTTGCTCTTGCAGCAGGCGCCTCAGACTGTGTGCTTCGACTGTAAAAGTACAAGATAGCCCATTATACCTGGAATCTGGAGATTGAGATAAGTCCAGCACAACTTATGGTATCATTTTCCACCTAATTAGATTTGTCGTCATTTTAAACATTATCAAAAACCCTGAGGTGGACCAGTAGTGCAAGTGCGTGGGCCCAGGCCCGTTAGGCCCACCCTTAACGCCGCGCCTGGCTGGAAGTCATTTTAATGTTAAAAATATGGCATTGATGGCACAAAATGTATCCTGAGTCATTTCATTAAATTTGACGACCAAGGTACCATTAAAGAAATCAGATGTAAATGCTGGACTTTTTCATATAAAAATGGCAACTTCTTTGATAATGCTCAGAAAAACCTTCTAATCAAGTCCAGTCTGGAGAATCAAGTCTCTTGTTGTCGCTCAGGCCACAGGCAGTTGCCTTGATGATGACTCTACACAGCAAGCGTGATACAAATGTGATATTAACTTTTTTGTATTCACAAGGCAAAGTCTTGACACATGTTCATTAATAACTTCAGATCGACCCTTAAGTGGATAATTAACTTCTTTGTGTTGCCCCTCAAAAGCTTCTAACAACTTCATTTATGATGATGACATTAATATTCTTCTTATTATTATTACTATTATATGCAAATCATTCACAGCTTTAGATGTAATGTGCTGGCATCCGTTCAAGCAATCGGACAGTAACTAGCTGTCAAAGATAAAGTAAAGGAAGGAAAGAATTTAGGTTATCTCGAGTACCTTCCTTAGGATCCTGGCCATGTAAAAAGGAGCTGTTCTTTGTATAAGCTCTATTGGTGTATTTACTTTGACTGATTAAAGATATATTTTTAATCGTTAAGGCACAGTTCCCAGAGTATCTATTACCACTGGAATCACATCTGTCTTCACTAATAATCATAATATTATTTTATTTTTTGTGATCTAGTTTTTGTCACTGTTCATTTACAAATAGGAAAGAGCAGGACAAATTTGTTAGCTTGAAAATGTCAGACCTAGAGCAGTACAACAAAAAAAAAAAGAATGGAAAAAGTCATTCAGCAGAGGCTGGTAGGATGTTTTATCATAGCCTAAGGAGAATGACACAGCTTGCTAGTGTTTCCTTGGCAATGACCTTTTCAAGGTAACAAAGCAGACCCCAGGTCTTCCAGAGCAGTGGGCTAAAATGCAGCTTTTTGAGCTTAGCACTGCAAAAATAGAGGGCCTGATGTCCCTATCTTTTGCAATGCACAAAAGGACTGCAACCTCTTCATCAGATCCCATCAGTTGGAGTGGCTCTTTCATAAAGATTTCGACAAATTCTTGGGTTATGCAACAGCTGCAAATAAATGAAATAAAAGGCTGATGCTTGGTTGAAAGAGATTGGGTCAACTTCAATACCATAACTGCAATCTTCTACTGTTGGTTTGCTGCATGCTGTGACGGCTTTGCCTGCCGGATGCCATAAGGCTGCCCGGCGAGCATTAAGATGAGAACTGGGCTCAAGTGCAGGGTTAGATCTGGATTTTCAATATTAGTGAACCACACTATTGTTCACACAAACAGAAAATAAGATGACTTGTTTGTTACACACTTTGCAAATTCGGAAAATACATCTGTCTAAATACTAACAATACAGCATCAGCATGATTATCGCAAGACTAAGCCAACATTGAGTGCGAGCTCCGTCTTAAATATAACGCAGTGAAGATTAACAACAGGTGCAAGTAATGTTTGAATAACAGGAGAGAGCTTGAAGTCCAGGGCTTAAAGGTGATAGCTACAAGTTTAATTCCTCCGGCCAGTAGGTGTCGCACTCACACTCGCCCATAATCGCTCCAACCTTTAATTGTACTGTACTGGTTTCCAGGTATGCCAAATACGGAGGTGGACGGACAACAAGAGAGATGTCAAGCGAGGAGTCCTTTGTGGTATATTAATTATTAAATCATAAATCCTTTCTGTGTGCCTGTATAACGCCATTACTCACTGTAACAATCTCCTTGTAAAACATGTTTAGATCGCTAACTAAACAGCTGACTGACGAATTCTCCACAGAGCTATCACGATCTGGCAACCCCTGAGCTCCACCTCACGTGACATCAACGTACTAATGCTGTTGGCACTGTAGACATTGCATATTTCATTTTATAAAAGATTGTTCCATTCCGAAACCAGTAAAATTCATCTGTGCCTTTGGGTTAGGTTCTGAGCGGCACCTCTGTAAGATCTGCAAACGCTGATGCGGGGGGGAGCCCAGCGACTGTATGCGACAAATGGCTGATAAGCTCAGTCCAGAGCCATGCCAGATAGCAATAAAGCTTTTGTGGACTTCCTCCCCAAGATGCTTACTAAGGTGTTAATGGTCTTACTGTTACTTTGTACGGGGGTTGTTGCAGGGCTCTGGCTGACACAATGCCCCTGTGCGAGTCATATTACTGGCCTAAGTCTTACGTTAAAGTCCAGTTATATTAATCTGTTTCAAATAATCTAAACCTCTGAGAAGAGCATAATATGTTTATATGTTCAATATCCTGTTAAGAAATCACTTATATACTTATAACCCAATTAAACTATATATTAATTCATCTTAAGACTTTTTCATGACAACTGCATCATATTAGTACATATTCATATCATGTTTGGTCTTGTTATTCTCGGGGGAATCTAAGGAGTTGAATGGAGTATGTTTCATTCCCATTGAAATTATGGTTCGTTCCCTTTTGGAAACTCCTGAGAATTTGGTCCGAATACTCTCTGGTAATCACCCTATTCTCCTCTCGCTGCTGAAGTGTTTTATTACATCCTTCCAATGGTGGGAACCCAAAACCGGATTCGACCCCCTTCTAGGTGTTTATGGCCATGCCGCCTGGATCAAAAGGCGTGATTTGGCTTAAAGCAAAGAGAAACAAACCATTCTGGGAAGATCGTATCCGATCTCTCCAGCGCACGTTAGTGCGTGAGTAGCCTTTTCAATGACGTAACATCGTGTTTCAAACTTCCCGCGCACGTTAGTGCGTGTATCCTTTTCCTCCAGGTATGACTTTATTCTCCTCTTCTAAATTATGCGTAACTTGTAATTGGCTTAACGTGGATTTGTTTGATTTAAGCTTTTGCCTACCTGGTGAATAAATTATTGTCATTCCTTTAAGCTTTGCGTGGTCTCCGGGACTCTTAACCCTTTTATTCTTTCTAGCAGCGTTGCGATGGATACCTAGGGGTATAATCCTGACCGAAACGACTGGCCAGCGCGCCCGGTATGGGAATTGGTTTTATTAAGTTGGAGAGACAACCATGATCTACTTACATAAAGGGTTTATGTATTGCGGTTCTGGGATTTTAGCCTAAAAGGAAACCCATGGACGAAAAAAAGTCGGTTATCTGTTAAAATTCCCTGAAGGAACCCATGGGCTTGCATAGATCTGGGTTCGCTGTATTCAAGCCAAAAGATGCTGTTGCAGTGATGGCTGACTTCCAACCTCTAATCTAATCAACGAACCTAGGATCCGGTAACAGTACTAAAAACCCGGGAGTACATGTTAGCGACAGCGGTAGTCTCTAAGAGTTGAAGGTGTAGTCACTTTCGAGACCCACGCAGGTTTCTCTAGATTATGGATTCTAATTCTAATTCTAATTTGGAGTCAGATATTTAACGAGGGTATAACTAAATTCATTATTATAAATTTATTATGGAGTCAGATTAATGGTAACCGTTGTGCTTTTGTGCCCCGTCCTTCGAACGGAGAAAATGTATCCATTTTATTGTGATTCGCACCAGCCAGGACGTCGTGCGTACTAATACCAGTCAAAAGAACACGTTGAACCTTTGCCCTACAATTTCCGCCGTTGGTTATTGTTTTGTGGGTTTTACAGCACAGAGATCATTTCATGTCGACGTTGCCAACGTAACCAGATGTAAATATTTATATATTTTGGACCTGTAAAATTCAATAAAACAATTATTTCTATACTATAATATTTGAAGACTTCAGGCGCAAAACTCTGTAACACCATTTATATGAAAATTGAGTTAAATACGGTTTTAACAAGCTTTCAGTGTGTGTATGCCAATAATAAAATCAAGTTTTGGCGAGACCCCATAAATTCCAAAGTAAAATCCTTCAGCAACTTCAGCTGACACCTGACACCACATTTAACACCAGGTAAAAATCTTCATTTTACAACAAAAGAGGTCAGGTGGACTTACTGGGTTTTGCATCTGAACTCTTCATTTTTTTTCAGTAAAATTAATACTTTTATTCTGCACCCCTCTAGACGTTCTGTGGATGTATAATTTTGAAAAATTAATCGTTTTTGATGAAAAGGTTGCAGCTATGACCATTAACAGCCCCTGGGCTGAGGGTAGGCCCGGACTGGGCTCTGGTCCCCGGTGAAGAAACCGGCACGGTATCTGGCTGCAGGTGGACTGAACTAGGCTCTGGTCGCCGGTAAAGGGACTTCACTCTCTGGTCGCCACTGCAGGAATGGACCCTCTGGTCATGTGCAGTCCCTGTGTAGGAGCAGGAAGCCACGGACGGAACTCTGGTCACCACTGCAAATCCGCAGGAATTGATCCAGATCCACTGGGCGCAGTCAGATTGCTGGAGGGTTCAATAGCAGGAGCTGCGAACCGGACTCTGGTCGCCACTGCAACACTGCAGGAATTGATTCAGGTCCAAAGGGGCCGCGGTCTGACTGCTGGAGTTGACTGCAGCATCCCTGCTGAGTCCATGAGGTGACTTAGTCTTGCAGCAATCATGCCGATGCTGTATTGTCAGTATTAAGACAGATGTTTTTTTCCGACTTCGCGAAATATGTAACAAATGAGTAATCTTTTGACAAAATTTTTTTGTTTGTGCGAACAATAGTGTCGTTAACTAATATACTGAGAGGCATTAAAAACATAAAAGTGGTTTTTATCGCCTAATTTGAAAACTGATAGGTTTTCCTTTTGCTGATTGACATGATGACCATCAGGTATGGTAAGCATTGCAAAATGTCAAGTGTCTGGGTTCGAATCCTTTCTTGGCTTAACACCTCATTGTGATTATCTAAATGCAGCACAGTTCCCTGGATCATGGTCGTGAATCACATTGGGAGAAATCATTTTGCACATGAAAAGTTGAAGATCAGGGCCAATAAAAAACACATAAACAAAAGTCACATCATTCCCACTTCAAATGCCACAAGCAAATGAATCTCAGAAGAATCAAACATTTTGAATGTTGAATGATGGCCAGTCTCAAAGAAAAGATTCTGGATGCATTAATGTCCATTAAATGACTGTATCCAGACTGCAAGGATGACACAGAATGACCAGATGTGTCAGCTGTTGTCCCCGACAAAGTGCATCATCTGTGACGCCACAAAAACACATTCCATAAAATGTCCTCTGCCATGTCAGATAATGCCTAAGAACTGCTGAATTGACTGCCAATGTAACGATAATAGTGAGGGCAAGTCTCACTACCAAAAAGCACAGTTTCTCGAGACCGTGTTTTTGCAAACTCTGAAATAAACCATTTACCACTACTAAAAAGAGTATATTCTATTGTGCGTTTTTAATGCCACTCATTATATTAAAAAACTTTAACCAGATCTAACCCTGCACTTGAGTCCAGTTCTGATCTTAATGCTTGCTGGTCAGCCTTGTGGCATCTGGCAGGCGAAGCCGTTACACATGCAAAGAGGAAGGAGCTTGCTTTTAATTTGTTGAAATAAAAAAATATATATTAATAGTCTATCAACTATTTTAAGGAAAAGTGGGCACATTTGTGATGTTTAAAAAAAAAATCAAATTCATGAAGAGTATTCTTTAACCCTTTCGCAGGCAAATTTTGGCCCAGATGCATACCCCCACGGACGGATTAATTTTGGGTTTTTACCAAAATATGATTGTTATTCAAAAAATAACAATAAAATAACACCAAATCTCATAATAAGTTTCCCATAACTGATGTTTTTATGTTTTAATCCTCTCCAGAATCGCTAAAATCGTTTGGATCCAAGTCACTCCCGCTCTCTGGATATTCAAACTCATCGTCAGAGTCATTCAATAAAGCAAAAACTTCATCCACGTTGTATTTACGTTTAGAAACACGGCTAGAATGCCGGCTATTTGTACTCGTCGATGCCATGTTCACATGTCCCACAATTTGACCGGGAAGTAGTCTCGTATTTAGCGTTTTAGGAAATCCCATGCCTCGTTCACGGCTAAAAATACAGTGCTGGGTGACCTGAGAGACAGCCAATGGTAATGGCGTAACTAACAAAGGGAATTCCGCAATCGGGAATTTAAAGAAGACTTTATAAAACACGTTGGTTAAAATGACAAAAATGTCGCTGTGCCTGCGAAAGGGTTAAGAGACGAGCTCTGGAAATCTCTCATCTCTTCCGTGCATACTGATGCCCATTTCCGTAGACATGCTTACAGTTTACCCTCTGCCTGTCTTGGTCTTTCTAATATGTCCAGTGTCGTCCATTATCCTGGCTACATTGTGAAAAACATTGTTTCCAAAATAATACTTGCATTTGGGTGTGGAATATACCTTCCATATGCACTTCGTTGAATACTGGTAGAGTAGCCTGTTTCTAAGGAAAGATGGGGCTTCATCTTTGCACGGTGAATTCTGTCAGAAGCATAAAATTTTCTATTATATGCTATGGGTATGCGACAGTTTTCCCTGTGTACTTTTGAGAACAATTATGCGAAAAGTTGCACAACAGGAAGCGGTGTACATTTTGTTCATTTGTCTTAGTGTGTACTTGTAGTCCCATCTTTCTTTAAAGATGATCCTATTCATAAGGAATGCCTGGACCTACTATTAGGCTACTCAGCGAAAAATGTCAGATATCCAGTGGATATCCACTGATGCAAGTTTTACATACCCAATGGATAGCCGACAATTTCCCTTGTGTACATTTTCGAGACCGACTGACCTAGTGCGGTCCATGGCCATCGGCCCCTTGAGCGGTATCGACTGTGACCAAAGAACAATCACAAGAAAAAGCGTGCTGCTAGAAGCGTTGTCATTTTAGTTCATTTGTCTTACTCTTGTACATTGGTACGTCCATGATTATTTCCCTTTGTCAACCGGGAGATTAAATTTGTGCCAACAAAGGGAGAATTTCAATTTTTCATTTTCATTTCAAGTTTGTCTGAGATTTCTTGTAAGCCTTTTTTGAATCTGTTTATATCGCGTTCATCCTTGAGAAGTTTGATGAAATTTTTTACCAAAAAACTATTTTTATTGATAGTAGAGCCTGTTTGTAGCATCAGTTTGTCATAGTTCGGTATTTGTAGCGTTATTTTTGCTTTAAGGGAGATGCGGTGGCGCAGTGGTCAAGTAGGCTTGACTTGAGGTCGTAAGGCCCTGAGTTCAAGCCCTGGCCCACGGCCTTTCTTGGTGTGTTCTTGGGCAAAACACTTCACTCCCACACTCCACGCCTCACTCCACCCAGGTGTATAAATAGGTACCAGCAAATAGTCAGGAAACCTGCCTAAGAGCTGGGGGAGTACCTGCGATGGACTGGCATCCCGTCCAGGGGAGTAGTAATACTCCTAGTCGCTTCATGCCACAGAAACGGGGTTAAGCACCGGGCGATGGGCCACTGAACAAAACAGGCTTACATTATTGCTTTAAAGTTAGCCTACTGGTAGCGTCGCAGAAGGATCTATGACAGCTGCATGTCAGACAAAACGTTGCGACAGACAGGTTCTGCAAACATTAAAGACAGTTGCTTGATAAAAATTTCCCTTAACTTCTCAAGGATGCACGCGATGCAAACAGATTGAAACTCCACCACTTAATTCACCGGTTTACCTTACCTCATACTTTCAATGTGTTTTACCCAAAAAATATGGATGGATAGTATGATTTAATCTCCATGGGTTTTGGCAAAGATAAATGCGGTTACTCCAGCAACTCCGCGTTTGCAGGCCATCTTCTGCATTTAATACAGCGGCGAAGGTACGCTTTTTACACTGCGTACTAATAAGCTTGGGGTTTGTATTTCTGCTCCTTGATATCGCACTGCATGTATGAAAATGTTTATCGACTGGACTCTACTATTCATGTGCCCCAGCTGACATAGTCCCTTTAAGTGTTTCAGGTGTAATTTTGAGATATTCTATCCGCAATTAAGTCAAGCAAAATGTGCTGGAGAATGAAAAAAAGGAGATGTCGTCAGTCTGGCAGAGTTTGGAAGCCAGGCGAGTAGAATGTGACACAGATTCAGAGTCAGTGACATTTGGCAGTGGTGGATGCAGGTACAGAACCGAGGGGTCAAGAAAGACTGGGTTTCAAGATTGGCAAAGGTACAGGCTGAGAAACATACTGGGTTTCAGACAGGCTCAGGGATACAGAGAATACATAGCAGAACTGCAACACAGCTAAAAAAAAAAGAATGGAAAAAGTCATTCAGCAGAGGCTGGTAGGATGTTTTATCATAGCCTAAGGAGAATGACACAGCTTGCTAGTGTTTCCTTGGCAATGACCTTTTCAAGGTAACAAGCAGACCCCAGGTCTTCCAGAGCAGTGGCTAAAATGCAGCTTTTGAGCTTAGCACTGCAAAAATAGAGGGCCTGATGTCCCTATCTTTTGCAATGCACAAAAGGACTGCAACCTCTTCATCAGATCCCATCAGTTGGAGTGGCTCTTTCATAAAGATTTCGACAAATTCTTGGGTTATGCAACAGCTGCAAATAAATGAAATAAAAGGCTGATGCTTGGTTGAAAGAGATTGGGTCAACTTCAATACCATAACTGCAATCTTCTACTGTTGGTTTGCTGCATGCTGTGACGGCTTTGCCTGCCGGATGCCATAAGGCTGCCCGGCGAGCATTAAGATGAGAACTGGGCTCAAGTGCAGGGTTAGATCTGGATTTTCAATATTAGTGAACCACACTATTGTTCACACAAACAGAAAATAAGATGACTTGTTTGTTACACACTTTGCAAATTCGGAAAATACATCTGTCTAAATACTAACAATACAGCATCAGCATGATTATCGCAAGACTAAGCCAACATTGAGTGCGAGCTCCGTCTTAAATAGCACGCAGTGAAGATTAACAACAGGTGCAAGTAATGTTTGAATAACAGGAGAGAGCTTGAAGTCCAGGGCTTAAAGGTGATAGCTACAAGTTTAATTCCTCCCGGCCAGTAGGTGTCGCACTCACACTCGCCCGCAATCGCTCCAACCTTTAATTGTACTGTACTGGTTTCCAGGTATGCCAAATACCGGAGGTGGACGGACAACAAGAGAGATGTCAAGCGAGGAGTCCTTCGTGGTATATTAATTATTAAATCATAAATCCTTTCTGTGTGCCTGTATAACGCCATTACTCACTGTAACAATCTCCTTGTAAAACATGTTTAGATCGCTAACTAAACAGCTGACTGACGAATTCTCCACAGAGCTATCACGATCTGGCAACCCCTGAGCTCCACCTCACGTGACATCAACGTACTAATGCTGTTGGCACGGAGATCATTTCATGTCGACGTTGCCAACGTAACCAGATGTAAATATTTATATATTTTGGACCTGTAAAATTCAATAAAACAATGATTTCTATACTATAATATTTGAAGACTTCAGGCGCAAAACTCTGTAACACCATTTATATGAAAATTGAGTTAAATACGGTTTTAACAAGCTTTCAGTGTGTGTATGCCAATAATAAAATCAAGTTTTGGCGAAACCCCATAAATTCCAAAGTAAAATCCTTCAGCAACTTCAGCTGACACCTGACACCACATTTAACACCAGGTAAAAATCTTCATTTTACAACAAAAGAGGTCAGGTGGACTTACTGGGTTTTGCATCTGAACTCTTCATTTTTTTTCAGTAAAATTAATACTTTTATTCTGCACCCCTCTAGACGTTCTGTGGATGTATAATTTTTGAAAAATTAATCGTTTTGATGAAAAGGTTGCAGCTATGACCATTAACAGCCCCTGGGCTGAGGGTAGGCCCGGACTGGGCTCTGGTCCCCGGTGAAGAAACCGGCACGGTATCTGGCTGCAGGTGGACTGGACTAGGCTCTGGTCGCCGGTAAAGGGACTTCACTCTCTGGTCGCCACTGCTGGAATGGACCCTCTGGTCATGTGCAGTCCCTGTGTAGGAGCAGGAAGCCACGGACGGAACTCTGGTCACCACTGCAAATCCGCAGGAATTGATCCAGATCCACTGGGCCGCAGTCAGATTGCTGGAGGGTTCAATAGCAGGAGCTGCGAACCGGACTCTGGTCGCCACTGCAACACTGCAGGAATTGATTCAGGTCCAAAGGGGCCGCGGTCTGACTGCTGGAGTTGACTGCAGCATCCCTGCTGAGTCCATGAGGTGACTTAGTCTTGCAGCAATCATGCCGATGCTGTATTGTCAGTATTAAGACAGATGTTTTTTTCCGAATTCGCGAAATATGTAACAAATGAGTAATCTTTTGACAAAATTTTTTTGTTTGTGCGAACAATAGTGTCGTTAACTAATATACTGAGAGGCATTAAAAACGCAAAGTGGTTTTTATCGTCTAATTTGAAAACTGATAGGTTTTCCTTTTGCTGATTGACATGATGACCATCAGGTATGGTAAGCATTGCAAAATGTCAAGTGTCTGGGTTCGAATCCTTTCTTGGCTTAACACCTCATTGTGATTATCTAAATGCAGCACAGTTCCCTGGATCATGGTCGTGAATCACATTGGGAGAAATCATTTTGCACATGAAAAGTTGAAGATCAGGGCCAATAAAAAAACACATAAACAAAGTCACATCATTCCCACTTCAAATGCCACAAGCAAATGAATCTCAAAAAATCAAACATTTTGAATGTTGAATGATGGCCAGTCTCAAAGAAAAGATTCTGGATGCATTAATGTCCATTAAATGACTGTATCCAGACTGCAGGGATGACACAGAATGACCAGATGTGTCAGCTGTTGTCCCCGACAAAGTGCATCATCTGTGACGCCACAAAAACACATTCCATAAAATGTCCTCTGCCATGTCAGATAATGCATAAGAACTGCTGAATTGACTGCCAATGTAACGATAATAGTGAGGGCAAGTCTCACTACCAAAAGCACAGTTTCTCGAGACCGTGTTTTGCAACTACGAAATAAACCATTTACCACTACTAAAAAGAGTATATTCTATTGTGCGTTTTTAATGCCACTCATTATATTAAAAAACTTTAACCAGATCTAGCCCTGCACTTGAGTCCAGTTCTGATCTTAATGCTTGCTGGTCAGCCTTGTGGCATCTGGCAGGCAAAACCGTTACACATGCAAAGAGGAAGGAGCTTGCTTTTAATTTGTTGAAATAAAAAAATATATATTAATAGTCTATCAACTATTTTAAGGAAAAGTGGGCACATTTGTGATGTTTAAAAAAAAATCAAATTCATGAAGAGTATTCTTTAAGAGACGAGCTCTGGAAATCTCTCATCTCTTCCGTGCATACTGATGCCCATTTCCATAGACATGCTTACAGTTTAGCCTCTGCCTGTCTTGGTCTTTCTAATATGTCCAGTGTCGTCCATTATCCTGGCTACATTGTGAAAAACATTGTTTCCAAAATAATACTTGCATTTGGGTGTGGAATATACCTTCCATATGCACTTCGTTGAATACTGGTAGAGTAGCCTGTTTCTAAGGAAAGATGGGGCTTCATCTTTGCACGGTGAATTCTGTCAGAAGCATAAAATTTTCTATTATATGCTATGGGTATGCGACAGTTTTCCCTGTGGACTTTTGAGAACAATTATGCGAAAAGTTGCACAGCAGGAAGCGGTGTACATTTTGTTCATTTGTCTTAGTGTGTACTTGTAGTCCCATCTTTCTTTAAAGATGATCCTATTCATAAGGAATGCCTGGACCTACTATTAGGCTACTCAGCGAAAAATGTCAGATATCCAGTGGATATCCACTGATGCAAGTTTTACATACCCAATGGATAGCCGACAATTTCCCTTGTGTACACTTGAGACCGACTGACCTAGTGCGGTCCATGGCCATCGGCCCCGCCGGAGCGGTATCGACTGTGACCAAAGAACAATCACAAGAAAAAGCGTACTGCTAGAAGCGTTGTCATTTTAGTTCATTTGTCTTACTCTTGTACATTGGTACGTCCATGATTATTTCCCTTTGTCAACCGGGAGATTAAATTTGTGCCAACAAAGGGAGAATTTCAATTTTTCATTTTCATTTCAAGTTTGTCTGAGATTTCTTGTAAGCCTTTTTGAATCTGTTTATATCGCGTTCATCCTTGAGAAGTTTGATGAAATTTTTACCAAAAAACTATTTTTATTGATAGTAGAGCCTGTTTGTAGCATCAGTTTGTCATAGTTCGGGTTTTTGTAGCGTTATTTTTGCTTTAAGGGAGATGCGGTAGCGCAGTGGTCAAGTAGGCTTGACTTGAGGTAGTAAGGCCCTGAGTTCAAGCCCTGGCCACGGCCTTTGCGGTGTGTTCTTGGGCAAAACACTTCACTCCCACACTCCACGCCTCACTCCACCCAGGTGTATAAATAGGTACCAGCAAATAGTCAGGGAAACCTGCCTAAGAGCTGGGGGGAGTACCTGCGATGGACTGGCATCCCGTCCAGGGGGAGTAGTAATACTCCTAGTCGCTTCATGCCACAGAAACCGGGGTTAAGCACCGGGCCGATGGGCCACTGGCTCGAAACAGGCTTACATTATTGCTTTAAAGTTAGCCTACTGGTAGCGGTCGCAAAAGGATCTATGACAGCTGCATGTCAGACAAAACGTTGCGACAGACAGGTTCTGCAAACATTAAAGACAGTTGCTTGATAAAAATTTCCCCAAACTTCTCAAGGATGCACGCGATGCAAACAGATTGAAACTCCACCACGAACTCACCGGTTTACCTTACCTCATACTTTCAATGTGTTTTTACCCAAAGAAATATGGATGGATAGTATAATTTAATCTCCATGGGTTTTGGCAAAGATAAATGCGGTTACTCCAGCAACTCCGCGTTTGCAGGCCATCTTCTGCATTTAATACAGCGACGAAGGTACGCTTTACACATGTACTAATAAGCTTGGGGTTTGTATTTCTGCTCCCTTGATATCGCACTGCATGTATGAAAATGTTTATCGACTGGACTCTACTACGCATGTGCCCCAGCTGACATAGTCCCTTTAAGTGTTTCAGGTGTAATTTTGAGATATTCTATCCGCAATTAAGTCAAGCAAAATGTTCTGGAGAATGAAAAAAAGGAGATGTCGTCAGTCTGGCAGAGTTTGGAAGCCAGGCGAGTAGAATGTGACACAGATTCAGAGTCAGTGACATTTGGCAGTGGTGGATGCAGGTACAGAACCGAGGGGTCAAGAAAGACTGGGTTTCAAGATTGGCAAAGGTACAGGCTGAGAAACATACTGGGTTTCAGACAGACTCAGGGATACAGAGAATACATAGCAGAACTGCAACACAGCTAACATTAGCAGCATAGATTTAAAAATGACAATTGCTCACAGACTTAAACCCCTTTCTTACTGCGCAGAGAATTTTAGGCTGCTTCTGAAGTGGCCTAACTTGGTCAGACCTGAGTCGTTTCATACTGCCCTTCGTGGGGTAGAAGTCCGGGTGAAGGTTTCTCCCACCGCAGGCTGTGTAGCCCCTAAATGCATCAACCGTCCATGCGCACTGAAGGCTGAACCTCTCACATTGAATTCTAACCCCAATTCACACCAGATGCGTGTTTGGTCTGTCTGCGCTCCGCCACAGCAGCGCAGCTGATAGGATTCACTTTAGTGAATGAGTGTGTTTACACCAGATCCGCTGCGTTGCATTTCTCGACTGTCCCAGCTCCGGCAAAACAGCCATGCGCAGCAGACTTCTATTTTTGCTGGATGCCGCAGCAGAAACACAGCACTTCAAGTTGGGATTCAAAGAAAATAAGTATCCATAAAATTGGTCCGTTATGGCAATTTCATGATAGGTTGAAGGTATTCACTCATATTACATGAGAAAACAAGAGCCATCTGGCAATGGCATATTCCCCCGGCCCCCCAAGGCACATCTAGACATCATGCTCAACATATCTGTGAAGTTTCGTGAAGATCGGATATATAGTTTCCAAGATATGGCCCGGACAAGGTATGATTACAGACGGACGCCTGCCCGCCCGCCCGGACGGACAGACGGACACACTCATGACAATATCCCCCCTGCATTAATGCTGCTGGGGGGAGAAAAAGTTTAATTTGACTTGATATTCGCTTTCCAAATGTTGCTCCTTTTCAACCGTAACCAGTCCGCCGACAGTCTCCTTTTCCGTGACGTCACATACGGGTTATGTACTCTGAAAGTACCCAGATGTTCCATAGTTATAATGTAGTGAACACTGCGAAAACTGTTTTCAATTTTGTTTTTAAAGCCTGACAAGTCAGAATTCTTAATAGATTTCTTCCAGATCTTCCAGTAGTTCATAGTTTTAAATCCCATGTTTAAATCTTTATTTCTTTTTTTTTAAGTTACTCTCGCATAAAGGTGATTTCTTTCATCAATGCATATTAGTTTTGCTGCTTATTTTGGTTCGTTCCGTGCCGGCAAAAAGTCCGGTCGCCGCGCTGGCAATACGTTATACACGTACACGTTGTCTAGTTTAGAAAGAAAATTATGTTTTTACTGGAGTCATGCTACCATTCCGAGGAAGGTTGGATAAGCCAAAGCTGGGCTACAAAAAAGATAGTATTTTATGAACACGACCAAGTGAACTCTCATACCTGTGATTGACTGACATAGAAATATGGAGCGATGAGGTCAATGCCATTTAGAACACAATCGTACCCCTCAAATATCTCCACCTAATACCTCAAAAGCAGCCTGAATCGTCCGCCTGTACTTCTCATGCACTCAAGCCCAATTTCAGGTCTTAATTGCTTTTTTAGGTCACCTGAGACGAAGTCTCAAAGTGACCTATTCTAATCGCCTAATGTCCGTCGTTGTCTGTCGCGCGTCGTCTGTTGTGCGTCGTCCGTCCGTAAACAATTTACATTTTCGACTTCTTTTCAGAAACCGCTGATCCGATTTCAGTAAAATTTTGCAGGAACCTTCCTTGGTCAAATATGCACCAAATTGTGAATTATATGGTGCCCACCCCCAGGGGCTCTGAGGGGCGGGGCTAAAAGTGGTCAATACATTTTCGATTTCTTCTCAGAAACCGCTGATCCGATTTCAATAAAATTTTGCGGGAACCTTCCTTGGTCA
The DNA here is from genome assembly GCA_029692085.1 of Gymnothorax javanicus. Classification (NCBI taxonomy): domain Eukaryota; kingdom Metazoa; phylum Chordata; class Actinopteri; order Anguilliformes; family Muraenidae; genus Gymnothorax; species Gymnothorax javanicus. The sequence goes on from CM056198.1 coordinate 33,637,995, forward strand.
AATATGCAATAAAATTGTGAATAATATGGTGCCCACCGCCAGGGACTCTGAGGGGCGGGGCTAAAAGTGGTCAATACATTTTCCACTTCTTCTCAGAAACCGCTGATCCGATTTCAATAAAATTTTGCAGGAACCTTCCTTGGTCAAATATGCACCAAAATTGTGAGTTATATGGTGCCCACCCCCAGGTGCTCCGAGGGGCGGGGCTAAAAGTGGTCAAATTGGCTGAAATTTTAAAAGTCTTCTTCTCCAGACCCAGATATGCTGGAAACCAATACTCTTCATAGATGGAAGGCTCTTGAGGTGCAAAATTGTGAGCTTCATGACCCTTGAACTCCATGTTTGCCCCTGGGGAGGGGGTGAAATTTACTACAGTTTATATAGGAAAATGAAACTTTTGGGTATATTTGGTTCATTGACATCAATAACATCAGTTTTCATACAAATCAGATGACCGTTAACGCCTCTTGTTATAGTTGTTGTATCTCTGCCCAAGGTTTCTTCAACTTCTGGTCCCTCCTCTTCCATGATGACCAAAACGAAACAAAACCTCAAGTCTAATAACGTTAGATGGTTACAGTGTACGAATAAAAAGATCTGACGACAGGCAGCTGTAAGTGCATGAACAATATGTATTCCTGCGCGAGTTAAGAGAGAGAATACATTCTAAAATCTTCCTTTCTTATTTTGTCATCGCTCTTATTAAGTCTAGTCATCGAAAAAATATAAAAATAAATTAAGGTATCAGTCCTTCCCCCAGGGTTTCCGCTACATGTAATTGATTGTGGCGCACCGCCACGGCAACATAAAAGCCGCCACGCCTATGTAAAATGACTTTACATTAACTACAAAAATCCTAAGGACAATCAGGTGTCGCCAGTTCTCATTGTTAAGTTAAAATGAGCGCTAATAATTCTTGACCTGCTGTCAATCATTTTGTTTGATGAACACATTTTCCAATGAAAATAATAATAAAATAAATAATAATTAGCAATAAAAATTAGCCATCGGCACTAAAATGCGTTGCTTTCTTCTTAATGCAATGTGTGCAACGATTAGAGAAAAAATATTTTGTTCACTTAGCAAAACAATAAACTACGATGTTAACTTCTGTGTTTGCTGTGAGCACATCCTGCTCTACCTAATTGTATCTTCATGATTATTTAATTCCAATTCCAGAGTCCAGAGTCATAATCGGTTTTCATATTATATGTGAAATCCACCGTGACGCATGTGAAACTGATAAACCTCCGTGCACATAGACTTCAATTATGACATCGCCTGCGTGCTGATTAATGAAAACTGGCCACACCTGATAATGCTCAGTTTTGACCCGACGCTGAAGCCCTCCGCCACAGTTTCAAAAAATCCTGGAGGAAACCCTGCCTTCCCCGTATTTACACGATTTCCGTCACATCGTTTATATGTCCATGTTAATCTTCAATGTACTAGGCCCATATAGAAAAATATGAGTTTAAATAAATAAAAAAAGACAGATAAATGTTACTCCATTATCCATCTCAAGTAAAGTACGACTCACTTTTAACCTTGAACAAAATATAAAGCTTAGAGAGAGACAATATTTCTATTGACATTTAACAGAGCAGAGTTTGCGAACCCGTATGTGACGACACCCAAAACGGGCCTCTTTCCTAGCATCAAGAGTATTCACGCTCGATAAAGTACTGTCGTTTCATGCGTGTTTCCATTTTCTCGTATCGATAATGTGACGGAATGACATTACATTGCATTCTTTGCATTCTAAGCTTTCCATTGATGTCGAAATTGCCATATTTCAGTTTTTCCTTTGAATTCCTACTTTCAGCACAGCAGTTTGATCGGTGCACAGATATAACATTTAAAGCATACGGTTAATTTTCAAAATCCGTGTTGGCGCCAGTTTGTATTGTGGGCTAGGATAGCAACCGAAGTAAGAAAATATATGTAGGCTAAACTTTATCGACAGAACACTTTCCAAACAAATGACAAACCCAACACAAACAGGAAATTAAGAACATTAAAGTGGTAATCCGTAAGATTTCCGTCTCGTTACTGTCTGTTAAGTCACTGTCTATCAGAGAGGGGGGATAAAACAACGGTGATTGGGCCTATGACCCACTGATGAAAGCACTTGTATTTCATTCTTTGCCAAATAAAGCGATCAGTGTGTCTGTGGCGACATTCCCACGCTATATTCAAATACAGGCGCACATCTAGTGATGCTTTTTACGTCAGTAAGCAGTGTTTGGTCTTTCCAGAAGGTAGGAGGAGCCGCAAGCTAGCTTGAAGGAAGTAAGGAACCCCGGGAGAAGCAATGGCAAGGTAGACGTCAGAAAGGATCCAGTAGCGGTACTTTCCCTATCCTGAACCTTGGCTCTATCCCCTAACCCTAAATCTAACTTGTCCCTTACACTATATGTCAGTTTTACGGATGGAATTAAGGGAGGACCGTTAAAAATGCAGCCTTCCAAGAAGCGGAAAGTACCACTACTGGATCCCTTCTGACGTCTACCCAATGGTAATGGCAAATACCATACTGTGTAGCAATACTGTGTACAGTTGAAACTAACGTTAGCTGAGTCTCTGTTGAGGCTACTACTGAAACTAAAATTATAACGTAATGTCAGGAAGCAAACGGAAAAAAGCTATGTTAACCGCCTCGACAAATTATTTTTATTAAAAAAAAAAAAGTTATAACGTTACCTGTTAACCAACCGTTTTCATTATATACACAGGGCTCTCAACTTTCACATATTCAGCCTGAGTTTAAATGACATATTCACGTTCCTGTGCTGTAGTCAGAAATTATTCTATCAGACCGTTTGTAGAGATTCTCAGGTGGAATTGAAGTCCTTGTGCATTTAAGTTTATCAGTTTCACATGTGTTACGGTGGATTTCGCCACTAGTAATATGAGAACAATTATGATTCCGGAATTCTCACGCTTTTCTTCACTCAGGGGTTGGAAGCAGTGGAATTGCATAAAAATGTTTTAAATGGTCTTATTTCATTTAAACAATTTGAACGATCGTGAAACACACGTGATTGAATCATTACTGACTACAGCACGGGAATGTGAATGAAGCACAAATTCTCAGGCAAATGCGTGAGAGTTGGCAGCCCTTTAAGTTAATCGATTTATCATAATAGCCTAACATGTTACTGGAATGAGATGACGCTAATGGATGACCACCGTCACATAATTTTTAATTTTATTGAGTTCAACTGCCGTGTCAAAGAGCATTTTTCCCGTCTGCATGAGAGTTGAGGAGGCGTGGAACTGGTGAAGAGCCGTCAATTTACCGACGTCATACAGGCGACACTGTTGGGTCTCGACAAGAGTTATGGGAAATGAGGTCCAGAAGCGCACCTGCAATTACAGCTTACTGCCAAAGATGGCAATATAAACAAACCAATTCAAATCTTACGGATTACCACTTTAAGAAATAAATAGGCTACTTATCCATGGTAGAGGCACAAAATCTTGAAAAATAAACAAAATGAAGCAAGTCAACCATTCCTCAACCCTTTTGGTAGAGAAAAAAGGCTGTTGCCTGTTTATAGTTGCAGTCTCAGTACAACATGTAGTATTTATCTCGGGCGATCGCGTGTGATTTTGTAATCACCACGTGATGTCGTCAGGCTCACTCATTGGTCCCGCTACTGTAGCCATCTGGAGCTGTTACGCAGCAAAGACACAGTCAGTGTAAATTATCAGATGGCTCTGCACGCAGCAAACACGCAGCACGGCAGAGGCGGACCAAACACGCATCTTGTTTAAATTCCGGGTTAGTACTTCTTTCCCCGCACCCAGGGAGTAGAGGCACTTGTTGGACTCCAGAACTCCCTAATGTTCCAATAAATCTTCATAGTCATACTGAGACTGAGAGTTTTGAATTGAATTGGGGCTTGTGAACGAAGTAGTGGAAAACATGCGGAACGATATGCAGTTAATTAAGCCAGTGAAAAACTGATGTGGATTAATGGAAACAATTTCGCCATTGTCTAACAGAGAAATAGACCCGGATGTGCCCTGTACTGCAACAATTTCAGCCTCAAGTGTTTTTGTGCTAGGTTTCTCTTTCAGTCCTTCAATGAAGCAAATGCTACGCTGGATGAGTTTATCAGCATAAACTACAGAGGTTATGCGCTTATATCTGGACTGCATCTAGGGCCTGGCTTAATTACACTGTAACCTCGTTGAACAGGCAGTACTGGTAATTTGCATAATTAATTGGTGTTTGTACTGCAGTACTGGTGGGAGGCCTTTAATGGGGCATGTGTTTGGACTGTCTTCACACCTCCCCTTTGTTCTGGCCTGAGCATAGGCCTAGTAGACAAACTTCGGTCTACCTCGGTGAAATTTTCTCAAGGAATACCAATGTGGTCTCTGAACTTCAGAGGGCCAGACAATCCTCAGTGTGTCTCGGGAAAATTTAACCGAGGTTTACTGAGGTGTTATCCAAACTCAAGTAAACCGGACAGACTTCGGGATTCCTCGGTAAGACTTCTCCGAGGTTTATTGAGTTGGCCTCAAATCTTCAGTAAACCTCGGTGTATTCTAAGTTTTTGTAGGAATTTCTCGGAAATTTTTAGGTGCTAGTAGTGTGTAATGCAGGTGGCTGGCGCTGCTCTTGTCTGTCTCACATTTTAAGTAAATTATCAAGGTTCTTTTGGAACTCAGAGTTGTGTACTTGTCTATTATAGATATGTATACCCCTGGATATCAAAGATGTAGCTGCATATCTTTTTACGCACCTCTCCTGTAACATGGTCAATAATTTTACTGGCACTATATCTTGAATGAAGACAGTATCTTATGTGCACACCATCTGGCTGTTGCAGGTCAAGAATGTCAAAATGGTTAGAGTATGGTTTGTCTTTCAAAGTCAGAAATTAACCTGACCTGGAAACCGCATCTGTAGTCTGTAGACAGGACTCTTTGACGTTGTCATGATGTTTTGTGCATGGATGTGCGCTCTAGAATTTTTGTTGTATTTTTTTTTTCCTTAGTAAGCGCAGCTGGGCTTGGTGGTCTTGCCCAAATTCAGTTACATTATAGGAGCACCACTCTTTAGGCAGTAGTACTGCCTACATTTTCTTATTTACTTTTTCTACTACAGTACAGATTTTACCGCTCAGTTAGCCATTTTTTGCATCTATCTATGGATATCTTGTTTTCCTGTTTCTCCACATGTCCTCACTTCACACATTGGGGTGGTCCGGGCGGCCAGATGTCAGCCGTTCACTGTCTGTTGTAGTGGGGGAGGGAGGAATCGAAATATCTGTCCGGGGATGCAGGTGCCATGATGGCACTATCAAAAGGGCAAAATAAAACCATTCCATTCAACTACTGTCCTTTTTAGCATATGCAGCAGCGCTGGAACAGCAGCGTGGCCAAGATTCTAAATCTCACAAAGTGACCGGCTACAATAGGCTTTATGTCGAACATCACATGACCAAATTGGAACACCGGTCTCATCACATCTGCGTTTTGGAGAAGGCGGTCAGAGCGGTGTGCCTCTGAAGAGCACACTTGCAGAAAACAAACAAATGGTGACATTAACTGTCATTTGAAAAGTTTTTACTTTCACTTGTCAGCATTTTGTCTTTTAACCCTTAAATGCCCAACTATAGTAAAAGTTGAAAGAAAAATCTATGTGTTCTGTTAATATGTTCTGGGGAGGGGCTAATAACAACCCAATAGCAATTTTTAATTTTTGGTGACCTTTGACCTCATTTTAGTTTTGTGACATATATGTCACAATGGGCATTTCGGGGACCTTATTGCTGAAATGACTTGAATGATAAAGCAGTTGGCATATAGCTGAAGTATTAGGTATAGCTTATTTTTCATTAGCTTACCTGTTTGTCTACTTTATCCAATGATGAATGGGTGCTGATCTATCGTGTGGATTCCACCATAGGGGCGACCATATTGGAAAGGTTAGCTGGTGCAGCCAGTGTAGTGTCAGTTCCACTTTTATGCATCAGATGGCAGCACTGATGGTCCAAATATGTCACTATGGGCATTAGGTTGCAAAATTTTTGTGGGGTCAGTGGTTTTGACAACCCCCAAAATCGTGTGACAAATTTGTCACAGGGGGCATTTAAGGGTTAACTCCTTCAACCCCACAGCCCTCTACAGAGGGCTGACCAACATATTCCCTTCAACCCCAAATTCCTGTAGGGAAAATTCAAACAATCTGACTAATTGATTGGAACATATCAGGTTACATTTAATGGGATTCCAGAGATAACAGTAAGATACAATGTCCAGATAATGACCAGCCCTCTACAGAGGGCTGTGGGGTTGAAGGGTATAGTGATGCTAGAATATCTGGGGTTGAAAGAGTTAATATCCTATCATCAGAGAGAAGACGAGAGTGTCTTTTTCAAGGCATAAAGTACCAGGCAGAGGCGGGAGAAAACTGTTAGCTAACCTTACAGTAGCTAAATTAGCATGCAGACATGAAATGACGGCGACAGCCCATAGATATACATTGCACATTAGATTGATGACCGGTTATGCTCAAGTGCATCTGTTCCAGCAGCTTATACACCTGGAAGTAAAATTCGCTAGTAGACTCCCATTCATTTTCGCTTACTGTGAATGGACATTTTCAGAAACACTTGCGCGTGAGTGGTTGTTATCTTGAGAGCACCATTTTGTCTCGCTAATATGCGAGCAGAGAAGTTAACAAGTTAATGTGACTGAAGCTTTTACTTACCGTCTGGTAATATTTTCGTCGTTATAAGAAACGTCGAAAAATGTTTGTATACAATATAAAGTTACTCTTGGATTTCCTCACTTCATTGTACCCTGGTTGAGCATATTTGCCGCCAATCAAATTGTTTATGTTGAATCATATAACTAATGCCAACGTTGTTAATCCTTTACTAAGTTTCACCTTTGCCCCTGTTCTGTCAAAACACTACTCCCAAAAATGATCACAGCTCTGATTGGGAGGATGGCAAGAAGTTTTTTCTCCTGACTTTTAACAGCTAAGCCTTTCTCTCCTCGTTTTTTGGAAATCGGTATAAACACACAAAGCGACTACTTGTCCATTGCTTTAAATATTTTGCAGGTAAGACGTATAGCCGTCGAATGTCAGTTACAAGTAGCTAGCTTGTGAGTCACCTTGCTTTTAGCCAGCAGTCTATTCAAGTCCATGGGGTGACTAATTAACAAACTAGCACGCAACGCATTTTTCTCCATTAAAAAAAAAAATGCGTTTCAAAGATAACTTGCGCATGAAACATTTTATTACAGCCATTCGAATGAATATTGCTGCAAACGCAGCCGAGATTTTTACTATTATATTAACTTGTTTGAAATTGGTCTCATTGGAAACCATTTTAATGAAGAAGTTGGGTGTATCGGTATGGCGGCCAGGTACTTCACTTTGAGTAATATAAATATCACATCAGCAATCTCGCGTTATAAATGTATATATCTATGCGACAGCCATGGACAGTAACATTAATCGGCTAACCTAGTGGCACCAGTTATTGTTGATGTTTTATTAATTTTTAATGGCTGAACCTCAGTGAGAAGAGGGAAATGTCTTTATCAAGACCAATAAAATACCAGAAGCGGGATAATCCAAACAGTCAGGGAAGTTCAACTCCAATGTAGGTTTCCACCTATCATTACGATCAGGCTGTGTGACTTCTCACTTTTCTTTATAGATCTATGATGGGCTGCCCTGATACTGATAGCACCAGTCAGCCTGTCCTTGTTTGGTACTGGTGAAAAATAAGTCGAGTGTTATTATATAGCTGGCAAACATAAATCAGAAATTTGCAGAGTGACAAGTTTTCTATCAGCTAAGATAAGTTAGCTTTAGCCTACTAGTGACATTCTGCATTATCCTGTTCAGGACAGAAGTTACTAGTGTTAGTTAATTTTAGCAGATATTTTTCTTCATAGTCGTGTATATAGGAGGAAGCGTGTAGCTTAAACCCCTTATCCATTTTGGTGGCAGGAAATTTAGATGTCAACCTGCATGGACATCTGTTGTGCTCATCTTTGGTAAGTCCTGAAGGCATCTAGAATAAAGCAGCGCCATCATTACTCGGAGCTCAAATGGAAGGACCTGGACCGGTAGTGATGCTATCTGTTCTACATAACACGGAAGTCAGTTGCGCATAACCGCTATTGATACTTTGATACACTGGCTCAATTTCCAATATATCAGAAATATGACTAAGATTGCATGTGTCTGAAATCTTTTATAATGTACAGAGCCATAGTAAAATGATGCTGCGCAGCTCTAGGTTCACCACAAATTTAAGGGATCCAATTTAACTGTTTAGGCTGCTGAAATAAGTTATTTTGAATATAATCAAAAACAATGCATTTTTTTTTTCTTTCTCATTATTTAGCTCAATGTTTATTAACTCTGAGCAGTCCACAGTCAGACAGCCCTTCAGGCATTTTCCCAGCTTGCTAAACGGCCAGTCCATCACTGCCTTCGCACAATTTAGCTAGCAAGAATATTTCAATAAACTAGGTAGGTGTGACGATATTGGCCCCACCGTACAGTGGCCTAGGCCTCCGTATGATACACTGTGTGCATAGACCAAAATTATGATTTTTTTTTTTGACTATTAAAGACAATAAAATGTGGCAAGCAATTTTTCCTGAAAATGACATATCAGTGGGAAATATTATGAGGCTTCAATTCGCTCTGTCATCTAGCGGCCTGCCAATGAATCATGTAGACTTAGCTGTCGGCGATTGTATATTTGGCTACATGTTTTTTCTTAATATGAAACATGAAAAATTTAACAATAATAAACAACTCAACAACAAAGTAGCTTTTTTTTCTTTAAACAAGTTGAACCAACTCCTTAATTGTGTTCAGACATTACTACTGAAACGCATGACATTAACTTTCAAATTTACAGTTGCAGTTACGCATTTATAAGGACTTTATGTGTTGGCCTGACCATAAGATAATGCATGGAAAGTAGGCTAAAAGAAGTTAGCTTTCAGACAGCCCCTCAGCGTATGGTTTAGAAAGTTATTTCAATGACAGTAAGCATATTACAGTAAATGTTTGCTCGGCCTTTATCACTGTCCAGCTGGCTGTATATTAATTGCAGAGTAACAACTAAATTCAGGCTACCTGCATTGATAGTTTAGTTTGTTAGTCATCATAGACAAGCAAAAATAATTGCTTGTTGATAAGAATATATTTGCTCGTAGCCTTTAAGCAGATAATCAGCTATCACCAATTCGCTGTCTATCACTGTCTCGAATTGGCGACGTTCAGATTTTGATTTCCATTCAGTCAACTTAGCAAAAGCTTAATTGCCGCAGATTATCTGCACAAGGGAACAGAAATGTATGCCTTTGTGACTTTCTTTCTTCACTAAAGCTACTGGCTACCGCACAATCGAACCATTCACAGCGTTTTGGTTTGATAGCAACGAGGGCTCGGAGCAGCTGTGCAGAAAAATTTTGAGTCTTGGTAGGTGCCATTTATTTAGTTGTTATTTAGCCATTTATTTAGTTATAAATTATTAAGAATTTACGTGCCATGTGTCATATTGTGTTTAAGTTTATTATGCGTGTGGAATTGGTATCCTGTATAGTATATAATTTCCCTTTGGCTCGTTGGTTAGTTTCATATTGTTTTGTGTTTTTCCCTTTAACCCCCCAGAATCTATTAAAATGGCTGCCCTCCGGTATTGGGGTGTGTTAGATTGAGGGAGAGCGACAACAATTTCAATCACGCAAGCACGCACACAGCAGAACCCATGAGGTTAACTTTATAATTTTGGACAAGGAATAAATGAGCGCAAAGTTTTTAATCAACATGTTGCATTTGTCCTTTTTAAGAAGTGCGTTGAAATTAATACCCCCAAAAGTGGCTCAGGAATGATTTGAAGCCACTACATAATAGTTGAAATTGACCGCGGAACTGAAGGCAGTGCACCTACAGAAGGAATACAAAGTGCACCTTTAGAAGGAATTCCCATTGCTTAGTTTGTTGGCGAACAACTGCAACCAAACCTTGAGTAAAAATGGTAACAAAAATGGCGATTAAAAGGCAATGCTGAAATGGATGCAATTTTTCTGAAATGAAGGATATGGTTTACGAAGACAGATTGTTCGTGGATTTAAAGAAATTGCAAGCTTTGCGATTACTGCGATTCTGTTGCTGTTTTGAATGCGGCTGTGGCGAATTGTGCGCTGGCTCAATAATAAAGTGATCAACACGCCTAAAACACACAAAGTGCGAATATCCTTTTTTGCTGTTGTCCTTCTTGGTGATGTTTTTTTGGCCTGATGTCATCTGAAAATCAAATGGATTCGGAACAACAATTAACGAGGCTTATTGGCAGTCGCCGAGGAAACCTGGGAATATTAACAAGAAAGCAAAATGAAATAAATGCGCTCATTGAGAATAACGGGAGTGTAAACGATGTTAATGTTTTAATGGATGGATTTTGAAATGCTCTGGTTGAATTCATGGAGATTCATAAATCTGGACAATTATTATTGTCTGATGAAGAAAAGGACGATGATCAGTATGATTGGTTCAAACCAAAGATGGCTAGATGTAATGAATTCATGGATTGTGCTGATGAATGGGCAAATAGGACAAGTGCAAACGTAAATTTCTCTGAAGTGCTTCCTGAGTTGCGTCCTGAGGACAGTGTATCTTTACGGTCAGAAAGATGGACTAAGTCAAAGGCCTTATCTACAGCCTCTAGCAGGATAAGAGCTGAAGCAGAGAGAGCTGCTCTCTTGGCTAAGAAAGCAGCACTAGAAAAAAAATATCAGTTTGAGGTTGAAGAAGCTAAAATGATGGCTCAATTAAAAGCTAAAAGGGAACAACTGGAGTTAGACACTGAAATAGGAGCATCCACTGCTAAATTAAAAGTTTTGGAAGAACATGAGGTTTCTTCGCAACAGGTCCTAAAACTCCTACAGATGGCATGAATGCCTACTTAGAATCTATGTTAAAAAAAGCTCCTAGAACTTTGGAAAGGTTTGAACCTATATCAATTGAGAATGCAATGGAGGACTCGATGCAAAGAATTTACAATCATAATTCAAATGCGAATAATGGCAGTCACAGCAGTTACGCCCACTGCCAGTAAATGGCAACGAGGATAATGGTGGTCAACTTAATTCCAACCAACCTCTTTTAACTCATGTCCTGCAAAAACAAAATGAAGTGACTGAGCTCTTGGTAAAACATCAAAGATTGTCTTTACTTCCCATTAAAAGATATTCCAGTGTTTTCAGGTGATCCAATGCAATATCAACCATTCATTTGAGCTTTTGAGCATGCTGTTGATTCCAAGGCAGATAATGACCAAGACAAATTATATTATTTGGAGCAATATACAAGCGGTCAGCCAAAAGAAATTGTTCGCAGTTGTCTCCATATGGACCCTAAAGCTGGTTACAAAGAGGCCAGAAAGCTTCTTAAACTACACTTTGGAAATGAGTTTAAGATAGCAAATTCTTACATTCTAAAGGCTTTGAGTTGGTCTGCAATTAAAGCTGAAGATAGTCATGGTCTTCATGCATTCGCAAAATTCTTGAGAAGATGTTGTAATGTCATGCAAACTATTCATTACATGGACGAGATGAATACTCCTTCAAACATGAAAATCATTATTGCAAAATTACCTTTCAAATTGAGAGGTAAGTGGAGATCTTTTGCGTGTAGCATACAAGAAGAAACCAATTCTAGAGCATCTTTTAAGCACTTGGTTCAATTTGTGGAAAAGCAGGCTAGAATCATCTCTGATCCCAATTTTGGAGATATTCAAGATCCCATCGCTTTAAAGACTAATACCCAAAATCCTAAAATGGTATCAAAGGCAAAAGGCAAGGGAAGCAGTTTTGCCACGGTTCTAACAGCAGTAAAAGATGCCACAGAATGCCCCAAAATGGAGAAAGCTCATACGAGTGAACCTTGCACCAGCCAAAAGGCTGTTCTACTGAAGCCATGTATGTTTTGCTCAGGTGACCATACAATGGAAGCATGCCAAAAGATGAGGTCAAAGCCACACAAAAGAAAAGTTAGAGTTCCTCAAGCTAAAGGGTGTTTGCTTTGGGTGCTTACTTAGAGGCCATTTGAGCAAGGACTGCAAACGAAGGCTTGCATGTCACATTTGTCATAAAAGGCGTCCTGCCCTCTTGCACATCAAGACAGAGGAGGATGTAATCAATTCTTCCAGAGAAGTCTCTGTACAGACAACTCAAAAAACACAAGAAACTGTTAGTACTAATATGGCTTCTCTTTCCAGCGGTGAGCACATTGGGGCCGGCAGCAGAGAATGTAGCCTTGCTATCTTACCTGTACAAATTAAACACTCAAAAGGAAATAAGATCATAACAATTTATGCATTCTTGGATCCAGGAAGCTCTGCAACATTCATCACTGAGCAGCTTATGTCAGACCTCAATATCAGAGGGAAAAGGATGGATATTCTCTTAAAGACAATGGGACAGGAAAAGCTTGTGGGCAGTCACAAGATATATGGACTGGAGGTATGTGGTCTTGAAGACACAACGTTTATTGAACTTCCAGAGGTGTATACCCAATCACATTAACTGTCATTTGAAAAGTTTTTACTTTCACTTGTCAGCATTTTGTCTTTTAACCCTTAAATGCCCAACTATAGTAAAAGTTGAAAGAAAAATCTATGTGTTCTGTTAATATGTTCTGGGGAGGGGCTAATAACAACCCAATAGCAGTTTTTAATTTTTGGTGACCTTTTACCTCATTTTAGTTTTGTGACATATATGTCACAATGGGCATTTCCGGGACCTTATTGCTGAAATGACTTGAATGATAAAGCAGTTGGCATATAGCTGAAGTATTAGGTATAGCTTATTTTTCATTAGCTTACCTGTTTGTCTACTTTATCCAATGATGAATGGGTGCTGATCTATCGTGTGGATTCCACCATAGGGGCGGCCATATTGGAAAGGTTAGCTGGTGCAGCCAGTGTAGTGTCAGTTCCACTTTTATGCATCAGATGGCAGCACTGATGGTCCAAATATGTCACTATGGGCATTAGGTTGCAAAATTTTTGTGGGGGCAGTGGTTTTGACAACCCCCAAAATCGTGTGACAAATTTGTCACAGGGGGCATTTAAGGGTTAATATCCTATCATCAGAGAGAAGACGAGAGTGTCTTTTTCAAGGCATAAAGTACCAGGTAGAGGCGGGAGAAAACTGTTAGCTAACCTTACAGTAGCTAAATTAGCATGCAGACATGAAATGACGGCGACAGCCCATAGATATACATTGCACATTAGATTGATGACCGGTTATGCTCAAGTGCATCTGTTCCAGCAGCTTATACACCTGGAAGTAAAATTCGCTAGTAGACTCCCATTCATTTTCGCTTACTGTGAATGGACATTTTCAGAAACACTTGCGCGTGAGTGGTTGTTATCTTGAGAGCACCATTTTGTCTCGCTAATATGCGAGCAGAGAAGTTAACAAGTTAATGTGACTGAAGCTTTTACTTACCGTCTGGTAATATTTTCGTCGTTATGAGAAACGTCGAAAAATGTTTGTATACAATATAAAGTTACTCTTGGATTTCCTCACTTCATTGTACCCTGGTTGAGCATATTTGCCGCCAATCAAATTGTTTATGTTGAATCATATAACTAATGCCAACGTTGTTAATCCTTTACTAAGTTTCACCTTTGCCCCTGTTCTGTCAAAACACTGCTCCCAAAAATGATCACAGCTCTGATTGGGAGGATGGCAAGAAGTTTTTTCTCCTGACTTTTAACAGCTAAGCCTTTCTCTCCTCGTTTTTTGGAAATCGGTATAAACACACAAAGCGACTACTTGTCCATTGCTTTAAATATTTTGCAGGTAAGACGTATAGCCGTCGAATGTCAGTTACAAGTAGCTAGCTTGTGAGTCACCTTGCTTTTAGCCAGCGGTCTATTCAAGTCCATGGGGTGACTAATTAACAAACTAGCACGCAACGCATTTTTCTCCATTAAAAAAAAAAATGCGTTTCAGGGATAACTTGCGCATGAAACATTTTATTACAGCCATTCGAATGAATATTGCTGCAAACGCAGCCGAGATTTTTACTATTATATTAACTTGTTTGAAATTGGTCTCATTGGAAACCATTTTAATGAAGAAGTTGGGTGTATCGGTATGGCGGCCAGGTACTTCACTTTGAGTAATATAAATATCACATCAGCAATCTCGCGTTATAAATGTATATATCTATGCGACAGCCATGGACAGTAACATTAATCGGCTAACCTAGTGGCACCAGTTATTGTTGATGTTTTATTAATTTTTAATGGCTGAACCTCAGTGAGAAGAGGGAAATGTCTTTATCAGGACCAATAAAATACCAGAAGCGGGATAATCCAAACAGTCAGGGAAGTTCAACTCCAATGTAGGTTTCCACCTATCATTACGATCAGGCTGTGTGACTTCTCACTTTTCTTCATAGATCTATGATGGGCTGCCCTGATACTGATAGCACCAGTCAGCCTGTCCTTGTTTGGTACTGGTGAAAAATAAGTCGAGTGTTATTATATAGCTGGCAAACATAAATCAGAAATTTGCAGAGTGACAAGTTTTCTATCAGCTAAGATAAGTTAGCTTTAGCCTACTAGTGACATTCTGCATGATCCTGTTCAGGACAGAAGTTACTAGTGTTAGTTAATTTTAGCAGATATTTTTCTTCATAGTCGTGTATATAGGAGGAAGCGCGTAGCTTAAACCCCTTATCCATTTTGGTGGCAGGAAATTTAGATGTCAACCTGCATGGACATCTGTTGTGCTCATCTTTGGTAACTCCTGAAGGCATCTAGAATAAAGCAAAAATGGTTTACGAAGACAGATTGTTCGTGGATTTAAAGAAATTGCAAGCTTTGCGATTACTGCGATTCTGTTGCTGTTTTGATCTTGGCTGTGGCGAATTGTGCGCTGGCTCAATAATAAAGTGATCAACACGCCTAAAACACACAAAGTGCGAATATCCTTTTTTGCTGTTGTCGTTCTTGGTGATGTTTTTTTGGCCTGATGTCATCTGAAAATCAAATGGATTCGGAACAACAATTAACGAGGCTTATTGGCAGTCGCCGAGGAAACCTGGGAATATTAACAAGAAAGCAAAATGAAATAAATGCGCTCATTGAGAATAACGGGAGTGTAAACGATGTTAATGTTTTAATGGATGGATTTTGAAATGCTCTGGTTGAATTCATGGAGATTCATAAATCTGGACAATTATCATTGTCTGATGAAGAAAAGGACGATGATCAGTATGATTGGTTCAAACCAAAGATGGCTAGATGTAATGAATTCATGGATTGTGCTGATGAATGGGCAAATAGGACAAGTGCAAACGTAAATTTCTCTGAAGTGCTTCCTGAGTTGCGTCCTGAGGACAGTGTATCTTTACGGTCAGAAAGATGGACTAAGTCAAAGGCCTTATCTACAGCCTCTAGCAGGATAAGAGCTGAAAAGAGAGAGCTGCTCTCTTGGCTAAGAAAGCAGCACTAGAAAAAAAAAAAATATCAGTTTGAGGTTGAAGAAGCTAAAATGATGGCTCAATTAAAAGCTAAAAGGAACAACTGGAGTTAGACACTGAAATAGGAGCATCCACTGCTAAATTAAAAGTTTTGGAAGAACATGAGGTTTCTTCAAGCAACAGGTCCTAAAACTCCTACAGATGGCATGAATGCCTACTTAGAATCTATGTTAAAAAAAAAAGCTCCTAGAACTTTGGAAAGGTTTGAACCTATATCAATTGAGAATGCAATGGAGGACTCGATGCAAAGAATTTACAATCATAATTCAAATGCGAATAATGGCAGTCACAGCAGTTACGCCCACTGCCAGTAAATGGCAACGAGGATAATGGTGGTCAACTTAATTCCAACCAACCTCTTTTAACTCATGTCCTGCAAAAACAAAATGAAGTGACTGAGCTCTTGGTAAAACATCAAAGATTGTCTTTACTTCCCATTAAAGATATTCCAGTGTTTTCAGGTGATCCAATGCAATATCAACCATTCATTTGAGCTTTTGAGCATGCTGTTGATTCCAAGGCAGATAATGACCAAGACAAATTATATTATTTGGAGCAATATACAAGCGGTCAGCCAAAAGAAATTGTTCGCAGTTGTCTCCATATGGACCCTAAAGCTGGTTACAAAGAGGCCAGAAAGCTTCTTAAACTACACTTTGGAAATGAGTTTAAGATAGCAAATTCTTACATTCTAAAGGCTTTGAGTTGGTCTGCAATTAAAGCTGAAGATAGTCATGGTCTTCATGCATTCGCAAAATTCTTGAGAAGATGTTGTAATGTCATGCAAACTATTCATTACATGGACGAGATGAATACTCCTTCAAACATGAAAATCATTATTGCAAAATTACCTTTCAAATTGAGAGGTAAGTGGAGATCTTTTGCGTGTAGCATACAAGAAGAAACCAATTCTAGAGCATCTTTTAAGCACTTGGTTCAATTTGTGGAAAAGCAGGCTAGAATCATCTCTGATCCCAATTTTGGAGATATTCAAGATCCCATCGCTTTAAAGACTAATACCCAAAATCCTAAAATGGTATCAAAGGCAAAAGGCAAGGGAAGCAGTTTTGCCACGGTTCTAACAGCAGTAAAAGATGCCACAGAATGCCCCAAAATGGAGAAAGCTCATACGAGTGAACCTTGCACCAGCCAAAAGGCTGTTCTACTGAAGCCATGTATGTTTTGCTCAGGTGACCATACAATGGAAGCATGCCAAAAGATGAGGTCAAAGCCACACAAAGAAAAGTTAGAGTTCCTCAAGCTAAAGGGTGTTTGCTTTGGGTGCTTACTTAGAGGCCATTTGAGCAAGGACTGCAAACGAAGGCTTGCATGTCACATTTGTCATAAAAGGCGTCCTGCCCTCTTGCACATCAAGACAGAGGAGGATGTAATCAATTCTTCCAGAGAAGTCTCTGTACAGACAACTCAAAAAACACAAGAAACTGTTAGTACTAATATGGCTTCTCTTTCCAGCGGTGAGCACATTGGGGCCGGCAGCAGAGAATGTAGCCTTGCTATCTTACCTGTACAAATTAAACACTCAAAAGGAAATAAGATCATAACAATTTATGCATTCTTGGATCCAGGAAGCTCTGCAACATTCATCACTGAGCAGCTTATGTCAGACCTCAATATCAGAGGGAAAAGGATGGATATTCTCTTAAAGACAATGGGACAGGAAAAGCTTGTGGGCAGTCACAAGATATATGGACTGGAGGTATGTGGTCTTGAAGACACAACGTTTATTGAACTTCCAGAGGTGTATACCCAATCACATTAACTGTCATTTGAAAAGTTTTTACTTTCACTTGTCAGCATTTTGTCTTTTAACCCTTAAATGCCCAACTATAGTAAAAGTTGAAAGAAAAATCTATGTGTTCTGTTAATATGTTCTGGGGAGGGGCTAATAACAACCCAATAGCAGTTTTTAATTTTTGGTGACCTTTTACCTCATTTTAGTTTTGTGACATATATGTCACAATGGGCATTTCGGGGACCTTATTGCTGAAATGACTTGAATGATAAAGCAGTTGGCATATAGCTGAAGTATTAGGTATAGCTTATTTTTCATTAGCTTACCTGTTTGTCTACTTTATCCAATGATGAATGGGTGCTGATCTATCGTGTGGATTCCACCATAGGGGCGGCCATATTGGAAAGGTTAGCTGGTGCAGCCAGTGTAGTGTCAGTTCCACTTTTATGCATCAGATGGCAGCACTGATGGTCCAAATATGTCACTATGGGCATTAGGTTGCAAAATTTTTGTGGGGGCAGTGGTTTTGACAACCCCCAAAATCGTGTGACAAATTTGTCACAGGGGGCATTTAAGGGTTAATATCCTATCATCAGAGAGAAGACGAGAGTGTCTTTTTCAAGGCATAAAGTACCAGGTAGAGGCGGGAGAAAACTGTTAGCTAACCTTACAGTAGCTAAATTAGCATGCAGACATGAAATGACGGCGACAGCCCATAGATATACATTGCACATTAGATTGATGACCGGTTATGCTCAAGTGCATCTGTTCCAGCAGCTTATACACCTGGAAGTAAAATTCGCTAGTAGACTCCCATTCATTTTTCGCTACTGTGAATGGACATTTTCAGAAACACTTGCGCGTGAGTGGTTGTTATCTTGAGAGCACCATTTTGTCTCGCTAATATGCGAGCAGAGAAGTTAACAAGTTAATGTGACTGAAGCTTTTACTTACCGTCTGGTAATATTTTCGTCGTTATGAGAAACGTCGAAAAATGTTTGTATACAATATAAAGTTACTCTTGGATTTCCTCACTTCATTGTACCCTGGTTGAGCATATTTGCCGCCAATCAAATTGTTTATGTTGAATCATATAACTAATGCCAACGTTGTTAATCCTTTACTAAGTTTCACCTTTGCCCCTGTTCTGTCAAAACACTGCTCCCAAAAAATGATCACAGCTCTGATTGGGAGGATGGCAAGAAGTTTTTTTCTCCTGACTTTTTAACAGCTAAGCCTTTTCTCCTCGTTTTTGGAAATCGGTATAAACACACAAAGCGACTACTTGTCCATTGCTTTAAATATTTTGCAGGTAAGACGTATAGCCGTCGAATGTCAGTTACAAGTAGCTAGCTTGTGAGTCACCTTGCTTTTAGCCAGCGGTCTATTCAAGTCCATGGGGTGACTAATTAACAAACTAGCACGCAACGCATTTTTCTCCATTAAAAAAAAAAATGCGTTTCAGGGATAACTTGCGCATGAAACATTTTATTACAGCCATTCGAATGAATATTGCTGCAAACGCAGCCGAGATTTTTACTATTATATTAACTTGTTTGAAATTGGTCTCATTGGAAACCATTTTAATGAAGAAGTTGGGTGTATCGGTATGGCGGCCAGGTACTTCACTTTGAGTAATATAAATATCACATCAGCAATCTCGCGTTATAAATGTATATATCTATGCGACAGCCATGGACAGTAACATTAATCGGCTAACCTAGTGGCACCAGTTATTGTTGATGTTTTATTAATTTTTAATGGCTGAACCTCAGTGAGAAGAGGGAAATGTCTTTATCAGGACCAATAAAATACCAGAAGCGGGATAATCCAAACAGTCAGGGAAGTTCAACTCCAATGTAGGTTTCCACCTATCATTTACGATCAGGCTGTGTGACTTCTCACTTTTCTTCATAGATCTATGATGGGCTGCCCTGATACTGATAGCACCAGTCAGCCTGTCCTTGTTTGGTACTGGTGAAAAATAAGTCGAGTGTTATTATATAGCTGGCAAACATAAATCAGAAATTTGCAGAGTGACAAGTTTTCTATCAGCTAAGATAAGTTAGCTTTAGCCTACTAGTGACATTCTGCATGATCCTGTTCAGGACAGAAGTTACTAGTGTTAGTTAATTTTAGCAGATATTTTTCTTCATAGTCGTGTATATAGGAGGAAGCGCGTAGCTTAAACCCCTTATCCATTTTGGTGGCAGGAAATTTAGATGTCAACCTGCATGGACATCTGTTGTGCTCATCTTTGGTAACTCCTGAAGGCATCTAGAATAAAGCAAAAATGGTTTACGAAGACAGATTGTTCGTGGATTTAAAGAAATTGCAAGCTTTGCGATTACTGCGATTCTGTTGCTGTTTTGAATGCGGCTGTGGCGAATTGTGCGCTGGCTCAATAATAAAGTGATCAACACGCCTAAAACACACAAAGTGCGAATATCCTTTTTTGCTGTTGTCGTTCTTGGTGATGTTTTTTTGGCCTGATGTCATCTGAAAATCAAATGGATTCGGAACAACAATTAACGAGGCTTATTGGCAGTCGCCGAGGAAACCTGGGAATATTAACAAGAAAGCAAAATGAAATAAATGCGCTCATTGAGAATAACGGAGTGTAAACGATGTTAATGTTTTAATGGATGGATTTTTGAAATGCTCTGGTTGAATTCATGGAGATTCATAAATCTGGACAATTATCATTGTCTGATGAAGAAAAGGACGATGATCAGTATGATTGGTTCAAACCAAAGATGGCTAGATGTAATGAATTCATGGATTGTGCTGATGAATGGGCAAATAGGACAAGTGCAAACGTAAATTTCTCTGAAGTGCTTCCTGAGTTGCGCCCTGAGGACAGTATATCTTACGGTCAGAAAGATGGACTAAGTCAAAGGCCTTATCTACAGCCTCTAGCAGGATAAGAGCTGAAGAGAGAGAGCTGCTCTCTTGGCTAAGAAAGCAGCACTAGAAAAAAAAAATATCAGTTTGAGGTTGAAGAAGCTAAAATGATGGCTCAATTAAAAGCTAAAAGGGAACAACTGGAGTTAGACACTGAAATAGGAGCATCCACTGCTAAATTAAAAGTTTTGGAAGAACATGAGGTTTCTTCGCAACAGGTCCTAAAACTCCTACAGATGGCATGAATGCCTACTTAGAATCTATGTTAAAAAAAGCTCCTAGAACTTTGGAAAGGTTTGAACCTATATCAATTGAGAATGCAATGGAGGACTCGATGCAAAGAATTTACAATCATAATTCAAATGCGAATAATGGCAGTCACAGCAGTTACGCCCACTGCCAGTAAATGGCAACGAGGATAATGGTGGTCAACTTAATTCCAACCAACCTCTTTTAACTCATGTCCTGCAAAAACAAAATGAAGTGACTGAGCTCTTGGTAAAACATCAAAGATTGTCTTTACTTCCCATTAAAGATATTCCAGTGTTTTCAGGTGATCCAATGCAATATCAACCATTCATTTGAGCTTTTGAGCATGCTGTTGATTCCAAGGCAGATAATGACCAAGACAAATTATATTATTTGGAGCAATATACAAGCGGTCAGCCAAAAGAAATTGTTCGCAGTTGTCTCCATATGGACCCTAAAGCTGGTTACAAAGAGGCCAGAAAGCTTCTTAAACTACACTTTGGAAATGAGTTTAAGATAGCAAATTCTTACATTCTAAAGGCTTTGAGTTGGTCTGCAATTAAAGCTGAAGATAGTCATGGTCTTCATGCATTCGCAAAAATTCTTGAGAAGATGTTGTAATGTCATGCAAACTATTCATTACATGGAAGAGATGAATACTCCTTCAAACATGAAAATCATTATTGCAAAATTACCTTTCAAATTGAGAGGTAAGTGGAGATCTTTTGCGTGTAGCATACAAGAAGAAACCAATTCTAGAGCATCTTTTAAGCACTTGGTTCAATTTGTGGAAAAGCAGGCTAGAATCATCTCTGATCCCAATTTTGGAGATATTCAAGATCCCATCGCTTTAAAGACTAATACCCAAAATCCTAAAATGGTATCAAAGGCAAAAGGCAAGGGAAGCAGTTTTGCCACGGTTCTAACAGCAGTAAAAGATGCCACAGAATGCCCCAAAATGGAGAAAGCTCATACGAAAGTGAACCTTGCACCAGCCAAAAAGGCTGTTCTACTGAAGCCATGTATGTTTTGCTCAGGTGACCATACAATGGAAGCATGCCAAAAGATGAGGTCAAAGCCACACAAAGAAAAGTTAGAGTTCCTCAAGCTAAAGGGTGTTTGCTTTGGGTGCTTACTTAGAGGCCATTTGAGCAAGGACTGCAAACGAAGGCTTGCATGTCACATTTGTCATAAAAGGCGTCCTGCCCTCTTGCACATCAAGACAGAGGAGGATGTAATCAATTCTTCCAGAGAAGTCTCTGTACAGACAACTCAAAAACACAAGAAACTGTTAGTACTAATATGGCTTCTCTTTCCAGCGGTGAGCACATTGGGGCCGGCAGCAGAGAATGTAGCCTTGCTATCTTACCTGTACAAATTAAACACTCAAAAGGAAATAAGATCATAACAATTTATGCATTCTTGGATCCAGGAAGCTCTGCAACATTCATCACTGAGCAGCTTATGTCAGACCTCAATATCAGAGGGAAAAGGATGGATATTCTCTTAAAGACAATGGGACAGGAAAAGCTTGTGGGCAGTCACAAGATATATGGACTGGAGGTATGTGGTCTTGAAGACACAACGTTTATTGAACTTCCAGAGGTGTATACCCAATGCGAAATTCCTGTAACAAGAGAAAACATTCCTTCACAAGATGATCTCAAGCACTGGTCATATTTAAAGGAAGTTTGTCTAGGTCGCACTAATGCAGATGTGGAACTGCTCATTGGTGTTAATGCTCCCAAGTTACTGGAACCCTGGAGGGTCATTAAAAGCCAAAATCATGGGCCCTATGCAGTGAAAACTGTCCTTGGTTGAGTTGTAAATGGACCACTTGGTAGCAGTGCTTGCCACAATGAAGAGGCACCACCTGTATCGGTGAACCGAGTTTCTATAGGAGAACTGGAACAGCTGCTGTTTAAACAATACAGCGTGGATTTCCCAGAGCACTATGAAAAGAATGAGATGTCTTTGGAAGACAAAAGGTTTCTCAAAGTGGTCACGGATTCTGCAGTTCATAAGGATGGTCATTACTATCTCCAATTACCATTCCGAAAGGAGGAAGTGACAATGCCGGTCAACCACCATGTAGCAGAGCAACAATTTGTCTCCCTTAAGAAGCGGTTTGAAAGGGATAAACCATTTTATGAGGACTACAAGGCTTTAATGAATAACCTCATTAACATAGGTTATGCCTCAGGACCAGCGAATGAGCTCGGATGGAAGAGTGTGGTATATTCCACATCATGGCGCCTACCATCCTAGAAAGAAAACCATTCGAGTGGTGTTTGATTGTGCTGCTTCTTTCCAGGGCACTTCTCTTAACAAAGAGTTGCTTCAAGGCCCGGACCTTTCAAATGCTCTTAAGTGTTCTGTTGAGGTTTTGTGAAGAGCCTATTGCCATGATGGCTGATATCGAGAGCATGTTTCACCAGGTCAGAGTAGCCCCGCAGGATGTGGACTTCCTGTGATTCCTATGGTGGCCTGAAGGAGACACTAGCCAAGATCTTGAAGAGTACAGGATGACTGTCCACCTGTTTGGAGCTGTTTCCTCCCCGCGTTGTGCCAGTTTTGCCCTTAATAAAACCGGAGAAGATTATAAGGACAAAAACAGTCCTGAAGCTTGTCAAGCAATCAAAACAAACTTTTACGTCGATGATCTTCTGAAATCTGTTCCTTCAGAAAAGCAAGCAATTTCTCTTGTAAGAGATCTGAGGGCTATCTGTACAGAGGGAGGATTCCGACTCACAAAGTGGGTCAGTAACAATCGTGCCGTTTTGGCCTCACTTCCCGCTGAGGAAAGGGCTGAAGATGTTAAAAGGCTTGACTTGGACCAGAGAGATCTTACCTTTGGACAAAGCACTTGGAGTACAGTGGGATGTTCAGAATGATACTCTGTCATTCAGGATGACTATGAAAAAGCAACCAACAACTAGAAGGAGCATACTGTCAACTGTCTGTTCAGTATACAACCTTTAGGGTTTCTTGTACCCTTTGTCCTGGCAGGAAGGAAAATTATTCAAGAACTTCCTAGGCTCGGCACAAACTGGGATGAAGAAATTCCTGAAACTTTTGCCTTGCAGTGGAGACGGTGGTTAACAGGTTTAGACCATTTAAGCAGTTTCCACGTTCCCAGATGTATTAAACCTGGCGGATTTTGGAGAAGCTACATTTGCCCAGCTGCATCGTTTTAGTGACGCCAGTGAAACTGGGTATGGAGTGGTGACCTATCTATGCCAAACCAACGCCAGCAATGAACATCATGCTGCTTTTATTATGGGCAAAGCAAGAGTGGCTCCACCGAAGCAAATTACAATTCCTAGACTAGAGCTGGTAGCTGCTGTTCTGGCTGTAAGATTGGATGCAATGTTGAAACATGAGCTACAGATCAACATTGGGAGCTCTGTATTTTGGACTGACAGTACATCGGTGTTGTGCTACATATCAAATGAATCAAGAAGATTCAACACATTTGTAGCCAACAGAGTTTCTGCAATAAGGGAGAGAACAAGGCCATTACAGTGGAAACATATTGCCTCGAAGCTCAATCCTGCTGATGACGCATCGAGAGGCCTGAATGCTGATGGCTCTCTAAAATGCGACCGATGGATCTCAGGGCCAGGATTTCTTTTGGAGGATGAGAAGCAGTGGCCAGAACAGCTGGAAGAAATCCCTGAAATTTCACCGGATGACCCAGAGGTCAAGAAAGTCATCATAAGCTACACTGCAATGGAGAAAAAACAAACACTTACAAACATGCTGATGGAATACTTCTCTGAGTGGAAAAGATTGAAGAAAGCTGTGGCCTGGTTTCTGAGGTTGAAACATTTGCTGCTGCAGCTATGTCGAAAAAGAAAAGAATTGGCACAAAGTGGCGAGACAAACGAGCAGATGGAAAAGTACATCCGATCTTTGGGAAAGCAAAGACTCTCAGTGGAGGACATGGATCAAGCTGAGTTCGCCATCATTCAATATAGCCAGCATCAATATCTTCCAAAAGACGTTGCTGATCTAAAGATGCAACGAAGCGTTAGAAAAAGCAGCAACATTTTTAAGCTGTACCCAATCCTACAAGATGGGCTGTTAAGGGGTGATCTGGTGTTAAATGGGCAAAATTTGATTATTTTTCCAGAATTTTTTTAATAAAAATATTCTATAATAACCCATCTTTAATAATCACTAATTGCTACAAGGATTAAAAACTGAATTTTGCCATGAAATCATGATTTAAAAGCAACTGTGATGATGAAATTTATACTTTTCACTCCAGGAAAGTGATAAACATTTGAATAATCAGATAATACAGTCTGAAAAATGGGTGTAAGCCACAGACTAAGACTGAACTCAACTTTTCAATGCGGTCTAATGCATTTTCCATTGATTTCCTAAGGTATTACTTTCTCCACGTTTCTCATGTTTGTGGCAGCCATAACTTTTTAATTTTCACTGAAAATCAATTAAATTTGGGCTGCAGGTACTTTACTTCATTAGAAATGCAATGACGTAGGGTAATTTTGCCTATCTGTTACATACTTTGAATATTTTGAGTATTCCTCAGATTCTGTGCAAAATAATTTCAAAATTTGAGTAAAATGCCCCAAAATCACAAAACTGATAAATTGGGCAAAGAATGGCTAGGTCATTGCATTTGGATAAGCAATGGCTTTTAAATGATGAAACAAAAACAGAATTCTATCATAGAGTTGAAGAGGAATTGGTGCCAGAAGTTTTCTGCATATTTAATGAGCTTGCCTGGTTACCATGGCAACCGCATAAACAGAAAAATGCTACCTTGTATCTTTTTTGGTGGTTATTACATATACCTCTTTAGGTTAATTCTGAGTTGTTTCCTGGTGTCATTTTTCATTTAACCCCAGATCACCCCTTAAGAGTCGGTGGAAGACTGCAGAGGGCAACAATACCAGAAGATGTCAAGCACCCTGCCATTATCTCCAAATCCAACCGCCTCAGCTGGCTCATTTTGAAAGACATACATGAGCAGATAAGTCATAGTGGGCGAAGCCACATGCTGTCAAAACTGAGAAGAAAATATTGGATCCCACATGCCAATGCTGCTGCCAGAAAAGTTATTAAACAGTGTGTGTTCTGTCAGTGGCAAAGGACCAGAGTGGGAGAACAAAAGATCGCTGATCTACCTTTGTGTCGCGTAGTACCAGAACTGCCACCATTTACATATGTGGACACAGATTACTTTGGGCCTATTGAAGTAAAACGTGATCGCTCGATTGTTAAACGTTATGGCGTCATCTTCACGTCTTGCGACCCGTGCCATCCATCTGGAAATGGCCAATACCCTTGATACAGATTCCTGTATAAATGCCATCCGCAGATTTACTTGTAGAAGGGGTCAATTGACCAAGTTTAGATCAGACAATGGAACCAACTACACTGGTGCTGAACGTGAACTAAGAGAAGGTATAGACAAACTGGATCACCGCAAAATCCAAAACATCTTACTTCCTGAGAGGATCAAATGGATTTTCAACCCACCATCTGCATCTCACTTTGGAGGTGTATGGGAGCGACTAATTCGCCAAGTAAAGACCATTTTGACAACTGTCTTGAAACAACAAATGTTGGACAATGAAGGCCAACATACTGCACTGTGCGAGGTGGAAGCTATTTTGAACGATCGTCCAATTACGACTGTCTCTGAATGATGATCAATGATCTTGAAGCCTTGACACCCAATCACCTATTGCAGCTGAAGGGGAAACCAATCCTACCACCTGGACTGTTTAAAAGGGAAGACTTCTACTCAAGAAAGCGGTGGAGACAAGTACAATACCTTTTTGACTTATTTTGGAAGAGATGGATCAGGGAGTACCTTCCACTGCTTTGAGAAAGACAAAAGTGGAACTTCACAAGAAGAAACTTAAAAGTGGATGATGTTGTTCTTATAGTAGATGACACAGCCCCAAGAAACTCTTGGAATATGGGAAGAGTCATCAAGCCCGTTGCAGATTCTAAAGGAGAAGTGCAGCGTGTCCTGTTACAGACGAAGATAGGTGTCTTAACACGACCAACAAGCAAACTTTGTCTGCTTCTGGAAGCAGCAGGGGATTAACAACACTAACAAACTAACATGACACGAATAATTGGTGCACTAATTAACATGATATGATCTTACTACAATATGCGTGAACTAATCCTCGCAATTTCATAAATTAAAGTACTGAATTAAGAATTTTTCACTGGTGAGCACACTTTAACTATTCGTGTTTTCACTGGTGAGCAAACTTTAAGTATACGGTGCGGGATGTAAGACTATGAAACAAAATAATCAAAGTTTTGAACTTGACTGTAAAGGAATCTTTTTCGTTTTTTTGTTTTAGGCTCCTGGAAGATGTCACCTTGCAGCTGAAGTATAATTGTTTTGCGATTTGCGGCCACAATTAGGGACCGGATATGTAGGAGCCATTTTTTTTGTTGTTATTTAGCCATTTATTTAGTTATGAATTATTAAGAATTTACGTGCTATATTGTGTTTAAGTTTATTATGCATGTGGAATTGTTATCCTGTATAGTATATAATTTCCCTCTGGCTCGTTGGTTAGTTTCATGTCGTTTTGTGTTTTGCCCTTTAACCCCCCCCCAGAATCTATTAATATGGCTACCTTCCGGTATTGGGATGCGTTAGATTGGGGGAGGGCGACAACAATTTCAACCAAGCACGCACGCACACAGCAGAACTCACGATGTTAACTTTGTTGAAATTAATACCCCCAAAAGTGGCTCAGGAGAGATTTTAAGCCACTACAGTAGGTAAAAGTCCTGACCAGAATTTTATTCAAGCTACTCAACTTACCAGATGGTCTGTTTTTCAGTTAACGTGTTTCTTGGACTTCTTTTCCACTGAAATTCATGCATTCAACTGATACTACAGCAGCTAGTGAGCTGATTAGACAGAGTTGGTCATAATGTCCATAGCAACGTAAATCGACGGAAGTGCCAGAGCCAATACACCCTTTCGGTTTAAGGTTGTGAAAAAGCGACATTTGGAGAGTGCATGAGCACTGGACCTTGTGTCTGGCAGAGGTAAAACTGGAAATGTTAATAATCCTGCAGTCAGCAGGAGGAGAGCAATCTCTCAACTAAAAGTTTGTTGAGACATATACAAAAATTTGGATGTACCACACTCAAAGCTCAAAAAGGGAGAATTAGTTGAAGCAATAATTGAAATAAGCCTGTTGTAAAAACAAACATTTGTACAGGACAGACTAACTATCCCCAATTACTGCCCTCTCTTTCTCAATGACTATGCTAATTAGGTCGCTTAAAATGTCCGAAAACCAGGTTGAAATGTTATCATTTCGGCTGTTTCAGCACAGACTTCTTGCAATAATCATTTGATTTCATAAGTCGCGTTTCCATTACCACTAGAAATGCGCAAAACCTAAATATCACAATAAAAAACTGGTAATGGAAACACTCAATTTTCAAAAAAACTCCCAAATATGGATAAAAGGTTTTTACGCTTTCATGAGGTGGTTTTTCAGGCGTGTCGATAAAGGACTTTATCGCAAAAGTGTAATGGAAACGCTTTTTTCACTAAACGTGACGTCACTGGACATGGTTTTGCTCACACCGAAGGTTTCGCCTATTACCCTGTACTCGGCGCAGGTTGTGAGTTTGTAAAGGGCAATAGCCACTTGCTTCTGAGTCGGAACCGCCTCCCTGGGACTGGACACGTCTGGTGCCACATCTGGTCCTATAACCTCGCAGAGCTGATGGAACGTTTCGCAGGTCATCCTGAAGTTCTGGATCCAGAGTTCATCTGTGAACTCCTTGGTCACGATCACCTCCCAGAAATCCCTAATTCGTAGCCGCTGCCACATATAAGGACTCTGTTGCTGAAAAATGACCTGCTGCCTTCGCCTTCTGCTAAAAATCGCCACGGCAACAGCAGTAGCAGCAACCATTACTGTACCAACGTGCACAATGTTTTGGCCATTAATACTGTCTGCAGTATTGCGGGACGCGTGACTTTACGAGAATGACCTAAAATTACGCAACGTACCTTTCAATAGAAACAGCAGCAAGTCGCAATTGTACTTTATTGAAACTTGAGAAATATCGATTTTATTTCGTGTAAAACTGTAATGGAAATGCAGCTTTTGTGATTTTGATTACATAATTACTTGTTGTATGTAGCCAACTAAGTTGAATTTAGTTGCCAGTTAGTTTTGCGGACGTGAATTCATGTAATTAACACCACGATACTTCGGTACGAAGTCAGCGAATAGCTATGGTGTTCCTGCGATGAAATTGCACTGTTCAAAACAGCACTGCAAAAAGTGATTTTCGAGAAAGGGAAATTTACTTATTTTAAGACTTAAAACACTTATTTCTCTCACCATTTTCTTAGAAAGACAAAAAATGTATCCTTGATATGAGGTAATTTTGATGATCTTGCCAATGGGGTAAGTAAATTTTCACTTGTCAAGCAAATATTGCTTGACAAGTGAAAATTTTCTTACCTCATTGGCAAGATGGTACCTTAAAATAAGTAAATTTCCCTTTCTTGAAAATCACTTTTTGCAGTGAACAGGCAAGCATACATGATCCAAACCTCCTCTCAACATGGATAAGTGCACAGAAATACATGTAAAATACAAGGCCTAGGCATACCAAAATAACAACATCATTACTGTTTGACTGAATGCAACAGATTTGATTTTGGATTCTCATTTGTGCTGAATACAACAATGTCGAGGACTGACATCTCGCCAATATAGCCTTTCAAGTCTACGTTGCGCCGAAGGAGTCAATGGTTTTAGTTTGTAGGAGAAGACTGTCTGATGGTGCTTAGTCTACATTGTCGGGTCAGGGGGAAAGAATTCTGTATCCAACCTCCACTTTTTTGGATTTTTATTTGCCAGAAAAATTTTTAAAGGGGGGGAGCCACAAATATTTTGGGGGGTTTTATTAGTGAGAAGGGGGTTTGGAATTCGATAGTAATATTTAATATTGTGAATGCATATGCTGTGCGTGCCCTAGCAATCCAGTGTGTCATCAATAACATTACTGCCGCCGTTATAAACTATTGCCACATATCACAGCACTAAAAATTAGTTAATTTTCTTGACTGGATGTATGCTTGACCTCTTTACACCTCCAAATGTTTCTCTTGGTATCCAAACATCAAGGTAAGCCGAAAAAGTACTGATTTCATTTAATATTGGTGGAGGTTGAATGCGAAATTCTTTCCTTGTCAGGGTCTGAAAAATCGGGCCATTTGGACACAAAGTGTATGTTGCCCACCCTTGAATGTTGATTATTGAAACAAAAATTCTTCCTGTTTACAGCCTGAGTCCATGCTGTTCGCTGCCTTTTACCACGGGGAAAGCAAAAGAAAATTCCCCGCATTTTTAAATACGATTTGTGCATCTTCTGCCACCCATAGTCTGCAAAGAGCATGAGCACGACCCAAATCTCGCTTAAGCCAAACCGGTCTATCAAAAATCTCAAAATATTTCCCATTGATATGTTTTTTTGGGGGAAAATTACAGGCGGGAAGACCTCCAATATGCTCTGGATTCAAAGTATTCTCAGAGTGCAGCAAGATGAGCACAAAATCTTTTAGAATTTACCTTTGTCATCAACACTAGTGGGCTCATCATTGACACATCATAGCAGCCGGTGCTGATACTGTTTCCACCCGGATCATTTTGATAATGAATTTTGACAGCGATGATTGCTTACATTTAACGTTACACATATTTACAATCCCAGAGGTCATAGGGGCATTGGGTAATACCTGTCCAATTGGGCTTTCGTGCCCCCCCCCCAAAAAAAAACATGAAAACCCAAAGGACATTTTCATTCATCTGATAGATTGACATACTGTCAGAAGTATTGAAGCCCACTGGCGAAACTCTGGTGCTTTTGTAACAACGGCCACATGATGGCAGTGCGTTAGCACTGTTGACATTTTGGATTGAAAACGCCAATGGGACAACACCACAGAACCCATTCAGGACACATCTCTAGAAATAAAATCTTTATGATAAACATTAACAATTGAGCAGAAACTGTTTGTTTCATTATTTAAGATTATAAGCTGCATAGAAAGTCTCAGCCCTGTTGTAATTTTGTACACGGCTTTGTTTGCAGCTTACCAGTTCCTTTTCTATCACTCGTGTCTATGCCAAAAATGAATGGTGTACTCAAAATTTGGCCAAAAATGGCGTCCATGAGCAAAAATGTCTCCCAAGATGATGCTTTACTGCTTCTGGACCGGTAAGCTACCTAGCTACATTTTACAGCACCATAATTATGCAAAGATTCTTTCGCTATCTCGGTTTGTTGGTGGTCTTCACCCTGGTAGCTAGCTAATGTAATTTGTGGTGACTTCAACTTGGTTAGCTGTGTAACAATGGCAGTGAAGTGTGCTGATAGCTCGGACGCTATTTTGGGTCTATATACTTCATTATGGCAGAAAAAGAGCTTGATAATGCTGGCTAACTTTACAGGCAAGTGAATAATTGAGAAATGAAACATTAAAGATAGATGATCAATGGTTCTGCATCACTGCTCTGCCTAGCCAGCTAATATTGTGAGGTGCTGTGGTGAAGACCTCATGACGGTTCTGCTCGCTCGTGGAACATTTCTGCTCGGGCTCGGATTTTTTTTGCGATACACTCCTGTCAAAAATCACCAACTAATAGAATGTCAGGTTCCATTGACCAATGAAATTACCGCTGCCTCGTTGCAGGCCCATTTGTTTAACTTCTTACAGCATGCGGTGGGGGCGGTGACTCTTAGGCAGACCCACTCCCGAAGACACTGGAGCCTTATTACTAAGGCTCCAGTATCTTTGGCTATACTGCCGTGTGCACGATCGCTTATTAAACTATGTTACTCTGTAGATTATATAGCCATCGGGCTGGCTAGCAAGCTAGCTTAAGAGCAATCACTGGTGCAGCTCACTAGCTAGTTAAGTTAGGGCAAAAAACAAATGCATTTGCTAGCTAGCAAGATGGGCGTATAAGCTGAAGAGTAACGTAATATGTGATCACATATGTAGTGCTGTAACGTAGTTGAAATTAGCCATGCAATAATACTGTTGAGCTGGCTTGCCCCTCAGTTGCCAGAAGCCGTTAATCAAGGTTGAAGGAGGTCATGTGGGTGTGATTTTATCAACTTTGGGTGTAAGCACATTGAAAGTGACCAATCAGAGTCGTCAAAACTTCTCCCATAGCCACGTGATTAGGGAATCGCAGGTTCACGGGTGGGAGAGGGTCTGAGTCACCGCCCCCACGGCGCAACGAGACAGCGATTATTTCATCGGTCAACACGGAACCTGACATTTTACTGGTTGGCGATTTTTTACAGGAGTGTTTCGCAAGAAATCCGAGCACGAGCACACATGATCCTGTTGAGGAATATATTTCAATATTTCTCATCATATATATCAGTAAATCAATGACCATAATTAATAACCATAAACAATAATCATAATCAGTAACGATATTTTGTATGCAGCAGTGATACACACACACACGCACACACAAGCAGTTCACACACACATGAGCAGTTCACACACACACACACACACATAACCAGTTGGCTTCTGTAGCTTTGATTAGTATCTATTCTGTTCAGTTGATTTGAAAACATAATCAGGTGAGACATTTAAATGTATTTGATTCCTGTAGTTTTGATCAATATTTGTTCAGTGAAATCATTAGTTATGACTAAAAAGACAATCACCATCCCAATCATGGCCTCACGTCAATCCATGTTCAAACAGAAATTTTTCAAGCGTAAAGAGGCAATTTTGGGTGTGAGGAGAAAAAATCCAAGCGCGAGCAGAAATGTTATGTGTGCAGGCAGAAATGTTTCAAACACGCAGAGGCAGTTTTGAGTGTGAGGAGAAAAGGCTGAAGTTTGTTTGCAAAAAAATCCATTAAAGCAGCTCTAGATCCAAGTGCAAGCAGGGGCTATTTGAGTGCAAGAGCAGAATTTTGGGGGAAAATTTGGGGGAAGATTTACGCATGAAATTGATGTATCTGCTCAAGTCAAAAAACCATGCTCTGGAATAAAGATAGGGATTTACCTTCATACTAGGTATCAAATGCGGAGTCAGATGCACAATCCAACTAGTTGTTTATTGACAGCAATACTGTGGAGATTGGGGGCGGAACCCCAGGATATGATAGTGGGGACAGAATCCTGAGAAGGATGGCAATGCAGCGCAGTTGTAATAGGCTAAGCTGGAGCTGGTATTGCTGACCGGGCTTCTGGGATGCAGCCAGGTGTTACACTGCCTCTGCCTGCTCTGAACTGCTTCAGAGGATTGAGAGGTTGCCTGAGGGGAACGCAGTCCCAGTCCTGCCTCCAGTTCAGGATTGGAAGCTTGTTCCTAACAAATAGGACACAAGGAGAGCGACCTGGATGGGTTGGCAAGAATGCGGCCCCAGTCTTGGACCCTGATTAAGATTGGATAACTTGAGTAGATGAACAGAAACAGACTTGAGTAGAGTTAATTTGGACTCAGTCCCAATCTTGGACCCTGATTAGGATTGGAAGCTTGTTTGAATTAACTAAATGACTTCTTAAGGAAAAGGCTGTCACTAGAGTGGTAGTTGCATTCGACGAAGACAAAAGAGATCTAGAACTAAACATTGACTTGGATAACTTACATGAAAGTGAGCGTACAATCCAGCAACTTGCACAAGAACTAGAGGGCTTAAATATTTGTTATGCTGTTGTTAAGCACGCAACTGCATAATGAGATTCAGCCGAGGGGGACAGATGCACAGGACGTAAGCCAATCACAGCACACATACACTCAGTAGACTCCCAAGCTGCTGAATTGTGAAGAGGCTCAGACAGGATTCACACAAGGGTTGTGACATAGTGTCATACTTTAAAAAATCATACCTAAAACAAGGTCCTGTAAATTTAACCCCTTAACTGTCACTGGGCCCTAATTAAGGCTGGGTCAATGTGAGGAAATGCTGGTGACAGTTAAAGGGTTAATATAAGTTTTTACATTATGCTTTTTAAAAAAAAAAAAAAACTACATGACATGAACTGGGAATACTTCTTTTTTTTGGGATCAATTATTTTTATTTTCAAAAGAGAAGTATAAAACACCAACATAATACTGACACATTAACAGAGAGCACTTCCCTCCACATCCCCACCCAGTCCCCCCCATCCCCCCAGTGGCGACCCCATCCCATCCACCCCAAGATCTTCATCACCATACATCGTACATGCTGTTACAGTATATTTACATTCGGGTCATAATCATGTTCAGGATGCCTACTTTATACAAACATCAATATCATTCTCCAACAGACCATCGTTTATTTACAGGCATATTTCTCAGTCCAATAAGTTTCTCACCATAGATGCTGCTGAAGTCCATGATTGAATGGTTTTCCGACCAGCTCCGTGCATTCTTGCTACAGACCGTTCCATGTAAAGTATTGAACTGGGAATACTTCTGAATTCTGGCTCAGCTGACATGGAATGACCCAAGTGTTGCACTAATTTTAAATGGCTTTCATTGATTACATATGAGTTGCCATTTTCAGTCATCCAGCTGTAGCTTTTTCCTCCTCCTCGTTCCGAGTTCCTCGGGCAGCCAGAACAATGCCTTTACTGTAATCTTGCTGCTAGGGCATTGCGAGATCATAAAGACAGCACTTAAAGAATGCATGTTTACCTTCCTATTGAAATTACAATTCCATCTACTGCTCTGGAGAGGAAAAGAGGGAGCTAGGCTGTTTTCAAAGAGAGAATTGTAGAAAAATGTGTCTTTTTCTGTAGCATGAGGGGAACTTATTTATCCTCTGGCACATTCTGTTTTATTGTGCACCACTTTAATGTCATCGCTCCCCAATGACACAAAAAACAGCTGCTGCACAGCGTGCAGACATGAATATGAAAAATGGAAATGTACTACTTTTATCGTGTTTACCCTCTTTGTGTATACATGATGGTTTCAAGCAGAAATTTTAAAAGAAGTCTGGTAATGCAGTTGGAAGTTAATGGAAGTTGGATTTCTGTTTAATAAGAAAACTAAGATTCAAAGATTAAACTCAATTTACAGGAATTTAAAAAAAGTGTCCTCTGGATTATATACAGTGCTGTGAAAAAGTACTTGCCTGTTATGATCCAGACCAGGAACCAAGTGCTGAGGCAGAGAACAATCCAGTGGTAGGGTTTATTGATAGTAATCCACTAACAGTGGGATGGAGTCCAGGGAATAATAGCATAGTTCAGTTCAGATGTTTTGGGTGACACTGTGTAGGTGTTGCCAATCTCTGGCCAATGGCTTTCCAAGAGGACTGCCAGGCAGAGTGCACACTTCACAAGAGCCAAACTATCTGAAGGCAGGATGAAGCAGCTTAGGAGGAACGCGGTTCCAATTCTGATGATTGTAGAAGGACTGTGAGCTCGTTCCTAATGAACTGAATAGCAGAACAGACTGGGACAGGATAAACAAGAATGCAGTCCTAATCCTGAAGACAGTGAGAAAGGCTTCAGAGCTTGTTGTAATTTACTAAATAAGGAAGGAAACTTCCGTAAATTACTGTCAATAGAGAATATGTTATATTTTCAGAAGAGGAAGAATTCTCATAAATACTGACTGGTTCTAAGCAAAAATAGCAAATCTCAGCAAGCGACTTGCAATTAAAAGGAGGGGGTATAAATACGTCACTTATACAAGAGGTGGGGTAACTATGAAACAAGACACAGCCAAGACGCACGAGGGTAGTGACACTTGACCCCTTCCTGATTTCTACTAATTTTCCATTTTTGTCACACTAAAATGCTTCCGATCATCAAACTAATTTAATTATTCGACAATTATAATCCGAGTAAATCCAAAATGCACTTTTTAAATGAAGAAAAAACTATCCACACCTATCTTGCCCTATCAGACTGCGTCAAGATCCCCGTCCTATAGCCTGAGCAGTGATTCTCCATTAAGGAAACAAATGCTGTCAGCAAGGTTTGCTGACCCACTGACTCTCTCATATGCATTACACAACAACATTTTTCCTTTAATGTTCTTAAGAGGACCATAATCCTCCCGCAGGGGAGCTCTTTTAAACAAGTTGCCGCATAATAGGTTTTCAACAGCTCAGGATAACTACATTTTTAATTCCTTGAAAATGTATTCGGCGCTCAAAGGGTTAATATTTGTGAATTTCACAGCAGGTGAAAGGAAGCAAATACAGCCATTTTTGAATGTCACCTGTTTTAATTTCATTAAGTATTGATGAGAAATACCTCTTAAGTCATGCTTGTTTTTTTAAAAGACTTGCTTGTTTTTTTTTCTTTTATGTGCACAATTTTAATTTTGGATAATAAGTTTCACATCACTTTTGTTACATTTCAGATATAACATTTTGAAAATAGTCACAAATTTCTTGTAATTTATGGGACACTCGGCAAAAAGGGATTCAACCTTACATGTGCAATATTCTCAAAGGAAAATCATCTATGCATAAGTTTCCTTAAGCTGTTATGTATTCAATTATTTACCTCCATTCCCCTTCTCAGCGAAAATCTATTGAAAAAAGTTTGCACAAAAGTGGAACCCCGAATGGGGACACTTCATGTGTAATTTACAAGACCGTGATTTTTATGAAATGCGGGTAAACAAGAATAAAAAGCTGTATTGTGTAAATGAAAGACCTTTATGGTGAGAGTCTTCAAGTAGATTTTGGGCAATGTATTCTACGGGACAGAATTTACTAACAGTGAGTTTTTGATACAATGGCTGTTACAGATCGTGTGATCATCTTCTTGGTACCACATGTTCAAATCTGCCACTTCACTTGGTAGACATATTGGAAAAATATGTCTTTTTGTAACATAATCTCTCCATAGGCAGAATTCTGTGAAAAATCTGGGATTTTGTTCATGAATGCCAATTCCGTGATGTCGTCCGCTATTCCGCATTCACGGAATATTGCTACTAAGGTTAATCACATTCTCTGTCTAAAAGTGACATTTCACATCTAACCACTTAAGTATATAGGGCTTTGATCGATAGGAATTTATGCCTTAGCGTTTTCTTCTTGGAAGTTGTGATGTTGTTGACAGATGTATTCCACACTTCATCTGATCTCAAAACAACACTGGGCTGCCCACAGATGTGCCTGCGTGTTAATCGGCTTAACGTGCTCATGCATCTGCCAATGCTGATTATTTTAAATAAGCAAAAATCGGCCTGGATTAATCGGCCTGCTGATCAATAGGTCTACCTCTACTTTGTATATTAAATTTAAAAAAATTGGAAAACTTTTTGAATGTGTTATGGTTTGCACCCCGCCGGATGCAAACGGCAATCCGGCGGGCACTAAGACCATGGGCTTGGGCGAAAGGAGACTCAAGTGCCAAGGCTGGGGGTGAAGAACTGAATTTACTTGAAAAACCAAACAAGAACTGAAGTACAAAAAAGACAGAAACAAGGCAAGGTGGCAGCTAAAACAGACACTTAGACCTGCTGTGGCCAAGTAAAATGCAGAGCACCAGGACTGGCACCTGCCAGCCCTGTTACAACCATAGACTGTATAAAAAGATGGACGAAGCTACCGTGACGTCACCCATTGGTTTCAGAATACCATAAAGGAAGCCTCGATTTTGGCAATTTGAATTGTGCCATGTTGTCATTTTGAAACCGGATGTAATTTCTATTGGACGAGAGTGTGTATTGTAGATCCAGGGAGGACCATGGCTCTGGATCTGACCGCATCGGACGAGGACCAGAGGATAGCCACGCCCCTAAAGCATATTCTGGCTTTATCCTTTATTCTAGTCTATATGGGACCATAATTTACAAAAATTCACATCATGACATATCGAAGGAGACTTGAAACTTGCTATAGCTACCATAAAATAATGTGAAAAATCATTATTTAAATGAAAAATCAGGTGTGAAAGTAGGGTCATTTTCTCATAGACTTCTATTGCTTTGAACTTCTTTTTGCAACCACCGACGTCGCCATCTGCTGGCCATTAAATAGAATGCCATTTTATGGTACTTCCGCATGGGCTTCATTTTTCAGACCAGGGTGCTGCGTCCATCTTTTTATACAGTCGATGGTTACAACTAGTAACGTAACAACGACGCATAATGTAGCAGGTGTTACACTATGTGTTTTTGTTACATTATGCATCAACTATCCTACGCATAATGTAACAATATGACGCATAGTGTACCATTTTTACTAATGCATAATGTTACAATTTTTGACACATAGTGTAACAAAATTTTCTTACGCATAATGTTACGACCCCTTCAACGCATAATGTTACAACACCATACCAAACCACTAATCGGACCAAACGCATCAACAACTCAATAAAACAGGAATAGGTATCAATCTTGCATTTTGTCGGCCTCATGAGGCTACACATATGTAAACCCTCACCAGGGGCTGATCTTTAAATCCAGGAAAAAAGTTGTCATTTTCTTTGTTTTAAAGAGGATTGACATGGTTGTTGTGTCTCACCAACACAATTCCGCACAATTGAGGAAAACTTGTAAGTTCCTTGTGTGGTACGGTGAGCTTTAGAACAGACTGTCCCTGTGCCATGGACATACATTGTCTCAACTCAAACTACATTGTTGACTACCCACATGGATCATCGATGATTTTGTACCCATTGCCTCATGATTTTGGTGCCAAAGCCTATGGGATATCCAAAGAGTAAAGCAACTAATCAGTCAGATCATTCTTATCTATTTCTTACCCCTATTCTCTCAGCTACCACTATCTCATGCCCCTATTGCCATTTTACGGTCGGAATGTACGGGACACGTGCATAGGTAGCCACGTGTCCCATGAATTCTTCTGATTGGCTGTGTCAAGTTTGGAAATCGGCAATTCGCGACTGCTCATTAATATTTAATAAGCCTCATCAATCGGCATACAAATAGCATTACCCAGAGATGTTAGACCCCACGAACTGACTAGGCCTACGGCGTCAACTAGTGCCAAAATCAAATATTCTATTGGTATTACACTGTTCAATGGGACCAAGTTTGCAGGCATAGGCCTACTTAATCAGGCTGGGATACAAAAGGGGTTGACCCTGCCGCGGCCCTCTATTTGGTGAAAATTCTTTGAATTTGACTAAGTGCAGGAATTCTTCGAAATTCTTTGAAACTGACCATGAATTTCAATTCAAAAGGCGGGGTCAGCCCCCTCTTTGTCTGGATCCCTGCTAGTAGGCCTTTAGGAATTGGCACAGCCTAAAATTACATTGAACTTAGGACTCTCCTACAAGTAAGAAGCACCTACGAGGGCCAAATTTTATAGGACTGTTAATATACTAGTACGATTTCGAGAATTCTGTGAATAGGAGAAGAAGACATGTTCAAAGTATCCTAAGTGTTCATCCTCTGTACTTGTGTGTTCCTTACCAATACAGCATCAAGTAAAATAGGCCTATGACATAGGCTTGAGCTGGCCTAAACCATTGAAAGTGGAAGTAGAAGACAACGAGAGTCAAGTTGATTACTACAGATGCTGTAGCTCATGTGCCTGAATATCATGATTGCGTGCAGATGACCTCAGTTGGGCGGCAAAGGTAGCACTTACCTATTTCCCGCGTCATCTTTAGGGGCATCCAAAGTCAGCGAATGGTATGGTGGGAAACTAGAATTGTTCTGTTGCGACTGCCTGAATATTAGCAATGCATTTATTATTTGAATCTGCGTGTCTTACCCTTTAATTTGGGACTATTTTCAAAACCTTAGTACTTTTTTAAAAAAATTTATTTAAACTTTATTTAACCAGTAAAATCACATGAGACAAGTCTCTTTTACATGTGCGAACTGGCCAAGAGGCATAAAGTTTACGTTGAAACATTCAAAGGACAAAACATTAAAGACATAACACACACACACCTCCGAATAACATACAACACAACCAGCACAATAACTACCTATAAAGAGAACAAGGTTGAGAATTTAAAAAAAAAAAAAAAAAATCAGAAATAGAAAATTTTATAACAAGTAATCCTAACAAGTGAGCCCAAAGACCTAAAATAATAATAAAAATATTGGAGAGATTATATAAAAAAGGGGGTTATGCATCAAAACAGGAGCAGTGACTAGAGAGAGTATCCTTGATGATCCTTTTAAAGCTGGAGAGAGAAACCAGTGTAGCCAATTTGAGTTTAGACTGGAGGTCATTCCACGACCAAGGCCCAAAGTAGGACAGACTTCTTTTCCCTGACTCAGATTTGAGTGGAGGCACAACGTAAGCGTAGCCAAGAATTGGATCTTAGATTGAAAGAATTTTGAACCAAAAACGAATTTAGCACAGATGTAAGAGGGGAGGTTCCCGAGAATGGCTTTATAAATAAAAATGTACCAGTGTTGCAATCTGCGAGATGTTAACGAGGACCAACCAACAGCAGAGTACAAAGTACAGTGGTGAGTCCTAAAAGGAGAGTTAGTGATGAACCTCAAGGCTGCGTGAAAAAGAGGATCAAGTTTGGCCAGTGTTGAGGCACAGGCAAATCTATAGACAATGTCACCATAGTCCAGCTGCGACAGGAAGAGGCCTGTAACTAGCTGCTTACGTGAAGCAGGGGAAAAACACGACTTCATTCGATAAAAGAAACTCAAAGTAAATTTTAATTTCTTTGCCAGAAAGTCGACATGATATTTGAAAGTAAGCTTAGTATCCAGCCAAATACCAAGATATTTGTAAACTTCAACCCATTCAATGGATGTTCCGTCGAGAGTTTTGATGGGTGGAGGGGTATTTACTGAGCGATTGGGGGCAAAGAGCATGGCCTTGGTTTTTTGGCCATTAAGTAGGAGCTTACTACGTGTCAAATCCTGCTGCAAGGAGACAAAATCCGAAGCCAAATTTGACACAGCCAGATTCAAAGAAGGAGCACAAGAATACAAAACCGTGTCATCCGCATACATATGATACTTAGAGAACTTGCAATGACTGCATATGTTATTAACATATAAGAGAAAAAGCAATGGACCCACTTAAGGGGTGTTATTCCAAGTGTACTGTTGATTTTTGGTCTTGGAGCATGAATTGGGTGAAAAAATAAGCCCATACTCGCCCTCCTCATGTTGATTAAAAGATTTTTGGGGGATGTGAGTAGCCTTAAATGAATCTCAAAGACATGCGCTTTCCAAAAATGTAAGGCCCGGTTATGTAGAAGTCGCAGCAGTATTATGACTCCGTCTTTTTACACCTTACCTACAAACTCAAGCCTATACAAACTAGTCTTTTGGCATCAAGATCAGTCAAATTAATAATAAAATAAATAAAATAATAAAATCTCAGATTTTGTATGACTGGAACTGCGAGGGATGGCAATTCATGCAGATCCATCTACCCTGAGCTTGAGCCAGGTATGAAAGATGACAGTATAAATTTATAGACTTACACCAATTAATTGGCAATGCTCGGAATCGGGCCAGTTTTCATGTGATTGGCCATGACCTGCGACCGGCCGGTCAGTCTAAAATTTGCTAGTCTAAAGCGCCAGTCTTAGCCCTTTGTGCAGATGTGTCCGCCCGCTGACATGGAGCTGCAAATTTATGCACTCAGTTACAATATTCTATCACTAGATGACATACCCGGATCAGTTATTGAATATTCCAAGCAAGCCGAGCTCGAACACGGTTTAGAATATGGACGAGTTCACTCCAATCCCCATTTTTCAGGAGTTTCCTGAATTAAACTCCTCAGCTAAGCCTGATGTGGAAATTGCTCAATAGACTTGCCCGTGGTATCTATCCAGCAGTTAAAAAAAAATTATCTCTTGCTACAGAAAAAATCGTTGTCCTCTGTAGCAACCACTTCAGCTACAGTGAGCCAATGGTGTCTTAGTAGTAAAGAAAAATCAGTTTTCTGAAGCAAAAATTCGAGATGGTGTTGATAATATTTCATTCTGCTATCAATTATAGTCATCACATATGAAAACCCCGTAGTTCCCTACCACAGATTTACGCATAGACTCCTCCATCGACAGAATCAGCACTCCCTAATATCCTTGTAAGTACTCATGTTGATAGCCAATAACTCAATTATTTACTAAGGCTCATCTGCATAACACACACTTATAGTTCACGCCCACGTGAAACTTCTGCCGTAATAATGTATTGATTGACTAGTTTATTATTCAATTCCAGAGAGTTTAAACTTTCCACAGTTACTGAAAGACATTGACTGGACAATAAGAATGGTATACAAACCAGTGCGTAAAAGTAAGGTCGGTTGTATTCTCCTAATGTTGGGCATGGTTGCGCAGCTGAAAATGACCCGATTTCAAAGAACAAAAGACATCCAAGCCTGGCATCCAAAACACAAATGCTTCTGTTTGCAAAAATAACAAATATGCCATTAATGTACAAATAGCCTAGTCATGTGTGTGACCATAACAACAATATAGGCACTCACACTTCTTCCCATTCTGAGGCCATTGTCATGTGTGTGGTCTGTCAAATATCTTAATGCTGCTATAAGCCTATTTATTTTAGTTTTCAGTGATTTATTCCAGGCCTACATGGCCAATTAATGTATCTGTTTTCATACCGAAAAATTACACATTACTATAAGGCAAATATGAATGTTCCATGGCAGCCTGTTCAAATGTACATTTTTTTTCTAGTTGTTATGAAAAGAAAGTTCATAGCTCTGCACTTTGTAGATGTGAAGAAGACCTACGTGAATTTGCCTCAGGGAATATTTTTCCATTTTTTCTATTCCACAAATTACCCACAAATGCTATACACCAAGATTTTTTTGATTTATGTATGCCTTTTTTACTTTATTTTAATACTGCACCTGAAGTTATGTGAACAAAAAGGAAAATGTCACTGTTTTTGTTTGTTTGTTTGACATGATTATTGAAAAGCTGGTTGTATCTTGGTTAAAATGTTCCAATATAGGAAAGTTAGAAAATTTTGCAATATCTTGTGTGCTGTGAAGTGGTTTGGAAAAAATGATGTTGGAATCGGTCAAAATCGGTATCGGCCGTCCAAGCACTCTACACATTGGAAATCGGGATTGGCCCAAAAAATTGTAATCGGTGCAAGTCTAGTACAAAATTGTGTAGTGTATGCCTACACCGAGCAAATTACATGTAGAGCTTGATATTGACCAGAAAAGAAGCGACTGGTATGCCTTGATGCACTCAGATAGGCTTAAGTTTATCACATTGTGCCCCCTGGTGGCAAGAAAACACATCAAACCGGGCTGATTTTTGGTATTATGTATGCTTAAATGCCCCCGCAAACCAAAAATCAATCGTATAGCTCAAAGAATAAGGGTCCTAGAGCCGCTTGATTTCTGGTATTTCTCATTTTTCCAAGACCCATACACACACCAAAAATCAGAAGTCTAGGTCCAAAGGATAACAAAACGCGCTGCTTTGCGATGTTGACCATGTCAATGGACGACGGACGCCACACCACGACATAAGCTCACCGAGGTGAACTAAAAATACTGTGCTAATCGCACTTAAGACCCCTCGGCTGCGTATTTAAGTCGAATTGGGTGTTAGTTGGATTCTGATTGCAGAAATAATATATGTTATGAAGCCAAGCGCTGATATAAATAACCTTTGCGTCGGCATTTTTCATTTTTCACAATTCGCCCCCTGGTGGCCAAACTAAGAGTCGAAATTGGCTGGAATTCGATTGGTAAGTGAAGGATCCATAGACGTACCACCTATCCAAGAATGAGAAACCTAGAAGCAAACCTGAAGGCGCTAGAGCGGTAACGTCATTGAATTTAAAGATCGGCAGCATTTACGCTATTCAACCTAGAAAACGATAAAAAATATGTGAAATCAAAAACGCGTCTAATATGTAATGAAGTGTGATCCCATGTACCTTCAGTAAAAATTTGAGCGTCCTAGCTCAAATAATAAGGAAGCTATAGCAATTTTTCATTTTTCACAATAAGCCCCCTGGTGGTCAAACTAAC
Organism: Gymnothorax javanicus; assembly: GCA_029692085.1. NCBI lineage: Eukaryota > Metazoa > Chordata > Actinopteri > Anguilliformes > Muraenidae > Gymnothorax > Gymnothorax javanicus. Next base: position 33,681,430 of record CM056198.1, read on the forward strand.
ACTCAAAGTTGGCTGGAATTCAATAGGTTCGTGAAGCATTTATAGATGTACCACCCACCCAAAAATGAGAAAGCTAGAAGTAAACCTGAAGACACTAGAGTGGGAACGTCGTTGATGGACAGACAGACAGACAGACAGACAGACAGACGGCGAAGGGGACGACAATATCCTTCAGTCGACCGCCGGCCGAGGGGTAAAAAGGAATGTAAAAATCCATGCAGCAGAGTCAGCTATCAGCGACAGCGCAAGTTCTGAACTGGGCCATTTTTGGGACAACCTGACCATTTAGATTTTTTGGAAGAAAAATCCTGTAGGATAAGTGTTCAGGACTTGTTAGATTATGCGTTGAAAGGGTTGTAACATTATGCGTTAGAAAATATTGTTACACTATGCGTCAAAAATTGTTAAATTATGCGTTAGTTTGTAAAAATGTTACACTGTGCGTCATATTGTTGCATTAAGCGTAGGACAGTTGATGCATAATGTAACAAAAACACATAGTGTAACACCTGTTACATTATGCGTTGTTGTTACATACGAGTCGTAACAAGCCCTAAATACTCTGCAACTGCCTCCACTTTAATTGGCTCCAGCTGAGGCCAATCAAGGTGGAGGCAGAAGAACGTGAAAGAGGAGGGGCTGAAAGGCCCAAACCTTAAGAGAATGTAATTTTCGAGACATGGTATACATGACTCAGCTGTAATTTACGAGACACAGAGCTGATCTTTCATTATAGGCGGATGGCAAATAAGCCACTCTAATAAACAAACCATTGTATGGACATTGTATGGACAAGAACAAGTTTTCGTTCATGTGAAGTAATACTGTCTATTATGCGTTTCCTCATTGTTATGCATTTTGAAAAATTTTACATTTAAAATTTAACACAGTGCTTCTTTTTCTTCCTCTCATAAACATATTTGTCACAACTGCTGACTAAAGTCACATTAATAATTTATTGGCTAACAGTAATTAATTATATTGTGACAATTATGAACCATAATTGATACCTTGTGGTCATTCATGGAACCTCACTGAGACTTTGTAAACATTAAGGCCATTGTGTTTTGGGATTTCTTTTTAATAGACAGGCATATGTTTGTTCAAACAATTAAATTTGAACTATTGATACGAGGCTGGAAATATTTTCGTTTTTTTTTTTTTAATCCTGGACATCATTTCCTTTGAGGCATAAACAGTGAAACAAGAATGGAAAAGAAAAATTTTGAGATTTTTCCCCTCTCATTTGTCTCCTTTAGTGGAGTGTTGACTTTAGCATCGGGCAGGTTGATTTTAATTCTGCAAGTTTTTCAGAGGAATGGATGTTTGCACTCACCCTTGTGCAAAAGAAGACCATTTAAATTATTAAAAATAAATGATCGTTTAATTGATGAAATATCAGGAATGAAATAAAATGTAATGAAATGAACAGTTAATAAATGTATGATTTGACTGATTAAATTATGCCTTAATGTAAATTAAATGTAATGTGAGGAAATATAACATGTAATGAAAGAAACAAAATTCAATAAAAATTATAATGATACGTTGAAAATTATTGAGAATCATACTTATTTGAGGCGTCATGTAGGCCAAGTAAGGCAACCTAGCAGGAGCCGAGCAAAGAGGAAATGAGCTGAGCTCATCTGATCCATAATCTAATTCTGATGATAAACAAGTTTCATTGAAAACACAGTGTAAATGAACCTTTTCCTACTAACAGAAGAAGTTTCATTGAAAATACTGCAATTTTTTTCTGAACTGGGACCTGCGGCCCTAGACTATATTTCATATTTCTGTACTTGTTGGTGATTAGTTTGCTCAGCTGAGGCCTACAGCTTTGGACTGTATTCATATTTTTGTATTTACACTGGAGATTTTAAAAAGTGGAGATTATTTTTGTTGAACTGAGGGCTGCATATTCTATGTTAAAATTTAGATTAAAGTACTGAAGGAAGTTATTATTCAAAAGATTTATTATTAAGCAATATAGATAACATATACGCAATCTGGGATATCATACAGACATGAGCCACTGTAAATTTTCAGGCTGAAGGGGTTTCGAAAAGACTGGGCAGGTGAAATTTTAAGGTGGGTAGAAATCTACCTGTCCAGGAGCAGGATGATAATTTGGATCTTGTCGCACCTTGACCTTTGTGAAAAAGTAATTTCACCCTTAGTCACTAAATCAGCCAATTAAACAAATTAAATTGATAATTATGTCTAATATCACAAGACCCCTCAGGCATAATTACTGACAGCTTTGCTGAATCTAAAAATCACTTAAATAGAACCTGTCTGGTGATGTAAAGTAGGAGAAAGCATACTGCTGCGATCAAAAGAAATGGAAGAATAGATAAGAAACCGGCTATCAGTCTGGAAAGAGTTACAAAGCTATTTGTTAGGTTCTGGGACTCCAGAGGACTACAAATGGAGAAAACCTGGAACAGTAGTGAACCCTCACGGAAGAGGCCAGCCCGCTAAATTCCTCCAAGAGCACATCAGCGACTCATCTAGGAGATTACAAAAGAACCCAGACTGACATCCAAACAACTGCAGGCCTCACTTGCCTCAGTTAAGGTCAGTATTCACAATTTCAAAATAAAAATGAGACTGGGCAAAAGTGGCATCCATGGGAGAGCTGTAAGGTGAAAACCACTACTGACCAAAAAGAACATCAAAGGTCATTCCACATTTGCCAAAACAACATTTTTTTGGGATAGTATTCTATTGACTGATGCGTTAAAAGTGGAACGTTTTGGAAGAAATGGGTCCCATTATCAGCATGAAGCTAACAGAGCATTCCACTCTAAAAACATCATACTTTAGGTCAGACATGTTGGTGGTACTGTGATGGTCTGGGGCTGCTTTGCTGCTTCAAGATGTGGGCGACTTGCTGTACGTAATTGATAGAACCATGAAATTTGCTGTTGTCCAGAAAATCCTGTAGGAGAATGTTCTATCAGTTAGTGATGTAAATCTTAAGTAGTTGGGTCATGAAGCATGGGAATGATCTCAAGGACACAAGCAAGCCCACTTTAGAATGGCTCAATAGAAATAAAATGGAAGTTGTGGAGTGGTCTCGTCAAAGCTTGAATCTAATTGAGATGCTGTGGCATGGCCTTCAACAGGGAGTTCTGGCTCAAAAACCCAATGCGGCTGAATGAAAACAATTCTGCGGAGCAGGCCAAAATCCCTCAACAGCGATATAAAAGACTCATTGCCAAGGGTGGTATAATTGCTTATTAGGTTTAGGCGACTATTATTTTCACACATGAGTGATACTGGTTTTGAAAAACTCTACTTAAAATAAATTAAATGATCCTTTAAAAGCAGCATTTTTGGTTTACTCACTTTGTTTTTGTCTTAAAATTCAATGAATGATCTAAAACGTTTAAATATGACAAATAAGCAAAAATAGAAGAATTATAGATGGGGACAAATACTTTTTTCATGACAATGTGAATTGAAACATTTGATTTTCACCTCATGTTGCAAACTGACCTGTTTTGTACATTATTTAACTGCGCACTTTTATAAACCTGTGACAGGGTGGGGCTGCTTGTGAGAAACAGTTCACAGGCACCACTGTTAAAATTAAATTATTATCATGCCAATTCTATGCCATCAAGTAATCATACTTAATTCAAATTGATTAGGTTAAAATTATTCCTGATTCAATCATGAGTAAACTATTTGTATAAATATTTTTAATTCTATAATGTTGTTCAGTTTCCCACGAGGCAGAGCTGCTGACAATTTTGCGCACACTGACTGAGTCACAAAATAGGCTGCACTTCAGTTTCGACATAAATAACTGTCATGCGCGACTGACATCATGTTTCAGAAAGATTATCACTGGTGTCATTCACGTATCAGTGTATGGAAACTACCCCCATAGTTTTATTTTGGAGATCTAGATCTAAGTATCCCCCCTGATGTGCAGTGTGCTAGCATGAAATTACCAAATAATCTTTGCAACCTCGGGACAATAGAATTAGAGATGCTGATTATTCATTGTATTATCAGGCCAAATATGTTCAGCAAAAATGGGCCTGAAGTCTTTCCATTTTGACAAGGAATTGAATTCCTCTGGTTGCTTTCAAGCCATACCATCTCCATTTTCAGACAAGGCCACTCATTTTCATTAAAATTTTTGCCATGTTTGTTCTTAAGTATGTTTTTTAAGCTTTCTTGCTGAGAAGAAAAGCAGAGAATGTGCAAAAATATAGCTGTTTTCAGCTTATCTTGGCTCTCGCATGTAGAGATGGAACTGGAAGTTTTACAGAGAGAAAGTTGTATGTTTCTCGAAACTTCCCCACTTGGGTCTCATTTATTTGGATTAAAAGGCACAAGAGATGTTAGGGAGAGAACACAAGAACCACATGGCAGTGCCTGGGCTATATAGACCAGTAAAGAATGATAAATAATGGATTAGCATAAAGGCAACTGTCCAATTAAAAATGGAACTCCAGAACACAGGAGAACTATTTAGAATGCCTGAATGTTAACATGGGGCATCAGTGGATCATAACTTATTTTAATAGGCAAAGAACATTTTCTTCAAGCGAAGAAGAAAAGAGGGACTTTGTGTCCTGGTCTTCAATGACGTCCCGATCTGCCTCAGGATAATTACAGCACCACACTTTTAAGTTACACTCAGAATGCAAAATCAGTTATTTTTGTTTCCCACGGTTGGCATGCACAAGGAGACATCAAAGGTTTGTTTGAATCAAAAGGGAAAAGGTTTGGGGAATTACATTCATACAGTGAGGATGAGCCACTGAATGAGGATGATAACCAGCAGCCAGGAAAACCAGAATGAAAACAGAAAGCATTATCTGTCAATTTAATGTTCTTCATAAAAGACAACTTCAAGGGAATTGATGCACATGTTGGGGACCAGAGCTGAATATAGAATTGAATGTGACTCGCTTGTAAACACAGGGAGCCAAATGTTTAACAAAAATAATAAAATACCCTTTATAAAACAAGCTGGGCCAGGCACAGCAAACCCAGCACCTCGCACATATTTTATCTGTTCAGTGAGTTGGTCCAGTTTTCAGTTACATGTACTCATAGGTTTGACCTTTCAAGGTCACTCAAGTTCAAAGGTAACAATGTCATTTTATACGCCATATATGAGTTCCTATATGTGATTAATAGTAAACAAGTGACTTTCTACCGTGTTTTTTGAGATAAAGCCCTCTGAAATCATGTCACCTTTGGTTTGACCTTTCAGGGGCTCTCAAGATCAATGGTCATGGTGTCATTTTAATCCCCATTTATGATTTCCTATATGTGTATAATAGTAACCAAGTGGCTATGTACAGTAGTTTTTGATAAATAGTATGAATCAGTGACCTTGACCTCCCTGAACTTTGACCCCTACTGATCTTTGAAACCATGCACTTTACACTATAGCAATGGATAAAATAAAATTTTACTGATTGAAAAAGGAAACTTTGGTTTGATTTTAATTGGACCATTTTTGACAGAGTTTTGGCCAAAAAAGCGATTTAGACCTTTTCAATGACCTTGACGTTGACCTTGAATCAATTCATTCCATTATCATTTCTGGGTCATTGCCCAACCTTTGGCCATATTTGGTATACATTGAGGCAGTGGTTTTCTTGTAATCTTGCTAATGAACAAACAACTAAATAAATAAACTAATGAAAGCATGAACCATGGCGATTACAATACCCTTACCCTGTGCCTTTGGGGGGGGCAGTGTGAAAAGTGCTCTTACTTTAGGCCTCTCATTTAAGCTTCAATTTGAATTCAAGGACCCAGCTCCTGCAATGAGAAATAAAAAGTATCTTGTACTTTTGCATCTATCTCTGTCTATACCTTGATTTTTTTTTTTTTTTTGTCTGTAGACATCACTCTGAAAAGTCAGGGATTTACAAGCTGGCAATATCAGGGAACCCACAGTGGCTATGTATTCTCGATAGGTTGGTCAGTTTTAAGTTGCATGACTGACATCAGCACAGACTTAGCAGCAGGCAGATGCATTGCAGGTGCTCACAGGCTACCATTTCCTATTGGTGGGAAATAAACCTCCAGTGGCTCAGCCTCCCTTAAGTTCTGTTGCAGTGAAGTGCAGCCTGAAGAGTTGTCAGTAGCTTTTGTTGTGGGAGAGTGCTGGGTACTTCAGCTGGAGAGTCCCTTTTGTGGGAGGCACTGCAGCCACCTGAGAGAGACAAATACTAATTCCTGCATCACTATGTTACAAAAGAAAACAAAAAAGCCTGATGACATGTTGAAAATTATTTATGAAACAGGAAACGTACAATAGAGCTTGGGACAAATGAAGGGATGATGTTTATGTGTAGTGCCTTTTTTTCGCAGCGAAGTGAACGATAATGAGAAATTCCACGGTTCTGACATTGGTGAGCAGTACATTTCACCACAGAACAGCTGCAGATAAGGACGATTCCATTCCACCAATGAAAAAGATGGATCTGTGGACCTCAAAGCAGCAGAGACATCATTATAACAAACTGCCGAGTGACTATCTGGAGGAGTAGAATGGTTAAAACAGTGGTGCAGATGAACAAAGGTTATGGAGCAGCAGGGAATTGATGGAGAAGGTGGAGGAGATGGAGCAAACTGTGCAAGATGAGAGACAGGGAGTGAGTTCACACTGTCTCTCATGATGTTATTTCTTACTGCTGACTGTCTTCCCCTCCCAGCAAACGCAGCATAAATCAGATGAAGCTATTAAACATTCATCACTGCTACGGACTGACATGGCAGAATTTACAACCCGTGGGAGTGAGGCAAATTTGTATCCCAGATAAATGGTAAACATGTCAATTAATTTAGCATTTCAATAAGTATACAATGCCTTTACCCCCTTGACTTTAGTTTTTATCTCCAATTGATGTATCTATGGCTTGAGTCATTTGTTTATTCTGGGAGGGACTTCGGTAAGATATTCAGACATTGCTGCATTTTGAAATGGTGGCATTCTGTTTTTCTTTCTCTTTCTTTTTTAATCTTGAGCTGCATTTAGATCTGAATTTTATGCTTTCAGAAAGAGAGGGGGGAATTCTCAAAATGCCAGTATGAAATTGATCAGCTGCAAAAAGTGGCATTTGGTTCCAATTTATGGAAGGGGAGGGAGCAATTATATCCCCTAGACCTCTCATTTTTTCACTTCCTGTGAAGGGTGTAGAATGCACGCTTCCAGGGAGAAGGCAATACTGCGATGGAGTGTCCCATATGTGAAGAGGAGAGGTTGAGTCAATGCAGTGGCAAACAGAGGAGGCTTTTTTATTGTATGAGTGTGGAAGGATCGAAAATAATTTATGAAGACTTTTTGAGGGATGACAGGGGAATTATGAAGGAAGAACTGAACTTTAATTAATCAGTGTATTCATTTTTACCTTTGCATGTTCAGCGAAATTTTGTCACGAGAAATGCTCATTAAGGCACCACAGAGACCAGTGATATAATTTGACCAGTTGTTCTCCATTTTATTATCACTGAAGATATGGTACGCGAGGGTGAGACTGCAATGAATTATTGGTAAAGCTCCAAAGGCCATCCATTGAAAAGATTCACACATTGATGCGAGGTTGCTATGGGACTCACTTCCTGTAGTTTGTTTGGTTGTTAGGTTGTTCATTAGTCGATTCATTTGTTCTCAATCCGGGGAAGAGAGCAAGGTAAAGGACATTTTGAAGTTTATTGCAGCCCTGGTCTACTATTGAAACTTCTGCAGCAAGACAGTGATCATTAGCTGACCACAAAAAATAAATGATAAACAGTTCCCAAACTATTTGGTGTTGGTCTTCTCTGTATGCAGAGTTGAACAAAATCCAAAATTTGAATTGAATTGAAGAGGGCAGTTCATAAATCCTGAACTGTGAATAGGCTTGGGAGCTCATTTGAATAAACAATTAAGAAGAAGCCTTCTGTAAATTGCTATCATACAAACCCCAATTCCAATGAAGTTGGGACATTGTGTAAAATATGAATAAAAACAGATCACAATGATTTGCAAATCCCTTTCAACCTATATTCAATTGAGTACACTACAAAGACAAGATATTTAATGTTCAAACTGATGAACTTGATTGATTTTTTGGAAATATTCACTCATTTTGAATTTGATGCTTGCAACACGTTCCAAAAAAGTTGGTACAGGGGCAACAAAACACTGGGAAAGTTGAGGAATTCTCAAAAAGCACCTGTTTGGAACATTCCACAGGTCAAGGGCGTAGGTTTGTATATGGAAGGTCGGGACATGTCCCTACCAATATTTTGGGAAGCCAGATTGTCCCTACCAATATTTCAGCAAACTCGCTCTTATCATCTTTCCAGACAAGCCATGTAAGACCCAATTGTGGAGGCTACGTCGACAAGACAACCTATTTATGCATTCTAGCATTTAATTGGTTGAAAGGGCAGGGCCATCTGAAGGCTAAACCTCAAGAGTAAATGAATATTCATTTTTGTCCAAAGCGGGGCTTGAGACGCGCAACTGGATCGCCAGCTTTAATTACATGTGTTTGCAATGGCTTACCCATAGAAGAGAACCGTAATTTGGCATTTGTTCCAGATTTTTCTTCATCGCGTATCTATAGCACTTTTCCCATGGCCCAACTCATGACATACATTGATATTACCTCAGGTACGTATCACTTTTGTGGAAATTTCATTGTCTGTTAGCGTGAGAAAAAAAAAAGGCTCCATGTTAAGTCATGCTGCTAATATTTCGCCAAACTGAATGCCAAGTGTAATGTTGGTTGAAAAAGTGATTTAACTAGTCAGAAACAGATAGTTGCTTAAAGTGAAAACTTGCTAGCTACCTGAAGTTAGTTTTAACCGGAAAATAATGTCAACAAATGTTAATTAAACATGTTCGCAAGTTTCAACTAGCGAACTAAACCTGGTTTCTGTCACATGTTGGTTAATAATCGGGCTGCTAGCAGTAGGTAATATAAGCCAGGTGGATATGTCAAACCATGAGGTGAATTTCAGTGGAGAAATCCCACAAAGGTGCCATTATTAATTAATTATTTTATATGCAGGAACCACAGCAGCAAGCTAGAGAAACAAAACAAGCTGTTGGGGACACAAGGTGTATCAGGGCTTCAGTTGAGGTCATAATTATGACTTGTTCTGTGGAATTATAGGGAAAGCATTAAAGTTAGTCTCATGATGTTCAGCAAATATAACCTTTGAAATTCAAAATGTGAGCGGGTTTCATGAGTGCGCTTAGATGGTTTGCAGCTGTTAGTTAAGGTTGTGGCAAGTTTATGTATGTGGCATCTTTGTATGAAAATTTTGGAGGCACCATGCGTAGCATAATGAAAAAAACGGAGAAACACTCATTCGGATAATCTCTGTATACAGTAAAGGCAGTATCTGCACTCAGATTTACAAAAATTTTCCAGCTCGCACGCTATGCGCTCTCACATCACATACATATCCGTACCAATTCTCACATTAAACCTACGCCCTTGCCACTGGTGAACAGGTTAGTTGGAAACAGGTGAGTGTCATGATTAGGTATAAAAGGAGCATCCCTGACAGGCTCATTCGTTCACAAGCAAGGATGGGGCGAGGATCACCACTTTGCGAACAACTGCATGAGCAAATTATCCAACAGTTTAGGAACAACGTTTCTCATTGTGCAATTGCAAGGAATTTAGGGATTTCATCATTCACAATCCATAATATCATCAAAAGATTCAGGGAATTCGGAGAAATTTCTATGCGTAAGTGGCAAGGCTGAAAACCAGCATCGAATGTCTGTGACCATTCACAATCCATAATATCATCAAAAGATTCAGGGAATTCAGAGAAATTTCTACGCGTAAGTGGCAAGGCCAAAAACCAACATTGAATGTCTGTGACCATCGGTCCCTCAGGGGGCACTGCATTAAAAACTGACATCATTCTCTGAAGGATATTATCATGTGGGCTCAGGAACACTTAAGAAAACAACTGTTAGTTAACACAGTTGGTCGCTACATCTACGAGTGCAAGTTAAAACTCTACCATGCAAAGCAAAAGCCGTATATCAACAACACCCAAAAACGCCACCGGCTTTGTGGGCCCAAGCTCATCTGAGGTGGACTGACGCAAAGTGGAAAAGTGTGCTGTGGTCTGACGAGTCCACATTTCAAATTGTTTTTGGAAATCATGGACATCGTGTCCTCCGGGCTAAAGAGGGAAAAGACCATCCAGATTGTTATCAGCCAGCATCTGTGATGGTATGGGGATATGTTAGTGCCCATGGTATGGGTAACTTGCACCTCTACGAAGGCACCTTTAATGCTGAAAGGTGCATACAGGTTTTGGAGCAACATATGCTGCCATCCAAGCGATGTCTTTTTCAGGGACGTCCCTGCTTCTTTCAGCAAGACAATGCCAAGCCACATTCTGCACGTGTCACAACAGCGTGGCTTCGTCGTAAAAGAGTGCGGGTAATGGACTAGCCTGCCTGCAGTCAAGACCTGTCTCCCTATTGAAAATGTGTGGCACATTATGCGCCGCAAAATACGACAATGGAGACCCCAGACTGTTGAGCAACTAAAGGTAGTAAATCAAGCAAGAATGGGGAAAAATTCCACCTACAAAGCTTCTACAATTAGTGCCCTCAGTTCCCAAATGCTTATTGAGTGTTGTTTAAAGGAAAGGTGATATAACTTAGTGGTAAACATGCCCCTGTCCCAGCCTTTTTTGGAACATGTTACAGGCATGAAATTCAAAATGAGTGAATATTTGCAAAAAAACAAAAAAGTTTATCAGTTTGAAAATTAAATATCTTGTCTTTGTAGTGTACTCAATTGAATATAGGTTGAAAAGGATTTGCAAATCATTGTATTCTGTTTTTATTCACGTTTTACACAACGTCCCAACCTCATTGGAATTGGGGTTGGTAAAAGGTTACATTTAACTTTCTAAAGATGAAGAGCTTCCACCAGGAAATTCCAACTCTAAGCATGAATAGCGAATAAAAATCCAGCAATTTGCTGCTGAAAGCAGAGGGTTTAAATTCAGGAAGTTGCCATGAAACAAGACACAGCCGGGGATAGGGGCGCACACACAAGATGTAAACCAATTAAAGGAGCCATTGCTTCTGATAAAAAAGTAAGTTACTGAAGGGGAGGGGACATGGAAGGCATTCATATACGAGGGTTGTGACAATTCAAACATGTACAAGAGGTAGACTACTGTGTATGTATGTTGTGGTAGTAGACATAATTTTGGCAATCTTACTGAATAACGCTCATCACTAAAAGTTTATCTTTGTGCCATGCTACATTCAGGATCATTTGTACTGAAGATGACTATATGTCAGCATGATTATTTCTGTAATTTCTGCTCCGTCTGTGACTGCGGCTCATGCAGTCTTAAATTACAGACCAGCCTCTTGCAAGCTGCATATAACAAAGTTTGATTTTCCCATGAATATGGGAATGGAATGAGACAATTGATATTTTACAATAACACTGGTGAAGGTGACTATTGGTGTTGAAATTGTTTTTCTTCCCACAAACACTTTGCAGGCCTAAATTGGCATAATCTTTCTTCCATTTTCTTTCCAGGGCATATGTTCAACATACAATTTGTCCCCATTGTAAAGTGCAAAATTTTTAAGTAGAATGTAAGCTCTCATTCATTGTAAAACCATAATCAGTGGAATGTCCCCTGTCACGATGCAGCTTCATTCACACAATTATCAGTGCCATCTGATGCCAACAACATCTGATGTATGCAAGCCTTGGATGCCTTTTTTTAAAAATAAAACCAAATCTTGATGTCTTGTGACCCAAAGACATTCTAAAGATGATTTCAGATTTCAAGTTTAATTATTTTTGTTCAGTGGCATTCCAGGTGCTTGAAAAAGAAAACAAAATAAATAAACAGTAATAACGTGATACACTGGCCCTGTTCATTGAAACACCATTCAAGAAATGTGGCTTTCTGTGTGCTTTTGTCACAACATACCCAGGGGTAGAGGCAGAGCACTTACTGGGTTATTAGGTCCATATATCTTACTGTTTCTAGAACAGTGCTGAAGATTTTTACTGTGCTAATTCACAAGAGAGTGTACCACTACACACTTATGATTAATCAGGTGTAACCAATTGTAGTTTTGCCAAGCCAAAGAATTTGGTAGATTTGGTTTTAAACTTGAAACAAGTGGTGCCAGGTGCAGTGTGCCCAGCAGCTTTGGTGTTTAATAACCTGGGACCCACCAGACATTCAACCCTTACCTTCAAAAAGCGCAAAAAACACTAATGTGTTACTGTAGTGTTGCATTTGTTCGGAAGCAGGATTGAAAAGTGCACATTTTGATTCCAGTTTTAAATTGATTAGAGTGGATTTCAAAAAGTTGTCATGAAAAATCAACCAGTGATCTTGACCTTGATCTTGAGCCAATTTGGTCCAAGATTTAATCTAATGATCATTGGACTGTTGCTCACCTTTCCTGAAAATTTTGTGTAATTTCAGCGGACAGTTTTTGTGCTACCTGCTGACCGACAAACATGGAAACAATTATCGCCATAAAAAATATCCCTCCCCCAGAAGGAGGGTTAATTAGTTCCAATTTTATGCCCCGAAACCCAGGGACATTAGTTAGTCCTTTAATCAAGTGCATTATTTGATCAATGAAGCACTGTATAACAATGAAAACCAACAGACTTTCAAGGGTTTTATAGATATGTGACAGGGCTAATATTCATCATTGAAATTAATTGACTAACAGTATCGTAAATTCTCAGGAAGCAGGGGTTGAATACAATAGCATGTCCTCCCATAAGATACAACATTGCGGCAGAGGCATTATGCCAAACTAAACAATGAATATATTGCACAGTTTCTTTGTTTGTCGAGTGGTTATCAACATGAGTGAAATGGATTCATTATGCAAGGTAAAATAGCAGGGCTATTTTTATTCATCACTGAAATTGTTTAGCACTACTGGGAAACAGACAGAAGAATGCTTCAGATCTCAGCCCACTCTGAATAAATTATGATTTAAAATGACAGTAACTCTATTTAAAATATCATATTGCAATCCCTATTTCTCCAGAATTTAAGTTAATTTACTGTACAGTGCATTAGGCCTGCATCTGGCTGGCACAGAATCACTTAATATAAGGTTCAAGGCAAGACAGTAGCTCTAAACTCAAGCTTTCATTGTAAAATTGCCCTGGCTGTTTTTTTTTTTTTTTTTTTTTTTTAATCAGCTATGCCACAAAGTAACGTGCCTGAAAGAGATGAGGAAAAGCCAGATTATTGTGAGGCCACAACTTAATCTTTCACAAGATTGACAGGTTAGTTTTTTTTTTTTTTTTTGGAGAATCAAATCATTAAAAAAAAACAGAAACAATATCATAATCAGTAATTAAAAAAAAAAAACTCCACTGTTGCTACCAGTGTACTGTTTGCCACAGGGTGCTTGATTCTAATTTATAAATATCAATAAAAAGATTACTGCGCAACAATTAAGGAAGCTGAGTTGCTCACTTTTTCCATTAAGAAGTAGACTCTAATGTATACTCAGCCAGTTGTCATATGGCGAAGCAATGTTTTGGTGGGAGAAAAATTAGCAGGTTTTTTAATGTCACAGCTACATCATAGTCGAACATTTTATGACTTCTGTTTTTATGCCATTGCAGTTCTCTGCAGCACTGTACTCTCAAACCCAATCTGTTGAGTCGATTTCACAAAGCATTTGTCACAATATGTTTTATGGTAGACCTTGGCCTGAAACCAACTCAGTAAATGCCTAAAGTGACAGTTAAAAGGAGAAACTCATCTGGTGGAAAAAATATAGTGAAACCTTGAGATGAAGGTCTATCCTCCTTTGGCAGCGCTTATGGCTCTAGTTCCGTGTGATACATGCTGTAAATCTGCTGATTTTTTGGACAAGCATCTAATCATTCAAATTCAGGGGTTCAAAAATTAGGTGTCAGGATGAGCTTTTTTAAATCACTCTTTAGACAAACAGATATGCCACTGAAAGTGGCAAATTGTTTTATTTGTTTATTTAGTCAAGAACAGAACAGAAACACAAACACTGTGTTTACATTGGGGCAGATTTTCAAACAGTGGTTTTTTTCTTTGACTCTGTCAGGAGACACTCAAGGAGGAGAACGGGGAGCAGGAAGTTAGTGCACAGAGCGGGATATTTAATCTCAGAATACAAATAACAGATACAAATAAACAAGGAGAAAGCAATGATACTAGGCAATTAACAGAATTTAGAAACAGTGCGGAAGTACAACACAGGAATATATAACTAAAACAGAGATTAATACAGAAACTAGAATAAGTACAAACGTCAACAATGACAAACCAAACCCCAGGCACAAAGTAACAAAAGAACGAAATCGAAAAATCGCCGAGGGCAAAAGTCAAAAATACAAAAAACCCGCAAAGTACAAAGGAAATAAATGTATTTACAAAAGATTGGAACTTAGATAAAAATACGCAAGAGTAATCAGGACCGGGAAACGTTGGAGCAAGGAACACAGGTAATTTTATAAACGTGAGAGATACCAAGACGAGGGAAAGCAGGACCTATGAACACAGGAGTACTTTAGACGATGGCCTGTGACCAAATGAACAGAGCAGGGAGCTTAAGTGGGCTTAGAAACAGATGAATGCCATTAACCCCTTATCACTCCGGTAAAATTTGCCTAAAATGCCTATCCAATGGCTCCGTACTGTTTACATGTGCTCCGGAGCTACGACTACAAATACAGCGGACTTTGTGGATATCCACTGGCTCATTTCAAACGATGCAGCAGCTGTTCGTGGATATTTACCGGTATAATAGTGTGTTTTGGACTAAATACTTTGTGGATGTAACAAGACCATGTTTGAGGGGATATGTTCGACTGGAGGAGTACTAGGAGGCTTCATTGGTGAGTTACATCAGTTTTGTAACTGTTCGTTTGTTTTTTTGTGGTCTGACACAGGCGTTGATTAAAGCTGCTGTGATGATTATATTTTGAAATGGTTGGCATCAATTGAATCACAAGAATCTTAGCTTTCCGAAGATATGTGGCATGAGTATCTCACGTTACATATAAGCTGTGTAAATGACGTAGTTTGTTTTTAATTTCCCTGATGGCCCGTGGACGGGAGTGACAAGGGGTTAAAACTCAAGGGAGTTGGAACGAGGAAGTAGAGGCTGGATTTAAGATGTGGGCGTGGTCACTGAGCTGCCAGGCACGGACATGACAAACGCGTGTAACTTGACTGATCAGACGATGATCGAGTGTTCAAAGTTGATCACCAAATTACGAAGCATGTTTATCCACGTTGCGTTTAAGTCTTAGTCACCTGTGATCAAGTAACAATGGCAAAATTTTGACATCCTTGGGGGATGTGCAGCCCCTAGTTGTATATCGCTTTTCTTGTTTTCAATTAAATCTTTCCATTCCATTCTTCACTTAGTTTCTTTAATTAAATATACAAGTCCCATTGTTGGTCCACAGTAAAATTGCCATTCTGTTTCTTTACTTATTTTCTTCTGGCATATTCTCCGCAACAGTCTGTACCATGCTGGTGTAGGCTTAGACTGATACTGAGATGATTGTGTGCCATAATAGGTCAAGAACTTGCTCAGAACAATAACTCTTAGATCGGCTTACAACAGAATTTACGCCCACGTGACAAGTTAGACACGGACAACTAATCGGGTGATGATCCTTGGTTGTAATATGTGATTATCACGGGGTTTTAGCTGTGTGCGTGTAAGCCATGTTTAGTCGGCATTTTAAGCTTAGTCGATGACTAGAAAACGCTGGCTGAACACCTTATGTAAATTCGGCCCATTGTGAATGACATTGTGTTTGAGAGTGACTCCTAAAGGCTTCATACAGCATATATAATGCCTTAATAATTATAACCCAGTACCTTCAGAATTCATCAGTAAATGAACAGTAAATGTCACAAGATATTGGTGAGAAGGTGAGGGTATTTACATAGTATTCCACAAGTAAAAATCATCATGTACTATGGTTCAAGGGACTGATTTCTCTCAGGTTGCTAATGAATGTTTTTGACATCAAGTGGCAGTATGTTACACTTAGTCGAGCATAATGGGATGTTTTGTCATTTAATCAATAATACTTTCAATACATTAATTTTATGACAATATAGTAGTATCCACTGTACTCTTCTAAACTCACTTGACAATCACGTACCATTTGCAAAGATACTCAGAGTGAACCAGCCTAACATACATGTCTTTGAACTGTGAGAGGAAACTGGAGTACCCAGAGTAAATGCACACAAACATTAAGAGAACATGTTAAATCCACACAGAAAGGCCCCAGGCTGCATTCAAATCCATGACCTTCTTGCTGTGAAGGCAACAATACTACCCACTCTGCCATTTTGCCTCCCAATGTTGGCATAGCATTCTGCATAGGAAGGTGTTATGTCATACAAAAAAAAAAAAAAGTTTTGAGCTTGTGAAATAGTTTTGTGCGTGTGTGAAAATTTCCTACCTTCCTGTGTGACAATGAAGTTGTGGATACGCTCAAATTTTCTACCTTTGCATGCAACGCTTTTTTTTTTACAAGCACAAACCAGATTTACGAACCTCGAGTTACGAAATTAGTGCCCTATTTTTACTCCTGCAGGGTAGACTAGTCAATCAGCACGTTGCCCATTGAATAGCTAATCAGAATGTTACCCACCGTCACAGTAAGTCAAACTGTCCAATCAGTGGCCAAACGGTTCTGACGCTTTTTCTCCCCCCTATGCCGAAATCCATAGCTCATTGATTTTTGTTGTTCTACTGTAATGTCATTGTAATCATGCATTCTCGCCAGCAGTAGCCAGATGTGGAAACAGTGATTTGTCTTGGGAAATTGATGTGTGCGCTTTTCACTCACACGGTTCGATTGACTCATGTTACATTAATTAGCTGGTTAGCAAGCTAGCTAGCTACTCTGCTGCAAGCTGGGGAACATTACGAACAACCATTGTATAAAACTTGATTCCAGTTCATTAAACCTGATTAGATTGCGATCAGTCACCAGAAACTACCAGTCAATATATTTTACATGGTTCGTAACGGTCTTATTAACCTTGTGTTATATCGGAGTCGATCGTAATAACAGACTGTTTCTCAGTTTTCTGCACAAAAAGTGCAAGGAACAATTCAGCTGTTCAAGAAACGTGTAGCTATCGCGATCAAGTCGGCAAGGGCAAACTGGATGCTCATAACTTGAGTTCAATAAAAACAAAAACTGAGCAATGGATTTCGTAGGTCTCTATATACGGTGGGTAACATTCTGATTTGCTATTCAGTGGGCAACGCGCTGATTGGCTAGTCTACCCTACAGGAGTAAAAATAGGGCCATCATTTTGTGACTCGCGGTTCGTAAATCTGGTGTGTGCTTGTAAAAAAAAGTGTTGCACACGAAGGTAGGAAATTTGAGCGTATCTGCAACTTCACTGTCACACAGGAAGGTAGGAAATTTTCACACACGCACAAAACTATTTCACAAGCACAAAACTTTTTTGCACACGCACAAAACTATTTACAAGCTCAAAACTTTTTTGCACACGCACAAAACTATTTCACAAGCTCAAAACATTTTTACACACGCACAAAACTATTTCACAAGCTCAAAGTTTTTTTACACATGCACAAAACTATTTCACAAGCTCAAAATTTTTTTACACATGCACAAAATATTTCTACAAGTTCAAAACTTTTTATATAGGCACAAAACGTTTGGCCCTAATTTGATTCCATAATAATTGTATCCAATGAAGCGGCAGGTGAACAGAGTGGAGTGAGGGACCGGGAACATGGCTTGGAACTAGAACTCTGGTGATGCGGACCGTTGTGGGCAAGGAATGACACTGATTTATGTATCAAAATTATTTTGATAGTAATGAATTTAATTGCAATATAATTTGTGACTTTTAAATGCGGTTGCATGCTTTTAAATAGTCCCAGTTTTTTTTTTTTTTTTTTTTGTTGTTGCCATATTCTTATTTCTATTCTTTTGGTTCAAGACCGCAATCGAAATGAAATGTCAAGTAATATGCCTACTTTGATACTCTTTTATCGAAATATCAGCGCAAATTCATTCAAAATGTTTTTTTTTCATAACCAAACAGAGCAAGGATAATTTTTTTTGAAATGTAATTTTCTCCCTTGTTTTTATAGGCTTGGAAATGATCTGATGTTGGCTCATCTTGAATCCCATTGATTGAAAGGGTCTCTGATTGAAAATTATTTATCATTTAATCTTCTAATAGCTATGGTTTTCATTACAGCAAAGTAGGCACTACACCATGCGACAGTTTAGTACGGAGCACATTTTATTTTCATAATTAGCCATAGCGACATCAGGAGCAGGAATGTACAATCCTATCCAAATGACCAGTGTGGGTATTGTTTTTTTAGCCCAGCACCAGGCACCTAATTTTACTTACCCAGGCCTTAATTGAGGACTGTGATGCACAAAATCTGCATACCAAGGACTCTATTCAGGTAAGATTTGTCCGCCGTTAACTGTGCATTATTCACCTCTGCGGTCACTAATGATAATTAGCTTTTTGCTTACATGATGCAGGGGGACAAACCCGTAAACTGGAGAAAAATAAAGCATAAATAGGGAAAAAGCCAAGAACAGAATTGCCATGAATTGCTTTTGCATGAGGTCCTCATCACAGTTACTGGGTCAGCCTTAATATATGTCCAGCCAGGTCCTCCTCTTACCTTAAGTTGTGATATATTTTAAGTGTTCAGGGCTTGAGGAATTAAAGTACTCATTCATATTGCAATGTCAGGACACTAAAGTATTACTGTGACAGTATGTACTTTACATAGTGATTTCTGTCAGAGTTTAATTCAGCGACTGCTATGTCAACCTAATTTAAAGTGACTTGAAATCCCATTCATTTTTATTTTCCCTAATTTTTATGCTGCTCTTGTGTCAAATGAGTATGGATGCTGCAAGTCCTGAACTTGCATTGCCACATTCATCAACATACACGCTGTTGCACATTTATGCTCACTCCATTCACACTAAAAATGAAGATGGCTTCGGAGTGTGATGGAACTATTCATGATTTAGTTTCTACTTTTTCACCAGTTAATTTTCCTTCACAACACAGAGAAAACTTGCGAGGCACATGAGCTAAGGTCTCTCTCTTAGACATTCATAGATGTGACAAGGAAATCCTTATAATTCAATCAACACTTTGCTTTGGCTGATAATTAAATGCAAATGTTCCAACTCAAACATTAGTTTGGGTGGGTAATTTTGGCATAATCGTGGGTCAGGAATTATGTTGATTGAGGTCTGGCCAAATTGGGTGGACTTTAATGTAATTAAATTCAGGGAAAGAAATCTTGGCTGCTTCTGACAGAAACATGAAATGTGTATTTTATTCATCTTCTGCTATGGTAGATATAAAAACATGCTGTGCTCGCATGAAGAAGTATTCATCAGCGAAGCCAAGCGCTTGTGAAGCCTTAAATGTGATGACTACAGATCTCGGCAGAAGTAGATTGGCTAATGGTATCGAAAATTGAAAAATCCATAAGCACTGTTCCCGTTCTTAGATTTGATTTCTCACATTTGCATGTTTGTTGAGAGGAATTTATTGAAGCATTCACAAAATTGAAAGGCTATTTACCAAATACAGGCAATCGTTTTGCGTCATTTGGGCACATATGAAAAATAAAAGTATTGTTTTCACTCTGGTGAGAGGTTGATGCTTTTAGTATTTAGTGTCTCAATGCAGAGTTGCACATAGTGACTTGTAAAAAGCAGGATAACTCATAGTTCAGACGTCAGTGCATAGTACTGGACATTTTTAGCCACAATAGCATCCCTCTTCACTCACTAATATGGCACTGGTACAGTATATTCTTGGAAAATCAGTATAATACAATACATTCTCATCCCGACTGGCCATTTGGTGACGTTACCTGAACAAGCGTTGATATACCATGAAAAAAAGAGGCTTTTGGCATCCTAATTTGATGCTTAGGGTTAGGATTCAGGTGAAGGGTTTAGGGTTAAGGGGTCGGGATCGTTTTAAACTGGCGTCAAATAAGGACACCAAAAGCCTCCTTTTTTGTCGTTCATTTTGGTCAGGTAGCATCACTATATGACGCGTCGCAATGAGACTGAGCTCTATAATATTATAGCAACTGTCAGCTTAATTTTAGTCCTTAATATGTCAATATGATTGAAGAGATTGGAAAGTGAAGCATTGTAGCTGGATAGTCCCCCTTGTGCAGTTATTTATATAGCACCTTTCAAGAAAAAGAATAAGTAAAAATCAAAAAACGTGAAAATCAATAAAATCTGATCATATAAATAAAACAAATAAAAATAATAAAACAGACATGAAAAACAAAGCCATAAAGCAAATACCAAGCATGACCTTTAACTGAAAGCAACTCCATAGATAGGGGTTATAGCTTAAAGGTGTCCACATTGTCCACAGACCTGCACACTAAGGCGCAATATTTTTTTTTTTTTTTTTTTTTTTTTGGGTCAAGATTTTGGGATTGCCTGCAACATCTGGTCTGAGGATCTCAAAGGGACCTGCTGATGCTATAGCGGCAAAGAAGATCTATAATTTTTGACTGGAGATTCTGCATAGAAAACTAATTTCAGTCCAGGAATGAGTTTAATCAGTGTCTGCAAAACTTGTTCCTGGTTTCCTGGTGAAGTTTCGCTCAGAATTAAATTTCAATGGAATATGTACTGCAAATAATTCAAATGTAATTAACTCATTTTATATGATAGTGAAATAGGGTGAAGTCAGGTAATTTGGGACATCAGGCAAAATGGGAGGAATAAGGTTTGATATATTAGGCTCTTTAAATATTACCTGTCTGTCAATCACCAAACAATTTAGTGCACTGTTGATACAAAGGTCCTTTCCTTCGGACCTTCGTCCAAAGATTTTTAAACAATCATCTAGATTGGTCTAAGAAAACTAGGATGGGCCGAGCAAAGAATGAAAAATCAAGGGTCCCTAAAGAAGATCTCCAATTTTTGACTAAATCATGTGGTATATTGATTTTCTCTTATTGGTGATAAGAGTTCTGCACCTGAAACAATAAGGGTGTGAACCAAAATGGTTATGTGATGTTGCCTTTTATTAACTCTTCTGACTTACATTGAAATCTTTTCAAATTACACTTAGTATTATAGTGACTGTCCTATTTAACCTGAGTGGATTAGGTAAAGTGGGACAAAAAATTAGGCTTAAATGGGGCATTTTTTCTGCAGTGAAATATGTATGTTTTTACGCTACCAGTCCCATAAAATTACAACTTATTGTGCAATCATAAGCCCTTTGTTATATTACAGACACTTTTACCATTTTCATCATGTAAAAAAATATTGAAGATGAAGCAATGATTCCATGCCAGCCATGGTAGTCCAGAAGTAGCCATCATCGTTACACACATGAAAGTGCACACTCGCATGTGTCTGTGCATATCACGCACAAGTTCACAAATTTGTGCTCCTATGCACACTTGCAGGTCTCTCTCCATCTCTCTCACACGCACCTACACAGACACGGGCATTCACATTCACGCACACACACACACACACACACACACACACACACACACACACACACACACACACACACACACACACATACACACACACATCCTGGTGGGGTAGGGAGGTATAGTTTGAAAGGGAATATTTTAATATCCATTGTAAACAATATAACACCAAGGAACCAAGGAAACAGGCAACAAAAGAACAGGGAAAGCATGGCAGAAAGTAAAGAAAAGTATGATCAGTGGAGGGAGGAAAGAATGAAGGTTGTGATGAATGAATATAAGAAGGCTCTGGAGACAGGACCAAGACCACAACTTAGATATCGTTAGCCTCATAGCATAATTGCCATTCTAATTTTTAAAGGTTTTTTTTCTTTTTTTGTTTACAATTCAAGAGAAAGGATTTTTTTGAGGTTTTGAGGAAAAAAAAAAGGAAAAATGCATTTTTTTAACGCAAAAGAACAGGCAGCCGATATCTCAATTTGGCAAAAATTTGACTTAGGAAATCATTCTATGAGGCTAATGATATTTCACAAGGGCATGGACTGTTCCATTGTTAACAAAAAATAAATGACAGAGAATATGCATCTGGTGGGGAACCCCATATGTCTGAGGCAGGTGAAGAAGAGTATTATCATCTATCATGGTTTGGTTATGGCTGAACTCATAAATGGACTTAACCATTAAAAAACATAACATACAATGGCCCTCATTTATCAAACTTGCGTAGGATCTGGTGTAAATATCAGCATTCGCCAGGTGTCACGTCTGATTTACTAAAAGTGTGTATGTCACTGATTTCAGTGTAAAACTGGCGTGGCGTTGATAAATCTGGCGGCAAAAACCATCGTAATTTACATGACACGCCCCTATAAATTCATGCTCCGGGAGGCATAGTCCTGCCCACTTTACGATATGGACTCTTGAAAGACGGCAAAGAAGAAAGAACTTCACTGAGGAGGAAATATAAATTATCACGTCAGAGGTGGAGAAAAACAAAATAATTTTATTTGGAAGCCTTTAGAGTGGCATAAAAGGGAGCTCAGAAGGCTGCAGTTTGGAAAACTATTTTTGCTGCGGTAAACGCCGTTGGGGTGGAAAATCGGAGTGCAGCAGAGGTTTGATTTAATTCATTAGTAGGCTAAATCGAAGTGACTGTTCGCACTTATTTATGTGCATCCAAGCACTAAAATTGATTGAAATTCGCGTTAGACGCACTTATAAGTGTGGCCAAGGTGAACATTTCTCCATTGCCCACACTTATTTTAAGTGTGTCCAAAGCTAAAAAAAATTTTCTTGGCCAAACTTATTTTAAGCGGTACTTTCTAAAAGCAGCACTGGAATGGTCATCAACTGGCGCACTTATAAGTGTGGCCAAGAAAAAAATTCAGCATTGGCCACACGTATAAATGCGAATAACATCGGCCTTAATAAATTCAATTTATAGATCCATGATATTTCATGTTAATATTGCCTACATAATTGACAATCCAAATGCTTTATATGTAGGTAAAAAAAAAGTCCGATTTTAAGATCGCGCTCTGGCGCAGCAATGCACGGACCAGTGGAGGCCAACCAGACTCGAACCTCCAGCTGTCACCATTCGAGGAGCGCGTGGCAGCAGGGCTCCCCCTGCATTGTGGGAATACGAGGCGGTGGGGACATGGATGAGTCCCCACAGCCTCGATTGGAGCTGCATGAGGGTAATTGTTAAAATACAGTCTGCAGGGATCACTCTTCATTGTACTTTTATTAATATTACTCCATGACATTTTATTGGGTGCCACACAAACGAGCAGCCACTCGTCACTTTCCCGGAGGAGATCTTCTCTGTGCTGAAAGTTCCTCTCAAGTCGGACAGAAGCTTATTCCTCTAGCAATAGAAGATCTGCCATTGTCAAAATGTGATCACGGTCAAAGTGTCCATAGGCTGAGCAACAAAAGAAACGCAAGTTAGCTAGTTATTTAATGTACTCTTATGGTTACGCAGTCAAAGTGACCGCAAAAAAAAGAAAAGTTTGATGAAACAAGTGTAAATGTGCATGCGCTAGTAATAAATTTGATTTTCTAAAATAATTACGCGCAAACTTATTTTCCAGTCTGCCTTTAATGAACTTGCGTTTCTTTTGTTGTTCAGTATGTATCTGACTGGATGAGCATCTGACATACCACATTGCATGTCTGCCAAGCCGCGCATTGTCAGCCGTCTGGCCTGACAAGCAGGTTGTCTCAAAATATAAGTTTAATTAATTTCTCAACACAGGTTTCTTATTTATTTATTTATTTATTTATTCATTCATTGATTCATTCATTAATTCATTTATCTATTGTTTTGTATGAGTATTTTATGTAAAGTCCTGTATATCATTTGTAAATGGAATTTGTTACATACTATTTGTGCCCCCTTGCTGGTAAGCTATCTGTTTAGCACCCTCTGGTGGTATGTCTGAAGAAAAACATGATCTGATGCAATACCACTTCTTTGTGATGAAATAGACTAGTGCTTTCTATACTGGACAAAGAAAATTAGGGATCACCCCAATTTTCAAATTTGAAATATTTGATAGTTCAAATAATGTTCCATATCATTTTTCAATATTAAAAATCAGAGTGATCCCTAACTTTCTTTGTCCAGTATAGAAGCTTCTGGCGTCTTCTTGCCTGGAGGGGGCCGGATCACCCAGGAATCTTGTAGATCTTTCCAGAATGTTGCTAGTCTATATAAATGCTGTGATTTTGTTCAGTTGGGGCAGAGTTTTTGTTTTGGCAACAGAGTTACATAGTGGCATTAGAGTGTTATTATAAGATTGCACAGTGGATTATTTATAGAAGTTTTTTTTTAATCAGTGAAGAATAAATTTGTTTAAGTTGTCATTGCTGGTTTTCTTTGTTGTGATTTTCAAGTCATAACACTATTTAGCCTATTTATTAATTTTACTAAGAAGAGCGACAACAGCATGACGCCCGCATCGCTGCATATGGTTTATTACTCATTTTGACGGCTGCACTCGTACCTGCAGGTTGTTCGCTGGTTTCAAACCTGCTTACACCTGGTCTGACCTGGCGTGAGATTTTTGCGGACTGTTCGCTCACGTTCAGATTGATAAATGCCGATCCTTGAGGGAGATCTGGTGCACACCCATTTTTTTGGTGTACGTACGTTTGATAAATGAGGGCCAATGTGTTTAATGGAGCTGAATTGTTTGTTGTCCTTTGGAACCATCAATGATTGTTCTATTTTACCTTACCAGCTATTC
The DNA here is from genome assembly GCA_029692085.1 of Gymnothorax javanicus. Taxonomy (NCBI): domain Eukaryota; kingdom Metazoa; phylum Chordata; class Actinopteri; order Anguilliformes; family Muraenidae; genus Gymnothorax; species Gymnothorax javanicus. Next base: position 33,706,240 of record CM056198.1, read on the forward strand.
CATTTTACATGAACATTGGAGTAAGGTAGTGGTTCTTGATGTGTTTGAAGGTCCAAATTCTCTTAAGCATTTAGCTTAGCTACATATTTTCTTTTTAGAAATGTTAGAGATCCATAACAAGTTGTAAAAATGACACTTAAGGTAGTCTTAAAAATTTGTGTTTTTCTTGGCAGTTTACCCAAAAGTGTCCAAAATTACCTGAATTCACCAAACAATATCACAGAATATCTATCATCAATGGTCTATCAAAATGGGTATGGATGTGCCTTATTTTATTTCCCATACTTTAAAGGCCTTGCCAATATGAAGATGGGAAACAAGAGGCTGGCCAAGGTCCTACAATGCATTAAGCCACTTATTTTAATTTACTTGCTAATAATTAAATGTAATTAGTTTTGCATGATTACAGCCTTGTGTATTTCATTAGTTGTTATTGAAAACAGAGCTTCCAATATAATTTATGTCCTTTCCCAAATTTAATTGAAAATGTAATGGCCCTCTGTTTGTTTTGTAAATATGTTCATAAAGCTGATGATCAATAATGGATATGCACTCAAAGACTCATAGGGATATGTTAAGTAGGCATTGTGAGAGAAATATGAAAACTACAAAAACCACCACTAAAAATTTCATCAAGAAAAAAATGTAACTTGTGAAATCATTGAATAATCCATGCTTTGCCCCTTCAATAACATCCACAGAATCTAGCACCCAGCCTCTATTTTGCTATCTGAATTACAAGCCCATTTCTGAAAATGTTGGGATAAAATACACAATAAAGAAAGAAAACAGTTATTTTTCAATCGTCCGTGACCTGGACCATACAACAACAAAATATTAAATATTTTTCCTTCTCCACATCATTGTTCTTTTGGAAATAAACACTTATTCCTAAGTGCACGCCGGCAATACATTTCAGAAAGTTTGGGACAGGGGTGCGCTTACCGCCATGTAATTATCAGCTTTCCTTTTAAGAATCCTCATTTTCCTTTTGTTTTAATAATCTTCACTTGAATTTATGGAAGTAATGATGAATGAGTCTCTTGGCAAGGTTTTCTGAAGTATACCCAGCAAATGCGGCTGCAGCCGACAGAAAATCCAGTTGGGTCACACTTTAGATAAAGTGTTGCTCATAAATCTGATGCCAGATGTGACAAATACAATGTCACTTAGCTGACAATGTCACCCTTTAAAGCATTTGGCCACTAGCTAAGTGACATTGTCAATTATATCACATCTGGCATCACATGCTGAATAAGGATGTGTTATTTCACCCTTTACAAAGCATGACATTTGCTTCTGTATGATTTATGAGGACACTATGTTTCATTTATGAAGGCATTATACATGCTGTATAACACCTTTATGAGCAACACTTCATCTAAAGTGTGACCTCAAGTTGGTTTTTGATCTGGTGCTATCTGAGGGATTGAACAGCAGGGGCACTCAATGCTGATTTTAAATAACATCCTTTGCGCAGAGATTCCCCAGATTCCATGTATCTTTGAATAATATTATGCACTGTATAGGATGAACTCCCCTAAACCTTAGAACAGCACATTGAGATCCTGTATTTTGTTTTAAAACTCTTGGATTATAAGTTTATAAGGTAAAACATTAAATATTTGTCTTGTCTTGTATTCAATGTAACACAGGCTCAAGATTATTTGAAAGTGACTTTCTTTCTTTTTTTTACCTGCATTTTCCCCACCATCCCAACTTCTCTAAGAAATGTGGTAGAACTCTGTGTCCAAAGTTCATTGGCATTACTCATCTCCATGCTTCCTCATTTTTAATTTTACCAAGTTGTTTGGGGAGGGCTTTCTTTTTTGACATTTTATTTGGCCAAAAATTATTTGCAAGCGTGGCAGACTTTTCCAGCCACCTGCTAATCTATGCCAGATGCCAGTTCTCGCTGTCATGGCCTGTGCAGCAGGGCAGTTCATAAGAGTCTGCAGATTCACCATTTACAGGGACTGCAGGGAGAGGAGGGTTTCAGTCCCTGAGGTCGTCACACTTCCAGCATCCATGACTAACTCCTCCGGTTTATCAAGCACCTGCAATGGACCTCACCAACTGCACATTCAGCAAGATGATAGTGCTGCTTCAGTAGTGTGTTCCAGGAAGAGAAAAAGCAGCAGGATCAGACGCACACGCACGCACGCACACACACACACACACACACACACACATGCACACGCGCACATACACACACGCACACACACACACTTTATGTTCTCACTTTGTCCCAAATTGATAGGAGGCCGCTGTTGGATTTGGACAGGTCTGCAAATGCCACTGGGAGTTCTAAATTGAGAAAGAAATAAAAGTTCTTGTGTTTTCTCTTCTTCCAAACAGTGAAACCTTAAGTGCCAGGGGACATCGGCATCTCCTTTCCACACAGAGGCAGACATATGAGGGGAAAACCACTGAAATCGAGCCATCTGCCAAGCAGCCTGTTCCTGATTTAATAATGAACCCCTTGGGGTCTAAGAGAGACTCCTGTGGGATTTCCTGCGGACCATCAGCTATCTTAAGCTCCAGAAACTGAAAGTTCAGCCGAAGAATCGCCGAGAAGTGTAGTTGATCCAGTTTTTTTTGGGGAAATGCAATCCCTCTCCGGATATAATTACTGCACAACCTCATAGTTCTTCAGCAAAACAGGAACGGAAGTTGGTTACAAATCAGAAATCTAAATAGGCTTGGAAAATGGACCAATTTTTAAATTAATTGAGAAATATCCCCTAGTCAGGATGGCACAAAGAGTGCTTAACTTCAATGTAATTACACATTGTGGCAGCAACTAATATAGAACCCAAGTGTGGGACTACAGGGATTACAATACATCTCCTTAATAACCCTGAGCTTGATATAACCCTTCACACAATATACACACATTATTGAATTATGTGCCATAAAATCAGTGTAATGGCCTTTAGATTACCTATTATCAACCTCTGGAATGAATCTAATTATTACGTGACTGCCACTTTCACAAATCACGCACTTGGTGCCTATGATGTATTGCCCTTGCTTGTCAATGAATTGAATGTTTTTTTTTACTTAATTTCAAAAATAAGTAAAGGTTCAAAAGTTGTAGGTTTTGACTGAATTAGGGAAAATGAATGGAAATATGACATAAAAAAGACCTACCAGTTCTAAAAAGGACTGTGAATATATGTAAAATATCACACTAAAGAAGTCTTTTCTGCAATATATTGACTTGATTTTTTTTCTTTTAAAACACTCTTTTCCAGCTTAGTAAATAAATCATGTCACATTCACATTGAATTCAGATGCAAGGTTAAAGAAAAGTTGGCTGAATCCGGGCCAATATACTGTTTCCACAGTGTTTACATTATCAGGACGTCCTGTTTCACATTCAGCATTATCCTCACTGTCTATTAGAGCATGTTCCTAGATAACCAGCTCCCAAGACACTGAATGTGATTTGTCTTGACCTGACACCGTGACGAAAGCATCGCGAACCATGACCATTTGCACTGCTCACACGCTTTTGGAGAGTGGGTGGTATTGGCATTTTTGCAAAGGATTACCATTGCCCATCTCCCACTTCATCGCTAAGAGTATCCCCCCTGGAGAAGTATAAAGCTGTCACACTCACTAATATTTCAATCTCTTCCTCAGAGGGGATTTCCTCCTGCATCCACAGTACACGTCCCCTGTCATCTGAGAGCAAAGACACGGCACTGAGGTCTTACGTGTTGTTGTACTTTGTAATATTCTTCACAGCACCGCCGAATCAACAGTGTAAACGCAGCTTGACACATGCTCTGGTAAATACAGTGGTAAGGCAAAATAGCAGAAAAAACCAAGACTGTATCAGTGTGCAATTACTAATAAGCAGAGCCTATATCTTAAGAATAGCTTCAATCCTTATTGCAATGCTGTTGTGTATGAAGACATTCCACTACTGCGGCAAAAATTACTTCCAGGGGAAAGACATTGATTAAGGATGCCAGTCTTATCCAATTTTGTTAACATCACTTCACTTATGGTACAAATTGCACATCTCGGCTATGAGCAAGCTGGTTAAATATTTGAGGAGACATACCAGAAGATTTGGGATATCTGAACATAGTCTGAACTCTGGGTAATTGAATTACAGGTTTGAAAGAGATGTAATTTACTTTCTGCTCCAGAGCTTCCAATTGACTCTGTGGAGCTTAATCTGATGACAAGGTAGGACATGGAAGACATTCCCGAAGCACATGAAACCACTTGACATTGTTTATCAGTGTGTATGGAGGGGCTATTATTTCTGGACTACGGGACATCAAGAGTGAAAAGTTCTTATGCCACTGGATGCACCTGATCTGCTAAAATGGCCTTATATCACCTTAAAGTTCCCTTAACATGTCTGCATATGCACAGCCAATTAGCAAATTCAAGTTATTTCAAAATATGTTCCTTCGTGGCATCACATGGGCACGAAGGGCTGATCAACTTCAGCCAACTAGTCAATCAGTTCCTTCATTATTCTGCGAGGTCGTGCCCTCACAAAGTACAGATTCTGAAATAACTAGTAATGGCTAGTTGACTATGCCTGGCCACATAAAAAATAAGACCGAGGAAGACACAAAATAGACAAAGGTGACAGCTAGGTTGAGCATAGCTGGCAAGCAAGTGGCATTTTCCTCACCCAAACATTGCATTTCTGCCAGCATGTGATTTGCATTGTGATTGTAGATGCTTACCCATTTTGAAATGGGGAAATATCCCCATGTGGAGGACTCCCCAATGTGCATTTTCATAACTGCTGTAAAGTGGCCATCATGATGTACCAACTGATCTCATCCTTTGAGCACTTTCCACTGTGTGTATACACTTGGATTTTGAAATCTGGCAGCCACTCAAAAGACCTTCCAGCTGAGTTCTTCAATTGTACAGTTAGTGTGCCAGTTTATGTAAACATAGACCACCAACAGCTGTTCACTTTACCTACAACACCCCCCCACCCCAACCCTCCATTTCCCAATTTTATAGGTCATTAGATGGCCTCTCTTCAAATAAGGGTAATTTGCATAAATGTAGCATAATTGCTTATGAAACTTGGGCTGCCAACTCAAAGTTTGCAAATGAATAATTTTTTAAGCTGCGAGAGGTATAATTGGTTCCGCGTGCCGTGACAAAAATAAATTACTTGAAATAAAAAGCTTCATGTTGATTTACGAGTCCAACAGCATCTTTGTGGAATGCATTGTACGTTAGAAACTGTGTGAAAAGCAGAGTCCTCTGCCTCTCACTGCGGTTACCACACCAGTATAGCTTTGGAGAATACAATAAAGGAAAAATCCTAGCCTCGGGCTCATACTGAAGTGACAAAGTCAATGAATGATGCTATCCATTAAGTGACTGCTTTTAGAAAAGCAAAGGTTTTCTCCTCACAATAAACAACAGTAATAGGGCTTCCATATACAGAAGAAAGGTACAGCACATTGGGCTCTTAGGAGAGGTGACCAAACCCTAAATAATGGCTGGAAGGTGCAGCAAGCAACAAATCCCAGCATAATTGCTGACATATAACTTGCAACCTGATACTGACACAAATGCTAAAGCAAAAAAAAAAAAAAAAAAAAGTACACTTTTAGGTATAGCTCTATACAGTAACTCAACGGACTGACTACTACTGATACTGCATTCACTTGTTACTGTTGCACGTTAGTCATTAATTATGTAAGACTGTGGCAAGACAAGCCGTTTGTCTCCCAAGTGGGATTTGAGAATGATTAGCAAAATTGACCATTAAATTATAACCCACTTATCCAAACTCAGGGCTGCATGCACCACAACAATGTACAGACTTCCAGGAATATGTGCACCACAACTGTGTGCAGATTTACCAAAAATGCTTGTGGAGATGTTAAATTAGCCAGTAAACAGCTTAAATTTGGTAAAGAGGAAAAATCAGCTTTGTCGGTATCCTTCCTGTGCCACACTCCAATGTCTGCATGCAAATTCAGATCGATCAGTCAACCGATTGTTGAGAAAAATGGATTCAGACAGAAGGATGAACAGTGTCTTCCACATTTTATGGCAGGCCTCATTTTATGGCAGGATGTTGGGACACTGCTGGCTTTGCTAGATGTGAGTTTCTCACACACACAAATTTGTAAGTGTAAGGAACCATGATTATCTCCAGTTCTGTTTTTTTTTTTTGTTAGTCACTGGCTTGCCTTAACCCCAGCCTTTTTTTTGGCCCTGAGAATTGTATTAGAGAAACCCACTTATATGGCACATTGGTACTTTATGTGGCAACAGCTGGTACCACAAATGCATGTTTTTCTAAGCATAAATTCATTTATACAGTACCAGTCCAAAGTTTGGACATACCCGCATTTTTCCTACAATACACGTCAAAAAAGAAAGTTCCCTTTCCTTGGCAAAACAAATCTAATCCTTAAATCCATCAAACCAACCACCATTTGTTGTCATAACTTCTGAGCATACTTATATATATATATATATATATATATATATATATATACTTTTTTTTTTCACGAGGGCAGTCGCATGGCTATGATAAGTTTGCAGCTGAGTGGCTGTCCAAGTTCCCAAAGATGTGCTGCACTTGTGGTTTGCTTCTCAATTACCTTTTTGCCCAGTAAGTCCCAAAACAGCTTGAGTTTAATGCAGCCGTTGGAAAAGGGAAGGAGCTTGTTTGTCGGTTTACTCTGCGAAATATGGCTTCTCTGAGAATTCCAAAATTTTGGACAGTGTTCAAATGAGTAAATTGTTCTCTTTTAACTTGTGATGGCTTATCTCTTACCAGATTCCATTTGAGATTACATAGAGAAGTTAAGTCGTTTAAATTTCTCTAAAATCAGAGTGCTGTGACATTAGCAAAGTGTAATCAAACATTTAACTGGTACAATATGAGTTTGATCCAAGGTAATGCCAGTTATATTGACAGTTTGCAAGATGGGCAATCATGCTATTTCACAGGCAAATCTAAGTTGGTATATCATTGAAGGTCAGGGACGCCGCTCAGCCCATGGGCGCTGCCATGACAGAATACCTACTTCCGCTGTCGGTTTTGTGTTTCTGGTAGTGTTGATGCCAATGACAGCAACAAACAGAGCCAGCTAGCCCAGACAGCAAAAACATCAGAAATAATGACATCAATAGGATGATCATCATTTAACCACTCACCGCTGAACATAAGCTTATATATATTCGGTAATAAAAGCACAATAACGTCTTTGTAAATATATTTAATTGTTCCGGTGTTTGGATAACTGAAGGGAGCTTTGGTTTAATGAATAACCCTGCCTTCCACAGAATAGCTGCTGCATGACTACACGATTTCCCTAATCTGGCAATACACAAGCAGTTGGCTTGAGCAGTACTTTAGGCTACCTATTTTGTTACTATGGAGGTAATTATATGCCTCCGTGTTTTTATAATTTTGCAATTCTTCGCCATCAATGCCGAAAACAAGGTAACTGGAGGCACTCGAGTGCAAACCTTCGCCATGCCAGCACAGTCGCAATCTTGCTTAGTGAACATGGCACTTGAGAAATCTAAGGTTTATCACATAACTGAAGTACTTTTCTCATAGCCCAGGTCATGAAATATTCTTGACATGTCCCTATATTTCACTTTTGCGAAAATCGAAATTTCGTGTTCTTGTGTTCCAATTCCGCACAGCGGAAAAACAAATTCGCGATAGGGGTCGACCGATCAATCAGCCGGCCGATTAATTAGGCCCATTATTAGGCATTTTGACTTAATCGGCATCGGCCGATGCCAGCCCTCTCAAGGCCGATTAAAAATGACTGCAACAAACAAATTCTGCAAAGTGCAGACACATTGGCTTGCTGGTGAATATTCAACAACTGATCCGGGTGTGCCATCTAGTGAGAGAATAGTGTAACTGCGTACATAAATAGAGCAGCTCCATGTCCGCTGGAATCAACATCTGCGCACACGGGCTATGGATCGAAACGGATGTTTAAAAAAAAAAAAAGCCCATTCGCACGTACGACCTCGCGCCATGAAAACCATCTTTTAAACCAGTAACCACTAAAATCGAGAAACTGTACAAGTATAATTTCTATTGTATTTCATTGTAATTCCACATGACTTTGTAAGTTTTCTTGATGCAAATAGAATGACTTCAGTTTATGTATTCGTTCACTCATTCATTCTTCGTAAATTATCGACGGTAAGATGGGCTACTTGATTTTTTTTTTTTTAAGTATTCATTTGATTAAATTAACAAACTAAATACATATCTGCGTTTGCTGATGCGCTACTGAAAGAGCTGGTCATTTCTTGCTTTTTTCTTTCCAGTGCATTACTCCGCCATTATGCAGGAAATTCTAGGAAACCGGTTTTAAAAAATCCAAAAGGACTTAACTTCCCACCATCTCCCTCTTTCCAAAAACTCCAAAGAAAGTTCAAAATACCACCTTCTCTCCCTGCTAGTGATAACAACGTATCACAATGCAGCCTGACACGGCGGGCATCGAAATGCGTGCTCTGCCAAAAGTTCTCTGTTAACACAGCAAAGAGCGTAATGTACAGGACATCATCTTTGCACATGCGCGTCGTATGTATGTACACATCCTTAGCTACAAACGCCCGTGTTGGCGATTTTAGTCATTATTTGATGAAACAAATATTATGTCAAAATTAAAAAAAAATAAAAATTCTAGATTAAAAAATGTGAAAAATTAAGTGTGCACACACACAAATTAATAACTCGTTGAAATTTATTAAAAGCGGTAGATTGCAATGGAGGGCGATTTCAAAATCCGCAGGTGAATAAAATTCCCTAAAAGCGGTATACCGCCAAAAGCGGTAGAGTTGGCATGTATGGGATCGGGTTCCTCACTAAACGCGTTGTGAATGGACTGAATTTTCGCATTGTGCCGAAATTGTCCCAAAGCGTAAATTAGATTGTCCCGGATCAAATTTTAGTGTCATTTGGACAAGGGGACAATGTTAATTTATGGCTATATTTTCAGGTTTTTCTGTGTTCAAATAAATGATACACTGATGTTAACCAAGCCATTACTTCCATTTTTTTCTATTTTTCGTCCGACTGGTCTTTCTTTGTAATAAAGCATGTATAATCTCAACCCAATCAAGCACAATCAAGTGTTAAACGTGTTTTTTTGGTTTGTTTTTTGACAACTTAGGCTATCACAAATATGTATGCCGAAATGATGTCACATGAACGTAATAATATTCATATGACTATGAAGACAAAAGAAAAACAAAATAGAAATTGAATTTCATAGAATTTAATTAAAAAAACAGATCAGCAATGAACAAGCTTGTTAATTTTTGAATATGGGTCTCTCAGGCCTCGGCTATAAGGAGGGGGGAAAAAAAAGCAAAGCAACACTAACAGCTGGACTGAAAATCTTTTGGAAAGGATATAATTGCCTGGAGCCCACCGTAGATCCCCAAAAGAGTAAGCTTCCGATCACAGTTTTCCCCATTAAATTCCACTGTGTGGTTCCAGACAGAGATATGAGACAAAATATTAACACTGCTGCCGGGATCACCAGCACCCCAGTGGAGTTCTGGGGGTTAATAGGACCGCCCTGTAATTTATCATTAAAAAAAAAAAAAAATCGGCATGATATATCGGCCATCGGCTGCCCTGCTATCTAAATATCGACATCGGCATCGGCCACTTAAAAACCCAAATCGGTCGATCTCTAATTCGCGAGTTATAATTTAACCTAAATGAACCATGATAGCAGCAGCAGCGACGATGACATTGTTTGTATGTATCTGAACCATAACGTTAGCCTCGCAGTCTACATTTGCACTGATGTAGCCAACGAACGTTTTCCTTCTTGATGTCCAGACCTGGGGCTGTTTCAATAAACTTAACTTGTCCAACCCAGACAAAGCTTCGTCATAATTTGCACCTCAGCGATGCACAGCTTTGTAATTTGGTGTACAAATATTCAAAATATGAAAACGTTAATCGAAAAAAAACAACAACTATGATTAGCTAGATCTCTAACTACTATGAAAAAGTAAACTAACTGAGCACATAGCTATAAGATGTCATGTTAAATTTTAGTGGTAACTGAATACAAGCTATCTAGCTAATCAAAAGGTTCGAATGCTTGGACATCAATAAAAACAAGTCATTTCATTGGCTAAAAGTACAGTTTCGCCGGCGGATTTTCGCAGAAGCTTAAGTCCGTGCGGATGTTTTTTCTGCCGCACAGAAATTCCGCCTTGGTGTGCAAGCTTACATTAGAGCCCATGGAATTAGCTCCTATAAAAATCCGCGCGAATAATCCGCATGGGAATTCACGCTTGGTGTGAATGGGCCTTTGGCCTGCTTTATCAAGCTGTTTTTTGAATGTTGAGGCATAATGGCAAGTAAAAGACAGCATGAATCTGGCGCTGAAAAACGGAAGACGAGAAAACTGACGCCCTTGCATCCCTTGCTGGTAAGTCCATGTTTTATAGGTCTAATTGTTTAGCTAACGTTCAGTGATATTGCTCATAGCTAATGTCAGCAACCTAGGCTAGGTTACTTAGCAATTGGATTTGACGTAGCTCTAAGCCCTAAGTTATATAGGCAAATCTATATTTCACAATGCAACACGCAGTTTAGTTGGTCGGCTTTTTATACCGTATGTTGGGGTTCCATTCCATCTGAGGCTATGGAAAGGGCGACATCTGCTGGTAAATTTTCGAATTTTTCATGGTTGGGCCAAAATATGGTATCTTCACTTTTAGTCATTTACAAAATGCCACCATTGTTTTGTTTAATGTGTATAATTAGAGTATATAGATATTTAAGGTATTTGTCTACGTTCCACTAAATTAACATAATATAATAGGTTAATATAATTCTCCTATCATTTTGAAATACACAGGCTACGAGATAGTTATGACATAATGAAGTGCTTTACAGATAAACAGCAGACTTAAGCTAATGCATATGATATTTTTGAGTCACTTTTTATCCTATTATGAACAGTAGTACAACATGATATTTCTGTCATCAGAAAATCCTAACATTTTGGTATTTTTATTTAGCTTTGTTCTGTGATGACAATTTGTTTTATATATTACTTAATATATACATTTTCATATTTATGTATATATTTATATTTATATATGTATATTTTATTTTAGAATAAATAGCAAAGGTTGGAGTGGAACTCGGAAGGTTTTTTATGTATGTGTGTTTCGTGGGGACTCCCTGACCGGGGGGGGGGGGACTGCCTGACCATCTCCCTGACCATTTATGACCAATTATGCTTAGGGCCTCCAAAAGCTTAGCAGCGGCCCTGTTGAAGGTATTATAATTACAGTATATGCAAGCAATTTTTTAACAATTATTACATGGTCTTTTTCAGAGAAGCTAACACAGCAGACATTGTTCAAATAAAATCCCTATTAAAACAGATTTATTGAAATCACATAATTTTTTTTAAGATTAGCATGAGAGCACTGCCAGGAAAGATGTGTATGTGTCTTTCTACTTTGTCCATGTGCCCACTAGAATGTGAGAGTAGTTAGTATGCAGACATTATGAGGACTCGCCTTCAGAAATTGCAGCGCTTGCAACCTGGTTTCTAATGAGAGAAAATGCACTGCAATGGGTCACACATTTTGGTCAGAGGCTATTACCCCTTATATATTAAACATGAATATTCAATTATTCTGTACACTGTTGCCATTGTGGACCAATAAATCATCATCATCACTCCATAAAATGAAGACGAACAGTGCGCAGAGGAATCCATTATTCATTTTGTTTATAAATGTATTTCTAAAACATTGATAAAGGCTAGGTTGTCTTCTTTTTCTTAGGGGCCACTGACTGTCAATAAAAAGTAAACTGTGTTTAATAAATAGAAGACTGGAGTTTTCAATATAAGAACAGAGAGAATAGTCAGAAGACAGTTCAAGGTCAGGCCGGAGTGAACAGGTACACTGGGGGCCAGGCCAGAAGGGACTGGTCCGAGGGGACTTGATGGGGTGATTGATTTGACACTCAAGAAATAGAACAGTTGCGAAAAATAAAAATGTGACACGTGTCGTTGCCCGTCACACGGCACTAGTGAGTGTTACCCCATTGAAATGAGCAGAACCTATTTTCTGACATGCGTCATACGCCACCAGTGGGCATTGGGCTTAAAACTGACTGTAAATCAAGACAAAACAGCTTAGTCTTAATCAGGGTCCAAAATGTTGGAACAAAGATGTATAGCAACAATCGCTACACAAAGATAAATTAGTATAGCAATGGCTGAAATTTGTGTAGCACAATTTCTTTCAGGTCTTTTGCCCATTTTCTACTTTTTTCTATTCTGAGCATGTTAGATTGCCATGCCTGTCATTAATCTGTATCGCAGGGGGAGGGGGGTTGGGGGGTGATGTCCAAATTATTTTTATTATTATTATTTCCATGAATGAATGTGAAAAAGAAATGTAACTCTGAGGCCATTTTGACAGCAGAATTTTTCAATAAGACCATTGCATTATTTGGATTGATTCATACATAACCTTTTTTAAATCATGTTACATACCTTAGCTTTCAGACTCTGAATGACAAAACATAGCCCACCGGCTTCATAAACTTTGTACTTGCTGGTTGCTAGTCTAATGACAACAGGCGATTCTGAACGTCAAGACATGGTTTTGGAATGGAAGGTTTGGAAAGTCCTCCTGAATTCCAGGACAAATTTCATTTGACAGTGTAAAGGAAACTAGTAAAATGCATCAATATGCATTAAATAGTAGGCTAATAACACATGTCTGTCAGTGGGGTCCTTTTGCAACCTAAAGCAAATTTCAACCAAACTCACACACGTGATAGGCTATGAATTTAATGTCAATCTTACCGCTTCTGTGTCCCCCTCAAAATGAAAACTGCTTGCCACATGAGGATCATTATGGCCAAACAGCTGTTCTATTTTAGCATTTGGAAGCCAGAGCCTCCAGTGCCTGCTTCTGTAATTCTCTAAAGTTTCCCTCTCCTCCTTTGTTTTTTGACATTATCGTCTGCTCTCTGTAATATTTTTTGCGCGTCTCCAGAGTGTTAATGCAACAGGGGACAAGCAAGGCCATTGGTAAAACAAATTTCCAAACAAGCCTGCATTTGTAAACTTTTGGGACGAAAATAACCAAATTAAATAAATTGTTTTTTTTTGTTCGCAAGAAAACAGTTTTTCAGACATTTTTATAGCATAAGGAAAATATACATTTAGATACGAAGAAATTGATTGAAGAATTGAACACCCGCAATAGTGAAGTGCAACCATCAAAAGTGGTTTATAAAGCTATAAAGTTTTGCGTAACTTAAGATGGCAGCATCATATCTTGCATGCAAAAGCAATATCGATGACGGCTGAAAGAAATAATGGAACCAGAACAAAATAATTTTGGGCTAATGAGAACAAGCGTCCAGCTCAACTATGCGGTAGCCTGCTAGGACTAATTCCAGTATGCCCAGTGACCAGTCCACCACTGACAACATCTGAAAAGCGAAACATGAGTAGTGCATTACGGCTGACCTGCGAGAAAGCTAGGCAGGCGGGGAAGCTAGCAACTAGATTATTGCCAATGATGAAATAGGGCAACAGCAACAATCACACTGAGGGAACAATGTTGCATTGCAAATTTAGCGACGCAAAAGCAGATTTGCATTGCGCAATCGCTGTTTTTGCATCGCAAATTGCAATGCGATACCAGATATTTCAGACCCTGGTCTTAAAAAGGAACATGCGTGTTCACAGCATCAAAATAAGGTACAGAAAAAGACATTTATTTCAGGGATATACTCAAAGCAGCCACTAAACAACATAACTTGAAAAATCCAGCAGCGCTATCTTTACATTGTTAAAGATTTGTTGGGCATCCAGGTTCAGCTGTAGAAGCCCAAGTAATCCTGATGGAATAAGCAATAAAATTGGAGAAATTTCACCTTCGGGACTATACAAGGCCAAACCAACATTATAATAGCTCAAGAACAAGAAGCTGAATGTCTTACAAGGGCCAAGTCTAAATTCTGATCTCAATCATTCTGTGGCTTTATACAAAAAATGTGGAAAATTTTGGGCCATAAGTATCATCCAATCAACCTGCATTTTGTTTCATGAGTTGCCCGGTGCCAGCAAGTGTAATCTGGCAAATAAATAAATAAATAAATAAACAAACAAATAATAATAATAAAATAAAAATACCAAGCTATTTGGGCCTAAAATACCACAGTAAAAGGACTGACTCAAAAAATATTTTAGAGTATCATTTGTTTTCTAGAACTTATAATTTTTTCATGTAGCCGGGTGAACAAGGGGTATAGAGTGTTTTAAAAACGTTTTATTAATGTTCTATTATCACTAGGGAGAGTCATGGCATTAAAGGCATTTCTTTTCTGAAACAACTATGGCAAGCCGTTTTAACATTTAATAGCTAGACTGGATATGTGTTGCAGATATCCTCTATTCAATTCTTCCTAGTCAAAACGAGCATTTAAGATATCTACAATGACACTCCTCCTATCCACAATTGTCATTTAAATATCTTGTCAAGGATGAATGACGCCACTTTTTTCCATTCATGTGAATGGGGTTTCTCATTAAAGATATCTACATTTCAGTTGCAGATATCTGCAAAAGTGAATTACGGATATCTGCCACTGAATTACGACTAGTAGTAACTCCAGTTTGAGATATCTACAATTAAATTTTGACTAGTCAAAATTCCAGTTCAAAGATATCTTGAATTGCCCTCAATTCAAGATATCTACATTTCCTATGTAGATATCTTAAATTAAGCTTTGCCTAGTCAGAGTGTCATTGTAGATATCTTTAACTGGATGTATGTCTAGTCAAAATTAATTAGTAGATATCTCAAACTGGAATTTGGGATATCGTAATTTAATTGTAGATATCTGCTATCAAGTTACAGATATCTCGGAGAGAAATTTGATAAGAGATATCTCAAATTGGAGATATCTTTCACTTCCATTGTGCCTAGTCGAAATGTAATTGAAGATATCTTGAATTAGAGTTTTGACTAGGCGAAATGACGTCGCAGATATCTGTATGCCAGAAAAGGCGGGAGCGGCGCAAGCGTGCTGATTCAAAGCTGCATTCAAACGCTATGTCAGAGCAAGCAGAGGCCGAATGTGTTTTTGATCGTGTTTTTAATATCGAACCGGTGCAACGACATGAGCTGTCAAATGCACAGGGTTTAACGTTACATTCTGCAACAAGACGACTCTTTTTCAGCTGTTACTCCAGGGTGCGTTTTCCAAAAGCGATTCACAGTCAATGGGCCCAACTATAGGTAGCATCTGTGATTTCGGGGAAAAGCACCCCCATGTGGGTCCTCAAGTGTGTCCGGAGACCACAAATATTCGACACGTGATAAATTTCTACCACAAGTCTCTAGTGAGCGAAGCTCTGTTCGCCACAAAATTCCTTGGTGATAAGCTCTTTCTATTTTATGGCATTTTCTAACAATGTTATCCACAACAGCAACCGCCATTTCTTCCGCTAACGCTGCACAACAATTTGACGAGTCATAATGACGTTTGAGATATCTTTAATGTTCATTCTGCCTAGTCAAAACTGAATTACAGATATCTACATTTGTCAGTTGGGATGCGTACACAGCAAAGTGTCGCTTTCAGTGCGTCCTGCTGATATCTGTAATTCAGTTGTGACTAGTCAAAAAAGTTTTCCTAGTCAAAATGACTTTTATAGATATCTTGAATTAAAATTCTCAAGTCACAATGTAATTACGACGAGTCAAAATGACGTTGTTGATATCTGCAATGTTAATCCCGGATAGTCAAACTTCGCTATTAAATGTTAAAACGGCTTGCCATAAACAACACGGTTACGTAAAGAGTTGCAAATTCCTCGCATTAAAATGCGCCGTTTCTTTAAGAAGAGCATAGGTTCTGATCGCGCGAGATTGCTGAATGTTCGTTAATACGTTTTAGATACGGAAAAAGAACTGGAAAAGCTGAGTGACAATGTGGTTTGCATTTCTGTGCGGCTTCGGGTGATATACCTCATAAATATCGATAAAACACAGAAATAATTACCATCGTTTGTAGACGCGAGTGTGATGAAGTTGTCAGGCTAGGATAGTGAGTGATAATTTTTCTGTTCTTGCTGATTGCAACAGATTTGCTAAAATCAGTTTGGCTGCGTGATATCCGTGCCATGCTAAAGAACAAGCTACACAGCAGTTCGGCGTAAGTGGGGAAAAAATGCACTTTTTATGTACCGAATCTAATCGTAATGGTGTACGTTGAATACATTTTTAACTGTACATGTTTGATATGCATTCGCCTGAACCAGGGGGGAGATATAAAGCCGTGTTGAGATCCAGGCGTGTATCGTTGCAAGCTGGCTACACCCTGAAGTGAGAGTAAGTGCGTTTTCCGTGGTTTTATATGGAGAAATTTGTTTGCCGTTAATGTGAAAATGTTTTACTCATGAATGTACGGGAAAGTTTCTGGTCAACTAATGCACTTTATAAGGAAATGACTGAATTCATTTTGCGGTTGAATGATTGTATTTATGTTGTTCCTTTTTTGCTTTCTTTGTATAAAGGAGCCACTAATGTTGTCTAGCAGGCTAGGTATACCTAAAGTGCCTAGTTAAGACTGTTGTCTAGCGAAGTCTATTTTAACTAGTAAAGGTGAACTCAATTTGCCTTGGAAAATTAATTTGTTCAGTAAAGCCAAATTGTATAGTGAAATGTAAATTGCCTTGTAACTGGAGGGTCTAATTGTCAGTTGTAGCCGTTCATGCACTGTGTTACTTTGAGTAACTTACCAACGCTGGTGTTGATTCTTTTTTATGCTGTATAGTTTGATGGAAAACTTTGGTATTAATTGTTTAGAAAAACTAAAAGAAGGAAGGATATTGGTAAGAGTACCACCCACAACCTCCAGCAAAATCTAAA
Organism: Gymnothorax javanicus; assembly: GCA_029692085.1. NCBI lineage: Eukaryota > Metazoa > Chordata > Actinopteri > Anguilliformes > Muraenidae > Gymnothorax > Gymnothorax javanicus. The sequence continues at coordinate 33,723,181 of CM056198.1, forward strand.
AAAATCACAACTTTATCGGCTTACCTTAATGTTTAGATGCCAAGTGAAATATTTGGGTGTGGAAAAACGTCGACCGTACATCGAATAAAGATAATTTACACTCTAATTTCTACAGCGGCTATACGTGCTACTAGCTTATAAAGGTGGCAGCCATGACACTGTTGACAATACTGGGGCATGCGCAGCGTATGCATAGTTCATGATATCACATTGGTACGCGCATGCAGCGAGGGCGAGCGCTCAGTTTCCATGCGCTAGTGTGTTCAACATCCAGCCGTTTGTGTCCATGTGGGGTTTTGTTATTCACATCTGGACCTTTGTTTGAGTAGTAATTCGCGTACTTAAGCTTGCCTAGCGCCTAACAACATTAAGTTTGGAACTTACATCGAAGTTGGCATTATGATACTATTCTATTGATGTGTCTCGATGTGCAAGTAATGCTGTGTGGTGGTGCCCGGTGCCGTAAACAATACGTTTCCAGGTGAAAAGTTTAATTTTTCTTTCTTTGGACCTCATAGGAGACCTGCTGAAGCAGAAGTCTGGAGAGTGGCGGCAAGATGTTACATACTCTTCGGTGGCGCGTACAGTAGCAGATGTCTGCTAAAATTTGAGTAAAGTGGTCGACGCCACTGTGTTTACGTTGCCACATATACTCGGCCAGATAAAAACCTAAGCCGTCACTGCTGCTCGTATGCGTGGATGGCAAGGACCTCTTGATTTGCCACCACTGGCACTCAGTATTTTAAGTGTGCACGCCAGGGGAGGCAGGATCAATTAAGTTGAGAGAGTGGTTCACCGTGAGATGCTGGAAGTTCTCCTCGCTGAGGCAATGGTAAGCACGCCAGCAGTCGGTTACGATTTGCGAATCGGCATCAACATATTCCATAATAAGGGGTATTAACATCGCCGAATTCCGGTTCTCAACCTCGACTAAAAAAACCTCCCTAGTCTCACGGCAAATACCCCCCAAGACCCACTTGCCATCGCGCAAACAACGCGGTTGTATTTTCGGGGGCCAAATTTAGATTCGTCAATTTCAACTACAAGCCCTGGGCCCCCTATAGCAGTGGTACTACACTGCTGGACAACGTGAAGGCCAACTTTGTGACAATAAGTGAACCAGTTGATGACGGTTTACTTGCTTGTGACTCCGTCGTCGAGGCTGGATTCCTTTATCGCCGCTTTTTTTGACATCTGCGCCGCCCAGCAGTAGGTGAGCACCAGGACTTTTTCGAGCGACATCCTGCTACCAGTGAACCAGGTGCCGCGACAAATACTGCGGTCGGAGGTCCGAGTGCTGCATCTCCGATTGTGGCAGCGCCATAGAAAGCCCACTCGAGAGTCTGCCTTCGCAAACCACGAGAGCTCTGTGACACCGCCGACAAAGCGAAGCGCTAGCAATCAGACCCCTTTCGTTGCAGAATTCAATCGTGGACTCTGGAGTCCGCAGCTGCCGAGACAGCCGCCACAAATTCCACACATCTTGCACCGTGCAATCACTAATTTTTCTCCTTGTTTGTTGGTGATTACTACACGACCCTTTATAGTCTTGTAACGAATTCTGTGCACGTATGACCAATTTCATCACGCCTTTTATTTCCATTCTAAATAGAAAACACGCGAGTGCATTTAAGGCTGCCCATTTACATGACGTCTCCTCGTTAACAACAATAAAAAAATTAAGAAGGAAAAAGAACCTTATATAATTTCGCCCTTGTGTATATTTGGCTGATTATGTTATCCATGCCTCATATCACGAAAATTTATCTGCCTCATAACTTGAGCTGCAAGACTTTGGCACCGCGTCGCGCACTTTGATGTAACCATCGGAGCGACATTTTCTTTAATTTGTCACGACACTGATCTATTGTTCTGTCATAAGCATGCGAATGTAAACTGCGTGCTAATTATTCCAAAAACCTCCGAGTTTTTTGTGCGTAGTACCCCGTGGTGGATTGTGTTTTCGCGCGCCTACATTTCAAGCAAGTATTGAATTTCTTCATTTGAATAGAGAGATCGTTTCGCCGCTGCATTTGTTAGAACAAGACAATAGTGACGCATAACGGTAATCTGCCCGTGCTGAAGTACGGTTGCTTTCACATTTGATAACTAGTACGGATGGATCGTGCCCGAATCCACCTCTTCCAACTGTACTCGCGTACCGTGCCAGAGCACGGCACGCTCGTGCTCACGCTTACCAAACAAACTAAACTATCTCTATCCCTATCCTTAACCCAACTCATAGGGAATGCTATCCCTATCCCTGTGCCTAACCAACCCAACTCATAAGGAATCCTATCCCTAACCCCAACCTTAACCCAACTCATAGGGAATGCTATCCCTATCACTGTGCCTAACCTTAACCCAACTCAGCCACAAATAGTGGTTTGTTCTGCTCAAATTATTCTACCCAGTGTCAATGGATCTCACCAGCATGAAAGACGTCAAAATGGATCACATGACGTCTCATTACCCCATTAACAACAATAAAAGGAAGAGAAATAAATGAATATATTATTTCTGTGTATATATATATATATATTTACATACCTTCAGTTGTCTTTCACCCTTCAGCGATGAATGGAAACTGATGCGCTGAGCTGGCAACCAACTCAGTTGGTGTAGTGGTAAAGGCCATAGTGTGTGGTATGTTTAACATTGCTTTCTCCATAGGTTTCCAGGTTCGAATCCCACTGCAATCACTAATGTAATGTCTAACTTAACATGTAAACCTTTGTTCACAGCCTCATCGAAGGAGAAAAAAAGAAAACACATAAAAAAAGGTCAGAAGAAGTTGGAGAGATGGTACACAGAGTGAAAGTCATGACGCAAGAGCACAGTGGTGGAAACTGGAATTATCGCAAAAATTTTTTTTACTCGCGCCGCATCCACCCTATCCTTTTAAAATTTTTCCCCCATCATTCTAAACCCCCTTCTCACTCATAAAAACCCCCCAAAAATATTTGTGCCCCCTTTTAAAATCATTCTGGCCAAAAAACCCCCAAAAAAGCGGAGGTTGTGTATGGTACTCATACCAGGATGTTTTTTGTTACTTTATCTCTGATTTTAGCAAAATCCTCAAAATAACCGAGTTAATGCTGTTTAATTTCTTACATGCAGTCGGGGAATTAAAAGATCCACTAAAAAATTTTATTCTTTGTTTGGTCTCATCAAGGGTTGATCTGGCCACACAATTTTGGTGTCAGAAGTGGGATTCCCCTGTTTATTTTGTGGTAGCAATTAATTAGGAACAGTGGGTAGACAGCTTGTAGGCGTAGGCTAGACAACAGTAGTGGCGAAGAACGTTCCAGTCCCAGTGTCAAAGGAAGTGACTGCTGTCGTGTTGGGCTCCTGGAGTGACAGTGTGCAGCATGTGGCTGGTGCTCCAAGGCGATAGGCGTGTCTGCATCATCATCCTGGACTCCTGGAGGAAGGAACCGTCTAACAGAACTGGTTTGGAGGCTGCTGGACATTGAAGTATTGTGACTGGTGCTGACTGTGTAATTCTGCTGCCATAAAGAGACTGAAAGAGACACTTCAAAATGTCAGAGGACGATGGGGTTGTGGCTGGCGCTCGGGCAGGAACCAGCCATGATGAATCTGGCCCAGCTGCTGCCTCTCATGGTGATGGAGGTAACCGCTTGGCACAGCTGCAGTCCCAGATTTTCGAGCTAAGCAGAAAACATGATGCAGTCGTGTCAAGTATTGCTAATTGGGGTAATGTTCAACCAAGGTCTGTTGTTTATATTCCGAGAATAAAACACATTCCACCTTTTAGTGGTGAACCGGGTAACGATGTTTATGGGGTCGACGAGTTCTTAGAAGAGGTGGAGTGGGCAATAAGGGCCAGGGGCCTACGTAGGGAAGAGCACGTAGATATTATCCTCTCACTGCTAAAGGGACCAGCCCTAGACGAGGTTAAGCTACGCATGAGGGGACAGGCTACGCAGCCCAGTGATCTGTTTTAATTCTTGAGGGAAGCGTTTAGGGAGAAGCACACGACTCCACAACTTTTACGCGCTTTCTATGCTCGTAAGCAGGTAGACGGAGAGGACTTGCGCAACTCTTCACATGCTCTTTCCCACTTGCTTAATTTCGCTCTTCAACAGTCTCCAAATGCAGTTGCTGATGCCCAGTTAGCACTTAGGCATCAATTCATTGAAGGCGTACGTGACTCCACCCTTAGGCGCGAGCTGCGCAGGCTTATTAGAGAGAAGCCTGACTCTAACCTTTATGATGTGAGAGAAGAGGCGATAATGTGGTCTCTCGAAGACCATCCCTGCAGCGCTAATGTAGCAAGAAACAGACACCTAGTAGGCAGTGACACTGATGAGATTTCAGGAGAGGCAAACCTGACCAGTAATATAAAGACTGACTTGACAGCGACCCTGCAGGGCACAGTTAAGATAATTATCCATCAGGGAAAAGCTATTAGTGAACTGACCAATGCAGTTTGTGAACTCACGATGCAGAATATTAGCGCGGGAGGTAGTGGTAAAGGTGCAAGGCCTAGAATTCAGCCCAAGTACACTAGTGATGGTCATCCAATCTGTTTGAGGTGTGAGGGGGTGGGACATATGGCCAGACAGTGCACTGTCCCACGCAACTCAGGGAGCCAACCTTCTACTATGCCCAATCCTGCGGAACAGGGGAGACAGGAGCCGTCCATTGCTATGAGCCGGGCAATGCTAGGGAAGTCACACGGCGCCAAAGATCCCCTAACTAAAGAGCGTTTTTTGGAACGTGCTGTTGGCCAGTGCCCTGAAGTAGATGTGCAGATAGGTGGTGTCCCCTTTAGGTGCTTGATAGATACAGGAAGTAATGTTAGTACTTTGACCGAAAGGTTTTTTCGAGACCACCTCCATGAAGAGGATAAGGACATGCACAGCACAGCTAAATGGCTTAAAATAACTGCAGCAAACAGGTTGCCCCTACCCTACATAGCTTATGTGGAGTTGGACCTGCAGGTAATGGAGCACACCATACCAGATTGTGGTTTCTCAATTGTCAAAGATGGCGATGCCCCAGAACCAGATTCATCTCCACCTGGTATTATTGGAATGAACATTGCTAAACGGTACAGGCAGTTGGTGCTAGCAGAGTTTGACACAGTTTGTGAGGGAAATTTTGATTCTGTTTGGAGAGAGGCTTTCTAACGAGTACAAGAGGCAGAGCTTATTGTAAAGGTGTCCACAGTGCGAGTGGCTGGCAAACACAGAGTGCATGTACCTGCTTTATCCACTGCCACAGTCTATACCGGGGGACTGCGGAGGCAGTCCGATAGCGCCACCAACATGCTGTTTCAGCCAGGTAATGGTAAGTGGTCTGATGGTTGTCCCCACTGTGATATCATCCAATAGCCAAGTGTTCCCAATCTAAGTAATCAACCTCTCACAGGAGGATCTCTGGCTGCCCCCTAAGACTAGGCTAGGTATACTTAGCAAGTTTCAGTGTGTTGAGGGTGACTCCTATGAGGTGAAGTTTCAGCGTATATCTGCTAACCATGAGGAAGTAACTGTTAGCCGGAGGGAGGATCAGGAGTCTGTCAGTGACATGCAGAGTTTACTTGACCGTTTACACCTAGGAGGTACACCAGAACAGCAGGCTGAGCTGGGAGCGCTTTTTAGGAAGTATGCAGATGTGTTCGTAGTTCATGACAAGGACCTGGGGTACACCAATCGAGTGAAACATGAGATCCCTTTGGTGGATGAGGCACCTGTTTCCCAACCTTACCAGCGCATCCCGCCTAATCAGTACCAGGAAGTCAGGGAGCACATTTCTGAACTGCTCAGGAAAGGGGTGATTCAAGAAAGCTTGAGCTCCTATGCTTCGCCTGTCGTCCTAGTGCGCAAGTCCAATGGCAGTGTCAGGCTATCTGTAGACTACCGGAGGCTGAATTCAAAAACCAGACGTGACGTGTTTCCACTTCCACGCACCGACGAAAGCCTGGATGCTCTGAGTGGAGCAAAATTCTTTTCAACGATTGACCTCGCGAGCGGATATCATCAGGTTGCAGTGCACGAAAAGAACCGGCACAAAACAACTTTCACCACGCCATTCGGCTTATATGAGTATCTAAGGATGCCATTCGGGCTGTGCAACGCGCCCGCAACGTTTCAGCGCCTGATGCAGGCTACCATGAGTGATCTGGCATTCCAAATAGTGTTGATCTATTTAGATGACTTACTAGTGTTTTCACCCATGCTCCAAGAGCACCTTGCAAGACTTGAGACAGTTCTTAGGAGGTTGAGGGAGACAGGACTAAAAGTGAAGATAGAGAAGTGCCATTTCCTTCAGCCTGAAGTCAGATTCCTTGGTCACAAAGTCTCAGCCCAGGGCATAGGCACCGATCCAGACAAAATAAATGCAGTTGAAATGTGGCCCATCCCAGGTACTGTAAAAGAGCTTAGGTCTTTCCTGGGATTTTGCAGTTATTATAGGCGGTTCATTGAGGGGTTTTCCCAGATTGCAGGGCCCCTTCATGATGTAGTGAATGCCTGTATCAGAGAGAGTAGTAAGGCCAGGGCTAATGACTTATGCAGGTCAGCATGGACAACCCAGAGTCTACAAGCTTTTGAGCTGCTTAAGGAAAAGCTAAGTAGCGCCCCCACACTTGGCTATGCAGATTTTAGCCTTCCCTTTATACTGGAGACAGATGCTAGCAATCTGGGTTTAGGTGCAGTCCTGTACAGGAGCAAGGGGGTAAGAGGAAAGTCATTGCATATGCAAGTAGGAGACTCGAGAAGAACGATCAAAATTACAGCAGCATGAAGCTGGAGCTGCTTGCACTAAAGTGGGCGGCCACGGAGAAGTTTCGGAGTTATCTGCTGGGGTCCAAGTTCACCATTGTCACTGATAATAACCCTCTGTGTCACCTCTCTACAGCAAAGTTAGGACCCATTCAACAGAGTCGGGTCACGCAGCTGGCTGTATTTGACTTCGATGTGAAGTATCGCCCCGGCCGATGTAACACTGCTGCTGACGCTCTGTCCCGGCGACCAGCAGCTGACGAGCCAGAACCCTATGGTGAGGATGCAGAGTATGATGGGTGTGGTCATATGTAGTGCGCTCAGGACGGGCACAACTCTAGAATTGGATTTTGAGAAGATCGGAATAGATCGTTGTGGGATCCGGCAGCTGTGTGCATCTGAGGCCCGTGAGGTTGGTGAGGTAGCTCAAGATAACACCCCCACCTTGCCTGGCTATTCCAAAGCTGAACTCCAGGGCTTTCAAGCATCAGACCCCATACTGAGAGTGTTCCGAGAGATTTGGGGCAGACAAAGGAAACCCACCTACTAAGAGAAAGTGGGTCTGCGTAAGCCAGTGCGCTCCCTGTTGAAACAGTGGCAGCAGATCAGAGAAAAAGATGGACTTTTGTACCGCGAGATTGAAGACGTTCATCTTGGTAAGTGTCACCAGCTGTTGTTGCCTGCCTGCCTCAAAGAACAGGTGCTTAAAAGTGTTCATGACCAGATGGGGCACCAGGGGATAGAGCGGACGCTAAGCCTGTTGAGACAGAGATGTCTCTGGGGGGGTATGCATCAAGATGTCGAGCAGTGGGTGAAGAGGTGTCAGAGGTGTGTGTTGACAAAAATGCCGCAGCCAAAGATTCGAGCACCCCAAATTCCATTCTTAGCTACTCGCCCTCTTGAGGTGGTTGCTGTTGACTACACCACGCTTGAACGTGCCACCGATAGTCGTGAGAATGTACTTGTAATGTCTGATGTATTCATTAAGTTCAGCCAGGCTTTTGCCACCAGAGATCAGAAAGCGGACGCGACTGCTAAAATCATTTTGAAAGAGTGTTTTCTGAAATATGGGGTGCCTGAGCGCCTACACTCGGATCAGGGCAGGAATTTCGAAAGTGCAATAATTGCTGAGTTGTGCAAATTGTATGGGGTGAAGAAGACTCGTACAACACCCCACCACCCTCAGGGAAACCCTCAATGTGAAAGATTTAATAGAACCATACATGACCTCTTGCGTGCACTTCCACCTGAAAAGAGGAGGCGTTGGCCTGAACACCTGTCAGAGCTTGTGTGTATGTCACACCGCACTCGACTACAAGATATGCACCCTACTATTTGCTGTTTGGAGTTCACCCCCACCTGCCCATTGATGCACTGTTAGGCCAGGAGAAAGAGAACGGGGACACGACTGACTGGTTAAATGTCCACAAAGAGTGCCTCCGAGATGCACATGCTAGGGCGAGAGAGATTGCTGAACGAAAGGCTACGGAGAGAGTAGCCCAGCAACAGGAAAAGATATACTGCCCACCTGTGGATGTGGAACAGCTGGTGTATCTTCGCCACCGCCCCCCAGGAAGAAATAAGATCCAGGATGCCTGGGCAGATACATTGTACCAGGTTGTAGAGATCCTAGGGACTACATATGCAGTGGAGCCACTGGAGGGAGGTCCAGTGAAGAGGGTGCATAGGTCCAACCTGCGGCCCTGGGTGGGGCCTGCACCATCCCCGAGACGACTTCGCCATGTAACCCCCACTGTGGATGAGCCTACCTCGAATGTGGAGTCAGAGCCCGAATCCACGGATCTAGAGTATGTGTTGGCGGAGGAAGTCAGGACTCCGGCGGCTGAAAATGTGACGGATCTGGAACCTGAGAGTTTGGACCTGGTCCAGGAGGAGACGGGAAGTAATCCAGTTGATGTGCCTGAAGACATATTGGAGAATGATGACGTGCTTGAACAGAGAAGAGAAACACCTTGTGATGAGCTGCGGGTGGAGCCACTGCCCTGCCCTCATCCCGAATCGGGGAGTCCGTGTTTACCTGCTGGTCACCCAAAAGTGAGGCCTGTACCAACTCCAAGGAAGGGAAAAGGGATAAAAGTGGACACACCCACTGCCCCTCCACGCAGGAGTAAGAGGACAACAGCAGGGGTGCACAAAAATGCTTTTAACTTACCTCAGTCAGCATGCAATGCAGTGGTTCTCAGTCCAAACGTGCCCTCCTAAGTGTTTGCTGCTATGGCCTTCTGTATGTCAAAGTTTTTAGGGATGACAATGTGCGAAGGAAAAGTCACCGGGGACGTTGACTGGAGGCAGGGGAGAATTTAGCCAGGTGAACAAGGGGTATAGAGTGTTTTAAAAACGTTTTATTAATGTTCTATTATCCCTAGGGAGATTCATGGCATTAAAGGCATTTCTTTTCTGAAACAACACAATTACGTTTAGAGTTGCAAATTCCTCCCATTAAAATGTGCTGTTACTTTAAGAAGAGCATAGGTTCTGATCGCGCGAGATTGCTGAATGTTCGTTAATACTTTAGATACGGAAGAAGAACTAGAAAAGCTGAGTGACAATGTGGTTTGCATTTCTGTGCGGCTTCGGGTAAAATACCTCAAATATCGATAAAACACAGAAATAATTAGCATCGTTTGTAGACGCGAGTGTGATGAAGTTGTCTGGCTAGGATAGTGAGTGATGATTTTTCTGTTCTTGCTGATTGCAACAGATTTGCTAAAAACAGTTTGGCTGCGTGATATCTCTGCCATGCTAAGGAACAAGCTACACAGCAGTTCGGCGTGAGTGGGAAAAAATGCACTTTTTATGCACCGAATCTAATCGTAATGGTGTACGTTGAATACATTTTTATCTGTACATGTTTATATGCATTTGCCTGAACCAGAGGGGAGATATAAAGCCGTGTTGAGATCCAGGCGTGTATCGTTACAAGCTGGCTACGCCCTGAAGTGAGAGTAAGTGCGTTTTCGTAGGTTTTATATGGAGAAATTTGTTTGCCGTTAATGTGAAAATGTTTTACTCATGAATGTGCGGGAAAGTTTCTGGTCAACTAATGCACTTTTATAAGGAGATGACTGAATTAATTTTGCGGTTGAATGATTGTATTCATATTGTTCCTTTTTTGCTTTACCGTTGTCTAGCAGGCTAGCTATATCTAAAGTGCCTAGTTAAGACTGTTGTCTAGCGAAGTCCATTTTATCTAGTAAAGGTGAACTCAGTTCGCCTTGGAAAATTAATTTGTTCGGTAAAGCCAAATTGTATAGTAAAATCTAAATTGCCTTGTAACTGGAGGGTCTAATTGTCAATTGTAGCCGTTCATGCACTGTGTTACTTTGAGTAACTTACCAACGCTGCTGTTGATTCTTTTTTATGCTGTATAGTTTGATGGCAAAATTTGGTAATAATTGTTAAGAAAAACTGAAAGAAGGAAGGATATTTTTCTTTCTTTATCTCTGATTTTAGCAAAATCCTCAAAATAACCGAGTTAATGCTGTTTATTTTCTTACATGCAGTCGGGGAATTAAAAGATCCACTATAAAATTTTATTCTGTGTCCTGTCTCATCAGTGGTTGATCTGGCCACATTCTTGAGGTCCGAAGGCACTGTAGTGGACAAATACAGACATATGCATGGACTGATGCACTCACGCGAAATATGTACGTATTGAACAGTGACATAACACAGTTCTTGTTGTTTTGGGTCTATCGTCCACGCACATTGGACTTACATTAATTTGTCCAACTATTTTATCACCCATATAAAGGGTTACCATTAATGGAGAATGCTGAAATTCTACATAAAAAGGTTGTGCTACTGAAGTGTAATTTGCGTCCCGTAAATTTAGTTTGAGATGAGATGGGTTTGGATTGCATGACAACGTCAAACTGCCTTAAAAGCATTTGCTCTCGCCAACAGTGACAACCTTGAAAGATTGGAACACTGCATACCCAGGCAGTCTGCATTTTAATCACGTGCCATTGTTCAATTCAAAATCCAATGCACTGGAGTGTATAAAGCTGATGGCTCACATTGACTGTGACTGACATACAGTGCCGTGAAAATGTATTTGCCCTCTTCCTGATTTTTTATTTTTTTGCATATTCGTCACACTTAGATGTTTCAGGTCATCAAAAAAATTTAATATTAGACAAAGATAACCCGAGTAAATGCAAAATGCAGTTTTTAAATAATGATTTCATTTATTGAGGAAAAAGCTATCCTAACCTACCTGGTCCAGTGTGAAAAAGTAATTGCCCCCTTAACCTAAAAACTGGTTGTGCCACCCTCGGCGACAATCAAGCATTTGTGATAACTGGCAATGAGTCTTTCACATCGCTGTGGAGGAACTTTGGCCCACTCTTCTTTGCAGAATTGTTTTACATCAGCCACATGGGAGGGTTTTTGAGTATAACTGGCCTGTTCAATGGACAACCTCGCCGTACAACGACGTATGCAAGCGTGCTTCAGAGTGCTCTTGACTCTAACAAAACTTACCCAAACTTATTCAACGTACACCAGTGTATTCGCCAAAATTTTGACACGTCAGCATATGCTGGCTAAATTGTCAAGGTGTGACCGTACCATAAGGTCATGCCACAGCATCTCAATCGGATTTAAGTCCGGACTTTGAATAGGCCACTCCAAAACCTTCATTTTGTTTTTTTAAGCCATTCAAAGGTGGACTTGCTGGTGTGTTTTGGATCATTGACCTGCTGCATGACCCAAGTGCACTTGAGCTTGAGGTCACGAATTGATGGTCAGACATTCTCCTTCAGGATTTTCTGGTAGAGAGCAAAATTCATGGTTCCATCAATTATCGCAAGCTGTCCAGGTCCTAAAGCAGCCCCAGACTGTCCCACTACTACTAACATGTTTGACTGTTGGTATGATGTTCTTTTTATGAAATTCTGTGTTAGTTTTATGCCAGATATAACGGGACGCACACCTTCCAAAAAGTTCAACTTTTGTCTTGTCAGTCCACAGAATATTTTCCCAAAAGTCTTGGGGACCATCAAGATGATTTTTGGCAAATGTGTGACGAGCCTTTGTGTTTTTTTTGGTCAGCAGTGGTTTTGCCTTTGAACTCTCCCATGGATGCCATTTTTGCCCTGTCTCTCTCTTTTTGTTGAATCATGAACACTGACTTTAACTGAGGTAGGTGAGGCCTGCAGTTCTTTAGATGTTGTTCTGGGTTCTTTTGTGACCTCCTGGATGAGTCGTTGATGCACTCTTGGAGTAATTTTGGGAGGCTGGCCACTCCTGGAAAGGTTCACCACTGTTCCAAGTTTTCTCCATTTGTGGATAATGGCTCTCACCATGGTTCACTGGAGTCCCAAAGCCTTAGAAATGGCTTTGTAACTTTTTCCAGACTGATAGATGTAAATGACTTTGTTTCTCATCTGTTCTTGAATTTCTTTAGATCGCGGCATGATATGTTGCCTTTTGAGATCTTTTAGCCTACTTCATTTTGTCAGACAGGTTCTATTTAAGTGATTTTTGATTCAACTGGTCTGGCAGTAATCAGGCCTGGGTGTGGCTAGTGAAATTGAACTCAAAAAATGTGGTTAATCAGTTAATTCATGATTTGGGGGGGGCAATTACTTTTTCACATAGGGCCAGGTAGGTTTGGATAGTGCTTTTTCCCTTTTTTTAAATGAAATCATCATTTAAAAACTGCATTTTGTATTGACTCTGGTTATTGTTATGGCCCCAATTTGTTATGGCGTCACGGACAGCAAGGGATGACAGACAAAATTCTTAAACTTCAACAGATTTAATTAAACAAACACTTAGAACTAATCTACACTCTACCCTACTGACTAAGATTGATATAAAAAAAAAGAGATATTTACAGTCCCTTGGTAATTGAGATGGGGCGGCTATGGTGCGATGTCCTGGGACAGGAAAATGCTCCAACACAGGCAAAAATCCACAAAAAGCTTCACAGGTCTTGAAAAGAGTGACAGGTCTGGTCAAATGTATCTTTCCACAATTTCTCCTTGCAATTTCTCCTACTACTCTTCCACTCTCTCAGTTTTTCTCCTTATATACTCTTATCCAGCCCCCTCTGAGGCATGCCCAGGACATGCCCAACCTAGCTCCAGACTTGGCTTAACAAAAAAAGTCAATACTGCCATCTAGAGGCTTTTTTCCACATTACACCTCCATTCCAAAAGGGAAAAATTTTGACTCATAAAGGCAAAAATTTTCTTTTCAATACAAAAATGGTTAAGTAGACACTTGTGTATATATACATATAATACAATATGCTAATAAACACGTAATATATATATACACATACTCAAACACGGGATAAGCAATCAGCAATTACATTGTCAGTACCCTTTACATGCTTAATTTCCAAGTCAAACTCCTGTAAAATCAAACTCCAATTCAACAATCTCCAATTCTTGTTTTTCATCTTACTCAAAAACATTAACGGATTGTGGTCAGTATATACAATCATTGGCTTTTGCCCTGTACAGACATAAACCTCAAAGTGTTGGAAGGATAGAACCAGAGCCAACAGCTTCTTCTCAATTGTGGAATAGTTCTTTTGGTGGCGATTGAACTTCCTGGAGAAGTATGCCACGGGATGCTCAATGCCATCAGAGTCACTTCTCTGTAGGAGCACAGATCCACAAGCTTGGTCGCTAGCATCGACTGCCATGGAGAACGGTTTGTTGAAGTCAGGAGATTTGAGCACGGGGAAGTGACACAGCAGAGACTTCAGGCGATCGAAGGCTCTTTGGCATGCTTCATCCCAAGTGAACTTTACGCCTTTCTTCAGTTGGTTGGTGAGACTGAGAGCAATCTCAGCAAAGTTCTTGCAGAACTTGCGGTAGTACCCGATCATTCCAAGGAAGCGGCGCAAAGCTTTTTGTTGTCAGGAACTGGAAAGTCCATGATGGCTTGGACTTTTAGGATTTATGGGTGCCACCTTACCCTGGCCTATGACGTAGCCAAGATACGTGACAGTAGCACAACCAAAGTCACTCTTGTTCAGGTTAACAGTCAGGTTAGCCTGGGTCAAGCGCTGGAACAACGTCTCTACATCTTTCAGATGTTCTTCCCAGGAGTCACTCCATGTGATCAGGTCGTCGATGTACGCACACCCGTGTGTGGCAATCCGCCCGATTGTAGACTGTATCATCCTTTGGAACGTGGCTGGGGCATTTTTTCATGCCAAAGGGTAGGACTTCATACTGGTATAACCCAGATGGTGTGGCAAAAGCAGAGATGCTCTTGGCCCTCTCTGTTAAAGGCACACATCAATAACCCTTCAATAAATCAATCTTGGTCAGAAACTTTGCTTGCCCTACTCTATCGATACAATCATCAATCCTAGGTATTGGAAACACATCAGTTCTAGTTACAGCATTGACTTTGCGATAATCTGTACAGAATCTAGTACTTCCATCAGGTTTTGGAACTAGAACACAGGGTGAACTCCAATCTGAGTAAGAGGGTCTGATAATATCATGTTCTAACATGTACTTAACCTCTTTCTCAGCAATCTTTCTCTTTTCAGGATTCATCCGGTATGGATGCTGTTTTATTGGTTTGGCATCACCAATGTCTACATCAGGAGAGGCTATAGAAACCCTCTTTGGAACATCAGGAAATAGATCTTTATATTTCTTGATCAACCTCTCAAACTGATCTTTCTGTGAGGGTTCTAAGTGCTGGAGTTTCACATCAAGATTTTGCAACACTTCAGAATTTGACAATTTACATGAAAGAACTTCAGCTTTAATTCTAGGTTCATCATCTTGAAACTCCCCCTCATCTTCACAACTCTCGGCCATAGGAGGATCTGAAGTGACAGCTGCAACCCTAGCATTCCTATCATGATAAGGCTTCAGCATGTTAATGTGACACAACTGTTTTGACTTTCTCCTGTCTGGAGTCTTCACAATGTAATTGAGATCATTGAGTTTTGTCAGAATTTCATAAGGACCATGAAATCTAGCCTGCAATGGATTGGACTGCAAGGGAAACAACACAAGGGCCTTGTCTCCTGGTTTAAACTCACGGCTTCTGGCCTTATGATCATACTAAGTTTTCATTTTTCCCTGACTTGATTTCAAGTTCTCTTTGGCTAGGTCACAAGCTGCACGCAGTCTTTCCTTGAACTTGCTAACATAGTCTAACAGACTGATATGCGGCTCTTTCTCTTGCCATTGTTCACTCAACAATAGCAAAGGTCCTCTCACTTCATGGCCAAACACTAGCTCAAACGGACTGAATCCAGTAGACTCCTGCACTGCTTCTCTAGCTGCAAACAACAGCAAATGAACACCTTCATCCCAGTCTTTCTCATGGTCATAACAATAAGTCCTCATCATTGTCTTGAGAGTGGAATGAAACCGCTCTAAGGCACCCTGACTCTCTGGATGATAGGCACTGGAAAGAATCTGCTTCGCACCTAGTTCATACACAACCTGCTGAAACAATCCGGAAGTGAAATTGCTACCTTGATCTGACTGAATTTCCCTGGGAAGGCCAAACAACCTGAAGAACTTTATCAAAGCCTTCGAGATTGCAGTTGCCTTGATGCTGCGTAGAGGTATAGCTTCAGGGAATCTGGTAGATGCACACATGATTGTCAACAAGTACTGATTTCCAGATCTAGTCTTGGGTAATGGACCAACACAATCAACAATGACCTTGGAGAAGGGCTCCCCAAATGCTGGGATAGGCTGCAATGGAGCTACAGGTGGGTCTAACTGGTGTTTTCCAACTACCTGACAAGTGTGACAGGTTTTGCAAAAGTTGGAAGCATCTTTCCGAAGTCCAGGCCAGAAGAAGTGTTTCATGATCTTGTCAACAGTCTTGTTAACACCAAGATGACATCCTAAAGGCAAACTATGAGCCATTGTTAAGATCTCATTCCTGTAGACCTTGAACAACAATTTGCTTGACCACTGCCCAATCTGCATTGGCAGGGATATCAGGAGGGCGCCACTTCGCATCAACACTCCATCTTTGAGATAATACCCAACTGGAACTGCGTCTATTTCTTCATCAGGAAGGGCTCTCTTCTTTAGTACACAAATTTCAGGACCATTGGTTTGCTCCTGAATCAACCGCTTTCTGGACGGAGACAAGTCTCCAGACACATCTGGCTGGCTGAACAGAGAACTGATAAAAGTGTCTGATAAGTCCTCAAACGGAGAAACCATAGTAGGTTGAACAGAGTCATGAGGCGAACCACCTGAGTCATGACTATTCAATGTGCTGGACGGCACCACATCATCTTCTTCTTGAGCCTTCTTGGCCATAGCACGGGTCACTGCACAGGAAGGATACAGAGATGGGTCTTCATCGCCATCTTCAGTGCTCGGCTGTGAAGTAAGATGAACAGGGGGAACTACATTGCCCCCAGCCAGGTCATTGCCTAGCAACAGAGAAACACCCTTGATAGGTAGACTTGACGAAAGTCCCACCTTTACCTGTCCTGTAACTAAATCTGACTTCAAGAATACAGAGCGCAGGGGTACAGATACAGTCCTCCCTTCAATACCTTGTACAAGTATGAAATCCCCAGAAGCAGTCTCATCACGTAACTCCAAGGAGTCCATCAACAAAAGTGACTGAGAAGCTCCGGTATCCCTTAGGATATATATGGGGACAGGAGGAGAATGCTCATTCAGAGCCACAAATCCCTCTGACACAAATGGAAGAAATTCCTCCCTCACAAAGTCAGCAGTATCAGGCTTCTTAGCCTCACAAGGAACAGGCAATTTAGCAGATCGGTCATCTACTACAGGGGTTTCTAACCTTGTCTTCACAAAGGCATTGGGTTTGGTATCGTTTTCTTTTTTTTTCTTAGCTTTAAGGAACCAACAGTTAGTTGTAACATGACCAGATTTCTTGCAATAATTGCAAACTAGACCACTTTTGTCACTGTCAGCTTTCACACTTTTATCAGACCTTTGACTGGATTTCCGAGCACCATCACCAGATTTGTCTTTGTCTTTGGGTGAGGAATCTTGGGTATCACCGTTACCTTTCTTCTGAAATTTGGACCATCTATTGTTACTGCTAGACTGAAATTTGGACTGATGTGTGAGAACATATTCGTCTGCAAACTTGGCACCTGATTGCAAATTCAGTGCTTGCTTCTCATTAAGGTAGGTCTTAATATCATCCTTGACACAGTTCTTGAATTCTTCAACTAAGACCATCTCTTTTAGTGAGTTGAAATCATCCTTGACCTCCATAGAAGTACACCAGTGCTCAAAGCAAACCTTCTTCTCGTTAGCAAATTCCACATAAGTCTGATTGTCAGATTTCTTCAGACCTCTGAATTTCTGTCGGTAAGCCTCTGGAACCAACTCATAAGCTGTCAAAATAACCTTTTTGACAACCTCATAATCAGAGGAATCATCTGCAGACAAAGCCGAATAGGCTTGTTGAGCTTACCCTTGAGGACAGTTTGCAACATCAGAGGCCAGTGTTCCTTTGGCCACTGACAACTCTTAGCTACCTTCTCGAAGCACTGGAAATACTTATCAACCTCCTTCTCTGAGAATGGAGGCACCAGCTTTACCTCCTGGCCAGCCCGAAATTTGTTTTCAGCTTGCATTTTGATTTTTAGTAGCTCGATTTGGAGCCTTTCTTCTCTATCTAATTTTTCTAAATCGAAATCTCTCTCTCTTTCTGCTCTTTCCTCTTTCTCTCTCTTTTTTCTCTTCTCTTGCTAATTTTTCTAACTCAAACTGCCTTTGTTTTTCTTTTTCCTCCCTTTCAATCTCTAGCATTTTTAATTTAAGTTCCATTTCTACATTTGGATTTTCCACTGGAAACTGTTCCAGATCTCCTGGTGCAAACACATTTTCATCAATGTAATATTCAACAATCTCTCTAGCCAGTCTTGCTTTTCGCATGGCTGGTTTTACATCTGTCAGCTCTAGCTGTCTGCATATTTCTAGCAGTTCTGTCTTTTTAAAAGACTTCAAAACCTCTACGGTTGGTGATGCCAAGAAATCACCCATTGCTGTTGATCTGCCAATATATATCTAGGAAAATTCAAAAAACAATTTCACAATTTGAAATTTTAGATTTTCAATAAATGATTTCGCACAATGGTCTATCCCGGACCCGAGCCCCCAATTTGTTATGGCCCCAATTTGTTATGGCGTCACGGCCAGCAAGGGATGACAGACAAAATTCTTAAACTTCAACAGATTTAATTAAACAAACACTTAGAACTAATCTACACTCTACCCTACTGACCAAGATTGATATAAAAAAAAAAAGAGATATTTACAGTCCCTTGGTAATTGAGATGGGGCGGCTATGGTGCGATGTCCTGGGACAGGAAAATGCTCCAACACAGGCGAAAATCCACAAAAAGCTTCACAGATCTTGAAAAGAGTGACAGGTCTGGTCAAATGTATCTTTCCACAATTTCTCCTTGCAATTTCTCCTACTACTCTTCCACTCTCTCAATTTTTCTCCTTATATACTCTTATCCAGCCCCCTCTGAGGCATGCCCAGGACATGCCCAACCTAGCTCCAGACTTGGCTTAACAAAAAAAAAAGTCAATACTGCCATCTAGTGGCTTTTTACCACATTACATTATCTTTGTTTAATATTAAAATTTGTTCGATGATCTGAAACATTGATGTGTGACCAAAAAAAAAAAAAAAAAAAAAAATCAGGAAGGGGGCAAATACTTTTTCACAGCACTATATGTTTGCCCCTCCCACTCAAAGTCGGATCGCCACAAACGTCCAGTGACATCGAGTGCTATGCCAAAATGATCCAATTACTTTTTTTGATTATATGTATATAAGAGATATCAAACACTCTTTGAATGGAAGCTCCAGAAATATTCAACCCCCAAAAAATGTCTTCAGAATTTCAACTAATGTTGTTAAAGCAAAGGTTTCTTAGATTAAATCATTTTCAAGAATGAAGGTTTTATGCAAGCATTTTTTTATTTCCAGAATGGGAAAACATTTGTACATATTTTTTTTTTGCCCCTAAAAAATGAAATGGCATTGAATACTTCTTTACTTAAATATTTTGTTTTACTGAGTCTGTTCGGCACTTTCGCTTTTGAACACATAAATAAATCGACTAAAACATATCTGAAATTGTTGAGACTGGAGTTCACAGTCCTCTCTCTCTCCAAGGCTTGCATTCTCTCTCTCTCTCTCCCTCCCTCCCTCCCTCTCCAAGGCTTGCATTGTTAGCCATTTTCATCTCAGTCCTGTGCTTGTCCCTTGATAGTAAAGTGGACCAAATGGTTCCAAATTAGTTATCTCATCGACTGGAACAGATGCCATTGACCCACAAAGCAGAATATAGCACGAAAATGACAAAACTGTAAAATTCATTTTAGGACAACAGTGGGGAAAAAAAATCTTCCAATGAATACAAGTAAGCAAACTTCGTGGCAATTGTTTGTTACCGTAATAGTTTGGTCTTACAATTTGTTTCCAGGCTTATCTCAGTGTCATTTCCCATGCTTTTTTTCCAGAATATATCCCATTGATCCACAAAAACAAGATAAAACTGTACAATGCAATTTAAGACAATTGTGATAACATTTTCCAGTAAAAACATAAATAACATTCGTGGCATACATTGTTCTTTGCGTTACAGTTATAGTTCGGTCTCCTGTTTTGACTCCAGACTTATCTCAGTGTAGTTTCCCATGCTGCTTTTCCTGCTCCCTGAGTCTGCAGGGTCATAAGATATAGGGTCTGGACGTATTATGTACCTGAAGAAACAAAAGCGCAAAAAAACAAAAAAAAGCACAACAGCTTGGGCTGTTATTCTCTGGTGTGTTCCATTACCCTGTGCTATTTACACAGGCCTCTAATTAAATCTATCCATAATGCTCTTTGTTTATACCTTTGGGTAACTAATTAGAGCAAGCTCTGTTTTCTATGCCAAATTCAATACATTTCTCATAATTTCAGCTGCTGCCAAATTACCATTAGGTGTGTGTAACAAAGACTCCACTGCTCTTAGCCAAACAGTATATTTATTTTGCCCATTTAAAGTAAGGAGGAAAATTCCACTTTCGGCCATTCACAAGATCATACAGTTCCAACTGATTGCAATGCCCTGAACGTCAATTCCACAATATGGATGGCAATGGAGTTGCAGTCGGGCTTTTTCTGTTTTAGGCTACATTGGTTACCTTTTGGTGGTTCTAATCCCAACAAGTGTTACTAATTTCTGCCCTATGACCAAATCAGTGTTTTATAGGTCACACAAACACATACAATAAAAATGTTGCTCACTTAATACAACACTGAATTATACAGTCACACGCATTTTATTATGCAATTTAAATCAAGCTTTTGGCATCTGGGTTTCAGCATACTTACACAATGTCATTTAGCTCGAGTCTCGTGTCAGGAGTTGGGTTGATTAAAACATATGAGTGCGTGCTCTGGATGTCATTCATTTCATCTGAAATGACAAAGAGAAACGCAGTAAATGCCTGCCTATAAGAACATTTTGAGGTATACAGTGCATAGCATAAATGAGTTCACCCCATCAGATTTTTCAGAACAAAACATTATTTCCTTTCAGAACTAATATAAACTTTCCAAGGGATCCTGTGCAATACGTTATTCATGCAAATCTGGTTTATTGGTTTTAAATGAAATCTGTCATTACCGAAAACAAAATTGGAACTTTTCTATCAAAATAATTTATGATCATGGTGCAAAAATGAGCACACCCCAATGAATGACCCAGGAGTAAAACCTGATAAAATTCTGATTAACAGGAATTCAGCCACAGATGAGTCTAATCAATCATCACACATGTGGCCACCAGATAATTGACAATTAAAAGTGGTATTTCAGAGGGAAAATCCACTCTCATTCAATGCTGACAAAAATGGAACCACATGAAAGAGTAATGACACAAGACCTGACAAAAAAATAACATCTTTATCCAAAACAGGTCAAGGTTACAAGAAAATTAGTATAGTGTTGCTAATTAGTTGGAATACAAAAGAAAAAGTGATCCAAAAATTCAAAAGGGACAGATTTGTTGGAAGCTTGCTGAGGCGTCCAGGCCATCCACAGAATTTAACACCTCTACATGAGCGTTTTGTGATAAGAGGAGAAGAAAATCGGCTTGCAAGTTCATTACAGTTTGCTAAAGCATTAGAAAGTCAAACTAGGGTGACACAACTCAACGTACACTGCAGAGGACCTGGCATTCATGGGTGTCATCCACAAAGGAAGCCACTGCTGAAACCTGTGCACAAAAAAAGCCCATCTAGAATTTGCCAGTGCCGATGTTCATAATAGCAGAGACTATTGGGACCCTATACTTTGGAGTGATGAGACAAAGAGAAATCTTTTTGGCACTGATGGGTTCCAAGCAGCATGGCGTTACAAGGGTGAGGAGTGCCATGAGAAATACTTGGTACCCACAGTAAAGCATGGTGTTTTTCTATGGGGTTGCATGAGTGCTGCAGGAGTTGGGGAGTTACATTTCATTGAGGGCATTATGAATTCACTGTTGTACTGTGAAATACTGGTGGAGAAGATGCTACCATCACTCCTAGCTCTTGGTCGCCGGCACTCTTTCAACATGATAACGACTGAAAACATACATCTAAGGCCACTGTTTCATTTCTGAGTAAGAACAGTGAAAGTGATCCAGTGGCCAAGCATGTCACCAGACCTGAACCCGACAGAACACTTGTGGGGAGTTCTGTGGAGAGGAGTTGAGTGTCACTCTCCATCCAGCATCCAGGATCTGACAGAGTTCATTCTCCAAGAATGGAGGAAGATGGATGTAGCTGTATGTCGCAAACTTGTTCATTCAGTGTCGAGAAGAGCTGGTATTGTTCTTAAAAATCAATGAGGCCATACAAAATACAATGTATTTGATTTTGCAGAATTAGTTGCAGGATGCAATTGTTTTTGTAACGCCTCATTTGAATGAAATTTTCTTTTTAGCATAATGATATTCGGTGACCACATTATGTTACTAAAATATTTAATAAAATTCAGTCCTGTCAAAATGCAGCAAATTGTTCTCAAATTCACTGAGAAATGGCAAAAAGCCTTAATTTTCAAAGGGGGTATACTCATTTATACTGTGCAATGTAGTTTCAGTCATCAAAATAGATTGTAATTCATCGTCAGACTTGCCATTCTAATATTGATTCCTTTATAGTTTTTTTAGTCCATGAAAATTAAAGTAGTTTTTGTCAATGCAAAGCTTTAGTATGATTCTATTGAAACATCTTTTTTCCTGCATCATGTATTTATATAATATTAAGGCCTTATCATTTGTGGCAGCCCCGCCTTTCAGCTGGTGTCCCACGTGAGCGGGAACACGCAGGAAAAGGCGTGGCACCAGCAGGATAAGGTCCAGGGATTCAGCACCCTGGACAGAAACTGCAGCCCAGGCGCAGCACCACAGACAGCGCCACATTCCAGAGGGGGGTGGAAGAGTGCACACACCTGGAGGACATCCAGGTGCAATCAGTGTGGGGCATAAAATGGGGTTGCTGTAGTGGAGAGGCGGCAGTCTGGACCAGACAGAGGAAGTGTTTGGGTGCTTGCCTGCCCTCTGACGGAGTTGCAACCATTAATCCTGTGCTTTTTTACCCAGCCGCCAGCACCTTGGGGATACAGAGCAGGTGCTGAGGGGGACCCCTGTCCTAGCGCCAGTGGACCAGCCGTGCGGGACCCCTGACTTCCCGGAACCCCCAAGTCTCAGTGCGGGTTCCTTGCAGAGCCCAACGGGCCCCTGTAATTGAAAGGAGTGCCTAATAAAAGGCTGTTTTTGTTCTAAATTCTGTGTCTGGTAACGTTTCCCTACTTCTGTCCACGCTGCCCACGTGAGATCGGGCTGGGAGGCCACAAGTGGTGGAGAATGCGGGCATCAGTCTTGTAGCTGCCAAAGTGGACAAGTAGGAGCAGCGCCTCAAGAGAAGGGGAAAGAAAGGGGGGTACACTGACTGCGGTCCTGTCTTCCTCGCACCGGACCTGTTCTCCCGAAGGGCCATGGGCGAGCCCTGACCGCAATCCTCCGGTCTCAGGAGGCACTCCAGTCAGCGGTGGCTGAGCTGTGCGCCAGCACGCAGACGAACCAGCCAGGCAGCGTCAACCAAAGGGCGTGCTCACGAAGCTGACCGGGAGGATGACATCGGCCTACCTGGAGGTTTTTGGCGAAGCAGCCCAAGGTGAGGGGTGGCCCCAGGAGGAATGGGGAAGAATACTGGCTCCGTTCTGACAGGAGAGGCCCAGCGGGCCTATAGGGATCTTCCCAGCATAGAGCGCTCCAGTACCCCCGACTGAAGGCAGCCATCTTGGGCGGTGCGGGTTTAGTCTGCCGGCACGGGCCCAACAGTACCACAGTGGCAGTATGACCCACAGCCCCAGTGCGAGCACAGGTGGCGACCTGGTCCGCCGGACACGCCGATGGCTGGCCGAGGGGGGAGGGCCCGCCCTGATGGGCGGATTGTGCTGGACCGATTGGGGGCGAAAAGAAGTACGAGCGGAGCAAGGGGTGTGGAGGCCCTCATCGCCCTCCTGGAGAATCACCAGGTGACCCAGGAGATGCTGCGTCGGGCCGGCCGTCACCTGGCCGGGGGCTCCCGGGCCCCCCCGGCCCACCCCAAGTAACAAGACCCCCAAAACCGCTCCCTAGACGGAGCCCGCCCACCCAGAACCCACCGGGAAGGAGCCCGGCCCCAGCGGACTCCCGACCCGAACAAGAGAGGCGGAGGTTGCCTGCGGCCAGGCTGGCCACCTGGCCCGAGTGCCCCAGCCAAGACGCCAGCATGCCTAGCGCTGACACCTCCGGGGTGTGGCCCGGCCTGCCACTACCTGACCACCTGGCCAAGACACAGAGGCCCTGCTGGACTCGGGGCGCCATTTCCCTTGTCCGGCCTGAATTTGCCAGCACGGAGGGGGGAGAGGAGGTGACTGTATCCTGTGTGCATGGGGAGGCCCGCCCGATACCCCCGACAGAAGTACAGCCCAGACCCCGGGGGCGCTGCCAGGTGAGAGTGGGGGGTGGTTCAGGGGCTCCCGGTACCCGTGTTGTTGGGGAGGGACTGTGCACTGTTCCAGCGCTACTGGCAGGAGGGACCCAGAGGGGAGGAGCTACATAGCCGCACCCAGAGGCGAGGGCGGCGGGCCCCGAGCGGCATGTGCAGTGACCACGGCCAGTGAGGGAGAAGCTGCCTCACCCCAGGGAGGGTCGGCCCCGAACAGGAAACAACCACGGCCATGGAAGATGCAGAACCGGGGAAGCCTTTGGGACTTCCGTCCAGACCAGAGGATTCTGCCCATCCGCCAACTACCTTTGGGACGGCGCAGCTGGAGGAGCCAAACCGCCCAGGCGTGAAAGCGGTACAACAGCCAGGGCCGGGCCACCCAGAGGGGGTGAGTAAGTCGATCCTACCACTTTACTGTTCGTAATGGGCTGTTATACAGGATCTGGGGGAAGAGATCGCCCAACTGCTGGTTCCCCGCCCCTACATCTCAAGGTCCTCTACCTGGCCCACACGCACCTGTTTGGCGCCCACCTAGGGGCGAGAAGACCCTCTGAGCAGTTCTAACCCGTTTCTATTGGCCTGGAGAAGGGCGGTGGAGGACTACTGTCGGCGATGTGCAGAGTGCCAGCTGCATAGCCCCAAGGTAGCGTGCCGGGAACCCCTAATCCCTCTCCCCATTATAGATGTGCCATTCAGGAGGATTGGCATGGACATCCTGGGGCCCCTGCCGAAGTCTGCAGGGGCCATCGCTATGTCCTTGTTATTGTCGACCACGCCCACCCGATACCCCGAGGCGGTGCCCCACGGACAGCCACCGGCAAGACCATCGCCAAGGGCTGTTCGTCCTCTTCAGTCGGGTTGGCGTGGTTGATGAGATTCTGACTGACCAGGAACATGCTTCATGTCCCAGGTACTGCGGAAATGTGCCGCTTGCTCCACATCAACGCACTTCTGTGTACCACCCGCAGACTGATGGGCTTGTGGGCGCTTCAACAAGACGCTCAAAAGTATGCTCATAAGCTCATTGACACGGATGGGAAGGACTGGGACCAGCTGCTGCCCTACCTCCTATTTGCCATGGGGAGGTCCCCCAGGGCTCTACAGGCTTCTCCTTTCGAGCTCCTGTATGGAAGGCGGCCCGGGGCCTCCTGGACCTCGCCAAGGAGGCCTGGGAGCAGCAACCATCACGCCACCAGTCCCTGATTGAGCATGTAGAGGTGATGGACCAGCGAATGGGCGAATCTGGCCCATGGTGAGGGAGCACATGGTCACTCTCCAGGCAAGCAAGCCCGGCTCTATAATCGAAGTGCCCAGGTTCGGGAGTTCAGTCAGGGACCAGGTAATGGTGATGGTGCCCACCAGTGAATGCAAGTTCCTGGCACGGTTACGAGGTGGTCATTAAGACAGCCAGGAGCCAACCCAAATTTATCACATAAACCTGCTTAAGCGCTGGCATGATCGGCCAAAGGCGGACCCTGTGTTTGTTGCCACCTTTACACCACAGGAACGCCCGGAGGTACCCCTGGGGAGCAGCTGACCCCCGCCAGCGCCAGGAGCTGCGGGGAGCTGGTGGGGAGACAGAAACCAAGATGTGTTCAAAAGGGCGGACCGACCTGGTCACGACATTGTGCCGGAGCCTGGGAAGCGGGTAAAGCTCCGTCCGTATAGGATTCCAGAAGCACGGCGCCAGGTGATCGGGAAGAGGTCCAGAGGATGCTCGGGCTAGGTGTCATAGAGGAGTCCCACAGTCGTGGTCCAGCCCCATCGTGCTGGTTGGGAGCTGGAGATTCTGCAATGACTTCCGCCAACTAAATGACATCTCCCTCTGTTACCCGATGCCCAGTTGCGAGCTGGCTTCATCAGCACTCTGGACCTCACCGGGGTTACTGGCAGGTGCCCCTCTCCCCCAGGCCAAAGAAGACCGCCCGCCACCCCCGACGGCCTGTACCATTACACAGTTCTCCCTTTTTGGAGTACATGGGGCCCCGCCACGTTCAGCGGCTAATGGACCAAGTCCTGAGAATTATGCGGCTGCATGCATTGATGACATCGTGGTCCATAGCACCACCTGGGAAGAACACCTGACCCGGCTGGATACTGGGGGCCCTCCGGGATGCGGGCTCACTGCCAACCCTGCCAAGTGCCAACTGGGGCTCGAAAGGCTCAGTACTTGGGACACGTCGTGGGCCGTGGGTGCATCTGCCCCTAGCAGAGAAGGTGAACAGCCTAACCACCTGGCCCGCCCAGCCACCAAGAAACAGGTGAGGACGTTCTTGGGGTTGGTGGGGTACTATAGGCAATTCATACCTTCTTTTGCTACCCGAGCAGCAGCCCTGCACGACCTGACCAAGAAGGCCCAGCCCGACAAAGTGATGGACCCCGGAAGCAGAAGCCGCCTTCCAGGATCTCCGAGGAGCCCTGTGCCAGGAACCTGTTCTTCCCAACTTCAGGCTGCCATTCACTGTGCATACCGATGCTTCGAGGGGACGGGCAAGGGGCAGTGCTCTCCCAAGTACAGGATGGGGCGGAACACCCGATCGCCTACATTCGGCTCCTCAAGCCTGAACGAAACTATTGACGGTAGAGAAGGAGTGTCTGGCCATTAAGTGGGCAGTGGGTAAGTTCGCTATTACCTGCTGGGGAGGGAGTTTGTCCTATACACAGATCATGCCCCCTGAAGTGGATGTGCCAGGCGAAGGACAGTAATGCCAGGGTGACACGATGGTTCCTTTGGAGCACCGAGCTGGACGCCTCCATGCCAATGCGGACGCCCTCTCCCGGAGAGGAGGCGCCCTCCTGGGTTACGCTCCTACCAGGGGCAAGGAGCTAGGAGGAGGGTATGTGGCAGCCCCGCCTTTCAGCTGGTGTTTGCGGGAACACGAGGAAAAGGCGTGGCACCAGCAGGATAAGGTCCAGGGATTCAGCACCCTGGACAGAAACTGCAGCCCAGGCGCAGCACCACAGACAGCGCCACATTCCAGAGGGGGTGGAAGAGTGCACACACCTGGAGGACATCCAGGTGCAATCAGTGTGGGGCATAAAATGGGGTTGCTGTAGTGAGAGGCGGCAGTCTGGACCAGACAGAGGAAGTGTTTGGGTGCTTGCCTGCCCTCCCTCTGGCGGAGTTGCAACCATTAATCCTGTGCTTTTTTTTACCCAGCCGCCAGCACCTTGGGGATACAGAGCAGGTGCTGAGGGGGGACCCCTGTCCTAGCGCCAGTGGACCAGCCGTCAAGGGACCCCTGACTTCCCGGAACCCCCAAGTCTCAGTGGGGTTCCTTGCAGAGCCCAACGGGCCCCTGTAATTGAAAGGAGTGCCTAATAAAAGGCTGTTTTTGTTCTAAATTCTGTGTCTGGTAACGTTTCCCTACTTCTGTCCACGCTGCCCACGTGAGATCGGGCTGGGAGGCCACACATTTTACACAAATGCTAAATTCCCAGCATACCAGTTGTGTCAATACACTGCCAAAAAGCCAAAAGTGAGTGGACCCTTCTCTGAAACCTCTGTCATACATAGAAAACAGACTTTTTAAAATTCTAAATGTCTGATAATTTAATTGAGTTTGGAATTCATAGATGTTTAGATTTTAATGTTCATTTTAGGCATTGTAATTTACTTTGTCTTTTGAATTCTTCACTATCTAATAAATGATAACTAGTTTATGTGACCATGTTTTCATCAATTGAAATCCAATTGATAGTTTAGTTACAATTAATCCCTCTTACTGCAATAAAATCAAAAAATGTTGGGCTATTTCCAAAATAGCCCAACATGAAATTGAACTTTTATTCCAATTGGGACAGATGGCTACTTCTGGCATAATGGGGCTTAAAAGGGTAAATAATCCCTTTAAGTATAGATAGTAGATAGAAGATAGAAGTATAGATAGTTCAATTAACTCGCAAAAACTCTGGGATTGTAATTGTGATCAGAACAAAAACCAGCATGCACAGTGGTACCACTGGACTAAGTTTGAAAACCACTGTGTTAAGCCATCAATAATCTGTTGTAGTTAATCATCTTAATTAATTATTCAGATGTTTTAGTAAAGGGCTAAAGCAAACACTTGCACTCACAGTGGCTCTTGTCTGATAAGGGATTAGGCTGGACACCCCTGCTGTATGCAGCCTTTCTGTTAACAAACTCTGCCATTCCTCCTTAATCATACAATTAGCAGCATCACCATATTGTACACCATTGATCATTGCCATTGGACAACTTGAAGTGCTTTTTAGCAAGAATTTTAGACAGAACCGAGATGGAAATACAGTTAATTTTTTTTTTTCAGGTGACATATAGAGGAAACATATTCACCTTTAAAGTTACAGTATAAGATTACGATTTTAATTTTCTAAACCATTTTTCCCCCGGATGTAGCAGTCAATACAGCTAGTTGATAGCAAGTGAGTTTCAGAAAAGCTATGAAAATCTACATGACATGTATAATTTGATATTCTACAGCAGAACACCGGGGAAATGGTTGCAAATCTGTCTTTCAGCTTATGTTCGTAAGCACGTTTTAATCATCATCATTCAACATTGACATCATCAGGACTTGCCATTCATAAAACCTAAATCTCCTATGCGAACTCAACTTATCCAAAGCATCAACCATTGATCAGCAATCATCATCAGAGGTGGAAAGTCAAAGAGATACAGTAAAGATCCTGCCACATGCTTTGTCCACCCATGAACTCAACCACACAATTTCACCATTAGTTCTCCCTAGTAACTAAAGAAGGCAAGAAGAAGAAGACGAAGACTGACGAGGAGTTGTCCTGATTTGTGGGAGATTTCTGCCCAAAACAGTCTCAAAATCCAGGAGACTCACAGATGTTCTCAGTTGATGGGCATTTCTGGGCTAAGGCTTATTAGCAAATCAAGATAACTAGAAAAAAAAATATTGGGGAGGAATTTCTGAACCTGGAAGTTTAACCACTCCTACTTACTGCGCACAAACCCTTCATCTCCCATCGTTACTTACCATATCCGGTAGTGGACAGTCCTAGGTTCTTCATCCTGTTCTTCACTAGCTCTGCCAGCTCCTGCCTCTCAGAGCGGCGGTACAGGCTCATGCGTTGCTGGTTGATCCTGTCTCCGCTCTTGTTGAGATTCCGTGGTACTCTACGGCTGAGCTTTCGTGCCCACTGCATGCTTTTCCTCCTCAGGAGAGGCTTGTCCGACTGCTCACTCGACATCGAGCTGCGGTGGCTCCCCCGACCTCCACCAAACTCTTTTGTATCTTTTGTGTCATCAAAGTCGTCCACATTAACCGAAATCTGGGACTGCGACTTTAAACAGAGCATTTATCAGCAAAATTGTGATCTCTCAATTAGCCACCTTCTCGTGCTCATTTCTCTTAACAATCCAACAATAATATGGCATTTAAATTTGTGTATTTTTGCAGCAGCACTTTATTTAGACAGTTTTGAATCCTCTGCATTCCAGTGATGATCAACATTATTATAAAGGCTGTGTTCATTACTGTACACTGCTCGCAAATGTTTATTCTGCAAATTGAGATCATAGCAATCTACACAATAAAATCTATCTATAACCAATCATTTCTACAGTAAACAAACATTTTGGTGAATATAAAATGCATTTTGCAACAAAATGGTTTCACAGGCATTCTTAAATCTTTAACAACTTGATATTAGGCAGAGTTTAATTGCACAACAAAAAGCTATTCATCTTAAGGCTGTAAATTGCTGTATTCTCTGACATTGCTGAATTGAATTGATTCCTTAGAGACATTATCAATAGTGGCAGCTGTTTGCATGGTCTATCAAGCAGAATACCAACTTAAACTCTAGGCTAGATACCTCAGACTTGTAAATCCAACTTAATTAGTTTACGCAGTAATTTATGGAGCATGGCCTGAAATTACCCTGCAAGAAGATTTACTTGTAGCTGGAAATAAATGTGAATTTGGATCTGCTTAATTAATATTGAAAATGCAATAGAAGGACAAGATCAATAAAGACAGCAGATCCACTCCAACACTGACTCATACACCTCCTCCTTTGCTGATAAGAAAACGTTTAACTGAGAGCTTTCAAATCAGCATTCTATGAAGACAGAACTCCAGATTACAAACCAAGAACAAGCAAAGAGATTCAAACTTACTTCTGACTCAGAATATGATTTAAATTGGAAACTCTACAAAGCACAACTCAGTTAATTGCAAAGAAGAATAAATAGAACAGCATCTGAGAGTCACTTACTTGGGAGGTCGGGTCACAGTGCTAATTATTCAGATGATACAACATAAGAGAAAAACAACATAAAAGAAAAAGAGAAGGAAAAAATATATTAATAATGCCCACCCTGAGACCTGGAAATTCATTTTTGTACCCTGAAGAGGACATGAGTTTGTTCTTAATCTCAATTGCTTGGTCTCCTCATCCAAATATACTGTACATTTGGTAAAAAATATTAAGGCTCCCCCTCAGAGAATATATTACTATCAAACAGAAGTATTTCTGTTTGTATCTGTGTGTACAGTGCCCTCCACTAATATTGACACCCTTGGTTCAAATAAAGACAATTGGTTATGAATTAGCACCCCTTATTGTTTATCCTCTTAATATCCAATTCAAAATATAAACCGAAATGAAATTACTTTGAAGTGAAATACAATTATTGTAAGATTAAAGAAAATATTATCAGGGAAAAACTGCGTCACAAGAATTGGATCCCCCTCATTTAACACATTTTGTAGCTTACCATTGCCAGGATAACTGATCTGAGTTTCCCCCTCCAGTGTGTAATGACATAGGAGAAGACATGGCAAGGGATATAAGATGTGATAATGCTGTGTTCCAATTGAGAAGCGGCCTCCTTCGAAGGACGCATTTAGAGAGCAAATACATTGCAACAGCTGCGACAAGGGTACCAATTTCAAAGATTTAGTCAACCGTGGCTGGGAGATGCGTCCTTTGTTTGCCAGGATCTCAAGGCTACAACTCTTGCATCCTTTGCAGACTATGGTATACCAAGATTCATTGAGTGCAAACAGTAGATTTAATAAAAACAATGGCACTGTCGGGCATCTAGTGTTTATTTTTGGTACTTTGGACCAAACCTGAGAGAGGCAGACAGAATAATTTGATTAGTAATGACTTGTGCAGGTCCCGTCCCCCTTATCTATAGGAATTTTGTCTGTTTATCTCAGCTTTGCACACACTCCAGCGGGGATTCCAAAAATGAACATTTTAGAACCATCAGAGTCAAGCAAAGGATTATAAGCTAAGAGCGGACACCCCTCCAAATTCCAAAGACAATGGATAACACCAAGTTACAGCCTTGAGACCACCAACAAGACAAGAGAATGGCCCCTTTTTATTCTTCTTTTTTCATTTTATTTTATCTTTTTTTTGTTTGTTTTTCTGTACCTGAATCCCAGCCAAGGTTTGCCCATACCACTTATGTTTCGGAGCAGTAGTAAAACTTTTCTGAGGTATTTGATAACTGAGCTTTATTTCCTCCTGCAATATTCATGTTTGGTCTCAATAGAATAACACCAAATCCAGGTATTTCATAATAAAAATTCCATGGTGCTCAGCTCCTAATAACATATGGGCAAGTTTGTATGGGCAAGCCTTTCCACTGTACAGGGGGCATTTTTTCAAACTTAGACCAAAAAGGACTTTTGAATTTGGGGGCTGATATCTGCCTTTTCCATCCAAAAAGATGTGGCTGTCTTTTTTTTTCTGGAACTTAGATTTTGGCTTTCCTCGGGACTATTTCAGGAGATACAAGCTTTGGTTTGGTGCTTTATTTCTTTAATATGTTATTTCTGATATATAATTGAACATAATAACACATTACTTATGGCATTGACTAACGGTTAATTAAAAATTAACGAATGTATCTAGTAGTAACTTACAAATGGTGTTCATGTTAACTAAGGTAGGAACTTATACATTATTGAATAGTTTAATAGTTTGAAACATTACTTGGGGGATACTTAATGGATGTTTTCAACTTCACGATAAAGGTGACAAACAGCATTCATAAATGGTTAATTATGGTTGCATAATACTCATTCAGCACTCTGATGCATTAGTAAACTTTTGATTAACTGATAGTTATTGCTTACTTCTGCATTGCTTATGTAAATTAAGGTAACCTTTTTATAAAGTGTTATCACAAAAATAATGAAAGTAGTAATCACCAGCAAAAGATTAAAATTATGTATGCTCACTTGAGATGTGGAGTCAAATTGCTTTTATGAAGAAAATTAGCTGTTTCATAATTCATTTAACAAGGCTCAAATTGCACCACAAGAGGGCCACCATGTTTAAACCAGCTAATGTCCGCAGAAGACAAGCTTTGTGATGATTGCCTGGAGCTGCTGCAGAACATCCTCTCTGGATTCCTGTGCCTAGTAATTTTCTTCATGCCAGATGCACCAACTTTCCATTTGGATTAACAAAGTAAAAGGAAGATCATCTGTATGCAGCAAGATTTGAAGCCAACAGGCCCAGGAAGCATAAGAAGGACGCATGGAAGCAACTTAGAGATCAGAGAAGGCAGAGGACAAAGGATGGTTTGACTTTGAAAACATGGTGAGGCCTTATGAAAAACAGAGGGCTTCAAAGTGATGCCTCATGGCGCTTTTCCACTACGTGGTACCGGCTCTACTCTACTCAAATCTACTCGCCTTTTTTGCTTTTTCATTAGGAAAAAAGTACCTAGTACTTGGTACCTGGTACCAACTTTTCTGGTACCTGCTCTCCTGGCGTTCCAAAAAAAGCCGACCGGGTACTAGTAGGTACTAAAATGTGACTTGACAATACCGCAGCCCACTGATTAGTCAGAGAAAATCATCACTGCGAAGACGATTCCGTAGTCGACCTCGAGTGCATAGCCATTCGATAACTGCATTGGCATGAAATTTGGTATCATTTATAGGTTAGGAGGGTAGTTACAATAGGGGATAAATCTTGCCTTCGGGAGTGTCTTAATTTAACCTACCAGTTTTACCTCTACGTTGCTTAAGTGCATGTGCACACAGTATGTTTACCTGAATAAATAGGTGAAAATTGGCTGTATAGTTTTATTTTCAGCCTGGCACATTTAAATCAAGCCTATTGTACCATAACATAAGTTTGAGTGCTCACTTTGAGAGAGAATCAGATCTAGCTTTTGGCCACTTGCTATCTGACTTGCAAGACAATTATAATGTCTAAGATTTACAAAATATTTTTTGAGTTGACCTCCAAGCGATACTGGTATGCCAGAGTAGGGGAAGATCCCAGTAGAACATCACAATAGGAGAGGGGGGTGTTGGGGATTGTGTTCGCTCCGCTGTTTTTTTTTTTTTTTTTTGCTCAATTAGTTAAAAGTAAATCAAAGCAATTGTGTTTAATATTTGATAACATAGCCCTTAAATGCAAAAAATGCCTGAAGTCTGCAACCCATGGACGTCCATATTTCACAGATTAGGGGGCTGTACTGGATACACATGCTTTGGATTTTTTTATCTTGGTCTCATCTGTTCATAAAACTGAGTTATATACGCTCCTACACCTCTGCATTTTAGGGTAAATTCTAATTTGACCTTTTAGTACTTGCTGCTTAGCCTGCCCTTGAAGCCATATGTTTATGGTGGATAATACCTTTCCGATTTTTACTTTTCCAATCGTTGTACTCTGCGTACTTCTGGTGATGTTGCTGGCTTCTGTTTCAGGGTTTTGCATCACAGCTCTTCATTCATTAGCCCACCTACAGTGTTTCATTTCTGAATCCGCTAATGGCATCTTCCTTCACAAGCCTCTCCAAATCGCTGTACTTGATTTATCCAGTTTCAGTGCCGTACTTAATTAATTCTTACAGCTAAAAGGTGAGCAGTTTTATGGTACCAGTTATTATCTTGTCTTTTGATGGTATATGTCTCTGATTCCTAATGCAGTCTCTACAGATGATGAGAAAAGCTAAATCCAAGACTAGACACAGCTTTTTTTATGCACGAACAATCCATATATAAGGACACATCTCATCGACACCTGAGTTAAGACATCTGGTTACCTAAATTTGCAAAGCTGAATATCAAACTGTTTCCGTAAAATGGTCCATATACACGTGTACGTACCATGATATAAAAGCTGAGGGTCTTTACTGTTCTTTCTTATTCATCTGCTGATCTCAAATACAAAAAGGCATAACAACTGAGCAAAACTAGCTCATTGACATTTCTATTGCTACCATGCTCTTTGAGAGCAGCATATATAGATTGTGAGTCACTGTTCCAATTTTCCCCCAAAAATGTATTGTATTTTCAAAATAGAAAATAACGTTGTGGTTTGCCCATTGCTGATTACCATAGCTTCAGTGCATGCAACAGAATAAAATGTATGGCATTTGCTTGATGCATATCCCTTGACTTTAGCTTGAGTAAAAAGAAAGAAAAATATAAAAGCTCAGTACCTCTGACTTTGGCGAATTCTGGGATTCTGTCCGGTAAATCCCAATTGGAATATCTCCACTAGAGGAGCACAGTTTTTGGTACAGCCGCCCATAGGTCCTGATCCAGAGGTCATCTTCTGTGATTGTCATCTACAGTGAATAACAAGGAAAATTAGTCCTATCACTATCAGAACAGATTTAAAAAAATCTCAAATTAGGCCACTGAAACCAAACTTGGCACATATTTTTGTCCTCCCAAGTGATTAACCAAACAATACGTCCCAGGTCTTCACACCTGATTCCTGTGAAGACAGTGATTTGAGAGGTAGGGAACTGCACTAATGCAGTGATCATTTTCTTCTGCAAAACAATACAATTACTCAACACTGTAAGTAACAAAACCAGCATATTTTTTACAAAATGATATTCTTTCAGCAATTATAACATCTCACTAATATTGGACAGTCATCTGACGTATAATACAGTGGGTGACCAAGGAAACGGAGGGTTCCACAAGTCATATTGCCATTTACCCTGCTTAAGCCAAAAATCTCATGCAGTGGGCTTACTTTGTTGATGTAGTGTGGTATTACTTGGATGCGAGACCTGGGAAAACTACAAAAGTAGGTTGCAGCTAAGAGTGGTATTGTGGAGCCTGCAGGGGTCTTGCCTTTGGTCAAATAAAAGATAGAAAACAGCAATGCCCCCATGCAGTGATTGAGTCACTGTCTTTTGGATGAGACTTAAGGGGTGATCTGGGGTTAAATGAAAAATGACACCAGGAAACAACTCAGAATCAATCTAAAGAGGTATATGTAATAACCACAAAAAAAGATACAAGTTGGCATTTTTCTGATGCGGTTGCCATGGTAACCGAGCAAGCTCATTAAAAATGCAGAAAACTTCTGGCACCAATTCCTCTTTAACTCTATGATAGAATTCAGTTTTTCTTTTATCATTTAAAAGCCATTGCTTATCCAAATGCAATGACATAGCCATTCTTTATCCAATTTATCATTTTTGTGATTTTGGGGCATTTTACTCAAATTTTGAAATTTTTTTGTGCAGAATCTGACAAACACTCAAAATATTCAAATTATGTAACAGATAGGCAAAGTTTCCCGATGTCATTGCATTTCTAATGAAGTAAAGTACCTGCAGCCCAAATTTCATAGATTTTCAATGATAAATAAAAAAGTTATGGCTGCCACAAACATGAGAAATGTGGAAAAATAATACCTTAGGAAATCAATGGAAAACGCATTTGACCGCATTGAAAAGTTGAGTTCAGTCTTAGTCTGTGGCTTCCACCCATTTTTCAGACTGTGTTATCTGATTATTCAAGTGTTTATCACTTTCCTGGAGTGAAAAGCATAAATCTCATCACCACAGTTGCTTTTAAATCATGATTTTATGGCAAAATTCAGTTTTTAATCCTTGTAGCAATTAGTGATTATTAAAGGTGGGTTATTATAGAATATTTTTATTCAAAAAAAAATTTTTGGAAAAATAATCAAATTTTGCCCGTTTAACCCCAGATCACCCCTTAAACCAAGGTACTGACTTTCTATGGACATTAAAGATTCCCTGATACTCATTGCAAAGAAAACAGGGGCTCCCTGGTGTTCTAGCTAAATTTCAAACCTGGCTTTATCAACCAAATTATTCACTAAATATAATTGCCTAAAAGATTATTATCTCCATCTCCACCTCAAGTGATATGTGGAGAGCATTCAGGCACAAAATGGCTGCCATGCAGCATCCAAGTAAGCGCGACACTTTAATGGAGGTTGAGGCGAGTTTTCCCCTCAGAGCTGCAGTGCGCTTTGAGTCACCACCAGATTGTGTGAAAAGCACAGGATAAATGCAATTATCTCATCAAAGCTCTGACACAGTCCCCCAGCTCCCTGAACCTCCACACTAAGGATTTGCACACAAGATCACTGCAGTAAGTGCACTATTAGTTGATCACATAGTTCTATCTGAGGATACAGAATAGCTCAAACTAGCCACTGCACAGTGACTGTAAGCAAAGCACTAACATTGCAATTTCTCACCAAAACTGTTGGTGGGGAACTTAGTTTCCCCTACATATTAGAAGACCACAGTACAACAAATAAATAAGGCACTTACAGCACACAGGAACCCAGACCCTGGAGTTGTGTCAAGCCCAAGGAGAAGCCTGGTTATGGAAATCATATAGTCCTTGGCAAAAGACTGCAATTAGACAACAATCAAACAACAGAGGCACTATGTGAATTCTAAAACATAATGACTTCATATACTGTGAAGATTCAACAGGGAACTGCTACATTCTGTGAGGTCTGTGAGGCTGTTTTGGAAATAAACACTGATTTTTATTTTATTTTATTTTTTGTTCAAATAAAGATGATATAAGGCAGCTCTAAAATAAAATCCCATAAAG
Organism: Gymnothorax javanicus; assembly: GCA_029692085.1. NCBI lineage: Eukaryota > Metazoa > Chordata > Actinopteri > Anguilliformes > Muraenidae > Gymnothorax > Gymnothorax javanicus. The sequence continues at coordinate 33,759,784 of CM056198.1, forward strand.
AAACTATGATAGCATATGCTGACGCAAGTTGAAAATTGTGTGACTTTCAAACCAATACATTTGCTAAGAAAAAGTCATATTTTCCAAAAAAATGTGTTCTCCGTGACATATCCTATGCACTTTGGACATCCGCTCTTTTCAAGACAAACTGCTTAGTCACTTTTGAAGAGGGTGCGTCCAACCTCTGTTTCCTTGTCTCCTTACTATGCTACAATTCATCGATTCCTCCAGAATATACATAGAAATAAATAATGTAAGGAGGATAGTGGGCAGAAGCAGTGGAAAGTTTCAATAGAAAGCAGGCTTAGTTGTATGGGGCAAAATGCTACATTTTGCTTGCTTTTCAAGCCCTTAAATGAAGAAAATGACTACGAAGAACCAAAGAGTTTTTCTCCATACCAAGAATACAAAGTCCGGACTCGTGATCGTGTGAAGGACGCTCGAGTCAAAAGACAGAACGAAAGGATGGTAGACGCCTTTATTGCATTTGAGCTTTACAGCAAACCTGAGATGTGGGGCTTGCCAACAGGGAGCAACTTGCTAAACCGACAGTCCCTGCCAGCCAGGTTTTCTAAAATTTATGGAATGTTCTTTACAAAGAATGTCATCATAATTTGGTTTGGGGTAAAATTTCATTCCAAATCAGGGATCCCCAACTCTGGCCCTCGAATTTGAATCCAGCCCTGGTTTTCTTCCCCTCCAGGCAAATACGTGACCAGTTAGTGCCACTGATTGGCTGCACTGTCTTTATGCCTGACTCTCAGGTAAAGGGAGGGTGGAAAACCAACCGTTCTCATCCCTTGAGGACCGTGATTTGGGAAACCCTGCAACTGTAGACAATCTGCACCCAACTTAAAAAAAATGAATTTATGAACGTAATGTGTCTTTTGTCTACTTTTTCTGGCTAGTATCCGTTGCATTTTGGTAGTTATTTTACAACTGCTTTGAAGATTATCCAAAATCAAAATCTTACGTTTGAGCACCTATTATCAAGAGACGTTGAATGCAAGCTGCACTTATGTTTCATGGTTGGAGACTGAAATTGAAAAGCTGTAATTCTGGACATTTGTTTTGCTTTAAATAAGTTTTCGGCCTACAAAAATGACTGATGGGATGGATACTAGATTTTTGACCCATATAGGCACTTGCTACAATGAATTAATGAGTTGTTCTATGAGACCGTTTTCAGCTGCCTTGTCAAGCCAAAAATTATGGTTTTGGTGTGGAAAGAAAATGAATAAATTATTGGTTGTTTTGTAAATAGAATAAAGTGAAATAAAGTGTGGGTAAAATGAATCCTGAACGGCTATGACACATTTGTCAGCGGAATAATTACTGAGTCAGAATCCTTTTTTCTAAGCAGTTGATATATCATATTTTCCCATTCTTTGAGAATAAAATTTAGCTCATTCTCTGCACTTCACTATTGCGGGAAGCACTTCTTAGTTCATCATTAATAATCAAATGGAATTTGATGTTATATGACATAAGGGTGAAAAAACTATAAGTAAAGTGTAGGGACAAGCATTGACCAAAATGTACATCATACCTGGGAGCTTAAGAAAGGAAAAGATGTGCAAGACCAAATAGGAAGTAGGTATAGACCCGTTGTTCTCTCCGTCCTTAATTTAGACCATGCAATACAGAAAATGTGTATCAGTCGAGCAGGAAATTAACTAGCCTATCGCATCCTGCAGCTGCAGGCTTACGGAGTCCAAGAGCGCCCAGAGATAACAGTGTGGTTATTGTGTCACACATTGCTATGTCTAAAGGTAAAGAGGGCAAGGAGAGGGCACATGGACTGCATGTCTGGTATAGGGAATGCTGTGTGGCTTAGCATTGAAGATGCTGGCACGTGGACTGATAAGCTTCAGCTCATGCGTACTCTCCCTCTCTTCATTCCTGATCTCTGTACTGATCTAATTATTGGAAAATTGCAGCGTCTGTGTATGGAGGAGTGTATGTTTACATGTCTATGCATGCGCATACCGGCAAAACGTGCCTGCGGTGATCTAAAAATAAACATTCAAACAATTCCTCCCATCACTCACTGTCAGATGAAGCCCTTTGACAGGGAGAAGGCGAGTTTTACAGTATTATCAATCCTCCAATTCGCTGATATAACATTTATTTTGCCAGGAGATGAATTGTTGTATTATGGTTTAGTCAGAGATTGTGTGAGATGAAAAACAAATGTTGCAGAGGGCATTTTTTTGTGATTGGCAGGTTTGGAGTAAAGCAGCATCCAGTTGGTTCAGAAGTGATTAATGAGGATGCCCAGCACAAAGTGGCACCGTGGGAATGGCAGGCATCTGATGTGACCGTGTGGGGCGAAGTGCAGGCCTTTACAGATGTTAACAGCCGTAGGTGTCGCGACATTTGCAAACTGGGAATTTGTTACCTGGTAGAGGAGTGTGTCCAGCATGCTAACGCTAAACACTTTTCCAGCGGCGAACGGTAGCCGGAACATGAAGGCCAAATTCGAACCTTTCTCACGTTCTTTCTGCTCAGGGGACACAAACATAACAACAGAAACCTTTCAGAGAAACAACGCTGCCCTCTTCTGACTGCTGTACCCCAGTGAAGCGTGTATTACAACTCCCAATATCTACACTAAGCTGTAAAAAAAGTGACTGATTCTGTGAGATATTTCACAGCTTCCAATCATCAAGGGTTGGGCTTTTGTCCCATTTTCATTTTGAAAAAAGTCCCCAGATGGTATGTGGTGTGAAACATAGGAGACAATCCAGACTGCAAGGTTTTGATGATTTCTTCACACTGTCAGTTACAGTCTTTGAATATGCAAAGCCATCTGTTTAATCACATTGTTTTTTTTTTTTACTTCTGTAAGTGTGAACTGCATAAGAAGTCACATAAAGCACCCAGTAAAGCTAATCTGCCCCTAGCATTCTGAGAAAAATATAATACTAGAGGGATAGGTTCTTAGATTGCTTGAGAATAAATTCATATGTCTGAGCTTGAACCTCGCAGCTGAACTGTACTTTCAAAATTAAAAAAAAAGCCAGTTGTAATGATTGGCAAGTATTAATGTGTAAGCTTATGAAATCCTCTGACCTAGCGATGGCATTAACTCCCCATGAGGCAATTTGTAATACGGGAATATCCACAGTAAAACATCCTGCTGTTTGAGGGACTAAAATGCGTATAAATAATGTAAGAAACATATTCCTGGCTCTGTGCTAGATGAGACCGCATAGGATGCAGTAAAATGTGGTCATGTCTCAGGTGACCTGGCCTCTACACCCAGACAGACTGTAAACAGAGGCACAGGATCTCACTGTGGTTCAATTGCCCGTCTCAAACTCTCACCACCAGACAATTTGCCCTGCAATACAAGACAGCGCAATTTTTTCTCTACCGCTGTCCACATTATTGGTATTAATGGTCATATACTGTATCTCGCAGTCACATGACATTGAAAAGCTTTTAGAAATGCCCGATAGCATTAAAGGTGGGGAGATTGAGAGTTATCACTGGTGGGTGGGAAGTGGTAGAGTGAGAGAGTACTTTCAGTGATGATGTTTCTAACCAGCAGGCAATAATACCTACTGTGAGACCCACCGTAATGTACACTGTAATATATAGAAGCTCAGCAGTGTTAGCTCAGCAGTCTTGTTATGGCTTCCAAATTCAAAATATATTTGACTGGAATACAATGCAGTCAATTTTACCTCCATACAGTGAATGTTATGCTTGATTTCAGCAAGGTAAAATAAGTGATAACTGCGTGTCAACAGAGAAAATTGCAAAAATAATTTAAAATGCAATCACAGTTTAATTTCTGTGACATTAGGTTGACATTCCAGAAAGGAACCTAAGTATGGTGGAAAGGGTTTTTATGTGACTTTGGAGCATAAAAGCAGAATAATTTGTCTCATACCTTCTCCAGTTTTGAAAGGGCCAAGGAGTAACAGTCTTTTGCTCGGAACTGCATAAATCTCATATTGGCTGGGTGGGTGAGCTCTGTGATTATGCTGAGACCAGAGAACAATCTGAGGGCCAAAGCAAAAATCAAGATTTTCATTAGCAAAATTGCCGTTTCCCATGCATGACAACTTGGCCAGTTAAACTCCTTCAGTTCTACGATTTAAACAATGCCTGAACTGTATTCTACAGAAAAAAAAAAGGGTTAAATAAACACTAAAGTATTGCTGAGGATATCATAACAGACTATCATCACTACCTTCCATTATTGACTGTGTGTAAGTACACAGCATCAGGGCAAAGGCTATCTGCTGTTAGAAAGCACAAGGCTGTAGCTTGTTGCCATGTGAGCCTTTCTCTTAGGACCTGAGAGCTAACAACTATCCATATTACTGGAGCAGAAAAAGCCCAGAGGGCTGTAGAATGGCATGGAAGTGGAAAAAATGACAAATGATGTCACTTAAGATAAAGTAAAGAAATAAGGAGGTCAAACGAGTGAGGCGACATGCCTCTTTGTCTGCTCTGCAAATTTATTTGAAGATTCAGCAAATACAGTATATTCTGCCCTGGGTCCTAAATCTATATGTACAATGAGGTTGATGCCATCTTTTGTTTACTATCCAAAACCAACATTGCCATCTATTGGTCACAGTTAACATCCTATGGATTCAATTATATGTTTTTCAAAGATGAAATGTAGTTTAGAAAGAAAGCAGATTTGCTGGATGTAATAGGATTGGCGCTGACAAAATGGGTTTAGTTCAGGATGAATGTTCAAGAAACATTTTTTTTCTTGAGCATTTTTATGTGCCACTAATGAACTGAATGCTTTCCAGTCCATTCAAGTGAATCGATATAATGTCCCCCAGTGTACCAGGAGTATCCGTCATGTATAAAATAGTCACTGAATTCAGTTTGGCCTTTCCCGCAGAACAGTGCTTTTCACAAGTCATTACATTGGGCAATTTGCCGTCTCTGGTATCAAATTTTCTCTTGCGCTATGACGAGGTTGCCAAGGAAACAGGCACAGTCTTTTTTTTCTCTTTCACGTTCCCATCCCTGAGCCCTCCTCCCCCCTTCATTGTTTTTATCGCTCTGTCCAGCAGCTGTTTGCAAAAATCCTTCTCTTTCAAAACCCATCACACAGTTTTGAAGTAACACACACAAACACACAGCCATACTTATCTACACAATCTGTTGACAGGTTTGTAGATCTAGTCACACCGATCTGTTAGAACATGAAAACCATTGACAGGTGAAGTGAATAACATTGATTGTCTATTTTCAATGGCACCTGTAAAAGGGTGGGATATAATAAGCAGCAGGTGCACAGTCAGTTCCTGAAGCTGATAGGTTAGAAACAGAAAAATAGGCGAGTGTAAGGGTCTAAACGAATTTGACCAGTGACAAATTGTGGAGACAAGACAACCGGGTCAGAGCATCTCTGAAACAGCAGGTCTTGCGGGGTGTTCCCGGTATGCAGTGGGTAGTACCTACCAAGAGTGGTCCAAGGAAGGACAAGCAGTGAACCAGCAACTAGTGAACCATGGATGCCCAAGACTTACTGAAACTCATGGAGAGCAATGGCTAGCTCATCTGCTATGATCCCACAGAATAGCTACAGTAGCACAAACTGCTGAAAAAGTTAAGACTGGCCATGACAGAAAGGGTTCAGGACACGTAATGCATCGGTGCTTGCTGAATATAGGGCTGCATGGCTTCAGACTGGTCACAGTACCCTTGCAGACCCCTGTCCACCGCCGAAAGTGCCTGCGTGTCCATTTGAGCGTCAGAACTGGATGATGGAGCAATGGAAGAAGGTGGCCCTGTCTCGTGAATCACATTTTCTTTTACATAATACAGGATGGGTGGGTGTGTACGCATCATTTACCTGGGGAAAAGATGGCACCAGGATACACTTTTTGAAGAAGGGAAGCCAGTGGAGGAAATGTGATGCTCTGGACCAGGGGTGGGGAACCTTATCCAGAAAGGGCCGGTGTGGGTGCAGGCTTTCATACCAACCAAGCAGCCAAACACCCGATTCTACTAATCAACCTCTGGAATCTTTGCGAAGGACCTTGATTGCTAGAATCAGGTGTGTAATTCCCTGGTTGGAATGAAAGCCTGCACCCACACCGGCCCGTTCTGGAAAAGGTTCCCCATCCCCGCTCTGGACAATGTTTTGCAGGGAAACGACAGGCCCAGGCATTCATGTGGATGTTACATTGACAAATACGTATCACCTAAAGAGCTGTGAGAGAGTATATGCCCCTATGTGATTTCTTTTATTTCTGCATATATGTCATTTGGTTTGTGCCCCCTCACCAAACTGTTGTGCCTCCCTTGTGCACCCCCAGAATAAAAGGTCTGTTGATGCCACTGTTCAACAGTGATCATTCTTCAGCTCACCTAAAATGCACTCGGTCCTGCACAGAAATTGTGTTGTGCTGTAATATTTTTTCCAGCAGGGACATAAAGTAAAACGAAAGCCAAACAAAGCATTCCCTAGAAAGGCTGGTCCAGCACCGGCCCTACCGGAGCAGTAACCCTATCACTGCCAGTTAAACATATGTGGCCTCATTGAAACTTGATTTAAGGGAGTTCCCGATAACGTAGGTTAATTATCATGTCCACTCCCAATGCGCCTCCCTATTCATCCTTACGCCTATAAATACCTCCTACATTCCCACAAACCCCGCTCGTCTCGTTTCTACGTCCCACCCTCCCTTGCCCTCTCCAAGAAGGAAGCAAGAAACAGCCACCAACTGGGACCACAGGGGGCTTAGGAGCCACACGGACTCCGACAAGAGAAGCGAGCCCCACCCTGAGTCTCGCCACCTGGGGACGCCCAACGTTCGCACAATGACAAACTAAGCCCTACATCACATTCACCCCTACTCCCTATCCGCAGTTCCACCCAATGCTCTCCTCCACTTTGGGAGTGGTCCAGAATTCATTAAACTCCATTTATTAGTTGTAACACTGCAATGCAGTCCTTTCAGTATTGAGTTTTGTTTATTCGACACATTTCTTTTTTTGCGCCAGCCTTGTCGACATGGACGCTTGTTGACCATCAGAGTCCTCTAAATTCTCCGACCAGAACAGTACGCCGAGATTTATCCTGGGGTATCCTATCTGGAAAGCATTTGGATCCTGTATCGCTGCAGTTACGTACCTGAAAAGAGTCTGGACGTTGACAATTGTTTTAGCATCAGCCATGTAGTCCTCCTCGGCACTCATGGTGCTCTCCTTGTCCACCACCACCACATTAGCAGCAAAGGATACACCACAGCGTAGCAAGTCATCCAGGCTTTAGTGGGGAGAGTTTTCAGACAAACTGAACCCTTTCACTGTAATCTGTTCAATTTGTTACACAAAGCCCAGAACGAAATTCAAAGCAGCAAGGATGGATTTGAGCATTTGAACAAAATGGGGGCAGTTACCTTTATGATCCAACAACCAGTAAAGTAAAACAACTTCAAAGACAATTCTCTAAACAACATTCACCATTTACCAAAACAGCACTGTTAGTTCTGGGGCCTTATTTATCCAAATTTGTGTGGATGCCATACTTAAATATTGTGTATTTTCAAGAAAAGAAGCAAGCGTGTGGTAAAAAGTGCTCAATCTATAAAATAGACGTTAAGTTAAACTGCGTGTAATTTTTCTGTACATAATCAAGATCAACTTCAAATTTTGAAAATGTGCACCATCCTTTTTTGTGTGTGTGTTTTTGAAAGTCGCGTTCTTTTTATAAATCTGAAATTCGCAACAAAAGTGGCGTACGCATCTTTTATGTGCGTACGCACCATTTATGAATGAGGCCCCTAGTCAAATGTATCTTAAAGTGGTAATCCATAAGATTTGAATTGGTTTGTTTATATTGACATCTTTGGCAGTGAGCTGTAATTGCAGGTGCGCTTCTGGACCTCATTTCCCATAACTCTTGTCGAGACCCAACAGTGTCGCCTGTATGACGTCGGTAAATTGACGGCTCTTCACCAGTTCCACGCCTCCTCAACTCTCATGCAGACGGGAAAAATGCTCTTTGACACGGCAGTTGAACTCAATAAAATTAAAAATTATGTGACGGTGGTCATCCATTAGCGTCATCTCATTCCAGTAACATGTTAGGCTATTATGATAAATCGATTAACTTAAAGGGCTGCCAACTCTCACGCATTTGCCCTGAGAATTTGTGCTTCATTCACATTCCCGTGCTGTAGTCAGTAATGATTCAATCACGTGTGTTTCACGATCGTTCAAATTGTTTAAATGAAATAAGACCATTTGAAACATTTTTATGCAATTCCACCGCTTCCAACCCCTGCGTGAAGAAAAGCGTGAGAATTCCGGAATCATAATTGTTCTCATATTACTAGTGGCGAAATCCACCGTAACACGTGAAACTGATAAACTTCAATGCACAAGGACTTCAATTCCACCTGAGAATCTCTACAAACGGTCTGATAGAATAATTTCTGACTACAGCATGGGAACGTGAATATGTCGTTTAAACTCAAGCCGAATATGTGAAAGTTGAGAGTCCTGTGTAAATAATGAAAACGGTAGTTTGTTAACCGGTAACGTTATATTTTTTTTTTTTTTTAAATAAAAATGATTTGTCGAGGCGGTTAACGTAGCTTTTTCCCCGTTTGCTTCCTGAAATTACGTTATAATTTTAGGTTCAGTAGTGGCCTCAACAGAGAATCAACTAACGTTAGTTTCTACTGTGCACAGTATAGCTGCACAGTATGGTATTTGCCATTGGGTAGACGCCAAGGGATCCAGTAGCAGTACTTTCCGCTCCTTGGAAGGCTGCATTTTTAACGGTCCTCCCTTAATTCCATCCGTAAAACTGACATATAGTGTAAGGGACAAGTTAGATTTAGGGTTAGGGGATAGAGCCAAGGTTCAGGTTAGGGAAAGTACCGCTACTGGATCCCTTCTGACGTCTACCTTGCCATTGCTTCTCCCGGGGTTCCTTGCTTTCTTCAAGCCAGAGCCATGCTAGCTTGCGGCTTCTTCTACCTTCTGGACAGACCAAACACTGCTTACTGACATAAAAAGCGTCACTAGATGTGTGCCTGTATTTGAATATAGCGCGGGAATGTCGCCACAGACACATTGATTGCTTTACCTGGCAAAGAATGAAATACAAGTGCTTTCATCAGTGGGTCATAGGCCCAATCACCGTTGTTTCATCCCCCCTGTCTGATAGACACTGACTTAGCAGACAGTAACGAGACGGAAATCTTACGGATTACCACTTTAAATACAAATTGCTGAATTGTGAGAGAATTGCTAATCTTCAATTGGGAAAGAATTTTCCAAATACCGAATGTTTAAAATGGTTAAATGCATAAAAACCCGACAAGACCACAAAGGTAACAGTCCATCATATTCTGGGGTTTTGGTGGCCAATGAGCATATCGCCACTTTGCAGAAGCTGTATCTCTCTCGTGCAGTTTTACTTTAACACTCAGGAACATGGCCACTCTGCAAAAGATATGATGTTCAGCAGAGCATACCACCTGCGGGTCTGATCGGACCCTCGCTGCAGGTTGCCATAGCGAGGAGAGCAGAATTAGCCTTGGCAGGAATAATCTTATTTTGCTACCTTTAACACAGACCTAAGAGTACTTCATATGTACAACTGGGTTTAGTGACGTTTTGATGGAAAGGTTATCGTACGTTTAAAAATGTTCAACAAGGCTATCGGGCAGGTTGTCATGCACACTAAATATGTTTTCTCAACAACATAAATGCGTCTGATCAAAGTGTCTTACCAATAATGTGGGGGAAAAAAAGATTTCAGTTGCATTTTAATGCTAAATTGTGTGTGATTACAGACAGAATGTGAATCCATACTTACCTAGTATGTTCCATATATTTGGTGCAGAAAAGAACAAAAATTTTGTAAGGACGCATGGCAATACAAAAAAAAAAAAAAAAAAACAAACATTTAAGCCCTACTATCATCAATGGGTTCTGAAACAGTGATGGAAATACTGGGGGGGCAGGTGTGCAAACCCGCAGCTGATGGGGGCCCGTTGTCACAGCGGCGGGACTGTCGTCATTATAGCTCAAAGTTGATTCATATTAGCAGTATCTTTGCTATTTATGAAAACTGACGAATAAGTGGAAACTAGTTCAGGCAGGAAGCTCGAGTCATTTCACATCACGAGATGTGGTTCTCTATGTCAGCGAGAGTACACCAATCGCAGAGCGGCAACAACAAAGAACCTATTATGTTGGTCTATTTAAGCACAACGAAGCTCGATTTGCTGCCTCACGTCCAAGCTGAGAAATGTTTTTTGCTTGCCACCTCCACCCCAGCCTCCACCTGTGTGGTTCTGCTCCGTCTGACAGTGTGGAGATTCATAGGTTCTGCTCCCTACTTAATTTTGTTGTTTTTTTAATATGTTCTTGCTATGGCATGGTAGAGAGCACCTCCAGAGCAGAACCTTCCGCAAAAGTAAAATGTCATTACATCTGCATGTCAATAAATTAGCTCAATCCAAATACTGTACATGAGTTTACCTGACGGAAATAATTTTACATGCTGACCACGTCTTTCATTATACACAGCACCAAAGCTAAACCAACATCATTTTGTGCAAATTTTCCTGTAATTCAGCAGGACATACTTGGGATCATGGGAAACCTTGGGACCTCTCCAAGAATTCAAAATAGGCCTTAAGTTCCACAGGGTTGAATACAGCAGCTGCATTTGATGGACCCATATATGGGTTCATAGGGTTTGTGGGGTCAACTTGTATTTATTATTATTTCATGGCTGACCTGCTAATCTTGCAGCGTAAGATTTAGGGAAGCTATTTTACATTGGGTTATTTATTTTACTCACAACAGAGACACAGCATCAAATACTTCATGCACATTTTGCCTTACTCTAATACACAAAATGATGTGATAGCATTGTATTCTGCCAGTATATTGCTGTTAATGGGTGCGTTAGTATGCGAAACCTAACAGGATTGGATCAGGTGCGTATTTTGCGAATGAGAGGGCTGGCGGCCCGAAAATATTCTTGAACCCGGGCTCATCACCACATACAGTACTGTGCTAAAGTCTTAGGCACATTTAAGGCAAGCTCAAAGGGCAAATATGCTTGAAAAAATGATGAAATTTAAAGTTTCTAATAACTGAGAGATGTATTAAACAGAGCTGTAAACTGTTAAAAACTATATCAAACCAATATTTGGTGTAACTACCTTTTGCAAAAAAATCTGGGACACTGTCCTGTTGCGCAATAGTTTATTAGATGATTGGCTGTTTGGTTGTTCCAAGCAGAGCAGAAAACTTGTCACTGTTCTGCTGCAGACTGACTGTCTCACTTTCGTCTGTCCCTCCAAGTAATTGCAGACAGCCATGATGATGTTGACATCAGGGCTCTATCAAGGCTGTATTATCTTTATTTTTTTTAATGAAATACAAGCATTTATTTATAGAACTTTTCTTTAAATTAGCATTTGGGATTTCAAATTTACTTCTTATCTTCAGCAACTCTAATGTGGAAAACAAAAAGTTAACATATAAAGCAGATTTAAATTCTAAAAAGTGCAGGGTGCCTAAGACTTTTGCACAGTTTGTGCTTCAGGCACTGTTATGAAAGCTTCTCTGACTGCTTATAGGGGAGTCCCTTAGATAATTAAAGACTCTTGGAAATTCTTTGTTCCTGTAGCTTGTAGATCTAAGTTATCATCATAACCTTTCCACAATCACAAAATTAAACAATTTTCAGGAGAATATATGACATCTGGCATGCACAGCAAGTTGTATTTGTCAATGATAAAAATTAAAACAAGAATGCCGACAATGAAAGCAGAGGGTACTGAAAAACAAAAAAATTACACCACATATATGTTTTAAAAGGCATTAGAGTAATATAATCCATGTAAATAGCGCCAAATTTCAACCCACTCAAAGACTTCTCACGTACTTGTCTATGGAGCCAACCATATAGTAAACCATGGGAAACCAACAGATGGCCTCCAGGAACTGTGTATCTGGCCTGGAAAATGAGCAAAGGCAGTTAAAAAAGAGCAGAAATAAACTGCAAATTGTAATGAAAATGTGTGGTTTTCCGTCTCATAAGCTTAAGGCTTAAGAGGAACATAAAACTGAAACGGATGAAATCAAATGTCTTTGAAGATCATTAATTTTTGTCACACAGCATTAAATTGTTTTTTTTTCTTTGCATCCTCAAAGATTAGTCACTGAAACTGTCATTATAATTATAATTATTCATATATATCTGCAGATGTATTTCTTATTTTTTGTGACTCTTGTTAAACTGTTACATTCAATCCAATATAATAGTTAAACATACTTACGGATTGTCTAAGAGCACCACAATGGGATTCAGCTCACTCTTTGGCCTGAAGTAAGCTCTCAATGGAACGATAAAGTTGTACAGCCCATTTCCAGCAGTCTCAGCAGAGACTATGATCACCTTGTTTTTGAAGTGATATCCTTTGGCATCTTGGTAATTGTTATGCCTGCAACCCTAATATGAAAAAAAATGTATCAGTCTAAGTGTAAAACCGTGTAGCTAATAACTTCACTGGGCCAAAGGCCATGTTAATTGCCCTCAGGAATTCATCCAGCACAAAGTACTGTATTATCCTCAGTTGAGACATGGAGTTACAGTCAAAGGTTACAGGTGTTTCCATTATGGTATGTAATTCACTTTTACCTTTTCCAGGCAGAGGCAACAAAACGGCGCTTTTTCCTTCAGTAAATGGCAGACCATCTGAGAGCTTCCAATATAAGGCAAAGTTGGAGGATATCTTTTGACATAGCTTGCAAGAGAAAAGATGTCGGTATGATTTGAGTCCTTCTTATTTCGTACAAGAGGACACATTCTCATTGTTGTGGTGGTGGTTCACAATAATGGCAACAACACAGGAGTAAAGCAAAGATTTTGTCATTATAATTTATCATATTATGATATGTGATTATAATTTGACTACATACAATTACTGATATATCATACTTTGATTTACCATATTTTATGGCATTAATTCACTGACCCATCATCCGATTCATTTTCAGTAGGCGATGTCTCATCCTCCAGTAGGTCGGTGAATAGGTCACAAGTCTGGAGGCAGGAGGGGTCAGCCACTTCAAGCACCGTGGCTATGCTGGGCCTCCGGCTCCCTGTCTTGACATCATCAGTGGGCAACATCAGGGTGGGCTTACACTCCTGCCTGCAGCTTGTATCCGGCAGGTCCATTGCTACGGTGCCTGAAAGAAAATGCACATACACACAAGGAAGCCTTTTTAGTGGATATCGCTCACAATAATGACGGCAGGCGAGCTGAAAATTGGTAAAGCGCAGAACATAGCTTGAAAATAATGAGGTATGTTTTTAATAATGAGGAACCTTACTGATGAAAACTTGCCACATCTGATGATGTTGAGTGTTTTCTGTTTTTTACATACTGTCAATTCAAATAAATGATTGACCTGTTTTCAGTCACTCACTTAACATTACAGAAACACCGAAAACACTGAACATAATCAGGTGGAGCCAGTTTTCTTCAATGCATTGACACAACATAGAAAATGTGTCATTTTGAAACAACACTGCATTTTAATAAACGTTATTCATTTGTGAATATTTGTTTCTAGTGTTAGAAATTAATTAAATGAAATTAATTAACACAATTAGACAATCACGGAGCTAAGATTAGACAAGCTGACGCTGAGCGCTGAGAAAACACCACAGCCCTAGACTAATTATTAATAAATAACAGCATACACCTATGGCAAGGCACAGGTCACTGAGCCAAGGTCAAAAGTCAAATCCACTAATGACCCTTACCTTGCACAAGTACCCCTCACAAGAAATCTGCATACCAAATTTGAAGCTGCTGTAGTCAGTACTTCTGGAAATTATGGCCTGGACAAAATTTTCAAGTTCAAGGTCAATGTGCCGAGGTCAAAGGTCAAATTCACTAATGGCCCTTACCATGCACACCTCATCCTCACAAGGAACCTGCACATCAAATTTGAAGCTGCTGTGGTTAGTGCTTTTGGAAATATGGCCTGGACAAATTTTTTACGTTCAAAGTCACTGTGCCAAGGTCAAAGATCAAATCCACTAATGGCCCTTACGATGCACACCTATCCCCCCCTGCACACCAAATTTGAAGCTCCTATGGCCAATATTGTCAGAGATATGGCCCGGACAAATTATGGAGCCGCCGCCCACCCGCTTGCTCAGGCGCACCAGGGTATAACAAAGCAGGATGAGCTTTGAGCAAAAACAGAAGTAAAAATCATTTTTTATCTTTTTTTTGTAAAGTGAATAAAACATTTTTTAATTTAATAGCTGCAACATTGCATCAAGAAGGAAGCAGTGCGTCCAACTGCTGATGGCTTTCTTATCATTGGATAGGAAAATTGGAAAGGAAAATGACTGAAAACAGATCTTATGATTACTCATCTTATCTTCACAAGGACAACTGGCTATATCTGATGGTCCCAAGTGTTTTTGGAGTTCACATAAACTCAGTTCTATTAAATGATATGTCAAGACAAATCATTATTTTCAAGGGATGGTCTGTGCTTCAGTGGCGGTGCCAGAACTGGGATTTGGGGGGGCACAGAACATCCCTTTATTACAACAATTAGTCCTGGCTAGTTCTCAACCATTTTGCTTTATGGACGCATTTTCAATTATAGTAATAATCCATTAGCAATTGAAGACACAACTTATCTCCCCATGCGATCTAACAGTAAGGAAATAATGGCCTAAATTCAGTACAGAAAAATAATTTACTTATTAATAGGGTAGTGCTTTATGAAAGACAAACTGCTCTGAAACTTCCACACATCAGGCAATTTAACTTGTGCTTCATGATCGTTTAAATTCATCGCTTACAAAAAAACCGAAAAACTTCCATGTATCAAGACTTCAATTCCGCGCGAGAATCTCTTAAATTCGCGTTGATTAAATAATGACTGATCCGCGTTCCAATGAAATATTGCCTTTCACTCTCGGAACAGCGTGGGTTGATTTAAAAGTTGGACTCAGCAATTTAATATAAAAAGCGTGAGATTCAAGCCATATGCGTGATAGTTGAAAGGTATGCAATTTTGAATAACATTGATTTAAATGCACCAAATGAATAATTGTCATCTTACCAAAACGGGGAGAACTAGCAGGGCCTGACAGTGTGGAGTGTTCTCAGAGTGAATCTAGCGTGAATTATGAAAATGACTGAGAACAGGTCAGGACGAATAATTGTTTTAAAGGGATGTTCTATGCCCCCTCACTTTCCAGTTCTGGCGCGGCCACTGCAGTGCTTCACCAATTTTTGATTTCTTAGTCGCCACTGGCTCACTCTGTCATGAGTTGTTACCCAAACATGCTAAAATAACAACCACAAAGAGTCTAATAATGATAGGACTGCTTCATTATATATTGTAATTGGATATTATAGCTGAGAAAATTGGTTTTGCAATAGCGAGTCCTAGCTAGAAACTGCAGAACCATTAGATGTTTCGGTCTTAGATCAGAGGTCAACAAACTGTTCTTTTGGTGTTTCAGTTGGTCCTGGGCCTTTGGTATTCAAGAATTAATAAACAGTCATGTGCTAAGCAAATTCAACTGAATGTGGGGTGAAAATGCAAGGAAAGCAATTGACCATATATACCAAGCAGCCATAGGTCAACTTTTCTGTAAGCCTTAACTTGGCCAGTGCAGAGGTCGCGTTGACCGAATATTTTCAGTCATTGACAGATTTTTTTTAACAATGACGGAACTTTTTGAAGGCCGTCCGTCATTTTGACAGAATGTAATTCACACCCCTGTCCAATAGGTTGGTGGGTGTCATATTGTCTCGAGCATTGTCTTTGATCTGTATGATCCTGTATTCCTCATATTTTTCTAATAAGATCATTTGCTCTTCATTTGTAAAATATGCTGCTCTGCTGCCGGTAGACAATTGGTCATATGCTACAAACGCCACCTCTGTCATGTGAACACGCAGATATCTAGGTTGGGAAAGCCCTGGTTGACATAACGAGTTGATAAGCAGCTTCGTTGGACCGCTTAGCGAGACTGTGGTTGTTAGGCTTAGTGAAGCCCAGCAATAACTGAAAGCATTGTTCATTTGCGCACTGTTGCTGTGTGGGGGGAGAAATCACTTGTTTTATAAAGTTGATACAGCAGCAAGTTCGAAAATCCATGCAGTGCTGTATGTAACACAGTGCGCAATGTGTTTCTACATGAATTACTGTCGGCATCAGCTAATGCGTAATCTAAAAATTATTCTGTTTATTTTATTTTAAAAAATAAACGATTATCATTTTAAAAAATAAAATTACAATGACGGATAATAATTGATTATGACGGAATTTTTATGCCCCTGTCCGTTACAATGACGGACAATCAGAAAGTGTAACGCGACCTCTGGACCAGTGAATTGGATATCCAGCTAATTTTTTCAGAGTTAATCAAGTTATATCTCAGCGAATTTGCCAGTGCTTTCTAAATGTCAAAACTCAGTCAATCTGGTATATATTACTTATATTGTTATGCTTTTTGAGTTCAAAGTACTTATTTTTTAACTAATGGTATCTTCTTTGGTTCAGACATGGAGTTGCAAATTTGTAGTGTTTCAATGGGAACTACAGAAATTATTGTATATTCAACCAACTATAGAACACTGTCTTTACCTAGACAATTCACTTTTGAATATGCACTATAACATAGGAAGTCCACCCTACTGTACAATAATGATAATGAACATACAAGAAGTACACACCAAGAACTCCACTATTTGGATGCTCTTACCCACACTAGCAATGATGCTGTGCACAGGAAGTCCAGTGGGACCATGGTAGCCAGCCTTCTTTTTGCACAACTCTTGCTTTGTCTTGACAGTGGAGTTTTCTTCTTTCGTGATGTTGATGTAGAAACAGGTGTCCGAGGCACTCATGATATGCTGGGGTCCTGGGTTCAGACAGATGTTCTTCTGGCCCTCTCTACAAACTCCAATTAAGCACACCCCGTACCTGTGGATACAAAACCCACAAACAACTTGAGCACTTTCTTCCCCTGCATGGTTCTGTTGCCCTTCTCTTCTGCATAAATTTCTTCCAATAGTACTCGGCCATATAAAAAAAGAAAAAGGGTGAACGCTAACAACATAGCCACTGAGTGGGTGGAGGGGTTTCTACATAACATGTGGCAAATAGGTTTGTTTCAAATCGGTCTCAGCAATACGCCTGTTCTGACAACTGTTTTAATTGGAGTACAAGGAGTTGACATGTGATAAAGCATTTGACGCTTCACAATTCACCAACTAACACATCAGGCTCCATGGTAAAGGAGGTGTGAAATGTGGGTGATAGCACACATCAGGAAGTTCACCAGAGATAAATAACTGAATATCCTATGGCAGACATACACGCCTCGCTACTCACTTTTTGTGGACATGGAAGGTTGCATAGGTGAAGCTCTTCCCTTCGTATTCAGAAAAGAATTTGCTATGCTCCAGGACAATGCTGTACACCTCATTTCCTGAATATTTCCCACTCATTCGCTGCCACAGCTCAGGAGACTGTTGACCTTCCCTGTGGAAATAAGTCGCATCATTATCGTAATATATTTATTTTTTCACCTCTGCCCTTTCCTGTACTATAACTGTAACACAGCAACTGCGAATATCTACAACGAAAACAACTAGAACAATGTTCATTTTACACTATATCCCTTTTTTAGTATCCCAAAGTAAAATAATTGAATAAAAAAGTAAATGATAGAAAGTGAACAAAAGCAGCAAACACCAATAAAAAACAATACATGAAACCAAGGCCTGGAAAATGGCACTAGGCATTAGGGATGGGTTTTCAAGCAGCTTTGAGAAAAGCTGTTAATTATGTATAATGATACGTAATAAGCTTAATAGGTTATGTAATCTAATAATCTAATAATGAAAATAATTATACCAAATGGTAATGCAGAGGAGTCACTCCCCCCGTTACATCACTCATTAGCTTGCTCAAATCCAAGACAAGAGCTTGAGCCACTCTGTGGAAAACTTAATTCATTTGCTACTTGGTAATTTCCATAATTGTCAGGATTTGTGCGTGTGACTTCTTGCGCTCGACATTCTGGATAGTGCATAATCATAGAAAGAGAAAACGCAGGGGCATTGTCAAGACTCACAGTCCCTGGGATGTGTGCACCAATAGGGTAATCAGTGTGGACGTGGCTGGGCATATGCAGTTCAGCGCCAGCAAGGCATACTTGAATTCTTCTTCACAAACAACATGATCTGGTTTTAAAAAAAGAGGCAAACGTGTTCATGAAATAGAATTAAATAACATGAAGGCAAATGTGTTCATGAAATAGAATTAAATAACATGAAGGCAAATGTGTTCATGAAATACAACCCCAATTCCGAAATAGTTGGGACAAAGTGTAAAATTGTGAATAAATCAAAATGCAATGACTTGCAAATCACACCAGCCAGTATTTTATTCACAATAGAACAGAGATAACATAGCAAATGTTGAAACTGAGAAATTTTACAATTTTATCCACAAAATGAGCTCATTTCAAATTTGATGGCTGCTACAGGTCTCAAAAAAGTTGGGACAAGGGCCTATTTACCATGGTTTAGCATCCCCTCTTCTTTTTGACACAGAGTGGAGGCATCTGGGCATTGAGGAGACAAGTTTCTTGAGTTTAGCCATTGGAATTTGATCCAACTCTTGTTTAATACAGGCTTCCAGCTGCTGAAGAGTTTTGGGTCTCCTTTGACAGACTTTTCATTTAATTATGTGCCAAATGTTCTCAATTGGTGAAAGATCAGGAGTACAGGCAGGTTATTTCAGCACATGGACTCTTCTACTACGAAGCCATGCTGTTGTAATAGCTGCAGTATGTGGTTTTGCATTGTCCTGCTGAAATACACAAGACATTCCCTAGAATAGATGTCGTCTGAAGGGGAGCATATGTTGCTCTAAAACCTTTATATACCTTTCAACATTCATGGTGCTTTTTAAGACATGCAAATGTCCCACACCATATGCACTATTGCATCCCCATACCATCAGAGATGCTGGCTTTTGAACTGAACGCTGATAACAGGAGGGGTGGTCTTTCTCTTCTTTAGCCCGGAGGACACAACGCCCATGATTTCCAACAAGAATGTCAAAATTGGACTCGTCTGACCACGGGACACTTTGCCACTTTGCTACAGTCCATTTTAAATGAGCCTTGGCCCACAGAACACAGCGGCGCTTCTGGATCATGCTCATCAATGGCTTCCTTTTTGCATGATAGATTTTTAGGTGGCATCTGTGGATGGCGTGGTGGACTGTATTTACAGGCAGTGGTTTCTTGAAGTATTCCTGGGCCCATTTAGTAATGTCAATGACAGAATAATGCCAGTAAGTGATGCAGCGGCGTCTGAGGGCCCAAAGATCACGGGCATCCAGTAAAGGTCTTTGGCCTTGTCCCTTACGCACAGAGATTTTGCCAGTTTCTCTGAATATTTTGATGATGTTATGCACTGTTGATGATGAGACCTTCAAATTCTTTGCAATTTGACATTGAGGAACATTGTTTTTAAAGTATTCCACAATTTTTTTACGCAAGCCTTCACAGGTCGGAGAGCCTCTGGCCATCTTTACCTCTGAGAGACTCAGCCTCTCTAAGACATCCCTTTTATAGCCAATCATGTTACACACCTGATGCCAGTTAACTTAATTACTGCTAAATGTTCTTTCAGCTGATTCTCTTATATATTAATTGTTTTTTTAGCCCTTTTTTGCCTGTGTCCCAACTTTTTTGAGACCTGTTGCAGCCAGAAAATTTGAGATAAGCTCATTTTGTGGATAAAAATGTAAAATGTCTCAGTTTCAATATTTGAAATGTTATCTATGTTCTATTGTAAATTTGGCTCATGTGATCTGAAAGTCATTGTATTTTGATTTTATTCACAATTTACACTTCGTCCCAACTATTTCAGAATTGGGGTTGTAGAATTAAATTACATGGCACCTGAGATTCAAGCCAGTATATTTGTTTACTTACATATCTGACAATTTAACGGTTGGCTGTGTAATTATCTCTTCATACAAGTTTCATAATTTACGCCCGGATGAGATTACTTTTCTTATTGTTTATTTACACAGAGCTAGCAGAACTGTATTATGCTGTTATTCTGATTTTTTTATTTACCTGCAAACTTGACATGAAATTTGTTTTCTGGCTTGAGAATTTGAACATATAGGGGACACTTAGGAGCAAAATCTTTCACAGCCCAAGCTCTCAAAATTGTCTGATGATCCTGAAATACAGAAACATTCCCACAAACACACATTATCAAACACACACACACACACACACACACACACATATAATATAATTGGCAGTGATGAAAAATATTGTCTGCAACATTAATATAATTGCAGCGCTTTGAATTTTCCTCAGAGTAATTAGAAACCAAAGATTGTCCACTAGAGATTTCTCATGTCTTCCCCAATTCAATTTTGAACATGACGGAAAAAGCCTAATACTTCACCATTAAAAATACAAGAGGAAAAAGCGAGAATATTTTTCATTTAGGTGGAAAATGATTATATCTGATCTCCTAAAACATTCTGGCCCGCTGTAATTGTTTGTTATGATGTTCCATCTGTTTGTGTTTGTTAAATTAGCTCTAGTAACTCCACAGACTGTTTAACATTCCCATTTGAATTTGTTCAAAGTAGAAAATGGAGCTTCAGACTGTCTAGCTCTGCACACTGCTCATTATTACTGCTCCAGTGCTGAAAGCCCCCTCAGGTCATGGTGCTGTTTTGATGGACTGGGGCTGTGACCTGAAGGTAAAGGCAAAGGGAAGCAACAGCAACAGTGGGAGATAATTGAGTGTAATGGTGATCTGGGATGAGACACCGATGGCTAATTCCCCGGTATGAGCCGACACTAACGAGGGCGCAAATGAGCGCATGCTGCCTCAAGCTGGGACCAAAATGAAAATTGCTGTTTGCAATATGCTAGTTGCTAAAGAGTAAAGATGAACTTTTTTGTCTCTGCCTCTTTAGCCATTCAATATCGTTTATCACCCTGTGTAATGGAGGTGAATTATACAATGACAATGTGATGGTTGAAGCACTACTTTTAGAGTTTGTGAAAAAGCCGAGAGGAGCCTAAATGCTTTCTATCCAGCTGAGCAGGCAGAATGCATTGACTATACACCCGCTGCACAATTTGACACTGACACGTAATTATCTAGATTTCTCATGAAGAGACAAAAGAGCAGAAATGCTGGAAATTTCAATGCTCCCTTGACAACCGGTCGTGCCTTCAAAGGATATCCAAACAAACATCAATCATAAAAGACATTTACCAACGTAGATCCCGCTAATTAAATCTACTGGGGCATGACCCCCAAGCAACATACCGCAGCTGTACGATCCACTTCATAACGACTGCTTAAGATGAAGCAACCCTCAGCATTGTCCAGTCTAGGAAAGAAATATATGTAAACAAGTTAAATATAACGTATTTTTTACTCTCTCGCATTGGTGCAAAAATGACACTTCCTTAAACAGACAACAGGAAACACAGATCTTAATAAACCGGTGATAAGCCTCAGGCGGATTTCAATTACCGTTTGATGGGTTGGAATTCTAAAAATTGATTAGATCTGCACATCTCCCGATGAAATATGAGGAAACATGAGACTAATAGCAGGAAAACATCTACAAGAAACATTTTGAAGAAATAATGATGATAAGAAATCAGTATTTCAAAATCATTATGCATCTGTCAAATTATCTTAAAAAAATATGAAGAAAACAATGAATGAATAGGAGAAGCTGCCATTATTGACTTTCATGCCTGATGACTGATTTCTGTTCAATGCATGCAATGGGCTTTTTGTAACCTTAAAAGACCCAGTCATTCCTTAAGTCTCCAGTTGTGAAAGATTAAGTGGAATTCTACAAAACAATTCAATAAAATGAAAGCAACAATACCATTGAAAAGTAATATACTGCATACTACTGTCGTCCTTAAATTATATAAATGATGTAAATAACATTTTTGCTGCATCTTAGGACAGTAAATTTCAAGGTAGGGAAATCCAGAGAATAAAATTCCTCTTCAGTACTTTGTTATAATCACATTTACAATTCTTCAGCCAGGAGGTAATACTGCTCCCGTGGTTGGAATAAATGGCTAGACTTATTTTTTTCTGGGCCTTGGACTTTGTATCTGTCAGAATACCAGTTCTTAAAAATTTGACCATTATCTTTCTGAATATGCACTCTTCAGTCTGGCCAGAAGATGGTAGTAAAATACAAGCTCAGTACCGTCACTCAGCGTTGGTTTGATATCGAGCGCTGATCAAAAGTTGGTTTAAAAAGCCTTTGTTTCTCACCTCTCCAATGTGAACTCTGTGTGTGTGTGTGTGTGTGTGTGTGTGTGTGTGTGGGAGAGAGTTCAAACGATTAACGTTTCTCCCCATCATCATTTTTCTGTCAGTCTCTCTAGTTACTGCCCACAATGGACTGCAAGCTTTCACACTTGCGTAAAAATCTCTCTCAAAGGCCAGTGGCTTAGGTGAAAGCAGTGGAACATGTTGTTAAAGCACAGTCATAGTCTGCCATCAGTTCTCAATTATCCAGGACCATGCAGGGGGAGGGGGGTGTAAAATTAGCAAAAACCTGCCAGTCAATACCATTCATGTCTCATTGCACACCAACAACTTCCGGTAGTCAATCAGGAATCCACAGTCCATATTAGCAGCATAATAAGTGTGCTCATTCAGTTTGATATCTGTTTGAGTTTAAATGCTTGCAGATTCCTAAACTTGTGATTATAGTATTTAGGATAATCTCACAGAATTTTTTCCCCACTAGTCCATCAAGGGAGTGTTTCAACTGGAGAAAATTATCACTCACTAATGACCATTATACTGCCATAAAAGGTTATTTGGCTTTTATTCATAAGAGAACTCTTTTTCAATCTTTATACGGCCTTCTTGGTAGGCATGAAATGTGTTTCAGCTCCTGAAAAGAACAACTTCTCCTGACAAAGAAATCATGAACTAGATTGGTTTCCCTAGAAAAATTACAGGTTTCTCCAGGCATTGATAATATAAACAAACAAACATTGCAAACCCCCATTTGTAGTCAGCCTCATAATCAGCTTGCTACCACAACTATAGGGCCCCAAATAACTACTGGCTCTGGCCCTTGCAGCTAACAAGGGTTGTTACTGATCCATATAGTTAAAGTGTAATTTTTTAGCTTTTAGCATGACACCATAATGGTCCCTGGTGGAGTGTGATGAGGGGAGACTCACTTGGCCCTGAGCAAGTCCTGATCCTTCAGTGCTGACCCCTGGATATAGATGACTCTCTGGGACCATAGTGGGATCTGCAGTACCCTCCGTACCTGGGCATCCATTTCGGTTGGACACAAGATGATGACGTAGTAGTCCTACAAGGCAAGCAGCACAAAGCAAAGATGACGGATTGAGCTGTTGGGAAAATGGTTCCTGAGCAGATCCCATTAAGTTAAACCAGCTTCCTTCTTCCAAACAATGGTCTGCCTGGTGATTTATGGCCCATTTATTGGCCCAGTCTGAAGAGGGATCAGTGCGGTACTTCACTGAAGGGTCAGGGAGCTGTGCACAGTGCTTCAGCCATTTATCTTATGCTACTGTGAGCTGGCTGATCCATGAAGCATAACCAGGATCTTCGATATTCCATGCATCTGGTTCATCTTTCCTCGCCGCCATTTGCACACCGATTGGTCATTTGCCATTTCCCATCATCTTAAGAAAGAGTAGGAGTCAGAAATAATGAAAGGCCTGTCATCCAACTGCATATACTCTGGGGCAAATAAGTGGCTCATAAATTTGCAGCATGAGTAATGCTTCTTTCAGAATGCGCGCACGCACACACTCGGTGAAAGAGATCAAAACAGAAATGCGCGCTTTAAACATAAACCGTATTCATACATTATTAATTTGAAAAACATTAATTTGAAAATCATACTTTTAACCCTTTCCTTCCAGAGACCCACTTCAGTGGGTCCACAAGACATAACCTTTTTTTAATCTAACAGGACATTATGTTACCATAGTCACAGACAGGTTGGGAAAGTGACTTATATTTTGTTCCTTAACCCCATAAAACCTATGGACCAATTTTTGGGTCCATCAAAAGCAGCTGCTGTATTCAAACTTGTGGAACGCCCATTGTAAATTCTTGTGGAAATCACAGAGTTTCCAACGATCCAAAATGAGTCCTGGTAAATTACAGGTGTATAAAATGATGCACAAGATCTAGATATTTTCCATTTGATGTAATGCTGCGGCCATAAAAACATGGCATCCGGAGTTTGAATATTTCTCTCAAAAAAACTGATATGATGCTTAAGTGAAGCTCTGCAACCAGCAGATGCAGAATATGTATGCAACATGGTCCTACAATATAAAATTAGCGGCAGCATCTGTCCCGAACCAATTTATTACCGTAATCTTAAATCTTAAGTTGCAGTAGAGAGAGTGCAGTGTTCCTTATTTGTCAAAATTTTTATCAATTTTCATTGAGTTTTACTGAAGTTATAGTCATAGTATATGTCATATAGTTATAGATCATTTTCACTGTTTTTAATCAATTTTGATCACAATGAAAAAACCATTGAAAGATAAGGTCCGGATTTTTTGCAGGTTTTTGGGGCTCTAGTGGTATTGGGGATTGGGTGACCAAAATATATTTTTTTTGTTACGTAGCTACCTAATGCTTTTTTTTATTGAATCATTTGATTCCCTGCCCCTGGCATTCGTGCCATCAAGTCAATATGAACTCGTCAGTCTAGAGCCCTGGCAGACCATATGACAATAGTCAATAAACTCATCCATCTCGCAACAATGGACCAAACAGGTATTAAATAAACTGCAAACGCAGAATACAGCCTAGCCTTGACTAGCCTTTCATTTTTTATTTTTAGACTGCTTCTTCATTGAGCTTATTTTCACGTTATTTATTTAATTTGACGGGCTTGGAATGCCAAGAGACATAGAGCCATACAGTATATTAGGGGGTAACGGATCACTTGGTCTTTATTAGACGATATTTTCACAAATAAGTTATTAAAACTGCCATTTTATTATACTATGAGCAACCTAATACCAAAAGATGTGACAAATGGATTTTTCGTCAATGTCTCTGCCGTTTCATTGCATGGGTGGTATGAAATGGTAGTATGTGATGGTAATGGTAGTGGTATGTGACCCAAATCATTTTTCTGGTTTGACTAGTGACATAGCTTGCATTTCAAGTTCATTCATGGTAAAGTATGCATTTTTAAACCTGCAATTTATCAGTCTTTTATCAGATAGAATGTTTTGAACTAATGCATATACTGCGAGATTTGTTTCATTCTGTTCTGTGGTAATTCAGCTGTAGCGGGCCACTTTTGTTAAATGTTATCCATGCTTATCGGACACTGTGCGTAAGCACAACTGTACATATGCGTTCACTGGAGGTGGTTTCATAATGTGGGCATGACGTTAAATGATTACTTGATAACTTATTCTTGGTTCCAAGTCAATTTGCCAAGGAAATACAATAAGCTACATTCAAACCATGGTATATGCACAGAAAATACTTCCCCCACCCAGTAGTTATAAACAAGATACTCTTGTTGGGTTATAATTAATGAAAATTTCCCCCTAGTCAACACTTAATTTAGTCGAAAGGAGTTCCATGTTTTTGTTAGGCTATTTTCATCTATTACTGTTCAGTATCATCCATTGAATTAAGTTGGTATAAACAGCGCCAATCAAATATGCAGTTTTTTGTTTGTATTGTTGTATCGTATCATTTCTGATATCGTAAATATATTAGACATTTTTATATGGCCCTTTTTTAGCAACCTGCACTTGACTTGTCATGGTTTATTACTTTACTGGCACTCCTCATTTTTAATGCTCCTTTTCAAAATTTTCTCTCTGATCCTTCTTGCCTCCATTGCTATTGGAAGATAGACTGCACAATTTGTGCACAGGCACAGTATGAGTCTTGTCAGCAAGTTTGTGCCTGACAAAAGATGTAGCTAAAAATCTATTCACATTTTAGACAACACATTGAATATTTTCATTTTAATTATGTATTATTTACCCCACCTGCACCTCGTCCGCTATTAATCAGTCTTAATTTTTATGACCCACCCACCCAATTTGCAAATTAATCACAGTTCCAGCGGATAAAAATGAAATTTGCGCATCTTTTAATGTATGTACAGTGCTGTGAAAAAGTATTTGCCCCCTTCCTGATTTCTTATTTTTTTGCATATTTGTCACACTTAAATGTTTCAGATCATCAAACGAAATTTAATATTAGACAAAGATAACCAGAGTCAATACAAAATGCAGTTTTTACATGATGATTTCATTAATTGAGGGAAAAAGCTATCCAAACCTACCTGGCCCTACGTGAAAAAGTAATTGCCCCTCAAAACCTAATAACTGGTTTTGCCACCCTCGGTCACAACAACTGCAATCAAGTGTTTGTGATAACTGGCAATGAGTCTCTCACATCGCTGTGGAGGAATTTTGGCCCACTTTTCTAGGCAGAATTGTTTTAATTCAGTGTGGCGTGGAGAGGGGCGTGAGTCCACAGCATCCCTCCCAGCCAAAGATACCTCAGCATAACCCACCACTAGACAGGCTGTTCAGGACCTGGGACAGTGCCAGTTTAAGGAGGCCAGCCTCAGGACCATGGAGAGCCGCCGGATGGAAATTTCCCCACTCAAGGCCTGCCGAATAGCACACCTGAGTTCAGTGAAGGGAGGCAGCTGCAACTCCTCCAGGCTAACGAGACTGCTGTTTAAAAGGAGGCCCTGTCTCTCTTGGTGGGAGAGGAAAAAAAAAAAAAGCCCATAAATGCTGTTTGGGTTTGTCTGAGTGGTGAACTCTTGTTTTTTCTTTTTATATACAACTTCTAGATTCCAGTGGAGACTGTGGACCGGATCCCTGCCCCAGACATAGAGGAGATCGAAGGTCCAAGGTCTGACCTCCTGGAGAAGTTGGGAGTGATACAATTTTCCTTTTTTTTTTTTTTTTTTTGTTTTTGTGCATTCTGACTGATTTAAGGTGGGAAGGCCTAACATTTTTGGTTTTTAAATCAAAATAAAACCCTTATTGGGCTATTTTCCTGCAATCACTGCGCTGTGTGCTTCTGTCCTATCCTGCTTGCACCGTCACGCCCAGTGCGGTGCTACATCAGCCACATAGAAGGGTTTCGAGCATGAATGGCCTGTTTAAGGTCATGCCACAGCATCTCAATTGGATTTAAGTCCAGACTTTGACTAGGCCACTCCAAAACCTTCATTTTGTTTTTTTAAGCCATTCAGAGGTGGACTTGCTGGTGTGTTTTGTATCATTGTCCTGCTGCATAACCCAAGTGCACTTGAGCTTGAGGTCACAAACTGATGGTTGGACATTCTCCTTCAGGATTTTCTGGTAGAGAGCAGAATTCATGGTTCCATCAATTAAGGCCAGTCGTTCAGGTCCTGAAGCAGCAAAGCAGCCCCAGACCATCACACTACCACCACCATGTGTGACTGTTGGCATGATATTCCTTTTATAAAATGCAGTGTTAGTTTTACGCCAGATGTAATGGGACGCACACCTTCCAAAAAGTTCAACTTTTGTCTCGTCAGTCCACAGAATATTTTCCCAAAAGTCTTGGGGATCATCAAGATGTTTTTTGGCAAATGTGAGATGCGCCTTTGTGTTCTTTTTGGTCAGCAGTGGTTTTTGCCTTGGAACTCTCCCATGGATGCCATTTTTGCACAGTCTCTTTCTTATCTTTGAATCATGACCACTGACTTTAACTATGGCAAGTGAGGCCTGCAGTTCTTTAGATGTTGTTCTGGTTTCTTTTGTGACCTCCTGGATGAGTCGTCAATGCGCTCTTGGAGAAATTTTGGTAGGCCGGCCACTCCTGGGAAGGTTCACCAGTGTTCCAAGTTTTCTTCATTTGTGGATAATGGCTCTCACCGTGATTCACTGGAGTCTCAAAGCCTTAGAAATGGCTTTGTAACCCCTTCCTGACCGATAGATGCCAGTGACTTTATTTCTCATCGGTTCCTGAATTTCTTTAGATCGCGGCATGATGTGTTGCTCTTTGAGATCTTTTAGCCTACTTCACTTTGTCAGGCAGGTTCTATTTAAGTGATTTCTTGATTCAACAGTAATGTGTCAGTAATCAGGCCTGGGTGTGGCTAGTGAAATTGAATTCAAAAAATGTGGTTAATCACAGTTAATTCATGATTTAAAAAGGGGGGATTCCTTTCTCACATAGGGCCAGGTAGTTTCGGTAGCTTTTCTCCCTCAATAAATTAAATCATCATTTAAAAACTGAATTTTTTATTTACTCGGGTTATCTTTCTCTAATATTAAAATTTGTTTGATCTGAAACATTTCAGTGTGATAAATATGCAAAAAAATAAGAAATCAGGAAGGGGGCAAAAACTTTTTCACAGCACTACATGTGTACATATGAAGACCACAATGCAAAAATGATCAGTCACATTTTCACGTTGTGTAGAAACAATGAATTAAACATTCAAAACGATCTTTGAAACAAAGCACTGAAAAAAATATGCAAAATATATAAAATATTATAATATATATTATTATTATTATTATAAATATTATAATAATATATACAAAAATGCTAAATTTGATCGTTTTTCCTTTGTGGTCTTATATATATATATATATGTATACACACACATGTTGTATATACACAGTATATCAAAAGACACATTCATAGCAATTTTGTTGGGCAAATATGCTTGCAAAAATAATGACAATAAAAATTTCTAATACCTTAGAAATGTTGTATGCAGAGCTTTAAACTGTTATAAACTAAATCAAATCAATATTTGGCGTGACTACCCTTTGCTTAAATATTAGGAACACTGTCCTGTTGTGCTACAGTTTTATAGGATAATCGGATTTTTGCTTGTTCCAAGCAGAGAGAAAAACTTGCCACCATTCTTCTGCGGACTGACCATGTCACTTACGTGAGTAATCCCAGACAGTCATGATTATGTTGACATCTGCCTCTATTAAGCCTACATTATCTGCGTCAACTGTTTTAATAAAATAACATTTCTTTATAAAACTATTAAATAAATTAGAATTTGAAATTTCAAGTATACTTTTTATCTTCAGCAAAACTAATGCGGAAAAACAAACATCTAAAGTCAGATTTAAATTTTTAAAAATGTGGGGTGCCTAAGAAGTCAGATATGTTGTCTGTCAATTCACCTCTGGTCAGATATACCACATATCAGCACTGAGAACCTGGCAATGTTCAGGGATGACATAGAATATTGCTTCTTTGGACAAAATGAAAATCCTCTCTCATGACAGTAATAAACATCATGGCTGTTGTATTTTTTTCTTAGAGGAAGCTATGGCAAAATTTAAAATATGGTTGCATAATCAGCAAGCATTTTGTCAATGCAGAGAGGTCTGCCTAGTCTTCTAGGTCAGATTCACAAAAGATGCTAAAGTATATCTAACAGGTGCAGGCTACCATGCCATCCATTAGCCTTCACCTTAACTGAAGGCTATATACAGCAGCTGCTGGCTAAAGAACGCATTCATATTTTCAGCAAAAGAAAAAAAATGTAAGTACAAAAGCCACTTTTCCAGTTCAGCCTAATACCAGTTGCTTCCCTTACCCTCCCCATAAGAGTAACTACCTGGTGACGTGGAGGCTATGTACAGCATACGTTTGGTATTAGGGCTATAACGGATCACACATCTTGGAGTTCGGATCATCTCACGGTTTTTGAGCCTCGGATTGGATCGTTTTTCGGATCATTAAAATTTAAAAAAATAAGGGGGTGAATATTATTTTGTTTTCCATTTTCCATTTATTAGTAAAAGAACACTTAAAGCAAGGAACAACATTCAAGAGGTCAAATGTTTGAATAATCTTAAAATGAAATGACATACCATTTTAAAAGTGCCAAAGACGCATCAGGGATCGTACCTGCATAACTTACAAGTTTTGCAACAAAAACTTGTCTTTTTTTCAATAAAAACATTCATTCATTCAAAAAGGAAAAAAACCACAAAACTCAAAGTGTAATAAAACAAAAGCGCAATACGGAGGCATGATACCCACTTTGCTTTCCATTATTTAAGAATACTTAAAAAACATGTCTTTATAACCATGGCTTTTCTTAAACCAGATATCCAAATGGAAAAAAAAATCCAATCCTCAATAAATTTAAGTGCACAGGAGGCACGGTGGATGACAGAGCAAACGCGCTGCAAAACATCTCCAATAGGAGGAACGCCATGCAAAAACAGAAAGTTGCACATCCACGTCGACACGTGAGTGCTCCAAGCCGTGCCAAATAGAACGGCTTTTATTTCTGACAGATAACCGTGATAAGTCATAACTCCGCCATTTAGTTAGCAAGATAGAATTTACATACTTCAAGTGTAACTAGCCAAGTCAGCAAAGAAGCTAAAATTAGGTTGCTCGCTTAGCTAGCTAGTTTGTTAGCCTGGCTGGCTAACAGTTAAATTGGGTGCATGTAATGCGAATGAAAATAAGTGAATAGCCATTATTTCGTTCACTAACTTGGCTAGACTTGAAACGCGAGCAGTAGGCATCGTTTGCCAGCTACGAGCATTTCTGCCATCTTGCTAACTAAATGGCGACGTTATAGCTATTCACTGTTATCAGGTTAAAAATGAAAGCTGTTCTAGTTGGCGCGGCTCGGAGCACTTGTGTTGTATTGATGGGATATGCATTTCTGTTTCTGCACCGGGTTTGGTGGTTGCAGTGCGTTCATGTCTGTTTTTGCAGCGCATCTCTCCAATCGGAGAAGTTTGAGGCCATTGCAGTGCATAAACCACGGACTGTATATACTGTCCTTGGCATAAACCCATCAGCTGTAAAGAAATCAATCCGCGGCTCATGTGACATGCCGCGGATTGAGGAGTGATCCGCACGGATCACGGATCATCTGTGAACCGTTACAGCCCTATTTGGTATATCCATTGCTAAAAGCCCTGATTTTTCTAATATACTGCCTTTAACACTTTTGTGCAACTTGAGGTTTTGACAGCTTTCAAAGAGTATGAGAAACTAGTCCAGAAACTAATGTACCAGTTAACACATAAAAATGTTTTTGTCTCATCTATGATTTCTTAATGGTGGTAGTTGTTGAACCAATTGTTTAATATGGCACCATACAATATACTATGTCATTACACAACATATGGGATATTTCTCAGGGTGCATTGATATTTCTGCCATTTACACAAACAAGCACTTTTTACAAAGCATCAGAAAAGCTGGAAATAGTGATTCATGTCACTTTTGGTGAAAATCATTTTTATTTTATTATTTCTTCCTTTGTTTCAGTCCCTCCCTCTCTAAATGACAAATTATCAATTACTTCTGACCAATGCACAGGTAGGCCATTATTGTCTATCACCAAAGACCATAAGAATGAAATGGTATGCATGTTATATTTGCTTAGACTAAATGGAGATCTACTGTCTTTCACCTGAAGTCTCGGATGAGCATAGAACTCATTGAGGAAGTCCATTAGGAGGTCAATTTTCAGGGAGCTGACACACAGGACCACATGCCTTTCAGTCTTTGCCCTGTGCCGACTGTAGTTGCCTCCAGCTTTCTGTCGTTCCATCCAAATGAAGGCCAGCTGCTCAAACTGTCAATGACACGCAAATTAATTCCCATTAATCAGCCTGCAAGAGTGAAGTTTCATTAAAACAAAAAGACATGCTTCCGTAGACTCATTGATTTGAACCAATCAGGATATTCTGGCAGGGTAAATATGGCAATTGCTTGTACTCAGTAACCGAAGGCTCAGTGTCACTTCACAAATGGAGTTTTTGAAGCCTCACCGTCATCATGAATATTTCCATTTGTCATCGTTCCCCGATGGCAAATTAAGTTGACAATAATAAACACTATTTAAAATATTCAACTTTATTTTTTTTTTTTTGCAATCTTCGTTTAACAAAATACAGCAAAATAGATTGGGCATTACGGCAGCAGCAATGGTGCAGCCTTAAATGTAGGTAATTAGTGCATATTGATTTTCTGTGGGAGGTGGTTTTAGCCATATCACTCGCTCACAGGTGGGGGAGCTTACTTGGATTGGCAGCGCAACAAGGGCAACGCAGATCATGATGACGACCAGCAGCTTGGAGGGCCAGATGTTGGGCGTGACATCGCCAAAGCCCACAGTGGAGAAGGTCACAATGCAGAAGTACAATGAGTTGAAAAGGTTCAGCTTGTTTCCTGCCCGCTCCAAATGCTGAATCCCACAGAAGCTGTGAAGTCACAAAAGCAGCCCCATTAGGAAAATGAATTATCACACATTTCTTGACAGCTTTTTTTCTTTCCCATTTATGACTTCATTCACGGTCTCCCATGCCAGCTTTCTAATAGTACCCTGAAGCTGCTTGACCTTCACATTCTATTGTGTCATCCCCTGAGAGCCTGTTGTCTTGCTCTTTGAATATGGTGGCGGTCATACGGATATTGAAGGAAAAAAAATCTGACACCTCTTTTCTAAAAATCAGAGTCAATGATGAATCTGGATTGAATCCAACAAGCCAAGTCCTTTTCTCTTTTGTCATACCATTGTAACGGTTACAATGCTGCGTGCACAGTTCAGATGCATGGAGGACAGGAAGATAAGGACTGGACTCAGGTGCAAGGATGGACTTGGTTGTATTTATTATGCCTACTGCACAACAGCAGGCACAAACATCGCAATATGAAACAAAAGTGGAAACGAGGTTCTTTTAACACTATAAGTAATACAGACTTTGGGCTTTAGCTGCAGTAACAAGGCATTACAAATATGAAAATAAAAGGAAACGAGGTTCCTTTGTGATGAAGTGCTGCAATGAACATAAACAGCACTAAGCTTAAAGAGTTTAGAGTTTTGATATGCGAATATGGAGAAAAAGTCTAAACAAGACTTAACAATGCTGCCCAGACGTGGATTATACAAGACTTCACAATGAGACTGACAGAAGCTCAGCCTTGAATACACACTGCTACCACCCAGTGGTAATGTGATAATAGAATAATGAATGAAATAGTCAAGTATTAAGCTTACTAACATATCATTGGTCAGAGAATTAGCAAGGATTAAACAAATGCACTCCTGAGGCCTTCTGTGCCGCCATTTGCGAGGTAACTTCTGCTGCAGAGAACTGTCTAGGAAAAAGCTGGACACTGCTTTTCTGTGAGGCTGAGCTGCTTTATTGTGAAAAGTCAATTAATTTTCTGGAGTACAGAGGAATATTGCAGAAAGGCTTGCTTCCCACTATTGAATAGTTGTTTCTTAGCGATCAGTTATTATTTTTCAACTCCTCTTTCAATATCCCTCAGTGTATATGATGTTCTAGCCGCCTGCATATTATTTTCTCTGTACAATATTGACTTTCAGTGATTTACCGACAAAGATGCATCCTTTCTTGCAGCAATGAGCTAAGGATCTCTGGTTTCAGTGGCTTCTGACCCATCCTTCATTTGCTTAAATGGATTCCAGTTGAGTGGTTATCAAAACATGAGTATTTCGTGCCTTTTCCTCTCTCTACCACTATGATGCATCTTGTTTACCGGAATAGTACACTTTATTTATTTCCCTTTTAGAAACATACCCACCTTTTCCAGCTGTTTAAATCTTACTGTTACCAAATGTCTACGGCAAAATGCAACAGAAAGCATTATACAGTAATGAGTTGTATTGCTAGCTGGTGATATTTTGCTAAGTTAAAATAGACTACATGTATAATGAAACAGAAACATGTCATAAACATGGTCACTGGAGGGAAGAGGCAGTTTTCATGACATTGATACTTCTCATTTCAAATACATTGACTCTGGATAGGGATCATGATTCTCTGTTTAAAACCCCGTTTCCAAAAAGTAGGGAAGCTGAGGAAAAAAGTAAATAAAAACAGAATGCAATGATTTGTGTTACGATCCAGACAAGGTCTCAGATCCAGATTTAGGGTTCAGTCCCAAGGGTATATTTATTGATTGCTATACAATAACAACTAGGGATGGGCTGAAGCCCAGTACAGATTGAGCACAGTGCAACGAAGGTGGTATAGAGTGGTGAGGGTAATGGGTGTGTCTGTGCCTGGCCAGTGGCATCCCAGGGCAGAAGCCTGGTGGTGTTAACCCTCATCAAAGCAGGACTGTCAGACAGCAGGTCCAAAGGGTTTAACAGAGACGCAGTCCTAATCCTGGAGACTGACGATAGCTTGTGCCGTGTTCCTGATAAACTGAGCAGAGGAACAAACTGGAAAGGCAGGTCAACAGGAACAGAGGCCCAATCCTGGAGACCAACAATAAGGCTTAGGAGTTTGTTCCTGCTAAAAAAGTTCCGAAGAGTAACTGCGTATTTCACCATCATAAAGATCACAATAATTTTTGAAGACGGTAATACGGTTCTTAACTAGAAGAAATGAACCGGCTGATTGCTTAAGGGCATAAAGCATGGCAGTCCAGCAACTATGTTATACAGAAATACGGTTTAAATACTCCACAGGAACACAAAGGAATGGAGCATACAAACGGATATCATTTGGATATAGGGAGGCACGCAAGACCAATTAATTAATTAAAACCAATTAATAATAATAATAATAATAATAATAGATCAAACTTATATAGCGCATTTTAAGAACCCAATGCGCTGGACATGAAAGAATAAGATCAGATAAAAAAGAAAAAATATTAAAAAGTTAAAAAGATTAAAAACAAAATTAAAAGATGTCCATTAGCCTGGAATGTTCTTGAAGGCTTCAGTGCTCAGCAGAAGTCCTTATATTCTAGTCTGAAGAGATGGGTTTTTAGGAGGGACTTGAAGGAGGTGATAGAATCAGCCTCCCTGACTGACGGTGGAAGTTTGTTCCAGAGTTCTGGAGCAGCGCAGCTGAAGGCCTGACCCCCCCATGGTCACCAGCCTGTAACAGGGCTGCTGAAGGGAGATGGAGCTGGAGGAGCGGAGGGTGCGTGTGGGGCGGTATACAGTGATGAGCTCTGACAGATAGGATGGACCAGTTGCGTGGATGGCTAGGCACATGAGGACCAGGACCTTGAAATTAATTCTTTGGCGGATTGGGAGCCAGTGGAGGTTGTACAGCATGGGGGTGATGTGCTCACGTGGAGATGTGTGTGTCAGGAACCTAGATGCACAGTTCTGGACATATTGCAACCGACTGATTGTTTTGTCTGCAGCCCCCACCAGGAAGGCGTTGCAGTAGTCCAGGCGGGATGAAATGAAGGCATGGATGAGGCGTTCAGCAGCACTTTGGGAGAGGAAGGGACGGATACGAGCAATGCTCTTCAGATGGAAAAAGGAGACTTTGGTGATGTGTTTGATATGGGCTTCAAATGACAGCTGGCTGTCAAGTAGCAGGTTCTCAAGGTTGCGGACCTCATGTGAGGAGAGGACTCTGCCGTCCATCTGAAGAGAGAAGTCGGGTAGCTGGTTGAGAGTGGCCTTGGTGCCAATCTGGATGACCTCCGTCTTACCATAGTTCAACTGTAAGAAGCTGTGTTGCATCCAAGCTTTGATCTCTTGTACGCAGGTTATGAGGAGTGAGGTGGCTTTGTGGATGGTGCTGTTCTTGGTGGAGATATACAACTGGGTGTCATCAGCATAAAAATGGTATCCGAGACCATATTAAGGAGACAGTACCTCTAAAAGACATGCACATTGCTGGAAAAGGGGAGGAGACAATTAAGGAGACAAAAGGGTTGTGACAGATTTGCAAATCATTTAAACTCTAAGTTTAATTGAATATAGTGCAAAGACAATCTATTATATGTTGAAACTGGCATCAAATTCAAAATGAGCAGATATTTTTCAAAAAAACAAGAAAATTTCCTGTTTCGACATTTGATATGTTGTCTTTGTACTATTTTCAATTAAATATAGGGTCTAAATGATTTGCATATCATTGCATTCTGTTTTTATTTACCTTTTACACAGCGACCCAACTTCTTGAGAAATGGGGCTGTAATTACAAGCATTGATTCTGGGGATTGTGAAACTAACGTAGAGTACATTGTACATTAACTGTACTTGAACCAAAATTCCATATGATCAATGTATCTAAGAAATAAAAAATTCCACTCACCAACCGCAGAAGTACTGATGCTGACTGTCAGATGACAGTAACAGTTGACAGTAATAATTTATAGTAATTCGATAAAATATTAATTTCACACAATTAAGTGCTCAGATATTCAAAGGTAATGAAGCGCGCATGAGGGTTTCAGGGACTGAAGCGTTGATAATGGATTCACAATGGCATTTTTTTTTCCATTTCACCAAGATAGCCATAAAAAAAAAAAAAAAAAAAAACAGAAACTGCACAGTTTTACATTTGCTGTTGAAGATAATTCTGAGGCAATTTTGCTTCCATTTCATAACTCTGGCTAGTTGATAGCATCAGTGATGAAACTTGCAAAGTTCCCTCATCCTTTTATTGTGTGTGCCCTCTCAGCATGGCTGGCCACCCTCAGAAAATCAAATACACTCACCAACTCTAAGTGCATTTGGCCTTTAAGCACTAAACATTACCAACTGTGGCCTTTATTTATTTACACTAATGTCACACACCCAGGTGTACTGTTGACAGAAGTTCAATAGTATCAGTAATATGACTGCTTAGAGAATCTTTCCACTTTTGCTTCGGAGATAGCTGGGGCAAAAACGCGTGTTGACAGTGACCAATAAATATTCATGACTGGTAAATATTGACAGTGGGGATTGTTTTGCAAAGCACCTCAATGTCATCAGGCCACACGATGGAAGTCATGAACACTGATGAGGGGGCCAGGGCACTGTTGGGCTCCATGGAATGGAAACAGATTAGCAGGCAATATCTTAATTACAATCAGGGGAACCTGAGCCGTGAATGTGCTCATGCTCTGAGTCACAGTGACAGAAACAATGAGCAGGACCGTGAGCGCGCTGGGATTTTCCCGGCCAATCCTAGATGTGACCCATCTTATTGCCCGTTTTTTACAATCCAAAAGCACAGTTTCAGCCAGGCTGCATGCCAGTGGCCGAATGAGGCAGAGCCTCTGCGTTTGAGCCCCCGATGTGCTGGGTGCTTTGCACTTACGTTGCTTATTCATGCTTGCAAAAAAGCTTCTTAAGTCTGCTTTGTTAGTCATCCAAACTAAATTATAATATAAACATTTCAAATTAAATGCGATGTTGTGTATCTGATAGTACAACCCCAATTCTGAAATACTTGGGACCAAGTGTAAATTGTGAATAAAATCAAAATGTAATGACTTTCAAATCACACCAGCCAGTATTTTATTCACAATAGAACAGAGATAACAGCAAATGTTGAAACTGAGAAATTTTTCAATTTTATCCACAAAACGAGCTCATTTGAAATTTGATGGCTGCTACAGGTCTCAAAAAAGTTGGGACAGGGGCCTGTTTACCATGGTGTAGCATCCCCTCTTCTTTTTGACGCAGATTGGAGGCATCTGGGCATTGAGGAGACAAGTTTCTTGGATTTAGCCATTGGAATTTGATCCCACTCTTGTTAAATACAGGCTTCCAGCTGCTGGAGAGTTTTGGGTCTCCTTTGACAGACTTTTCGTTTAATTATGCGCCAAACGTTCTCAATTGGTGAAAGATCAGGACTGCAGGCAGGCGAGTTCAGCACATGGGCTCTTCTCCTACGAAGCCATGCTGTTGTAATA
The DNA here is from genome assembly GCA_029692085.1 of Gymnothorax javanicus. Lineage (NCBI taxonomy): Eukaryota > Metazoa > Chordata > Actinopteri > Anguilliformes > Muraenidae > Gymnothorax > Gymnothorax javanicus. Next base: position 33,797,565 of record CM056198.1, read on the forward strand.
GCTGCAGCATGTGGTTTTGCATTGTCCTGCTGAAATACACAAGGCCTTCCTTGGAATAGATGTCGTCTGTAGAGGAGCATATGTTGCTCTAAAACCTTTTTATACCTTTCAGCATTCATGGTGCTTTTTAAGACATGCAAGTGTCCCACACCATGTGCACTAATGCATCCTCATACCATCAGAGATGCTGGATTTTGAACTGAATGCTGATAACAAGAGGGGTGGTCTTTCTCCTCTTTAGCCCGGAGGACCACAACGCCCATGATTTCCAACAAGAATGTCAAATTTGGACTTGTCTGACCACAGGACACTTTGCCACTTTGCTACAGTACATGTTAAATGAGCCTTGGCCCACAGAACACAGCGACGCTTCTGGATCATGCTCAACAATGGCTTCCTTTTTGCATGATAGAGTTTTAGGTGGCATCTGTGGATGGCACGGCAGACTGTGTTTACAGACAGTGGTTTCTTGAAGTATTCCTGGGCCCATTTAGTAATGTCAATGACAGAATCATGCCGGTGAGTGATGCAGTGGTGTCTGAGGGCCCGAAGATCACAGGCATCCAGTAAAGGTCTTCGGCCTTGCCCCTTACGCACAGAGATTTTTCCAGTTTCTCTGAATCTTTTGATGATGTTATGCACTGTTGATGATGAGACCTTCAAAGCCTTTGCAATTTGACGTTGAGGAACATTGTTTTTAAAGTATTCCACAAATTTTTTACGCAAGCCTTCACAGGTTGGAGAGCCTCTGGCCATCTTTACTTCTGAGAGACTCAGCCTCTCTAAGACATCCCTTTTATAGCCAATCACGTGACACACCTGATGCCAGTTAACTTAATTACTTGTTAAATGTTCTTTCAGCTGATTCTCTTATATATTAATAGCTTTTTCAGCCCTTTTTTGCCTGTGTCCCAACTTTTTTGAGACCTGTTGCAGCCAGAAAATTTGAAATAAGCTCATTTTGTGGATGAAAATGTAAAATGTCTCAGTTTCAACATTTGAAATGTTATCTATGTTCTATTGTAAATAACATATTGGCTTATGTGATCTGAAAGTCATTGCATTTTGATTTTATTCACAATTTACACTTTGTCCCAACTATTTCGGAATTGGGGTTGTAAAGGGGGGATGGACGAGTAGCAGGTAATGTACTGTATTAGTACTCTCCATCATGAACATATTTTTTACATACTCTGATTAACACAGTAGTAATTTTTCGCAAATTGTATTATTTTTCATTTTAATCTCTCGCAAGTATGTGTGCTGCTGCACGTCCCTGTGTGTAACAAGCAGAGATATTGCGCGTATTGCGTGCACTCTCCTACGAAGGCACACAATGATGCGCCCTTGAGTTAGCAGTCAAAAACTGACAATTGACATAAGACCAGGTTTTTGTCAGTCAATCTCGCTGTAGCTTTCTGCTGCTTCAAGATACCAAATGCCAGCAATGCGCCTGACTACACCTCATTTTAAGACTAACACGCCGATGGGCTCCTAGTTCGCACCAAGTACATTCACCATTTAAAGAACATGGACGGAAATGGAAAATGGTACCTTATTCTGTCATAAACTAACAAATACACTTGCGTCGCACTTGGTGTCGTTCTGCGCCAGGCGTAAGATAGAGCTCTTTGTCTTCTCCTGGAAATTTCCAGTTGCCTTCTTTGCTGATGGCATAAGTTCATTCCTCAGCAAAGATTACTCTCCATGTTAGAATTTGCAGAACTTCATTGGGCTTCATGTCTTCTTAACCATTGAGCATTTTGACTATGTACTTTTTAGCTTTCTCAAATGTTGCTGTAGAAGGCTAAAACTTCCTAGAGTGATGGTGACTCAGTCGCAGAGATCATTTTCTTTGCCAAATCCCTGTAGAATTTTTTTGCATGCTCCCTAAAGACCGTGTTCTGCCTGAAAAAATTGTTTCAAATAGCCTTATCCTTTATTTTTTTGTCTGGATGTGTTGCTTCAATTTTTCCCATACTGTTGGTATATCATTCACATTCTTGATGTTATGGCGTCTTTTACGTTGTTTTTCTCTTTTTGCCACAACGCATGAGCCTCTCTGCATTTCTGTCCAGGCTTGTAAGTGGCTTTCTTTGAATTTAATTTCCAATTTTTCTTTCCACAGACGTTGTTTTCCTTTGTTCGGCTTTTTTGTTTTCTGGCCGTAGGGTTTTCCGCTCAGTGATGATTGATGCAGAGACATACATAAGCAATTTGGTTGTTGTCAGTTCGAGTCAGAGGCTCTCTGGTGTTCACCTTGATATTAATGATGGCCTTGTTGGCAATGTCAGTTGTACCATGAAAGTGGGCATCTTTCTTTATTTTCAGCAGTTGTAGTCTCTCAGCCATTTGCTTTTCTTTCACTGCTACCTATCTCCTTAATATGTCATCTTTCATTGCATGTCCACTTTAATTCTATGATGTTTCTATTTTGTTTTGTGTCGGATGAGCACTCTGTGTTCTTTCACTTATGGCGTCAGGGTTGGTATCGTCATTGAGTTTTTCTTTCTCAGCTGTCTCCCTTTCTCCCAAGGGCAGGAGGTGGTTTTGTAAAACATAAGCCTGGTGTAAACCTAAGTGTTTGTGAGCCTGTTGCTTTTAATGCTAACTCTTTTAACACAGGCCACCTTGCGTCAAGGTTTGTTCTGTTAAGGGTATTTCGTTGCCTTCTTACGTTGTATGTTGTATGCACGATGGCAGATGATTCTGATGGTTTAAGTGTGGCGATGAAATATGCCATCATAATATCCATGTACTCTTTCCGGGTCTATTTTTGACACGTCCTTCCTATAGCGGTTTGGGTGCTAGTACTCATAGGGCTTCTTTGAGAGGTGGCCTTGGCGGAAATGTCCTCTGATGCATCATCTTGGGAAGAGGGTGTTGCAGTAGCAAACTCCTCAACCTCACACTAGTCTCTTGGCGAAGACTGCGGTCCTTGTTCCTCCACACGAAGACCTTTGTGATATTAAAATCTAGTGTTATGAATTGTCATCATCTATGATGTGCTCATACCCCAAAGCAAGGGCCTTTATCGGGTGCTGTCAGGTAGAGCCAGCTGACCCCAGGCTTGCGTGGGCAGAGGCCACCACTCCCAGAAGTATTATTACTACCTGGTTAATAATAATAATAATAATAATAATCATAATAATAATAGTTGTAGTAGTAGTGTAATGCCCCTCCCCTTTGGCAAGGCTCTTGTTCTTTCAGTTAATCATGTCACTTGGTTCTCTTTAGTTTATTTTGATCCCCTTTTCTATTTAAACCTTAGTTTTCCCTTTCACAGGCAGGTAGCCTTATTCAGAACTGCTCTTTTGCTAAGTGCACACCCCTTTTGTTGCTCTCTGAAGTTTTGGATTACCTTGGTTATCTCACTTTCTTTCTTTAATAAACATCAACTGTTCCTACACTTGAGTCGTAATCTTTCCATCACTCACCCAGGGATGTTAATAGGGCGCCAGGACATGACTGAAGGCTACTTCTACCTGAGGACCCAGCTGGGACATTCATTCGCCCCAGCCTTGGATCTCCCCTTCCCCAAGAAGCCGGGCTTGTCTGTGTGCAGCAGACAAACAATGCGCGCTATTTGACTCCTTGGCACCAGAGGCTTGTTCTCCCCAGCACCAGAGAGGCCTACTTGCTCCACAAGGCTTTAGAGAGGCCTGTATCATCAGGCTGAAGAGAGTCCAGCACTTCCAGGGTCTGGAAGAGGCTTACAACCTTCAGGTTCTGGAGAGATCTGCATTTTTAGGCAGAAGAGAGCCTTGTACCTTCAGGCTCTTGAGAGGCCTGTAGTCCCTGACTCCAGGTGAGTCCTGCAGCTCCAGGCTCCTTAAAGAGGCCTGCATCCCTTATCGCGCCATTGGTCAGCATCGTTAAAGACCCTAGCGGCTTGCTTCTCCTGCCACCCTAGAGATCCTGCGGCCTGCATCTCTGGTCACTCCAAGGCTTCAGCGGCCTCAGAGGTACCGGTAGTGTGCATCCCCTGTGTCTACAGAGGTACCAGTGGTCTGCATCCCCTGCGTCTCCAGAGGTACCGGTGGTCTGCGTCTCCAGAGGTACTGGTGGTCTGCATCCCCTGCGTCTCCAGAGGTACAGGTGGTCTGCATCCCCTGCGTCTCCAGACGTACCGGTGGTCTGCATCCCCTGCGTCTCCAGAGGTACCGGTGGTCTGCATCCCCTGCGTCTCCAGAAGTACCAGTGGTCTGCATCCCCTGTGTCTCCAGAAGTACCGGTGGTCTGCATCCCCTGTGTCTCCAGAGGTACCGGTGGTCTGCATCCCCTACGTCTCTAGAGGTACCAGTGGTCTGCATCCCCTGCGTCTCCAGAGGTACAGGTGGTCTGCATCCCCTGTGTCTCCAGAGGTACTGGTGGTCTGCATGCCCTGCGTCTCCAGAGGTACTGGTGGTCTGCATCCCCTACGTCTCCAGAGGTACCAGTGGTCTGCATCCTCTGTGTCTCCAGGGGTACCGGTGGTCTGCATCCCCTACGTCTCCAGAGGTACCAGTGGTCTGCATCCCCTGCGTCTCCAGAGGTACAGGTGGTCTGCATCCCCTGTGTCTCCAGAGGTACCAGTGGTCTGCATCCTCTGTGTCTCCAGAGGTACCAGTGGTCTGCATCCCCTGTGTCTCCAGAGGTACCGGTGGTCTGCATCCCCTATGTCTCCAGAGGTACAGGTGGTCTGCATCCTCTGTGTCTCCAGAGGTACCGGTGGTCTGCATCCCCTGTGTCTCCAGAGGTACCGGTGGTCTGTATCCCCTACGTCTCCAGAGGTACAGGTGGTCTGCATCCCCTGCGTCTCCAGAGGTACCAGTGGTCTGCATCCCCTACGTCTCCAGAGGTACCGGTGGTCTGTATCCCCTGTGTCTCCAGAGGTACCGGTGGTCTGCATCCCCTGTGTCTCCAGAGGTACCGGTGGTCTGCATCCCCTGCGTCTCCAGAGGTACAGGTGGTCTGCATCTTCTGCGTCTCCAGAGGTACCAGTGGTCTGCATCTTCTGCTGCTCCAGAGGTTCCGATCGTCTGCATCCTCTGCTGCTCCAAAGCCTCCAGTGGTCTGCATCCCCTATCGCTTATTAACTTGTATCCCCTATGACTCCCAAATCCAGCGGTCTGCACTCCCCTGTCGCTCCAGCAGCTTGCATCTCCGCGACGCTCCAGCGGCTTGTATCCTTTGCCACAATTGTCACCAGTAATTAATGGTCCCTGTGGCTTATGACCCCTGTTGCTCCAGAGGTCCTGCAGCCTGCATCCCCAGCCACTTCAGAGACCCCAGCTGCTTGTATCCCCTGTCTTTCCAGCAACCTGTCGCCCCGAGTTCAGTGGCCAGCATTCCCCTGCTCGTCTCTAGAGGAATAGGGCAATCCCCTGTCGTCCCAGGTTCCAATGGACTTCATCGCTCCCGGCTGCATCAGGCGCAGCCCTGGCTGCTACAGGTGCGCTTTGCCGGTCCCCAGAGGCTGAAGGCGCTTCGCCGACTCCAACCCAGCTGCAATGTACAGCCCAATGCCGGCCATGGTTCCACAGGCCTAACGCCGGCCCTGGCTCTTCAGGTGTGACGCTTGTCTGGAAGCTGTGCCTTGAGGTGGGGGGGACTGTAATGCCTCTCTCCTTTAGCAGATTCTCGGCTACCTGCCCTTATCCAATTTTTCAATTAAGCCTTTGTTTTTTTAGTTAATTATGTCACCGGTTTCTCCTCAGTTTATGATCCCATTTTCTATTTAAAGTGATAGAATACTCTGCGATGGTATTTATTTATCTTCAAAGAACTATATCTCTAATATCAGAAAAACCAAACATAATTTTTTAAATTTTTTTTTTTTAATAAATGCGAAGCTGTCAAACATTGAGAATGCATGGGTTCTGTAGCAAACTGTACAGCGCTGCCATTTTGAAAGGTTGGAAGCGCGTTCACCAATCAAAAGCATTTCCCATGTCACGTATTTTTTCCTTGTGATGCTTGAGTGACCCAGTCCAGTCGAGTTTACAATGGTGGACTGTATGTGTTTCCTCTTCTATCGCCTCGCTGTCACTTTGAGTAGCATCCAGCTGCTGCGCCGGAGCAGAAGCCCCTGACGTGACACAAGCCCCTGGCTTGACGGAAGTGAAATAATGGCTATTCACTGTTTTAATGCTGCATTCGGTAGCGCGTCCCACGAGCCGTGTTTTTGAGACATGACTGGTGAATTCCGTCCTTTTGACCTCACGACCTCACTGTCCGAATGATCCTTCCTCATACATTCGACTTTAATTCACGACACGACTCGTGTTTACGAGTGTTACCAAATGCAGCATTATTCACTTCGCTAGCTCACTAGCAAACTAGCTAGCTAGCTATTTTGCTAGCCTAGCTAGTGATATTTACACTAGCGAACCACCTAGCTAGCCAGGTTGTGAGCTAATTGCATCTTGTGCACATAGCTAAACTGATAGAAACAGTAAATGGTTAGTTTACCGTCACTTGCTGTTATTCAGCAAGCTAGCTAGCTAGACTATTCAGTAAATATCACTATCTAGGCTAGTGAAATAGCTAGCTAGCTAGCGAGTTAGCTAAGTGAATAAAAACAGTGAATAGCCATTATTTCACTTCCGCATGCCAGTGGCACTTCCGTCAAGCCAGGGGCTTGTGTCACATCAGGGGCTTCTGCTCCGGGGCTGCAGCTGGATAGTGTTGGTCACTATCCTGAAAATTTGTTTGTTTAGGTTCAAAGTGGTATCCCTGCAAACCTCCATCGCATGTAATTTCCTCGTCTGAACTTGTAACACTGTGATCATCTTCTCTGTTCGACATGCTGGACGAGTTAGAATGCAGTGCGCCTGTCCAGCATCGTTTTATGTTTTCAGACATTGGAGAGCGGCTGGGTCAATCTGACGTCACGTTTCAGATTGAGCCCAGTCAAAATGGCGCAGATCATGAGGGATGGAGCGTCAACATAAAATTGCCGTTTACTCTCTCAGAGAATTTTGTTTTTTTTTTTAATGCGATGAATGTACACAGATTGGATAATTCTTTCGATAGATATACACAGCATGGCAGAGTTTACTATCGCTTTAAACCTTGGTTTTCCCCTTCATGGGCAAGTAGCCTTATTCAGAACCACTTTTATCCCTGAAGTTTCGTATTAGTTTGGTTATTTCACTTTCTTTATTAAACTTCCACTGTCCCTGCACTTGGGTCCTCATCTTTTTATCACTCTCCTGGCATGCTATTAACATCTCTGGGCACCAGGACATGACAAGTAGAAGGAGGAGGAAGAAGAACTGCACCAGCGTTACCAGTTATTATTAACAGTCAGTATAACATACAAAAAATATTCCAGACGTTTTATGACTCTTGCATTCAGAAAATAGTAGTAAAACAGGAAATTAAATTTAAAAAATCTTAAATTCACAATATAAAAAGTGGCTTGCTTTTCAAGCCTTCATAGCAATGTGTACAGTAAATCCATCCACCCTTTCATTAATCTAAATCACATCTTCTTCATTAGGTTTGCAAAGGGAGCCGGAGCTGATCCAAGCTGAGTTTGGGTGAAAGGCAGGGACACACCCCGGACAGCGCACCAATCCATTGCTGAGTGGACACTCCATTCACACACTCTCACCAACAGGCAATTTAGAGTCTCCAATTAGCCTGACGTGTGACTTTGCACTGAGGAAGGAAACCGGAGTGCCCGATGATGTGAGTCAGAGCTTATTAGCCTTGATAATGTCAGAATGATGTTGTTGGCAATCGCTCAGCTAGATAGCTAGCCTTTGAGTCCAGAATTTCCGAGCAGAGGAGTCTTCACAACTGCACGATTCAAAACTGCTAAGTAATCTTCAGTCACAGTGGTCATTATAGCCTTTGAACACAAATTGCATTAGAGGAAACAGAAACCTCATATTACGTATTTCATGGGCACACGCGGTTATGAAACCAGCAGAGTACATTTTGTGGCCAATGACACTAAGTGCTTTGTCCTCAGAAGAGGAACCCAAGGACAATTAGCGAGAATTCACTATGTCAGTATGAACTCATGTTGGACTCTTGTTAAAGAAATTTAAAAAAAAAAAACCATTAAAGGCTCTTCACCACTCACATTAGCCCATAAAGGACTAGAAAATGATGGTAGTGCACTGTGGTTAATTCAAAGTTCCATTACGCTTCTCCTTTGCTTGTGGTGTAGCTGTCATGAATATCACAGCAGTAGGTCTCTGTTGATTTGAGACGTTAATTGGAAAAAAAAAAAAAAAACTTTAAAGTAAAACTTACCTGGTGAATATTAGACAGACCATTGTTGAGATCAAAATGAGAACCTGATTGAACATTGCAGACTGTGTACGCTGAATGGCTCGATGAAGGTCATTCTGGAAAAGAGAAAGGTTTCAGACCATTGTCCACGTACAATAGCATACCTCCAATGTCAGAGCTGTCACATTTCATATCTCTGTTAATTAGTCTCACCACATATCTGGCTGTTCACATTATTTCCATTTCATTTCATTGATTGTTTCAAATCATTCAATTGCTGTCTCCTTTCCTCCCGAATCCTGTTTCCCATTGTTACTCGTCTCTGTGTATTTAAGTTTGAATCGGTTTTCATTTCAGTGTCCAATTCTCTTACCATGCTTTACACTTTTAGTCTGCTCACTCAAGTTCTTTTCTTGTGCCCTGGTTAGTTGAAGTCAACATGGAATGAAAACTGATAAAATACTTGGTAAATTGTGATATTTTGCTTTTTTTTTTACATGTTGACTCAGCGACAATACTATTCAAAACCATCTCTCAAAATTACATGGATTCAACCTTTAAGCCTTTTACTACCAGCTAGAGCACATTTTGAGACAATGTATCTGATTGACAGATGGGATGAACTTAACCTGATTGAGCCACAATGTAAACCCTGAATTGATTTGAAATTCAAATCAATTCAGTTCAAGAGTAAAATTCAGCTTTCTACCTTGAATGACTATGAGTTGTCCTTTCTCTAATCTGTCAGATTTCTACTTCTTTCTGTTTAATACATTTTTCTGTGCAATAACTCTGAATAAAGTTTTATTTGAATGTACGGACATCAAGGCTGCAAACTCAATTTATTATAGGTGGTTGAAATGCATAGACCCTGAGAACAGCCACTCTGTCCAATACCATGCCACCTGGAATATCTTTTTAAAAACAATTAATTTCGATTGAATTCCATGGGGACAATACATAGACTACTGATCCATACTGTATATCCCAGTCACTGCATGAAATCCCAATCTTTTGCCGACTATTAAATTCTGGTCTTTTACATCTGAGGGTGTGTCTTTCGTGCCATTTTTTTAATGACAAATATGGAGAAAAACTGAAATTGAATTTTACTTCCTGGTCCTCCCTGTTTTTTTTCTATTATTCTACACTATGTGGGAGGGTGTAATCCAATTTTGTTATCTAACAATTAATTACCTCAATGATCTCCCTCCACACATGCTCTGTATGAAAAAAAAAATAATGTGACCTATAAACACTGTATAAAATTTAAATTACTTTTAGTTTGAATTTCAAAATTATGTTGAAGTATCAACAGATCTATGAGTGCAAAGCTAAATCTGAATCTAATGTCTCTGAATGCCAAAAGCCATTTGGCATTTTAGCTCTATTTTTAAATATACTGGGAGGTAAATTTAGCATTGTGTCTCTATGACTGAAGAACAGGGATGTTTGGTCTGTTGGTAATTGTGCATTTACACAGCTCATCAGTCATGGCCAATTCTGAGATCTTTACTCCCATAGTTATACAGACATAAAAACAGAGAAACTGCTCATTATTTGCAGCGAAAAGACATCAATTTCTTGTCTGCATATAATCTCCTAAATCATTATTTCAGCATTTTAAGAAAAATATGAAACCAGAAGAATGAACAGTTCAGATACCCCAAATTGACACCAGAGGCAGAAATATGCAAAGTGATTTATTTCCTACAGATGCCAAACCTTTGCCACAAAACAAATAATGATAAAACAGAATGATGTTTTCCACAGTGTGATGAAAAAAATTACTGTCCAAAGAATTTGAAAAAATTGTTCGATCTTGTACAGTTGCATTGCAATGCGCAGTACAAGTGCAGAGATTCAGATACTCACTATCATGTTCTCAAAGGCATGTTTGGCCAGCCAGCAGTTCAGGAATAAAGGGATAAAGAGGTTTCTTAATGGTGTCGACATAATCTGCAGGGATAGCAAGATGAATGTCAATCTACTTACTTGGGGAACCAAGTAACACATATAACTGAGAACAATTTGTGGAATCAGTTGAATTTTCTGCAAATTATATTGCATACAATGTCTGCAGTGAGTTGACATAAGTCTAGATACTGTGCACAGGTTATGACTGGAAATCGCAAATTGGAAAAAAATGAAATTACATCCCACATTCCAAAAAAGTTGGCATATTATTGAGAATGCAAATTAAAAATAGGAGTGATTTGAAAAGTCCATTCATTCTCTAATCTATTGAAAACACCATGGTACATTAAGGCTTTAACTTATGAATTCAATTGTTTATATATGCTTATTTCAAATGTGATGACTGAAACAGACTCCAAATAAGTTAAAGCAGGGTAAATTTAAGACTAGTATTGATGAGACAAGTTGCAATAATACGGTGCAGTGAAACTAATGATGTTAAACTGATGTGATAATCATGAAAGAGCACAAAAGGAGCCTCAAAAATTCCCTCTAGTCTCTCAAGAGAAAGATAAGTTGAGGCTCGCTAATTTGCCTATAAAATCCAGTCACCCTTTAGATGAAGTATTGCTCATAAGGGCTTTATACAGCATGTATAATGTCTTCATAAATGAAACATAATATCCTCATAAATCATACATAAGCAAATGTCATGCTGTGTAAAGGGTGAAATAACATATCCTTATTCAGCATGTGATGCCAGATGTGACATTAACAATGTCACTTCGCTGGCAATGTCACCCTTCATAGCATTTAGCCACTAGCTAAGGGTCATTGTCAGCTATATCACATCTGGCATCACATGCTAAATAAGGATGTGTTATTTCCCACTTCAGTTATTTGCTCAAGTGAGACAATTGGACATGGTTGGTAAAAAGTAGATAAATCTTACTGGAGATGTTAGGCCAAAATGTTTCCAGGACTCTAGCCTTGAAAACCTACCAGGTTGCATGTTTAAAGACAAGAACAGGCTGAGTTGTATTCCATTTGATTAAAGTTCATGAATAAATTTTTTTTTTTTTTTTTCGCAGTGTTAGGCTTTATGAACCGCAGAACACCACGAAACAACCACCAATGATTGAATATATGAGCCTTTCCCATTTCATTTAAAAGAGTAACCCTCTTGACCCCATTGAGTCTGCCATTAGGGCTTGCTTTTCCAGGGAGACAGGTTGTTTGTTAATCACTAAATAGCAGCGGACAATCTCCTATTTCCCATCTTTACCACATTGGACATCTCAGGTGTTAATCTCCCACCCAAGACCATCCTTGACTGTATGGTGGTCAGATCTGCATTATGTCTGGACCCCCTGAGCTTCCAAAGGTATATCCTGAGGGTCCTTACTTAGCCTGATCCACCTCTTCTTCATACCACAAACAACTAGAATCCCACTGCTGAATAGATATTGCAACTTCAGAAATATCAAAGCAAGTCCACATCACGTATTATGTATTGGTACCTTTTTATCCAAAAGACCAAGGCAGAGGTGGAATTAACTTCCCATGATGAAAGTCACTGCTCACCATCTACCAATTCAGATTTACCACTTCAGAATGCATCTTACTGCACTTGGCCACTGATTTCAGTTCTCTTTCTTCTATTTTAATTTGTACTTAAAGACTGTTAAAACATAGTTTTTATTATGGATTCTAGCTATATTTATTCTGTATATACTATATGTTATTCAGCATGTAATATGTAATATAAGGTAGTAAGATCAAATAACAGTAATGGGTTCCTTATCTTGCAGGTGACTTGCAGGTATACGCAATTCATACAGCCTCCCACTTTGACCAAAAGTGGCAAAGGAAATGAGCTGCTGGATTCTCCACAGATCAATAAGACCACAGAGAAAAGATGGATTCTGTACAACACTTGTGATGAGCACAAATCACGTAGACTCCGTGTGCACTCACATCTCAGGGTTTTGTTCAGTCAGTGATCAGTGAAAGCCTCGAGAACATGTTCCATGGTTTCTTTTGGTAATCAGTGACTTAACTGAATTACACTGAACTAATAAATGTAGTGCTGCAATACACTAAGCCCTCCAGGAATCTGACAGCTGTAAAGATAAAGGGCTCTAATTTCTTGGCGCAGCGCAGGGTGGCGCAGCGTGGCGTAGCCCACGCAGTGGTAATTTCGTGCGGTGCAACACCATGCGCAGCCACTTTGGCAATTTGGTAGACGGACGTCCCCTGAGATGGGTGTGGTGGCCTAGTAGGGGGAGGTGTCACATATTCATCATAACGCAGTGACAATTTCATGGATAAAGGCTCCGCTAAAAGTGCGCAGAGAGCTCGCCAGCTCCAACCCGGTTTACTTTCTGTGCAGTGGTAATTTATTGACCGGCGACAGCGCCAAGACACGTCACGAAAAACCTCACAGGCAGGTTTCCAGAATGTCAGGCACATTTCAATGCAATAAATAATTACAGCAACCACTATTTAATGTAACTATCTGAATCAGGACATAAATTATAGTATCTATATTGATTGTCCTGATGTCAGATCAAAGGCGGTTGGCACGCGTAATGGAAACTCGACCTGACAGCCCTCAGAGTGTCAGTGCATTCTCTGTGGCATGTTGCGTGCTACACAACATAGCTGTACGCCATGGATGTCACTTTGACCTCCAGGTGAGGTGAGGAGAGGAGCTCATTTGATTGGTGAAGATTTGACTCGGCTGTGTTAAACCCACTCAATGCCTTCTCTCCTCCCTCTTTGCCACTTGCGCTGGCAGGAGGGGCAGAGGCGGGACAGAGGAGTACTTGCGCCGGGCTGCGCCGGGCACGAAATTGCAAAATATGGCTGGATACACCACATTGGCGCGGCGCTCCCCCCATTCGCCGCGCCTGCACCGCGCCTGCGCCTGGTCAATGAATTTAGAGCCAAAAGACTTTGCTTTTGTGTACAGTTGTTCTTACCGTGAGCAGAAAGGGCAGAGAGTTGACCATCTCCAGACAGAATGAAATACGAAGCACCTGGTCCCAAATGTTCCCCTGGTAATTATAAGAAACAATGAGTGCATGCCAAAAAAATCCATATATTTATATTTCTTTAAATTACGTGAGCCACCTCCTCAACCTAATGCCTAAGAGGAAAACTCAAAAACACTGAATACTATTTCACAGAAATGTGGGATAGCAGTGCAATCTTCTCACTTGTTAAAAAATAGTTATCTACGGTTATAATCTATCAGTATTCTCACTGGTGTATAGGTCCAAAATGAAATGGAACCAGGATTGCTTGACTATTATTTTAAATTGATAGCAATACGACTGGTATACCATTGGTTTTTTGGAAATGTTTTCTTTGTTTCTGCAAATGCAAAGTGCACAACCTTGTACTGGCAAATCCAAAATGAAGTTGATGAAAATTTGATGCTCAGTGAAATAAGTATCACTGTTATTTTTTTGGTGTTTTCTGAACATTTGTGCTTTTCTTTCTTTCAAATGAATTTCACAAAACTATTCAAGAAGGTACTCATAACCTAATTGCCAGAACACCACCTAGTTTTAAGAGGCTCAAAATTTCCTCCCTCTGCCCAAAAGCTGGAATGTGGCAAGCATTCTGGGAAGAGAATGGCTGCAAAGGACTACCAAGGTGGATATTGTATGAACGGTGGAAAGATAACTTTTAACTGCAGAAGGATTTTCAGTTTGAGGACCCCGTGTCCAAAAAATGTGATAGATTAAAGGAACTATTATTATCGCAAATGTTGTTGTTATTATTATTATTTGTAGTTGCAGAAGTAGTGGTAGCAGTAGAGAAGATTGAGAAGAGCAAGAAGAAGAAAGTCCCATTTTGGGAGAAGTTGAGGCAATGATGCAGTGTTTAAACCTGCAGGAAATATACCGGCATCGGAATAAAGTGGCCACAGGTGAATTAGTATGCGGAGACCATGGAAGGATATTAAATCATGCGTGTTGCAGAAAGTACTGGCAAATTTAATTACTTTGTCACAATATGTCCTTCCTTCACACTGTCGATTTGGGAGATGAACACAGTATTTATCCGGCATATTAATAAAATTCAGGGAGGCACTGAGTTTCCACGGCAATACGTGGGGCAGAATTACTAACCTTGTAACTCAGATAAGTCAGCAGGATGGTCTCGGCGAGGCTGATCAGCGCCACAGAAACCTGAGATGAACAATAAACCACTTAACAGAAGATTATGATCTCAACTGCAATAGGCTCTGACAGGCGGCCAGTTCAGCTTCTTCAGCATTGTGAGCAACCAAAGATCAAGTTATTCAAAATCTCTTGTTCACAATTTGACAGTGGTGCTGCTCTGACAACATTATGCGGGAATAGTTTGAAAGCACTATTTATTTATCACCATTATCCATTCCATGATTACATTTTGCTGTTTTAATAATAAATTGAATTTTCTGGCTTACATACACTCATATGTGCTCTCTACTGTACATATCTCACTCATGGGTATGAATTGATAGAGTCAACAGAAATATCCTTTGTCATATTTTGCTTGTTTGCCTGCTTTCTCAAAGCTGTGTTACTGTGTTAAATTGTCACTTTTAACTGTTACATTAAGCAAGAATATTTCCCCTATCATGCATTTGATATTATTTCTAACAAAATAGAATTAAGCATATAGCCAATTACATAGCATGAAAAGACGATTCAGGACTGACAATTTTCACCTATTGATGATACAAGTATCAACACTATAAAAAATAATACTCTGGTTAAAGTCAGTTTGACATGTATAGTTTCACAGAGAGAAATAGTTCTACATGTCGCACATACAGCATATAAACAATATGCCCAGGTTTACTGCAACTGGTATTATGATATTTGACTCCAGTTGCAATTATACAATCCAAAAACATAAAATTAAGTAAACACCATGTTTAAGTTAATGTTAACGTTAATTGAATGCTTAAGTTAATGTTACATGTTAATGGGAATGAGTGCTTCCAACAAATGCTATTGCAGTTACACAGAGCCAATATAATGTTGTATTAAAGAATCTATATAAAGGGAGATGCTTTTTTGACAGTTCACCCCACCTGTACAGTGGTCTCCACTGTATCTAACAGCTCAGAGTGGGTTGACTGAAGTGTGCATAAGAGCTAATGAAATTTAATTGGCTGATGTTTGCCATCTTGTTTAAATGATTGCTTTGTTCTCATCGGTTTTCATGACAACCTTCACCATTATGAAGCATGCAAAATTTAAAGTTGCTCGCACAATATGTTTAAGAGTTACGACCATTCGTTTGCTATAGCACCATCATAGAACAAATTTAAAGTAAATTCCATATGATGAAGTTGCATCGACTGTGTGAGATGTGTGATTTCATATTTGGTAATGATAGGACATTGCATTAAGGAGTTAAAGTTATATCAATATAGGCCAGACCCTTAAAGTTTGTGTGAATTGATCCCACTTTCTAGGAGGTAATAAAAATTTAAGGTTTCATAAACAATTCAAAATGGCTGAAAGTTTGCAAATACAAAAATGGGTGGGGCTTACATTGATTGATTCTGTGGGTCAGGAAGAAGCAAACAAAAAATTATTTTGTTTCTATACTGACACACAGTGGAAACGCAACACCCATATTTAATAACCGAAAAGAAGAAACAATGGAAGTTTATCAATTCAATTATAATACAAATAGAAAAAGAATTTCATTGTCTATAACACTGTAAAGTTTCGTCGCATTATCTCAACAAATGTTTCCAATATGCTATTGTGAATGCACAGACTCTTCACTAACGGTAAAGAGCGAGTGAGTCTTCCCTGTGCTTGTGCACATCCGCGTAAATGGCGAGGCATCGATTCACACAAATGCCACACAGTTGCTTCGGGAATGTTCCTCCACTATAGTGCTGTTGTCAACTCGGCGGCGTTGTGCGGTTGACGTCGACGCTGGCGCACACGGCGACCCAGTTCATGCCACGTGTTTAATAGCGTTAAGATCGGGTGAAATAGATGGCAAGGGAAAAATTGATCCCTTCTCATTGGAGAAAGTCTCTGGTGAGGCGTGCAGTATGGGGATGGACGTTGTCATGTCAGAACGTGAACAGTAATTGTTGTTGTCCATAGTTGTTCAATAGTGGTTGGAGAACTGGTCTTAAAATCTCATCCACGTATCGCTGTGCCATTAGACCTCCACAAATCACAAGTTCACTCCGAAATCTCACATTAATGGCAGCCCAGGCCATGACACTACCCCCACCAAACCGATTTCTTTCCAGAACACACCTGTCTTGATGACGCTGATATTGCCTCCTTTACACCTGTTGTCGGCCGTCAGCAAATGACAGCAAATCAGCAAATTCGTCTGAAAAAAACCTAACGGTGGAAGACCCACAGCAGCTGAAGATGATGACATTGAACAAACTGGAGTCTGTTGTCTCTGCGATCTTGTGTCATGAAGTTGCCTCAATACGGCCTCCGGCACCTTGTCCTCGCAGTTTGCAGTCACCAAATCACAGTCATGGCATAGATGGGGTGTCTGTGGCGTTCTATTGTGTTCTGAGCCGTCTCTGCTGCTGTTTGGAATTGGTTCCTCATATGGATCTGCTGGATGTGTCCGTCCTGAAGTGCTGTCGTAACCAAAAGTTGTCCTGGTCGAGGGCAGTCGTGAACACTTCCTGTCTGTTGGTAGCGATGCTCTAGTCTGTTGATGGCGGATGGACTGACTCTGAACCGGCGGGCAACCTCTCTTTGAGATGTTCCCCCTAGCAGCATCCCCAAAGCTCACTCCCTCTGCTGTTCTGTAAGCTGTAGCATCCTGACACTGATGCTGATGGGGGTGAACCACTGTGCCTTTTATGCCTCGAATGTCTTGCTTTGCACTTTCATGTCATTCAAGTGATGCATTCAACCTGCTGCTAATGACATGATAAAGTTGCGCACTGGAGAAAATATCCACTGAAAGACACACAGACTGGGTCCGAACCTGGATTTGCACAAATTCCAGCTTTTAACCTTAATACCACTATACTTCTTCTGTGGTAATTCTGATGGCTTCAAAAAATCAGCAACAATTTTAAAAATTAGGCATGACATTTTCACTGTGTTTTAGTATACAACCTATGGTTTAGAAGTTATTGCTCAAGACATGCTGTACCTCTCTTTAGTGCTGCCATATGGTAAATCAAAGTAATTTCAATAAAAATGGCACTTTTCCACATCTTTAACAAGAATATAAAGTTGAATGATGACAGGTGACAGCTAAAATGACTATGAGGGCTGCTGAAATTTGATTGGCTGATGTTGGCCAAGTTGTTTCATTTATCTCTTCGTTCAAACAGATTTTCATAGCAACCCTGACGAACATGAAGCGTGCAAAATTTCAAGTTGATTAAAAATGGATTAGGAGTAATGACTATTTGTTTACTATAGGACCACAGTGTTACACCAATCAAACAATTTATAAATGTACATCCATATGTAACTCCCCACCAAATTTCACATTGATTCCTTTAGTGGTTTGGCAGAAGACGATCAAAGTTAACGCAGACGCGGACACGGACGCCGCCTTGCGATCGCTTTGGTCTGTTGGATCAAGTGAGCTAAAAATCGTTAAAAATCACCTGTACTTCCTAGCGAGCTGAAATTTCTTCAGCAAATCCACTGAATGGGCACAAAACTTTTCCACGCAGCAACATATGGTCAATTCAAAAGTCCATCACTCTATACTTTTCAAAATATGAAAATTTGTATAATATTCATATCTCCACCAGTCTTTATTCAAATTCCTCCAAACATGACACAGACATTCTATAGATACTGTTTGGCGAGAATTTCAGTCTTCAGATCCGTTAAACAGTGTGTCTGCAGCAATATTTAATATTTTACAATATTTTTTATTCAATCAAATTTTTTTTCAAACTCCACCAAAATACTTGAGAGAACACTGGACACAAGCAGGATGATGTGTGATTTTCTTCTGAGTTTCATCTTGAACTATTGAATTATGATGAATTTTTAAGAATCTGTGGCTATTCCAAGACGCAATAAATGCAAAAACTACTTTTTTTTTAACTTCTCCAAGGTCGTAAATGTGATCTGCATCAAACTTGTCACATTGCGTCTATACATGATCCTGACCAAAAGTTATCAAAAGAATTTTCAGACGTCAATTCGTTTTGGAGGTGTAAATTTTTAAAAAAATTTGCGTTCAAGCTTACTTTTACCAAACTGCTCATAAAACAAATCATTAATTTAATGTTTCCGGTCTCTGTGCTGTCCTCAACACGACAATTGCTTAGCGCAAGTGGGCCTGCAAGTATGCATTGGTGGCCCCGTTGATATCTACGTACTTCACAGGTCTAGTTTAGCATTAAAAAAGAGAGGATAACATAACATTTAAAAAAATAAAATAAAATAAATAAATAAAGGCCTAGTTTAGCATTGAGCTCTTTTCTCTGGCCAATCTATGTCATGGTTCTGGATGTTTGCGTGGTTTAGGACTTTTCTTTGTGGCTCTCGTCCCGGGATGATATCGAATTCCTTTTCCATCGGATTCTTTACTCAGCTGGCTGATTGAACTTAGGCGGCGCCTTCCCACTCTAAATAGACCGGAAGTCCGCCACGCCTCCTTCGCTAGGATGTGGTTTGTAGTTATGCACGATAGCCGAAGAGATCTGTAGTCAGGATTTATTTGACTTTATATCTTCTCGTTATTTTTTGAGTTTCTATTTCTCTAGGATTATTCCCTTTTCCTTTTATTCCTCTCTAATCTTTGTATCGCTCTATTTGAGGAGCTCTGTTTATCTTGGTTTCCGAGATACGTCTCCTTTCTCTCTCTCGCTTTGCTTCCGTGTGGTCGGATGGATGGTTCCTTTTGGAAGCGCGAGAACTGTTCCTGTCGTGTGGTCTGTATCATTCTCTGTGTTTGTATTAAGTCCGTGCTGCTCTGTTTCCCTCTTGCTGCTGCACTTGGCCTCTCAATTCAATCGGCCATTACTAAACACTCTAGCCAGACATGGAGTCGCCAGCAGCAGCTACGTTAGAGAAGATTGTTGCTAACCAACCATCAGTTCTTACTGTGTGTGGCAAGGGCCTTTCTAGCCTAAGCAATCAACAGGCAGAGCTGGCAGAGAGAATTCGCCTTCAGGAAAATGCTATGCAGAGACAGAAAAACCTTCTAATAAGTCTCTCCGAGAGTCTTAGAGCGTCGTCTGCTCAAATTACCCAAAATGTTTCACAAGCACAATCAGAACACCTTCCCTGAGAACCTAAACTCCAGTTACCCCCAAGATATGGAGGCGAGGCAGGAAAATGTAAAGAATTCATTGCTCAATGTGAAATATTTTTTAAAGCGCAACCCTCACGGTTCTCGAATGAAGAATCACGGGTTTCGTTTGTTTTATCACTGTTGACCGGCACAGCCCTCACTTGGGTGGGGCCACTCATTCGAGCTAAATCGCCGGTAGTAAATTCAGTGAAAACTCTCGTGAGAGAAATGATTAATGTTTTTGATCAGGATGTTTATGGTCAGGACGCAGCTACCCGTCTAATGCATTTGAAGCAGGGCTCTGAGAGCGTCGCTGATTTTTCTATCTTGTTTCGCTCCTTAGCCACAGAGACAGGGTGGCCAGAAGCACCTCACTTGACAGTTTTTGTTCACGCTTTGGCTGAGGAGGTTAAGGACGCTCTGGCTACACTAGAGCCTTGCGTTTCTTTAGATTCGTTGGTTCGTACTGCGGTGCAAGTTGATAATCGCTTCCGCGAACGAAACAAGGAGAAACGTACTGCATTGGCTCTTGATAGCAATGGGGTAAATGTTCCTTACAACACGCATACAGCCCCAACTCCGCCCACTGAAATTTCCACTTCTAGTGAGCCCGTGCAGGTTGATGGCTCATTTGAGAGCCCGGCTCATAAGCCTGTTCACAGAAAAATAATTTGTCATCATTGTAGCGAAGCGGGACATATCCGTCCACGTTGCCCCGAGCTTAAAGGGAGATGGGAATCCCCTCGGGCAGTGGGGGGGGGGGCGCTAGAGGGACAGACCCAGTCTCCTGCTCGAACTTTTGTTTCAGTAAAGTTGACTATGGGGAAAAAGAGAATATTGCTTAAGGCCTTTTTGGACTCGGGGGCTGTTGATTGTTTTATGGATGCGGAGTGGGCTAGAAAACATTCCATTCCCATCCACTGTCTCTCACATTCGCACTCGATCAAAGCTTTGGATGGTCGACTATTGGGAGATGGGCTTATAACCGAGATCTCTGATTTTTTGACTATGTTTATCCCTTTTGGCGGCCATTCAGAGAAGATTCGTTTTTTCTTAATCAATTCCCCGGTTTGTCCTGAGGTTTCAGGTCATTCGTGGTTGCTTAAACATAGGCCACAGATCTTTTGGGGCAGTCAACATAACCCAATCATCCAGTGGGGCTCTGACTGTAGGTCTCACTGTAGTGAGATTCTGGCAAGTCGCCCCGAATTTCAACCCTTGGGGGAGGCGTCGGGTTCTGAACAAGATTGGTGTGTAGGAGCCACGCTGAACCTTGGTTTACCTCCCAACGTTCCAGATGATTATGTTGATCTCGCGGAGGATTTTTGGCGAACAACGAAGCTTCGTTTTGCCTCCGTGATCGTGATTACGATTGTGAGATCAAACTATTCCCTGACAAGGTGCCAGCGGTTAGGAGTTGGCCTGCCCCTCAGAATGTTAAGGAGGTTCAATGATTTTTGGGCTTTGCTAATTTTTATAGGAGGTTTATTCGCAATTTTAGCGCTGTGGCTGCCCCCATCATTGCGCTTTCTAAGGAATTCCACCTCGTCATTTGCTTGATCTCCAACAGCAGAGGCTGCTTTTCAGGAGTTGAAGAAACGATTTAGCTCTGAACCTATTGTCGTTTTGCCCGACCCCTCCCTCCCATTTGTGGTGGAGGTTGACGCTTCAGAGGTTGGGGTCGGTGCCATTTTGTCCCAGAGCCCCCTTCGGGACAATAAGTTGCACCCATGCGCCTACTTCTCTTAGTCGTTGTTGCCAGCTGAACGGTATTACAGTATTGGTGACCGGGAGTTGTTATCTGTTAAGTTGGCATTAGAAGAGTGGCACCATTGGTTGGAGGGGGCTGATCATCCGTTTGTGGTTTGGATGGATCACAGGAATCTCCAGTGTTTCCAGCAGACTAGGCGACGTGATTCCCGGCAGGCGCGGTGGACATTGTCTTTCAATGGCTTTGACTTCACGTTAACTTATTGCCTCGGCTCCAAAAACATCAAGCCTGGCGCCTTGTCACGGATTTATGACCGCTCGGGCCTTGATCCCCTTTCTGAGCTGGTTATTCCGGCAGCTTGGATTGTGGGTCCCATACAGTGCGATACTGAATCTGTTGTGCGGGAGACCTTGTGGTCCGACCCTGGTTCTGTTGGGGAGCCGTCTGGCTGTTTGTCTGTCCCTATGGCGGTGCATAAACGGAAGGCTGCCGCTGATAGGAGGCGCCGTTTTGCACCTGCTTATCGGGTTGGCCAGAGGGTTTGGTTTTCTGCTAAGGACCTTCCGTTGAGAGTGGAGTCACGGAGGTTGGCCCCGCGTTTCATTGGCCCATTTGAGACCGTGCGTCGCGTTCTGGCTGAGAGGCGTGTTGGTCGCGGGGTCCAGTTTTTTGAATTGGGAGGGATGTGGTCCTGAGGAGTGGTGCTGGGTCCCTTCTCGGGATATCTTTGGTCTCACCCCTATTTCAGAGTTCCGTGCACGGGGTTCTTTGAGAACGTCTGGGGCCGTCCCTTGGGGGGGCCTGTCATGGTTCTGGATGTTTGTGTGGTTTAGGACTTTTCTTTGTGGCTCTCGTCCCGGGACGTTATCGAATTCCTTTTCCATCAGATTCTTTACCCAGCTGGCTGATTTAACTTGGGCGGCGCCTTCCCACTCTATATAAGCCAGAAGTCCGCCACGCCTCCTTCGCTAGAGTGTTGTTTGTAGTTACGCACGATAGCCGAAGAGATCTGTAGTCAGAATTTATTAGATTTTATATCTTCTCATTATTTTTTGAGTTTCTTTTTCTCTAGGGTTATTCCCTTCTCCTTTTTTTCTTCTCAAATCTTTGTATCGCCCTATTTGAGGAGCATTGTTTAACTTGGTTTCCGAGATACGTCTCCTTTCTCTCTGTCCCTTTGCTTTCGTGTTGTCGGATGGTTGGACGTCCTTTTGGAAGTGGGTTTTGGATACCCACTAAAGACAGCCTGCTCTTCAGAGTTAAGAGAATAACACACAGCAAAAGGCCCAGAAATAAAGGATTTTTATGGTTTTCTGTTAAAAAGTTTTCAAGGCTTCCTCTTAGACATCCACGAGTGCAATTACATAGAGAGGCGTAAAGTTTGGGTTCAGAAAGTAAAAATCCTCCCCAGAACTTTATTCCAACCACCTGGATTTACTTTGGACAGGAAATAGAGCCAATAAGAGTGATCAGCTCATTCTGTGGGAGGGAGAAAAACCTGGCAGGACTTTTTTTTTTCTGACCCCTGGATTTTACACCTCTGATTACATATGCTCCTAAAAACATCACATTTCAGGATGCTCAGCTAAAATGATCTCAAATGCTTTAAAATGGCAGCAAAAACCTGAAATACGCAGAAGGAAACAAGCAACTACTGTTAAAACAGATCGAAGAATAGTCAGAATGGCAAAGATTCAGCCACTCATCATCTCCAGAAAAATCAAAGATGATATAAAATTACCTGTAAGTGCTGTTACAGTCAGAAGATGTTTGATCAAAGCTAAGCTATCAGCAAAATCCTCTAGAAAGCACCATTGTTCAAAAAACGGCACGTGCAGAATCAGTTAAAATTAAACAAGAAAAACATTGATTGGCCCAAAGAGAAAAGGCATAACATTCTGCAGAATGATGACAGTAAAATTGTTCTTTTCGGGTCTAGTGGTCATCACAGTATGTCAGATGGCCACAGGGGCAGACTGGGGCAAAAAACTGGCCCGGGAATTTGTACCAGACCAGCCCACTCTCCAGGGGGCAGGGATGGGGAGGTAGTGACCGGCCAAAAATATTTCACATTATCTGGCAAAAAAGTATGCATTTTAACATCATATTGGACCATATATCCCATAAAACATTGATATTATTAGTTTTTGAGTTTATTTAATACCAATTAGCCTCCAACAAAATAACTGTTGCAAAAATCTAACATACAAACCCAGTGGCTATATGCATTTGTGATTTTAGCAGATGTTAACAGATCACCAAGTCCCCCCTCCCCCCCAAACACCTAAACCAGGTTTAGTAAGAGATCTCACCCTCAACAGCTTGTAAAAAGTTAGTACAATGCTGTAGTGGTCTTTTTTCAAAGTGTTTCTAAAAGATGAGGCTTTACTGCTTCCAAAACACTCCAAGTGTTGTGAAAGTAGAAAGTGTTGTCTAGTGAAACACCAATGTACACATAATCCGAGTCACTATTAAGTTGAACTTATGTACATGTGAGTAAATTTACTATTCTGTTGGCAGAGGTTGGGTGGGTAATGTCCAAAAACAAACAATCATATTTATATTAAAGATCCTATTTAACCAAAAGATGTCCTGAAATACATTTAATACAATGATGCAGTCCTGTATTAAAAACATAACATTGTCAACATATTTTTATGGAAATATTATTATTATTATTATTATTATTATTATATATTTACGTGAGTGAATGTGAAAAAGATGTGACTTTGGGGCCATTTAGAATTTTTCAGTAAGACCATTGCACTATTTGGATTGATTCATTCATAACCTTTTTTAAAAATAAGGTTACATATCTTACTTACAGACTCTAAAGGGCATAGAATAGCTCACTAGCTTCAGAACCGCAGTTCTCGCTGGTTGCATGTTTAATGACAGGTGATTCTGAATATCAAGACAGGGTTTTGGAATGGAAAATTTGAAAGTCTTCCTGTATTCCAGGAAAAATTTTATTTGGCACCGTAAAACAGCGATTCCATATGCATCAAATAGTAGGCTATTAACGACTGGTCCATCAATGGGGTCCTTCTGTAAAATAAAGCAAATTTTAACCGAACACATTCTTGCGATAGCCTATTCATTAAACGTCAGTCTTTCTGCTTCCGTGTCCCCCTCCAAATGAAAACTGCTTGCCACGAGGATCATCATGGTCAAACAGCTGGTCAATTTTTTTGCATTTGAAAGCCTGAGCCTCTAATGTATTTTTACTTCATTCTCTGGGCTTTTCTGCCTCTCCATTGCTTTCTGACATTTTTGTCTGATCTCGTAGTCGTTGAAACGCGTTTTTAGACTGTTAACGCAACAGGGGACAAACAAGGCCATTGGTCAAACAAATTTCCCAGCAAGCCTGCCTTCTTAAACTTTTAGGACGAAAACAAAAACATTAAATAAACTGTACATAGCCTAAGCCCATGAATCGTTTTTTATTTGCAAGAATACAGTTTTTCGGTCATTTCTATATCATAAAACAAATATATAAATAGATACAAAAAAATGGCCATGATGCAAGATAACTGGATTAATGAAGCAGAACCATTAAAAGTGCTAAAAAACAAGATTCACTTCTTGTACTATTATTATGATAGCCACAGAATAAACACCTCTGAAGTCACCAAGTACAGCAAAATGATTAAGTCATAGTGTAGTATCATGCGTGGAAGCTCTCATCCAACAGGTCGCCTGCACCGCACTTCTGCTCACTGAAAGGTGGACTACTGGCCACCAGTGGACCGTTATTGCTGTTTTTTTGGGGGTTTTTTTTTTGCTAGTCGGACCGGCATACTGACTCAGCGGCCCACCGGGAAAACTCCCGGTATTCCCAATGGCCAGTCTGCCCCTGAATGGCCCTAGGGTACTGAATTCAAGCCACAGTACTCTGTGAAGACAGTGAAACATGTGGCGCAAAAATCATGGTATGGGAATGTTTTTCATACTATGGTGTTAGGCCTATTTATCATATACCAGTGATTATGGATCATTTTGAATACATCAAAATACTTAAAGAGATTATGTTGCCATATGCTGCAGAGGAAAGCACCCGAAATGGGTGTTTCAACAAGACAACGACCCCAAACACATAAGTAAGCCAGCAACATCTTGGTTCCAGACAAACAGGATTGAGGTAATGGAGTGACCAGCTCAATCCCCTGACCTAAACCTCATTGAAAACTTGTGGGGTGACATTAAAAATGCAGTTTCTGAAGCAAAACCTAACAATTCACAGGAACAGTGGAATGTAGTTTGTTCATACTGGCCTGAAATACCTCCTTCTAGGAGCCAGAAGTTGGTTGACTTGATGCAACGCAGATGCACAGCAGTTATCAAAAACAATGGTTATGCAACTAAATATTAGTTCAGTAGTTTAAAGTGATGTTAAATCTTGAGTAAAATTTAGTGTTTGAGTTTGAAGAGAAAATTTGACACTGCTATTTTTTTTAACAGATTAATTGTCAGGGTTTAGCTCCCGCCGGACACAAATACCAATCCGGTGGGAGCTAGGACCATGGGCCTAAAAGAAAGTAAGGACCCAAACGCACAGGCTGGAAAAAAAACTTGAAAGATTTTAATAAACTTTTAAAATCAAAATAAACTCAAGTTAAAAACCAGGGGAGCAGCTACACATCAAAGCAGGCTAAAACTCGAGAATGCAGTTGCAATCGCAACTGGGAATAGCCAGCCCTTAAATACACTGCCTTCACCTCCACTTTAACGAGCCACACCTGTTGCCCATCAAAGTGGAGGTGAAGAATGCAGCAGGGGAGGGACTGCAAGGCCAAACCCTTACATTAATATTCCTTTTCTTTGCTTCCCGTAAAAGAATAACACAGAATTGATCAAATTTGTTCATGCTTTGATTTGGAGTTGATAGCGTAATGTTGCCACTACATTTGAAATTCCAAACTGAAGGCGATGAAAAAAATTGCACTTTATTCACTTTTTTTTTTACATACTGCTATTTTTTTAACACAGCTGTAGACTCAGTGACCAAATTATTTGGTGCACTTTTCTAATACTGGGTAGGACTCCCATTTGCGCCGAGAATGATATGAATTATAGCTGGCGTGGATTCAACAAGGGGCAGAAAACATTCCTTTGAGATTTTGTCCATGATGATATGATAGCGTCATCCAGTTGCCACGGATCGGTGGGCTGCACAATACTGCTTCAAATCTCTCGCGCCACTACATCCTTACGGTGCTGAGATCTGATGAATTTTAAGGCAATTGCTGTGCACTAAACCAAATTTCATGTTTGTGGAGGCAGCTAGAGATGCTATGCCTTCTGTTATATGGCATGTTATCCAGCTGGAAGTAACCAAGAGAAGATTAATAAATCTTGTTGCCTGAAAATCCCAGGAGATCAGTATTTTCTGTGATGCTCAAACCTCTTCGTCTTGCACCAACAATATTTCCATAGTCAAAGTCACTTCGATCAAATTTCTATCCCATTCTGATCATTCGCCTGATCATAAACTCATGAACATCTCTGCATGCTTTTATGCATTGAGTTTCAGCCATGAGATTTTTCAATTTGAAATTCCATTAACAACAGGCAGGTGTACATGTGTACTTAAAGTGACCACTGGGTGTGTTTCTCCACTTTAAAATCACAAGACAGCCACGAGATTACCACGAGATTAGCCACGAGTATAAGATGTAAAATCACAAGATTTTACATCTTATACTCAGAAACTACTATGGCGCACTTATGAAAGCACAGTGCACTTCAAAGATACAACGCCTGAGAAAAATCTATTTCTTTCAGAAAAAAATATGAACCCATCAGGGGGAAAACTGTGTGTGTAAAAGAGAAAATTTGAGAGACAGGATCCTACAGGTCCACTTAGTTTTACTGCTTTATTGTTTGATGGAGGGTTTTCTGGGTCAAATTTTTGTATTACAGTTATATTGAGTGTGACAGTTATTGCTGGATTGACTTCTGGCAGTCATATGTATCATTCCACGGCCTCTCAAGCTTTTATTGTACTAGAGATTTGCTCTGCGGGCTTTGGGGCCAGCCAGGTCCAGAAATCTCCCATAATTGATTTAGCAAATTTTCCACTCGAAAGCTTTGACCAGGCAAATACAAGATGAGAAACATCATTTCCATTCACTGGAAATTGCCTCTAACCTTGCTAAAATACTACAATGGGTGTCTTAGAGACACATTCAAGATAGCGCCAAATAGTGCCTGTTTCAAGAACCCTCACCCCGATCCAAACTACTATCCATTCACCAATGCAACAGAATAAAGGAGTCACATTAGACTTTTATTGGTTTTCCCTTTTCATTTAGTATGTTATATAGCTTTTAATGCATGTAAAATGCCTGAAAAGGTACACAGCCTAAAGTTCACGCTAAAGTGAGTTATTCTCTCTGACAGAAAACACAGCTCCTGAACTGCTTAAAATGCCTTGTGTATAGTCCAGGCTTTTCATGTCGACATCAATATGTAACATATTTGCATATTGCCCGACTAGTGGCTAATTTGGCATGCCTACGAATAAAGCTTGGTAGAGTGGGGGCCAGGAGTTTGGGATACGCATATAGCCACACCAAGATGCTATCTACTTCAGTGTGATGGCAAATTCCCTTTGTAAGGACTTTGAAAGGAAGGCAGAATTAAAAATCTGTGCTTTTTTTTTTTTACCACTGTTCCTCAGTAGTACAACCTCAACTCCAACAGCCCCAACCTTTTTTAATGTTCTGTTAATTTTATGGACCACTGCTTCCTAAACTGCTGTTGACCAATCAGAACAGAGTGAGCCTTCATGGCGAAGGTCATAAAGCGATAGGAGCCAAAACAGTCACAGCCTGTACAGCTGTAATTAGGTGCTTCTTAACCATAAAAACGTGCAAATGTTTGTTAATGGACTTTTGAAATTAAAGCATTAAACTAAGAAATGGGCATGCTAATGCTCTTTCATTTCTTATTACTGATTTTTATAAGTTAAATGATTATACTGTAAATGCTCAATGAATTTAACTTATTATACATGTTTAGTACGGCTTCCCACAACAGGACAACATAATTAATGACTGTTAATAGGCAATGACAAGATCACAAAGTTTGTCAGAATAAAAAATTGTATTTTAATTATACATTTTATCAAAAAAAAAAAAAACCCAAGATTATATTACATTTTCCAAATATTCATTATTTCAGGGGTTGCTCCTGCAATGTTCCTTGAAACTTGAAGTTCATGTTCAATAATAATCCAGGAAATATAACAAATGTATTCACCACAAATATTTCCACTAACTTTTTAAATGTTATGAACTGTTTGGAGACCTAAAAATATTACCTGGGTGCCTTCCTTTCAGTACAACACTGTGTAGCGTGAACACCCAGTGCGAACATTTGGCTGGTTTATCTTGAGTATTTTCAATTCATTATTTATGCTTTCATAAGAGAACCAAAATGTTCTTTGTGTTATTATGTTGGCACTCTATATAAATTAATACTGCAACAAAACACAGACAATAGAAGTGAAAGCCCTGGGGTACCAACAGCGCTTTTGCATACAAAATAAATAAATGAATGAATAAATGAAAGAATGAATGATTTAATTAATCAATTAATTAATTAATCAATTAAAACATAAAATACAGATGTAATCAATCACAATCATATGAGATAAATGCGTAGGATTCACCATG
Organism: Gymnothorax javanicus; assembly: GCA_029692085.1. Classification (NCBI taxonomy): domain Eukaryota; kingdom Metazoa; phylum Chordata; class Actinopteri; order Anguilliformes; family Muraenidae; genus Gymnothorax; species Gymnothorax javanicus. The sequence goes on from CM056198.1 coordinate 33,826,377, forward strand.
ATTGGCATGTTATTAGGAATTAAATGCATTATTCATTCACTTGAGACATCTTTTGGGTGCAAAATAATAACCACTGCAGCAGTCTATTTAAAAATTGTCTAAGTCATTTTTGGTTTCTCAGTCTGCACTTATATTTCCCATAACTGTTGTCAAGCCGGTCATAATGCCCTATGAATACTTCATGCGATTGTTATGGCACTGATATTGCTATATCCCCAGTTATTTACACTTAGTGGTGGTGGCCTTATTGGTCTTACAATTCATGCTGTACACAAGCAAGGGGTTGACTGACAGCCCAAAGGGAGCGTAACTGAGTGGTCAAATGTTTGACTTCCTTCACATGGTGAAACACAATGATGAGCACTTGCTTTTTTCTTACTGGTATTGTAAAATGGCTAATTCTTTTGACACTTACGGAACTTTACCTGAAATATCCACATGGCAAGGCTTCTTTTAACCCAGATTATAGGAGACCTGGCAACATAAAATTTCAGTAAGAGTTGCAAAAATGAGATCAAACATAGCAAAGAGGACTGATCCCATCCAATAGATTAGATGAATATCATGCATACCCTCTACTGATTATGGTAAATACGTCAACCATGAAACAAAAAAATGACTGAAGAATCAAATGCACATTACGACCTTTTCTTTATACTATGTTTTTTCAAACAAAACACCATTTTAAAATATTTCATTACTCTTTATACTCACCAGTCAATCTCGAGAAATGTGTAATTCTGATGCGGACAGCCATAACTTGAAAATGTGCGGGAAAAAGAAACAAACCTATAAATGACTACCCCTCCAAGACACTCCCTCTAAGATCATCACAACCATTTCACTTGGGCGCACAAGCATGCGTGTGTGTGTGTGTGTGTACTTTTGTGTGGAGATTAAATATAGTCATCCCGCCTATTGGAGCAGAAAGAGACGTATTTGATCCAAAATGCCGGTTTCCCCGATCTTCTTTGACTTCAAAGGTACAGTCAAGGGTACTGTTAAGGCCATGATTTAAAATTTGTCCACAACCGTCATAACTATGGGTGTTTTTCTTTTTTTTTTTTTTTTACAATGAAACATTCAATAAACTTAGCTTAATTATTGACTGACTGGTCAGTTTGAGTGTTTCTTCTGTTCATATAAACACAGCAGGACAGGGACTCAATATTTTGTATCATGCCGATGCCTATCAGGCATACTACAATTGCAATCTCAAGAGAAAAACTAAAACACTAGGAGAGAATTACAATCTTACGTAAGTGCCAAAATTTTATGTTCCAATAAATGTCAAGTGGGGAAAGTTACAAAAGCAGAACCAATTTCCCTCTACGCTGCTAGCCACTCCATTATTCCTCCCACACACCAAGGCACTTACATCTTCTGTTGTCTATTGCAACAGTACCTGTTGTCCTAGTTTCGACTAAACAGCGCTATGATTAAATAAATTTGGCTTATACTATGACACACTCAGACTGCAAGAATCACAACAATTCCAACTGCAATAGCCACATATATGGTTTTTATTTTAAAGAAAATAAGAAATCGATCTTGATAAATTTTGAAAATCCATCTCCCAGCTCAATACTGAAAATGTCAATGCAGCGGTTCTGTGGGATGCACAGTTTAACAGCTGCCACATCTAAATGAGAACACCAGCTTTTATCACCTGGAAATTATCATCAGCTTATTGTCACCTTTATGTCGAACTTGAGCAGCAGAACTAACTTCAGGTCTCCCAAAAAGATGATAGTGTTGTCATTTTCAGCAATAGACCAAAAGCTGTTTGTGCGTGACCAATAAACACAGCAGAAGCATACAGAGAGCATAATAAAGGATTATACATATTTATATACATGTATGTCAGGAATGCACATACCACGTGGCTCCTGTAGCAGAGTCATCTTGGTACACTCGGAACATATAAAGGACGCAGCTTAATATCCTGAGAGAAAGGTGAAACACACGAATTCTTAGACCTGTAAGGGGGAATAGAGAAGGTCCATTAGCCCTCTGCGCATTGGGTAATTTAGAGCCAATCACCGGTATGAAGCACAGTTATGACTTAATGCTGTACTTGTGTCCCAAATATTTGGAAACATATTAAATGTAGGCACCCCTGCAGGAAGAAAAATAATATTTAGAGGTCAAACTGTGGTGAAATTGGGATAAGAAAGTGTACTTACTTGATCTTTGGTTTTTGATGAAAAACAGTTTGAGCCTCTCTTTGAAGGTGTTTTCGTTGACATAGAATTCCACTTGCACCCTGAGAGCAATAAATTTTATGAAAAATTTTATTCATAACTACATGCCACATGTATACACATTGAGACATTCACCAACACACTTACATACTTTAAAATTACTGTTTACAATTTTATCTACAAACAGTATACAACAGAATTTAGGAACAAGTTAGGGTGAAGGAGGACAAAAAGTGAACGCAGTTATTTGTGAATCATCTCTGACCAGTATTACATTGGAAACAGTACAAAACAAGATTTTTTATATTTTACCAAAAAAACTTTATTTTTTATTTTTAATACATGAAATATATGTTTTGGATGTGATGCCTGCAACACCCCCCAAAAAAGTTGAAATGGGGCCAATATAAGACAAGAAAAAGTTGTTAAAAAATGGGTGAATAGGTGTTGCAACCGTGATACTATCATGATTTTGCATGAAAGGAGGACCCACAAAAGCCCCAGTCACTCATAAGCAAGGATTGATCAAATATTTCAGAATGTTAAGAACAAGGTTTGTCAACGTGTTATTTTAGGGCAGATGTAGGGGGCGATTTGTAGTTTGAACTGCAGTTTCAAACTGGAAGTTATATAACATTGATTGCACATTTCGCTCCTGATCTGCCTTGTTGGAATTTAAAAAAAAAATACACAGACATGTTAACAAGATTGAAAACTTAATTTTCATTGGATTGGACCTTTAATCATAATTAAGGGAGGAATGAGTCACAACACACAGTGCGCAGCACTCTGCCATGCATGGTGCTTTGCAGCAGCAGACTGTTCAAGGTGGGTACTCTGACCCCTGTCCGCCGATCAGAGCACCGACAATGGGTGCAAGAGCATTAGAACCGGACCTTGGAGCAATGGAGGAACATCATCTGGTTCGATGTGTCCCAGGTCCAGGTACATGAGCGCCAAATACCTGGGGAAAAGATGGCACCTGAATGCACAGTGGAAAGAAGATGAGAAGTTGTAGGGAGTGTGATGTTCTATAAAACGTTCTGCAGGTTTGGACCTTCATGTGGAGCTGTTTTGGTGGCATGCAAATGAATAACAGCTTATCAGGCAGGTGGTCAGTGTTCTGGCTCATCAGTGTATGATGTTACTTATTTACTTTACCTATGCAATCTTCTAGACACAGTGTTTTTCAAGGGGCATTCATGGTTATTTAAACAAAACAACGGCAAGCCACATTCTGTACATTTTACAACAGTGTGGCTCAATAATCGTAAAGTTTGAGTTCTAGACTGGACCGGCGAAAATTCTGACGAATCCCCCATTGGAAGCATGTGGCACATTATGAGGCACAAAATACAACAAAAATCCTGGTCATGTGAGCAGCAGATGACATTCCAAGTTACAACCTCAATTCTGAGAAATTTGGCACATCATGGAAAATATAAATAAAATCAAAAAGGAGTGATTAAATGAGTCTATTTATACAGTCATTTCAAATCTGATGATTGCAACAGATTAATCATGATATCCAGTAGTATCCTGCTGGATGTTGGTGCAGAAAGGACAGGGACAAAAACCATGTCTGAACGTACATTATCGATGATCCCTCAGGCATCACTTCAGTCTTAAGAATTGTCATGTGACTGTAATAGACTGCAAGACCTGGGCTTGGAAATATGTTGCAACATCTTTATCCGTCAACAGTATTCATGGTTCTATCCACAGATGAAAGTTAATGCTTTACTGTGCAAAACTGATGCCATTCTTTAACACAGTCCAAAAATGCTGCAAACATCTCTGGGCTCGGTGTCATCTGAGATGGACAGTAGAACAGTGGAAGCGTGTTTTGTGGTCAGAGGAGTCAACATTTAAAGTGGTTTTGGGGAAAAAGAAAAAAGAAACAGCTGCCATGTCCTCTGGCCCAAAGGCCAAAGGCAACAAAAACAATCCCGTGGGCGTATCCAGGGCCTGGGCCACAGGAACACAAGGTTCATCTAAAATCTGATTGACACCTGAAGTGCCCCTGTCCTGTAACTAGTCACTTGACTCTTCAGAGCACTTCATTGGCTTAATCCAAAAACAGTGTAACGGTCACAGTTTGTCTGAAATACAACCCACAAAATTCATTTCAAATGTGTCTTGCACCAATTAAGGCAATATTTTATTTCCTAAGGTGAAGAAGGCATGGCCCATCCTATTCTGTCTCTGAATGTCTTAACCTGATATTCTCATTCTAACCCCAACCAATCTAACTCCTCATGCCTAAACCTAACCTACCCAACAATGAAGGCAATGAGAACTAGCAAATCAGAGACAGATTAGGGTGGAACATTATTCGCCATTGTAGGAAGAAAAGGGGTGCTAAAGAAGCTTCTTGCTTTTTGTCAAGTTGCCAGCCAGACCTGGCTGAAATTTATGGTAACCAGAAAACTATGAAGGCTATGCTTTTACTTACAACACTCGAATGAATGTAGTTCTGGCCAGATCCTTAGTTTTTGAGGTTGAGATTTGCTCCCATGCACCATAATGCACCTGAACAGCTGAGGGAAGGAGCTGTAGACCACATGCCTGACATACCTGAAATCAAGTGCCTCATTAAACCTGAGTGAAAATAGCACATCTCCCATTTACTGAAACACATGTGTGGCCAATCTGAACAACGTAAAAAAAAAAAAAAAAAAAAACCCACACTTCAAACTGCCAGTGGCCACGTGAAGGTCTGATCTCCAGTAAACAGCCTTGGTTTACACGAGTCATCATTGGTTCCCTTAACTCTAACCTTAACCTTAACTCTAACCCCTTGAAAGGAACGGGCATAGACTCCAAATGCAGTTCAGCATCGGCAGGGCGTTTATTGGGATTCACAAAGCTCATGGTCAAGACAGAAATGGATCAATAGCCAGGCAAACAGAGATATGCAGGATGGGCAGAATCGAAGTCAGGGGACAAGCAAAAAGATCCAGTAACCAGAATAATCAATCCGCACAAAGACAGTAACAAAGAGGGTTGAAACTAAGGGAATGGAAGGGGAAGGAAAAAGGGAGTTGGATGGGACAAGGGAGAACACAGGAGAAACTAAACAGATGGATACAAAATGGGAATTAGGGAGAACGAAGTACTAATCACTCAAATAGCAATCTCACAACGCAATACAAACAATCAAATACAAAACTTACGGAGAATCACAAGAAACGAGCTTTCAACAATCGAAACGAGCAGAATAGCGCAGAAACGAGACTGACCAAGAACGAGCTGTGGTAGAAACGAGTCGACAAGAAACTACGGAAAGTGGGTCTTTTAAACACAAACAAATTAAGTGGAGGCCCAGCTAAACTCAGAACAGGTGAGAGGAGAGGCGGATCTAGAAAAGCAAGGACGGTGATAGGAGAGAGAGAGAGGAAGTAGGTGGGATCCTAACTTTGAACTAACTAATCACCCATGCCTAACTGAACTGCTCTAAGTGTGGATAGTCCAATCAGAACAGCAAGAGAGAAGGAAGAGGAATTACCAAACCGAAATTACAGGGAAGAGAGTGTGATGAAAAAAGACAAGATGCCATGAGACAGAAACGGAGGAAAACACTGAAGACCAGAGACAGAGCAATCATCCAGAAACACACATGCTCTAATGAATAAATATAATAAATAAAATAAATAATAGCAATACTAAAAACTAGAAACTAAAAACAAGCATACAAATCACTGATTTCTAACACCCCTAACCCTAACCCTAACCCTAGCCCCAAACCTAACCCTAATCCTAAAGCTACCTCTGTCCCTAACCCTAAATGCCAGTTTGGCAGATGGAAATAAGTGGTGACCGCCAGAATGCTGACCAGCGTGGGGAGTCGACAATCTGTCCCAACATGCAGTGGAAAAACTACCATGGTGCCACCTTACATGAATGCGTGTGTATCCAAACAAAACTATAAAGTTGAGTGGGTAAAAAATTAAGTTCCAGATTTGTATCGCTATGGCTGACGATACTCACACAGAGATTGTTAAGTCTATTCCTATTTTCCTCTTGCCGTAAGTCCTTGCAGTGGAGCCAGAAAGTTTTAAATACTGCATGCAGCCTTTGCTTGCTTGTAGGAATGTCTGAACTACTTACTTTTGGGCTTATTGAATGGAGGCTGATAATAAGTCATCAAATAGAATATCCTCCAACTTCAGCAAAAAAAAAGTTATCCTGCCCTCCTTTGGCCGTGTTTTAATAGTCTTCTTTTGCGCAGGAAAGTTTCTAACATCTAGAAAATGACCCAGAAATATTTACGCGGCAACCATAATGTGTATTCAAATTCTCTAAATGATAAGGTGTTTCAGTGCTTCCTAACTTATCTCTTTTAGCGCTGGGCACAGTGAACCAGGGCTTCCCCCTGAAAGTCGACGTTTCGAATCATCTGTCAGAGACCCCTCTGTCGACTTGAAATTCTTCAAGTCCCGCCATTGATTTTTTTTTTTTTTTTGTGACATGTACTATTGATTAATTGAAGAGAGCTATGCGAAATAAAGGTTTGACTCAAAGATTCCAAGCTGTCTTTTTGCTGAAAGTAATATTAGCTGGCCTGCTATGTCTTGCCGTGTTGCATTCGCTTGATGTTTGGCTACGTTAACAAAGTTGTCCCATTGCTTTTTTTGGAAATCATAATGGAGTCATCTTACTTCAACAGCTAAATGAACCTCTGTCCAACATCGATACTATTAATAAGTGCTTTTCCGTCAGTTCCTGCCTAGCTCACGATGTTGACAAGCTTATCACCATAGACTTTATAAAAAGATGGATGCAGCACCCAGGTCTGAGAAGTGAAGCCCATGCAGAAATCTCTCAAAATTGCATTCTACTTAATGGCCAGCAGATGGCGATGTCGGTGGTTACAGAGAGAAGTTCAATGCTGTAGAAGTCTATGAGAAAATGAGCCTACTTTCCCACCTGATTTATTATTTCAATAATGATTTTCCACATTATTATCCCCCGCCACGAAGTGGAAGGGGGATCTAGGAATGGGTGCTGTCCGTCCGTCCGTCCGTCCGTCCGTCTGTCACGCTTTGTTTCCGGACCACAACTCGAAAACCGTTAAAGATTTCTCCATGAAACTTCACATGCATATCAGTCTAGTGGTGAACTGGTGCCTTTTGCTGGTTTGGTCATAGTATCTTTAAAGAAGACATTTTGGCGGGGGATGTTGTTGACCATGTCTACTTGTTTATATGGTTTTGAGCATATTGGAGCTTGTGCTTTTGGATCAGTTGTGGTGTATGTCTTGGAGACCTTCAACATTTAGTATGCGCCCTACTGTGCAAACTGAAACCTCAGTGTCTCCTGCCTCCAAGTCTTGCTGCGGGCCTCCTGCAGTCCCTCGACGGTTTTTGACCACCCATCTCCTCAGGAATCTGGTGACAGCCATTGATAGCTTCCTCTTTCTGCCACATCCTGGTACTGTAGCCACTCATCCTTTAACTCTGAACTTGCGAACTATGCTTCCAACTGTATCTCCACGAAAATTCAGTGCCTGTGCTACCTTTTTGTATCCTTTTCCTTGTTTGTGCCAGGCAATGATCTCCTCTATTAGCTTTTTGGACAATGCTTTTGACAGCTATATTTCTAATATGCAAGCAAATGTCACTGTCAGCAAACCCCTAGCAAGTGCAAGTATTTGATGTGTTCTATCTCAAGCAAACCTGATGCAACTAATTAAGCTCTTGATTAGCTGCATTAGGTGTGCTTGAGACAACACCTGATTTGCAAATATGCTCTTATGAGTGATTCTATTCGGATTCTATTCACGAAGTGGAAGGGGGATATAGGAATGGGTGCTGTCCGTCCGTCCGCCCGTCAGTCCGTCCGCCCGTCCATCACGCTTCGTTTCCGGACCACAACTCGAAAATTGTTAAAGATTTCTTCATGAAACTTCACATGCATATCAGTCTAGTGGTGAACTGGTGCCTTTCGATGGTTTGGTATTTTTGAAAAAAAATTTTTTGGCGTTTTTGGGGAAAAACGTTGGAATTTGGTTGAAAATTCAGGGTTGCGTTCGTTTCCGGAGCAGAACTCAAAAACCGTTAAAGATTTCTTCATGAAACTTCACATGCATATCAGTCTAGTGGTGAACTGGTGCCTTTTGATGGTTTGGTATTTTTGAAAAAAATTTTTTTGTGTTTTTGGGGAAAAACGTTGGAATTTGGTTGAAAATTCAGGGTTGCATTCGTTTCCGGAGCAGATCTCAAAAACCATTCAAGATATCTTCACGAAACTTCACATGCATATTAGTCTAGTGGTGAACTGGTGCCTTTTCATATTTTGGTATTTTTGAAAATTTTTCATTTTTGCGTTTTTGGGGAAAAACGGAATTTGTTTGAAAATACAGGGTATCGTTCATTTCCAGAGCAGACAAGATATCTTCAAAACCGTTCAAGATATCTTCATGAAACTTCACATGTACTGCAGTCTAGTAGTGAACTGGTGCCTTTTGATGGTTTCATGTTTAGGATGCAATCATACATTGAATTTCAGTGCAGTGTTACCCATAGTTCCAGCCCATGCTTTCAGGTAAGTAAGTCATTTTTGCCTTTTTCGAGAAAAACATTGGACTTTGTTTGGACTCATTTCCGGAACAGAACTCCAAAACCGTTAAGATTATTTCATGAAGCTTTATATGCACATCAGTCTAGTGGCGAATTAGTGCTTTTTCATGGTTCAGTATTTTCAATCTATTGTGGTGGCCTTAGCATTGTGACGTCGTGGCATTGTGATGTCATAGCATTGTGGTGGCACTAGCATGGTGATGATGTGGCATTGTGATGTCATAGCATTGTGATGTCATAATGCTAGCAACAGTTTCTTGCACAACTGTCTTGCAAATCAGGTAAGTGAGCAATCTTAATTTCATGGTAATCTTTATTCATTGTTTAATCCAGATAATCTGAAATTGCACTAAAATATTAATAATGTAATTCAGGTTACAAATTTGGTTATTGGTGGATTCAAATAGAATTTGAAATATTACTGTTCTCTGTGTATGATTCAGGTAAATAAGGGTTCTTATTTGAACAGTAGATTCATACTTTTATAGCTTTAAAAAAGCTATAAAAAAAAACTTAAAAAAAAAAACTTTTAAAAAAACATATCCGTGGCAGGGGATGTGAGTATTTCATGCTTGTTTTATGGTATCTATCGCAAGTTGCAAGTCTCCTTCGATATATCATGATGTTCATTTTCGTAAATTATGGTCCCAAATAGACTAGAATAAAGGATAACGCCAGATATGCTTTAGGGGCGTGGCTATCCTCTGATCCTCATCAGATATGATCAGATCCACCCGTAGATCCACCCTTCGCTCCTCCCTGGATCTTCAATTCATGCTCTCGTCCAATAAGAATCACATCCGGTTTCAAAATGACAAAATGGCGCTGTTCAAATTGCCAAAATCGAGGCTTCCTTAATGGTACGCTGAAACCAATGGGTGACCTTGCGATTGCTTCGTCAATCTTTTTATACAGTCTACGCTTGTCACTGGAGTTTATTGCACTTTGTGGCAAGGGAATGTAAGTTTTGTAAGTTTAATTTTGTTGACAAGCAGCTCTGTGTCCGTTAGCATGCCTCAGCATTCCTATCCCTATAGCCTGGTGTCAGCAACTTCGCAGGTCTCAGAACTGACTGAAAAACAAAGGAAATGTAAGAGCAGAATGTACATTCCTACAAGTGTTACTAAAGATTGAGACATTAGCTGAAACCTTATTGGTGTCATTCCTGCCTCACAGAGTTTTGTTTGGATGCCGAAAGTTAGCCATCTAACCTCAGTTCCTTCACGGGCTTGCATGAAAATAAATACATTTTACAGTGTTTCGTAAGTCTTTGGCAATCTCGCGCCAAGTAAGCCTTGAAAATGTGCAGCCTTGCAAACCAATCTCCACTAGTTTGTATTAAATTAAACTGTTCACTGAGCAATGTAGCCTATATAATTTCGCCAGCTGTAATTTATACAATTATGCACATTCAATCCCATTTCATTCATTCATTCATTCATTCATTCATTCCGCATTCACTGTAAGTTAGTGTGAATCACCATAAAAAAAGCAATGCAAAGTCATGTTTGCAAAAAAAAAAAAAAATCACGTGACAAAACACTTTTTCAGTCGACATGGTTATTTGGCTTCTAACGTTGAATTTTCTCGATTCTAAATCCAGTTTATAAACAAATGCACGTGTACCGCTTTTCATGGGAGAATGAGTGGTGAGGACGAGTATTTATAACAGTGGGTTTGCACTTAGAAGCTATAGGGGGCGCTGTTTCAATAAAATACCAATTCCAACAAAATGGGGCCTTAATGTTGTTGAAATATTCAGTTAAACTCATGCTGGTGGATGTTCTGATTGCCAGATATTCTATATATAAAAACTGAATCTTCGTATAGAACAGTCAAATTCGATTTGATTCAAAGACATCCTATTCGGGTACGGCCCCACACTGACCCATCCTTTTCAAAAAGAAAAATGATGTAACGCCATCCCACAATTCTGTGCGGCAGCAATATTTAAAACAACGACCGTACATTCAGCCAATCACGAAAACAAACAAACAAACATGACAGGCGAGAGACGGATAACTTTTCCATGTGTAAATGCATTTGGATTCTCTTACTAGCATGTTTGTCTTCCTCAGCTGTTATGAATTCCCCTTTACACTTTTCCTTTACCGCATAATATTTTCCATTGAGGTTAAAGAAAAGTGGTGAGGAATTAGACGAAAGGACATCATTTTTTGACTATTAAAACGCAGCCTAGGTTTTTGGGCAAGTGTGATTGCCTCTTGCCATGAACGTACCATGTTCATTTGCATAAAGTTTAAAATTTGTGAATGGGTCTGTCCCTCTTTCTTACACTGAAGGCCAGATCACATCAGAAGGTATCCCTGCATGCGAACTGCTACAAAATGCAGGCGTGTAATTAGCAATGAATGGAGTGAGGAGTTTTCCTATGTGGAATGGGGCTTGGCCGTGCCTGGAAATTTTCAGCCAGTTTTACATGCAACTGAGCAGAGAGAAGAATTGTGGGTGTCAGTTTATTTTGGGGATATTTGCCTTTGAAATTAAGAATCGTGAGGCAGTATTTAGATTTAGTATCTTCAGCACATGACACCGGTAATGGGTGACGTCTCACGGTGACGTAGATCACATGACAAGGAGGGTGACGATGACGAGAAAATTGAGCAGGAAGAAAATTGTAAGACTGAGAAGGCATCCGACAGAATTTTTAATGTGGTGACTCGAGTTAGACCAGAGTGGCATTGCAGATAATTGCAGAGTGCTAACGATGACATTCAGAGGGAACTACATGCCATTGATGCCTTCTACCATTTCATTGCAAGTGATAAATCAATTCCTTGATCCCAATGAAGTTGCCTTTGAATTAATTTGTTGTCTCTGCAAAAAGTTGAATATCCTGAAGGAAAATGTCTGGCCATCAGACCTTGACCTAAAGCTCAAACATAGCAGAATAATGTGCCAAAGCACACACGCAAGTCCACCTCTGAATGGCTCAAAAGAAATAAAATAAAGGTTTTGGATGGTCTAGTCAAAGACCTGACTTGAGTCTGTTTTCACTTGGGTGATAGAGGTTTTGAATAACTCCTTACCTTCAATAAATTAAATGATCATTTAAAAGCTGCATTTTGTGTCGTCTTTGTGTTAGACATTATAAAATTATTTATAAAATTATATTGACATTAGTTGGATAATCTGAAACATTTAAATAGGACAAATGAGCAAAAATAGAAGAAATCGGGAAGGAAGCAAATACATACATCCTCCCCACGTCTCTTCTCCCTCATCTCCCTTCTCTAAAACTGGGTCTTATATGGCATGTTGCATGATTAAAAATACATGAATTATGGATTGACCAAAAAAAAACAAAAAAAACCAACTGTATATCACTGGTTTAAAAATGTGCTTTGGTCTTTATTGTTTTAAGAGATTGACACACATTCTAATAGGAGACCTGCAGTGCTTTTTATCAATATGGGATGTAGCCAGATTATATTTGGGTAAAGGCTAATGCAGCACATTGATGTAATGTTTGCCAATTATACTCCCAAAATGAATCACCCGCTGAATGCTGTTTTGTGATGTAGTTTCTTTACCTCTGCCGAGGAGGCTGTGTTTTCACCCGTTTGTTTGTTACTTGCCTAAATCTACGATTTTGGCAAGTATGTTACTCGGTTGCGTTAGTTGTCTGTTTGTATGTTTGTTTGTCTGCCTGTTTGTAAGTAACATGCTTTTTTATCCTTTCCATATTGTTCATGTTCATGAAACTCCACCACATGATAGAGGAGGTTCGTCGCCAAAACCTATACTTTTTTTAATCCCTAGGTCAAAGGCAAAGGTCAAGGTCACCAAAAATATTAAAACCACATTTTGGTTCATAACTTTTTATACCCAATCATAACATGCTACTATTACAGCTAGACACTTGAAACCAACTCCGTTCTGTTCATTCTGTTTCAGAGATCTGTGCGTGATTACGGCAAGTTGTCATTCTATGAATGACCTTTCATTTGTTTGTTTCTCTGTCCGTCTGCCTGTCTGTCTGTTAACAGGATAAGTCAAAAAGTTATGAATGTTTTGACACGAAATTTGGTAGGATGATAGGTGGTAGTCCAACGATGAGTTGGTTCAATTTTGCAAGTGATCCGGAACATATTCTGGATTCTGGATACAGAAGAATTAAAATATATCTGTGTAACACAGGTCTGTGTGATATTTCTGACTGGATAACTCAAAAAGTTATGAACGGTTTGGCACAAAATTTGGCAGGATGATAGGTGGTAGCCCATGGGAGAGTTAATTAAATTTTGGAAGTGATCCGAAACATATTCTGTAACCGAAAGAACAGATAGTTGGCGTGGCAGAGGTATGTGCTCTACCGAGTCCCCTTTATTTTTTAGTATGATGCAACATGTTTCCTCATTGATCGTGTCTTTACTGCTCTAAGGGTGACTTGTAATGCTTGCTACCCTGGTTTCTTACTCCCACTAATTTCCTCATTTTTAAAATCTTAGCTGGTGTTCACTATTTGATTACTGTGTGTTATGCGTGTGTTTGTCACTTCATTATATGTCTAAATAAAACCAAATAAACAGCTTGAAAGAGAACATCCGGAGATCTGTCTGTACAACAGGATACTTAAAATGGAACAAAATCAATTTTTTTTTTCAATTCTATACATTTTTTTTTTCTCCAAACTAAGGGCCCGGTTTATGATGATCTTAAGCATGTGCAAAACCTTTTTGCCCAGGCAACACTAACATCACAGCCAATGATTGGTGCAAAATAAATACCTTTACCACTCGCGGGTCATTGCTAAAAGAAGGTTTTGCACGTGGGAAATGTCTTGGCAATTCAGACCCTCCATTTTAAAAACGAAAAAAATCACCAAACTTACAATATGTAACCGCGTCAGACCAAATTTAGCGACATTTTGAATTGAATCGTTTGTAAGCTGAGTAATTACAGAAGTGTAACACGTGTATTTTGAGGTCAGGCCGGAGTGTCCAATATGGGTACACTTTGAGGGTGCCTATCTTCTGAATATTGGTCATTCCAGATAATCAGTCTGGCATGTACGTCTTTGGGCTGTGGGAGAAAACCTCAGTACACCTGGTAAACCTACGTGAATGTGGGGAGAACATGCAAAGTCCTCCCTGAAAGATCTGTGGACCAGATTTGAACCCATGGGTGCGTTCGAATATCCATACTACATATGTGCGTATAGAATTTGGTTTGATATCAACTACTCAACCGTTGATGTAATTGGTACAATGTGAATGTATCAGCAGTAGGGATGCACCGATACCACTTTTTTAAAGACCGATACGAGTACGAGTATTTTATTTTGCGTACTTGCCGATACCGAGTACCGATACCGATATTTCTGAAATGTTTTCCAGGAAAATACAATGACAATTTCGGAGTACAGGTTTTATTTTCTTTTTATAACAAGCCTAAAAGAGGCCAATAACAAACGATTCACACATGGCTATTTCCAAAAAAAAAAAAAAAAAAAGCGTAGGCCTAACTGCTAAAAATCTTTATGTATTTAGGCCCGACAAAAAGCCTTTGAACTAGCACTGCCATCAAATAAGGCAAAACATTACTGAAGCTTGACAAATGAAAAGTAAACTCGCTGCATAGGCAAGGTAACACACCCAACTTCATAAAAAGTCAGTAGTACTATTAATTGGCACAGATAGTTTCTACACACATTCATAGGCATTCTCAATCCAACTAAAGTCAATAATAGCTTTCCAAGCAAACAAGGCATCACTTAAAGTGTGTGGTATCGCCATATTTCAATTACACAAATAACAAATGAAAAAGATTTAACTTAACCACAACTAAAATGTTTAAGGTAACCTTATGTTACTAATATATTTGTAGTAAAATAAGAAGATTCACAATTCTACGTCTCTGTGTGTATGATTGTGGGTGTGTGCTTGTGCGAGCTCGGCTTGTTGGTAAATATTCAATAACTGATCCGGGTGTGCTATCTAGTGATAGAATATTGTAATTGCGTGCATAAATTTGCAGCTCCATGTCCGCTGGCAGAAACATCTGCACAAAACGCTTAAGATACCCTGCCGAACACCGTTGTTCTTCTTGAACATGCCGCATCCAGATAATCCTTAAATGATGAATTATATACATATTTTAATTTGTAACGTGTAGTGAAGTGGCCAGTGTCAAAGTAACGAAGAAAAAGTATACTTTTTATCTTTTAAATGTAGTAGAGTTAAAGTCCCGGTAAAAAAAAAAAAAAAAACTCAAGTAAAGTACAAATCCTCAAAAAAACTACTTAAGTACTGTAACGAAGTTGCCTACATGTACTTCTTTACTATACACCTCTTGTGTGTATGCGCGTATGCCTGCATGTGATGTGATGACTATAAAGCTCTCTTTCTCGCATTTTTTCTAACTCGCTGTCTCCCCCTAGAGATAGAAGTCAGATAGTACAAAATACTGTAGCCTATGCGACCGTGAGCAGGCAGTTACCTTGCGTCTTACATTATGTGGTATCGGTGCGTGGTATCGGCAAATGTGGACGAGTACGAGTACAAGCATATTAACGCGGTGTAGGGCAGATACCCGATACTGGTATCGGTATCGGTGCAACACTAATCAGCAGTGTAATGCACACAGTCAGACATACTATACGGCCACAATTTTACTCATCTCATGACACAGTGTTTACCCATGACTTAGCATAACCTTCTCCCTAAGAAAATTTAAGGGCACAACTTTACCTCAGAATTGGCAGTATACACATAGGCAAATATAGTGCTTATGTTAATTTTATGTAATTTTATGACCAGTTTTCTACAACCCCATTTCCAGAGAAGTTGGGACGGTGTGTAAAATGTCAATAAAAACAATGCAAGGATTTGCAAATAATTTAAACCATATACTTAATTGAAAATAGTGCAAAGGCAAATTATCAAATGTTGAAACTTAAGATTTAAAAAAAAAAAAAACACCTGCTCATTTTGAATTTGATGCCAGCAAAACATTTTTAAAAGTTGGGACAGAGGCCACAAAAGACCGGAAAAGTTGAGTGATGCCAAAGAAACAATACACTGGTTGGAACATCTCACTGCAAATAAGGCTAAATGGCAACAGGTCAGCATGATGGGGTATAAAAAGTCTCTCAGACATAAGGATGGCAACTTCACCACTCAGGGCAAGACTGCATGAGCAAACAGTTCAACAATTTTAAAATAACATTTCTCAATGGAAAATTGCAAAGAATTTGGGGATTTCATCATTTACAGTACATAATACTATCAAAAGGTTCAGAGCATCCCAAGAAATCTCTGTACACAAGGGACAAGACCGAACACCAATACTGAACGGCTATGATCTTAAGGCCGTCAGGCAGCAATGCCTTAAAATCAGGCAGGATTCTAGAGTGGAAATCACTGCATTGGCTCAATAAGACTTCTGTAAACCATTAGTGAGAACCATTTGTTGCTGTATCCACAAATGCAAGTTAAAACTCTGCCATGCAAATATTAAACCAAGGGTCATTCAATGTGAAATCAGGCAAATTCCAGGATGGTCCCACCTGGACCATCTCAGATTTTCTTCAAACTTCACCCATATATAAATTGACTCTTCTAAGCAGGTTTTGCGAAATATTAGGTTCCCCTCTTCATTTGTTTATGATTTATGGCCCCTGAAAATGGTGGGGGGTACCCCTTGGGAAAAACGACTAAATTTCTGAGCCGTTTTCAGAGCTCTGCTGGAGCTGAAGTATTCAAGCCAGCTCTATAATTTCTTCTGGAGTGATTCTCCTGTACCCAGACAGCAGAAAAACATAGCATAAGACCTACTAGAAGGTGAACTTAAGTACTTAGGAGGAGCCAAAAATTGAAAAAAACACAATTGCAAATGAATAATGCCAGTTTTTAAGTACCCATCTGACCCTTTTAATGAGTAGCTACAACTTTAATTAGTTGTATAGGGAATATTTAAATAGTTTCCTCGTATGTAGGATACAAAAGTAAATCAGATGTTATGTGAATGGGAAAATATTTGGTCTTAAAGTTGCATTTTTGGCCAAAGTGGGCCTACTTTACCATGCTATAACTCATTGCTGACATACAATAGGAGGCCCAATCTTTGGTATGTTCTAGAAGGGTTAGTAGTGCACAATGTATCCAAAAACTATGTTGGTGTCTTGTCTCTTTTGTATAAAATCTTGCTTGTGCATTTGACTTAAAAGCACTTGTGGAAGCACTTGTGACTTGTGGAAGGTGCTTCAATTGAACACAATATATGATCCACAGGTACACAGCATTCATCATCAAGTCTTGGCCAGGAGAGGCTTCTTGTTGGGCCTTTGGGATGCATAAATCTTATTAATGCGTCATTGTTTTCCAGACAAATGCCTTCGATGATTCCAACATACCAGTCATCATCATATATGGCAGCAACATACTGCCCCGCCTTGAAGTTGGTGCTCTGTACTGGGGACGTGGATGTGACTCCAAGAGTGTCAGAAGAGATTATGTACATGCACAGTTCATTGTTTGCAACTCTAAAAGAGTGATGTGACCTTGTGCCATGCACACTTTTTAGGTCCTGAAATCTGGTTTTTAACACGTTGACTGCCAACTACGAGATAACTCGTAATGGCGGGTCAGGGCCGGCGCTAGACTTGAAAATTCGGCGGAAATTATCCATCCCTTTATTGAAAACAATTAGTCCTGGCTAATTCTAGATGGTTTCCCTTTATAAACACGTTTTCCAATTCAAGAATAATCAAGTGGCAATTGAAGACACGGCTTCTCTCCCCCATGCGATCTAACAGCAAATAATGGGCTACATTCAGTAGAGAAAATAATTAAATTATAATTAGGTCTATGCACTGGCACTCAGCAACGTTAATTTTTTTTCCAGCGAGAGCGGCATTTCAGAACTCTTCAGCGAATGAAGGTAATTCTGGTGACAAGTATACGTGGTTTCGTCCGTTTACATTTTCCAGTCTGACAGCTGTCTATTTTTTACAGCAAGTTGCGTGACGGTGGTGCAAAAACACGTGTAGGTACTTGCTAAATTACCTTCATTTGCAAATGAGTTCTGAAATGCCGCCTCACTGGAAAAAAAAATTAACGTTGCTGAATGCCAGTGCATAGACCTAATTATAATTTAATTATTTTCTCTACTGAATGTAGCCCATTATTTGCTGTTAGATCGCATGGGGGAGAGAAGCCGTGTCTTCAATTGCCACTTGATTATTCTTGAATTGGAAAACGTGTTTATAAAGGGAAACCATCTAGAATTAGCCAGGACTAATTGTTTTCAATAAAAGGATGGATAATTTCCCCCGAATTTTCAAGTCTAGCGCCGGCCCTGACCCGCCATTATGAGTTATCTCGTTCTCGTAGTTGGCAGTCAACGTGTTAACACACGCACAAAATTGTCTTCTACTGCTTGTGCTGTAACACAGAAGAAATGAATCCCTGGTATGTTAGCCTTAGCCCATTGGTACAGCTGCAGTTGTGTTAAAATGTGTCCAGTTAATGTGGCTTGGAGACTGGCAGCTCTAGCAAATCGCTTCACAGTTCCTCCTATGCCGTCACATGGGCTTTTGATCCTTACATCAGCCTCATTTATGGTGACATTTCCAGCCACAGCAGAAGGGAGAAAGCTGACATCAGCATCAAGACTATTCTGAAATATTTTACATATTTGTTCAGAAATTGTGTGGTTCTCTAATCCAATCATCATAATTTACTATGATAAAATGGGGCAAATTAGTCAATTTATTTCTTATTTCTGGAAATGAAAGTAACGAAAAATTGCGGGGAAATGCCCCACGCAAATTGCGCATTACTCTCATATTAACTGGAAGAATTTTCTAAGAAGGAAACAAGACACCACTATAATTTTTTGATATATTGTGCACTAGTATCTCTTCTAGAACATACCAAAGATTGGGCCTCCTATTGTATGTCAGCACTGAGTAATAGCATAGCAAATTAGGCCCATTTTGGCCAAATATACAACTTTAAGACCAAATATTTTCCCATTCACATGACATCTGATTTACTTTTGCATCCTACATACGAGGAAACTATTTAAATATTCCATATACAACTAATTAGAGTTGTAGTGGCTCATTAAAAGGGTCAGATGGGTACTTAAAAACGGGCATTTTTCATTTGCGATTGTGTTTTTCTCAATTTTTGGCTCCTCCTGGGTACTTTAGGTCACCTTCTAGCAGGCCTTATGCTATGTTTTCCTGCTGTCTGGGTACAGGAGAATCACACCAGAAAAAATTATAGAGCTGGCTTGAATACTTCAGCTCCAGCAGAGCTCTGAAAACGGCTCAGAAATTTAGACGCTTTTCCCAAGGGGTACCCCCCACCCCTTGCAGGGGCCATAAATCATGAACCAATGATGAGGGGAACCTTATACTTCTCAAAGCCTCCTTAGAACAGTTGATTTACATATGGGTGGAGTTTGAAGAAAATCTGAGATGGTCGAGCTGGGACCCTTGCCTGACTTGGCATGGAATGACTCCCAAGATCCAGAACTGTTATGGCCTTTGCTGTGCCAAAGCTCATTTAAGATGGACTGAGGCAAAGTGGGAAACTGTCTTGTGGTCTGACCAATCAAAAATGTGAAATTATTTTTGAAAATTATGGATGCCGTGTCCTCTGAGCTAAAGAGGAGAGGGACCATCCAGCTTGTTATCTATGCATAGTTCAAAAGCCAGCTTCCATTAAAATATGGGGGGTGCATTATTGCACATGGCATGGGTCACTTGCACATCTGTGAAAACACCATTAATGCTAAACAATGTATACAGCAGGGCTATTCAACATTATCCTGCAAGGGCTGGTGTGGGTGCAGGCTTTCATTTCTACCGAGCACTTACACACCTGACAACGCTAATCAACCCCAAGAGTCTTTGCTAAAGAGCTTGATTAATAGTATCAGGTGTGTAAGTGCTCGGTTGGAAAGAAAGCCCGCACTCACACCAGCCTTCGCAGGATAATGCTGAATAGCCCCAGTATACAGGTTTTGGAGTTTTATATACTTCCATCCAGACATCTTTGACAGGGAAGGCCTTGCTTATTCCTGCAAAACAATGCCAAAGATACGTTCTGCATGTATTACAACAACATCGCTCAGTAGGAAAAGAGGCTGGGTGTTAAACTGGCCAGCCTGCAGGCCAAACCTGCTGCCCACTGAAAATATTTGGCACATTATGAAAAAAACATAACAAAGGAGTCTGCAAAGTGTTGATCAGCTGAAAGCCTATGTCAAGCAAGAATAGGAAAACATTTTGCTTCCAAAACTAAAGCAGTTGGTCACCTCAGTGCCCAACACTTTATGAGTATTGTTAAAATAAAAGATGATGCAACACAGTGGTAAACATTTCCCCTGCCCCAACTTTCTTGAAACATGTTGGTGTCATAAAATTCAAAATGAGCAAATATTTTTCAAAAAACATAAAATTTCTCAGTTTCATCATTTGATACGTTGTCTTTGCTCCATTTTCAATTAAATATAGGGTTTCAATGACTTGAAAATCATTGCATTCAGTTTTTATTTATATTTTACAAAGCGTCCCAACTTTTCTGGAAATGGGGGTCAACCCCAATTTTGAAATAGTTGGGACGAAGTGTAAATTGTGAATTAAATCAAAATGCAATGACCTTCAGATCACAAGAGCCAATACGTTATTTACAATAGAACACAAGTAACATTTCAAATGTTGAAACTGAGACATTTCACATTTTTATCCACAAAATGAGCTTATTTCAAATTTTCTGGCTGCAACAGGTCTCAAAAAGGTTGGGACACAGGCAAAAAAGGGCTGAAAAAGCAATGAATATATCAGAGAATCAGCTGAAATAACATTTAGCAAGTAATTAAGTTAACTGGCATCAGGTGTGTGACATGATTGGCTACAAAAGGAATGTCTTAGAGAGGCTGAGTCCCTCAGAAGTAAAGATGGCCCTAGGCTCTCCAACCTGTGAAGGGTTGCGTGAAAAAAATTTGGAATACTTTAAAAACAATGCACCTCAAGATCAAATTGCAAAGGCTTTGAAGGTCTCATCATCGACAGTGCATAACATCATCAAAAGATTCAGAGAAACTGGAAAAATCTCTGTGCATAAGGGATAAGGCCGAAGACCTTTACTGGATGCCTGTGATCTTTGGGCCCTCAGACCCCACTGCATCACTCACTGGCATGATTCTGTCATTGACATTACTAAATAGGCCCAGAAATACTTCTAGAAACCACTGTCAGTAAACACAGTCTACCGTGCCACCCACAGATGCCACCTAAAACTCTATCATGCAAAAAGGAAGCAATTATTGAGCATGATTCAGAAGCGCCACGGTGTTCTGTGGGCCAAGGCTCATTTAAAATGGACTGTAGCAAAGTGGTAAAGTGTTCTGTGGTCAGACGAGTCCAAATTTGACATTCTTGTTGGAAATCATGGGCGTCGTGTCCTCCGGGCTGAAGAGGAGAAAGACCACCCCTCCTTTAATCAGCGTTCAGTTCAAAAGCCAACATCTCTGATGGTATGGGGTTGCATTAGTGCATATGGTGTGGGACACTTGCATGTTTTAAAAAGCCCCATGAATGCTGAAAGGTACATAAAGGTTTTAGAGCAACATAAGCTCCCCTCCAGATGACATCTATTTCAGGGAAGGCCTTGTGTATTTCAGCAGGACAATGCAAAACCATATACTGCAGCTATTGCAACAGCAAGACTTTGCAGAAGAGTCCGTGTGCCAAACTGGCCTACCTGCAGTCCTGATCTTTCACCGATTGAGAACATTTGGCGCATAATTAAACGAAAAGCCCGTCAAAGGAGACCCAAAAACTCTCCAGCAGCTGGAAGCCTGTATTAAACAAGAGTGGGATCAAATTCCAATGGCTAAACTCAAGAAACTTGTCTCCTCAATGCCCGGACACTCTGTGTTAAAAAGAAGAGGGGATGCTACACCATGGTAAACAGGCCCCTGTCCCAACTTTTTTGAGACCTGTAGCAGCCATCAAATTTGAAATGAGTTCATTTAATGGATAAAATTGTAAAATTTCTCAGTTTCAACATTTCCTATGTTATCTCTGTTCTACTGTGAATAAAATACTGGCTGGTGTGATTTGAAAGTCATTGCGTTTTGATTTTATTCACAATTTACACTTTGGCCCAACTATTTCGGAATTGGGGTTGTAAAACAATTGCTCCAATAATGCCATGGGCCATTAATGGTATTATTTACAATTTTATTTTTTTGCTGAAAAAAGAAGGGTACAAATGCTTTTGTCACCACAACATACTGCATATGCACGAGGATGTTTGCAGCAAAGTTGATCTGATTCACATTAGAAGAGTTCGACATATTGCATTTGAACTTATATTTTCACCTAATGGTGGCACTACAGTTAAAATAATATAGCCTTCACAATCAATTTGGGTCCTCCTTTACGGACCAGGAATGTTCACAGCAGATTTGAGAGGATTTCAAATAAAAATGTTTGAGTATTGGCATTTTTAAAAATGAAACATTTGACCTGGTGGTGGCTTTACAGCTAAAGTCATAGTGTGACCAATATCAATAAATGCCCTTCAGTGTGCACCAGAAACAGACAAAAGCAGTGTGATATCATTCCCATCAGAAATACTTGAGTTTCATCATTTGGAAATGTTAAGTTTGACCTGGTGGTGGCAAAGCAGGAAACATTAAAGAGCCGCTACAATCAACAACTTCCTCCTCTATGCACCAGGAGTGTTGAGAAGCGGATTTGCATGATTCCCATTAAAGCAGTTTGAGCTATTACAAGTTTTAATAAGTTTGGCATGGTAGAGGTACTAAAACACAGGTCATAGGGTGACCAACATCAATTACATTTCACGATCTATATAAGAAAAACACCCTTCCAAGGCAACGATTTCTCACATCTGATTATAATTCCCATGGATTAATAGTCCCTTGAACATGAATTTGTTAGTACAAATCAAGACATCTCATTGTAACTCTATTACAACAGTTACTATTAAATTGCTAAACGCTTACCTGGTGAATTCATTCATATCTTAGGCTGTATTCATATTTATATCAGGGCGAAAGAGATCATTCTTTTTCTGAATGATTCACAGTCATTCAGGAAATGATTAGGGCCCACTGATTTTACTGCCAGTAAGCAAACTATAATGATTTTATAACTTAATAAAAATCATCAGCAGTTAAATTAGTGATGCAATCATTTAGTATAAAAAAGCACAAAGCACAAAAAAAGCACAAAAAATATTGAATGAAATATTCACAAATTCCAAATTTGATGCCTGCAGCACAATTCAAAACAACTGTTTCAGGGGAATGGCCTACTGGAAAAGTTGTGGAATCTTCATAAAAACACCCATTTAGAACATTCCACACAAAAACAAGTGAATAGGTAACAGGCGATTCAATTATGATTGGGTATAAACTGAGCAGTCACAAAAGGCACAGTCATTTACCAGCAAGATAGTTTGAGGGTTGCCACTTTGCCAAAGGCTGTGTGAACACATGGTCAAACAGTTGAAGAACATAATTTCTCAACGTGCTATTGCAAAGAATTGAGGGAATTCACCATGCAGATAGGAGTTTTAGTTACTGAAACATTCTCAGGGCAGAAAGGTGACAAATGACAACAATTGTGGAGGCGGGACAAATTTAAACTTCCACTGAACTGTGACAGGCAGAGCTGGCAAGACAGACGTACGGTAGCTAACATAAAAGTTTTTTTTTTAATAAGTTAATGAAATGCGATATGGTTACCAACAAAAAATATATGTTATTGCGCCAGAGAAAATACATTGTTTCTGATTTAAAAATTAATAAATAAAAATTATTCTGCGCACAGAAGGATTCAATCCGAGACTATGACGGATACCCTTGAGCCTCAAGCAACGCCTTAGCTGAGTGAGCCAGCCCAGCAGCCAAACACACACTGGAACAAGTCACTACCAGCCAGCACTGTCCGTTCTAGTCCCTTTCAAATTTGAAATCGGCTTGCCTCCTCTCTGCTCTGATTGGTCACCTGATTTGAACCGATCAAGACAGTTTGTGCCCTGAGAACGTGTTTCAGTTAGCAAAATCCCCACTTCCTTTCAGCATCAATAGTCCATAATACAGTGAAAAGATTCCAAGAATCCAAAGAAATAGGCGCAAGGTCTGTGTGTGAAAGACATGGGCAAATACCAATATTGGATGCGGATAACCTTCGTTGGCACTGCTTTAAGCACAGACATGCTTCAGAAATGGGCATAGCCACATAGGCTCGTAAATACTACAGAAGACCTGCATCAGAGCACATAGTTTAACGAGACCACATTGAATACAAGTTCAGCCTCTACAACAAAAAAAGGAAGCCATATAATGACACTGTTCAGAAGCACTCCTGACCAAATGCAAATGCAGTAGATAGCCATATCTACGGATAACATGCTTAATACGGAAGCACAAAAATTCTCCTGAAATAACGCCAGGGTAATGAAACCACCTGAGTGATACCCACCATCAGTTCTGCAACAACATACATACCTCAAACCAGCTTATGTCATGGGGGGAGATTTTTTCACCACTTGCACAGGAAAAAGGTCAGATGAGTCTAGTTGGGAACTGGACCAGGAAATATATTTTGTATGTCACTCTGGATAATAGCATCTGCTAAGTGACTCTAATAGGATGTAACAGAAAACCAGGGCACCTCTTATTTTTTGCAATAAGTGCTTTAAGGGAAAAACGGAAGCTTTAATGAGAGTATTAACTACATCACAATGCCCCAATGGCAGCAGAGGGCATTGGTTTTCAGCTTAGTAGAGAGGGAAGACTCCTTCTACTCACTTATCAACACTAACTCCAATCATTCCCACGATGTCTCCAATCCAAGTGAAAAGCAAGCATATCAGCCCTGCTGAGCTTCTGCAATTTTCAAGCAGGTGGTGGTACTCCACATTATAAAATGGCAAAACAGTAGTGAGCTCCGGTAATTGCGAATAAATGAAGCAAGAAAATAATAATGTGTTCATTATCCTATGACGCTTATTCCTGGTCAGGGCTTATGCCACCCCAGCATGCAATAGGCAAGAGACAGGAGTACACCCTGGTCAGTTAGCCAATCCATCACAGGCATCACGCGTTGTTTTCTCATACGTACAGGCACTTTGGAGTTTCCAATTAGCCTGAGATGCATGCATGAGAACATATGGGGAACAAGCAAATTCCTCACAGAAAGGCTCCAGACTGAATCTGAATCCACTAACCATATTTCAGCGCAGCAAACCACTGCACCACAGTGCCGCTCCCAAAAAAGAGAAGAAGAATAGGAATAATTAGCCAGCCAGAAAATGGGTGATTTACCACACGTGACAGTCGCTGTGCGATTGCCATGAATCAGCCAACACTGATGCCTGCAGATTGAATGGCAAGATGCTGTCACTGATACATGCAACAGAATTTGTCAAAGTGCTTGTGGTTAGACTCCGTGACAACATTACTTGCGGGCAGCTGGATGGGAGGAAGAGCACAACAGTTCAATTGTTATTCCCAGGTGGCATCGAGAACCAACTCATCCAGCTGATGGCTCATTAACAATCGCTCCACAAAAACACACTTTACAGGCACAGAGGGATTTCTGCCCTGGAGAAATGTACAGCGTATAATTTTTGTTTTGAGCATGATTGAAAACAATCTGTCGAAGCGTACACATATTCTTAAGACATAGTCAAGGGCTGGGGTGGTTAAAAATTTGTGTTTGCAAACTTCCATCTAGTAAACAAAAATAATCTCTCTGCTTGCATTTTGTGTCATTTTCCTACATAGATATCAGTGACAAAATGGTAATATGTATATAATTTTTGACTTCGCTGATGCTTCAGGGATCGCTTTAATTGAAATGAGAGAATTTCGGCAATGATGGATGTTTGTGAATAATTTGAGGAGTTTTTATTTGCGGCCTGCTTAATTTTATTACCTCATAAAAAAGACGTCCACCATAGCGGAGGCCCCAGCATGTACCTGCAATTCCATCCTCTCAACATCAGGATGTATTCCGCCACAAGTCCCACCCCACTCCACCACCACACCACTGTTGAGGCCACTTACAGCATCACTGGTTCTTTTTTGGCATGTGCCCGGAAATCCACGAAGCCACAGCTTCACCCCGCATACCACATCCTCACTCTATATTCATCTAAATGATCTCGTTTTTAGGGCTATCCTGTTTATTTCAAGTGAAGTTCTATCAGGGCGGAAAAAAAAAAAATCTTGTCCTAACAGAAAAACAAGTGAGTGCTGGGGTATCCGATACCGATCTAGATTGTGGTTAATACTCTTTAGTCAGTATTGGTTCCAATAAATATATTTTTAAGATTCTGTAGGGTACTGGTTTGTTTAATCTGATGAATATTGGGCTGCCGGGTTAGCTCACTCGGTTAAGGCGCCGCATTTGCGGAGCAGTAGTGACCACTACGGCGCGGGTTCAATCCCCACTCGTACCAATCAGCAGTGGTCGGCAGCTTTTTCAGAACAGCGGACGATTGGCTAAAGCGCTTTAGGGATGCAAATTTAGAATGGACTGCTGGGAAGGGAAATTAAAAATGATTGCCTTGTTTGTTGCTCAAGCGCCTCCTGTTGGCTAGCCGGGCGCTCGTCAGTGAGATTCTAAGCTTGCTCATGTTCCGGTATCCGCCGCCCTCGTTCTGAACTTGCGATGGTTTCGACCAATGAGTGTAAAGATGCAGGGGCTGACAGGCGCGTGCTTCGGAGGAGAGCCGCGAACTGTCTCTTTCTCCTGAGCTGGCAAGAGAGGGTTGGATACAAGCAAACCTTGTGCATAGTTCTCGGATTGGGCATTCCAGATTTGGGTGGGATTGGAGATATCAAATTAAAAAAAAAAAAAAAGAAAATTGATGAATATTGTTGAGGGACATTGGGCAAAAGTAAAACAACAGCAACGTGTGTTCTCTACATCCATCTGCAATTATCATTGTCAAATATAGGGATATCAAAGGAAAACCTGTAATTCCAGTTGTTCTTCAGGCAAAATAGTTCATTGTTTCCACACCTCTGACAGTATGTTCCATGAAAAATCAAAATATTTATCTGATGGAGAGAACCTGAAGACCCCTTTTTGAAAGTGAATCAAAAATGACAATACAGCACCATAAAGTTGTTATTTCATCTTGCATCTACTGTGGATCGAAAGTAGGAAAATAAATGAAAGAAACAAAATTCAGTTCACTCAATTGGTCCTCAGAATCAGAGCTGAAACCGAATATTACAAAAATAATGTATTGCATAATGTATAATAACTGCCGGAAGGGAAATGTGCATTTATGTGAACTATCCCTCACAGTAAACAGATCATTTTAAAGCATTTAGAAGTATTGTCTTAGCCTTTGTGGATGTGTTATCGAAATATGACCTCTTGACTATTTTGTTCAGCACTTTAGATAGTTTAGAGTGACATTTATAATGACCCATTGTTTAGACAGGGCGAATGAAAGCTATGATTTATGAAAGGTATTTTAATGATTTAATAACCCTATAGAAATGAATGGATCTGGAGTGGATTTTTGAAAAAGATAAATTCAAGACAGGAGTTGAGTTGTGTGAAAATATTGAGCTTGAAATTAGTCTGTCAGAATGAGAGAATATTGACTTGCGAATCACTTATAGCCCTGTATTGTGAGGGCCTGAAGTGTGTTATTGAAACACAGTGGGAACTGCCAGTTCACAAAGACTCAGAAGAATGCTTGGACATCACAATCACTGTAATATTAATTCACAGTTTTCATCAGCCTTTCAAACACTGTGTGATGGCCTTCATGACCACAAATTCAACTTGGCATTACCTTCATACATTCCTGTACTACAGTGAGCCAAAACATTATGACTAGCAGCCTAATATCCTGTTGGTCCTCCACGTTCTGAAAACGAGCTCCCGCCTATCATGGCATGTACTCCACAAGACCTCAAAATGTACCCTTTCGTATCTGGCTCTGCAACGTTATCAGCAGATATTCTAAGTCCTGTAAGCTGCATGGTGGAGATGTTGTGCAGCCAAATATTTTTCCAACCTTGTTTTTCCATTTCTAATTCAGCGAAATTTGAAGGCCAGTGCCATGCCTTCAACTCTTCATGTTCATCAAATCATTCCAAAACAATCCGTGCAATGTGGCACCCTGCGTTATCATGCTGATAGAGGGAACTGCTACCCTTGCACATGGTTTTCATGAAGGGGTTTACCTGGTCTGTAACAATGTTTTAGTCAGTTACACTTATAAAATTGACATCTTCAAGAAAGCCCATACCCAGGTCTCCCAGCAGAACACTGCCCAAAGCATCATACACCTGCTAACTACCTTGTCATTTTCCCACAGTGCAGCGTCATGCCTTCTTTTCCCGGGGTAAACAGCAAACACGTACCCAGCAGTCCATATGACGGAAAACCAAACTAAACTGATCAAATCAAGAATCTTTCTTCTATTGTTCCACGGTCCACTTTCAATGCTTGTGAGCCCATTACAGGCACTTTTGACAGGAGACAGGGGTTAGTGTGGGCACTCTGATTGGTCTGTGGTTACACTGCCGCATAGGCAGCACAGCATGATGCCCTGTGTGTATTGAAACTTCTCGCAAGTAACCATCATAAATATTTTTTGCGACTTACGCCACAGTTGTCCTTCAGTCCTTTAGGATGACGGGATAGCCCTCTTTTCCCTCGATGGAGCCTTAGGCACCCAATACCATGGTTTATAGACGTTCCCTCCCTGGGAGACTGCCCGGAAAGTATTTACTACTGCTAACTGGGTGCACCAAACAAGGCTTACTGTTCCGGAGATGCTCCGACGCAATTGTTTGACCGTAAACTTGTGGCCTCTCTCAAAGTTTCTCAGGTCTTAATGCCCATTCTCTCGCAATCAACACATTGACTACAAGTTTTGACAGTTTGCTTACTGTCTCAGACCTTGACAGGCTCTTTTGTGAAGCGATAATCAATGTTATTTGCTTCATCTGTGGTTGCTATGTTTTGGCTCAAGGAATAAGAACATTTCATAAGTAGGCAAGCAACCATGTCTTCACTGGATAGCTAACAGGGTTGGATCACAACCCAATTACAGCCAGAGGAAAGAGCCAACAGGAACATTCATTCATTTGTGGACAGGGCTTCCCTGCCCTCAGTTGATCTTTTTCACAGAGAATTTCAGAGTTCCTGTGATCTCTGGCATAATTCTCAATTCAAACCATTCAAGACACAAAATCACTTGATCAGGTGATAATTACATTTCAAGCACTCCAATCCTTTTTAACGATATGTTTGCTCTATTATTTATTGCTTGAGATTCTCACTTGAGTGTATGTAGAATTCAGGTAGAATGAATACAATTCACAAACATATATTTTACAAGCTTATTTTGTGCCGAAAGGATGCATAGCATAATGGACGAGCATTGAGAAGAACAGAGCTCACCAAGAGGAATTTTCTCGGATCATTTGTCAATTGTTTGGATAACTGAATCAATCCAAGACAAACCCTTTTAAAAGCAATCCTTTTGCCAGAGATTATATCAAGGAATTTTATAACCTGCTTGGTAGCAGCCTTTTTTACGCTAAAATCAATGATGACTTCATACAGAAAAAGTAGCGAACTGGCCACATGCCAGTGTAATGGCGACAGGTACTGTACACGCTGTATTACCAGCGCAAGATCTCTGTGAAGCTCAAGGCGATTACTTTTTCTTCTTCTTTTCTTACGCCTGCATACGTATTTGTTCTTGGGTATAATTGTATGGTAGGTTTTCAAGCAACGACAGGTGACGATCATTTATCGAAAATGTATTAAAGATGACAGGCTATGTCAATAAAAAGCGCCGTTAAAAGGCAGTCATGTACTTATATTTTGCTGCTCATAAAACAAGATTGAGCAAATAACTTAACATGTAACGAACGCAAATGGTAAAAGAACCCATGCCATAAACTCCGCATACCTCCACCTGATGCAGTTATATTATTGGTCAAATGCCACTCCAGGTGTACCAAACTTACCTGTCATCGTTGTGCCATCCCTGGTCACCAAGTAGCAAATCCCTAAATCTGTAGCGGGGAGGCAGAGGGGGGACTTCGCTGTCTAAATCAACCATCTCCCAAAGAAGTGAGCACTGGTCACGCAGAGAACTAGTCACAAATTCAAAACTTAAATTCGGAAAACATTTATCAACCGCAAATCAGTTTCTGACAATTGTTGCAACCGAATAAAAGGGTGCATTTTATGCGCAAGGAATCGTCATTAGAAAGCTTAAATATAATCCAGAGTCTATTGTCTTACGCGGGTAAAATAAATGGATACAACTAAAATCATCATATGGGCCAACGCGTCTTCATCTGTTGCTCTTGGAACAAGGCTGTATTAAGCAGCTGGTCCGCTCATCGCATCTGGTAAAATCGCAGTCTGTCAAGACACCTCGCTACTACAGAGGATGTGCATCCTTAGAATATGCTTGACATGCCCAGTGACCAATCGAATTACATCATTCGCATCCGCCAGACAGGCAAAAATCACCCTTAGAACCGTCAGGCACGCGCACATATACAGTACATGCAAACAAACACAAGCATGCAGTAAAATACACGTGCACACGCTCACGCACGCATGAACGAACGAACACAAACACACGCACAATCCACAGTGTCCTGCTTTTCAATACAAAAAAATTAATTGAAATTCCAAACCGAAATTAAAAAATTTAACTGCAATGAAGTTTGCGTCCATTCAGTTGTATGGCCCCACGTCGGAATTGGCCGGATTCGTATTATTCCGAGTATTTTCACTTGTATTGTGGTTGTGGAACTGTGCACTTCTAACACTGATAGAAAGACAAAGCTATACACTTGAATTGGCGGGTGGCTTAAAGTTCCCGATCAAGCCAAATCAGCCGTCTTGCATGACTGTAACTGCAAATATAGCATAATCTCGCAACATTAAGCACGTTTGCTGTCAGCATTTGAAGTATTATGAGCTTAAAATTAGTATGTAAATATTTGAATAAATACATACTGACGCATTCATCATAAAAAGGTACTATATGCTTAAGAGGCAACACTACTTTTCCGGAACGTCAGGGAAACGTGATTTTGAATCGCATAGCAATTAGAAATTGGAGTCGCAAGATATCCGTGGGAAACTGTTGTGTTGTTTCCCATAGAATTTCTCCCCATATCCATAAAAACGCTTTTGTACAACCTACGGTAGACAAGCTAATTTCTCAGGCATCCACGTTCTGATGCATCTCAGATTCCCCACAGGAGCTACAAGTTCTCGCTTCAGCACAATAATTTTCAAGCATTTACAAATGTGCAATCCATCATTTAACATAGTCATTATCTTGGCTCATGCACACAGCATCCAACAGTAAACCCAGTGAGGACAAATATTATGAAAATGCAGCCCGTATTTTTTTTCCAAGCGCGAAAGAGACATGCAAATTTGATTAAAAAAAAAAAAAATAAATTACAGAACAAGTTAGAACGGGAGCAAATCCTTTTCCACAGCTCAATTTATTTGAACTACACATTTCCCGATATGGTAAGTACAGGGCAGCAAGGTGGTTAAGTAGGTAGCACTGTAGCCTCACAGTAAGAAGGTTTTACGTTTCAATCTGGCTGGTAGTTTTTCAATGAGGAGTTTACATGCACTCTCCCAGTTCACTTTTGTTTCCTCCTACAGTCCAAAGACACGCATGCTAATATTACTGGGGACACAAAATTGCCCATATGTGTATGTCAGTGAATGACGTGTGTGAACCCTGCAAAGGACTGTCCATTCCCCTCACGACCCAGCACAGGCATAAGCAGTTTACATAGATAATGGCTGGAAGATAAATACAAATTACACTGATGTTGTTTGTTTAATAATGGTAGCACCTTACAAGCCACTGACCACCCAAACACAATATGCACAATCTCGGCGACTCATTACAAGAATACATAAATAATAAAATTTTGGTCATGTCAAAGGACAATTTTATCTTTCAAGAGATATCTTGCCATAGCGAACCAGACCATAAGTGCACATCAATTTCCTTGTGTTTCATTCATATGATGAAAGAGACAACCCACCACCAACAGAGAGCCAATATCCACAGTTTTAAAAAGTGCCAACCATGCAAGAAGAAAAACTTTTTTTCTTTTTTTAGAACATTTTTAAAAAAATTTAAAAAGGAACTCAGTCTAAATAAATGCCATGATTAATGACCATGGTCTGGATCAGAAATATTTCGTACAGAAGCAGCAGCATCCAGTCCGAGCAAAGTGCCCAGGTACGACTGATCCCTGGGGTCCAACATCTGGTCGGGTCGGACAGGATGCACGATGTTGGCCGGCTGAGGCGTGAGTGTGTACTTCTCCAAAAACACCAGGTCTGTGGCAGCTTGGTATTCACCCCCCTGCGGCCCCTGGGGCGGCGGCGAAATCATCCCCTGCGGCTGGGAGGTGAGGGGCGTAGCCTGTCTCACCAGCTCCACTTGGCTGGAAACTTCCGGCATTTGGATGGGTACCAGCGCGACAGGAACGCACACGTCTGCCGAAACGTTCTGGAGGATGGTCTTGGTCTCAGGCTGGTAGGCCTTGCCATCGAAGGAAACTGGGACGGGGTCCATCTTGTCATGGGCAGGGGCTGAGCCATCGTCTTCTCCAGGACGTGACGTGTGGACGTGGTCCATGTGGTACTTCAGCTTGTCCTTCCTCTTGAAGGCAGCACTGCACTGTGGGCAGTTGAATGGTCGGGCATCTGAATGTATCACCATATGCTTTGTTAATGTCTTCTTGATCCGGAATGTCTGGTTGCAGATTTGACATCTATACGGTTTCTCTCCTTCAAAACAGAGAGGAAGCAGTGCTTTTATTCACACTTTAGAACTGGGTCACAGAATTCACATCAGAGTGATGGGATGCTATATGCAGACACTAGCTTTTTTTTTTTTTTTTTTACCTGAATGAGTCCTGAAATGCATCTCAAAACTTGACTTTCCTTTAAATTCTTTCTTGCAGACTTCACATTGATGTACAGCTGCTTTGTACCTATAAAATAATACAAGTCTAAGACATATCGTGTCAACAATTATTTGACAAATACTAAAGCATATACCCAGTCAATTAAAATTTTGAGTGTTAGCTCCAAAACTAAAATGTAAAAGTGGCAAATTTAAACGAAGTTCCACTCCCACTCACTTTTGCCATACTTTTTCTCCCAGGTGAACGCTCCTATAATGAACTGTCAGGTGGTCATGGCGCCTGAAGCATTTACCGCACTCTTCACACTGATGTGCTTTCTCACCTGCGAAAAACAGAGCTCAGATAATTAGGTTACAAAGACATTGGCTTGGACGTTGTCATTAAATACGCACTGCAAGGACATTTAAGAGTCAGTGAGCCATTAAGATTTGTTAAATATTTAATGACTGGGGCAGTCATTCAGCCAAAAGCAAAGCTGAGGTTTAGGAGTAGCTTCATTCAGCTTAAAGGAATGTTGATAACTGTCATTAAAGTAAATTACTTAGGTAAATCATTTTCCTCAACATTAGCAATTCAATTTACAGCCATCTGAATTATTTATATATCATTTCTATCACACTGAAACTTCACGATTTTTCATTGCAATTATACCACTTTGAAACTTTTCCTGTCTTCCAACTTTTTACGATGTTAAAACAACATACAGGGTGTTTGCATGTCATGTACACTCTCAGGCAAAAGAAAGATAGAGAAAAAAATAGGCCATGCCCAAAATGGCAAAATATGCCAGAACAACAAATCATTGGTCTGGAAATTAGTAAAAATTAAACAAATAGATAATATATTGGATAGCCTTTCCCTTCGATTTCTTTTAATGTTTAAGCTCTATAAATACACCTCTGGACAGCTTTTTTTAAGAAAAAAAAAATGAGTTGAAAAACATCACCTGAATGTTCCTCTTTAGAAAACAACTCTTCAATAGTGGGAAGCAAGCCTTTCTCCAGTATTCTGTGCTACAAAGCATAAAGTGATATTTCACAGTGAAGCAGCTCAGCTTCACACTGAAGCAGTTGCCAGCTGTTTCCTGAACAGTTCACTGCAGCAAAAGTTAAAGAGCCAGCTGTGGAACAGAAGGTCTCCAGTGTGCATTTGTTCAATCCTAGCAAATTTTCAGACCAATGATTAGCGAAGACCATTAAAAACTCGATATTTTTCCATTTTTGGCTAGGCCCACTTTTTTGCCCAGAACTGGATACTACATAATTTGAGTGTACGAAGGAAGGCTTGTGTACCAGAGTGAATTTTCTTGTGTTTGGTCAGATGATCATGTCGAATGAAAGTTTTTCCACATTCTTCACACTCATAGCGCTTATCATCATGATGTACTCTGAGATGAAGTCTTAAAAAGAGAAAAATACTTTATTTTGCATCCAGCACCTTTTTCTTCCAAATTCTTCCACCACATTCGGTAACACTCAACGGTTTAGCATCATAGGACAAGGATCCCCAAACATTTTCCATGTCAAAATCTTATTAGAAAAAGTATGGCTGCCGTCAATTCTAGAAACGTTTCTCAACAATATGTAAATCGGATGATATTTACTACTATTTTGGGAGCAGCTGCTGTACTGCAAGTACCCACCTGTAAGAGCTCCCATGTCTGAAGCTCTGACCACAGATACTGCAGAGGTGGGGCTTTTCCCCACTGTGTATTCTCAAATGCTCCTTCAGCGTTGTTCTTAAAAAAAAAAAAAAAGAGAGAACCCACCATTTTAAAAAGTGCATCTGCTATTCCAAGAACACCTGTTTTAAAAGTTTTAAGTCTTGAAAGCAATAGACGGGAAAAAGGCTCCACAAAACTTCTCACAATTGATTCAGTCGACCAAAACTCAACACATTTCCCTGATGTCTCGTTCTAAGGAAATACATGCAATACAGAAAATATATTACGTATCAATGGTATGTTATGATTAAGTGTGATTTTTTTTTTTCACAACATCAGGTGACGGCAAGTGGTAATTATGCACATATCAAGTATGAGAAAAAGTGTTAAAGGAATGTGTCCCTATTAATAAATTACGCAAATTACGCACCCTATTAAGAAATTTAAAAATAGCTTTTCATACATGGTGGTGCATTGTTATGAAATATCTTGCAAGTTATGTAATGACAGGACTCACAATTTTGATTAATAGTCTAGTCTGTGCTCTTTTTAAAAATTAATTAATTAATTTATTTATTTATTTATTTTTATTTTTGCAATTGTAGCACACCCAAGGGGTCAATTTGAATGAAACTTTCAGGGTATGTTTCACATACCTATGTGGACTCTAGGGGCCACAGAACTACATTTCCCATGCAGTCCACAAGAAACAGAAATGATGTATACAGCACTACCCCCTATGTGACGTGTATTTAATGTTTCCCAATATAGAGCGCCCAGGAGCACTAAAACGGGCAATAAAACTTTTGCAACCATGGACACAATTCAGTTTTCTCTCTCGGCGCAGCTTCCTTTGGAGTAGCCACACCTTCTGGACTGCACTCTTCGCCTAGTCTGCAACAGGACCGCATTGCACTTGCCGCACTGCAGTCCATGCAGCCTCAGCGCCTCCAAAGTGCTCACAACTCCGTGGAACCCTCCGAAAATTCAAGACTGCTGGTTTCATATAACTTGCTTGCGCCTGGGGCTACTGCTAGTTTATCACAGAACAACTCCGTTAAGTAACTTGTCCATATAGAAGAGGACACTACTTTCAGAGACCAAAGAGCCCCTAGCATGAAGAAGTACGAGCTGGGCATTATGGGATTGAAGTAGGGTCTTGCTATCTTGCTTTGCACATTAGCAGATATAGTGTAGCAGATAAGCTGATTGGTTGAATATGTTAAGTTGCATCATACTAAATTAATAGGCAAAAACGCGCCGCATCGCACGGTCCTGAACAATCTGGCAGGAATACACGTTGCTTTTTTCGATTAGCTGGCTGACCAAGCTAGCTAGCACATTATAATTATTAGCGATTCAGTCAAGGGCTCAGGAAGGCTCGATGTCACCAATAGTTAAGCAAGCAATGTTCGTTTTGCATTTCTGACTCAGTTGAAGTGTACTGTACCAACGTTACTTGCGCACACCTTCATTTCACATCTGCAGAAGCCAGCTAGCAAGCTGGCTATGGAGCTACATGAAACGGTGGTGCTGAGCAGCCCGTCTTTCATGTAGCTTTGTAGCTAGCAGGCTGCTGTAGAGGTAAAATTATGCTGGCTGGGTAGGAATAATTTAGGCATCATCTCTACTAGCTAGCTAAGTCACATACTCTGAACAGATCCTGCCTTTATAAGCGGCACTTCAGCCTCATTGCATCACACTTGATTAATATGCAACAATCCAGTGAGATTGTACGTTGCGGGTTAGTACAAACGAGATGGAATGGAGTGTAAGGGGCTAATGGGTATCAGTTTGTGCATTACACTACATAACTACAGTGACTATTTTCAGTACGGTATTTTAGCACAAGTGTAACATGTGATCAGTTTTTATTGCTGTTTGGCCTCGACACTCCCTCCAACGTCGTAAAGTATCTTCTGAGTAATTTTCCACACACTTCTCAAGAAGTTCAGCACCTCTGACAACCTCACAGCAGTATAATACAAGCAATACCCGCCACCAATTTTGTCTTTACGAGACCCCCTTTCAATCCCACAATTACATGCGCAGACTGTTACATCATGTCATCGATCAATGGGTCCATTCAGCAGAACAAGAACGGCACTCCACGTGGACACTGGACCGCGCATTAACCCTCTGGACTCCATTGTGCATTGGATCACGAGAGACTAAAGCTGTATTAATTTCAGTAAGAAAGACCGTTACCATACAAGCGGTCATACAGTTTAGCTTTCTTTCACTGAGATTATATGGCATTTTGGTTTGACCTGTACTGATGTGATTGTAGAATCGCATTACGCCCGTTTTCATATTTTATGGAGTTCATTTGCCATCGACTGATTGTGTAACACTGCACGCATAGTCTTTCTCCCACTGGCTAACTTTCTAACGGAGCAGTCAACCAATACACATGGCATAGTATAATTGGTAGCGGAAGAATAACCCGATTAGTGATACAAATTGCTTATGAGTGAAAGCTATCTCCTCTGCAATTCGTTGAAGCTAAATTGAGTTATCTAGACATGCACAGGCCTACGTGGCCTTACTATACTCTTGCGAAACACAGTCGCAGACAGCACTCTGCTGCTTTCCCTTTGTAACAAGACAATCCGCCACATGTCCAGACACACATACACACACATACGGATGCACAACTATTGTTACTTTCTCATAGTCTACTCATAGTTCTTCTGTAGATTAGCTGCTGTATGTTCTGGGTTTGTCTGTTTAATAAATTAATTTACTAACTTTGGTGGCCGTTTTCGTGCTGTAAAATGCAGCAGTCTGTGTCAAAATGGCCTATGCAGAACTCCAACAATCTTTCAATTGATTAATTAATTATTTGATGTGATTGTTTATTAAATCATTAATATTGCTCATTTTAATTATAGATTAAAATCCCATATATTTGGTTATAATAGTATTTTTATGAGACTGATTACTAACTTTGCAGATTTCCTGCTATACCAAATTGTTATCCCATGGGAAGGATCATTAGGACAAAAATTCTGCCTATTGAAGAGCACAGCATGGCAGATGAATGTGTCCACAGAATTAACCTAGATTTCAAACATTTTTAAAAGCAAACTGAACCCCTGGTTACTAACAAGACCCATAAATGAGTCACACTTCTAAGATTCGAGAATGTCAATACGGCACTTCAGCAGAACATCCTCAACTCTAAATGAATTACCCTTTAAAGCAGTATTTTCACAATACTGATTATAGAGCAGGATTCGAAATTCACGGTAGTCCACTAGTCTGCACGCGTAAAAATTATGGCCGACTTGTAAACTTGTGCTCAAACTAGTCTGAATGTCCAGTAAAATGTTGTCAATTACCTGTTAATGGAAAGAATTCTGTATCCAACCTCCACTTTTTTTCAGCTTTTCATTTGCCTGAACGATTTTAAAATGGGGCACCAATATATTTTGGGGGGTTTTATTAGTGAGAAAATGGTTTATAGATTAATATTTAATATCGTAAGTACATATGCTGCGCGTGCCCTGGC
This sequence comes from Gymnothorax javanicus, assembly GCA_029692085.1. NCBI lineage: Eukaryota > Metazoa > Chordata > Actinopteri > Anguilliformes > Muraenidae > Gymnothorax > Gymnothorax javanicus. Next base: position 33,864,333 of record CM056198.1, read on the forward strand.
GACTGGATGTGTCATCAGTAGCATGGCTGCTGCCGTTATATGCTAGTACTACTATAGCAGCACTAGAAATTCAACTCTAAATTTACTTGACTGGATGTACGCTTGCTGTTTTTACACACCCGAATGCTTCTCTGGGTACCCAAACATCAAGGTAAGCCGAAAAAGTACTGATTTTCTACCATATTGGCTGAGGTTCAATATGGAATTCGTTCCCCAATAAACTGAAAATATGTTTGTGCTTGCATTGCCACATTGGGTGAACTTCTTGAGAGATTATGTAATACATGGCGTAATTTGAAATCACTTTGTCACCGTATACTTCTGTTTCAGATAGTTGTTTTTGTTATCACTCAATCACCTAGCTAGGTGTCCTCTAACACAGATATTAAATATGAAAATAATGATGACAACCATGATTTCCAGATGTGCTAATTGCACAAAAAAATTGCATTTTATTGCGTGATGATCGAGGTCCAGACTGTCCTGCATTGGAATTCGAGGATCGGCCGACATTGGACTAGATGATCAGAACATTGCTTTTTTTTCAGAATCTTAAAAAGTTATTCAGTGTAAAATTAGAGAATGGTCTCAACTCTCAAGTGATGTATGGACTTTAACCCGCTATTACAAAGGGATTTTTGGCACTTTGTTGTATTGTTGTATTACTGTAGTGTATTGTTTTGCAAATATTAGGCAGTGGTCAAACACTGACAATATTGATTCTACCCCAACAAACTAACAAACCAGCATTTTAGATCATGTCAATACTTGGCTGGGGATTTCTCTTTGTCCAAGGTACTGAAGGGCCTTGAAATTTGAAGTTTTTATCGTTGCTATTAATTATGAAGAAAAGGTTACTTTCTGTTTTACTGAAGGGCTTGTGTCATCTGTTTCTTACGTTTATTGGCATGGCTGAGTATTAATTAGTATTAGATCATAATTGGAGTTAAATTAGCATTGGTGTGAGTTTCAGTTGTAAAACACCAAATAAAAAACATTTGAGATACAGATATCTTATTGGCGCTGTAAATTAAAGAAAAAACAAAGGCAGTCTAGTAAAAGACAGGGTGGTCTAGTAAACCTGAATTATTACTATTCTGGATGTCTAGTGAAAAAAAAATCCAATTTCTATCCCTGTAGAGCTTAAAATACAGATACCAATGAGTACAATACATATTGCAGTTAACTCAACAAAATTCCGTGAAAAACTGTGATGAAGAAGTGTTTTAATTTTCCATCCTCATTCACTTGCATTGCACCAATGAAAATCACACAATATGACTCATACACTTTAGAAAAACAATCCAACAGCAGGTATTTGTATATGAATTTTTTTTCTCAATAGTTTAGGAAAAAGTTTTAACAAAAAGTGTTCTGCAATCAACATCGTTTGCCACCTTATGCGTTGAACTTCCTTCTTGTAAGTTTTAAAATCCTTTCCATTGTTTCACTTGCCAGCTCTCTTGTTGGTGCCATGCTTCCTCTCAATTAGCCAAGTCAAACACCTCATAGAGGTCAGCAAGCACTCTCTTTTAATTGCAGGCTCATTTACATATTCAGATTTGTGCTGATATTTCTTTTAGAAATGCCAATTACAGGTGATTCCATAATTTTTTTTTTTAATGAGTGCTTCTATTTTTTTTCCTCTACTTGATTATGAAAAAAATATGCCTTTAATTAAAAGAATCTCATCTAATTCATTACAAGAGTGTTAAAAGTGTGTGCAAGGAGTTGTACATGTAAATATATACACTTGCAGCTTTCTCAATGCAATTGAATGAGGTAAAATTTAAAACACCAGTGTGTGACATTTAGGGGGGATCCTCTGGCTGAAATATTGACAAGAATGGAAAATAATATTCAAAGGTATGTTTTTCTTTATGTATAATCGCCAAAAAATAGCGTAGTTGTGTTTTCATTACCTTAGAATGAGCCCTCAATATCAACAGACGGAGGGGTCCTCTTCCACGGAGCCTGCCATGTTGCACCACCATGTTTCTACAGTTGCGCAGAGTGAACAAAACAAACACTGGCTCTAGAAAGGACCCTTCACGTTTTTGGGGCTACCATAGGTTCTCTTACACACTTGGAGGGGGTGGACGGGGGGAAGGGTTATCAGTTGGTTGCCGCCAGAATCTAAATCTTATACGCTGGTCATTTAAACATCTCTTTGTCACAGAGGTATGCAATCTAAGAGAGTCAACTGCAGTATGTATCGTTCATATTGGTACTTTCAGATTAACCCTATATACAAGGTTGTGAAAATATCAGTTTAATGAAGTGCAAGTGTAAAGAGTTAAAAATTAATTGATCACAATCACACCTTTCACGCACAGATTTCCCACAGATGAAGCAGGTCCATTTACGTTTTCCACCATGGGTGCACTCAATGTGACGCCTTCGGTTCCCAGTGTCGTTAAACTGCCTGCCACATATGTCACAGGGAAATGGGCCTATAAAATAATGAGCAAAACAACAACATAGCGCATCATGATTCCAAGTCACAACTCAACTTGACACTCTTTGCTCTACTCTATTACTCTTTGAAGGTAAAATGCAAAATACATCCTTGTAATAATTGTATTACATTTATAATGCTTCAGCTGAGATGCATTAATTCATGTAAAACCAAACAGTGCATTTGGAAACTTTTCCTCCCTCACTTTTGCACACTTTTGGGAGATACAGATAAAAGTAAATTATTGATTAAATACATTTATTTTCGCCATCAATCTACAAAAGTCAAATTGCACTTAATATCCCAAAATTAAAAAGCAAAAACAAGTTTTCAGGAATTTTTTTTTGCAAAAATTTTAAAAATCAAACACTGAAATATCACATTTATACAGAGATAAATTTGTCTCAAGATTATTTTGCGAACAGATTGACAATGTATGTTAATGTGCCATCTATAAATACAAAGCAACTTCCATGAACACAAAAAATGTAAACTAGAATAACTGCCTTGTGGTTTTACGCCTCTGCCTACCAGTCAAGTTACAGTTTGAATCCATACCAGTCCAGACTCATAAAATCAATGTAGTGAAGACTTAGAATTCAATTTAATTTAATTCAAGCGTATTTTTGGAAAAATGGAAGTTATCACTATATTGCCATGCAGGATTCCACAGAATAATTTCTAGAGAGAACGTGCCTGCTTCACTCAAAGTATTGTGACACACGAGTACAGAGGACTGATAGACAGCTTTGTCACGTGGTGCACAGTCAACTGAAGCTCAATCTTAGCAAAACCAACTACAATATAATGTTTCTGAATAAACTTTAAGTTGACTTGACAGAGCCATCTGCTATCATTAAAATGATGCTAACATTTAAAGCAATTCAATCCCCAACTCTCCACAACAAACAGTAAAATAGCCATGAAGGGTAAAAGCTAAGCCAATAAGCAAAGCAGGTCGAGCTCATAAATTCCTGAGTCCAGCAACCTGACCCCCTACTATCAATGAAACACAGATCAAGAGTTGCGAGGGAGAAAAGCGAAGCCAATTGGAAAAGGAGATGGGGCTTCTTAGATTAATGTCACCCCTTCCTGTATCCAAAAACCCAACCCCAAACTCTATCTGACAAATGGTTGAATATTTATGAAGGATAAAGTATCAGCCAATCTGGAAATGAGGCGGGGCTTAATGAATTCACATCTGATCTTTGCCAATAACCTAATCCTCTACCCTCTACAACAAATGGTCTAATAGTTATGAAAGATGAACGGTAAGTCAATCTGGAATGGGGGGCTTTGGTAATTACCTTGCAACTCTCCCCTCAGTCAAATAAGCCAACCTCCAACTCCCCATGACAAACAGTTCAATAGTTATGGAAGATCAAATATTCACCAATCAGGAATGGAGGCGGGCTTTCACCATTTAACACGTGATCCTTTCCGAAAACCAACCAACCAATCTGCAACTCTCTATAATAAACAGTGCAAAATGATAAAAAAAAAAAAATCAAAGAGAATCATTCACAGTGCATGTGAAGAAAGTTTGTAGGCTCTGGTTATCAAATTGTGGGAATATGAGGGTTTTTGAAAATGAGTGGAAGTCTATTTAGCTGAAAAAGAAGAGATGAAAAAGGGAAGGATGGAAGAGGGGGGTCATCATAAAAACTTAAAAAATGACAAATTTGACCGAATATGAAGGTGCACAGCAAGTCTGATGTTTCTAACAGTGAGAATGTCAGGATGAGCAGTTTAGATAAATGGTCCATTATAAGGTAATGGGGACCGAGAATGGAAGGGAGCTAAGGTCTCCTTGACCTTTAACCACCAAAATCTAATCTGCTCATCTTTGAGTCCAAGTGGACATTTGTGCCAAATTTGAAAAAAGGAGATATTGCGTTCACAAGACTGGGAAAGATGGACAGAGGGACGAACGTATGGCTAGACGGTAAATCCGAAAACATTCTGCCTCCTGCCAAAGCTGTTAACGGCACAGAGGCATAAAAATATCTATGAATACATCAAATTAATTAACGAATAAATGAAAAGCATTCGTGAAATAACATACAATATTTGAACAGGCATTTGTGACTCCAGTTTTTATTTGTGAACCGAAAAGGAATTTTGATTCTCAATTCTGTGCTCATGGATGGGCATTTTACGCACACAGTTTCGGAATAATCTTTCGGCTGGTCTGAACAAAACTCCACTTATGCCACTGGGCCATTTTTGGGTAGCACGAGATTTGCTGCTGACGACGCTATGTTCGCAGGTGATCACATGGTCTATGGAGAGTTCACTGGATTCAAAACGTTTCTTTTTTTTTTGTGAGATGCGCACATGAATGAGTCCGTTTGCACACAGATATATGTCTTTTTAGTGCAATCAATTTAATTTCCCAAAAGTGGACTTCAGTCAAGTTCCCAAGATATCTCAAGGTAATAAAATAAATGGGATGCGCTTGGGCTCAATTTAGAGTGCCTGACATACGATCGGATTACTTACTGTTAAGAGAGATTTCAGGATTTGATTTAATAGATTTGCTAACATTTAAAAGCAAACTATTTGTCGTGCCTGGTCAATGTGAGTTATTATGCATTGATTAATCCCTTTGCACAGGTCTTCTAAATCTGTCCAATCAGATACGATTATCTAATTTATGAATTCTGCTAAATCAAGGTTTTAAAACTAAGGTTTTGTGCACCACAGAGATAGGGGAAAATTACTTCAATGAAGCAGGACACTTCCTCCCAGACCGAAATGAAAAAACAGAGATGTTCTGGATTGGCAGACTTTAAAATTTAAGGCATGGCTATTCAACATCATCCAGCAGGGGCCGGTGTGGGTGCAGGCTTTCATTCCAACCAAGCACTTACACACCTGATACTACTAATCAAGCTCTTTAGCAAAGACTCTTGGGGTTGATTAGTGATGTCAGGTGTGCAAGTGCTTGATTGGAATGAAAGCCTGCATCCACACGGGCCCTTTCTGGATAAGGTTGAATAACCCTGGTTTAAGGGTTTTGTCAAAAATATTATTTGAACCATTTTTATAAATGGCCCCCAAATTTACCGGCTCAAAAGTTATTGGACAAACAAACATAAATTGAACTGTCATTTTTTGACTTGTTAGGAAATCCTTAACAGCCAATGCTTTCCAAAAGTATGGAACCCATCGATGTCAGCAAGTTTCTTCCCTGCTGCAAGGCCTTCATGGTAGACATCATCAGTTTTTATACTTGTTCTTGGGGTGATTTGCTTGCAGTTTTGCCTTCAGAAGGTGAAATGAATACTCAAATGGATTTAGGTCAAGTGATTGACTTGGTGATTGCAGAACACTTCTTGCCTCAAAAACATTATTGGGCTGCTTTGCAGTATACATCCAGTCATTCTAGATCAGCACTGAAGTGCCATGCAATGACTTCTGAAGCATTTGGCTGCATCTAAGCAAATAAACTAGCCCAACACAATTCAGATTTAGTCATGCAACTTTTGTCAGCAGTCGTCTCATCAATAAATACAAACAAACCAGATGCATTGGCAACAATACATGCCCACGCCATAACATCTCCACCATGCTTGAAGAATGAAGTGGTATGCTTTCGGTTATGAGCAATTCCTTCCATTTGCCAAACTCTTCTCTCCCATCGTTCTGGCACAAGATGAGCTTTGTTTCATCTATTCATAGTTGTTCCGAAACTATAAAGGCTTTTTAAGATGTTTTACAGCACACTCAGTTCTGTTTTTGAGGCTTCACTCATGTTTACATCTTGTGGTAATGAGTCTGTATTTGCTCCAGAGAATTCTCCCCTTAATTGACCTTGACGCACATATGTTTACCTTCTTAAGAGTGTTCTTGCTCAGGATAATTGTAGTGAAGGGGTTTCTGTTCACCATAGAAAGAATTCTACTGTCATCCATAACAGTGAGTGCGTTCACATGACGGTGTTAGCCCGACTAAAACCGGACTTTTAAAATACACGTAAACACGTTAGTCCGACTGGAATCATACTAAATCGAATTTCTCAAAGTCAGATTAACACACCCAGATAATGCGGTTACGAGTCAAATAACTCCTTTATGTATACGCTTGAATCGATCCGAACTGGACTTTGCGCCCCGCGCATGCTCCACAGTTCATTGTGCGGGGCTTTAAACCGGTAGTCTCGCAAACTTGTGAACACCAAACTGATTAGCAACAACTTGGTACTCTGCACAACTAGCAAGGTTGTACAGAACAGTATACGCCTTTGGAGCATAACACCATAACCACCAGGAATAGCATGCATCTAAATTGCACGAAAGGTATAGGGTATAGCACGTACGAAATGTGCAGAGCCGAAAAGTTGTCCATATTCTCGCCACTCCACATGCTACTAGTTTGCCGCCAGCTATCTTGTTTGTCGATTGTTTTGTTGATGCTGTAACAGGTCAACCCAAAAAAGGTCCAACATGAACAAGCAGAAAGGGGGCATATCACCACCTATCCTAGCGGAGATGGATATGCTTTGTTCAATAATATGATTCCCCTTTTGGCCTGTATACCGGGACAAGCACAGTAGTCCGATTAAATGGCCAAATCGAGCTATAACCGTAGCTCGACATAACTGTTATTTATGTCGGAGTTATTTCCTGTAATATTCTGGGCCTTTAGGTGTTCCTCAGCTCACCAGTGCATTCTTTCCTTTTTCAGAATGAACCAAATGGTTGATGTGGCCAAACCTAATATTTTCTTGTTATACCTATGATGGCCTAATTCACTGATAGCAACAGCTCTTTCAAGATCATAATGAGAGTTAACAGCGAGAGAATCCAAATTCAAATGCAACACTTGAAATATATTAGACCTTTTATCTGCTTATTCGTAAATGAAATAAGGAAAGAATAACACACCTGAACTAGCCAACTGTCTAATTACTTTAGGTCCCTTCAAATTTTGTGGGGGAGGCAAGTACAACAAGCTGGTCAAGACCACAAAAATCCCCTGCCAATGGACCATTGGACAGAAGAACAGCCCAAATCAACAGTTCCCCGACCTACCCTTCAGGGTAGCAGGGGACTAAATACAATTTTGACAGGCCACTGCAAGTACTTTAAGAGATATTCCACAGAAACGGAAATAAGGTTATGGTCAAAAGTTAAAGGTCATGTAAAATTTCCTGTAGAAGTCGCAAGTCAATTTTAATACTAGTTTTGGTTCCCATGACCTAAATTCAGTGCATTTTGATATGCTACATTAAAAGATCGGATGATTTTTCAAAAATTGGAAAATCGTAGATATAGGTGAAGGAAATAGGAAAAAAGGTCAATGGTCACTGGCCAACAAAAGATTCATAAAACACAAATGGAGGATACAAACAACCCACAAAAGCGAGATAGAAAGGCCACTGTCAACAGTGTCAGAAATATGCTCCAAAAACAAAAAACAGCAATGGAGGTCAGTGCTCAAAGGTCAAAGGTCACAAAGAGGATAATAGACATGAATGCTTCATAAAGGTCATAAAATCATTGTAAAATGGTAAGCCTGCAGCATAAAGTTTCAGAGTAATGGCTTGGGATGGACACAGTGACAGAAACGGCCTAAATCAATAGTCCCCTGACAAACCCTTCGAGTGCCGGAGGACTAAAAAGTGTCGTAACTCCTACTGTGTTTACCCGAGTTAAATGTAAAAAACCCCAAGTAAAGCTTTTATTCTGCACTTTGAGCTCATATTCATGATTTACAGTGGGCTCCAAAATTACTGGCACCCCTGACTGGCAATGCACAGACAATACTTTATGAAATTCTAAATAATATAGAAACTCTGAACAACAACGTGATAAATACAATAGAATATTAATGTTCCAATGGAAGCAACCAAAATCATTTACTGATTTAATTAAAAATCAATCTCCTCCAAATCAAAGTTTCACAATTAATGGCATTCCTAAAAATTACTGTAAATACCATCAACCAAAATTAAACCAGATATTGAATTTTAATTTTATCTCTGTTAAGGAACTATATCGACCCATTACATCACTTCCAGTTTCACTACAGTATAAAATGAGGTACATGCAATATCCCTTTGTCATCCAACACCATGAAAAAAAACAAAACCACTGTCCGTTCAAAAGAGGCAGGTGGTCATAGACCTTCATAAATCAGTTAATGGCTCCAAGAAGATTCACAAACCATTGAATATGCCACTGATCACTGTCAGGGCAATAATTAAAAAATTCCAAAGATATGGAACTTTTGAAAACCTCAAGGGTAAAGGACGCAACTGCATTTTGCCCCACAGGATACTGAGGAGGATGTTGAGAGAAGCAACAAAATCCCTAAGAATCACTGTGAAGGCCTTGATGGCATCTAGGGGTCACCAGGTTTCTAAAATCACCACCAGGTACCACCTCCACAACCACAGGCTCTTTGGAAGGGTTGCCAGAAGAAAGCCTTTTCTGACCAGAAGATACAGAAGCAAGCACAATTAAACGTCATTTAAATGATTGTAACAAGGTGCTTCGGTCAGATGGCACCATAATTGTAAATTTCGCTCAGATACAGCATATGCATGTTTGGCATCAAAACAGAGATTTATACAAGGAGAAGCACAGCATGCCCATGGTGAAATATGATGGTGGGTCACTTATGTTTTGGGCCTGTTTTAATTCAAGAGATCCCGGGGCACTAGTTAAGATTAATGGCATCGTGAACTCCACCAAGTGTCAGGATATTTTGGCTGACAATCTGGTTGCCTCCGCCAGAAGGCTGGGACCAGGCCGTGGGTGGACTTTCCAACAAGACAACAATCCAAAGCATACCTCAAGATCCACACAGAAATGGTTCTGTGACAACAAAATCAACGTTCTGCATTGGCTATTTCCGGCCCCAGACCTCAATCCAATTGAAAACCTGTGGGTTGAGTTGAAGAGGGCAGTTGATAAAAGCAAACCCAAGAATGTGAAGGATCTTGAAAGGATCTGCTTAGAGGGATGGTCCAAAATCCCTCCAAATATGAGCCTTAACTTTGTCAAAAATTATAGGAAAAGACTCCATGTTGTTATCCTTGTCAGAGGTGGTTGCATTAAGCACTAAATGAAGGGTGCCAATTATTATAAAACCTTGATTTTGTTGAAATTTATTTTGTAAGAAATGATTGTTATGATTTTGTTTGTTTCCATGGAAACCTTAATAATGTATTTCACACATGTTGGTATATTCTGTTTCTCTATAATTATGTTGTTTATATTCTTGTGTTTTGTTTGTGCATTGCCAGTCAGGGCTGCCAGTGATTTTGGAACCCACTGTATGAATTTATGCATGGCACAGGTTACCCAAGTGATCTGTGACTTGTCTTGCTATTTTAGTCAGCCATGAAAGAGGACAAAAAAGGAAATAAGTTATGTTTTAACTTTATTATGTTATTCTCAACATTTTTAAAATGAATACATTTTCGTCAAAGTGAATGGTATTGTTTTTGATGTGGCAGTAAATCATTTCAAATCAAATCCTGTTATTCTAACACATTTTGGGCAAGGACCTGAAACCATTTAGGTGTGACAAATTTGTGAAAATTCAGGAAATCAGGAAGGGGGCATCAACTTATCACGGTACTGTAGCATTGAAATAGTGTCGGAAAACAAATGATAATTTTTGATCCCCCTTTCCCTCCCAATTGGCTATGTCTCATTTCAAGTCTGCTAATGAATCAACCCTGCAGCTATACACTTCTGCCTTACGGTTAAAAAATGCTCTCGAGTTATATGAAGTTAATCTCAAGTTTAGATAGGACAAATACAAAACCAGTGAAGTTGGCACGTTATGTGAATCGTAGATAAAAACAGAATACAATGATTTGCAAATCCTTTTCAACTTATATTCAATTGAATACACTGCAAAGACAAGATGTTTAATGTTCAAACTGAGAAACTTTTTTTTTTTTTTGCAAATAATCATTAACTTAGAATTTAAAGGCAGCAACACATTGCAAAAAAGTTGGCACAGGGCCTTTTTACCACTGTGTTACATCACCTTTCCTTTTAACGACACTCAGTAAACGTTTGGGAACTGAGGAGACCAATTTTGAAGCTTTTCAGGTGGAACTCTTTCCCATTCTTGCTTGATGTACAGCTTAAGTTGTTCAACAGTCCGGGGTCTCCGTTGTCGATTTTACGCTTCATAATGCGCCACACATTTTCAATGGGAGACAGGTCTGGACTACAGGCAGGCCAGTCTAGTACCCGCACTCTTTTACTACGGAGCCATGCTGTTGTAACACGTGCAGAATGTGGCTTGGCATTGTCTTGCTGAAATAAGCAGGGGCGTCCATGAAAAAGACGTTGCTTGGATGGCAACATATGCTGCTCCAAAACCTGTATGTACCTTTCAGCATTAATGGTGCCTTCACATATGTGTAAGTTGCCCATGCCTTGGGCACTAATACACCCCCATACCATCACAGATGCTGGCTTTTGAACTTTGCGCCTATAACAGTCCGGATGGTTCTTTTCCTCTTTGGTCCGGAGGGGACACGACGTCCACAGTTTCCAAAAACAATTTGAAATGTGGACTCGTCAGACCACAGAACACTTTTCCACTTTGCATCAGTCCATCTTAGATGAGCTTGGGCCCAGCGGCCGGGCGGCGTTTCTGGGTGCTGTTGATAAATGGCTTTCGCTTTGCATTGTAGAGTTTTAACTTGCACTTGCAGATGTAGCGACGAACTGTAGTTACTGACAGTGGTTTTCTGAAGTGTTCCTGAGCCCATGTGGTGATGTCCTTTACACACTGATGTCGGTTTTTGATGCAGTACCGCCTGAGGGATCGAAGGTCACGGGCATTCAATGTTGGTTTTCGGCCTTGTCGCTTACGTGCAGTGATTTCTCCAGATTCTCTGAACCTTTTGACGATATTACGGACCGTAGATGATGAAATCCCTAAATTTCTTGCAATAGCTTGTTGAGGAATGTTGTTTTTAAACTGTTCGACAATCAGCTCACGCATTTGTTCACTAAGTGGTGACCCTCGCCCCATCCTTGTTTGTGAATGACTGAGCATTTCAGGGAAGCTGCTTTTATACCCAATCATGGCACCCACCTGTTCCCAATTAGCCCGTTCACCTGTGGGATGTTCCAAATAAGTGTTTGATGAGCATTCCTCAACTCTCTCAGTCTTTTTTGCCACTTGTGCCAGCTTTTTTGAAACATGTTGCAGGCATCAAATTCCAAATGAGCTAATATTTGCAAAAAATTACAAAGTTTACCTGTTCAAACATTAAGTAACTTGTCTTTGCAGTGTATTCAATTGAATATAGGTTGAAAAGGATTTGCAAATCATTGTATTCTGTTTTTATTTACGATTTACACAACGTGCCAACTTCACTGGTTTTGGGTGTACCTGTATATAGGTTCAAAGATGCTTGCAATGGAATAAATATAAAAAAGGCCACAATTTAACAAGTAAACATAGAATCACTCTCTGGCTTTTTGAGCACAGCAAAAAATAAATAAATAAATAAATAAAAAATTAATAAATAAATAAAGATGGTTTCATGCATTACCCAAGTGGTACTTCTCATGGTGCTTAAGTCTTGCAAATCTGGACTTGAAGTAATCGTCACAGTACGCACACTTGAAGGGCCGAGCCTGCGAGTGAAGAATCATGTGCTCCTCCAAGTGTGGCCGCCGCGTAAAAGATTTGTGGCAGATCTACCTCAAAAGACCAAAGAGAATATAAAGAGAACGTACGACAGGCAAGGTTCAGCATCCATTTACTTTGCAACACCTCAGGTATAAATCCACTTTCTGGAGCTCCTCTATTTGGCCCCGAAAGCTCAATCAAAAAGGTTTCAAAGCTTTCTTTATGCCAATTACAAGCTTGAGCTAAAAGTTGTCACAATGATTCAATCGAGAAATTGAGTAAGTGAGCCCAGGTTGTTTACCACTCTTGCAGGTACTGTGGTAGGCTCGTCAATACAATTGAGCAGACCTACCTGATAGCAGAAATGATGCTGCTCTTTTCATTGGCTAACTGTCACAGATGTACAGTTGAGAAAACACGAATTTATCTTTGGTAACAGCTGCGCAGAAAAATATTCATGTTGTAGACCCAAAGTGTCTTTCTATCTCACTGCCAAGCTTACAAATGAATAGCTGCAGATGCATGACAAATGGATGTGAAAACAACTATTTGCCGATAAAATCACATATATCACAGGCCAGCATCACAAAAAAAAAAAAAAATGAAACTCACATCACATTTCCATCCTTCACTCTTCCTCTTCTTGATGGAGAAAAACTCTTGAATGTGGTCAGGATGGAATCTGAAAAGATTTATAGCGAGGGCCATAAGTATTATTTCAATGACAGATTTTGATCTTTAGCTCACAGAACTAGCAGACTGGATCTGAGAACAGTAAATATGAGGCTGGACTATCAGCTTTAGCTTAAATGTGTAAGTATTTGAATTCATATTATGTGAAACATCCAAGACTTAGAGCCATTGTATCAGTGTCACTGTCCAAAATGCAGACCTCCCTTTTCATGAAAGCATGTTTTAGCCTAATAGAGCTACAAACGGAGGGTCTGCCATATTGTGGGTAAGTACAGAGTTCTGATTCCCTGGAATTGCATTCAACTGAAACATAGTCTTCACAGTTTACAGTGATGGAAAAAGGCCTCACTCGCTAAAAGAGTTAATCAAAGTCTTCTAAAACCAAAAGTTACTTTTCAGGTATAGAAAAAGGCAGATTTCTGATTTACTCATGTGCATACAAGACTATTTTTCCATTTGAATAGCAGCTTCAATTAGCTCCATTGCTGCACGCATTAGCTCCCTAGTAGCTTATTTTGGGGGCAAAAACAGCAGCAATCAACAATGACATTAGGGCATTTCTAAGGCAATAAACATTGAAAAATTTCCAATGAATATTGCAATGTTCAGATTTTTGAATGAACAATTTTGTAACAGACTTTTCTGACTAAAATACCTCAATTTAACCAATTCGAGCAATTTCAAGGTTTCATCACCATTTCCCTCCTCCTTTCATCAAGTTTTTTTCCCCCAAATCAATTACAATTATTGGCAAAAAAAAGTAAGCAAACTTTTGAAATGATGCAAAAAAAATGCAAATTAGGTGCGTTTCCATCAACTACATTGGAGCGAATAAACTACGCTGCGCGAAGCGTAGTTTTGTCAGAAGTTGGCAATATAGGCTATGTTAAGCATTGCTATACTAAACAGTGGAAAAAGAAAGCCAGAATCAGTCATGTGATATAGATGTTAGATACGTCAGAACGTACTCGGTAAAGATGTTTCCATCTCCCTGTTGCGAATTAACAATTTTTGAAAATGGTAAAAACCACAAGCATAAGCAAGCATAAAAACTTTTCTTTTTTTCCCACAAAATTCAGCAAGTTTCATCAAATTTTGCTGTTTCATTCTAACTTTTATGATGGGATACTTCATGATGCACGTGAAAATATGTTAATGGAACCATGGCTACTGTCTTGTCACATAATATTTGACCACACTACCTTCTGACATGCTTTGCCAAGGTCTTCCTGCTGGCATGCAGTTTATTGCAAAAAAGGCATTTGTGCTCCTTCTTCTGAAAGGGTGTTTCACTATTGTGCTTCTTCCTGTGCACAGTGAGGTTGGACTTGGTAGAGTAACACTGGTTGCAAACATCACACTGGAAGGGTTTCTCTCCTGTATGGACGCGAGTGTGACTCTCGAACTTCCCTACACATAGTGGTAAAAAGAGGAAAACACTTTGTATGTGGCGTATGGTAACAGTAAATTACATAACTTCAATTGCTCTTGCAGGTGTTAGACATGAGCCAGTCTACATGTTGCATAGTACCGGGGCATTCCGTGGTATTCATTTTGTTACGGACAGGACATTTAGAGAAGTAATTCCATTCATTGACGGTAATTAATGCACTCAATTACATAAATGAAAATCTGTGACGGACAGGAAATCAAAAGTTCTCTTCATTTAGGAGATATTCTTCAAATTCAGCCATCTAATGATGTACCGTTATATCAAAGGAATATCACTCAGGAATTTTCAAAAAAAATTTCTGAACAGATGAATTCGACAGGGGTGTCAATGTATGTTACGGATAAGACAGGGCAAAATGTTACGGACAGGACACTTTTGTCACTGTTTATAAATATGAATTAATTACCACTAAAACTTGCATTGATCATTATTACAGATACATTTGCTTTGTGAGAGAGACAGCTACATACTTTTTAACAAAAAATATGTCATTTTAATTTCAAATATCAAAATTTACAGCCTCATATCTATAAGCATGTACAAAATTGTTATGCAACGTAAATGCACACATCTAAGTCCAATCCCTGGCACGACTAACTTGAAAAGGAGGTTTTGCAGGGTATAGGCAAATTTGCCCACGGCACAATTTGTACCATCTTTTGGTTATATGTACCTACTTGTGGGACTGTCCAGAAATAGATTTGAAATGTGATATTTGCATACAGGAAGTGAACTGTGACCTATTTAGTGATTTCAAGAATTTTGTGGGGCAAGGCCTCGAAAAGTCCATATTTAAACCCATAAATGATTGTTCTGAAAAACCAGATGATTTTTAATGGCTACACAACAACATGACGGACATTTTGATACCAAACATAAGTATATATGTGAAAAACTGAAGAAGTTTCAGACAATTTTCCATTGAAAAATGCATCTGTCTTGATGCAAAACGTTAAGTTCATCTTGAAAAACAAGCAGGTTCCCATGAAAACACACCTACGATATTTTCACAAAATTGCGAGACCGGTAACATGGTGTATTCAAGCCATTTTTATTCATACTACATATTTCTCAGACAACCCATTTAGATGTTTTCATAAACTGTTGTACATTGTATAGGTTGTATACAGGCCTTGTGGATTTTAGGATGTAATTATAGACTCTGAGAATTTTCGAGAAGATATTGGTATTGTTAAGCACTGGTCATCGTATTGTTTACAAATGGAACACCTTCGATGTCATGATGTTCCATACATTAAATCAACAGTTGGACAGGATACATTGAGAGGATTTCCTTGGATAAGGTCTTCCTCATCTGCCAAGATTTCCTGAAGAAACACAGTCTCTGTTTCATCAATGTCATTGTTTGATGTAGTAACATCATCTTTTGTGTAATTGTCTGTGTCTGGTTTGGTCATTTTTTGACATATTTTAAATAACATTTGCTGCATATCTTGTCACTGTCTTGTATTGTCATCCCCTCATTGGCCAACAATGAGTATAGCCACTGATTTTGTTGTCCATTTAGGTTACGAGCACCCTTACTACACTTTGCACTATCTTTGAACCTTGTAGTGCAATTGTTTATCACACATTGCTTTGGCATAATTGTGTTTTTGCAATCCGAATGCACTGTATGATTTATAAAATGTATCACGTGAAACAGCGGCAGTATGTAAAGCATGAGCATATGTTGAATGCTTTGTGGTTCACAAAATCATTGAAGTGTGACCACAAGCGCAGACTACACTTTGCTCAGTGGAGTAAAACCAAGGCCTGGGAGATATAAAACCTATACAATGTACAACCGTTTATGAAAACATCTAAATGGCTTTTCTGAGAAATTTGTAGTATATAATAAAAATGGCTTGAATGCACAATGTTACAGGTCTCGCAATTTAACGGCACTCGCACATTATTTAGCCAACTATATGAGGCAACTTTTGTGAAAATATCTTAGGTGTGTTTTCATAGGAACCTGGTTGTTTTTCCAAGATGAACTTTACATTTTGCATCCAGGCAGATGCATTTTTCAATGGAAAATTGTCTGAAACTTCTTCAGTTTTTCACATATATACTTATGTTTGGCATCAAAATGTCCGTCATGTTGTTGCGTAGCCATTAAAAATCATCTGGTTTTTCAGAACAATCATTTATGGGTTTAAATATGGACTTTTCAAGGCCTTGCCCCACAAAAATCTTGAAATCACTAAATAGGTCACAGTTCACTTCCTGTATGCAAATATCACATTTCAAATCTATTTTCTGGACAGTCCCACAAGTAGGTCCATATAACCAGAAGATGGTACAAATTGTGCCGTGGGCAAATTTGCCTATACCCTGCAAAACATCCTTTAAATTTAAACAAAATTCCATATGCTGATGCTGGTCACAGTCATGTAATCGAGAACATTACATAATTGGCAAGAGTGCAATGATCCATGAAGCCAAAATACATTTTTCTGAAACTTTTGAATGTCAACTAACATATCCACCAGGTATTTCAAGATAATTCCAAAAAAAAAAAAAAAAATTACTAGACCCGTGTCACAAATACCACGGAATGCCCCTACTCCAAATCTCCGATCTACATAATGAACATGAGTCAGTGTTCGATACATTTATTAATTATTCTGCTCAGCGTCATTTTTAGTATGTGTCATAAAACACATGAAGATAGGCAAGCTTCTGCAGCTCTGTGCTCACCTGCTCGGTCAAAAGTCTTGGCACATTTGGGGCATTTAAGGGTTTTCCTGCTGGTGCTCTGAATGATGACAGGAGCCAAACCCTCAGGGTAGGACTGTTCAAGGCCTTCGACACCAATGCCATCCTCATCCCTGTCAACGTCATTGTGTTCCACCTCATCTGAATTGTCCTCCAACAACCTGTCACCACTATCCTTCCTCTCAACTCCCTCCCCTTCCCATAAAATCTCTCCCTCATCATCATCTTTCACCTCTTCTTCCTGCTCCTCTTCATCCTCTGCTGAGATAGGCATTGCCATGGTAATGGTATTGCTCGGGATGCTCTTGTCGACTGTGCTGGGGGAACAATCTCCGCCTTCCCTGTCAAACTTGGCCGGACACTTCCTCTTCCTGGCAGACCTCCTGGCAGCTGGCGGAGAGGCAGGGTGTCGAGATTCTGGATCCTTCTGCTTCTCATCTGTGCGACCATCCCGGCAGTGACCCCTAGCCAAATGATTCTCCAAGGACTTTCTGTAGCAGAAAGTCCGGCTGCAAAAGGTACACTGGCTTCCACCAGTAGAGCGGGTAACGCTTTCCACGACATTCTGAGGAGTGTCTGAACAAGATGGTTCTACTGGCAATTCCTCTACCTCAAATGCATCTGCAGATATTTCCCCAGCAGTCAACAATCTTACAGCGTCAATCATGTCCAGAAAGCTAGCTGCTTCCAAAAGTGAAGGAATCTCACCCTCAGAAACGAGAAATTCTGATGTATACAAAAACTGCAGCAAGTGCTGGAACATGGAGTCATCAACTCGGTCAAGAGTCATGTGACTCATTTCGGGGTTGGCAGTCAGTTGGCCATAAAAGTACTTGCTCCCAAACGCCACAACCACTTTATGCGCACTGTACTGTTTTCCATTCACTACGATGTCAAGATCACAGAATGATGACGAACCCTGTCTGTCCTCATTCAAAAACTTGAGAAAACCGCTATTGTGTTGGGAGAAACACAAGTGCCTTTTTTTGCTGGAAAGCTGCCGATTGTAGGCCTCTGTGATGTTTTGAGCTATCTGAGGACACAGTGCTCCCACTAAAGGCCGAGGAATCTGGCTGCACCTCCCGCTCCGAGCAAAAGCTGGTGTCAACCTGCTGCTTGGAGTGTCGGGACAGACTGAGCTTGCCTTTCATTTCAGATGTGGGGAGTCCTCTCAGAGATCTAAAAAGAACATTGACAAATCATAAAATACAGCCTCTATATCTAAGGTCCCGGAGGAATGTGTAGCAATAAGAGCTGCACAGACGTCTCCGTGTATGCTACTATGCGTACAACTACGCCAGACACAATCAACAGGCTTTCGTAAATAGATTAATTGCGAGCAAGTACTGTTTGAGACTCATCTGAACAATTTGCGCAATATGAGCGGCAAAACGATGAGCTAGAATTTACTCCAATGGCATGCTTTACTAATTTTCATACTGTGCTTTCACTTTTGGCGATCATAAACAGTTAACGTTTATCGGGCCGGGTCACGTCATTTTCTGCAAAAAGGTAAAAGGCGTCAAACAGTAAGAAGTGCACCGATTTAATTGTCTGGAGATCATTAATACAGTAACAATGTTATCCTGCTAATTCGCTTGTTGCGGCTAATCTAAAGAGCAAGCTATATTCCTTCCGGTTGTGTTCAGTTTTTGAAACGAGCGAAAATATTTTGTAGTCCACCCTCATTGATTGTGAGCGCCTCCGAATGCCACGACCGTTTTGACAGCTGGCTACAATGATGCAGTTTCGAATTCGCTACCCTCCTTGCGGACCCCCATGTCTATTCTACAGCCCCCCGTAAGAGGAGAATAGTGACAGCCGACGTTTTTAAATACCCCATGAGAAACATACGCTTACTGTTGAATGCTTTAAATTACCCCTACCTTACATTTGAAAATCCGCTAAATATCATAAGATCCAATGTCGCCAAAAGATGGACGGAAATTGGCCAAATAAAGAACAATATATTTCCAGAATATCACAAAACTACCCCTTCCTATTTTCTAAGAAATAGGCCACTTCCGAATAAGCTGCGTTGTCATTGGCTGTACGGTGTATGAGTTAACCTCCGGCTTTGACGTCTGTACAAGGGGTGAATAAAAATTAAAAAAAATAATAAAAACGAAGAGAACTAAACTGCATGTAAAGCCCGGTGTTTGAACGCTTGAGAGTGACATCTGGCAATGTGTTTGTATGTGATCTTGGCAACATAATGTCACTTGTATACAGGAAGATACTATCTATGCTTTGAGGGCATTATGCTGTCCAACTCTAGTCCCCGATTTGTCAGTTACCGGAACGGGGTGTCGTGATCTCTTTCTTCGTACTGACAAACCATCCTGGTGGGATTTTAGTATGTGCTTGAGAAGCAACAAAGCTTCAGTCAATCGTCCGCAAAATTGTACGAAAATGTAAAAAGTGAAATTAAAAAAAGGTATATCAACATATAAGACAACACTCGTGGCGAATACGTAATTCACCAATGCGCACTATCACACTCATCATTAAAACGTTAGAGGGAGTGATTTGGCATGTTTTGAAATGCTTCTAAGAACGAGCTCTGGAGTGAATGGGACAATGACGTCCTGTAATCCATGAATTTACTCCGCGCTGAATAATTTCAGAGTTTTAGTTGAGCAATCAGAACATGTTTAATGAACACATTTTCAGCTTTATTTTCATTTTGATTTTAATAAAATGATAGGTGGGCTACTGCTGTATTACCTCTATGATTTCAAAGATTTTTTTTTCTTCTCAGAGGTGAATTTGTGAACCAGTCTCTTCTTTTTCCATGATGACTTTTTTAAACTTTATTATTCAAAAATCGCGATAAGAAAATAACACATTTGGAATTAATGCTCATGATCAGTACAGCAACTATTGAGGTATACTGAACTAGCCTATAATATTACCACTGTTGATTATAATAATAATAATAATAATAATAATAATAATAATATAACAGCCCTCACACTTATTTGTGTATAACAGAAAATTTGCAGTGACGTAGACACAGCTGTGGTCTAATGCACTAAAGGGTGCATTAATCAACTAATAACTTCATGGCAGCACACAGGCTTTGAAACCTGATGACAAGTGCTCATTTTGTCCTCACACAAATTTTTATTTTTTTTTGGGGGAATTTTATTTTATTATACCTGAGAGACAGGAATTTCCATCAAAGGAGGAATCAAACCCATGACAAGGCTTTTTTTTTGCATACAGGTCTTGAATAGAATTTTATTGCATTATACCTGTGAGTCCCCATTTCCATCTATGAGGCACATGACAAGGCTTTTTTTCTACAGGTCTTGAATAGTTTACTCAAGTGGACAATTTACTGACCCAGTGCACCCATTTTATTCAGTCACTCAATATCCCGATAGCATGTTGCCCTGTCCATTCCTCATTTATTTTTTCTGCAGTCTATGCAGTTTACCATTCAGATGCAGGCATCCGTCTGGGAACATGCGCACTCGCGAATGCGAGAATTCAGCCGAGCAGGTGTGAGAAAGCTGAAGGAGCTTTGTCCTGTTAATCATATGAACAAGAGGCAATTGACAAAGAAATACCATGAACAGAATAATTTCTTATAGAAAATGGAGTCTGATTTTGACATCATATTTACTTGAATTGTTTTAGATTGTGTTGACTCTAATCTGGACTCAAAACCACTTAGTTTTTGATCTTTGACCTGTTTGTTCCTGTTCAGGTCTAACTTCATAAGGGCACATAGGGGTCCATTTTTGCGCCATCACAAACAGAAATGCATGCAGCGGTAACAGTAAGCACAATTTCATCCACTGCAAATGTCATATTTGTTGCCTTCACCCAGTTTGGTAGTTTCCAGCTCTAAAATAACAGCATTTGCATCTGAAAGGGTTGGACAGAGCAAATGGAAGTGTGTCAGTCATAGACTGCATAAAAAATGGACACAGCACCTGGGTCTGAAAACTGAGGCCAATGCAGAAATCTCTAAAATTTGCATTTTCCATATTATTTTATGGTATCTATTGCAAGTTTCAAGTCTCCTTCAATATATCATGATGTTCATTTTTGTAAATTATGGTCCCAAATAGACTAGAATAAAGGATAAAACCAGAATATGCTTTAAGGGCATGGCTATCCTCTGGTCCTCATCTGATACGGTCAGATCCACCCATAGATCCACCCCTCGCTCCTCCCTGAATATTCAATTCACGCTCTCATCCAATAGGAATCACACCAGGTTTCATAATGACAAAATGGCGCTATTCAAATTGCCAAAATCGAGGCTTCCTAAATGGTATGCTAAAACCAATGGGTGACGTCACGGTTGCTTTGTCCATCTTTTTATACAGTCTATGGTGTCAATGCATAAAGCTGGTGGTGTGCAATTCTCATAACACAAACCTTATTTGCAGTTTGACTCGTCCAAACCATCTTTTAACACTGTTGAAACAAGCTGTTGCTCTACAGTAGTATCAGGGGACTTAATCCCAGCCAGTGAAGCTGATGGCAAATAATCACGCATTGTTTCCTTCCCATTTTCATTTTTGTTATGTAGGCCAACCCTATAAATGAAGGGTTGATTTCCAGAAGTGCGCAGGTCTGTTTTTGTCATTTTAGAGAGAAAAGATTTTAAGAATTTGATATCCTGTGGGGATCATGTTTCATGTCTTAAGCTGATGTAAACATAATGAAATATCTGAGAAGATGTCTTAAAAATGTTAGGTGACCTTCTAGCCTCCATCTTGATTCTTGCCCCAGATATTTCAAACACGAGTCTGTGGACTTGAGTATTTTAAGAAGCAAATGCCTCAAAATAATGAAAATTGAACTCGATTTAAAAAAATTAACAGCATTAAAAAAAATTTATTTCAGAGTACTAAAACAGAGCATCTTTTTGAAAACAAAACACATAACTTTCTAATGAAAATGAACAGTAAATATAGTCATGCCAGCATACTATAGTCATGGATGTCAAAAAGCTTCTTGAATAAAATAAATGGAAGAGATATACAATGAAATGGAAGGTAAATGCAGCTGAACAAAGATCACAATAAAAACCAATCTCTATAAATTATGCTTGGGCAGTACCACCATCCAAAAGGTTTAAAGACTTCATTCATCATTGATAGGGATGTGCCATCACCTGTGCTCTCTGGGTTCTGAAATAAATGTGTTGTAATTCAAAACAGGACATATTCAATGTCTGACTCTTGAATGGATATATTCCTGAATCCATAAGGATGATAAGATAACCTTGTTTGAACTGTAAAATGGGTTTGACTAAAAGAAAATGTTGGTTTTGTCTAGACTATATTGACCAGGTTAAATAGAATTGCATGACTAAAAAGAGACTAAAATACAATTTTCATTGACTAAAACAAGACTAAAATGTCATCAGTTTTCAATGACTAAAACTAGACGAAAATAGTCATGGATTATTTTGACTAAAATAAGACTAAAATGCTCAGAGTTTTAGTCAACTAAAACTTGACTAGATGAAAAAACTATGAATGTGACTAAAACTAATAAAGACTGAAATAAGAGTTTGAGACAAAGACTAGACTAAAACTAAAATTAAAACAGGCTGCCAAAAACAACACTGCTTTCTGCTTGCCTTTTCCCCTTCCCTGTTAACTGTTACTCCCGTTTCCGGTCTCCCAATGCCCAATGTGTCCTCTCCATTTTCCAGTCTTCCTCATTGCTTTTCTCCTAATCTTTCTCCTCAATCAACCTCAGACAGATTGGTTTTCCCCAGTGAAGCCAGGTTCTGCCCAAGGTTCTTTCTTACCACTGTTGCTATTATTTTGCTGGTGTAAAGTGCTGTATAAACTACACTGGGTGGCACGGTGGTGCAGTTGGTAGCACTGCTGCCTCACAGCAAAAAGGGCTCGAATTTGGCCTGGAGCCTTTCTGTGTGAAGTTTGCTTGTTCTTTCTGTGTTTGCATGGGGTTCCTCCAGGTATACATTGCTTGTCATGGCTTAATATGCATCCAAGTACAAACTGAGGTGCAAGTGCGGGCAAGGGCAAGAGTTCAGGGTGGGTTGGGACAAAAGGGTCGGGGAGCGCAGATAGTTCAGAAATTCGCTGTCTGAAAATTAACTAGAACCTCCCATTGTGTGCATGCACATTTGTTTTTACAGCACTAAGCCCTAAATGGTAACTAAGAACAATATCAGGCATTATTACCCATGTATGTGCTGATGTTTGTACTTAACCCCATTGTGCAAATATAGACGTCGGCGTACGTAAATTCCAAAATTTAATCGCTTAATTCTGTGATTGAATTTTCAAATGTCTTGCTTCACTGGAAAAATTTTCCACAGTCTTTGTGACGCAAATACTGAGTTATAAAGCCTTAAATAGGCTCATGCACAACAGGCAAAAATTGGCATTATTTGCATTATGCATAAAAGTGAGATAGTAGAGTACTTAAGACATTAGTATGCATGCCAGCAACCCGAAACCGATGTTATTATAATGGTGAATATTTATTCTGATCTTTAAGGGCGAAGGTGACAAGGACTAGAGGTAATACATTCACACCAGCCCTTTTGCAGATTTTACAGCAGTCTGTCATAGAATGTGCTGGGATTAAAATCAGAGAACCTAGGGTTATTGCTCATTGTTGGTCTCAAATAGTTGGCTGCATATAGCTCAGTGGATTGAAGTGATGTCTGAACATGTTGTATGACCTTAAAACGCAATGTTTACTCCTGCATGGCTTTGGGATGATTATTTTATTTGCTACCCCAATCATTGATGAAACAGAGCCCATACATGAGTTGTCAATTAATCCTCCATTTAATTTTTCTTTTTGTTGCTAGTTCTTTATATTTACCACTTCTGTTGGATTTGTGATGAGTTGGTCGACCTTAGCTGTGAGCCTGCGGCTCGTGCGTTATTACATTGGTAGGTTTATTCGGGGGTTGGGTCAAGTCAGTGTGACACACTGCACCACATTAAAGTCCTTTAAAGAAGGAGGGATGATCATGTGTCAAAACATATTTGTAGAATAGATGTAATTTTGATATTCTGTAATTATGTCCTCATTAAAATTTGTGTAACTGTACGATATAGGCTACTATTGGATATCATGCTATTTTAACATATTCCTTTACATTTCAAATTAGTTTACAACATTTATATGACCCTTTTGAGCTTTTTGGGGATGCAGACTAAAATATTAATTCTTTTTGAAGAGTGTGGTGTCCAAATGACTTTGAACCTAGTTGTAGTGAGTAGTTTTATACATAATGTAAAAACTGAGAAATTAAAGCGAAGGTCAAAACACACCCCATGCTTACATTTAAAAAAAATGTGTGTTTGGCTGAAATATGAGGAAAAGAATATCATGAAAATAAGTGGTTGCATGGCTGTGGCAATTAGGAGTGGTCTATACAGTAGGATTTGACAAGTGCCTGGAATGATATCTGTCTATAAACCAATTGCCATGGCAACAGGATCCATTCAGAACAGGACTGTGCAATCTGTTGCCATGGCAGCACTACAAGATGCTCTGTGCCAGAGGCAGGAGGCTAAAGGGATTTTGTATTGTTAAATATGCCTGTTTGTCATGTTTTCATACCATTCACCACTGCTAAATTAGACATTATTTGGGCAGTAAATACTCTTGGAGGTGGCAGCTGTGTAAGTCTGTCATTTCTTTCCAATTTTGCTCCAAGCTACAGAGCAATGGAGCACTTCAGTGGACACAGATAAAGTGAACAGAAAAACCGTGCCAGAGTGGTGCATCCTGCATGGTCGTCAATATACAAAGTAGATGAAAAAAGCAAGCAGCTTTATAATACTTTAATTATCTTTGGTGATAGAATAATCTTCCTCAAAGATTTTAACATATGAGAAGCTCTTAGTGCTCTTGTTACATGTTTTACTGATTTTTTTTTTACCCAAAAAAAAAAAAAATCCATGACTTTTAAAATGATTTATCCATTAAGTTAGTTTATTTATGTCTAAGCTGTACATTAACATAACCCGAGCTTGATTTTAGTCATCTGCAGTCACCCTTATTCAGAAAGAATGGAGTTATTTTTGGTCAGAAGTGTCACTGACAGCCAGGGAGCTGCTGCATTGCATTATGAGTTAATTATGACTGTGGAGTTATTAGCACTGATGTAGTATGGTGATGGTTAGCACAAATTTAAGTGCAGCACTGATACTAGTTCCACATGCTACTGGTTGTGAGAGTACTCATGAGCTGCCATATCTCTCTCTCTATACTTTCATGTGTACAGTAGTCATTGGCTCATGTGCAAATGCATCAGGACAATGCACAGGCTTCTGCTGCTGAGTTTTTGTGGCACACCAGTGACCTAAGAAGCACAATTATTCATTCCAAAGTGGAGCTAAACTGTTTAAATATCAGTATTTTCTGTCCCAATATTTTTGGTGTGTGCCAAAACATTTAACTAAGTTTACTAAGTTGTGCCAGTGCTTCAACTCTCTGCCTGGCCCCTTTTCTACTGCCCAGCATGACAGCCGCAGCATGCTGTGCCAGACTGTACTATGCCTCCATGATGCCACCTGCCACCCCTCTCACACAGAACCCCTGGGCTTCGCCTGCCGGCGCCAGGCTGGTCTCACTGGGGAATGCAGTGCCGCTGGCATCCAGCAGTGTGCCCACAGCCTCTGTTGGGCCGTGGCACAGTGCCAGCCACTATGAATCGCCCGCAGGGGTGGAGCTGCGCCTTTGCAAGCCTGGTAACATGGGCATTAACTGCAAAACAGGCGAACAAATACTCATCAATTTTGTGTAGGAAATTAGCTTTTTACCAAAATGAGCCTAAAGGGTACTTTTGCTTCTGGATGCCAGGCATTTAGGTAATGCCAGGGCATATTTGCAGTGCTTTCATTTCATGCTGTCACTAAAACTTTAAAAATTTGTTCTGGATATTCTGCACTATAAAGATGGAAAAAAAATAAGATTTGTGACAAGCAATTCAGGAATCAGGTTTTATAAAACATGGGGTCCTTTCTTTACCTTTATCAAAAAAAATTGCAGTCATTTGATACCCCATAAGGAGTACTTGGTCATCAGTATTATCTAATCAGACTTGGAATAATCAGTTTATATATGGATGTATCCATTAACTTTTTTTAATCATTGTATCTTCCCTGTATAACCCTTCATAATTTTACTTATTTGTTTTTTATAATGTTTTTCTTGAGTATACAAATTGTTTTTTCTCTGAATAGTTAGTTGGTCAGGCTATACAGTATGTTCTATGTTGTACTTTGGCTGTTTTTTTTTTTGTTGTTTTATGAACATAAATACTTAAATAAATATATATTTACTTAAATAAACTATAATAAATATAGTTCATATATGCAGTGCCGTGAAGAAGTATTTGCCCCCTTCCTGATTTCTTACTTTTTTGCATATTTTTCACACTTAAATGTTTCAGATCATCAAACAAATTTTAACATAAGACAAAGACAACTCGAGTAAATACAAAATGCAGTTTTTAAATGATGATTTCATTTATTAGGGGGAAAAAGCCATCCAAACCTTCCTGGCCCAATGTGAAAAAGTAATTGCCCCCTAAATCCGAATAACTGGTTGTGCCACCCTCGGCAACAACAACTGCAATCAAACATTTGCGATAACTGGCAATGAGTCTTTCACATGGCTGTGGAAGAATTTTAGCCCACTCTTCTTTGCAGAATTGTTTTAATTCAGCCACATTGGAGGGTTTTTGAGCATGAACGGCCTGTTTAAGGTCATGCCACTGCATCTCAACTGGATTTATGTCCAAACTTTGACTAGCCCACTCCAAAATCTTCATTTTGTTTTTTTAAGCCATTCAGAGGTGGACTTGCTGGTGTGTTTCGGATCATTGTCCTGCTGCATAACCCAAGTGCGCTTGCGCTTGAGGTCACAAACTGATGGTTGGACATTCTCCTTCAGGATTTTCCGGTAGAGAGCAGAATTCATGGTTCCATCAGTTATGACAAGTTGTCCAGGTCCTGAAGCAGCAAAGCAGCCCCAGACCATCACACTACCACCACCATGTTTGACTTTTGGTACGGTGTTCTTTTTATGGAATGCTGTGTTAGTTTTACACCTGATGTAACGGGACGCACACCTTCCAAAAAGTTCAACTGTTGTCTTGTCTGTTAAGGAGAGGTCAGGTGGACACCAGATGCAGGATCCAAAGTGTTTATTAAAACACAAAACACTAGGAGAAAATTGGCAAACAGGCCAGAAACAAAACACCGTGCACATGCACTGAACGATTGGTACACTGCCAAAGGCAGGGGGGAACAGAAGTATTCATTCCAGGAGTGGATAAACTAGAAAAACAAAAACTGGACCTAACTAGACTGACGGACACACTGGGAGACTTAGACAAAGGGCAGACAAGACATGGGCAGAGCAAAACACAAGGCTCGGGAATCATACAAAGGAAATACTCGGGAAGGCACAGGAGCGGAGAATTCACAATGCAGAGCAAAGCCAATACAAAGTTCCGTCTGACGGTCTCTTCTCTCCTGCCCACAGATATAGACACAGGAGGAGGCGGGAACTCGGAACGCAATCTCGAAAGGAAACAGAAACACATAGGATTAATAAAACAATTACACGCTAACCGGGTTAACAAATAATGACGCGAGACAAGACGCTGAGACAATCAATCAAGCTAGATGGTTTAGATTGAGGTAATCTAAACGTGACAAGTAAAAAGCACCACGAGAGAAGCAAAGGAAAGCATAGCTTTAAACGCAGTTAATCAGGGAAAGCTTAGGAAGGAATTACGAAAGCTAGAAACACTCGCACTCGCTAATGAGTTAATTAGGTTAATACTACGTGACGAAATACAATCGATATACAATCACCCTCAAACAAGTGCTGGTTAGTACGGGTTAGTAATTATCCTATCAGAGAACACATTCACTCAGAGTTTCACGAGACCCAGAATTAAGCACAGGTGGAAGCAATGAGTGAAATACCACAGCCGAAACCAAAAGAGGAAACGTGATTGGACAACAAGACGCAGGCATGCTGAAGGCTGTCACACGACATCACAGGAGTTTGGGCAAGAGAGAATCAATCATCAGACGGCTGGAGTGAAAGCTGAAAAATAAACCAAGAGAGTGAAGCACGGGAAAAAAAGCACAAGCACAATGACAAAACGGCACACATGAGGCAGAACCATAACATTGTCAGTCCACAGAATATTTCCCCAAAAGTCTTGGGGATCATCAAGATGTATTTGACAAATATGAGACGAGCCTTTATGTTCTTTTTGGTCAGCAGTGGTTTTTGCCTTGGAACTCTCCCATGGATGCCATTTTTGCCCAGTCTCTTTCTTATTGTTGAGTCATGAACACTGACTTTAACTGAGGCAATTGAGGCCTGCAGTTCTTCACATGGTATTCCTGGTTCTTTTGTGACCTCCTGGATGAGTCGTCGATGCACTCTTGGAGTAATTTTGGGAGGCTGGCCACTCCTGGAAAGGTTCACCACTGTTCCAGGTTTTCTCCATTTGTGGATAATGGCTCTCACCTTGATTCGCCGGAGTCCCAAAGCCTTAGAAATGGCTTTGCAACCCTTCCCAGACTGATAGATGTCAATTTCTTTGTTTCTCATCTGTTCTTGAATTTCTTTAGTTCACAGCATGATGCTTTTTGAGATCTTTTAGCCTACATCACTTCGTCAAATAGGTTCTATTGAAGTGATTTCTTGATTCAACAGGTCTGACAGTAATCAGGCCAGGGTGTGGTTAGTGAAATTGGACTCAAAAATGTGGTTAATCACAGTTAATTCATGATTTAACAAAGGGGGCAATTACTTTTTCACATAGAGCCAGGTAGGTTTGAATTGCTTTTTCCCCTTAATAAATGAAATCATCATTTAAAAACTGCAGTTTGTATTTACTCAGGTTATCTTTGTCTTATAGTAAAATTTGTTTGATCAGCTGAAACATAAAAGTGTGAAAAATATGCAAAAGAGTAAGAAATTAGGAAGGGGGCAAATACTTTTTCACGGCACAGAATATATATATATATATATATATGTGTGTGTGTGTGTGTGTGTGTGTGTGTGTTATTAATTGCTTATATCTGTATTGCCTTGGTATTGGCCCAAGGCCGCAGGCCTATGGCTAATACCGCGACCCAAAGGCCAATACCAAGGCAATGCGAAAATAAGCAATTTATAATATTTTTATTAACTCCGCTGACACAGCGGAGCTTTTCTAATGCCGAGTCGTCCGGCGTCTGTCTGTCTGTCTGTCCGTCTGTCTGGCGTCAACTTCTCACTTCAACTCTGAATGTCTCAAAAACTGTCCGATAACTTTTTTTTTCTAATTTGGTGTGAGCCTTCCTTATGATATTCTGAATATTCACTGTGGAAATTAGAAAATTCTATGTACCGGTTTTTGAGATATTAAGCATTTTGGACTTAGAAAATCAGTGTTAATGCTCATTTTTTCAGTCTTCCATTAATATCTCAAAAACTGTCCGATAACATTTTTTTCTAATTTGGTGTGAGCCTTCCTTATGATATTCTGAATATTCACTGTGGTAATTAGAAAATTTTACATCCCGGTTTTTGAGAAATTCAGCATTTTGGACTTAGAAAATCAGTGTTAATGCTCATTTTTTCAGTCTTTCATTAATGTGTCATATGTGTCAATATTGCAATACTTCTCAAGGATTTCTGAAATTTAGTTATGACATGGACATTTCAGTCATCCTCAGCGGAGCTCTCCAGGCCGACAGGCCTCTTGTTATTAATTGGTTACATATGTTGCGCTATCATGACAATATTATGACTATGACTTCTGAAGTATGCGACTTCGAGACTCATTAAAAATGCTAGGTCCGCGACTGTCGTTTGCTTCTTTGAAGAGAGCGAATGCCACAGTTACCACGACCGAAAGGCCAATACCAAGGCAATGCGAAAATAGGCAATTTATAATATTTTTATTAATTGGTTAAGTATGTTGTGCTATCTTGACAATATTATGACTATGACCTCTGAAGTACACGACTTCAAGACTCATTAAAGAGCCAAATGCTAGGTTCGCGACCGTCGTCTGCATTGAAGAGCTAAATGCTAGGTCCACGACTGTCGTCTGCTTCTTTGAGGAGAGCGAATGCAAGTTACCGCGTCCAAAAGGCCAATACCAAGGCAATGCGAAAATAAGCAATTTATAATATTTTTATTAATTGGTTAAGTATCTTGTGCTATCATGACAATATTATGACTATGACTTCTGAAGTACGCGACTTCAAGACTCATTAAAGAGCTAAATGCTAGGTCCGCGACTGTCGTTTGCTTCTCTGAAGAGAGCAAATGCCACAGTGCCAATGCTTACTTGTGCACGTGCTGAACTCGGCCAATACAGGCCTGCCAGAACAAGATATATTGCCAGGCCGTTTTTACTGCATGCAGGCAATAACACACATAACCAATTAATAAATATGTACATACAGTATCTCAAATATTAATGTAAGTACGTGAAGAGGTATAAATATTAATGTAAGTATGTGAGGAGGTATAAATATTAATGTAAGTATGTGAAGAGGTATACGGATGCCATTTTTTTTTTTTTTTTAAGTTTTGTAAGGGTTGAGCGTACGGCTGTCCGGCGGACTCTAAAACCCAGAACTAGATTGAGGACTCATGCAAGGCTGGGGAGTGATGATAAGTTTAATAAATGAAGACTCGTGTGCAAGGCTGGGGAGTGATGATAAGTTTAATAAATGAAGAGCGAAAAACACAAAACAAAAGGGAAACGAGGTCCTAACTGAAAATATAACTGATACAAAGAAATATCAAACTAACGTAAAACCAGAGAAAGAAATAGAGTGGCAGCTAATGCTGCATTCCATTTACCTCGGAAGTCGGAGGTCGGAGCTGGGAATGACGTCACAGCCGACCTATCAGCGTTCCAGTTACAAAGTCGGAAAAAAGTTGCCAACCGCCATAAACCGGGAAGAAGAGTAGTAAAACAAGATGGTCACGTCTACAAAAGCTCTTCTCGCATTTGCCTTGTCCGAATATAAGCAACTTCTGGACAAATATGCAGTCCTTCTGCAACCTTCAAACACGGTGGATTTCCATATATTCACGTCGAACAATGTATACGGCTGATTTCGTGCGACAAACACGAGTCAGAAATAAACAGAATATTACAGGAGCTTCTAATTACTGTTTACACCTGGGGCAGCCATCTTTAAATGTTAACTCGGGGGTAGTGAAGATTCTCCAACTTTCCGAGTCGGAAATCCGACCTCGGGGGGCGTTCCAGTTGAAACTTCCGACTCGGAACTTGGAAATTCCGACTTCCGAGTACAAATGGAACGCAGCATAAAACCCTACTGACCCGCATTAGGGAGACAAACGCAAAGCAATTACGTCTGAGCAAGATGATGAGCTGCAGGTGCCGCTAATTATTAGAGAAGGGAAAAGTGCAGGAGGAATGTGGCCAGGGAGAGGGCTGGAGGCAGAGCCTCACAAGTTTATACATTTTACCTTGCATTATATTTTTGTATGTATGACCTCCTGCATATTTTATTCTTGAAAAATCTCAATAAACAAAGTTGTGAAAAAAAAGTGTTCAGTGCTGTGGTCTGAATTAGCATTGACATTAATTTGTATGACTCATTTCTTCTTCTCCACACTTTAAATGGTCCTTGCTTTTTAGCTGACCACTACTTAGTTGTGCAAATTCAATGTGAAATATCATGGTCATTTTTAACTCAATTGATAAATATTCAGTTTCATATAAATTGGTACACATTTGATTTTACTGGTAGCATTTTCACTGCATACCAACTTATGGGGCATATTTAGTCTTTTTATAAATGGTTTGTAAAATGAATTTCTTTTTGCTTGTTCTTTCCACGAATTTTACACATTTTAAAAATTTTGATGGTATATCTTCACAAATCTGTATCTGCTCTTGTCCTGCTGAAGCCAGCATTTGCTATGTGTGAGTCTACTATACAGTTCTAATATGTACATCTTATCCATATGCTCTAGAATTTATGATACTGACCACATCTTTTTCAAGTCAGACACTGTGAGATTGATATGAATCCGGGTACCTCCTGGCCTTACCATAATGGTACTGCCAAAATTGAGTGACTTGAGGATACTCAGGTACACAAGTCTCCATAAAACTTTGCACCCTCAATGGGAGACAAAACATCACTACTCAGCCATTATGGCTAGCCATGCAGGGTGCTATTGTGAAGGTGGAAATTCAAAAGTTGAAGAACACAATGGAAAGAACTGCTGGCAATGAACTATTGAGCTTATCCAGTTGAACAAATGAGTCACACTCCTTACAAAAACTCATTAGGCATTAGGAATTGAAACTGTGAAATAGATGGTGTGATTTACTTTGCTCTTTTATTTGGCTTTTTTTTTTTGTTGTCTGAGTGGCATTTTGTGTAAAATTTATCTCATATTTATTACGATTTTACAATTGGATACATGATTCTGCTGTCCATCTTGTAATAACTGTAAAATTAACATTTAGGCTACCTAAAATTGAACCAAAGTGAAAAAGAACCATTTTAATTGACAGTTCTTGTAGAGAAAAAAAAAATCATGCAAAATTCTAATGACCGATTAGCTTGTAAAAAAGTGAAAAACATTAAAAGAAATGTTCAGCTGATTTAGTTATAATGAATCTGCTGGTTTGCCAAAGCCTCTTGATTCTTCCAATGTTTTAATTCATTTTTCAGTATTAAGTCCGGTGTAGGTACTTTGAAAGTATGCCCATCTAAATTTCCCATTTTAATTTTTGCATAAATGCTGCCATAAGACATATTCTGAGAGTCAGGGTAGAGAGGGTTAAAGAAATGATGAGGAAAGAAATACAAGGTAAGGTAATAACAGGAGAACTTTGAAGACATTTGGAAAACACTCGTGCACACAAAAGAGGTTACACTGCACAATAAAGACATAATGACAAACGTCTGTGTGTTTAGCCATCCTAACTTGATTTGAACATTTGCCCATATTCATGTGGAGAGAATTTCTGACTAGTGAGGCTCTGCACCATGGGTTTCCCTATACAGCACTGTGGCAGCAGATGCCACCTGCAGGAAATTTTAACGGAACTTATGAGAGGCTCTGCCTACAATGATGTGATCTAGCTTATAACAAATCTGGAATGAAAATGAACATAAACATAATTATGTCCTTTATGTGCAGAGGGAAATAACCCGTTCTTTTCACTTAAGACTTCTACCATACAAGTAACGTCTGCTTAGGAAGCTGCAAATATCAGAATTTCAGACATCGCTGCCTTTATACGCAAGTTAGGATTGGTAGTTTAAATCAATTTGGATGATTCTTGCTGCAACAGTATTTTTTTCCGTGATTATATTGAATGTTGTTCGAGGGCACCATCTGGTGGTAGCAGTGTGCTTGTTCATCTTGTACCCCAAGTATGGTAATTGCCAATCAGGGCCAACTGACAAATACCACTGAGTTGTGCTCAGTTATTTATTCATTTATTTATTTACTTAATGTTTTAAAATTTGAGATTAATCACTGCAAGTTTCTTTTTTTCCCCAAGAAATCCCTGTTCAAGAAGCAGCAGTCTAGCATGCATTACCGTTACAGACACTGTTTAACTATGTACAATTTTTGGACAGACAAATGGGAATTAAAAACATATCCAAAACTTTTATAATATAAACATAATCTTGATCTAAATTAGTCAGACTGGAGGAGACTGTTTAAATGAGAGAAAATTACCAGGAAAAAAAACAAGTGTGTTTTCTGCATGGACATGACTGCAATTGCTTAGTGTAGCATTAACCAGATTTTACAAGTAAAGAAGGTTAAATTGCAGAGAGAAACCTTGGAGAATGCACAGCTCACCTCTCTAACGGACATTTTCAAACCAGTCACAGGACCTCCAATCAAAATAGAAATGTAAACAACACTAATGAGCAGTGTTTCATTCCGGTCTGATGTATCAAAAGACTTTGACAGGTTGAAAAATAAATGAAGCTCAACATTATCGTGTATGATATTATCAGTTGTGTACCACTATGCTCTGAAGCCCGACATAGATTAAGTTATTAATTAAAATTGCAGAATTCATGTACTGACTAGGAATCTAATGTAAAAATCTCAAGGAGCCTGAAAAAGTCTTCTCATTAAATTTATTCTGATATTTAAACTATTAATATCACTGGTCGGCAAAAGCAGCTGAAACTAGAATTTTGATAATGTGAGAGCACTCCAAAAGTTTAAGTAAAATTATATACAATTCTTCAGAAACACTGTTTAGATTTTTTTTTTAGTGGTACTGTGTTTATTACCATTTTTTGTTGCCTATTGCTTACATGCATTGCTCATAATGAGCCTCCTAGAAGGAGTACAGAAATATAAACTGTAAATGTGCATTGCAATGCCACATTTTAGTACACTCATCCTACTTATCTATCCTCAGGTTTTCTGCTTTTTTTATCTCTTCCATGCAATCACATCCAGTTGAAAATCAGATCACATCACTTCAGAACTGGTAGAAAAGCTTTGCCTGAATTTATGGTCCAATAGTATTGTATTTTCTCAAAGTTAGAGATGCTGCCAGGTACTTAGATTTAAGCTTATGATCAATATACCGTATTTACGAATGCCAGAGCTGTCTTCACTAGCAAGATTATCATCGGGTTAATGAGAAAAAAGAGGATACATTCAGTGTAGTGTTAATCACATTCAGTTGCACATTCAAATATAAAGCACAAGTGAGATGACTGAGGTAGCAACTAAACATCTGCTAAAATCAGAAAAAAGAGGAAGGAGTTCATTGTATTGCAGTTCAGGTACTGTATACTCTGGAGCAGAAGCACTTTGCATGGCGTTCTCTCTTATCCATATGGCTGCAGGCTGTATTCCGTCTTTGGATTACAGAGATGAAAGGACTCGCCGGTGGAGCTTGCATTTCCTTTGATCTTACAGGTACTAGATGCGAGCTGCAAGTCAGTGAGTGCCAATCAGACCTCTGCCTCAACGAAAGCAGTTGTCATGACTACGTGAGTTGTTTTTCCTGCACATGCCCCCTTAGCTTCCTGGGCAATTTCTACGAATTGAACTTGGACAAACGTCAAAGCACAAGTAATGTTCACGGTGAACTTCCATTGCAACTTTAGCATGACATGTATCTGTGGCTGCAGCTTGTCTTGGAGCAAGATTTGTGGGGAGGAAATGTGAGGTAGAGTGCAGAAGCAGCCACAGTCTCTAGATGGATGTTCTCCAAGCTCTCCTGGAAGGCCCTATATGACTCAGGGTACCTGCTCCAGGAATGAAATGACCTCCAGAATGCTCTGGCGTTCATATGCACCAGCCAACCACCAACCAGGTAAACTGGCAAATGAGTGACACGTACTGGTTAGATATGAGGCAGGGTTAGCCTTTAAACTTTTTGTCCTGAGCTCTACCAGTCCAGATTGGTTAGGCTACTGTGAATTTGTACTGTAAATACTGAAGTGCTTCTCAGATTTTGTCTGTATTCTTTAATACTAATTCATTTCTCAAGTTACGAGTCCCTCCAAGGGGCACAGATCTTCACTAAACTGGATCTCCAGATGGCCCACCACCTTCTCTGCATCAGGGAGTGAAATTAAAGGAAGAAGGCATTCAATACCCTGACAGGTACTACGAGCACCTGGCATGCCCTTTGGCCTTACCAAGGCCACCGTGGTCTTCCAGACACTTGTCAACAATGTCCTCTAGAACATGCTCAGCTGGTTCATTTATGTCTACCTGGATGATATTTTTGTCTTTCCTTTTCTGAGGCAGAGCACAGTGTTTATGTCAGAAAGGTCCTCCAGAGTTTGCTACAGAACAGTCTGTTCATCAAAGCTATGAAGTGCAAGTTCCACCGCAAGTCCATGTCCTTCCTGGGGTTCATCTTTTCACCCATGGCCATACAGATGGCTTAACACAATGTCAAAGTGGTGGTAGATTGACCCACACCCAAATCCAAGAGGGAGCTCCAGCATTTCCTTGAGTTCACCAATTTTTATCTTAACACTGGTTCAGAGGCAGCTCCCCTTGCTGCCCTTGCCTTCTTGACCAAAAAATTAATTTGGACCCCAGCTGTGGACCAGGCCTTTTAAATCCTCAAGGACCAGTCAACATAGCCTCCATTCTGATCCAGCCTGATCCTGCTCGCCTGTTTGTGGTGACTTTAACATTGGATACCACTCTCCATTGCTCCCGGCTCAGGAGAATGATGTGGAAGTCCCTCCCGCTGCTGTGTTCATCAAACTGCCAACAGACCTGGAGGTGCACCTGGGTGGCCTTGCTGCGATTCATCCACCGGATGAAGAGGGCAGTGAATCCCTATTAATCGGTGATTCTCCACTCACTTTTAGAGTCAGCTGGTGTGGTTGTTGCCTCAACTTGCCGCTGAGGGTGAATTTGGTAAAGGTGGTGCCCCAGTTGATCGGTCCATTTCTTATCTCCAAAATCATCAGTCCACTTACCATGTGGCTCCAGCAACCGCGCATCCTCTAGACCACCCACCCTATATTTCACCTCACGGGTCAAACTGGTAATCCACTACACTCTGGCCCCGAGCCTGTGTTGCCCCCAGCTCTCCGCCTCATCGATGGTCCGGAGTCCTACACGGTGCACCATTTGTTGAAGGTTCATCGGCAACGCAGAGGACTCCAGTACCTGGTGAACTGGAAGAGTAACTACCCGACTCTGCTTTGGCTGCTAACTCCGTCTTCAGATCCTGTTATTATGCCATATTTGATTTCCTTGTTTCAAACCCTGCCTGCCTGACCACGCCACCTGATCACGTCTAGGCTCTGTATTCTGTCCACCCAGCTTTCAGACCCAGCATGCCTGATTAATGCATTTGAATAACATTTCTGTACTGCTGCTTGGAAAATAAACTTTGGTTTGGGTTCTGCACTGCTGTCTGCACCTGAGATCTGTTTGTGTCCTGATTAAATATTCCTCCTTAGCATATGAATGATTTGATGAAGTCGGTTTGTAAACCACCTGTGCCAATCTTAGCCACCTTGTAAAGCAACGACAAACGAATGAAAAGGTGATGTAAAGCCATGTCATTCATGCCCATGCTTTGCTCATTCAAGCAGTCATTGCTATGTTGTGGAAAAAAAAATTGTAGTACACTGGAATAAAATTTAAGCGCCTCTCCAAAGTGCTGAGCTTTCAGCCAGTACCCCTTCATCATAGCAATTGAAGCAGACATCAAACACACTTTCCCAAATGCACAGAATGAAAAGATATAAAAGGCAC
Source organism: Gymnothorax javanicus (assembly GCA_029692085.1). Lineage (NCBI taxonomy): Eukaryota > Metazoa > Chordata > Actinopteri > Anguilliformes > Muraenidae > Gymnothorax > Gymnothorax javanicus. Next base: position 33,901,544 of record CM056198.1, read on the forward strand.
TTCTGTTAAAAAATGAATGTATATAACAATACATCTCTGAAGTATTTAAACATGTGCCTGAAGGATATTCACTTGCTTTACCATATCTTTCAGCTTTCAAACAGCACCAAAAACAGTTGAGTGTATTGAAGTAGTGGGGGCTAAGGTTACTGCCAGTCCCAAGTGCTGTGTGATTAAAAAAACAATACCAGACTATCAGCCTATGGCTGAGAGAAATATCGTAATTTTAACGCAGTCCCACTTTTCCAAGCAGTCAACACATGGTTTGGGGCAACAAGAACAGCAAGAGAAAAGTTATATTCAGTTTTGTGCCCAGAAGAACTTTCTTCACGCATGACAGCTTTCAATAAATAACACAGACCGGTCACTTGCAAAGGCCTTGCTCTGCAAATCACCCAGTAACTTTAACTAAGGTGCAGGAGTAACCAAAGCAGGCCAGCTGACAGGTTGTGCCTGCGCCCGGGACGAGGCTACTCCAGAAGCCCCGCCCGAACTCACATACACATCCTACCCCCCAGACAAAGACATAACAGACTTCCTCTTACATTATATCAATCTTTTAAATGTAAATATGTAAAACTAATTCTAGTTGTGTTACATATCGTTAGCCTAATAACATAGTTGCGTAATTCATTTTTGAACTTTTTTGGAAAACAAGAAAAAACACAATTTTTAGCAAGTTCATTGGTATTTTTTTTTTTGATATTGCAACAGTAAGCCAAAAAATGACTTAGGCGATTATGCTATGAGGCTAACGATGTGCCATTCCCAGAGACTTACAGCATTACATGAGCAAAATAGCGAGTTATCATTGTGTTAACAAATATAGAATGACAGGTCATAAAATTCATGAAATTTCTGTGTTACAGGAAGCTATCAGAACTATGCCCCAATAGGTCCAGTGTCTTAGGCTTTTATTGGTGTTTACATGTTTAGGTTTGAACTCCAAATCCATGCCATGTGTTGAACTTTCATGGAATCAAAATCACCGATGAGGTCTTAAAAGTCCTTTTTCTGGGAAGGTTGTAGGAAGGCAACAATTTGAGATTGTATGGATGACAATTGTCTGATGAATTAATTAGAAACAAAATCTAAACCTAGTCTAAATACTATCTTCAGCAGCATTTACTACATAATATTCTACTTCGAGATAGAATTATTGGAATTATGAGAAATTATTGTTAACTGCCGTCCATGCAATCTCGTATTATAGCCTTCCTCTTTGACAAAAGACTATATGTCTTAATCATTATTGGCTACGCAGCTTATTGGTAACATATTTGCTTAGTAAATTAATTCAATTAATTGTCCAATTCTTAATCTCTTGAATTTACTTGGTGTAATGGGCCAAACCATTTTTGCTAGAAAGGAAAGTAAAAATGTTTTCAACCACTTGTCAAGAAAAATTAGGAAAATAAAAAAAGCACAAGCATTGTATGCGACACAAATACTATTTTTTGTCTTTTTTTTTTTTTTGCAAAAAACCCTATTTTGATCAATTATTCTAACAAATGTTTTAATGGTCCCTCTGACCCAGGGCCAGGGACAACTGACCTGGCGGTCCCCCCCCTGCTGTCAGACCAGAACCAAAGTACTGCATGTGGCAGGCACCATACCACTGCCTGTTATGAGCTTAAATCACTTCAGGAACTATGTGCTATCAGGCTATTGTCGGCATAGTCTCCATGAAGGCCATTGCCAGTGAAAACTTCATGAAAGAAACTGTTCTTTCAATGCGAACGAGAACTTTCCCAGTCACTCCTTGATAAAAAAAAACTATAATTGAATTGCTAATCCAAGAACAGCAGGTCACAGCTCAATTAAGGTACTGGATACATACTGTCAGGGGACTGAACTCCCAACGAACACACAGAAGTTCAGACATAGTTGGAAGACATTTAATTCCATTTTCCTCCACTCCACATCTGCTTTTAGTCATTCAAGGACAAACCAAGAAAAAAGATACTGCCTGTTGGCATAAACTTAATTTACATGAAGAAACACTAGCTAAACAGACCTATTCATCACTATTAGAACAAAGGAATGTCTTGTAGTATTGTGTTTTCAGTAAGTTCGTTCATGTTTCTTCTAATTCACCACGGAAAATAATGTGCACTATAACAGATAATTCATTGTACCTTTGTGAGGATGTTTCTAAGCTGATACTTTGTGACAGCATTGCTAATTATTACCACTCTTTCATCGGCAATATGCCACAGTAATTGAATCTTTTTTCTCATCATTACTGACAAATGTTGGGTGCAGATTACTATGTGAACCTAATGGCCTAATTCAGAGCTTGGGGCCCCCTGAAAAGATCTTCATTTGGGACTGGTGTTCTGATATTTTTACTTTTTTTTTTTTTCATTTGCATTAAAAAATATACTCCATCGCAACTCAATCCAGTACCCACTGTTGGTTGGCACCACCAGTTTTGGACGCTTTGGTTTGAATAATCATCACAGGTCGGCTGGCAGAGATTAATCATCCACAAAATACTAACTAAAATGGGTATTATTTTACTGTAATTCTTTGGGCGCACTGTTGCTCACTCTTGCATATTACAGGAGAAATGAGAGGAATTATTTTTAATTACTCTAGATGAAATTAAAGGTGTCACACAAAATGGTTATCAGACATCTAATTACCTTGGGAAATTTTCTTTTTGACACATTGGGGAATCCAAAATAGTGGGGTAAGGTCTTTTACATCTCGTCATGCTAATTTTCTGCACTCTATTACTTCTGCAGTATATTTGAGCTTTTATGCTCTGCGTGACTTTGAGAAAAAGTAGAGATGAGTGGTTTATGCTTCAGCCTGTTTTAACACTATATTTCTTCAATTACATTGCAGACAGTTTGTCTGAAAATGTCAATTACAACCAGCAAGTAGCGCAGAAAACATTTTGCAAAACAGTCAAAAGAATGAACCAGTCAGCAGTGTAATAAACCAAATTTGGCATTTCAGGTAGCAATTCTGCCTCTAGCTAATCTTTTATGGCTCAGGTAGCTGTCTGGTAATTTCAATTTCAACAAAGGGCACAGAACATTTCAGGTAATGGTATTTATGGAAGCTCAGATTTTATTTAAAAGTCTCTCATGACAAAAGTTCAGCCTCTAAGACAATTTAAGTGCCTTAACATAATCCCACAGATCAGGCTTAAAGTGATCCCTGTTTTCACTCTGTTGGTCCTGCACAAATGCGCATGGGAACATGTCGGAAGCTGCTTGTGGCAATGGCCTTGAGAAGATACGCGCTCTGCACGGTAAATCATAAAATAGTACATGCCTTTTCATCTGGACAACTCACTTTAATAATGGAAAGGCTTGTCGGCTTTGTCTGGATCATTCTGTTGCTATGTGCAGGTAAAACACATTGTTTTAGCATGGCGTTTGAAAGTGTTTGCTGGCCGCACTGTGTTTGCATTGTGTTTTTTCAGTATTTTATTCCTTCTTGGGGAAAAAAAAAAAGCCAAAAGAGAAATATGCATGAAATTGTTTTTTGTGTGCTGCTGAAGCAACTCTTAGTTTCCATACTTTTAAGAAGTGTTTTTTAATGCCAGTCCTGAAAAATCTGATTGGTCTCAATGTTGTGTGAGTATATGAAATTTGTTTCTATTCATGTGCTCAGATTGTCATCAGATGAAACAATTTTATGTGCATATTATGTTCACAGCTGTCTTTCTTACGGCAGAATATTGGCTCAGTGGGCTACTGTCGTGATCTCTAACATCACTGTTGGTGTCCTGTCTACTTTAATGAGTAAATTTCTTAAATGAGCCCTAATCTATATTACTGTATTCTTCACCCAGTATGTTGCCTTGAATGTTTCACTGTAGGGCCTTCCTGGGAGGACGATGTTAATGAATGTGATTTGAATCCATGCCAGAATGGAGGATTATGTGAGAATTATCTCGGGGGCTACACGTGCCACTGTTTGCTACAGAGCCAAGATGGACGTCAGTATGGAGGGCAGAACTGTACAAAAGCCCTGCTGGGTTGCGAGGGTCATGCTTGTCAGAATGGAGCCACATGCTTGCCTTTGCTTACCCACGGAGAACATGGCCTACCTCTGTGCCTGTCCCCCAGGCTTCACAGGCTCTGAGTGCCAGACGTCTACCACATTTTCCTTTGAGACAGGTGGCCACCTGCTCCAACAGAGGCCTAATGCTGGTCCAGATGCTTCCTGGAATGTGACTTTCAGTTTCAGGACCAAAATAGCCCGCACCGCTATCTTCCTCCGGAGGGCTGGTGAGTTCCATGTCTGTCTGGAGCTGGCGGGCGGAAGGCCGCGCCTACATGTTGTGGCAGGAGGTGGGAAAAATACCCTCCTGGAAGTATTGTGCAACTTGAGTGATGGCGAGTGGCACACCATAGAGATTGTATTCGAGAGCGAAACCCTACGGGTCAGGCTCCTGGATGGGTCTTGCGCAGGGGAGGGTGAGAGGACACTTCTTGTGGATAGCGGCTCCCAGAGAGAAGGGTCAGGGCTTGAGGGTGAACTACTGCCCACCTTTCACACCACCTTCATCGGAGGGGTCGAAGAAGGAGTGGAGCAGGACAAGTTTTGCGGATGGCTTTCTCCGTCCCTTTGTGGGATGTCTGCAGGACGTGTGGGTGGACTCCCAGCTGGTGGTGCCTGGGATTGGCTAAATGGCAAACCTGTAAATGCCACTCACGGCTGCAGCATCAGGGACAGGTGTGAGGACCATCCATGTCTGAACAGGGGTCGATGTGTCAGCCAATGGATGAGCTATCAGTGCGAATGCTATAGGCCCTTTGATGGACCTGACTGCTTGGAAGGTAAGACTTGGTGCAATTATCTAACCGCTGCGGTCTTTATGTAAGAAATCTGGACAATCCATGAATGCAGACTAAGGTCAAAAATTTTCATTACACATTATAGCCTCCTTCAACTCTCAACACAATGCCAGATTTAGTCGTGACTGAATCCTGTCCCATTTGCATATTTATCAGTGTTGAAGGGAGCAAGAATGCATTTGATTCCTATGGCATTTGTTTCCTTTCCAAGAGAGGATTGCAACTTGACTAGTCCTCCTGCTGTGACAGGTCTAGTTTTGAGGACATCGGATGAAGCTCCCTTCTTGTTGCAGCAATATTATTAGACATGCTTGTCACCAAAGCCCACTTACAATCCAGTTTATATACATGTGACAAGAGCTTATTAAACTGAGCAATGGGTTTGTGAAAGTGGAAATAAACCCTCCGATGTTGTTGACAGCTAGTGGACAATATTCTTGCGGTTGAGTAGTTAGGGGTTGGGTTTACTCAACACTTTTCATTCCCATTAGGTTTTCCAGCCTGAGATGAGAATCATTGCAAATTATTGGGTGCCTTTTTCTCAATGAAAAAAAAATGAAATGCCTGAATTTGTACCTTGATTCAAACAGTACATGAGACTTCATTCAAAAGCCGAAAAACTGGTTTCATGAAGTGTGGAAAACAGTGTGCTATTTGCAGACCAAATAACCAACTCCTGTCACGTGAATTACATGATAAGTTGTCTTCTCATAGTTTATCTTTCTTTTGGTTTATCATTCACAACTGTCTCCACATTTATCTCTCACAACTCCATCTTCATTACATCCTCTCTATCAAGAGGACAATACAGTGCACTGGAATCAACACAATCAGCAGCTCAGGTTGTGCATCATCTGTAGTGCTCTCTGCCGGCAGCCTTTTATAGCCACTAGACTCTCCTGCGGAACAAAATAGCTCATTAACAATAAGCCATAAGGGCCAAGATTGAGACATTTTAAGACTGCCATATTTGCTGCATCACTAGCAGGCGGTTGCAAGAGTTCCAATTAAAGATAATGGTTGGAAATTTGGCCATGAATATGTATCACATGCCAAACAGAGAATGAGAATTGTTTCCAAAAAGTATAATGAAAATCCCATTCAGTTTCGCAGTTCCACTCAAGTTCAGTGAAAGATCAGTTATCATTTTACTAAATTTCATTTTAGCTAACCGATGATTTTTATATTCACCAATGATCTCCGTGATTGGATTGGAAAGGTGTATCATGATGGCAAATGTACAAGTGATAATATGCATAGAATACATCATGTTCTATATATATTTGTCAATATTACAGCGCAAATTTTCAATTTCACCAATTTATTATGCTATATAATGGCTTATTGTATTCTAATATAAATCTATTGCATTTGAAAACTGCCGAGAGGGCCTGGTTGTTAGGATGTTTCCTGTATTATCAATAGTTTTAAGTGTTCTATAGATATGCATACATTGTTTACAACTAACCAATAATCTGCACCATGCATGTAGCTCGTGCAAAAGTGACTTGACAATGCTTGCATGAATCGCTTTCATGATCTTGTTAAACAAAGTTACCTGCAAGTTTAGCGTGCTTGTGAAGCACCATGGGCAAGCAGTCATTATTTATTCAGTCAGATCTTTATCTCTGTCTTGCCGTTAAAAACTGAAAGAATGCTGCTTTTTTGGCAGACATCTATCCTTCAAACTCCTATTTGTAGCTGGGCTTGGTAAAGTGACTGGTTAAAAATACCATGCATTATAAGTGAACAATCCTAGGTGTCTCCCAGAGGGTTGAAATTAGCCCACAGATATTAAAGCAGATTATGGTAGAGGGCACACAGCAGAGGGAATGTACAACACCTGATAGATGGATTAAGGACCGCAGATTAAGAGAGTGAACCAAGTCAAACTGCATGGCTCTTTAGCTTCAGTCTAACTGAATTCAAATTGACATTTTGCATATTTTAACAATTTAACCTTTTTTTTTTTTTTTTTTAACTGAAATTTTAACTGGCTTGAATTTGCATTGTACCAATGCAGTCAGGGCAGGAAAGACACTGGGTGTCACTGATGTGAGGGTCAGGGAGACCTAGTGACATATTTCACTGTTAATTACAAGCACTTACGCCTGTGCTTGTTCAGTCAAGAAAAATACTGCAATATGTGAAATGAAATGTGTCAATTATGCTGGTAGATGACCTTACTTTGCTTTTGTTATATTATGACTTATTTTACTGTTTGACCACTCCTGCGATGTGCAAGACATTTTTTTGAAATTGTACCATTCACTACGAAGGTACTTATTGAGCATGTCAATTAATGGAGTTGAGCTTCTAAAAATTGCAAAAAAAAAATCATCATTGGGATTGTTTCAGAAATCATTTCCTATATGCTCCACTTTTCATAGGTCAAGCCTTTACAAGGCTTTCAATACAGCAAAAAAGAGATTGTTATGGGCCTTAAGTTCTCCCCTTATATTAAATTAAAGCCACTTGCTATTGGTGATCAGCAAATGAACTATGAATTATGAGCCACTGAACAAAAGCGCTGCCTCTGAGTGATATTTCATGTAGCACCATACTGCGCAGAGGTACTGAGAGTCATTCAAATTTAAATCCAAATTTGTCACTCCTCCACTGGTGTCATGGACATTAAATTTACATTACGATGTAAGTAATAACATGGAGAATTTTCCTCTCTAAGTTTTTTTTTTTTTTTTTTTTCAAACTTAAATGAATTAGTGTGACTAGAATGTGAGTTTAAACTCTTAACAACTGAAACCTACAACCTCCTGTCGTATTTTTTTGTGTCCTCCCTGTACGTGCATCTTGCAGAGCATATCGCGGCCAGGTTCGGCAGCGCGGGGCAAGCGAGCTATGCTGTATTCACAGTGGGCGGAGCCTCTTTGGAGGGCATGGACATGACCATGTTTGTGCGAACACGTAGCCATGGGGGCTCTCCTCCTGGCTTTAGCTAACAGGACTGGCGTGTATCTCCAGCTGTGGCTGGAGGAGGGCAGGCCTGTTGCGCAGACCCTTGACTCTGAGATTTTGAGGGGTGGGGCCACAATTAGCGATGGCCGCTTTCACCTGCTGCACCTCAGTGTCCGGAGCGACCGAATGACCCTGTACCAGTCGGCTCAAGTGCAGGGCTCCACCCTCATTCGTGGTGTTCGAGTTGAGCCTGGAAATGTAATTTATGTGGGCGGCCTGCCAATTGCCAGTTTCTCCACCTCTTTTGGGGGCTATCTGAGGGGGTGTGTGCAAGATCTGAGAGTGGGAGACCACCGGCTGCAGTTCTTCCCTCTGGATGGAATGGGGTTGAGCTCGTACCGGCTCATACAGCTGGTCAACGTCACATTCGGCTGCACAGGAGACGACACTTGCAGGGTAAGTAACCTGCTATCACATACCTGCTGAAGTGAGCCCATGCCAGCCCTGTAAACTTTAGCTAAGATTATCCTATCATCCAATATACTTACACACAAAGACTATATAATCATTGTGGCATTTTGGTCACCAAAAATTTGCTTCAGATTTATACTTGTTGCTTTAAACCAGTCCCACACGCTTTCTCTTCTTCCATTTTAAAAATGTGATACAAATTGAATTGAAACACACAAATGGATTAAAGATTCCACATTTAACCCATTTCAATATGTTAGATAAATGTTACGTCCCTTACCATTACTGGATTTCAGCATTAGAAGCAGAATGAATCACTGAGCGCACCACTGTAGTTATAGTGAACCCACGGAGCTTTGGGCCAAACTAGCCAACGGGCGGGTATTATACAAATGTGTTCTGTAGTGATGTAGACCTGCAACCAAAGAAAAGGCTGAATGACAAATGAGACCTTTCGGGCAGTTCAGGTAATATTATTTCTGTTGGAAAAAATTACTCCCATTGGCATGGACTTTGGGCTTAGTAACTTTGCAGATTTTTTACCTGCACCAATAAGCTATATGACACCCTGACGGAGAGGAAAAACCCAAAAAGCATGAGAAAGCATGATATGGCCTCTTTAAAACAGGGCCACTTGCTCCAACAAAGATCAATCCAAGTCCAACATTTATTTCGGAGTTTATTTTCAGCTTCTTCTTTCAAAAGTGATCCTCATCTATGAAAATAACCAACAGCCATGGCTGCCCATGAGCCTGTAATTCCAGTAGTCAAAAATTAAGTTAAATATAGTTTTATTATTTTGAAGTGGGGTTCCCAGAAACAGCCTTATTTGCCCATGACATTATAGTGCTTGGGAAAATAAGATATTAATTTTTTAGCTCATTGTGACATTTCTGTATATCCTCCTCCAGTCAAACCCGTGTCTGAATGGAGGGGTGTGCTACCCTCTGTGGGATGACTTCACCTGCACTTGTCCCCCCAGCACATCAGGGCAGCGATGTGAGGACGTAATATGGTGTGAGCTGTCACCGTGCCCAACTTCTACCATTTGTTTGCCCCTCACACACGGCTTTGAATGTGAGTGCATTGTAGAAGAGCAGACTCCATTTAACGGCAATGTGTTGTTTTTTTTGTCACCGATGATGCATGGTTTCCGGGCGCAGGTGCTTTTTTTCATTTTGATGTTATTTTCTGAATTTTTGTTCACTGGAATTTAATCAAGAAAATGGAGGTTGGTGCTTCATTTGAAAAGGGCTTGCTTCAAGCTGAGAAACTGGAAGGTGACAGAACTGGGGAGTGGGAATTTAATATTATTAACTCTTTTCCCCCATAATGACTACATATGACGCCTTAACTCTATTCCCCAGAATACATTTGACGCCTGCATGTATATCAATGGTATGGCCAGGGTTGCCATTTGTAGTCATTATGGGGAAAGAGAGGGGGGAGTCTTTGGGGAAAAGAGGTAAGAAGCCACAAGCCGAAAATAATATAAAAATAAAATGATATTGGTACACAGAGCAAAACCTACTCTCGGAGTTCTGTTCTTTTCCACAGAACTTTTTGCTTATATTTCCCAAAAGAAACCATGACACTGCAAGCAGAGGCATATTTTGCATTGGTTAGCTGTCCCATATTAAAAAAGAGACTTTTGAACAGCAATATCTCTGCTGTTCCTAAACCAATCTCAGCGCCACAATTTTGGTGTTTACAGACTCAAATACTGAATTTCGTTTATTTATGTAATTCCATTATCATGTAATGGACCAGTCACTCTTTTAGCTTATTTTTGGCCATGCTTATTTTCCTACTTTCATGGCTGCAGACATAATTACATTTGAATGGGACTTGAAAATTAAACATTTTGAAGTTGAATTGGCCATAGACTAAACAGGGGGAGACATGATGCTAACTTATGCACTGGGCTAGCACACTCCGGTTTGAAATGCTCAAAGTTTTAAAATATGCACTTGAACAAAGGGAGACCATTGTGCCCAGCATTTTTCGACACTAATCCTCTGTCAATGCCTTGCAGATGACAGTTTGTTGGAGCTGTGGTTGGACGCAGTACAGCAGGACATAATGCCTACAGTGCAGACTAATGTGAGCATTAGCCCTAATTCCTGTCTTTTGAGGATTGGGCAAATGCTAAAATTGTACTTCAGTCATTTTTTATGTCTATTAACTTATCAGTGTTTCATGTCCAATTACTTATCTTACTGAGCGGGTTATGATTTTTTTTCAGCAAAGATGATCATTTTTTTAAAATCTCTTAAGACAGTTGTGCCAAATTGCAATATCATATGACATAACTGAATTAATTTAGCCAGTAGATTGGCCTTGCACTGTGTGGTGACCCATAACAATTACCTTATAGGACATGATCCTACATTTCTGTCTCCAAATTTCCTCTTTCTCAAAGAGAAGTAATAAACCAAAAAAAAAAAGTGGTTCGAGCTCTGGCAGTGCATTGGGATCATTGCCACATTTATCATGAAAAATATGAATGATGAATGTGAGACAGACTGTATCAGCTCTGCTCCATTAATAAATGAGATATAGTTGGCAATTGTATAAATTAAATTAGAGGTAGTCTGATGACATTACTGCTGTTGGGTGAGAAGCGCAATTTCTGACGATTTATCAGCATTATTTCTGCGAATTGCTCTTACAGGTATTTCCGATGCCACTTTTCAGGAGGACAGTGATGCCATTTCATTCCGAGGCAATGGGATTATCTCACGTAGCCTCACCAGCATCGCTTTCCGCATCCGGACGAGGAGCCATAACGCGAGCATTCTCAAGGTAGAAAAAGGATTGCAGTTCCTGGCAGTGTTTCTGTGGAACTCTCGCCTGCACCTGGAGCTAAGGAGTGGAATTCGCTCCCTCGTCCTCAGCATGGGGAGTCAGGTCCCCCTTAGCGATGGACACTGGCACTCAATCACATTCTCCATGGTAACCCCCAGCTCCGAAACCTCTCAATGGATAATGGAGATAGATGGCCAGGGCGAGCCCTCTGTGTCTGAGGTCGCCACTGGCAACTTAGACTTCCTCAAGGAAGGGGCAGACCTTATATTGGGGGGCGGAGGTCTAGTGGGTTGTCTGAGCACGGTGGACATCGGCGGGATCACACTGCCATTCCAGAAGGATGAGGAGCTCCACCTTCCTCGCCCCCAGAAGGATCAATTCCTTCGGACTTCTGCTGGCCCTGTCCTCCTGGGCTGCTGGGGGTCACCCATGTGTGACCCAGACCCCTGCCTGAATGGTGGCTACTGTGTGGACCTCTTTAACCTGGCCCGCTGTGACTGTGGGCCAGACTGGGTGGGGTCCTTCTGTGAGCTCAGCTCTGACCCCTGCACCTCCAGCCCTTGTGTTCATGGCAACTGCAGTGCCTTTGCCCTGGAGTACATCTGCGTCTGCGAACTGGGCTACACTGGCCGTGACTGTGCCAGTCGGGAGGAAGAGGACCCCTGCGAGTCCCACCTGTGCCTGGGGAGCCACCTGCCTGAGGGGCTACTCCAGCTACACCTGCCTCTGCCCACCTGATAAAACTGGGCACCTCTGCGAGTAAGGCTCATAATCAATGGAACTATAGCTTCATTAGCCCCTTAATGGGTGGAGATATACTACTGTGCAAAAGTCTTGAACCCTGCATTTTTTTCATCAAATCTGGCTGCAGATGCTTACTTCATGTTTTCAGCATTGATGTTGCTGAACACAAAACGTATTTTTGAAATTCCAAATGCTAATTTAAAAAATTGTTTTATGAATAAATGTATTTCAATAAAAACAGTTGATACAGATAATAGTCTTGACAGAGCCTTGATGTCAACATCGTCTAGGCTGTCTGCAATTATTTGGAGGGATAGACGTAAGTGAAACAGTCAGTCTGCAGGAGAATGGTGGAAAGTTTTCTTCGCTGCTCGGAACAACCAAAACGCCAATCATCTTATAAAACTATAGCTCGAAAGGACAATATCCCAAATTTTTTGGGCAAAGCATAGTCACACCAAATATTGGTTTGATGTAGTTTTTAACAGTACAGTGTTCTGTATGGTACATTTCTCAGCCATCAGAAACTTTGAATGTAATTATTTTTGCCAGCATGTTTGCCATGCTAAATTTCCTTAAATGTGCCTTAGACTTTTGCACAGTACTGTAGGTGTCCATCTGCAACCCAGTTGTTAATCCAGTGCATGTGCAAGCAGTATCCTGCCTTCTCTTGCCATTGTATGGCTAATTATGTGCTGCACCCTGGTAGTCAGAGCCACAACTGACACTGCTATGGTGGGATTTAGGCCCTGTCCGCATGTGGATGGGTATTTATGAAAACATATCTCGCTCTATGCATTTTTGCCTGTCGTCCACACACAAACTGCATTTTCAGGTTACTAAAACTGAGATTTTTTAAAAAACACCTGCAAACCCCTTCTAAAGTGAGATTTTTTTAAACTCCAGGTTCTGCATGTCGATTTGGATATGCAGTAAAATGGAGCATTTGGGAAAATATGACGTCACAACTCAGTTCACACATGGCCACTGCAGCTTTGAGTAATGATCTTAATATACACATAGTTCTGTAAACTTTATTGACACGTACTGACCCAGCATACTTAATTTGAGTTTTACACTCGCTTTTTTCGTGTGTATAGAGATATTTTGTTAAATGAGAGCGTGAAGAAAGAAATAAAAAAAACAAAGGGGGAAAATATCCATTTAGAAAAATATCTGTATTAGTGTAGACAAGGCCTCAGTCCAATCCATTGGTATAATCACCTTTGAATATGTGGAGATATACTCAGCAACAAAAATGTAGCAGCAGCTGGGGATTGGTTGTCATCCCAGGTGAAAATGACCCCTAACAACTTGAAAGGGCCCACCTGCCAGAATGTTTTGGCTTTAGTCCCATGTGTTTACCTTGTTTCATTCAAAAGCTATTAACAATGAGGTTATTTTTAATCTTTTGGGTGACATTGACCTTTGACCTTTTTAAACAAAAGTTCAGTAATCAGGAGACAAAACAGGGCTGAAAACTCATTGATCAGTATATTTATTGAGTTTATTTGGGTTGAGCAAAATTATTGAAATGTGCAATATGTAATTTTTATGCATTCTCATCATTGTTTTATTTGTTGTTCTAATGTAGTGTTTTTAAATGCATAATAAGCCTTTTTTTTTTTTTTTTTTTTTTTTTTTTTGCTAGTGCAAAGTTTAAACAGGTCCCATGGTACGAAAAGCATTACCCGTAAGTAATTTGTTTATTTAATTGGAACAGGATTGCTTTTTGAAAATTTAGTATTACAATATAGTAAATAATCATTCCTCCCATTTGTGTCATCCTTGGAAATTTGCCAGATGTTGGTGGTTGTAAGGTGTGAGCTGAAGTCTGGCTTTGTTTGTGTGGCTGTCCAGTAGGCAAGTTCTCCCAGTGTCCGTCTGTGGAGGTGCGCACTGGAACTATACATGCTACAATGGTGGCAACTGCACTCAGATTGGCTTAGAGTGGGCTTGTAACTGCATGCCAGGCTTCACCGGCCGCTGGTAAGATCCTTGCTTTCTGATAAAAAAAAAAAGTGCATTTAATGATTTTTTTTGGCGAGGACCATGATCATTGAATCATATTTGTATAAATCAATAAAATACTCACTTGCGAAGGCCTCTTCAAACAAAGCAAAACAAACAGAAAAGGTACTTATTGTACCATGTAGACACCTTAGAACAACGTTTCCGATAGGCTGCAGTGTCTTATGTTTGCTCTTTGGTTTGGTGAGCAGCTGTGGCAGCTGAGTTGACAACAGAGACAGCAGAAGTGGATTTTTAATCAAATAATTCTTTGTGATCAGTTTTGATCATTGCCCCAGATTAACAATAAAACAATTGATTAATTAAATACTCATGTACTCATGGAGACTTGTAATTTTTGGGATCCATACAAAGATTATCCACAGTGAAAATCTGAAAAGTGCAGATTTTTTTCAAATGATCTTGAAGCACTGGTATCGGGATCTTGAAGCTTCAAATGATCTTGAAGCATTTGGCATTTACATATTCATGGACAATGGCAGATTGGGAAATTGGACACATACACCACGTCCAAAAGGAATTATTAGACTCTCAATGGGGCTAAACTTCATGTCAAACTACCAATAATCAAACGGTGATTCAATAAACTAGCAGCATTTCCTACTCCAACTACGGACAATTGCAATCTGAAGTCAAATGTGACGTGAACAGCACCACGTTGCAATATTCTGATGCATTTACCTTGCTGTTGATTGTTTATCCAGTTGATTGATTATCATATCATCTTTCGATATAGGCATTTGTAAATTTTGTGCGTTAAATTGTGAGCAGAGCATTTTAAGTATAATAATCTACTTTTATTGGCTTTTTGTTATTTTTTTTAATATGTTTTGGCCAATTGGTTTTATTGCCAGCTATCATGTTCCCAACTTTCAAGCCTGACTCGACCTTAGTTAAATTGCGTTTGCCAAAATATATTGCATATTGGGCATGAGAAACATTGTTGTTTATGGAGAAGTTGCTGTATGTTAGCTTGAGGCAAACCATGACAGTGTGAGTGCTCTTGCCAGAAGAGTGAAAGTTGACAACCGGCTTATAATGAACAGACGTCTGCAGATCAGTAGGTGTGCTTATATATTTATACATATATATATTAGCACACCTACTGATCTGCAGATGTCTGTTCATTATAAGCCGGTTGTCAACTTTTATAAATAAATGGGCAATGTTATACCGAATGAGGACATCATTGGATAGTGTAATATTTGAGGTTTGCACAATTTCATATTGGTCCAGTGTCAGTTTTTTCTGTAAAATAAAAATATAAAACTTCACAGCTGGCTACTTCTGGGGAAGAGGCTAACTTGGTCAATGCTGACAGGATGCAAAGCAGATGACTACAAGTGGTGCCAGGCACAACAAACCCCGCCCCTCGCACATACTTTCACCTACTTGCACAAAAATCAATAGGGATCTATTTTTGGTCAGTGGCAATCCCTACACCGAATTTGGGGTGAATGCGCCCATTAGTTTTGCTGCTAGAGTGTTAACAAACAAACAAACACAGAAACACAGAAACAAACTGAACCGAAAACAATACCCCTTGCCCTCACCCTTCGGCTGGGGCGGGGTAACAAGTGAGGGGAATGTTTCGCCGAATGAGGACATAAGTGAATTCGATGATTTTTGAGGTTCACCAAATTTCATATTGGTCCAGAGTCAGTTTTTTTTTTTTTGTTATTTATTACTTCAATCTGTTTTTGACGTCTGTGGTTTACCTCCGAGAGGCTGCGAGGCATTGACGTTTTGGTTTATATCAAAAGATAAAAATAAAAATACAACATAATACCATTTATAATTATGAAGAGAAAAGAAGTTAATGAAAATACAAAACTGCTACTTTAAATCTGCTCTAAGAGAAAGATAAAGCAGATACTTGTTGTTCGTCAGCAGGGGACATCACTAAAAATGGACTTACGGTGCTCAACTTTGAAAATCGCGGCGGGAGACAGGGCTTCACCCTGGTGCAAAACATTGGCAAGTTAGCTTATAGACAATCTGTGCCTTACAGTTAGCTTGTCAATTGCTCAGCATGTCACATTTGTTTGCACTGGAATGCACTAAAATACCAAATAAAAAGCGACAATTGCATTAATAATTCAGATAAGAAAAATAGGTATTGTCTGCCGCCCCATATTAGTCAGACATTTCAGTTGTAATGACCATGGCAACTGACAAGCAAAGTTAACTATAAGGCACGGATTGACTATAAGCTTGTTAACATTTAAGTGGTGAACCATTAAACATTTTCCAATATTTGATGCATGGAATTGAAACTTTGTTACTAAACAGTCAACTCCTTTTTCAGTTGCATGTAATGGTGCCATATTTTTGATAAAGGAAACTGTTATGTTTAAATGCAGAGGAGAACATAATTTCATTATGTCATTATCGACAGGTATGTGCATTGCTTCTCTCTTTACCAATACTAAACAATAAAATAACATTTGTTTCCTGCGGGATAGCAGAAGACACAGGTCAATGGAACTGTATTGTGCGGGCGGGAATGGTCAGAATTATTGCGGTTGAGGGCAGGAGTGGAAAACACACATAGTGGGAGCAGGCGGTAATGGTCAAAAATCCAACTGGACCGGGCAGGAGCAGGATTAAGAAAACAGTCCCACACAGGGCTCTAGTATGGAAATTCAGCAGAAGCTACCCCTGGTGCTCAAGAGACACTCTGGAGCCTCGGTATTGAACATAACGTCATTAACTATTGATATTCTCCTCTGCATGCCTCCCCTGAAAATCCACTCCTTACTACCGACACTAGGAGAAGTGTCTCAACCTACTGGTTTCTCTGTCATTTTTGACCCATTTTAAAAAATTCTGGCATATTTTCCGATTATTACTCAAGACATTCTTTCCACATTGGCGCTACCACATCGACCTTGAAACAAGGTGTCCCCAGACAACAAAATCTGAGTCCTCGATCACTGGCCATCACAAGAATACCTGTGCAACGTTCATAATGACATTGATGACGTCCATCAAGCGCACACTCGCATTTACTCTCTCACACCTTTAGGGGACTCAAAGGAGCCTTTATGATTCCAAGAGGAGACGCTACCCCTACCCCGAGCCTTGTTCCCTAGGGCTTACGGTTGTCCTGTACTGGTCTCCATTGAATCGACTCCATTCCGTCCTACATTAGTACAAATTCCTCATGGCTATCTAAGTCAATCAACATCATTAACTAAATTCTAGATGTAGCCTAGAATTCATTAAATGGAGTTAACTAAACGCAGTTTAGTGAACCAGATCACGCCTAAAACTTCACTCCATTCATCCATGTCCTAACTAATTAGCCTCTTTATTCCACCTTCACTCTAAAATCCTAGTCTATCTCGTTTGACATCCATCTCTCTCATTCTCTTCTGTTCATCTCTTACCCTGTTACTCCATAGGAACCCCAGGGGGGTCTCGAAGGAGCCTTTATGACTCCAAAAAGAGAAACCACCCCCGTCTTGAGTCTTTCGCCTGGGGCTCCCCGTTATCCTTCACTGGACTCCATCGACTTGACTCCATTACGTCTCACATCAGCAGAAATACCCATGCCTATCCAATTCAATAAATATCAGTAACTAGCAATTTTAATTGTGCTCTGACATTCATTAACCCAGCAATGGCAGTCACAAAAACAAATGTGCTTTCCAAATGGGGGTTGGATAAAAAAAATAACCTCAGTACAAAGAAATGTTAACAAGCATGTACTTGTCTTTTCCATCCCCTCCAACTGAGCTGAATACTGTTCTGTATTTCAGGTGTGAGACTGACATAGATGAGTGCTTCTCAAACCCCTGCTTCAATGGAGGCTACTGTATCAACATGATTGACACATTCCATTGCGTCTGCAAAGCATACTTCAACGGAGAACTGTGTGAGATCCCAGTGAGTGACCTGCACTTTTACATCTTCCTGCTGCTCTGGCAGAATCTCTTCCAGCTGCTGTCCTACATGGTTCTGCGCATGGATGATGAGCCCGAGATCGACTGGTGGTTCAACGAAGACTGATGTCTGACCTTCAACCCAAGACATAACCTCCCCCCTAGCCTTTAATCTCTGACATGGCTTAGAGGGAGAAGGACAGCCCTGTCTGTCCAGTGAAGGCGTGACATCACATCATGCTCAGTGCGGCTTGCTGTTTGATTATTTCTGAACAACTTTATCTTTTTTTTAAAGGGATTACACTTCTCAGCATATGGCTTGAGGCATAATGGCCACCAGATGGCCCTCAATCCCAGAAAAAAAACCTAGAACCTTCAGATGGTTTTCCTAACCACAGTACACACAATTGCAGTGTGGCAGTATAATGAAGTGTCACTATTACATGGTTACAACATTTGGGTGATACAGTAATCAAGACAAGGGTAGCTTTTATGCCTTATATTTAACTTTGCGGTTTTCATGAATGATAAAATTCTCTCGAGTGCAGCCATAATTCCAAAATACAAAGATACTTTTAATCGTGGCTGTTCTAGAAAGCACAACCTTGCCCACTAATTTGACAAACAAGTTACTAAAAAAACAAGTTACTGTGGCTAAAGTGAAATAATAAGTGCCAAACTTTATTGTCAGGGATAATACAAGAAATAGAATCACTTTTTATTGTCATGGGACAGGCCCTTGATTAGGGTAGGTCTCAAAAGACCTTCCTAAAGATTATAGTTAATGCATACCCCTGTGCAAATAAATACCCATTTAGGCAAGTTTTTGCAAACTGCAGTGCATATCACTGTTTAACACGTGTAATTCTGCTATAAACATGTCCAAATTGATTGGTAAAAGTTATGACAATTTGTGAAACATACTCTTAATATTTGCAACATTTTTTTTTTGCATTTTTTTTCATTGCTTCTGTAAATTTTTGCTCATGAAAGCAAAATCAACATTGAGCCCCAGGGAGGTCTGTTTGTACCATAGAGAACTTCAATCTGACCTGAAGTTCACCTTTGAAAATCCCAGCCAAGGTCTTCAGAAGTAACCTATCTTAGGTGTGTGTCAATATTCCATTTGATTTTTTTTTTTTTTTTTGCCGTTCATTGAGGATTTGAACACCTGGCTTCACAAAGTTGTTCAAATACATCCAGGAAAATAGAAGCTAACACCACCTATTTTCTAATTTTTCAACGCTTTTCTTTTTTCTCCTGGAAATCAGAGAAGCAAATTTTGAAAGAAATATAATTTGATATGTCACCATGTCACCCAACAGCTGAGCTACTGAACTTGAGAAGAAAAGCTGGTGATAACACAATGGCTGCCAATTGAAAGTCAAATTATTTTCTTCAACAAAATTGGCATTGTGATTCACAGGTCAGTTCCATCAATCTTATCATGACCTTCTTCAGTCCAAAAATTGATCTTGTTTTTTTTTTCTTCTTGCATGCTTTTTTGTCTTCTCAGCCTTTTTTTTTTTTTTTTTTTTTTTTTTTTCCTCCTGTCCGAACTGGCATTTCATAGACCAAAATTATAGTTATTTTACCCAGTTTTGTTGTTCTATCCTCCTTGCCCAAACTTTTCTGTTTGCCATTGAATAAATGAATTTTTTTTTCATTTTTATCCAGTTTGTACAATACAGAACTTCAATCTGACCTGAAGTTCACCTTGGAAAATCCCAGCCATGGTCTTTAGAAGTAACCTTATTGGTCCTCATTAATTTTTTTAAAAGTGTTTTTGCATTGTTTTCAAGTTACGTGTATTTCCTGCTTTCTGCATACCCTTGCTCTTCTTCAATAAAAAATACATGCTGAAACTGAGATATGTGTATATTCAAAGCCAGATTGTGAAACCTGTCATTTTGTGAAATGACCAAAAAAATTCTTAGTTATTTAATGAAATGACTGGAGTTTAGTACTAGTCATTTCATGAAATGACTGAAATTTTTTGTCATTTCATGAAATGACTGGTTTCGCAGTCTGACTGTAACACATCCAGAACCCAGGAAGTAAAGTTAGAAACCTGTCTTCGTGAAAACCAAAATTTTTGTCCAGTATGTGCCTCACTAAAAAAAGAAATCCAGTTAAATAGTTCTCTTTCTAAAGAAAGAAAAATGTGTTTTTTTTGAGAAAAAAAGAATTAAAAGTTAAATTGTCCTTATTATACTGTCTTATATTCATTATGAGTCTCAAATTCTTTGCAATACTTCCTCCTGTGCCACCACAACACTTAAGTGCTCAGAGTGGATCTTTTACAATTATTGCCTTGTACTCAACCCCTGTTTATGAAGCTTCAGACTGTCTTGTCTGCTGGAAAGCTGTACAGGTTGAGAAGGTTATTGACAGCAGTCAGTTTTTCTCATTTGAAAAAATAATATTTCACTATTCCAAAATAAATCCCAATGCATGCATGGTAAAGCATACGAGAACATTGATTTGTGCTGGCAGTGTTTCAGTCACTACCTGTTTCAGTGTCACACATGACATAACAGGTTGCAAAAGGTTGTCCTGTCTTGTTCTTAAATAACATGAGCAGGTGCTTATAATTAAAATAAACTCAAGGGCTGTCATTTACACTTGTACTGAACATTCATCATTTGATTACAATGAATGTGTACCATATGGGAGTTGTGTACATAAAATACAAACTTATGCAGACAAAACAATGATTAACCTGAGATTGACCTTGTAGAGAGTGAGTAAAGCTTAGTGTGCCTGTTTGAGAGGTTTTGTGCATATTAGGGAGGGACTGTATGCATGCGTTTAGGTGTGTGTGTGTGTGTGTGTGTGTGTGGGGTGGTTGGGTGGGGGGTGTTCAGCCAGTGTTATCTCATAAGGAATGTGAACTTTTTTTCATCACCAAGTGTGAAAGCAGCGCTTGGCCATTGAAATGTGCCCTTTTTTAATTGCCTCTCAACAGGTAGACTGACTTTCTAGAAAATGGGTGCCTTTGCAGGTCAGTTTAAAACATGGAAAGACACATAGTGACAGTCATGCTCAAATCTTACTGCTGATGTGGATCAAAGCTGAGGTGTTGTTAGAGGTCCTTGATAGATTGTATTATATATTTGTTTTGACTGAGTATAGAAGTATTGAGACAGTAACAGTTTTATTCCCTCTACTTCACCAATAGTTACATTGGATTCAAAATAAAGCAGCAAATAGATTGTAATATGCACCAGATCACGTACTGTATGAGCAGACTGTCTAAGATATGTATACACGGTCCATCCATTTTAGGGTATAAAAACCAATATGTAATATATTGACAAAATTAATCAGTCAAGGACAATATACATTAAAAAAGGCCTCATAGCTCAGTTGAAATTTGAAAAACTACTAACAATGCAAAGTTGCATGTGTGATAGGCTGCTACAAGATCGCTTGCGCTTCTACGTGTGTGATTTTCCGGTGACTGAAAGCGCTTGACTCTAATCGCGCTTTAGCAGCTGTTCTCGTTCTGCATTTCTGCAGACCTGCGGTAATGTCGCTTGCGTTCGGGTTCACCTCTCTCTGTGAGCTGCGGCAGATGGAGGGTTCGTTTAATCCTCCTCTCGCAGGTGTGTCTGAGGAGCGGAATGGCAGGTGTGAGGAGAGAGAGAACCGGACAGCATGCGCATCTGCTGTCTGCTCTTTGAATGAAAAGTTGAGTCGCTCAAGGGCAGTCAGCCTCCTGACAATGAAAACAGCAGGATGCAATGTATGCGATATGGACATAATCCCTTATGGATATAGGCCCTACAGTAAATTATTGAGCTAAAAATTGTGAATGTACAGACTTTTAAGAAATGCAAGGCCATATACTTTGGTAATCTGTAAAGTATGCGTTTCTGGAAGGTGTTTTATGAAATTAAGTTTTTTCAAGTTGAGTTTACACATAAGCATAGATTTAACTGAGGAATTTGTTTGAGATAAACATAGATACTTGCAAGTAAAGCCTATTTAGGCATTACAGACAAAAAAAAATCAGACTTTTTTCATGAGAACACAAGAACAAGCATCCATATCTAAACCTTTTTGGAGAGATTGTATATTTTTATTTCCATTTCCTGTACCCAAAACAGCACACAACACTATCAGTATGTTCTAACAATGGCATTACATGACTTGACTATATCCTTTTATGTGTTGAATGATTGAACATGGAAATATGAGTATAGCACTCTCCTGTAATTCAAAATTCTGACATATGCCTGAAATGTGATGCCTTCTGGCTGCATGCAGACTGAGCTTTAAGGTTCAAATAGCTTTGATTGTGGAGTCTGTTGGCTGTCTTCTCTCTGACCACGGCTACCTTCATCACCGCAATGTGGAGTCGGGCCACCTACAGCACCTACTGACCTTCTGAACAGAAGAAGGAAGTGCTCAGGATGGTGTTGAGTTGCTGGTTGATGGTGTTGAGCCCACAGAGCGACTCCAACGATCCTACCTCCAACTCATCATTGTGAGTTTTCGAAGTTGGTTGAAATGAATCATTAAAACAAAAGACAAAGTGTGCTTTCACTCTAGGAACTTGGGCACAGATCCGAGTACAGTTGACACCAAAGTCCTGTTTATTTGCTAAGTGTGAACACAAGCGTACTGTGCTCGGGCACGGTACGCGAGTTCGCTTGGAAGAGGTGGTCTCAGGCACGGTTCATCTGTACTCATACCAAATGTGACAGCAAACTTTACCACGGAAATGGACTGTTACTTGATGTCTTAACTATTTGACTCTTTTGTTCTAACAAATATAGCGGCAAAAGGATCTCTCTTGTCAAACAAAGAAATTAAATGCTTGCTCGAAACCTCAGCAGACAAAAACATACAATTGCAACTGGATACTGCATACAGAAATGCAGAGATTTATGGAATAATTTGCAAGTATTTACATATGCTTGGTTATCGCAGAACTATTGACCAGTGCCGTGACAAACTAAAGAAAATGTAGTTGCAATATTTTAAAAGTGCGAAACACGGTGCGACAGTCTGGTAGCTCAAGTAATGAAAAAGACGCATTTCCATGGCTTTGTGTATAATTCTCCATTTAAAAATCACCTGAATGCATACTGCCACCTACTGTTTTGGAATTTTGACGAAAGCAAACATACTCAGGTACGAAATGACAGTGTGAAAGCTGACCAGTGGGGGGGGGGGGGGGGGGACAATTTTACTGTGGCATGGTACGGAACAAGCGTACCAAGTGTGAAAGTGCCCAAAGTGGCATCAGTTGTGACTGCAATCTAATGTTCATAACCATTACTTAAGTGGAGAAAATGAAACAAAACAGAAGTAAATGATTGCTTGAATCATAAAACATCCTTTTAAATCACTTATGAGGGGTTAATTAAATTCGCAGTTTCCTCCAGTGGTCATGATACTGAAGGAGAGAGTTTCAGGTCATCTAAACATTAGTCCTTGGAAAAGACAATAGACTAATGAGTTTACATGCTATCCAAGAGAAAGCATGTCTGTCTGTCTCTCACTGCCCATTTTTCCTGTCTGTATATACTATACTTTTCAGGAAAATATAGCTTTGGAGCTCACACAATGAATGCAGCCAGACTGGAACAACCATGGTGACTTCTGTTGTATAAGCTAGCAAGGTCAGCATAACAAAGGAAAGAAATGCGTGGCAGTGCTTACATGAGCACAAACATCCAACTGAGCTTCATTTCTCAGCCCTTGGTATACCAGGCTATCACCAGCAATTTGATAAATGTAACAGCCATCCAGGCGGGCTGCCAAAAGACAGACAGCAAACATTTGTGAGAGGACAGACAGCCGTCGCTTTTGACAGTTTTTGTTTTATCTCAAACAGTGCCACTCCAAATTGACAGTTTGGAAATTAAATAATCAGTGAAAACACGCCAAGCTACTTGCTTTATAAGGCACAGATTGTGGCATGACCAGCAATGGTGGTGAGTTTATGATAATCCACCTCACGCGAGAGATTTTTGGAGACAAAAGAGGACAAGCGTTTAATAAACTCCTTTTGAGTCCATATACTTGCCATTGGATGTTCATGTACTGTGTTGAACTTGAAGTAGACAGTTCGGTCGCTTGCAACCGCATAGGTGTAGCCCTCGAAAACCCGCTTCTCCAGCCTGTACTGCATCCACAAGGAAATCTCTATGTTTCAGCACAAATTTGCGCATTATTCGGGCAATTCTGTCGCCATGGCAACCAAAATCGATAGGTGTCATAATGTAAGTATAACACATGTCCATACCAAATATGAGAGTAAACGGTAAAAAATTACAGCCTGGACAGCGTCCACAAGGAAGTGTCTATGGACGCGGACATGGTGGCGGTGGCAGAGATGCCAAGTCTCACGCATTAGGCGTGAGTCTCTCCTCTTAGTGGCATTCATGTTCCTGTGCCGTAGTCAGCAATAATTCAATCAACGCGCACTGAAGAAATTCACTCGCAGAATTTAAGTCATTGTGCATCAAGTTAATCAGTTTCACGTGCATTACGGTGGATTTCCCCACTAGTGACACGGAAATCGAATTGACTCGGGAATTCTCAGGCTTGTCTTTACTGAGGGATTGAAAGCAATGGAATTGCATAAAGACGTTTCAAATGGTCTTATTTCATTAAAACAATTTAAACGATCATGAAACACATGCATTGTTTCCAATCCCTGAGTAAAGAGAAGCACGGGAAGTCCGGAGTCATAATTGCTTTCCATGTTACGTGTGGTGAGGTCCACCTTTACGCAAGTGAAACTGAAACTTCAATGCACAAGGATTTTAATACCGCATGACAATCTAATTAAGCGTTCAATGAACAATTGCAGACTATGGTAAAAAAGCCCAAAAAATGTGTGAGACCTACGCTGAATGCGTGAGACTTGGCATCTCTGCGGTGGCGACGGAGACGACAAGCATGAATCCATAGTAGCCACCAGACTTTGTCCGGTGGCAGCAATTATCACGGAATATATTACTACTAGGTTGGTTAGAAGTCAGCCATTAGAGCCTTTTCCCACTAGCCAATCAACAAGATCACAACACTAAATATTCACTCAATGTGTGCCACATGCATCAAGACAGTTTCCCTTATTATTAGCATGATCATGATATTAACCAATGCCCTTCTTATAAAAAAGGTAATTTGTGTTTAAGGTAGGGACTCCGAATGTCAGACTTATATGTTCTTGTTCCAGTAAGTGTAATTTCAACCATTTGAACAAATGTGTAATTTTCAATTACACTTTCTTTACAAAAGTCCTGCAAAAATGTTTATTTGCAATTCCTTGCTTTGGCAGTAATTCCATCTGAGGGTTACATAGTAAAGAGATGGTTTCAGATACTTTATGCTAACCCTTATTTTTTCACTCTTCGAATGACTCAGATCCATTCTTTCCAAGATATCCACATCTCTCTTTAACAGTAAAAGGTGTTCAGATTTATTGTCTTGATGACAATGCCTGCACAACAAGTAAATTTCAGTTTTATCATGATTTATATAGTGCAATCTGATTCTGTATTCTGGCACAGTATTTTTAACAAATATTCGTGTATGTGGTGCCCCTTTATTCCTAATTCATTGCCATCTATTAGAATGGGTATTTCTAATTGGGTCGATCTAACTTAGACACATTTAAAAACGAAAACAGGTGCAAGTCCGCGGTATCCACTAGAGGGCACACCATACATTGGAAAAACACACAAACATGGACCTGAAAATAAGGGCCTGATGCAATCTCACCTCAAATCAATTCGCACTCACTGTTCTTTGAAAAAGAATTAAGATCACTATACCCTTAGTGCTAAGCAGCCTTTGGATAATCTTGCTTCAGTCTGCTTTGAAGATTTGAGCTCAATCTGACCCTGTTTTAAAGTTATATGTTCAATTCTCTGAGAAGGAGCCATTGTTGCTTTGAGATCACAACTGCAGAACGTTCTTTCAAACACTGACGGATGTTGGCCGCGTATTGTTCATTTAGACAATGCATGCATTCTTTTTTGAGATCCAACATGCTTATGCTGATTTATCAAGCAGTAAGACTTGTAAACCTGTAAAATATTTTTTGTTTGCTTGTTATTTCACAACATTTTCCATTTTAAGCTGTTTTGTCCCAGTATGTGAAATAATGTTTAAGCAGCCCTCATATTTAAAAAATGAGTGTATTCATTCTGTCTATTCCTTATGGCAATGTACTTTCCATTATTGCACAGAAGCCTCCGGATGTGTCTCCTGATGCTTAATCACAGATGCGTACAGCAGATTGTCACACATAACAACTGAAAATAACCCATCTCTCTCTCTCTCTCTCTTTCTCACGCACACACACACACACACATACACAGCAGACAGTCTCTCATGTTCACACACTGGCCACTCATTCCTCTACAAAATCTGTTCAAATATATGGACTAGTGGTCCAGATTTGTTTGGAAGAATCATACCTTAAACTGACCAGTCTGATAAACCCATATTTATTTATGCTTATGGAGTCAATAACAAATCAAGATTTATCATTTATACAGATGGTATTTCTTAATACATTCTGTCATGTAACTCAGTATTTGGCAACAAGTAGTATCTTTGGAACATGAAAACAATCTTTTTGATTGGCAAACCCAAGTTAAATTTCTGGCAATCTAGAGTATAGTTCATTTATTTTTTTATTTTTCATCTGTTTGCTAACTGGTTCCCATTTAATCAGATGAACTGTCTATAAAAATTCAATACCAGATACAACCTGCAAGTCTTCAGTTCTACAAGCAGGTGGCACTGTTGTTCTGGAGGAGACCAACCGACCCCTTCGTTGACATATGAAATGGCCTCATAATACTAAGACCTGACCAATCATGTGATGTACACAGTTCACAAGTGCACGTTTGCCCTTGTCGTTTTCAGGTGCGGGGTTTACATGCCTGGCGGGGTAGAACGGGTCAGAGCAGTGAGACAATAAGACCAGAAATCACAGCACATCCATCTCAACTGACCACCTACCCTATTACTGCATAGGACTCATGCTGGTAATACTGTGAGATACCTCAATGCAAATTTGATGGATAATTAAAAGTATAAACTAACAATCCATGATAGTGTGTTTCACTATACCAGATATTTTAACTGGTAATAATAATAATAATAATTTTAATAATAATATGGGTACCGCTGCTGCCTCCCAGCAAGAAGGTTGTGGCTTCAAATTTGGCCTCTCTGTGTGGAGCTGTTCTCCCCAGGTTTGCATGGTGTTCTGCTGGGTACTTCAGTTTCCTCCCACCGTCCAAACACACGCATGTCAAGCTAATTGGAGACTGTAAACTGCCTGCAGGTATGACGGTGCCAGTGAATGGTGTGTGAATGGCATGTGTGCCCTGCAATGGATTGGCCAGCCATCCACGGTGTGCCCCTGCCTTCCTTCACCACAACCCTAGTGAGGAAGCAGGAAGAGGAGGATAATGGATTGATGGATTATTATTATTATTATTATTTCAGATTTTTGGCTTCATCATTTTAGGAATGATGACATTAACTGTATTACTTCGTAAAAAAATGTAATTATTTTAGATGTTCATGTTACTATTTGGGTTAAAAAAATTAAACATAATAATGTATTCCTGATGCACTGTTGTCATGCTTAGGATACAAAGCAATATACAGGACTTCATTTGTTTTCAGTGAATTTAATTTCTGGCATGTGCATACTTGTATATGTGCGCTCGTATTTTCCTATTTATGTGTCTATTTGTGCTTATTGGTGAGAACTGCACGCGCGCGCATGTGCGTGTGTGTGTGTGTGTGTGTTTGTGTTTGCCCTTGCCTACGTTAGCAAGTGTAAGCAGATGCGTACACATACAACTGTCTGTGTAAGGATCAATGAATTAGTGAGTTTGTGAGGCTGTGTATTTGAGAGTGAATGAATCTGTATGTGTGTCCTCTGGTGTTAGTGTGCTAGTGGATTTTTTTGCGTGCATGTTTGTGTGTGTTTGAAGCAGAGCCATCTTTAATAGGCAGAGATAGTGAGATGCTCTTGGCTCTGGGCGATCCATCTGTTGTGTTCCTTCGCGCACCGTCTTCACTAAAGGGGGGGAGTGGCCCGCCATGGCCCCTCTCACATGTTGCTTTTCCTCCAGGGACTGCAGTGGACATCAAGGAACCAGGCACGGCCCTTTTCATCACCATCAACAAATCCACTTTCTTCTCTAGAAGGAATGCCAGTTTTTTTTTCCTGAACTGAACCACAAAACTCTGTACATATCTTACAACTCATTTCAGAATGCCATGAAAGGAAATAACTCTGTTGTATGAAAGTTGAAATTATAGCAAATCCTCCTTTGTCACGAGAACAAAGATTTCTTGCAGATAGAGGTGGCATCACTTCCCAACAGATACAAATGCAGATAAAAGAATGGTTTTCATCATATCCCAACTACACTGTGATAGAATCTTTTCCTTGCATAAAGATGTATTGCTAACAATATATTGATGTGGATACTAATAACTCATGTCTATACTTGCATTGTGGACCTCAAAAAATGAAATTGGATGTATGTTTGGAAAATGGTAGTTACACAAAGCACTATACTGATCATTGTCACTCTGGTGACTTGCAGCTGCCCCTAGAATAATACCAAGGCTGTCTTGACGAGGCTGACTAAATATTTTATCATTTTTTCAGGAAACAACAGAAGAGGTTTCTATAAATCTGCCGTCGCTCGCAAATTGGCTTTGTGAAGCCAGTGCTGTATGTGTTTTTGGACACATAATCACACTCTCCTTGGAAAGGAAGATGGGATGGATGGCATATTTTGGTAAATATGTGTAACTGCAGGTGCCTTGGCGAGGCAGGTAGGTGTGACTCCGCGATTGATTAGCACGAATTTGCCATTGCGAGGAAGGGCCTCTTCCCAGAGGAGCCCAAGTGGAACCCTCCATCCGAAACAAAACCGCGACGCTCCTTCCACCCCACGTCCCATGGGCCCTGTTACTGCGTCTCAGAACAAGGCTCAGCCAGGCCAGGGAGGGGCCGCGCCGCCATCTGAGAAGCTTAATTGGTAGACCTCTCCCGCTACACCTCTTTTGGCATTTATTTTCAAGCCTCATCGTGCAGCACGTAAAATAACAAGGCTAATTAAAGGGAGGGGGGGAATGTTTAGACGAGTGTTCCTTGCTGAAAATGGGAGAAAAGTATCTCTACTCAACGAGAAAAGAAGTTGCACCGAACCACTGTCTGCTACGGTGCTTTGAAACACCACAATGGAACTCAAGCATAAACAAAATACAGCGAGTGTTTCACAGGTGTCATGAAAACTCGGCTCAGTAGGACTGTTTAGGGCTTCCTGAACAGCACAAAAACCAAAAACAAACTAATAAAGAAATGTTGAAACCTTTACCGCGAGTATTGGTGTTACCATTATGGATTGTACAGTTTCACAGAGAGGGCAAGGTGCATCATTAATTATTCTCTTATTCCTCTTCTGTTAGCCAGCAATGTAGAAAGCATGATAGTAAAGTATACAGTACATATTTCTGCAACATATCATGCTGTTGTTAATTTTATTGTGCCTATTGTTTCACTTAAAAATGCTGTACCTCATTTGTATAAAATATGCATGTAAGCCTATCACTGTCACTGCAATTCAGTTTCTCATATTTTCACAATTTCTCAATCAGCACATTTTCCAAAGCTTGCCTTCACAATACTGCTTTAAAATTTCAGGGGGGTTTTATAATGCTGTTTATGTCATAGAATCCTTTGTGAGTGGGGCCACAAAACAGAATTTAAGATGTATCAGCCAGTCACAGGAATTCATTAAGAGTCAAAGAGGGAATAATCATCAAAGCATTTCCGTAGAATTCACTTGTCTTGGAATACTGATTTTTTTGCCTAATACTTGCTCCTAGAAAGGAGGGCAAACATACAGACAGGCATACCTGTAAACAGTCCTGTGCACTCACTCTCATAAACTGCATGTGCATGCACACTTACAAACTCTCAGTGCAATAGTCTGTGCCCCAATATACAAGGCTGATTCTGTTCCTTTTCTTGCAATCCTTTGTTATTTCAATAAGCGGTATGCCCATGCTGCGCAAATAAAATGATGAAATTTCATGAAATGATATATATTCTATTTTCTGCAGACATCTGCTTTCTCACGAGTAAACACCATGGATGTTGCACAAGTTTAGAGAATCTGGAAAACAGGTCCAAATGGAGATGGTATAGGTGGAGCGCAAACCTCAGGGATATGATTGATTTGCATGAAATGCTCCATGTCTCAAGGTCACACCAATTTTTCAAAAACATTAGGCGCACATTCATAAATTCCCATATTGCAAATGACTCCAGACCAGATCTGTGACAATACTGGCATGAAGTCTGCCATAACGAGTGTGCTTCCTACCTGGAATCACTATCTGGGTTCCCATTTCTACATACATTTATGCTCTTGTCAGAGACTGACAACAAATGACACTTTTCCACATAGCGGTGCTGTTCAGTTACGCCACCTTACCCTGAATCCATGGCGCATTTCCCCTGATAACTGTGCCACTAATGTGAGCAGGGTTGTTACGAAAGGGTCATTCGTGCTTGTTTGAAGCACAACGTCATTCCTCATTGCTTCATCAAGCTGCTGTTGAATTTAATCATCGTCCATAATAGAGAGGAAAGTGTGTACCTCATTAGCTGCACAGTTAAGCCAATGCTTTTATTTATTTATTTATTTGTTGTTCAAACAAAAGAACAAATAGAAACCTTCGAAATTTGTTGTGAATAGTTTTAAAAATCCTGGTGTTTTTAGTGTGTGGAGTCCTTTTTTGGACAAAGTGATGATTCAGATGATTCTTTCTGACAAATCAGTGGTCTGTAGAGTTTCAGGCTCTACCTTACCAACACGGTGTGGTTTGCTTGGAACCTCGATGGAGGTGGATTGAAAAAACAGCAAACCTGGCTCGGTTTCTTTATGTACCATCCACAACTTTTGCTGATGAAAAATCAAAAAGTAATGATTACATGTGAACCACAACTTCACTGCACAGTTGAAAAGAGCCAATAGTGAGCACAGAGGTTAGAACAACAACTTGGTATATATACAGAAAGTGAATGTAACTGAATGGAGCTAAAGTAGCATCCAACAGGCAATTCTCACAAATGAGCAGAAATGTTTGGCCGAACGCATGATCGTTGATGGCGGTAGAGATGAACAGCCGTAGTGCCGCATAAGTGTTGTTGAATGTGCATTGGCAGCCTGATGCAGTTAAATGCATTGCCTCAGTTAGACATGGTGCTTTCTGTTCCCTGACTACTTCCTACGAAAAATTTATTCAGTCTGATCTTCTGGCCAGTTGGCTGCATGCTGGCTAATACCTTATACATTCTTAAGAAAAGGGGGATATAAAGGAGGTCACTATATGGAATCCTTTGCAGTTCATTAAGGCACCCTCTATCATAGGGGTGAAAAAAATGAACGCTCCCAGAGTAGAACAGTCTGACCAATACAATACATTCGTGGAGCTCAGTGCTAGAAGTACTTAAGTCGCATTTTCACACACCTTGAAGTAAGGGTGGGAAAACATCTTTTATAGTTACCTAAGTCGATTTTCTCAATTTTCTCTAATTGGACATTTTGTGACTTAAGTACATTTTGCACTGGGGTCTTCAACTGCACTTGATAGGCTTGCTTTATGGATACTGAGGAGTTGTCAAATCTCCTGCATCTGTCTCTAAGTTTTGCGGGTTTTTTTTCCTTTTTTCCTCGTCCGCTTGCTCTCAATTAATTGTTTTATTAATTGATTCACGGTCTTGTTTCATTCTGTGCCCTCATATTTTCAAGCTATACCCCCGCCTCACCTGTTCCCTGTTCTGTCCCTGTTTCCCGTGTATGTTACTTGCCAAGTTTCGTTGTTCGTTGCCAGATTGTCTTTGTGCCTGCCTCATGCTCCTCATTGCTTTCTCGCTTTTTGAGTTTCTGGCTCCTTGTCCCTGCATTCTAATTCCTGGCTTCCTCCTTGTTTTGTTCCAGTTCCTCAATTCATTGTTGATATTCCTGCTCAAGGCTCCACCATTACCCTCCTCGCCTGCCGCATTCCCTTTTTGACTACCTTCCTGGTATTGAACTTGGCTTGCCTTATCGACTGCATCCTGCATGCTCAGCAGTTACGTGTACAGAGTGCTTTGGCCCTTGCCTACCCCCAGACTACGATCTGCCTAGTCTGTATTGCACTGTTTGCAATGGATCTGAACTGTTAGCTTCCTTCATAAAAGCCTTGTTATTTTCACTCCTTGCTCCGTTTCTGATTCCTTCTGTTCTTCACTACTTAACAGAAGCCTACGAGAGTCACTGAAATTAAAAAATGCCTGAAATACATTACAACTGGAGAACTGTGCTTTAATTAGATAGGCAAGAGTCAGGTGTTGTGACCATAGAATTTCCACAGAAAAAATAATTTAGCAGTAATACAAAGGCCTTAAACTTCAAGCCATTCTGACCCTGATGGGACAACCTGGCTCGCAAACCTTGATTGAGACATACTGTGGCCTCAAAAATCCAAGCCCTCCAGCTTCAGTTAGGGACACAAACTACCAGTGCCAAATTGATGACCTCTAAATGTGGCACCTCAAACATTATAGTACATGCCATTCCATGGCAGAGTGAGTAGTGAGTGACAAATATTTGCTTCTGCGCATCAAACGTACATCACAGATCGGATATTGGACTGATGTCATTGAGTCACGTTCCGATCCAGATTCCATTGGTAATTAATTATAAAAATGTAATGTTGCAATTAGTTTAATCTGGTTATTATTTGTTGCCAAGAATTCTATGAGGTTAGCCTAATCCATACTGAAAGCCTTTTTAGAAGTGTTTTAGACATGTATCACTACCACATCCCAGGGAACAGATGCACTTCCATTTTATTAAATGAATCAATCCACCCTGATCCTGAGAGAAGTTCGCCTCATGCAGATACCCCGCGTTTTTAATGATTCCAGTCGATTTTGTCGCGTATAGTACACAGACAGCTATTTAAATCATACAAATATCGATCAGAATGGCGAAAGGTATCCTTTTGTAGTCTCTTAGTTTCAGCAATTTTAATTAGGTTAGAGCCATCTCCAGTTGAGCAGTTAAGTTGCTTTTTTCATAAACTGAATTACATGTTATCAAAACATTATATGAAAGAATGACACAGCCAAGACATTCAACAAAACACTATCATACTTGTCATTCTTTTTTTTTTTTCAAGAAATGGCAAAAGATATCCACTTGTAATTTGTTATTTTCTATGACAGCAGCCAGGTAAATCTAGTTTCTTCCTTGGCAATAGTAAACCATGGATGTGTGCTTCAAGCAGTTCTTGACAACAATTCTCCCCAGACACAATAGATAAGGGTAAAACATTGCAAATCTGACAACCTTACAGTTGTTGCTGCTGCATAGCTATAGCCCTACTTGGTTTGTTTTGATCAGATGAAGTTCATGCCTTTTGAATAAATATGTTTGTTCGGCGTGAGACCAGAAGTTACATAACTCTGTGAAAACAAATGGCTGTCTCAATCAGTGATTGACTTTTCCTTATTGCCGTCTGTCATTGTATGTGAGAATATTTCTGCTAAACAACCAAAAATGTCGAAAAGCTGTTGTGCGAGTGGGTGTCACAATTACATACCTTTTTTGTTGTTTTTTGGTGCAATGTGCTGCAGACTCCTATCCTGCACTCACCCTTGCTCCAGACTTTTTCCAAATTCCTCTACTTTATTATTCTCAGCTCACCCATTTTTAGCATACTGTAAAGATGTTAATGGGCTACTCCTAATAGAACCTAGCTAGAACCCAGTTTTTTCACAACATTGGCAGGTGATAGCTTATCAGACCATGTCTAGGTCACTCACAAGCTAGCCATCCATCTACCCGGTAGTAATGAAACTCACATTAGCTAATAATACAACATTTGCTCATGTAATTAAATAATAAATTGTAAAAAGTTTTATCATTATAAGTTTCCGATGTATTAGCCCCAAAATAGATATATTCTAATCAAACTTTGTATTAATCTTCTCAAATGTGTGTAATTTAACAATACTCGCATTGTACCCACGATTGTTGGAAATTAAACGATAATTAAAAGCCCGAAGTGGAGTCAAAAATCAATTGTCAGAAATTGGAATTCTTTTTTCGCAATCACGTGTTTAAAATCAGTGACGTCGCTTATCGCCGCCATGTTGGTTGATATGCAAAGCATACAATGCATTTAACTTACAGCAACAGTCTACTCAGACAGCACAGTTATGTAGCGCCGATGTAGGCACAACGTTGCGTGGAAATAGTTTAACTTTTGCTAAGTTATTTTGGAGACATCGCTTCTGTCTGGCCGATTTTTTCCCCACTGTAAATGCGATGTTAATCAGCAACCTCCTAATATTTATCCTGCTGCATCACAATGGCTCCAGGACTCTTCGTCCCCAGACTTTTCATCCCTGAATTTTTCGTCCTCGAACTTTTCGTCCCCTAGGAATTTTCGTCCCCGGACTCTTCATCCCCGGACTTTTCGTCTCAATGAAATTTTCGTCCCCAGACTCTTCGTCCTTGGATGGTTCATCCCCAATAATGCTTTGCCCTCTTTCTGTATTATAACACTATCCCTAACCCTAACCTTAACCCATACCTGTCAACTCTCCTGTATTTCCCGTAAGTTTTAGTGACATATTCACGTTCCCGTGCCGTAGTCAGCAATTATTCAATGAATGCATATTTAAAAGATTCTCAAGCAGGATTGAAGTCTTTGTGCATGCAGGTTTATCAGCTTCACTTGCATTTAGGTGGATTTCGCCACTAGGAATATGGAAACTGATTTTGACTCCAGACTTCTCGCGCTTTTTATTACTCAAGGGTTGGAAGAAATGGAATTGCATAATTAATTAATTAATTAATTATGCAATTCAAAATATAAACTTTATATTCAAAATATAAACTTCGCGAAACGAATTTTTTGTGCGACAGATTACATTCAAAGTCACAGCAAAGACGCGAATGCACACGTTATTGGCGCGTTAAGCCGCTTTCACACCGGACGCGAAATGAATTTTTCGCGCGACAGATTACATTCAAAGTCAATGCAAAGATGCGAATACACGCATTATGGGCGCATTAAACCACTTTCACACCGGACGCGAAATGAATTTTTCACGCGAGAGATTACAATCAAAGTCAATGCAAAGATGCGAATACACGCGTTATGGGCACGTTTAGCCACTTTCATACCGGACACAAAATGAATTTTTCGCGTGACCGATTACATTCAAAGTAAATGCAAAGGCAATGGGCTCTAAATTCGTTGACCAGGCGCAGGCGCGGTGCAGACGCGGCCAATGGGGGGAGCGCCGCGCCAACGGGGTGTATCCAGGCGTATTTTGCAATTTCGTGCCCGGCGCAGCCCGGCGCAAGTACTCCTCTGTCCCGCCTCTGTCCCTCCTGCCAGCGCAAGTGGCAAAGAGGGAGGAGAGAAGGCGTGAATGGGTTTAACACAGCCAAGTCAAATCTTCACCAATCAAATGAGCTCCTCTCCTCACCTTTAAGATGTTGGAATAAAGAAGCCTCTGTCCTATATCTGCATGATGCGTTAAAGTTGCATTTTACTTTGCTGCTTCAGGCATGTTTTCTGTACTGCTTACGTCTATATTAAGCATTACGAATATGAATTAACTGGCTAGCTAGGGCATTCGCGAATTATTACCATTAGCGAACTTGAATGGAATTTCAAAACGAAACTACGTCAGACCATTCAAACTTATGAAGTTGGAATGAAATACAACGGTTGCTCATTTATTTCTTCTGCCTGCATCATTGGGACACAGAAACGATGGATAGTGTGTTCCTATTATTACACCCTGTTGCTGCTTAAAATTTTGGGATTAACATGCATGGACAACAATGCAAGATACGCTACACATTTATTTTCAATATGTGATCTTAACTCACTTAGGTTTTATAACAGAAGTTCAAATCTTTGACATAACATAGAAAACACATATTTAGAAAAAGTCATGGACGGATGGACTCATATCTTTTACTGACATGAAATACCATGCATTACTAACATCAGTGCCGCGGTTCAAGTGTTAAAGACAGACCTGTGCAGCCAGGTGGTCTCTCCTCTCCCGTGCGCGCTGCTGCTCTCCCTGCTGCTACGGCACATGCAGTTCGGCCTCTCTCTGTCTCAAGTCCTGTAATGTCTCCTGCGTGAGGTCAAAGTGACATCCATGGCGTACAGCTATGTTGTCTAGCACGCAACATGCCACAGAGAATGCACTGACACTCTGAGGGCTGTCAGGTCGAGTTTCCATTACGCGTGCCAACCGCCTTTGATCTGACATCAGGACAATCGATATAGATACTATAATTTATGCGCTGATTCAGATAGTTACATTAAGTAGTCGTTGCTGTAATTATTTATTGCATTGAAATGTGCCTGATATTCTGGAAACCTGCCTGTGAGGTTTTGGTGACGTGTGCGCACTGTGCGTCGGTCAGCCAAATTACCACTGCACAGAAAGTAAACCAGGTTGGAGCTGGCGAGCTTTCTGCGCAGTTTCGGCGGAGACTTTTACTACGAAATTGTCACTGCGTCTTGATGAATATGTGACACCTCCCCCTACTAGGCACACGTCCCCCCATCTCGGCACACGTCCGTCTACCAAGTGGCTGCGCACAGTGTTGCACCGCACAAAATTACCACTGCCCAGGCTGCACCGGACGAAATTACCACTGTGTGGGCTGCGCCACGCTACGCCACGCTGCGCCACCCTGCGCTGCGCCAAGAAATTAGAGCTCAATGAATGTAATCTGACTTTGAATGTAATCTGTCGCACAAAAAATTTGTTTCGCGTCCGGTGTGAAAGCAGCTTATCGCGCCCATTTTCCGCGAGCAAACGCTGGTCATTCTGACGCAATAAGTAAACCATTACCACAAGCAATTTCCGAAAAGGCTGTTTAGACTGGAGCTTTCGCCCCTCCGTCATATACCAGCGCAGAAGCTGTTCGTTACTCCATGCTAACGACAAACCACAGTTATGCACACAAACCAGCAGGTCCTTATAATACACACCTAAGCAGTCCATAAGTTCTTGGTCCACTTTTTGCTGCTCCTCGCTGTCCATGATTTCCTCTAAACTCAGACCCACCGGATTTCTATGGTCTCCGGTCAACACTTGGGTATGTCGACCCATTCTACAAATGTGTCTGTATGGGGTGGATTCTAGCGTTCCCTCAATCCTAGCTATAGAGTAGAAACACCGATGTATCACCGGGGCCATAGCGGAAGAGCCACCCAAACGAGGTGTTTCAGGCAGAGACTACAATGGACTACAAATGGGTTTTTTGAGGATGGCAATTTGAGCTAAATATGGACCCTTTTTTGGACTTTGAATGATCAGGAGTACTCTAGGGGAGTCCAAGATCAAAATATAAACTTGGAAATGTAGCATAATAGGTCCCCTTTAAAGGTTTGATATTTATTTGTCAATCTCCACCCAACATTCCTCCCACTTTTGAAAATGTAACACAGTTAAGAGCCGATCTCCCTCCCTGATACCAACGTCACTGCGACATGGGGTGCTTTGTTTCTTTGTAGCATTATGACCACAGCCATAAACAATAAATAAAACGGGCATTATTTCGGCAAGATAGCGTAAGCCATATACGTTGACTTGGGGTCAAGAACACTTGCATATACTCCAACAGGGCAGAACACTAATTTGCATATTGTTGTGGCGTATATTGAAAATGAAAAATTGGATCAGAACTGAAAACAAGTGGATCGGTGCCTCCATAGTAATGATTAGTGCTGTACATAGTCTGTTGTGGTTTATTTGAGATTAATTTGTATTCTCCTACTAAACCTCACAGGTGGAACTCGTTCCGTTTCTTCTGCGCATGAAGGAATAGACGAACATGTTCTCACTCAATGGCAGGCACCACACCGCTTTCACAGTGTTCTCTTCAATAAATGAGTGAAGGTGCCTCCAGCAAAACACGTCACTATAAAATACAAAAGCCATATCTTCTATGCTTCATATCATGGCAGCTGCCCTCATGAAAACATACACCTTGTTACAGCTGCTTTGAAGAAATCAGGAGGTTTGTAGATAAGATATGCACACAATAAAGCAAGCTTTTCTCAATCTGTATGATATGACAGACCATAGCCTGAGGCATGCTTGTTAAAAATGTATACCCCTGAACAAAGCTCCTCATGAGTTTCAAAAGTAATTGAACCCCAGCTTTACGCTTGTAGAGATTCACAGACTCCCTGTGAAAATACAGAGGAATGCTGACAAGCTACAGGAGAAAATTAATTCATGATGATCATTTTTTATAAATTAATATTTTCCATTTGCCCTTTGTTAGCATGGTATGTTCTCTCTGAAATATACTTGGATGAATTAAAAAAAAAAAAAAACTAGGGCCTCGTTTTTTGCCATCACAACAGCCTGCATTCTTCATGGCACATACTGGAGATATTCCATTGAGATTCTGATCCTTTCTGACTGGATACTATTGCACAGTTTCTCCATATTTTTCAGCAAGACATTCATACAGCATCTTCTCATTATATCTCTTCCCCATGAATCTTTCTTGCATTGAGATCTGGATCTTCGCAGTCCATAGAGGTAAGCTGATGGCATTGTGAGGTTTGTGGACCAAACTTGATAAGATGTGTAATTTTCAACTGTGAAGTTTCGAAGAGAATATGCCCACTGAAGCCTCATCTACAAGCCAGCAGACAGGAGTGGAGACTGTTGTGATCTTTTGCTCAACTGCTTCCAAGTTTTGTATTTTCAGAGATGCTGTATTTTTCCTGCACATCACTTTGGTAAATAGTTGTTTTGAGAGAAATGGTTACCAATCTGATGGCTTGAACTGGTTTACATATTTTTCTCAAGTCTCTCTCATTATCAAGGAGTTTTCAACCATAGAACTACACACAATGGATTCCTGTTTATCACACCATATTCTGTAAAAACTAAACTCAGTAGTGTAGTGCATAAAAATCCCTGGGGGCAGCTGTATTTCTCAGATGCTGGAACCGTCACATCTGGCATTATTCATATGATGGTCATAGTTAATTA
Organism: Gymnothorax javanicus; assembly: GCA_029692085.1. Lineage (NCBI taxonomy): Eukaryota > Metazoa > Chordata > Actinopteri > Anguilliformes > Muraenidae > Gymnothorax > Gymnothorax javanicus. The sequence goes on from CM056198.1 coordinate 33,940,342, forward strand.
ATATTATGCATATTGGCCATCACTCAAAAAATACACCCATTCCCTGTGCTTGTTGGCTGCCTGGAGGCCCTCACATTCTTTGTGTTTAAAAGCAGATTTACAGCCCCAATTCCAAAAAAGTTGGCACATCATGAAAAATATAAATGAAATCAACAAGGACTGATTTGAAAAGCAAACACCCCCACAACATATATCAGCACAAAAACATATGATAATGATGCACATGATGAAGGTGACTCGTTAACACGTAGTTCTTTTCATCTAAATAGGATTCCTCAGACTCCCATAAATATGATCTTAAATTTGCATGAACTGTCCAATGTGCCAAAGTTTTATGTGATGTGGTCATATTTAAATTCAGAAAATTGCCAGTTGAGATACAATGGACAATGCAGCCATATCAGCACTGGAGCATGCCAAACGTGAAATCGCTGGAATGTAATTTAATGATTTTCATTCAACTGCAATTCTGTAAAAGTAGGCACATCAAGAAAAATGCAAATAAAATCAAAAAGAGAGACTCGAAAAGTCCATTAATCTGCTACCAAAATAGAACGACACATTATTTGATGTTGTAATTTAAAATTCAATTGCTGATTTAAAATATACCACAGAATGACTGGAACAGAGTCCAGAAAAGTTGGCACAGTTGACTGTTCACCACTGTCCAACATCATCTGGTTTTTAAATCTCACTCATGAAGCATCTGGGGATTGAGGGCATCAGGTGGTCAAGTTTAGCAAGTGGAGTTTTCCCCATTCCTCCATTATGCCGATTTCAACACTGGAATTTTATGGTGACAGCGTTGTAGCTGGTTTTACCTCATAATGCACCATATGTTCTCATTCAGAGACAGATCAGGACTGCAGGCTGGCAAATCAAGCATATGCACTCACAACAACCATGCATGTGTTTTCCCAGCAGAATGTGGTTTGGCTTTGTCTTGCTGGAAGATGCAGGTACATCCCTGGAACAGAAGATGTCTAGATGGCAGCATATTTTGCTTCAAAATTTGTGCATAACTTTATGCATTAATGGTGCCCTTGTGCAAGTCACCCATGCCATGTGCACTTACACAGCCTCATGCCATTACAGATGCTGGCTTTTGACGCTGAGAACAGCTTGAGGGGCTTTTTTTATTTTTATTTTTTTCCAAAAACCAAATGAAATGTTAACTTGTCGGACCACAAAACATGTTTCCACTATACTACTGTCTATCTCAGATGGCACCAAGCCCAGAGAAGTTGGCATTGCTTTTTGAAAAAGTATGATGTATGCCTACAGTGTCTGTGGATGTAGCTGCTAAATGGGTTGACTGACAAAGGTTTGCCAAAGCAATTTCGATGTTGTGACGTTCATGTTGCGATATCCATTGCGGTCACACGACAGTTTTTTTCAGACAGTGACGTCAGACGAGATGTCTTCAAGGAATGTTGTTCCTGAAGTGATGGGACTTATGCATCTGTCCACAAATTGGTAAGCATCAACCCATCTTTAGTCTTTTTGCAGACTCACTTCATAGTATAACACTTGTTTATTATCCCCTTATTATCTTCGCAACTCTTTGCATCATTTTTAGCCATCATTTTCCCCAGCGGCACCTTTTTTGTAGCTGCAAATAGATGTGAAATAAATGTATATTTTCAATAAACAATTGAATTCACAAGTTAAGGCATCAAGTAATGTGTTATTGTTGTGTTTTCAATATAGCAGAGGGTGAATGGACTTTTTAAATTGCTCCATTTGGATTTTATTCGTATTTTCCATTATGTGCCAACTTTTTTAGAATTGGGGTTGTATACAGTTCATTTCATGTGGCTGAAAACAGCACAGTAGATGATATTACAGACCACTCCACAGCAAAATGCTGTTTTGTCTCCATTCCTCTTAATTTGCAGGTTTTTTTAAATGAACTGTGATCAGAATATTTGGTTCCAGAGAACTCCCCTACTGTGATCTCCTTTCTAAGATGGCTGTGAAGAATTATTTATTTATTTAATTTCATTTTTCTTTTTACTTTGCCAGTCTGCTATAAGAAAACAGGGCAAATAAAGCCTGGAGTAGGTGATTAATGAGAGGGAAAGCACCTTAATTTCTTACACTTACCTGCCACAGATGTCCCATCAAATTAAATTACAAAGGTAGCAATAACACAACACAGCTGTGAAAATAAGGTCTCAAACTGGCTGCTGCTTGATTTGGAATTAAATTTCTGTCCTAGTAGTGTGTAGAATTCAAGCATACAGCAAAAATTTCAAGTCCAAGCCTCTCATTTGAAATACAGGAAGGATCCATGTACAAAAAATAGCCAGTATAGTCAACAGCTAAGATCATTTAAGTGGAAATGTAACATCTGAAAAGACATACAATCATATATTCAAATGGTTATTGTTACACGGACTTCTAGGAGAACAAAAAAGAATCAGTATTTATATGTTAAACTCAATGGATAACATTTTTAGCCTTTATTTATCGAAGGAAGTTCAATTTAGAACAAGTTTCTTTTTTCTATGAATGCCTTGGGAGAAATGCCAGAAAGAACAGTTGCCAGTAGGAAGAGTGACTGAGATAAACAGGGGCTCAGAGGCCCAATGGCGGCGTTCTTCCCAGCCTCATCACTTCCGATGCAAGCCAGAATCCCAAGCCCTATGAGAAGCTCAAACCGTCAACTCTACAAATGCTAGTTAAACAACCTACTACTAGGCTACCCTACCACCCTATGTCCCCAATGTTATATCCTCTTTGATATCACATTCTCTGCAATATTTGGAGTGATCTAATAAACTATATGTGCTGTGTGATGGCCCTGTCAGGACTTCTGTCAGTTTGGGTGCAACTTCCAAAAGTTTAGGTGGAAGTAGAATGGAGACACATGCAACAATTGGTTGGAGGGTTTCAGCAGGCTGCTTTTCAGTGACATGCATGGCGTTCCTTCAGGATATACAATGCCACTCATTTTCTAACTGCTAAATAAGCAAGTTAAGTGCCTCCGTTCTTCACGAATTCCCTGCAAGCGCAATTAAATTAGGTATGTTTGGTGAATGCATTTGGTCTGATCATGCATAAAACTTGATAGGAATGCTTTGTATTGTATTGTTACTTCTTTTTAGGTTCACCCATCTCTAGATGCATGTACTGTGTGAGTAATTGTTATGCTTACATACCTTTGAACTTTACTTGAGAAACATTCATAGATATGTGCAATCTGGAAACAAAATGATAATGTGGATTCCCTCCATGAGTTCACAAGTCATCAGAAATAACTTTTTTAAATGCAGTGTTATAAATCTAAAACCCAAAACCTGTTTGTGCTAATCCAAAACAAGACTGTGCTGTAACTAAGAAAATATCCATTGCAATGAATATCTGGTAAGTATTAGACAGTAATCGATAACATAAGTGATTTGACATATCAATGACGAAATTTGGTCATCTGTGTAAGGAGCAGGGGCCAAAATTAGGCTACCAATCAAATTTGTTTCGGACAACTCTAATTGGATGGCCCGTCTGTCAGTCAAACTGCCAAATCAACTTGTACGCTGCTCTGCACGTGCATTCCAATGTGCACGCACTTTGGCTGTAGCTACATAGCCAGCAATAGCTAGAAAGCTAGGCATTTGGACGGAGTCATGGCGCAGCCGAACAAGCAGCCAGTTTTCCAACCTCCAACTGCACCCAGCGGTCAACCACCAGCTAAAAGACAAAAACCTTCATTGAAAGTTTGCAAGAGATAGACAAGAATATGTAAAAATTGCAAATGCAACTCGAGTATCCTTTGGCAGAGAAGCATTCGACCGCTGGAGAGAACTGAAGACTCTGAAAGGTTTTAAAACTGACACTCGTAGCGGAGTTTCTCTTAGACTGGTAAGCTAGCTTCTTGTCTCTCTTTCTGTGTGAATGCTGTACATAGACAGAAAGTGTAGTCTATACACATTGAGTAGTAAGATCTAGGCTACTTTTGGTGTTAGCCAAGTAATGTTAGCTACAAGCCTAGTAATGGGTAGCTAATGTTTGCTTGTTGTTGTATGCCTAGAGACTGGCACTAGCCTAGGAAACTTGTGTGTAGGCTATAATGGCCTGGTTATGCTGTGAATCCAGTGTTGAAAGATACAGGTGTTGTTGTTGGTGGCTTTGTGTGATGCCATCGATATCCACCGCTGCTAATGCTGTCTGTGTTGTAATGTTGTCTCCGGCCGCACTAGTCAGCTGTTTGTGGTGAAATGAAGCACACACACAAACTGAGTGGTGGGGGCGTGGTTTGGGTGATTCCTGGTTGGACGGAGGGGGTGGGTGTTTATCAGTTGTCCAGCCGCCTGGGATGGTACCTTTAAGTTTCTCTTAGATGGGGCGGCATGGCTCAGGAGATAGAGCGGGTGGTCTAGGAATCAGAAGGTTCCTGGTTCGATCCCCGGCTCTTCTAGAAAACGTGTCGAAGTGTCCTTGAGTGTCGAAGTGTCAGTGTCCACTGAACCCCACTCTGCTCCTGATGTGCAGGTTGGCGCCTTGCATGGCAGCCTCTGCCATCAGGCTGAATCATCGGCATAACTGCAAAGTGCTTTGGGGTCATGTCGTGTGACTAGAAAGCGCTATATAAATGCAGTCTATTTACCATTTACACAGAGAGCCAGAAGTGTTCCTGAATTAGATGCCTTTTTGTAAAACATCTTTACAGTTCAAAATCAGTTCAATGTGACCTTTGAATTAAGTATAATTTTATATAGGTACAAGTTGTTACGTGACATAATTGCATGAGAACGTGCTAAATAATTAATCAACAAATACATGTCTACATTAGTAAAATTATCATGAGATATATAAATCATAGTTTTCAAAATTTACACATGTATTAGCCACAACTGACTTTTTCACCACCTCTGTATTTGGGATAGGGTAGGATTTTGACTCTTAGTCAGAAGTGACTTCTGGCTCAGTTTGACTGTGTAGGCCTGTGTAGGAGAGGACAGTGAATTGAATCATCATCTAGTCATTCCCTCAATCCCTCTTAATGTGCATTAATTATTTGTTCAACTTAATTGGCTCCTATCTTTTGTACATCCAAGATGCCAGGAGCAATATTAAAAAAAATGGTATCAGCTGGAAATATGGTATCTATTTTGCTATCCAAGCTCTGGAGAGACAAAAAGAGAGAGAAGGGACTGAGAGAGAGAGCAAGAGAGAGAGAGAGAGAGAGAGAGAGCTAAATCAACACCTTTGCAGTGACACAGGCCTGATTTGAGTGTGAAGTGTCACATAAGGTAGGTACAACAATAAAGCAGCCCTCATTTGCGGTCGTGTCACAGGGGTGGGAGAGCACCTGCTGGTCCTTAATTAGGGCGGAGAATGGGGTGGGCAGAAAAGGGGGAGGTGAGAACTCAAAACTAACTTTCTTTTAGTGTCTACTGTTGGCATAAACTAATCCTTTGTTCCCCTGAGTTCACTGAGTTTTATTTTTGTATTTGTTTTTTGTGGTTTTTAAATATACTACTGTTGCCTCTATCATGCTTTAATTTCATCCAGTACTTTCCTTTTTAAAGACAAAAGGTAACATTTAACAGGCTGAATACTGCCTTTTTGAATCAACGTGCCCCCTTTTGAGTATGTGGGTAGCCGAATGCATTTATAGACCTGTGGGTCCTAATCTGATGTAAAACTACAACGTAAATCAAAATATATGAGCGCATTTTTGGTTCACAATAAGAGAGATTCTAGCATTAGTAATCAATAATCTGTACGGACCCCGCAACATGGAAAACAGAATAGTGAAAAATCTCCATAATATGACATATATTTGAGCAAACAAATTTTAAAGGAGCAGGATTATCAATTTAATTGAAGTTCAAAACGCGAGGCTGCATGGAAGGACGTTGATGGTAAGGAATGGATAATTGACAGATTAATTTATTGACAGGCCTCTAATTTTAATTCATTTTGACACTATTTTTGGTACTTCAAAGCAAAAGTAAAGTAATTTTGTGGGACGTGGAGGGAAACGTTTTTGCATTAAAATACAACCCCAATTCCAAAAAAAGTTGGGATGCTGTGTAAATTGTAAATAAAAACAGAATGCAATGATTTGGAAATCTTATAAACCCTGAATTTTATTCAAAATAGAATAATTTTAAAGAGAATTTAATTTCTGCGCTCGTGAAACTGCACGGATTTGCGTAAATTGGTTTGCGAGGCTCATTTAAGCCATAAGCCACGAGAATCCGTTCTCTACTATTTTGAATATTGTCATGGCTGAAGGGCATTAGGCAGGATGCACAGCTGAGTGACATTTCTAAGGAAGGCGAAAATAAATGCTGTGAAGTCAGCGAAAGTTTTGGATTTTTTGCATCTATTGTATTGCCATCATTACATTGCCATATCAATTTTATAAATGTAGGCACTAGGCATTCACTTTCTTTATCAATTCTTATTATAGGTCATGCTTTGGTCTTGGTCATTCGGGCAATAAATTGTTTGTCAGTAAGGCGAACTTAAACACGAACAGCTTGAGAGCAATCGAGCGGTAAAGCGTGAGGTTACAGAAAGCCCTCTGAACACCTGATGGCACGCCGCTGACCGAGAGGCTACTGAGCCGGAGGAACGTCTTGCAGTCTGTCTGAGGTAGGCAAGTTGTTAAAACATGATTGGTTGATGCCTTTGCTCGCAGGGCGAATGTTCGCAAAAATCGAACTTGATCCGAAAAATGAAAGGTTTGCATTTTCGCAAATAATTCGCACGAAAAAAACCCGCATCCGGTGTGTCATGGCCTTTATTCTCTGCGTATGTATATTCTAACTCTGTATTTAGTGCTGCTTATTATTCATGTCAGTTTTTCTTAATGGGAATGTTTACCCGTTTGTTTGTATTGCCTTGTGTCTGTGCCTACCTGCTGTGCAGCAGGTTTATTAAACAACCAAGTCCATCCTTGCACCTGAGTCCAGTCCTCAACTGCCTGTTCTCCATGCACCTCATCGGTGTGCGAGCAGAGACCCTTACACTCTCTTCTTTTAACAGCAGTCTGTAAATGTCTGGGAAGTGAGGAGACCAATTGCTGAAGTTTTGGGAGAGGAATGTTGTCAGATGTTTGTAGGATTCTAGATGCTCAACAGTCCGAGGTCTTCGCTGTATTTTTCGCGCCAAATGTTTTCTGTTAGTGAATGGTCTGGACTACAGGTAGGCCAGTTCAGCACTCAGACTCTTCCACTGCAAAGCCATGCTGTTGTGATGGATGCAGTATGTGGATTGGCATCGTTTTGCTGAAAAAAGCAAGGCCCTCCCTGAAAGACGTTGTCTGGGTGGGAGCATATGTTGTTGTGAAACCAGTATATACTTTTCTGCAGTGATAATGCCTTTCCAGATGTGGAGGCTCCCCACACCATAGGCATTATTGCAACCCGATACCATCAGAGATGTAGGCTTTTGAACTGTGTGCTGATAACAAGCTGGATTACATGCTTCTCCTCTCAGTCCCTCACAATCTGTATTTCCAGAAGACTCAGCTTCTTCTCTGGGATGCTCTCTTTACTCCCCTCATTTAACTGACCTGTTGCCAACTGACCTAATTAGGATGTTCCACTAGGTGCATATTATATATATATATATATATACTGGACAAAGAAAGTTAGGGATCACTCTGATTTTTAATATTGAAATATGATATGGAACATAATTTGAACTATCAAATATTTCAAGTTCGAAAATTGGGGTGATCCCTAATTTTCTTTGTCCAGTATATATATATATATATAATTTTTTTTTTTTTTTGACATCATACAACTTTTCCAGTCTTTTTTTGGCCACTTTCCCAACTTTTTTGAAATGAGTCACTGGCATCAAATTCAAAATCATCTGATATTTTTAAAAAAAACCAACTTTCTCAGTGTCAACATTTGATGTAGTGCATAAACAATACTTTCAACTGAATGTGGGGTTTAAATCATTTGCTCATCATTGCATTCTTTTTTATTTGGCATCCCAACTTTTTGGTAAACGGGGTTGTAAAAGCTTTGCTGGTAAAGACATTTTCTTGATTGCTCTGATATTTTATCTGTGTCCATCTAGGGGAAAAATCTGTTTAAAAAGGGAAACATCCCACTTGTTTAGACAGCTGTGGTTAAGCAGCATTCCTCAATAAAAGTCTATTCCATTGACTGGCACACCGCAAATCTAGAACAGCATTCAGGGTCAAACAAGCCACTCTGTCCGTAAGGCAAAGGAGTTCTATTACAAAAGTATATATCTACAGTGCCCTCCAGAATTATTGGCTCCGTTCATCAAAAATTACCAAAAAGAGATGCAAAAAGTTTTACTTTTTATGCATGTGATCTTTCACTCAATTTTAACAAATCTCATAATTGAAATAGGCTGACAAAATTGACAGACACATTAAACGCATATCATGAAACATATTTCTCAAAAATGAGTGCCATAATTACTGGCATCCCTTCATTTTAAGTCCCTGTGGAGTAAAATTTGACGTTTCAGTATTTTTATCACATTTGCATTGTACATCACCAATTCACTTGTATCTATAATGACAAAAGTCAGCTTTGTAGATATTCTAAATTACATTTTAATGTTTTCCATTTCCTGGAAAACAATTGAAAAATGTTGATCACTCATCTTGCTTTCGAGGGCATATACTACTTTTGCATCCGATGAAAATGCTACCTAGAATTTATATGTCCCTTCCCCATGGCTATAAATTCTGCCATTTACTGACCAGTGTGCTTAGAACCTATAAACTAAACAGCAGCCATCTGATGGTGTCATGTTTGTGGTAGTGAAAACTCCTGTAATTTATTCCCTTTTCCTCTTAACACTTTGTAAAGTTCCGATGAAACAGCTTGTAGGTTGTGGATGTGAGCAGTGGCATGTCAAATTCACTGCCACTGTTTTCCAATGTAATCTTTGTCATAGCGCTGAAGCTTAGTGTGTGCTCACTGCTTTGCTCCAGCAACTGGCAAAAAAACAGAACTATTTTGAAGTTTTGCTCTTGATGAATGAAGTTGGTTTATTTACACTGGAGGGGCATAAAAATGGCAGTCCCAGATGTCAATCAAATCAGCAATCAGCAATGTTAGGAATATGAATATAATCACAAGGTAATGTAGAGCTCTCCTGTAAACAAACTTTCTCATTTTGGCAACTTCCTGACAACTTTGCAGCAATAATTTTTTTTTTTTTTTTTCCCTTATTTTAAATATTTTGATGAATGGATTTGCCAGTTAGCCTGGAATCCATACTGATCAAGTGCTGGTCGCTCCCAACGGTCACTGACTTATCAGTCTGGCCTCAGTCGTATAGCCAGCGTTTAGCCCTTATGTCACTAATGAAGTGAATATATGAATATTCATGTTTTCTGCTCTTGGCGAGAACCACCAATCGAATATGAGTTTGCCGGCCAGCAACGGCATTCGTGAATGTTATTTGACATGAGCTTAAAAATTAGATTGTGGCTTGCTTGCGTTTACTCTTGGAGTGGTTGTTAGGTTTTGAACAGGATAATGTTTTGCCATATCTGCATTTTGTTTATTTCAGTGGGATTCCCCGGTTTAATAAAGGCTAAATTAAATAATACTTAAATTACATAACGTATTTCACGGTAATTGGCATGAGCTATAGCTCGAAGGGCATGATTGCATCAGCTAGATTAAAGTGATACTCCACCCAGAAACTATAATTTGTACATCAGTTACTCACCATTAGATGTCTTGAATGGACGAAGTTGTTCTTCACCTGGCGCAACTTTATGGCCACTGGAGAGTTTTGAAAAATTATCCAAATTCCTTTTTTGTTGGAAGCAAACGGGGTCACGCAGTAGCAATGGGAAAACTCCACAAAACGTCCGTTGACAAACTTTCAAACCATCGTACAACGCATCGTCCAGTATAATCAAGGTCAGCTTTGTCCACTCGTATCCTCAAACTCTAGAAACGCGGTTATTTTTCGCTAAAAATAATAAAATACCACAGTTATGCTTTAAGTAAGCTCACGCATTCAACGGAAGTCCCGCCTCCCGGCTCGTTCATTGCCCAGAGACTCTGCTGCCACTCAGATGAATACTCGTATTGAACACGAGCCGGGAGGCGGGACTTCCGTTGAATGCAGAACTGTGGTATTTTTATTTATTTTTAAGTCTGTCTAAAGGGGGGAGGGGAGCACCCTTGCGACTGTGAGCCAATCACAGATCTCGCATGGATTTTGTGCGAATATTTGAAAGTCAAACGCTGGCCTACCGACTGAGCCCAGACATACAAGCAAGTGACCGTTGGGAGCAACCAAAGCTTGATATGGATGGATTCCAGGCTATTGCCAGTGGCATGATATAATGGATGACAGTCATAAGAACAAAAAAGTGAGGATTTAGCAAAAATGGACAATAAGAGGGGCACAATGCAATAAAAAAATTAGGCCTGTTAACATTACCGTGTTAACGCCCGTGATTAATCTTGAAATCTTAATGCGTTAAAAAAATTATAACAGTTTAATCATATGACAAAGTTTGACCACAACTTCCTCCCGTATTCCTCCTGCTCGAATGTTTACGTTCCTGGGCTGAAAAGGTGAAGGGCGGGACAAATGCAGCCAGTAATGATGAGTGAGGAGAAAGACCCAGGTCTGCTTCACGGCAAATTTCAATTTAAAAAGCTGCCTAATGGAAGTCTGGATAAAACCAAAGTTGTGTGTACTTATTGTGGTGATGAATTGTCTTTCCATCGAAGCACAACGAGTCTAAAGTATCACCTTCGCGCAAAGCATATCTTTGCCAACGTTAGCAAAGACACTACCAACAACATGGGATCAAGCTGCGTTCGTCAAGCTACACTGGCAGAGTGCAACAGACTCGGACTCGTCAACAAAAAGACAAAAACGAGGTTAAATGATGCAATCGCCGAATGGGTTGCCAGAGACTGCAGACCCATCAACATCGTTGAAGATGAGGGGCTTCAGCATCTCATACAGATAGCCTCAGGTGACCCATTATATAGGACACCTTCAAGGGGAACTGTTGTCACAAGAATTCACGAACTGTATGGAAATGAAAAGGCAACGAAGGTGGAACAACTGGCCAAAGCTACGTTTAGTGCACTGACAGGGGACCACTGGACAGCAGTAAGCAACCATAACTACCTCGGGGTAACAGCACACCTGATCGATAATAGTTGGCAGCTGCACTCATTGCGCTAGGTGTCGTGAAATCAGAGGAAAGACATTTCGCCGAAGCTTGTGCTCGTCAGTTTCTTGATGTTGCTAAGGAGTGGGGGATAACAGACAAGGTTACCACTATAGGAACAGATAAAGCTCGAAATATGATTGCTGCAGCCAGGAGTCTACCATTCGAGCGCTTGCCGTGTGTCGCGCACATGATACAGCGGGTTATCACAGTGTCCCTCATTGACAGTGGGTTTGACAGTGCTTTAGCAAAGTGCCGTAAAATAGTCGGGCATTTTAAACACAGTCCCGCAAACACAGCAGAGCTAAAAGTTCAGCAAGCCTGCCATGGACAAACAGAGGAGTCACTTGTCCAGGATGTACCCACTTGCCAGAATTCGACACTGGAGACGATAAAGCGTGTCCAACGCAACAAAAAGCCCCTGAAGGCAACACTGGCCCAGCAGAGGCACAGCTTGGCCATGCTAACCCCAAGTGAATATGAAAAGATAGCAAAGTTGGAGACACTGCTGGAGCCATGCAGGCAAGTTGATTTCTATATTCTCTCTGAGTTTATTTGGCAACACTTTACAGCTCAGTAATAAGTAGGTAATGTTACGGTAATATAAACATAATTTCATAGTAATATTATTTTTAAGCCACACATTACAAGTAATTACCGTGCAGTTTCCAGACAATAACAATGTAAATGAGGAGGACTGGTAGGATTGGAGGGCGAAGTTACTTCATTGTGATTGATGAAAACAAATTCTGCCACAAGAGAAAGGTAAGAGTAGGGCTAACTATATTGTTGTCATTTTTATTAATTCATTTTTATTGTGGTTATCATTCTATGGAGTTCCAAGGATTCAAAAAAAACATTGGATTGAGACAAACTCTGTGTTCATATGAACTGTATGAATTCAAATAGAATTCAATTGTGTGTAAACCGCATGGTAATTGTGTGGAAAACTGCATGGTAAGTACTTGTAATATGTGGTTTAAAATTAATATTACCATGAAATTACGAATATATTACCATAACATTACCTTCTTATTACCGAGCTGTAATGTAAAGTGTAACCGTTTATTTTCTCTAATGTAATTGTCACATTATTACTGTATGTTAGAAATAATTTATGGCCAGTTCACTGAATGGATGCTTCTAATGAAAAATACTGTCTATATAATTCTGTTTGTCTTTTTTGTACGTTTGAAGGTACATCACCGAGCTCTTGGGGGGTGAGAAATATGTGTTCTGCTCTGTGGTCCTTCCTGCACTCTGCCATCTTGCGTGCACAATGGAGATCACAGATGTTGACCCTGCCTACATTGCACGCTTCAAAGCTGCATTCGCAGAGGACCTCAACAAACGAAAGGAGAACACAAACCCGTCATGGTTAAAGGTATCAACAGCTCTAGACCCCTGATTCAAGGACCTAAGATGCCTGCCCAAAGCAGATAGGAAAGATGTGTGGCAGAAGCTTAGTGAGATGCTGAAAGCTAAAGAACCTGTGTCACAGCCCTGTAGTGAGGATGTGGAACCTGAGCCACCAAAGAAGAAGATGGCTCTCCTACTGATGGGGTCAGAATCAGATTCTGATGAAGAGGCACTTTCCAACGACAAAACACTGGACAGGTACAGGGCAGAGTCCAGTGCCAGCGCTGACTCATGTCCACTTCAGTGGTGGTATGCACACAGTGGCGCCCATAGTAAGCTGGCCCATCTTGCACAGAAGTACCTGGCCACACTCGCCACAACAGTTCCCTGTGAGAGACTCTTTTCTTTGGCGGGGCACATTCTACATAAGAAGAGGTCAGCTCTGTTGTCTGAAAATGTCAACAAGCTAGTCTGCCTGAGCAGCTGGTTAAACGAAAAGTAGAGTGTGAACTGGCTTACTTGAGCCATGTTTCATAACACCTTTACGCACAGTTTAGAGTAATGTTATTCCATTAAGTGTGTGAAGAGGACTGTTCACTTTGTGTCTTGTGACAATTTTGACGTTCACTTTATTCAGCCTTCAGGCCACTTATTGTAAATGCTGCATTTATTTGGGTGGAATGTTACATTTAAAAGACAAGCTGTTTACATTTGCTTTGAAGCAGAAGTTATTGTAAATGTTTTATGTGCTTGTTTGCTGTTTAAGTTGGCAGTTCATTGTGGGTAATACCAAGCACTACTTGAGGCACTTTAATCAGTTAAAGCTCTGCACTGTTATAAATGAGAGCCTAGTTTTAGTTTAGAGGCATGCATACTACAGTAGTGGTTGACACACACAGGTGCCTGTGGTGAGCAGGTTAAAAGAAAAGGAAGATCTTATGACCTGAGTCATTAACACAAGTTCAGTGTTTTTCAAATAATGTTATCTACCTTAAGAGTGTGAAAGGGACTGTTCACTTTGTCTCTCCAAGACACTACAGCTTTCATTTTCTTATTCAGCCTTGAGCCTGCTTAATGTGACATTTAGTTTGGTGAAATGTCACTACAGTCTATAAGCAAGCAGTTTAAAGTCACTTTGCGGCAGAAGTAGTTTTGTACTTGATGGTTGTCTGCTGGTAAGTTTAAAGTTTATGAATATTACTGCTCAGCAAATAAAGACATTGTATTTTCCAAACCAATACAAGCTGAGTTGTTGAATACAGTTTAAAAATTCTGGTTTGTATTTCTTTATTCAAACACCATACCTGTACTTATTTTATCTCAAAACAAAATTCAAGTCAATTGTAGTATTTTGATAGTTTCTATCTATTAGATAAGACTTTATTTAGCCCAAGGGAAATGTGTGATTAATCATGATTAATCACAGAGTAGACATGTGATTAACTCGATTAAAATTTTTAATTGATTGACAGCACTAAAAAAAATCCTAGAGCTTCATTGGTTTACACTTTGTCACTCAAAAGGTCTGAATATAGTTGATGAATTTCCTGACTTATTTGCTGTATTTTCTTGACTGATTAGGGCACAGGCCAATCCCAGTTATGCCTTGAAACTGTCTTTCCTACTGGGCCTCGGTTTTAGTTATTGAATAGTAGTCCTGTGTCTCTCAATTTTTTTAGTTTCCAACAACCTATATTACATCACATTTGGTTTAGGTCACACTTTTTGGGGTCAGTGGGCTTTGCTTTTCTAGGTAGGCGATGGCATGTTTTTGCTGTCCATACACACACGGCTGGACTGGGACAAAAAAAAATCAGCCCTGGTGTATATTGCCTACGTTGGCCCACCACAATTGGTAGGACACCACCCTTCCCTTTAAATATATGTACCTCCTGTTCTGTTCCACAAAACATCTTCTTTTTGTATTTTTTATTTATTTAACCTTTTATTTAACCTGGAAAATACCTTAAGATTCAAAGTCTCTTTTCTGAGAGAGACCTGGCCAAGACAGCACACCATTTCTCATAACAGAATTTGTACAGAGCAGGAATTACCAAATGTGACCCTCCAGCACCAAACCAGTCACATGGGTCAATTTTTCAAATATGAGTTTTTGGGCTCATATTTAATGCCCTTTCAGATGAGCCCAAAAACTCATATTTGAAAAATTGACCCATGTGACTGGTTTGGTGCTGGAGGGTCACAAATAAGACAATAAGACACCATAAGACAAGAAAAAAAAACCCGATGCATAACAACTGCACACCTCATTTACCTAGTCTTAATCTAAGCTTAAACACACCCAATGAGACAAAATTATTCAATTGTAAGGTGTTTTGAAGATTAGAACAGGGCAAGACAGGAGAAAGTGGTTTTGCCAAGCGTAGAGGACATCCTGTGTACCTGGTAAAGCAGCCTTTTAGAGGACTAAATCTGGTAACCACTGCTGAGAGGGGACAAAAGGCTGCTGAGGTAATGAGGTGATTTACACAAAAAGTCTTTAGTATGTAAAAACAGAACAGTGATGTTGTCTTTGTAAGCTTAAAAAGGCCAAGAAACAAGATTATAAAGTGTGCAGTGGCATGTGTGGTACGATGAGTTTATGAAGTACAGTTCACTATGATGTATCATCATTGGACTGCATCTCCCCTGGAATGCTGACTCGCGGCCACCATGCACTGTGCCAATCAGGGGAACGTTCATCTCAGCCCAGTTATCATTGCAGCTGACAAACAACCTCTGGTGTAAACATTTAACAACAGCAGCAGAAGCATCTGAACAATAAAACTAGCTGAAAACACAAAAATACAACCCCAATTCCTAAATAGTTGGGACAAAGTGTAAATTGCGAATAAAATCAAAATGCAATGACTTTCAAATCACACCAGCCAGTATTTTATTCACAATAGAACAGAGATAACATAGCAAATGTTAAAACTGAGAAATTTTAGAATTTTATTCACAAAATGAGCTCATTTCAAATTTGATGGCTGCTACAGGTCTCAAAAAAGTTGGGACAGGGGCCTGTTTACCATGGTGTAGCATCCCCTCTTCTTTTTAACACAGAGTGGAGGGGTCTGGCTATTGAGGAGACAAGTTTCTTGAGTTTAGCCATTGGAATTTGATCCCATTCTTGTTTAATACAGGCTTCCAGCTGCTGGAGAGTTTTGGGTCTCCTTTGACAGACTTTTCGTTTAATTATGCGCCAAATGTTCTCAATCGGTGAAAGAGCAGGACTGCAGGCAGGCCAGTTCAGCACGCAGACTCTGCTACTACGAAGCCATGCTGTTGTAATAGCTACAGTATGTGGTTTTGCATTGTCATGCTGAAATACACAAGGCCTTCCCTGGAATAGATGTCGTCTGGAGGGGAACATATGTTGCTCTAAAACCTTTATATACCTTTCAGCATTCATGGTGCTTTTTAAAACATGCAAGTGTCCCACACCATATGCACTAATGCATCCCCATACCATGAGAGATGCTGTCTTTTGAACTGAATGCTGATAACAGGAGGGGTGGTCTTTCTCCTCTTTAGCCCAGAGGACACAGCGCCCATGATTTCCAACAAGAATGTCAAATTGACTCATCTGACCACAGGACACTTTGCCACTTTGCTACAGTCTATTTTAAATGAGCCTTGGCCCACAGAACACGGCGGCGCTTCTGGATCATGCTCAACAATGGCTTCATTTTTGCATGATAGAGTTTTTGGTGGCAACTGTGGAAGGCACAGCGGACTGTGTTTACAGACAGTGGTTTCTTGAAGTATTCCTGGGCCCATTTAGTAATGTCAATGACAGAATCATGCCGGTGAGTGATGCAATGGCGTCTGAGGGCCCGAAGATCACGGGCATCCAGTAAAGGTCTTCGGCCTTGTCCCTTACGCACAGAGATTTTTCCAGTTTCTCTTAATCTTTTGATGATGCTATGTACTGTCAATGAAGAGACCTTCAAAGCTTTTGCAATTTGACGTTGAAGAACATTGTTTTGAAAGTATTCCACAATTTTTTTACGCAAGCCTTCACAGGTTGGAGAGCCTCTGGCCATCTTTACTTCTGAGACACTCAGCCTCTCTAAGACATCCCTTTTATAATCAATCATGTTACACACCTGATGCAAGTTAACTTAATTACTTGCTAAATGTTCTTTCAGCTGATTCTCTTGTATATTAATAGCTTTTTCAGCCCTTTTTTGCCTGTGTCCCAAGTTCTTTGAGACCTGTTGCAGCCAGAAAATTTGAAATAAGCTCATTTTGTGGATAAAAACGTAAAATGTCTCAGTTTCAACATTTGAAATGTTATCTATGTTCTATTGTAAATAACATATTGGCCCATGTGATCTGAAAGTCATTGCATTTTGATTTTATTCACAATTTACACTTTGTCTATACTATATCGGAATTGGGGTTGTACATTCATTTTTGATAAAATTCTGATTGGTACTTCGTTGTGGCGATTGAGGGTAATCTGGAGACTAAGCTTCCTGAAACTAGCATGGCAGAAAGTCACACTGCAGCGGCCAGAAGTTCCAGTATTAGTGTACAGCAGTCAGCAGTCTTGCTCTGTGCTGGGAGTCCACAACAAAACATTGAGACAGTATTGCAAGTAATCATGCCCTGAATCTAATCGGAAGTTGAAAATACTTGATAGGTCGGAGAGATGTCTTGCAGTTTCAAACCCGTGGGTGGGCCGTCAGACTGTTGAGTACAAAAATATTCTGCGTACACAACTTACATGTTTAATTGATATTCACATGACATATCGTTGATAAGATTCTTCTCATTTGATTGATATGAACTATTGATACAATCACAATAATGGATACGATCAACGAAGGGATTTCCCTCTGATTGATAACCAATGAGATTGCTTGTATTTGTTAATATCCAATCCATACCAAATTGAGGAAGAGAAGTCCCACCTTCTCACACAGCTAACAAGGGAATGTATTTTCATTTGATTTTTGTTCGGAAAAGCGCGTGGGACCACAAAATGAAAATGCAAAGCCAGACACAGCAGTTTCTCGTGAAGATGAAAAAGAAAAGTGGCAAATTGCGTTACCATTTTAATTGAGACAGATATCATGTTTGCTTCTTGAAAAAGAAAAAGCATTTCCGAGAAGGTATTTCCATTTTAAGATTAGCGTTATTGCTTTCATTTTGTTGGCTATATGGCGGTGCACTTCTTGCAAATGAGAACACAAATGGGGAATGTATTTTACTATTCAATTTGTTATGAAAAGTGAGTATATGGACTTGAAAATGAAAACGCAAAGTGGACGATTACGTTATCATTATCATGATGATACAAATAACGTGCTTGCTTCTCAAAAAAGAAAAAGCATTTCCGAGAATGTATTCGCATGATAAGATTAGGGTTTTCTTTTTGTTAGTAATATTGCAGGCACTTTAAAAAAAAATGCAAATGAGGAATGTTAATTTTTTATTTGTTATGAAAATGGCATACGTAGACTTGAAAATGAAGACACGAAGTGGAGGATTTCATTTTCATTATGATACAATAATGCACTTCCATCTTGAAAGTGAAAACAAATTTCTAAGAATGCATTTTCATTTTAATATTGTTAGCTATATGCTTCCATACACAGAGGGCATCAAAGATTAGTAGCAAAGGAGATGATCTCTGCTGACATGCCTGTGTGCTCTTCATGTACGGTTCAATGACATGATTGGAGTAATGGATCATTGATTGTGCGGTTGACCAGTATGATTCAGAATGCCATTCATCCCATTCCAAGGGAAAGTCTGCCAAAAGGTGACATTATTCCTTTTTTCCTCGAGTGATCAGCTGCGGGGGCAAAAAGTCTCCGATGACTAAATTAGCAAGGAGCATGGTGTACTGTCGGTTGTCCTCAATGCCTTTCAAAGGCACCTATCTCTCACCTTTCCTGTTCATTGTCCATTCACCACCAGGAATGGTGTTAACCCCTGTTTGGTCCCAGTTCAAGATGAGTTCACCTGCAATGTCATACTTGCAGACACAAGGTCCCATTCTCTTCCAAAACTTACTGCGAATAAATCGGGCCTTGTCTTAATGACTTTGCATGTGATATACAAAATGGAAAGGAAGCAATCTAAGAGGGATCTAGCCCATGCCTTGTCTAAGTAAATATCTCCTCCGTACTCAGCTAAAATTGGAGAAGTCTTGTTTTTAAGCAGACCTTTTGTCCCTGCTAGGATGACCTTGATGGAGACGCCTCCACCAAAAAAATTAGCCTTCAGAGATGTGATAATTGCTAATGCAGAGTGCACTTATGCAGCCCCAAACCATGACAGATGCTTGCTTTTGAACATATTGCTCATAACAGTCGGGATGTTTCCTCTCCCCTTCTGCCCTGAGAGCACAACATCTATTATTTCCAGAAAAAACTGGAAACATGGACTCGTCAGACCACAGAACTTTTCTCTACTTTGCGAGAAAACATTTCAGATGAGCTTGAGCCCAGTGAAGTCTGTGTTTTTGGAAATAACAGACATTTTTTTCCTTATAGTCCATATTTCAAGTTGTTTCAGGAAAATATCAGCGACAAGTTCAAAAACCAGCATCTGTAATTGTCCAGGACAGCAATGGTGCGCTCTGCATGGGCAACTTGCATATCTCTACAAGCAAAAATGATGTACAAGGCTACACGCATATTTTTGAACAACAGATGTGCTTTCCAGATGTATTCTTTGTCAGGAATGCCCCTGCATGCTCCAGCAGGATAACATTAAGTTGCGCTCCACATGTATTATAACAGTATGGCTTCATAGCACTTACATTCTGCCAGCTGGCTGGATCTGTTCACCATTGAAAAGTGTGCGGATTATGAAGTGAAAAGTTTGACTACAGAGACCCAGGACTGTGGACTAACAGGCTATCTATGTCAGGTAAGAATGAGAACACCATCAAGTTTATTTGATACTTCTAGTACCAAGCAGGTGCCTTTATGCCCCCAACATATTCTGAAATATTTAATGCAACTTAACACACTGCTGAAAGCATTCCTGAGGGATTGTGTTGCAAGTTTACTTGAGAGCATCTAGCAGTTCCTGCATAATTTGGCCACACATTCATTATTTGGGGACTGGGGATTGAAATCTGGGACTGTATAGGTCACTAGAGTGGACTGAGGTCACTGACATGCTTGTGGAACCAGCTTTTAGCTCTGCGTGCTGTATGATATGAAACATTATCCTGCAATGAGTATCGTCTTCATAAAAGGGAAGATTGTAGCTAAAAAAAGAGAAATGGACATGGTCTGCAGAAGTTCTTAGGAATGTTGTGGCATTTAAAAGAACTTTAGTTAACACCAACAGCTGCAGCCTACACCACTGAGACAACGTAGGAGGAATAAATGGATTTGTGCTCTTTTTGCCAAACTTATACTGCAACATGTGGATGTCACTGACAAAATCAAGATTCACAGACATGAAAACATTTTTCCAATTATCAATTATCCACTTATGGCCATCACATCCTCAGTGTAAATTCAACAGGCTTAGCTGGAAGCAGTAGAACCTGGCATTGTCCTCCTCTGCTGCAACCCATCTGCTTCAAGCTTCTCTGTACTGTGCATTTAGAGATATTCCTCTGCAGAACACTTGCAAAGAAAAAAAAAATCTCTTATGTTAGTACTTGTGGCATCCTGATCACTTGGACACAGCTGTCATTTCCATTCTGGCCTTATTAACTAGGTGCTTTTGGCCACAGAACTGGCACTCTCAGTTATTTGTTTATCGCTCAATTCTCTGTAAACTGTGAATAATGTAGCGCATAGTAATTCCAGGTGGGCCTCGGTGACTGATATGCTGGTTCCATCACATCTGACACCTACAATGATACTACGATCAAAGTTGCCAAATCACACACCTGGCCCATTATAATATTTGATCTAACATGAATGCTAAACCTTTGCATCATGATTCATAATGCTTTATAAATGCAGCTGCAATTATGTGCTTTGGTGGGGAAGACTATTTGTGTCAATGAGCTGGTTATTTGTTGGACCTAGTGATCTAGCGACATCACTCAATCATATTAAGTCCAGCTCTAGATAAAATATCAGGCTTTTTGTTTCTATGCTATCTGGCAGACACCAAATTATAAAGTTCTACTTTTGTATAATGATTAGTGACAAGCAGCAGTTTTCTCTTCTCATTTGTTGTTTTAAGAGGAGTTTTTCCATTCTTGTTTGTACTCAGGTTAATAATCAGGCAAAAACTGGTTTCTACAAAAAAAAAAAAAAACCAAGAGTGAAGGTGCATCACACAGCCTTGACTACATTCCTCTAATTTCCAAATGATTTTAAGTGACTTTACTGTCACAGACAAATGTCCATTACTGGAATGAAAGCATGGAGTTTTGCTCGAGTTGGGGCAAGTTCCCATAATCTTGATCATTTGGTGTAAGGTGGCCACAATACTCGTCTTGACATCCCTGTAAAAAAAGTTCAGCATTAACATTGTCAACAACTAATTGATGTGCTCTGCAAGGCACCCAGTCTCTGCAAAGTCTGAGTAAAAATTCTGTCTATATACCATATTGTCTTCAAATATGAGAGGATGTCAGACATTAGCCTTTTGAATGTCTTCATCAGATCTTTTCAAGGTCTTCTTGGGCATGGTCGGGATTAAAATGACCAACTCTCGTGTTCATTTTTTGGTAGACTTTAAAACAGCTGGAATTGGTCACTGACACATTGGATTTCTTACTGACATGCAAATTTACCCCTCAGTTCTGTCCCATAGACCACTAATTTGACATCTCAAATTACCGGACAATGTTATCTCTTGATGTAATGAATGCTGTCCAAAATAAGGCCCAATTGGATGGTTTCTGCTCAATTCAATGTTAGCTAACAATACACTTGCTAACGTGAGACCCCATTAGCTGTCTGCCATTGTATATCAGTTTGTGTAAATATAAATTTGCTGGTTCTGCTAAAAGCTGGCCTGGATATGCCACTGATTGGAGCCTAAAATGTCCAAAAGTTAGTGAGTTGCTGATAGAATACAATGTTTTCTTCATTAAATGTTTGTCAGCGACTGTTAACATTGACATGCATTTTCAGGGACTAGTAAAGCTACATCCTCGAGATCCAACTCTCCACCCAGTTTTGTGGAGTGTCGCATGATGGAAAATCTGCTCTAGTGTGTTTTAAACAATGGAGTATTAATAACTTACAACACTATCAATTTCTTTGCTTTATATTTCTATCAGTGTAATGTTACTTGGATGAATAGAAATATTGTTTTCTTTCACAATCATCATGCTAAACTTAATGTCAAAACTTTTGAACGACACTTTATGTGTGGGGTAAGCATGAAGTCAGCCATTAGTGTTATGTTTAAATAAGTGAGTATTATCAAATAACATTTTCTGCATCTTCTGTTTGATTACGGTTCCTCTCTTTAACTCACTCCTCTCTCCCTCTCTCTCACCACACTTAGCTTGGGAGGGGCTTGGTCTCGTGTCCAAATGGTAGAGTGAGCGTAAGCAGCCTCACTCTGGGGGGTCCATACTGACACAGACGGAGCCAATTAAAACATAAATGAATGAACTCCTGCATTTTTAAAGAAGAGATGAAAAAGACAGATATTCCTGACCCTGACAGCTGGAGTGGTTTCTGTCGTTCCACTGTCCATTGCTGTTGACCTGTTAATTACATGGGGTGCGGGGGGTGGGGGTTGGTGTTGGCAGGTGGCTTAGAAGCCAAAGCCGATAATTGGCCCCCTTCTCCCCCCTTTCCACAGCAAATCCAGCTCCCCTTTTCACAGGAAGTCCGGCTTCCCTTTCAACAGGAAATCCAGCTCTGAATTTCATCAGTGAGGCATATCATGTGGTAAGAGGAGGAAAAGGTATATTTTCATACGCTGTCCATGTGCTAATGCTGACAATGTACTGCCTATATTTCACGATCAAAACTATGAAGACTATAAAGCACTCACACTTTTATTTTTTCCTTGTTGTTCCTTTGATAGTGCCAGGATGGAAGGATGCTCCTGAAAGCATCTTCTATGATTGAACCCGTGCTATAGATCATGATGGAGATTATTAGGTGATGACTCATCCTCTAACCACCACAGTAGCCAGCTATGAGGTCCCTCATGAGGTTTGGACCTCGGTAATTTTTTCGACTCTGATATTTTTTTAGCTGATATTTTACACTATTTGTGCGCGTGTTTGTGTGTGAGAGAAAATGTGAGTTCAGGAGAGAAAGTTTTTTGACAAACTCCTGCCCCAGTCAACAAATTTGGTCAAATCTCTCTAGATCTCGTATCAATTTGCCAAACAAGACGTGTTTTCAGCCAACTTTTTCCTTAGTGAAAAGCCACTGTGTTTTTGTCAGAGCTGAATGTTACCTGTGGCGATATGGTCAAATAAAGCAAGTGAGTAGCCTAACATTTTACAATTTGATGTGGAAAGAATTCTGTATCCAACCTCCACCTCTATCGGCTGTTTATTTGCCAGACCGGTTTTAAAAGGGGGCGCCAATATATTTTGGGGGGTTTCATTAGTGAGAAGGGGGCTTTAAATTTAATATTAATATTTAATATTACGAATACATATGCTGCGCATGGCCTAGCAACCTAGTGTATCATCAGCTATCATGGCTTCAGCCATTATATGCCATTACCATGTTTAGCAGAACTAGAAATTAAACACTAAATTTTCTTGACTGGATGTACGCTTTACATTTTTACGCACCCAAATGTTTCTCTGGATACCCAAACATCAAGGTAAGCTGAAAAAGTGGGACCCCTCAGCCTTGCGCTTGCCCTGCCATGGCGGCCATATTGATTATTGCAGCGGGACAGAAATTGATAGGGAGCTTCCTCTAACCACCCCCAATGTACCACCAGAAAATAAGAGCATTTGGCCAAGGCGTTTTTCAGCTATTGTCCGGAAACGAGAAGTTAACGGACAGACAGACGGGCTGCTCGCCACAACAATACCCCTCCAAGACTTTCGTCGGCTGAGGGGTAAAAAGTACTGATTTCATTTGATATTGGTGGAGGTTGTAAACGGAATTCTTTTCATCCTACAACGATTACGTTGAACTGGTTTGTGATCATCTATCTACTACCTGTGGGGCAAAAGGGCTCCAAAATGGCTTATAAGGCTTGCTAGCAACCCATTCTTTGGGAATTTAGCTTATTGAGTGATTTTCAGTCTTGAAGGAATTTCACTATGTGTGGCTACTTCTCTATTACGTTAAAATAGTAGGCAAGGGCTAGAAACATTAATGTTAGACTATGAACAACTGAAGAGGATAGCAAACCCCTTGTTCTAATGTCACCCAACCATGATCACCACAATGAAAATATGGATTGAAACCTAAAATGAGCTGATAATGCCAAGAAAAGTTTGGGGGAGATCCCAATTAATTAGCCTAACTCCTTAAACCTGCTTCACAATCTGAAAGAATCATGCATCATCCTCAGTCCAATAAACAAGTCAAAAAGAGGGCAAACACGACAATATAAGCTACTTAACACTGCAATAACACACTCACGCACACACAGACACTCACTACAGCAAATTATTGCTGCTTGTCAAAGTAAAATTGTCCTTTATAAAATCCATTTAGAACATGATGAAAACATCAGTCCTTATAATTTTATGATCTTGTCTGATAAAATCAAAAAAGTTGGGACAGGGCCATGTTTACCATCGTGTAGCATCCCCTCTTCTTTAAACAACAGTCTGTTGACGTCTGGGAAATGAGGAGACCAATAGCTGGAGTTTTGGAAGAGGGATGTTGTCCCTCTCTTGTCTGATGTAGGATTCTACCTGCTCAACAGTCCTGGGTTTTCTTTGCCAGATTTTTTGTTTTATGATGCAACAAATGTTTTCTATTAGTGAATGGTCTGGACTGCAGGCAGACCATGTCAGCACCTGGACTCTTCTACTGCAAAGCCATGCCGTTGAGATGGATGCAGTATGTGGGTTAGCATCATCTTGCTGAAATATGCAAGGCCTTCCCTGAAAGAGATGTTGTCGTAAGACCACTATATACTTTTCAGCATTGATGTGTAAGCTGCCCACGCCATAGGCACTAATGCAAACCCACACCATCAGAGGCGCAAGCTTTTGAAGTGAGCGCTGATTGCAAGCTGGATGGTCCCTCTCCTCTTTAGTCCGCACGACACGGCCTCCATGGTTTCCAAAAAGATTGTCAAATTTTGATTCATCTGACCACAGAACATTTTCCATTTTTCCTCAGTCCATTTTAAATGAACTTTGGCCCAGAGAAGACGGCGGCATTTCTGGATCGTGTTGACATATGGTTTCTTCTTTGCATGATACAGCTTTAACTTGCATTTGTGGATTGCAAAGGTGAACTGTGTTTACAGACAATGATTTCTGGAAGTGTTCCAGAGCCAATGCAGTATTTTGCCTCTTTTTTATGCAGTGCCGCCTGAGGGCCCAAAGATCATCGGCATCCAATATTGACCTTCAGCCTTGTCCCTTGTGCACAGAGATTCCTCCAGATTCTCTGAATCTTTTGATGATATTATGTACTGTAGATAGTGGGATATTCAAAGTCTTCGAAATTTTACATTGAGGAACAGTTTTCTGAAATTGTTCCACAATTTTTAGACCCAGTTTTTCACAGATTGGTGAGCCTCTGCCCATCTTTACTTCTGAAAGACTCTGCCTCTCTAAAATGCTCTTTTTATGCCTAGTCATGTTACTGACCTGTTGCCAATGAACCTAATTAGTTGCAAAATGTTCCTCCAACTGTTTTTTTTTCATTAGTAATACTTTTCCAGCCTTTTGTTGTCCCTGCCCCAACTTTTTTGAGATGTGGTGCTGCCATCAAATTCAAAATGAGCTAATATGTATCATGAAATGGTAAAATCTCTCACTTTCAACATCAGATATGTTGCCTGTGTTCCACTTTGAATAAAATGTGGGTTTATGAGATTTGCTAATCATTGCATTTTGTTTTTATTCATGTTTTATGCAAAATTCCCACTTCATTGGAATTGGGGTTTGTAAAATAAACCGGCTGTACTTCCCTCTGGACCTTGGATGAAATTTTGCCCTGGCTATGGCCCTGCATTTGACTAAGGGTGGCTTTTCTAAATAAATGAAACAAATATGATGGCAAACTCAAAAATGACCAGTTAATCCTGGAAAATAAAAATGTTGGCCCTATGCACTTAAATTGTGTCGAAAAGAGATAAACGTAGACCCCAGTTGTTAAATTTTGGACGTTTAAGCATCAGAGCCGTGTTTTATACTTATCCCTGAAGCGAATTGCTGTTGCTGCAGCGACAACACAGCAGCCATTTTTATACTAAGATTTACTAACCCCCACTTTCACTTCACCTATCCTCCTCGTGCTGGTCGGCACATAGGGCCTCCACGTTTGCGTGCCATCTGTCCCGCTGGGCAGCTGCAGTGCGGACTTGGCTCCAGCTCGCCCATCCTTGTTTCGTCCTCTCCTTCTCCACCATTTTCCTCCATGTTGTCCTGGGACGGCCTCTCTTCCGCTTTCCTTCAGGTCTCCACTCGAGGGCGATGTTGCAGTGGTGGGTACGATCTTTCTGGTTGGTGGGATGAACCGCCATCTTTTCCGGTTGTGATGGTGAGGCTTCTTCAAGGAGGTCGCGGTTTGAGATGTGGTCTTGCCAGCTGATCTTGAGTATTCGGCGTAGGCACTTAGTCTGAAAAGTGTTCAGCTTCTTCTCGTCAGTCTTGTTCAGTCGCCATGTTTCGCATCCATAAAGGAGAATCGGGCAGATGAGAGTCTTGAAAAGCCTCCCCTTGGTCTTCTGGTGCAGGTCTTTGCATTGCCATACATTGCTGAGCTTTGTGAAGGCGACTCTTGCTTTGGTCAGGCAGTTGTTGATGTCCTTGTCGCCTCCACCTTCTGTGCTGACCGTTGTGCCCAGGTAAACAAATTCTGTGCAGTCCTTGTTAGATTTACTAACAGTTAGGTAAAATTTACTAGAGCAATGATGCTGAAAAAAGCTAGATGAAAACAGTCAAGGGAGGCCAAACTCTCCAAAGAAGGAGCAAAATATAAACGTACCCTTGACCACTTTCATGGTTATGCTGCCTTTTTCATTAATAGGCCAATAGCCTGTGAGTTCTGCAGAACAGAGAGGTTGAGTGATTGTTGTTTACAACATACTCATGGTATATCTCAGCTACATGAGGTTGGTGTATGCTTGTGACTGGACGGTGTTTCCAACCAACTTCATCGTACAGTGATGCCACCCCAAGATATTTTATATTAACACTGCACTTGATGAGTGTATTTATTCATTTCATTGTGATGGGGGTCCTCCATACCGAACAGTTTGATTTGCAGGCCTGGAAGTTAGTTCACACTGCAAGCCTCATCGTTCAATTCCTATTTTCACTGAGATCGTATTTGCCTGTCTTAAGAGTTAATATTCATAATTAGAAGTGATTTATGTCTATCTGCAATGCGAACATATTTGTCCTCTGAAACGGCACACACGTGCTCATTGATATGTTTTTGCACGAGTCATCTGCATCACCAACAACAAAAATATATTATTTGTGTGAGCACTAATGGTACTCAAACCAGATTAATTCCAAAAAATGGATGGATTTGTAGCGAATATGTGGATGGATTTTGCCATTGAGGACAAAAAATAATTTGTCAGCTGAACGAGATGAGGTCAAAAAGACTAAAAAGTGAGACTGCTAGCTTAACAGTTCTCATCGTGTGTACAGTCAAAAAGATTCCAATCTGACCATTCTCATTCATGTCGCATGACAACAAATATGATTTTTATTCAGTCTAGGACCACATATGACAGTGACTCAATTCTGATTTGAAGATTTGATTTGAAGATCAGATTTCTGTGTCCACACAGTTCTAAAAACATCAGATATGTGTTACATTAAAGGAGTTGTGTCATGATTTCTGTGCATGCTCAGATCTTCGAAAAATGTTAGCTGAATGAAGTGAATCTGCTCGACTGCAAGTCATAATCTGATTCCATCCTCACCAATCCATTTCATTTTGCATCGTATTTATATATTTTAGTTTCTCAGGCATCGTGCTTTTTATATTAAGAAGTTTCTTTGGAAATAAAATGATTCAAAGCGCTATTTTACCGCTTTTGGCAAAGGATATGAAGAGTGTAAGCTGGTTTGCCAAACAGCCATTTAAAGCAATACATGACAGTTTCTTAAACTTTTGACTAAACAGCGCCCCTACAGTTCCCGGGTGTAATTGCACTGTCGTAAATACCCCTCAGACACTTGACGCGCATCCTCCACTACTTCTCAGATCCCTGCACATCTTTGCACATAACAACGATGTCATCTGACAAGGTAAAGTGATTTTGCATGACTTTTCAGGAATATTGCTTATCACACGCAGTTTTATTCATTTTGTCACGTAAGATGAAGAGTAACAAAATACAATGCATTATTTTAGCTAAAATGCTGTTCGGTAACATTACTGCTAGCCTAATATTTTTGAGAGCAGCACTACAATGGGACTCACTAAAACACACGATTTCACCACAGAGAAAGTGGTTGGTTTTAGGTGTGAGCTCACATAGTCTGTGGTTAGCCTGGTCTATGCAGTTGAAAATACTGAAAAAGTAACGAGAGGACCCAATATGAGCTGACGTCAACATTCATGTAAATCACGCTCACAATATAGGATGCGCTGCGTGAAATGGCATGGTATTATGCAGTCCCGTTATGGGTTTTGGCCACAGCTAAGATAACCTCAGTTGAGTGCAGAGTTTGCATGTGTTCAATTATAATTTGTAGATCACTTACAGTAAATACCTTATGATGTGTTACATCAGCAAATGTGACCGTCAGAATATCTCACCACCTAAACCTAAAGTCAAGTTTCTGGCCAAAAGCCCAGCCAAGTCGAATTTCTTGCCTAAACCCAACCAAAACGCTGTTTCAACCAGGCGGAATTCTGACGGTCGGCTTGGATGTAACACCGGCTAGTAAAGTTAGCCTTGTACTTATAAATCAAGAAGGAAGAAACATAGCTCTGCGTCAGTCTTCAGTCCCAATCGATCCTAAACCTCTCGCCAGGGACCAAAACCCTTTCCGATGTTCACTCTAGTTTTATCTCTTGCTCAATCAATTCTCTTTTTCCGTTTCTTGGCCTCTTCAGATTGCGTCTGCTTTGGTTTCGTTGGCTCCGCCAGCGCATCTGATGCTTAAGGTAAACTTCCTTGTTTATATGCTGTGCGCTGTAAAGTGGAATGTACACGCATGCGCATTTTGGCACTAGTGGTCCGGGACGGACCACGGCCACTTCAGGCACTCACAGTAAAAGAACTGCTGACATTGTAGAAATGGTAGAATGATCATTTGCAATATTTTTAGTCAATATAACAGTAAAATAATTATAAGGCATTTTTGTTAAGGTACAAAAGTTGTCATGTATTGCTTAAACATGATAGAAAAAGAAGAATACCTTCTTCTTCTAGGATTATTGGAGGTTGGCAAACCAGTTTAGATAATTCATATCCTTTAGCTAAAGTGCAAAAATTGCACTTTGAATCCTGTAATTTTCATAGAAATTTCCTTAACATAAAAAGCTAATGCCAGAATAACTAAAATATATAAATACAATGCAAAACGATGACGAATAAGCAAGGATGGAAGTAGATTTTGACTTGCAGTCTTGCGAATTCACTTCATGCAAAGTTGTGAGCATAATCATGATACAAGTCCTTTAATGTCTTCCAGTCCGGACTTGTCATCGGAGGGATTAATGCCAGGCTCTCATCTTGTATTAAATTGCATTACTTCTCCAAACCCACATTTCACATTTCTGCTTCCCAATTAGCACCTAAGCATTCATTTGTTCAGTTGCAAGGATCAGTCAGTAGGATTACTGTTCATTTCCCCTCAGCTTCCATTATCGTTCATTGTCATAGTAATCAAAAATTTTCCTATCTTCATTAGTGGTGAAATAAAATGTCAATATCTTTCAAAGCTACTGAATTCCTGTTGCTCAAAACGGTATATATTTTTTTTCTGTTTCATTGTCTTGTTACATCTTGAAAAACATTTAAAAAATGTAGCTTTGCTGACTTAGGCCTGCGTGTTAAATTTGCCTATGTTAAAATAAATGTCCACAATCAGTGATATTACCATAATACAGGTTAACTCTAAACCTATTTCTGTTTTAAAATCTGACAATTAACTGAATTAATTTACTGAGCAAATAGGTGATCAAAAAGCTGCATTGTCATTAATGCCATTTGTGTCAAAGAGGAATGCTACAGAATGAGATTGCATGGACTGCAATAACTGAAATTCCATCTTGTAGTAGGATGTTATGTTGTAAATGCTTTCCCAGAAGCTGGTCAACAAAGACCTAATCAATTATTTTGCCACCATGAAAGTTTGACGCATGGCATGCATTTTAATCTGTTTTAAATGCATGCCATGCGTCAAACTTTCACAATGCACTAATAACAATTAACCAATAACAAATAACTAATATTCAATTACCACAGCTTCTACAGTAGAAGCACTGGTAATTTAATCAAATTGCAACTCCTCTTACCTGCAAAGGTAGCCTATTTTGAATGCTGAAAACATTTTGATTAAGTGCATTATTAAAATAAACTAGTAAAGTGCAGTTCTAGGGTAAACTGTGTGGGCATGCTGGAAGGTGCCCAAAAATGCGAGGTTCCAGTCGCTGAAAATGTAAAATTAAAGCTGTTGAAAATTAGTTTAATGCTTCTGAAAATTAGAATTGACTTATAACAGTAGGATATTTGTAGTTTAACTATGATGTCAAAAAAACAAAACAAAGAAATCTCCTAAATTTTAGAAGGTATGAATATGCCGAAGGAAAATAATAGTTGAAGTGGTATCGTATCGTAAAAGTAGATAAAAGGCTGGAACTGCTTCAAGTAGTAGTGTGTAGATATTTTAAAGATGCAACTGCAACTGCTACTACTGTAATTGAAATCATGAGACAATGCTAGCAACTGCCATTTAGACAGTGGACTGTTCATTTACGATATGTCAGCTATTTAACTGTAAATAATATAGGTAAACATAAAAAGCAACATTGTCCGTTGCACAAACATTCAGAAAATAACAAAATGAGTCTGAGTATTTTGTAGGAGCAAAGAGCCCTGGAGGTCTTATAAAAACCTAATATATTTGAGTTTAAGCAGCAGAATATTCAGCTGTTGGTATTAACTAATTAGCTGGGGCCAATTTCACCAAGTGGACTTATGGCTGGTCTTAAGCCAAGTGGGGCGTGACTATAGAGACACAAATTTAAGACCATTTCATCAAGTGGTAGTAAATTCTATTTAACTACGATCAGGCGTACAATCTACGCCTACCTGAGAGGAAGCGTAAAATGATTTTCTTAGCCATTTCCAAAGGAAAGCACTTGTTATGGAAGACCTCCCTAAGATGCAATGTTACCACACATCATACCTATTTATATTTACTTGAGATAAATTAATGCAGTTGCCCACTGAAATATTGCCACAAAAACACAGTCTTGTTAAGAAAAAATACTTTGCTCTCACACATGATTTATTTTTCACAAAATTGCATCAAATTTATGTTTATACATATAGTTTAAGATTACAGGAATTATTTAGGTGTGCCATAAAAACAAAAACGCTAAGGTAAAGGCTATATGTTTTAAAACTTAACTATTGTAAAGTTAATTAATTTTCCAGCCAATAAAAACCCATAATTCATTTCAAAATCAAAAGCACATTTTAAATTGAAGAAAGGTTTGTCGCTATGGAATCATTATGTCCAATAAATGCTTTGACCTATGTCACTAACAGGCATATAAATGGTTAAATCAATTTATTTTTGGTAACGTTTGCTTTTGTAGGCACAACTACAAGAACAATGCACTTTCAATGGGTTGTCATTATTTATTAGTAGAAATTTCCATATGATGATCGGTCTCAAGTGTTTCAGCTAGAGTCAAGCAATAATGTAAAAAAAAAAATTTGGAAATTAAACTCAGATGGCATCATTGATCCATTTATTGACAGCCAAGCTAGCTTTCTGGAACGGAGAAGAACAACTGTCTAAGAAAATAGAGGGAGAAAATAGGCTACCACTGCCCTTAAGGGCCTACTGCTTACTCTGGCCTTGAACCCGGGTATTTAAGAAATTCTCTCGCGGAATTGAAGTCCTCTCTCACTTTTCTATATTCAGGGGTTAGAAGCTAAGAAATTGCATTAAGATGTTTCAAATGGTCTTTTATTTAATTTAAACAATTCAAACTATCATGAAGCATAAGTTAAATCACCTGATGTACAGAAAAGGTAGCATGGAAGTTTCAGAGCAGTTTGTCTCTCGAAAAGCATAGGCCTATTTATAAGAAAATTATTTTTTCTGTACTGAATTCAGCCCAGTATTTCGTCGCTGTTAGATCACATGGGGAGAGAAGTCATGTCTTCAATTGGCAATGGATTATTATTATAATTGAAAAACGTGTCATTAAAGAAAAATGACCAAGAATTTGCCTGGACCAAGAATTTTCTGATTATTAGCCAAAAACTGTCCGCTGATGCATTTTAGATCATCTGATGCACCATTTCTGGCTCTCGGGCAGTTGAACAAAGTACAGATTGTACTACTGCATTCTTAGCATACTGCTGGATCCTGAATAGAAACTAGAAAAAAAAAAAAAAAACCTTAGCCAGCAGGGCGAAAATTACGTTTCTTGGAGAGTAAGTGCGAAAGCGACAGTTTTATCTGATTAACATGGCAGTGTTACAATATGAAATCATGCAATACGCATTCTGATTTATTAAGGTCCTAACAGTTTAGCAGAACATTAGTCACCCTGCCCGGTTGTTTACAGCACTGTTGTCATCACTAACCTTTGCAGAATCAAAAATGGCGGCACTCATCATAAATGCAATAAAAATCGATTTAAAATGGTAAACAACCTCTAAAATCAATGAAAATTTCAGGATTGGTAGAGACCATGATAATCTAGTGAGTAGTTTTGTCTTTTTGAATGTGATAAATGAGTTGAGTATCCCTTTAATAATGTGTATGTTTTTCTAAAGATAAAAAGTTGGAATTGTGTTGTGGCTTAATTGAGGTTGTTCCCAAAAACCAGGCGCATTTTGTCAATGCTAAAGGTATCACATTTTCAACCACCATGCCCAAACAGCTCTTATACCTGAACAAAATAACAAAATGGTAAAAAATCTAAAATGTTTCATTTTGATACATTTTCAATATTTTCATGGAACATTCTCAGCATACTTTTCATGGCAATAATCATTCAGGACAGTGATACGGAAGGAAGGATTTGGGCAGAAAATTATTTGCATTCAACAGTAATTGCCTGGCTCACTGCAAACCTGGAGGCATTCACCGGCAATGTCATTCAATCAAGAATTATTTTCTGCGATGTGTTAGAGAAATAGGAGCTTGAGGAAAGTTATGGAATGTCATTGAGTGACATTTACAACTGTGGGGATTCACATGATGAGCTTGTCTAATTATGTGCACCCAAATAGTGCTTCTGTCACTTGTTATTCATGATGAGTACAATTAGTGCCACTGCTGTCAGAGAGATCGAATTCAGACGTGCATTGACTGCACAGTACAGGGCCAAGGCATCACTCTACTGCCACAAGGCTTGAAAACTTTTTTTTCCTCCACTGGCACCAACTGAAAAATCAAAAAAAAAAAAAAAAAAGAAATTTAAGTGGCCACTATCAAAATACACACCCAGAATCCATAAGAAAAATCTTTACAGAACAAAGTGCAATCGAACAACTCTGCATTACATCATGATGGATTAGTGCCATATTAATCAGCTGGTGTAGGATACTAATTGATTGATAAATAAATCAGATGAATCCCAACATTTATACTATTTAGTCACTATGGGAATTAGAAACTTTATTGCTTGCATCATTGTCACATCCTAAGTATTTTTCTAGTTGTTTTCCTCAACAATTCAGCCTTCCATGTCAGTTTTTCTTTCATTTTCATTAATTGGTTCTCATTATTCAATTATTGTCTTGTGCTTTGCCCCTCCGCTTTGCTCTCTGTCTCACTTGTCTTTTGTCATCTTGTGTATTTAAGTTCTTGGTATTTGCTGGATGGTTCTCTTCCGTCTTCGGCGTTAAAACTAAAAAAAGCAGGTGCCGTTTATCAGGGAATCTCTTCCCAGTGTTCCCAATCCTGACGACTGGCTTCTTCCAGTCTCTCCTTCATGCCAGTTTGAAGCTGTGCACTTTCCCAGTGTGCCCTGGTTCATTCAGGTTGCCATCCTCGTTACTGACCTCAAACCAGTCATTTCGACGACACCATACCAGACTTCCAGAGATCCTGTTGGCCTCTGCCTGACTTAATACCATCTTCTGATAAACCTCTTCTAAAGTGCCCTTTGAGTTATGCTTCTTTTGTTAATAAAAAGCCATTTCAGCTTAATCTTAGATCTGCGCCTAACTTCTTGTTCTGAAATTTGTGACACGTCATAACTGATTTTGGGCACAAACAATTGCCCTGAGGTAACAACATCATTGGTTATAGTAAATCTTCAATTGTGGCTGTCTTCTAAAGCGACCTTTTCTAAGATGTGTTTTGAAAATATGTATATTTTTTTCTTTTAGGGAAACTAAGGAGATGCCAGTGTATACTATGGCCTGTTTATTTGTTTAGAACAGCCTTTTTTCTAGTGGTAACCTCATTGGTATTGTTTTCAGCAGCAAGTTAGCATTTTTTACTGATAAAAGTAATGGTTAAGATGAGAGTAAATCATATTCCTTAAAGTTTAGCTGAGGTTATAATGCTATTTTTTTATGTTTGATATGCAAAAGTTGTGATAGGACATTGAAATTGTGCAGTTTTAACAGCAAGAACAGGGAGGGCATAGCCAGCCACCCACAGAGAAGCTGCAGCAAGCAGCTTTGGCTCCTGCTGAGTCCACTATCGTACAAATGTCTAGTGTATTACGTGGTGGGATAGGATTGTCATGGAAACTCATTCAGTGGCCTGGGGAATCTGAAATTATGCTCAGTGCTAATTTATAGGTGATGTACAGTGATTATTCTCAATCAGAGAAAAAATAAACTTTCAATGTCATGCACCTTTTGAGAAAAAAAGTAGATTGAATGGAACACATTGCATTATTAACAATACTCATTTCAAACTGAAATGAACACTGAATTATTGGATAGGCTCTTTGTCACAGAGGTGTTTTATAATGTTAAACCATAATCTTTGAGACAAGATCAAGGCCTTCTCTGCGTTGTTGTGGATACTTTCTAATATTCATTGGAACCTACTCTTCTTTTACAATATACAGGTCTCTCAAGCAATTTAAAATCTTCAAAGAGTTGAAATTCCATGAACTTTCTATGATCTGTGTTTAAACAGTACTTGTATGTACAATACTTGACGTTTGATATACCATGCATATCCATTGTAAAACCAGTTAAATTTTGTGTGGTACCGCATTCATGAGGCAACCTTTCACTCACGTAAAACCTGCATTTAACCCCTTTGCACAGGATACAAATAATGCCAATTTTTACTGTTATGCATGATCCTATTTAGGCTTTATAACTCAGTATTTTGTCACAGAGACTCTGGAAAATTATTCGTGAAGCAAGACATTTGGAAATTAAATTACAGAATTATTTAGGAATTAAATTTTGGAATTGTCAGACGGACAGACGGAATTGCAGGCGTCTATATCCGCGCAAAGGGTTACATACATTTTTGACTTGATGACCCAGACTTTTAAAAACAATGAGAAGTAGAAAAAATGTGTCACATGTATCAAAATATCACATGGACACCTAATTAAAAATAATATGAAGTGTTATAGCCGGCCCCATCTTCCGTAATGGGACAAAATCAAATATATTCATTGTCTCATGAATCTATTCATTGGTACTACCTCCCTGGCTCCTGTCCTGCCAGTCGACTGGGCCCGCATTGTCCTGTGTGCTCTCCTCACGCAGATTAAAATAACATGATTAAATATGGAAAAAGAACAGAGGCTCTACCATGCCTCTGGGATATCATTAGGGCAGATTGCCAGGGAATGAAACATGAGACTGCTGAGAGAGACAGCGAGTTGAGGTAACACCGGGGAACCCACATGTTCAACAATTGGCGCCGCTGTAATGCTTGAACTGTGGCTCCAACCGTCAGGAGACTTGGCTCGCTGACACAGAGAATGTCACTGTTGACCAGTGAGCAAGCCGAGTGCAACAGAAAGCCCCACAAATCCCTGCCTAAACACCAGGGCATACATCTGTCAACCTACCTCATTTTTACTGTTTGCTATTTTAATTGGTGTCTTATTTGGTTTGGGGGATGACTTGGGTTTGGATTTTTACCAGCATTTTTCCGAAGGTTAATGGCTCCAACATCACAACTGCTAAGCATTAATTAACATTAATTGGTGCTTTGCTTCACATGTGCAGGTGCTCTTGTAGCCCAGTACAATTGCTCTAGGGCAATTAGGGATAATGTCCTTGCATGCGTGATATTTGTTTGCCATCTTCAAGACCACGGGGCCACAAATTAAATTTTATTTTTTTATGTTAATTAAATGTGAGTTCCATGACAAGTATTGCAAAGTAGATTTGCGTATTGGATATATACATATGAAGAGTTTGTTTCCAAAACACAATATATCCATTTTACTCATTTTGAGTAAAAGAGCTTTTTCTATTTTGGCACCTATTGCATTTTATAGAATGACACACACTTTGACCATGACAAAATACACCTTATAGTATGAATTTCTAAAAACGGATTTTTGCACCATGTGTAAGGAGCACAGGGCTATCGCTCTACGGTATTATCTCAATTTTTGTAATTTTGACACTTATTGCGTTTTGGAACCAAACTCTTCATATATATATGTGTGTGTGTGTGTGTGTGTGTGTGTGTGTGTATATATTATAAAACGGATATATATATATATAAAAATTGGATGCTTCCCATCTTAAATGTGATTGGCTGAGTGTAACCCACTGTTTTAAAAGGCAGTGTAACCCATCCCTGCGTGTCTGGCCTAGCAACCAACTACTCTGCGCTCAACTGACTCGTTAGATTACGTTTGTTTCAAGACTTTTAGCTCGCTATTTCAGTGTTAGCGAGGTTTAGCCTTTTAACCCTCTAACCAGTTGGCTATCTACCTAGCTAGCTATAGCATTATAGAGTTTGATATCTCTTTAGCTTGCTAGCGACATTGCTAACTAGCTCGCTATTTCAGCATTAGCAATAAATTGTTGATTTTTTTTCTTGTGTGTTTATTTATGGGCTATATGTAGGGTAACCACATCCATTGTATTGAACGCTAGTTAGTTGACCAGCTGGCTAGCAAGCAAATGCACAATTCAACATATTTTCCTGGACACCGGCAAGTGTGGAGGACAAAAGTCAATCTTGTTCCCTACTCTCGCTGCTGGTTGTAATGATATGGCTGATCGGCGCGAGTTGGGAACAAGGAAACTCTAAAACCGAAACCGAAACAAACGTAAAATTATTTAACGGGGCCTTGGGGAGACCGAAGGAGACATTCCAAATAGCCTGCTTTCATAGTATATCTACATTA
Organism: Gymnothorax javanicus; assembly: GCA_029692085.1. NCBI lineage: Eukaryota > Metazoa > Chordata > Actinopteri > Anguilliformes > Muraenidae > Gymnothorax > Gymnothorax javanicus. Next base: position 33,977,443 of record CM056198.1, read on the forward strand.
ACGAGCCCAAATAGCCTGATGTGACATGTTAATGGCGCTAGATGAAAAAGCAATCTTAGCGTCTGTGTTGCTTGCCAACCATTCTGTCCACTCGATCTTGCTTGGTGGGAGAATGAATAGTTCTCAATTTTATTGTTGCATTATTACCAATAAATTGTTGATTTTTTCTCTTGTGTGTTTATTTAATGGGCTATATGTAGGGTAACCGTTTTATAAAAGCAATAAGCCCCTTGAAGCAGTGGGTTACAGTGATTTTATAACGGCTGAGGGGCACAAAGGCCCTTAGAACGCCCCTCCGCCGTTATAAAATCACTGTAACCCACTGCTTCTCGGGGCTTATTCCTTTAATATATATATATATATATATATATATATATGCAACATGTTTTGAAAACTTTGACCCTCAAAATCACAAAAGTGTTATTTAGTGACTTTGGTCCTTCTTGCACACAGGTCCTCGATTGCAATCAAATCTACCAATATTGTTGTTTCTAAGACTGGCGCTTTTCCACAGCATGGCTGTGAATGAAAGTGATTGAATGTGTTGATGTATTCTGATGAGGCAGCCAGGAGGATTTATGCAGTTTATCTTATTCAGTAAATGAAAGATGCCGAGACACCAAATGATGGAGACTCAATCTGTGTCTTGCTTGCACATTAATCTAACATGTACAACACCTGTCACCTTTGTCTTTTCAATGGAAGTATCATTTTCTGACTACTTATGGTATGTCAATCCTGAATCATAAAGAAATGGGTATGCAGTGTCATTATATGATGGTTAAAGACAACTAGATCGCACTCTGCACTATACTATACTTTAACCTTAACGTGCCTTACAAAATCAGGTCAAAATCACAGCTATGAACATGACATTAAATAGGCTTCTGGAGAAATGTATGCACAACCTGTTTAAATTTGAGGGTTGTCCCGACAACAGTTCACCAGCTAGAGTGGTAACGATCGATGGGAAGACAGACAGACAGACAGCGCAGGGGACAACAGTACCCCATCAGCAAAAATTGCTGAGGGGGTAGGCATTTGTAGTAGTGCGATGGTGCATACATATCACTGTGAGGAGGGAGGGGGGGAGGGGTTTGTGGGTTACTAACCTCACTGCAATACTGGAACTGGGATGCAGTGCTGACGGAAATATCTGCAGAAAAACACATTCCCTGGTAAACACTGCAGGCTCATGCTTTCATATTATAGAGAATAATGATGAGACGGCTCTTGTCAGAATCAGCTCAGGGTTTCACTATGGGAGATTTGTGGCAACAGCTGATAGGTTCAGTGCAGTAACGTCCATGCAGGAAATGACCAACCTCTGCACTTGGCTGATTACAAATTTTCAGTTTCTACTTTCACTCTCCATTCAAAGCAAAAGGAACAAGTGCGCTGAAGCACCAGTTTAAAATAATTGCCTATACCTGTAGTTTTCACCTCTCAAAAATCTTGACATTTTCATGAGAACCTCCCAATTTCAGGTATGCTAAGCATTATTGAGAAAACATTGTTCTGTCCCAATGCATTTGATTAAAGTTTTTTGAATACAATGGATGGTGGTGAAGTAAGCGAGCCAATATATTCACCCAAATTCAGACGTACTGACTTCAATACGGAATATTTGGGCAGTTAATGAGAACACCCTCTGCTTCAACGTGAGAGAATGTCTTTTTGCGTCCAGTTTTGGAGCCACAACGGGTTTCTAACTTCAGCCAAGACTCATTCCTAGTGAGTGGCTGCTTTTTTACTACCATGTTTCAAAGCTCTACGTTCCCCTTCCACAAAGCCTTTTGATATTTGTCTTAATTGCTGCAAAAATTCTACGCTTTCTAATGATGCATAAAATGTATAGGTACAATTTCAGATGTAGGCCTCGGGGCATGTAATTTGCATAAAAAAGAATGCAAGCTCTGTGCTGCTGGCAAGCTAAGATCAGGTTTAATGCTTGCAAGTATGGGCCATGCTGTGGACGATGCGCAGCAAGAATGGGTATATATTCAGACAATATTCAGTAAATATTCAGTAAATACAAAGTACTCTACAGTATCCCAGCTGCTGCGCGCGCACACACACACACACACGTGCACGCGCGCACACGCACACACACACACATATGCATTGAAATAGGAGAATAATAACCTTTGAAACCCAAGCTGAACATTCACTTAATAAGCACATCACAACAAAAAAAAAAAAAACACTTTTAATTGCCAAATGCAAACATTTTAATATTTATTCCTGAGGAGGGAGGGGCAAAATCGGTTCAAATTGGTGAAGTAAGTAACAGCTGTTGCATCGCTAATATTGTGATGGAGCAAAAAAAGTCATATTTTGATCAGGTCTGAGCACTGCATCAGATGAGTACATAAATGATGAAATTTGTATCTTACAATCCAAATTTTCTAGTACTGACACGCGTAAAATGAGTTGTGAATTACTGGATTAAATATATTTGCAATAAGCTGTTGAGGTAGATCAATCCTGAACCCCCTAGCCTCTTCCAACAAAAACATGTTACTTAAGGAATGACTTTCTGTGGAAGCCACCCTGAAAAGTCAGGAATTAAAGGACTTATATCCTGTAAGGTACTTTTTCCCAGCTCAGTCCAACAGTGAAGTGGTCTCCATTGTATCTTACAGCCCAAAGGAGGATGACTTTAATGACCCCCCAGTTTAGCTGTTAGACCTCCCTCCAGCACCCTTCTCCATTTCAGCATGTGAAACTGTTTTCTGCTGCTTTCTATGTCACATGTGGACCTTCCAAGCATAGCTCAGTCCTACCACCTTTATCTGTGTGCCCTGCTTCCTCCCACAGCCTTGCTCAACCCCCAACCTCTCCTCGCCTCCCCCCCTTATAGCACTAACATTTTTTTCTGTCTCGTTTGTCAACTGCTACATCCCAGCAGAAGTTTAGCTGTGTGTGCTCTCATCGTTTTACATCAGATGGCTTTTTGAACGAGCGACAGTAGAACACCAAATCCACTAAAAGGTAATTACTGAGGGATGGCTCCATTCTAAGTGACTGAGAAGAAACTGAAAACCTGGAATTTTATTCTGTATTTCCAATTTCTCTTAATATCTAAACTGAATTCTAAGTGCAGTTAAACTTCTATGGCGACTGCATACTCTGCTTGGTTGTGTATGTAATTGCCATCTTCATAGGTGCTTTGCTAGCACATATTACCTTTCCATACTTTCCATTGTATAGTTTACTGCTACATCAGTTCATCGTTCGTGACTATGGCTAGTTTAGCCAGATTCTCATGTATTTAAGGCTATCCACTGACATGCAGTGTCGGGTGCAGGAGCTTTGTTTCCCAGCCAATCAGAGCAGTGCTTGTATCATGGAGGTGATGCCCACTCAAATCAGCCAGTAATCTCGGGGGAGGGAACAACAAGGCAGCAAATGGCCTACATATTATGGTTTCTATGGAGTTTGTAAAAAAAAAAAAAAAAAAGTTCATACACCTTTAGACATATAAGATTATAATGACTTCCCAAAAAACATATAATGTGGGACTTTGAAGGAGATGAGCCGTGGCCTCTTCCTAGGAATTTTGCTGCTTATCTGAAAGTACTGCTGCGGCTGAAAATCTTGCAGTAGATTGCATCACCCAGTTAGTTTACAAAGCCTACTTTTAGAAAAGTATTATTACACGTGATGGCATGGGGGTGTTTTCAATTCATACTGTGTTCTGCATTTTTCTTTTAAACTCAACACGCTCTTTGGACATTTGGGAGATGCATTAATTTCTGATGATAGGAAGTCTGAGGGTTTAGAAGTTGAGAAAGAAAGCAGATTAACATGAGATGTCAATCAAAAAAGAAAACTGCATTCTTTTCTCATGCAACTTTTAATTTATCTTCCTTAAAGGCAAAGGAAACATTTGTTTCAGCTCTTACCCAATAAAAGTAAATGTTCTTTTTGTTCCATAAATATTTTTTTTACAAATTTTTGTGATTTTTATGCACCGAGAAATCAATTGTCAAACCTCTGAAATACAACTCATTAGCACAAGTTCATAGAGGCTGCCATTCCATATATTTTAGCCAATCAATAACTACCTCTTGTGGCAATGTCCCGGATCTATTGACGCGATTGGACACCAAGAAATCAGCTGATCTATAGAAAGTGTAGACAAATTAGTCTTGATTATCACTCATGCTGCAGCTTAATTTTACACTGAAAGATCAAGGTTCAATATTACCCATCATTATTTGAACATGAACAACAAAATCTGCCATAATGCCACTGTATGCGGCTGTTGGTTGCTCCAACAAAAGGGGAAGCTCGGACCTACCAACAAAGAGTCATTGGTTATGTTCTTCATATTTTTACCCAGTTGTTTCAAGGAGCATGTTTACGCAAAATATGGAATTGAATCACCCATTAAATATTAGAAGATTTTTAAAGCTCACCGACAGGCCCCCAAACCCAAGCGCCTGTCAACTTAAACTAGGCTGGTGAAACAACAGCATCAGTAACAGATAGAATGGGTAAGCTCTCCAATTAAAAGGCCAACTTATAATTTGTCGTTGTTGTTATACCGATAACTATCATAGAGGCCATTCACGCCAGAATGTACAGGCCAATAGTGGGACAAGTACAATAATCAGCAATGTTAAAAACAATATTTATCATATATATTATTCATACTCATACAACAATTCTAAACTGCCACTGTATTTTTAACCTCCGTGCACATAAGGGTTCCGGTATCCAGGTGACGTGGCAAGCCACCCCAATTCCAGCAAACCTGGCACACAGCCAACAACATACATATCTGATCTTCTCAAGTTCATTTATTTGTTTAAAAAATTTTCAGAAATTGCCCAAACATGTACTGTATATGAATGGTAGGGGCAGTGTACCTTAACTGGGTATCCACTGCACCAAGTGTTTTCTTTGCTTTTAAGAGTTTCTTTTGTTTGGAGTTGTTTATATACGCATTACCAATTGATGTAAATATTAATCCGCAGAAACTACAATGCAAAATTGGGAAACACTTCAGTAATTTACAAATATATTTCAATAAATTTACTGTATATCACGTATTATAATCACGTTGAGTTAGTCATGCAGTTTCATTTGGGCAATGCAAGCATTATGGATGTGACATCTGGAAACAAAATGGGAAAAGAAATAGCTCAGAAATTACTCCTCTGATATGATAAAAACTATTACTGCATATTCTCATCACACTCACTCAGATGAGTGGAAAGGCAAAGAAAATAATTGCAAAAATACAGTTATGTCAAAAAAAAAATTACAAATATGCTGCGTCATGGATGTGACACAAAAAGATAGGCATTTTGGAGGGGCAAAAACTTTCTAAAAATTTAGCAAACTTTAAAAGCATAGGTCTCCAACTCTGTTTCTGGAAAGCTTCCATCCTGTTGGTTTTAACAGCAACCCTAATTTAGCACACCTGATTAAGCTAATTAGCAAATCATGAAAATCACTAACTTTGGTTGGCGAGAAAATCGCCATTCAGGACGTCAGCTTTCCAAGATGAAGGTCGGAGACCACTGCTTTAAAGTCTAATGCAGCTTGATAGCATCTGCATTATGTAGGCAGGCTCGAATAAGACACCATTGTGTTATGTCACTATTTTTTTACTTCATTACAGTGTTCATCCAATAGTATATGGTATACAATTTTGTTGATACAGTGGCCCAATGAAATTGAACTCCAGAGTTTACAATCTAAGGGTTCATGCACAGCATTTATTTTTGTCAGTAAGTGACTTTAGTTTTTCATTTTAAGGTTGTCATCTGAATGAAATTTCTCTTTTATGGCTGGGATGGTGACAAAAAGAAAAAATTTGAGCAGAGGTCAAATTTACAAACTGACTGCAGCTTTGTCCAGCACATATCTCAAAATTACTCCAAAACCTTGCATCACACTACCAGCTCCCTGTTGCTTTTAGAATTTATTTTAAATCAGTGCACAACTTTGCCCATGCCTCAGTTTAAGAGCCTTTGATGCCTTCCTCCTGACTTATAGGTCAGTGAGAATGGTATTGCTCTACAAACTCCATGGTGTTTCAAGCTCCCAACTAAAAACTGAAGGTATTTCTCTATTAGGTCACTAATATGCACTCCCTTCCATAAATCCAGGACAAAACCCCAATGGGCAACCCCACAAGACAATACCCCACTTAGACAGAACCCCACTAACAAATCAGAATTCTGGAAAAAAACTCATTCTGATTTTTTCAGGAAAAAATTATAGGGATCTGTAATAATAATCATCACAATAATTTCTTTATAAAAATACTAATTATCTTTTTTTCTTTGAATCCAGGCCAACATTTCTCTGATTGTACTTCAAAGGAATGGTTGAAAAAGAACATCTTAGTTGTTTTTATATGTATGTAAGAGAAGTAGAGTTTTGTCAGAATGGTCTGTTTCATGAGCGGGGTTCTGTCCAGTTGAGTTTTGAATTGTGGGGTTTTGTCTGAGTCGGGCTTTGTCCATTCACACCCTTCCATATGAGAATTGCAAGGTCTCACCAGTTTTAATACTCTTTCTAACATGCAATATTCTAGGGTTTCCTTAACTAACAGTTCATAAACTGAGAATGTGAACTGTGTGTATGCTAAACCATTTCATTGACCAGTCTATTCAAAAATAAAGTTGCATACACTTAAAATCACATAGGCATGCATACAGCTCCTGATTCAATATGTATCTGTTCTATTATACAGTAATGTGCTGCAAAAACTTGCCCTTCATATTACCTCTTCACAGTTTTGTAGTGTGCCTGATGTGTTGCACATGAATGGTTACTTAATCTTACCTGTTTGGTCACTTCTGGAATTCAAATATGAATAGTTTGATTCAACTGATCATCACTTCAAAAAAGAATAGAGTCAACCTTCCTGGTTAAACAGAGATTAAATGAAAATAATTGCTCAATATTTTTTGGGCTTAGTGAGGATTGCTCAGTCCTGCGTGTAACAAAGAGGAATGAAACAGAATGTTTCTTGTCTGAAAAAGTAGAAAATATACTTACATACCCATAAAGAAAAATGGGATTCATTCCACTGGGCCCAGTCAAATGTTTATTTTAATGTTCAAAATCTCTCTCTGTCTCTATGTGGGACATTTTTTTCCAGTGTCTTTTCCATTGTGGAGAAAAAAAGTCATATTGACATCTGAACAATCAACACCCCAATGGAAAAAGACCAAAAAAAAAAAAAAAAAAAACCAACATTTTAGCTGTCGGTCACAATGAACCATGTGTTGTGATTGTGCTCATTCACTGAAGTGTTGAGTTAAAGCTTATCTGACACCGGGGCTTCCAGAACCACTTCTGTTTCCAAACAAATGGAGGCTTTTGCCTGCTCTTGCAATGCAAGCTTAGCTCTAGATCGACAGGGCTGTTTGGCTAAGGCGCCAGGCGGCTGAGCGAGGAGTTGAACATGCTATTCAAAGTCGCTTTCCTGCAGGAAAGATGGAAAACAATGCGCCACCCATGAGTGCGCTGGAACTCACACCCCGCCTCAATTTTACACACGTAACTTCTTGAGAATTCAAACAGCAAGAAAACAAATCCCTTTTGACAGGTCTTTGAGAAGGACTTAGTATGGAGAGTTTCACCTCTATTAATTTGATCCATATATCAGGGCAGACAGATGATTGCTAAGTCTAAGAGGGTTATGATGAACATAGCACCAATAGCGACATCACACAATCTTTATCAGAGTGCTTTACCAGCCAAAACATACACTGGTTTACTAACAAATAACTGTTAATGTGTAGAAAGTTTAACTGACAGCTGCCATAGTGACTCTGTCAGTAAAAGCATCCCTCTCAAATGCAGACAGCGAGTCTATGGCAAGACATTTCAAAAGAAAAACTGTTTTCATTGTATTGCATTTTTGTTTTATCTGGAGAAAACCTTAGAGATTGCACTGGTGGATGATAAAAGTCTTATGTGCCGCAGCAATTTAAAAATACAATTGTTGCCAACAAACCTGATGAAAGCAAAACATTTCTGGGTATTCTATTGATGATTTATCTTTGGTCAAGGGGAAGTAGGAAAGCTCTCTGTAATACTTTTCCGATCTTCAGGATTTCTGACTTAAGGCAGGGCTTGATCTTTGGCTTACTAGCACTACGTTTTCATGGTGGAAAGAGAAATTAGTTCCATCCCACTAGGAGTCAGGGTAAAGTCAGCCTCAAGTTTTTTTTGGGTTCCCACTGCATTATCAACTGCATTAACTACTTCCAACTACTCCAAGGTCAGATCAGCTTGAACTCTTCAGTTGTCAGAGAGGTCTGTAATCTGAAAAACACAACTTTCCCTGGTTTGCAACCATGTTCATCAGTGGAAAGATGCAGCATCGTGTAATACAGTGTGTGGGCTGGCTGGCAGTGAATGGTATGAGTCAAATTTTGTAATTCCATACTCAAGAGATAAAAGGGGCTATTCGCTCGTTTAAAACAAAAGTTATTTCACGAGAATCAACTGCACTCACACTGAATAAGGAGCAAGCATCCCTGGGCGTGCCTTCAAAAGCTATGCTTGAATTTGTTATTTTACAGCAAGTCAACAATGCGCTCATTTGTAAGAACAAAGGACATAAACCTGTAGCTGTGCAGTTGTTCTTTTGTAACCACGAAAAGGTATAAATGGCAAATCTTCCTCTTGCTGTTTTTGGTATCCAGAAACAAAAATTTTACTTTATTGTCCTAGCCTCAGTACAGCTCACAACTGATTTTTACTTCAAAGAGCTCACTCATTGGAGCACAGATGTCTACCAAGGCACAACAATTTCACCTCACAAAGTACACATCAAATGTATTGGCAATCTAGTCTTTTTTTTTTTCCAAAATATGTTTGGCCTAATAGTGGTGCTAAAACAAACATTAGGTCACCAAAAATCAATGTCTTGTTCCTTATGTGAACATTAATTTATTCAGCAAATTTTAAGGCAGACTGCTGATTTTTTTTTTTTTTTGTCTACAGATATGCTGAACACAATTTGAAAGTTTGGCCTTATTGTGATGCTAGAGGAAAGGTCACGCTTCCACCAAAATCAATGTTTCATTGTCATAGCTGCCTCAATGAGTGTAGCAAATTTCTTTGCAATCTAATAATTAAGTATTCTTCCAAAGATGTCTGTCACAGTTAAATATGCAGTTATAGCTACTCCTAACAACCCAATGAAAGTAAACTAAAAGCTTGAGAAAGAAGTGCAGTGTTTTGTGTCATGGTCATTGTGGTTCATTGCCAATGGGACTGATGGTGGAGACTGAATTATGGCATGGGTCAATGGGCATCCAGCAGACTGGAATTAACATACAAGAAACAATGGGCAGATAATGAGAAAATAATGGAGATGTGGAAACAAACTGCATTTCACTTGAGAAAAAGTGCAATCATGCATGAGAACTTGACCCACTAATAAAAAAAAAACCCTTGAAAACCAATTAATTCTTTTGTCTCATAACCAGGTCATGCACTAAAATAAAATGCATTGATTAAAATGATTCCTCTTTTTGAAATATGATATTATATAGTACACTAAAAGGCATGCAGGGGTGTATCTGAAGCACCCCTGAATAATGGCTTTTAAAGGAACCCCCACTCTTTTTACAAATGTCGCCTAAAATGTCCCAGTTGTGCTGATTAGAAGGCCTGCCTTATCTAGTAAGATAATTCTTTCATCATCTTCCAAAGATGGGCCATATAGGCGGTTTAAGATCTTGCCAGTCACCACCTCGAATGGCATGCAATGCATTGTGGGCTGATGACGTATCATGGTTGCTTTGCTTTGCCTTGGCTACTCATCCCTTGTGTTTGTTGTATTTATTTTTACGTTACGGAGCTCAGAACATAAGCCATATCACAGATTGATGTTGACAGTCAATAACTCTTTTTAAATCTGGTATTTGTGTTTAAACCTGTTATTTCTTCACAGTTGCAGACAAAGATTTGGCTATACTGATATCTTTAATATTATACTTTTTGTAGAATTATGAAGTCGTTTCCAGAAAAGTTGGGACGTTGTGTAAAATGTAAATGAAAACAGATTGCAATGATTGGCAAATCATTTAAAGTCCATAATAAATTGAAACAAGAGGCTCCTCAGAGCCTGTACTTGGGCCGCGCATGCGCAGGACAATCGCGACCCCGAAAAAGAAGAACGGAGCCGAAACTTAGACTCGTGGCCTACCGGCCCGAGTAAATAGTGGAAAGACAACATATCAAATGTTCAAACTGAGAAATGTTACTGTTTTTGAAAAATATCTTCTCATTTTGAATTTAATGCGAGCAACAGGTTTCAAAAAAGTTGGGACAGGGCCATGTTTACCACGGTGTAACCCATCTATTTTTTTATCCACACCCTGTAAGTGTTTGGAACTGAGGTGACCAATTACTGTAGTTTTGAAAGCAAAATATTTTTCTCATTGTTGCTTGATTTTATATTTCAGCTTCTTGACACTTTTGCAGACTCTTCTGCCACATGTGTTCACCAAATTTTTCAATGGGTGACCCTTCTGGACTGCAGGCAGGCCAGTTTTGCTCCTGGATTCTTTAACTACAGATCCATGATGTAACACGCACACATTGTGGTTTGGCATTCTCTTGTTGAAATAAGCAAAGTCTTAATAAAAGATGTCTGTATGGCTGTATTTGTTGCTCCAAAATGTGTATATATTGTTCAGCATTATTGCTGTCCTCACAGATCTGCAAGTTACCCATGGCATGTGCACTAATGCACCCCCATACTATCATGGATGCGGGTTTTTGAATAGTGCGCTGAAAAAAAAAAAAAAAGCCGGATGTTCCCTGTCCTTCTTAGTCTAGAGCAGGGGTTGGGAACCTAGGGCTCGTGAGCCACTTGTGGTTCTTTTGCAGACAGCCTGGGCTCTAGGACGAAATGGGTAAAAAAAAAAAAAAAAAAATCCCTGTCAATAATCGAGCGAGTAAAATAATGCTCAGATCGTCAACAGTACCTATTAAAATGGCACTGCATCGTGGCAAGTACGTATTTAAATTAGGATAACTTTATTTAATAAAATTTGACCTCACGAATCCGGAACTCCTCAGATCAAAAGATTACATCCGACGGCGCGTTGCTATGTCCCTCCATTTCCGTCAGCGAGAGAACTTCATTTGTTAACATTGATCTTATGTGCTCTTTGAAAACATGTCTAAAAGGAAAAAAAACTGAAGAAAGAGTCCGCTTTTTCCAGCCTGAGTGGACAGAGAAATTTGCATTCGTGGAAAGAGCTGGGACTGCGACCTGTTTGATATGCAGTGATAAAATTGCATCGATGAAATGTTCGAATGTAAAGCGCCACTTCGATATGCACCGTGCTTTGTTTGCAGTGAAATATCCACCAGGAGAGAGTCAGAAAAAGGCCTGCTTGGAGCTTCAGAAAAAGTTACAGGTTGGCCAACAGCAGCTGCATGAATGGGCTACTCAAGGAGGTGGGACTTCTGCTAGTTTTGTGGGTGCACTGGCGATCGTGAAGAATGGGAAACCATTAACAGATGGTGAGTATACAAAAAATCTAATGCTTGACATGGGTAAAGAATTGTTTGATGACTTTCTGAACAAAGACAAGATCATCAAAAGAATAAAAGACATGCCTGTCTCTGCTAGAACAGTTCATGACCGCACAATTATGATGGCAAATCAGGTGGAGGAGACACAAATAAAGGACATAAACGCAAGGGAATGTTTTTCTCTAGCCCTCGATGAGTCTACAGACCTTGGCCATGTAGTCCAGCTCAGTATAATGGCGAGATATGCTGTTAGCAATACACTGCATGAAGAAAATCTGGCCGTCTTACCAATGAAGGGATCTACATGAGGGGAGGATTTATTCAAATTGTTCATGGATTTCATCAAGGAGAAGAATTTGCCCCTCAATAAACTCATCTCTGTGTGCACTGACGGCACCCCGTGCATGCTAGGAAAAAATATAGCATTTGTGACACTTTTGTATGAACACGAGAAAAGATGCATCCTCAGCTTTCATTGCATTCTGCATCAGGAGGCACTCTGTGTGCAGATGTGGGCGACCAGTTAAATGAGGTGATGGGACTGGTGATTAGTGAAGTCAACTTTATCGTAGCCCGAGCTCTTAATGATCGCCAGTTTAAAGCACTGCTAGATGAGGTTGGAAGTATTTACCCAGCAATGTGCGCTGGTTGTCAAGAGGTAAAGTGCTCAGCCTGCTTGAATGAAATCAGAACTTTTCTAGAGATGAAACATGCTGAGCAACCCGAGCTCTCTGACTCTGAGTGGCTCCTAAAATTTTACTTTCTTGTGGTTGTCACTGAACAACTCAACCAGCTCAGTGTGAAAATGCATGGGATTGGCAACACAGTCTTGTCACTTCAGCAGGCTGTGTTTGCATTTGAAAATAAAGTGGAAGTCTTTATTAAGGACATTGAAACTGGCCGTCTTCTGCACTTCGAAAGACTCCGACGATACATAGATGCGTACTTAACAAGTGACCCCGAGCAACGTTTTCATCTGCAGCAGCTGGCTGGCTTCACGTCCGAACTCTTGATGTCTTTCAAGTCGCGTTTCGGAGATTTTTGTGAATGCACCACACTTTTCAAATTCATCACCCAACCACACGAGTGTACAGTGGACGACGCTCACTTGTCGTGCATCCCTGGTATTTCTATCGGGGATTTTGAAATGGAAGTTGCCGACCTGACCTTGTCTGACATCTGGATGGGCAAGTTAAAATCACTGAATGATCAGCTGGAAGGAATCGCGCGCCAGCGAACACATCTTGCGGGCGAACACAAGTGGACTGAAATGGCAAAGCTTCAATCCGAAGACGAACTGATTCTGAAAACCTGGAATGAACTGCCCATTGCATACCATACACTGCATTTTTTTTGCATTATAAAACATTTCCAATCTTTTATTGCCCCTGTTCTAACTTTTTTGAAACATGATCCTGGCATCAAATTCAAAATGAGAGCATATTTTTTTAAAAACAATACATTTCTCAGTTTCAACATTTGATATATTGCCTTTGAACCAGTTTTCTAAATATAGGGTTAGGAAGAAGAAATGCTAACCGCACACTGTGAGAGAAAAAACATCAGTCTGGCCCGTAAAAAAGCATGTTCACGGCAGCACACATACCAATAACAAAAGTGCACAAAAAGTGCAAAAGTGCACAAAAAGAAAAAAAAAGGTGAAAAACAAAACCAAAAGTTTCGGTCACTATCAGACCATCATCGGAGCTCATTTTTTGGAATCTAAATAAAGGGTTTAAATGATGTGCAAATGTTAATGCCCCTCCCCTTACCTAATTATTCAATTATCCTCAGTTCTTATCAGTTAATGATTGTCACCTGTTTCCTTTTAGTTAATTATCATCCCCTTTTCGATTTAAAGCAGGGATGGGGAACCTTTTCCAGAAAGGGCCGGTGTGGGTGCAGGCTTTCATTCCAACTAGGAATTACACACCTGATTCTACTAATCAAGGTCCTAAGCAAAGATCCCAGAGGTTGATTAGTAGAATCAGGTGTGTAGCTGCTTGGTTGGAATGAAAGCCCGCACCCACACCGGCCCTTTCTGGATAAGGTTCCCCACCCCTGATTTAAAGCTTAGTTTTTCCCTGCATGGGCAGATAGCCATAGTCTGTTCCCCCTATGTGTTTATTGCAATCCCTTTCTGTTCTCCTTCTAGTTTTGTATTTGTTTTTGTTTTTCCTCACTTTTATTATTTAATAAAATCCACATCCCTGCACTTGGGTCCTCCAGCTCCACTCCTTGCCCTGGCACCAGTTTAAAGTCTGTGGGTGCCAGGGTATGACAGATGGCTACCTCACCCCGAGGACCCAGCAGGGACTTTCACACCACCCCACCCTGGATCACTCCTCCCTTTTTCACTCGTAGAAACCGAGCGTTTATGCGCGCAGCAGGTGCAATTCCTGCATTTGCACGCTTGCTTACGCCCCGCTCCAGCTCGCCCGGCACAAGAGACCAGTTCTCCCCGGCACAAGAAGGCCAGTTCGCCCTGGGACAGGAATGCCAGTTCGCATCGCACGGGAAGGCAGTTCGCCCCAGAACAAATGCCTGTTCGCCCCTGCACAGGAAGGCTTGTTTGCCCCAGAACAAGAAGGCCAGTTCGCCCCAGCACATGAAGGCCAGTTTTTCCCGGCACATGAAGGCCAGTTCGCCCCGGCACAAGAAGGCCAGGGTGCTCCCTGATCCAGTGGCCCCCTTGTGGGCCCAGCAGTCAGCCTGCGGCTCCAGTGGCACCAGCAGCAAGTCTGTCGCCCTAGCAATGCGTCTGTGACTTCAGCAGTCAGTCTGTACCCCAGCAGTAAGCCCGTGGCTCCAATGCCTGGCTACCTGCCCTTACCTAATTATTTAATTTTCCTCAGTTCATATCAGTTAATGACGTCACCTGTTTTCTTTAAATTAATTATCATCCCCTATCTACTTAAAGCTTAGTTTTTCCTCTTCACAGGCAGGAAGCCATAGTCAGTTCCCCCTTTTTGTTTAGTGCACTCCCTTTCTGTTCTCCTTCTATTTTTTTGTATTTGTTTTTGTTACTCCTCACTCTTATTATTTAATTAAATCCATGTACCTGCACTTGGGTCCCCCAGCTTCGCTTGTTGCCCTGGCCCCCATTTAACACCGGTATTGTCAGCCTCGGTTTCGCAGATGATTCCTAATAGTGTGATCAGATACGTTGGTGCTTCTGGCTGGTCTCAGTCGATGAACCAAAGATGTCGTGCAATTATGAAGCGCTGTTGCAACGCTGTTATCATTAGGAAATCTTCTCATGATTTTGTTGATCCGGGGGTGAAGAGAGGGGGTGACTCTGAACAGCATTAGTTGTCCTGAACCTGTGCCAGAGTCTGCCAATAACACTTTGGCTTAAATTTTGACACTGAGCTGCAGATCTTTGAGTTTGTCTGTCTTGCAACTGGTCAATGGCCCTTTCCCTGTCTTGGATGCTGAGTTGTCATCGAAAAATCTTCAAATTTCCAATGATGAATGGAAAATGCGCGGCCCTTTTATTGCAAAAATTGGCATGCATGGAATGACACTCATCCGAAACACATGCCAATGGAGCATGAGTTGTCACAATTTGTGTTTCAAGGTATTTTTTTTCAGTTTAGTCTGACCCAGTTCTTGCTTCAAATCCATGAAAAGGAAATCTGTATTAACTTGAAAAGTTTCTAAAGATAAGTGCAATGATTGCATGTCCCATAATAACGTGATGTATTTTGTCCTGATGACGACCCAAAGGGGCATATACTAACCCTGTCTGGCTTAAAAAGAGATTCTTACAAAAATGATCAAAAAAAATTTCCTTTGACCCTTAACTTTTTTTGAGTTGCATATTTAATTGTTTGCCTGACAAATGGGTATTTTCAAACATTTTCTCATTGCTATTTCCACATTTGAGGTGCTCAACAACTTTCTGTCATACATTATTACTTTAATCTTTAGTCTTAACCATAGTGATGGATGATGATGGGAAATCGACCCATGCATTATTTCATATTATATCCAAGTGAAACTGGAATTCATGGAAGACCATTTAAATTTTTTTAATCATTATGATGAACTTGAGATATGAATGTAAAATATTTATGGAAGTATATTTCAAATAGATTTTTCTCATAAGGCTTTTTTAGGGTTGCCAATAATTGTGGCACAAGTTTTGAGGGAAAAAAAACAATATTTTTTTCCTTCAATCAGTTCATAATATTCAAGATGAGATTTTGTGAGTATTTTGAATCAAAGAATGAAGGAATGAACAGCAGCAACATTTTAAACCTTTTTAGGTAATATTAAAAAATAGTGTCAATATTTTTGAGGGCACTACATAGTTTAACAATAACAATCTCTAATCTGGGATCATTTTCATTCATAAATGGAAATGCATTACACACAGAGGGGTCATGAACTCAGTGTATTTTAACTGTATCTGGAAGCAAAGCATCATTCCCCATAATACATACTCCAGGTTTTAATCAGTCAAAACTAGGAGAAAAGTGAAACCTGAAAAAAATCACAAAAGGACAACTGAACTTTTATAACTGGGACATAATTTCCACTTATTTCCTGTGATCTGCCAAGCAGCAGCCTATACTGCATATATAAAGGTGTTTTCTGTATATTGTGATGTGAGACGTCCAGGATTAATTCAGTTATTATGTACAGTAACAATTACTGTACATTGCTCAATAGGGGACTGATTCTGCATAGTGAAAATCAGAGTGACAGAATGCAAATGTACAATGTCAAGTTTTACTTTAAACAGCACATTTTACTGTGACACTACTATGTTCAAATTAGTCTCAAGTAATACGAAATTGCTAAATTATTCGCTATGTGTCGCATTTACCTTGGAATAAATAGGCTTCAGGGAAAGGTCTGATATCCTTTTTTTTACTTAACATATTTCTTATTATTACTAAACCACACCATACAAGCAGCTCAAAATCTATAAAGAATTCTATACATCATATGTCAAATGAATTACCATTCAGTGCTTACTGTGAGGCAGGAGTGGGTCAGAGAGGTGGAGGGAGTTGCTAATTGGCATCAAAGCCTGTGCATAATTAGCACTGAACAATGTCTGCCTTTCTGATGTGCCAGTAGCTTTGTAACTAGACGAAACAAAGGCATTCTTGGCCAGGCTCAGATACAGAATCTTGACAGCTCTCCATCATTTTGTAAAGCCCACATGTCCACTGCTAGGCCAGTGCAATTTTCCCAGAATCCCTAGTCTTCCAAAATTCAAAAATGAAAAAAACTTTTTAAATGAAGTTATCCCTTTTTGGGGTAATTTTCTGTGCATTCTGTTTAGAGATTGATCAATCTCTGTCTTTCTGTCTCTCTGAGGATTTTTAATTGAATGCTTTGCGATATGTGATTCTCCAAAAGATTTATAATTTATTTTTTCCAGCTTGCCAATATCTTGTAAATATCTCACATTTGAAAGCATTTCTTTGTTTTTAAAAAGGCATTTCCTGGGACATTTTCCAGACCTGTATTCATTAGTTCATTCCAAAAAATTGTATGGACATTTTTTATATTTTATTTTCCTTTCATTTCTAAAACATGAGAGATCTGTTCTATTTTAGGTATGAATTATTGTCCTGGATGTTTGCCATATTTACAACATTTGTGGTCTACCTTTCCTTTGCCAAGAAGTAAAAAAAAACATCAGTACATGTTTCCCAAAGTGCATCATTTCCCATAAAGAGTTGTTACCCAGAGTAGCCTAAAACTGAAATGAGAGGGCAAGGTTCGAAATTGCTAAAACTTCATAATGATGTTAGTTACTAGAAACAAGTGATTACCATGATCTAGATGTCTGTGTAAAAAGAGACCAATGCATGGCACATTGAAAACAAAAAAAAATATTATGGAATTTACCTGGAATTCATTGAATCTCTAGAATATCTACAAAACTAGATTAGTAATAAATGAACAGAATATTAGTGCATAGTGCAAATAATATGCATATATTTTGCTTGAATATACATTTGTAATAGGATGGACTGATGGTATGAGGATGCAATGCGGGGACCAGTACAGTAGGGGGGCACTGATGCAGTAGGACAAGAAGTTCCTGAGTTTAGCAAGCATAGAAGTGTACCCTATACAAAGAGTGACCACCAAGGCCTAGGCCTGTTTTCTTTGCTCTTCTGGGTGTCTGCGGAGGGTAGGTGGATGGTGTGCACAGGATTTTGTGTTGTTTTCTTGTTAGGTGTATTATGTTTGCTTGTGCAACTGTGAGAGGACTTAAATCTTAAGATTTGATTGTTTCTTGCAGTTCAGTTTTGAGTCATGTCTTTGTGTTTGGTTATCAATTTCATAATTTTGAGCTAAACCTGTTTGGTTTAGTTTGCTGTATGGTCTTTTTTGGTGTTTTTGTGTTAGAGTTTTGTCTGTGCTTTATTTGTTTGCCATTTGAGTTTGCGTTTATAACTTGAATTGAGTCCCAGTCAGGGCAGTTGACCTGTGCTCTGCGCGCCATTCACCTCCCCCGGTGGCTCAGCCAGTGGTCCAGGACCGCTACTACATTGGCCTCCAGTAACTGTACCCATTTGTTCTATTGTATAGCTTTTAATCGAGTTCTTCAAAATTATTAAAGGGGATTTGGATTTCGTATATTTAAACTAATAGTCCAGGGGCTACTGGCTGTGACCAAGGGCGGCTGCTTGCTGCCAGGGCTATTGTGTGTCATGCTGTGGGTTGCTTTAATCTAAAGCTTGCTTAAATTTCCAAAGTTTTTTGCATTCACAGTCGGTGTGCTTATTTAGTTTAGAATTTGTGCTGTGCTTGTTAATCCCTGGCAGTGAGTGACTACCCCTGACTCCCTTGCTTTGAAACCCCTGTTGAATAAAGATTGTTAGTGGTCAACCAGTGTCCTTCTGACTCTTTTTCTGGTGTCCAGCAACCAGTTGATCCACAAGAACCCAGTTTTACACATTCATTCATCAATAACATTCAATAGGACCAACAATATCATTCAAAAAATGTAGGATCACTGGGAATCTTTTTGATACTTTTATTCATCAACATAGCATTGCATTGATGATAAAATAGAACCAAGATAGTCATTCATTTTTAAAATAACTCTCTTTCAATCCAGTTTCACATATGATTGCAAAGCACTATTGTTAGTTGCCATTATTTCAGGGAACAAGAACTATCACCTCATCCTATAGTAATTGTACTAATACAGGGCTCTCCCATTATATCGCCAACTTTGGGACAGGACAAAAAGTTGGCAGTAAGCCGAGGTGGCAGTATAATGGTGGAAACACTGGGGTGACCCATGGGTGTTCAGAAACAAGCCCTCTAATAGCATAATTTGTGCGAATCATGTTTATTATATCTTATCATCTCAAACAGATTAGTTTGCCGCAGTGACCTCGAGAATTCATGTTTACTATATCTTATCTCACAGTGATGTAGCTAGAAAATTGCACAGATACAGAACATCCCTTTACAGGATTAGTAGTCCTGACTTGTTTTCAGTCATTTTCCTTTATTAACACATTTTCCAATTACAAGAATAATCCATTAGCAATTAAAGACACAGCTTCTTTATTAATGTGAACTTAGGGTGACAAAATAATGGGCCAAATTCAGTTCAGAAAAGTAATTGACCAAGGTAAACTGCTCTGGGATTTCCACGCTCATGTTATCTTTTTGGCACCTCAAGCAATCTAATCTGTGCTTCATGGTCACTCAAATTATAATAATTCAAAGACAACAATTTGAAACACCTTTACACAATTTCAAATAAGGAAATACCAAAATGCATTTTGAATGATGGAGCCATCCATTGCTGGCAGCAAATTCTCTGATGAAATACACTGAAATTCTTTGTTTAAACTGTGAGAAGGTTATTGGTGGCCAGGATTTTCTTAGCATGAACAACCGCAAACCAAAGGAAAAGGGCCAATTCCATTTCCACACGCTACATTGTTTGAGCTCTCTTGCATGCACATGGGGGGAGTCATCATCAAGTATTTTTCTTTTTGAATGATAATGTCCGCTATCATTCACTGTTTTACTGCTACATCCCACTGGCCCGAAAAGTGATTTGCAATATTCTGGCTACCGGCCCCTGTCTTGTTACAGGCATACTCACATGTGTTAATAAAGGAAAATGATTGAGAACAAGTCAGGACTAACTAGATAACTCGGTCGCCACAGGGACCAAGTCATGTATCTCCTCGATCCCCAAATTTTGGACAAAATTGCTGCCGGCAGCCAAATTGGACGTCCGAAATTCGCGAAAAACAGTCTTGAGCATTGTCCAATCAGTATCTTTGCCTGTGTGAAATTTGGAGAAATTCCTGTCATAATTGTGGCTTCCAGAGCCCGGAACATAAAATCTCTGTGGTGGCAGCAGCCCGGAACTAAACCATAGTATCTCCCGACTATCGTCGTTGGGGAGATACAATAAAATGGATGTTCTGTGCTTACTGAATTTTCAGTTCTGGCCATGCCACTGTCAAATAATATGATATAATAAACATGAATCGCTGACGTTTTGATTTCTGAAACATGTCTACTGTGCTCATTCTCTTAACTGAGGATGGAACCCACATTACTCATAAGCTTGGAGAAAGGTGACTGTTGTATGCACTTTTTTAACACTTTTGACATTAGAGGACCACTGTCATTCTATTTAGCACATCAGAAGCTAAGTACAGTATCTTTTTTTCAGGTGCTAAGCTATGTAGATACAGGCATTTATATAATTTGAGTTTAAAAAAATAAACTTTTTCATCGGAATTGAGTCAGTTAGTTGTTGTCTTGAGAAATAGTGACAATTCCATGGATGATATTGCCTCGGAATTGACAGTATCATTAAAAGATGTGCCTTACTTTCTGTGGAGAAGAGCAAAAACTAATATTAACCTGAAAAATGAGGGGTGGAAGGTTTGATGCATGAATATGCAAGAAGACACCAAAGTCTCAAGTTTAGAAAGCAGACACCTCAGGTGGCAGCTGTACTGAATAGCATCCGCTGTCAGACTTGTGTCTGCCAGCAGCTGAGAAAATCAAGAGGAGTGGAGCCAAGAAACTCTTAAAAGGATTACTGAATTTTCCTTAAGTGTATGTGCTTCACCTTTGTCTCGCTCACTAATCAACAAAAGCCTTATAGGTGTGTATTACTTTGAGTGTGAAAGTGTGTTGACCTTTTGTTATTGATCTTGCTCCAGTGCTATTCTTTATAAACTGCATGTGAACTTACTTTGACCACGCACAAGGTGTGTACCTCAGTTGGACTTTTTTGTAGAACTCTTTACTTGCCCTTCATGGTTCTGCCATTTTGTATTAAATGCTGAAAACGTTGCTTGTCTTTCACATATGCTCAGTCTTTAAAACTGCAATCGCAAGCCCGAATCACTCAAAGAGCACAGCAGACAAGATGACATCATCAATGTTGAAGAAATATGAGGAGCGGTTGGTGTCACAGGAAGACCAGTTCAAGGAGATTGTGGTGAAGCTTCAGGCAAATTCTGTTCTTCCACTGACTCCAGTACCAGTGACCCCGCTGCCTCCCTACGAGAGCTACAGCACTACAGTGGGTCAACAGATGCCAATCCCAAATTTTTGGTGCTACTGTTCACTGGTGTTTCAGATGCAGGCCTCTCACTTTCCTTCCGAAAGATCCCGCATGGCCTACATGGTCTTGTTGCTGACTGTTGGAACCTTTATGTGGCCCAAATTGCTTTGAGAGCAGCTGTCACCAGCCTGCAATACCATCATTTCGTTCCCCTTCAACCTTCAGCAAGTACTCAATCTAGTGGAATGAGGAAGCATTAATCACAGCCTTCTACAATGCTTTCTGCATTGGTTAAAGACGAGCTCACCAGCCAAGAGTGAAGCAACTCCTTGGGGAATCTCATCCTTGGCGCCACCAGCATAGACTTATCTATCCAGGAAAGGAAGTGTGAATGACAGCTTTCTCCTGCCTGGGTGGGGATCACACATTCACCAGCCATGGGATTGACTACCCCGCCCCAGCTCGTTTCCCCCCTCAGAGGAGCACAGGTAGGTAAACCATTCAAGTCTTTCACTCATGAAGCAATAACAACGTCAATGAGAAGGAAGATGCCTGTACTGTGGGGCCACCGCCCAGTTTTGCAGCAAATGCCAAGAGCTTCAAGTAAAAGCTAATGCTCACTTATTGGTAGAAGTGACCTGTTCAATTCCTCACAGCCCCGCACCTGAACAATTTTAGAAATGCTTGTATTCTGGAAGGATCCTTACTTGGAAAGAGTTAAATTCTCAGCCATGCTTAATTCAGGAGATAAGGAAAACCTGCTGGATCTCTCTCGGGCAAGGCAGCTACACATTCCTAAAAAAGTTACTCCTAATCTGTGAGTCCATTCATCCAGGTGTTGAAAGGCAGATCACTCGGTTTTTGCGGGGTGGAATACATCACAAAGCCTATGAGTTTACACTTAGGGTCTCACCATTAACTGTTTTTGCCTAGTAGACAGTGAGAAGATCCTCTGATGCTTGGTGGCCCCTGGTTACAGTCCCATAAGCCATAGTTTGATTAGTTCACGGATTAACTTCTAAACTTGAGCCTTGAGTGAGCGCAGGACTCATTGCATCACTGATCCCCAGGTCAGTCAGGGCAAAAGTGCAGTGGGTGCAACAAATTCTAGTTCTCTATCACCAACCTTCCAAGCTCATGACAACCGACCAAGCCCCCTCGTCTCTGAAGCATGCCATGATCTCAGTGATGTCCTTAGAAAACGTAAGGCTGCAACATCACCCTCTAACAGACCATACAATTGTGCAATTGAACTCCCTCCAGGGATGCTGCCTGCTTGAGGTTGTGTATTTCCCCATCCATTCCAGAGAGCAGTGCTATGGAGGGCTATCTTGCTGACACGGTGACGAAAGATCAGGGCTTTCATGTCCCCAGTACCACAGATTTTTTTTTTATTCCCAAGAAGGATAGTGGCCTCCACCCCCGCATTGATGACAGAGCACTTAATAGAATCACAATCAAAAACAAGCACCCTTTGACTCTCATCTCAGCTATGTTTGACCTGCTCGAAATGCTTCCATCTTCACCACACTCGATTTGTGCAATGCCTACCATCTATTACACATATAAGATGGTGCACTGCAAAAAAAAAATGAAAAAAAAAAATACTACGTAAGATGAATTTACTTATTTTAAGACTTAAAATGCTTATTTCTATCACCATTTTTCTTAGTAAGACAAAAAAAAAAAATTTGTCCTTGATTTGAGGTTATTTTGATTATCTTGCCAATGGGATAAGTACATTTTCACTTGTCAAGCAAATAGTAACTTGTTTTAAGTCACTATTTGCTTGACAAGAAAAACATTATTGGCAAACTAGTTTAAATAACCTCAAATCAAGGACAAATTTTTTTGTCTTACTAAGAAAAATGGTGATAGAAATAAGTGTTTTTTTTTTAAATTTTTTACCTATTTTTGCAGTGTGATGACCGGAAAACAGCCTTAAACCGTATGAACGGCTGCTATGAGTATTTAGTTATACCCTTTGGCTTTTCTAACTGTCAAGCTGTGTTCCAGGCTCTGATCAATCATGCATTGAGGGACATTATAAATTTCTCTGTGTTTGTGTACCTTGATTTCTTTCAAGTCTCCACAGGACCACATGTTACATGTAAGCCAAGTGCTCCAATGGCTGCTGAAGAATCGCTTTTATGTGAAGCTAGAGAAATGATTGTTCGTTTGTTCCATGTTACCAGCACTTCATTTCCAGGATTCACAATCTCTCCAAAAGGGGTGGCCACAGACCCAGTAAAACTGAAAGCATTGTTGAAGTAGTCTTTCCCTACAACTCTAAGAGAGGTACAGCGGTGAGCAAAGTAGTTAACTTAATGACAGCCAATAACAAGGTTACAACATCTTGAGTGATAAAAGATTGACACTGACCAGCAACAATCAGTGTCTGGCCAATGTTTTTTTTCTTTCCACAAATGGGCTTCTCTGTCTTAGCTGTGGTAGTTTGTGTCAGACAAGCCGTAATGTTCAGGATAGACAGACATGGCCAGGACAAGCTTCACCTCCTTTTTCTCGGTTACCAGTGTGATGAATCTGGTACTGCAGCAGGCAGATGCAAGAAGGTATGGGAGAGGGCCTGAGCAGCACTCACAGGTGCTCAATCCTCCAAATGACATAAGCATCAGGCCAACAAGAAGACTAGGCTCGCCCTCACATTCAGACCCGGACAACAGGTGTGGCTTCTACCTGTAACCTTCCAATGCACAACATCCAAGTTCACTTCCCATCAGGCCAAATCCAGTTTTAAAGAAAATCAACTTGGTGGTATACAGTTTATGACTTTCAAAGTATCTCCAGGTGAATCCTGAGTTCCTAGTCTCAGTGCTTCAGCCTGTCTTACAATCTCCCCTGCCACCTCCTTCGGTTCATTGTTCCATCAAAGGTTACATCAGCGATAAATGCTCTTGTTTCTGAGTAGTAGAGCAGAGGGGTTCTACTTTGTTTGTTTCTGCTTTTCATAGCATTCACGCAATATTACATTTTAGCCAAATATCTTCATAATGTAGAAATAATAGTGATCAAATCAGCAAGGGAAACAGAGGATTGTTGATGGACAGAGCCAATTAGCTCATTTAGCTTGGGTAATTGTTGCAGACAAAAGCCTGCATGCATCTGCTGTCCAGGAATTACGCACCTCTAATAATATATCTTACATCCATTTTCAGGAAGAGACTATTTATGAAGACAATTTTCATGTTGTCTCTAAATCACTGAATTGTACATTAACCAAGCAATCATTTTCATGATTTGTGAACCTGACTTTTCTTAATTTTTTTTTTTATTTTAACTTAATCCATCAATTGGTTTTCTTTTCATATGGTCTGCTTTAATCTCATTTGGGTTTAGAAAAAATGGACTTGTTAATAGAAAGTCGGACTTTCAAATTGACAGGAATAAATGGTGCAATTTCTCACCGCTAGATGGCAGCAGCAACTTCATCCATGGGTTCTTGTTGAAAACAGATGAAAATGTGGGCTATTTGCTGTTACTGAGGAGAAAATTAGTTGTTAAATAAAATTTGAAAAATATTCTTTAAACATTGCTATTGGATTAAGTTTTTGTGATAAACCTCATGGTTGTGTTATGACTCACTATATTGCATGTATGATTAATTAATGGGTGTTGCAGATAATTCCAAAGTCTAAAACTAAGGCTTAACCCTCTTTTGTTGCGATGATCCTCTGGCTCCAGTCCAGATTCAGAATTTGTGTCAATGCACATCTGAAATAATTAGCCAAGATTAAGTTCATGGACTGTCAGAGCACAGCGAGATGAACATGTCGGCAGATTGCTGTGACAATGGCCAAGCAGCGCCAAAGGTAAGGGGACTGGCCTCAAGCATATCACCTCCCAACACCTCCCCACTGAGATCCCAGTCACAAGCAGCATATGGGATTTTACAAGTGGCGTCACACCATATGGGCTTGCCATATCTGCTGGTGCCCGTGCCATAACCAGGCCTGGAGATCCAAGTCTGCTAAAATAACTGCAGGACTGACACACACCCAGAAAAAAAAAAAAGAGTCGGGGAGGAGTGCAAATCAAGGAAAAAAAATATCAAGCCTGTCTCAACACAATGGCTGTGACAGACACAGAAAACAGTTGTTATTTTGCTAATGATATCCTTCCATATTGTTTTTCTTGTCTAATTAGTTTGGCTTGTCTTTGTGTTTTTCACTCTGTCACTCATAATTATGATGCCACTCTACTGTTTATCAATATAATTTCAGCTGCTGTTCAATAGCATGAATTTTGTCTTCCATTAAAAATGTAATTACTCATTTATCAAATGAATATGTGCATTTTGTGTGTGTGTGTGTGTGTGTGTGTGTGTGTGTTAGTGACACAATGAGTGAGATACAGAGAGCACAGCATGAGAGAGAGAGAGAGAGAGAGAGAGAGAGAGAGTGTGTGTGTGTGTGTGTGTGTGTGTGTGTGTGTGCGCGCGCATGTTTCATTTAGTCAGCATTCCAAGTGCTCAAAATTAGGTAGGTGAGGACCAGAAAAAACTCCATTGCAATATTTTGGGCTTGGATTTGTCTCAAAGTTTTAGACACTTGTTTCTGGATCTGGAAAATTCTGATTTTGATAACTGTTACTGTTTCACACTCTCAAGCATCCAAAAAAGAGAAAACTTCCAAATGAATTGCATGGCAGTGTTTGTTTAAAGTGGTGCTCGCGAACAGAAGGGTAATTCTTTATTTTGGCTGATATTGTCATATCATTGCAACCCCAGTACAGGAAAAGCTTAGGACAGAATGTAAAAACCGCATAAAAACAAAAAGCTGTGATTTTTAAACTTACTTTGACTTGTACTTCATCGCAGACAGTATGAAGACAAGATATTTAATAATTTGTCTCGTCATCATCATTTTATTTGCCAACATACATCATTTCCCATCATTCAAACCTGCAGCACATTCCAAAAAGGTTGAGACAGGCGCAATTTAGGACTAGTAATGAGGTGAAAAATATTTGTGACATAATTTTCGAAAAGCTGATGTCAGCTTGTGATTGTAATCATGATTTGGTACAAAGGCAGAATCCAGGAAAATCCTAGTCCTTCAGGGGCAAAGATGGGCTGAGGGTTTCCAATTAGGCCATAAATTCATGAGAAAAGCATTGAAAAGTGAAATAAAATAATGTTCCTCAAGAAAGTACAGGAGGGAATTTAGATATTTTGCCCTCTACAAAAATAGTAAAATGATTCAAAGATTCGGGTGTATTTCTGGGCGTAAACTGCAAGGGTGCATGTCCAAGCTGAATACCTGTGATCTCTGATCACTCAGACAGAACTGCATTGAGAATCGCCACTTATTTTTAAGTGAAATAACCACATAGGATCATGACAGCTTTGGCAGACCTTTGCCAAGTACTACCATACATAGTTACAGCCACAAGAGCCAGTTAAAACTTCACTGTGCAAAAAAAGTGTCACACTAAATGTCCAGAAGCGTTGTTGACTCCTCTGGGCTTGGAGTTATCTGCGATGCATACAGTGGAAACGTGCATTGCGAACAGAAAAATCAATATTTTTGAAAATGGATGCCGTGCGCTCTGGACCAAGGACTGCCCAGACTGTTACCCACAACGAGACCAAAAGCCAAGCTCTGTCATGATATAGGGTGGCAGTAGTGTTCTTAACAAGGGTAACTTGCGCTTCTGTCAAGGAATTAGTAAAGCTGGCAAAATACTTTGCGATTTTGGAGCAACATAGGCTGATAAAATCTTTTCCAGGGATACCCATGCATATTGCAAAACTGCATTCTGCTCACTTTACAGAGGCAGGGCTGCATGAAAAGAGGGCGCAGGTGCAGGACTGGCCTGCTTGAAGTGCCAACTTGGTGTCTTGCATTTTGAAACACAGAATGCAACAACAAAGACCCTGTACTGTTGCACACTTTAAAGCATTTTTTGCAGAAAGGATGAGACAAAACACTTAAGTTGTAAGAAAACACTTAATATCCTTGGTGTCCTCAGTCCCTAAATGTTTATTTAGTATTGTGAAATGAAATAGCAACATTACGAAAGGTAAATACTTTACTGTCCCAACTTTTAAAAAAATATATTATAATAGGTTTTATTAATATAGTGCCTGTCTCAGACTCAAGGTCGCTTTACATGGCACACAGAATATAATGAAACATTAAAACAAGGCAATACAAACATGATGCATAATGATAGGACAAAGAGCGCAATATAAGATTTGGAAAAGAAAAAGCCACCAGAGGTAAAGGAAGATTGCTACTACTGTCTGAGGACGTGGTTTTAAGTTGTGATTTGAACTCAGAAACTGAAGAGATGGCATGGAGACATTGCGGTAATGAGTTCCAAAGTTTGGGAGCCGTGATGCTGAATGCCCTCATGCTGGAGACCTAAAATTTGGGGACAACAAGTGAACTCCAAGCAGAGGACCTAAGTGCACGGACAGGTTTATGTGACTGTAAGAGCTCAGTGAGATATTGAGGGGCAAGGTTATAGAGGGCTTTGAATGTTAATTGAAGAATTTTATCATGAATTCTGGATGATGTGGGAAGCCAATGCAATTTAGTGAGGATGGGGCTAACGTGGGCGGTGTATGAACTCTAGCAGCTGAATTTTAAAAATACTGTAACTTTGTGAGGCTTTTAAAAGGCAGACCAATGGAGAGACTATTACAATAATCAATGCAGGAGCTAATGAAGGCACGAACAAGAGTGTCTGCATCTTTTCTGCATCAAACTTCAGCATTAAGTTTATGTAATTCAGCAAATCTACTATGCCTGGTGTAAGCTTACTGTTGAAATTTTTTGTTCTTGCAGAAGCTTGCTGAAAAACAATTGATTAGCTTTGTCAGAATGCTGCATAAGTCTACGTAAGATGTCAAATTGAGGGTCTTACGTAAACTTGCAGGTGGAAATGGGCATACAAAAAGTTTTCTAGCATGTTGGAAAAAATATCAACCACGCAACATGGCATATCTTCACATTAGAATACACAGTATGCCGTAATCTGCTGCTAATATGTATGAGGCACACATCAATATTTAAAAAAAATATATGCACCCCAAGCCAGATAATTACACATTATAGACAATTTTTCTTGCATGTTGGGAAAAAAGTTGTTTCCCATAAGTTCACGTGACCAGAGATTGACTGCCATGTAAGTTTGCAGGTCTTTACCGTCACTTGTGGGGGGCTACGAATTTGACTACTGTACGTAGGTTTACATAAATTCACACAAGCCAAATTCCTCTTGCTGAACTTTGCTGCAAAGTGGATCTGCCCTCTTAGGCATTACGTTAACTTATGTGCGTAACTTCACTACATTGTGGATCTGCCCAATTAATATTTTCAATACCAATTGAAAGCTAAGTAACTGAATGAGAATATCATTGTTACAACATATTTAATGTGCACCTTTCATTTTAGTATGTAATACATTTTAAAGTGGGAAGAGAAATGAAATTATTGACAAATCACATTAATTTTAAGTTAATGAACAGTTAAGTAATCCATCACAGTCCAGAGTAAGAATCATGTGACCATAAATAAGCATTTATTAATGCTCTATGCAACCCTTATTGTGAAGTTGAAAACAACCCTCGCGTATCCCTTAAGTAACATTTCATAATATTAAGCCATTCAATGAAGTGTAAATTCATACCTTTGTTAACACAAATGCTATTTGTAAATTATTACAAGACATTTTCCTAAAATGTTAGTTAACTGTTGGTTAATGCTGATTACTTCATTATCATATGTTACTGAATGTGCACTTATGATAAATTGTTACCCAAAAATTAAATTATCGTTGTAATACTTGGTCGCAAATCCTTTACAGTCAATGACCACCTGAAGTCTGAAACCGATAGACATTTCCAGAGGCAGAAGGGTTTCTGCCCTGGTGATGATCTGCTTGGTCTTCACTGTTTAGAACTTGGGACAATAACATCAAACTTAACATGCTGTATGCAAAACTGAAGACGTCACTGTATGCGAAAGGTCATAAAATTGTCACATTTTCAAATTTTTGTTAAATCAAAATTTTGGTGAATGTTATATGTGTTGTGTAGTCCAACTAGGTCAAACATTTGTGATTTACGAACATATTTGTGATTATGTGTTCTAGAAGTTAGGCTAGGAGAAGACACATTTTAAGTGTCTTTAAGTTTAAGATCTGTCGTTCTTTAAGTATCAAATCAAATTAAGTATTTTGTAAAATGTATTCATATTGCAAAAATAAAAACCTTTGTTTTAGAGTCTAGATAAAAAAGGAATTTCAATGCATTAGGGCTCTCTTTATTATCTCTGCCATTAAAACTGGTTTTGTTTGCTTCTTTGTGAAGCTGGAGTGGTAGTTCTTTCATTCTTGTTGACCAATCAAGCTGTGTAAACATCTGATTACCCTCATCTGTATGATGACGTCACCAGACAGTGTCATCCACAAGTAGCTATACACACATAGTGTCCATCAACTTTTACCCAAGCATTTGCATAATGGGAAGGATGACAAATGTCAAGTGGGAGACAATTTGCCATTCTTCTCAAGGCTGTTATCAAAGAGGAAATGAATAATGGTGCTTATTCCCAAGACAAAGGAATGGTGAGTAGCCATTGCTTTTCCGATTCACAGAGGGACTGTGGGTGACCCCTGGAGTTTACATTATTTATTTACCACTGAGACTGCAATGTAACTCAGAGGGACAGCAGTTCTATTCTTATGGGAACTCATGGTGAAGACCCGAAATCAATATATTAAATACACTTATGTTTGGTCAGACAATTCCCAAGAGACTCAAGGCTCTCTTTCGGGAGCCGTCTGGAGAATGGCCAGTAGGATCATTCATTATCTGGATAGCATGTTTGTAGCAGAACGGAGCTCCCTGGAACAATAAAACACCAAATACATGACGCAATAAACATCGCCAACCCCCCAAAAAATGTTTCTTTATTCTGAATTCACAGAAGCTATGCAGCCTAAAGAAAACATCTCTCTTTTTAGAATTTAATTAGCAATGCAACATTATCATTTGTTCTGTTTTAGTCAAAGAAATGCAACAACAACAATTAAAAAAAAAACCTAAAACAAATTGTTTCCATTTTCATTCTAAACCTCTTGTTTCACGATCGAAATATTCTCTAAGACAGTATTTGCTGTTTTCATTGTGTGGAAATAAAAAATAAAAAAAAAAACAGAATCACCACTGTTATTATCCCTTTCTCCCTGCTGACAGCAGTATCCCTGAGGCCCTGTCTTTAAACCTCTGCTCCCTTTAAAATTCAACCAGCCAGCCGGCATACAGACTGCTGTATAAAGAGATTTTTTTCTTCCTCGGCCCCCGTTACAGTGGCACAGTGGATTTCAACAGCTCCCCAGACGGAGCAGACTGGCAACCTGCAGATCAGCGCCGAAGCCCAATTAGGGTACCGCTCCGCAGAGATACCCCACCGATGCCACAGATTCCATATGCATTTATGCAAGGCTCTCTCGTTTGCATGACAATGACAATGCAGGCACATTAGAAAAAAGGGGGGAGGGGGTTTGTTGAAATACAGTGTTGGTGAGGAAAAAATAAATAATTGCACGATGCACAAGTCGACTGTTTAAATAAATGAATACACAATATATGATTCAACAACTCATATAAATGGGACTGCATTAGGCGGTTGATTTTACCATAAATTCAAAGGTACCATTGTTTCTGTCATGGGCATAGGCATTTTCTCTGCCAGCAGAACATAGACTTCTTTCTTGATTGGCCACCAGCCCTGTAGAGCTGTAGGACAAAGGTTCGATAAATCATCCATGAATCCTCACTCTGCAAGAGCAACCTGGCAATAAAAAACCTCCATAGGAGCTGATGGTAGGTTAGATGCTTGGACTTAAGGTGCAGTACGAGAAGATGGAAAAAAGACCAAGCCATCTGTTGTCCCGTGCATATTTTTAGCTTGGTACACAGCAAAATTCTGTGATTTCAATGAAATCTAACACATAATGTTTTCATCCAATAGACAAAAGTATTCAATAAAATTTGAGCATATTGCCATGAATTGGGAACCTGGTGCCCCTCCTGGCTCATCAAAAGAAAATGCTTCTCTGTCCTCTTTGCACACATGATAGGCACTAAAATCATCCAAGAGCCTGTCTTAATTTGATTAATTTGAAAAATCGTATCTGCGCCAGAATGAAAGTGAACTTGATTTACACATTCTGAGAGCCTGTTCAATAAACATGCATACATTTTGAGAGTAAGTGAATACATTTCTGACCTCTCAATTAACAGCAAAAAAGCTAAACATCTAAAGCAGATTTTGAAGCTTCCACAATTTTTGATTTTCATAAATAAAAACTTGGCAAAAAAATGAATGTGGATTGGCAAATGCTGCCTGTAGTCTCATGCAAAACTCCAGCAGAGAGTGAACTGTGGTAGTGTGGCAGCACAGCAGTGGGTGTAATTATTCCTGCTCAGTCACATTGGCCTGTATTTAAAAAGTTGAGTGTGCCTGCTTTGAGTGTATCTTCCCTTTGTATCATTTAAATGAGTCTATTTGGCGTTTGTGGGGTCTCTGTGTATTTCTGAAAACATTGTGTATATTTTTGTTCCATCTAGATTCTTTTTTCTGTGCAGACTTATCCACAAATTGGCTCTTTCGCTGTATATCCATCTAAATTACTATGGTCTGCCACTTCATTAACGGGCTAGTCTTACAACTTGGTCAACAAGTGTGTTTGCATTTGGATCCTGGTCATGACTGAATTTTACACATCATGAAAAGGTATACTCATCAGAACTCCATGTAAATGTTTTACCACTGGCAAACAATGTTTAAGTTTACTGTAGATCTTTGTCAGGTCAAGCTCAGGAGTTTAATGGACTCCATGCATGTTTACCATGGAATGTGAGTCCCAGTGGCTGCTACTCTGGTGAAAACAGGGGAGGCATTAAAATATCCCTTTGAACTGAAATGTTTTGAGGCATTTTCAATCATTCTCCATTATTTAAAAAGTTTTCCAATTAAGTCAGGACACTTACGTCAGATTTAACCATTTATTGCAAGATGACATTCATTTGAGTTTGGCGGTAACTCTGCTCGAGTGATGCTCTGGAACAATCTGAGCAAGCATGACACAGGCAATCCCTAAGATCACTAAGCCTCAAATTTACACTCCCAAAGGGAGCAAGCATGCAGAGTCACCTCCGAATAAAGTCACCTCCAACTCTACGAATGGAATTGAATGAAATGGACGTGTAGCTGCCAACATGTTGCATTTCCTTTGAGTTCCTGCGAGCATGTATGGCCTTCCCCTCTAAAAGCAGTGTAATCAACAGAGATACTGAATGCAGACAGAGGAAAACCCGACCAGATACTATTTGTGACTTTATACAAAGGAAATTGCCATGTGACGTACAAACTATGTTTGGTGACAAGCATGTCACATTGCCTTTGAATTCATGCAAGCTTACATGACCTTCTCCGCTGGGTGCAGGGAGATCAGCAGGAATGCTGAATACAGACAGAGGAACATCTGGTAAGACACTCTTAAACTGGCTTGATACAAAGGAAATATACTATGTGAGATAGACTATTTGTGTGTGGGGACAAGCATGTTGCATTTTCTTTGAATTCACGCAAGCATTCGTGACCTTCTCCTCTGAGTGCTGGGAAATCAGCAGGAATGCTGAATGCAGTCAGGGGAACATTTGGCTGGACACTCGTAAACTGGCTTGATACAAAGTAAATATACAATGAGATAAGACATTATGTGCGGTGATGAACGTGACACATTTCCTTTGAAATCACACAAGCATGCATGACCTTTCCTTCTGAACGCAGGGAAATCAAAAAGTGCGGTGAATAGAAACAGCACAGAAAAGCATGTAAGATTTCCTTTGAATTCTCAGAAGCATGTGTGATCTTCTCATCTGAATGCAGGAAGATCAGCTTGCAGGCTAAATGCAGACAGAGGAACATCCTGCTAGGCACTATTAGAGTGACTTGATACAAAGGAAACATACTACGTGAGGTGCAAACCTATGTGAGACGACAAGCATGTCGCATTTCCTTTGGATTCATGCAACCATGCATGACCTGCTCATCTGAACGCAGAATATCTGAAGATCAGTATTTATGGTATTAGCTTAACCAAGATGATTGATATTACGGCCAGAGGGTTTAAGATATTTCAAAACAGGCAGAGGTGAGCGAGCACAAACAAAGAATTCTGATCTTGTAGAGGCACTGAAAAATAGATTCATGAAATATGAACTCAAGGTAAAATCAAAAGAAAATAGAGTAATTTAAGCAAGCAAAATGAGCCATAGCTCAGGAATGTGAAGCAGATACTGGCAGGGTATCAGGACAGTTTGCCAGCTCGGCAGCATGCTTTGATAGTGGTGGCACTAGCTAAGAGCGTAAGGGATGAGCTACGGCATAAGCAGGAGAAGAGGCTGAAATGAAGAAAGTATTAGCAATGCTTGTCCGCTGTGTGACATGCCTCCATAGCCATTACAATTGTAAGAGTGCATGAGATAAGCCAGATTTATGGAAATAAGCAAGAAACAAGGAAATCATCGGAAATGGGCTGCCTGCTAGGCAACATAGTTGGCGCCAAGTCAGTAGGGGTGACAATTTACACAGCTTGAGGATGTGAGCTTGGTACTAGCAAGGTATTAATTGTCTTACAGGACAGGCAGAGGGCAGAAATCACTGCACTACACTGGGTAAAGTACTAGAATGCATATAAACATGCAAATAAATTATTGGCTAAATTGCAAGGAAACATGCCAATTTGGGACTGCAAATAAGATAAAGGGCAAATCCATGCTAAAAACTGAAAAAATGCTTAATTTGAGAAATGTTTTCAACTGACTGGTCTATTATGATTTGTAACCCTGAATACCCAAGTCATTTAGAACAAGTACATTTTCTCACTTACATGACTGCAGAGTGGTGATTTGGGGTGGAATTAAAGGAGACATGAAATTTCATCAAATTTTCAATTTTCCACAATTTTCAATCAATTGCCTTAATTTCCCACTAATTGATATCATTCAAGTTCCCAGTCTTTAGTCACCTGTCTAGAGCAAAGTCTGTCCACTTGCAAAGTGACGGTCACATGAACCTTTGCTTGAAGGAGAAAAATATGGTAAATGACGGGCTGTTTATTGTCATGTCCTGTACAACAGATTGAAGGCAAAAAGTTCTCACCATTTTTTTTTTTTTTGAGCCGGAAACTTTTCATTACAAATCCTCTAATTTCAGACTAAAGGTATTAAAATACTACTGTCTCCACATAATTCCAATAATTAGTTTACACATAATTAGCCTAAAAAGTGTTGTCCCGTACAACAGATCATTGATACTGTCCTTTACAGAACTGCTTAAACCAAATCTCAGGGCAATTACTTCTCAGTGGTTAGTTCTGCCTGAAAAACAATGGGTGTCTCTCGAATTCCTCACCTCTGAGACAAAAGGGGGCATTAGTGAATGGAAAATTTCATTGAGGGAAGGCAAGTGACTATTTCAAGGCTATGCTAGTGGCTGTTCAGAGTTTCTTAATAGCATCAGTTGCCGATTCTGAGGGAAGTAATACATTGAAAATGTTTTTAAAGTAAAGGAATTGTTAAAGATATTTGTGACAGTAACATCTGCCATATCTTTGTATTTCATTGGTTCTTTTGCATTAGAAAGACAGAAAAGAATTGACTGTCCTGACTGACTGTCTCATACATGAACATGCACTGCGGTTGTGTATATTTTATGCACTGTCAGACTGGCCGAATAAAAATGCATAAAATATAATACAAGTAATGAACTCTTCAAATGAGAAAAGTGCATAATACTTTGTCAACACTTGGGCGAGGATAAAACTCCAAAGGCCCTGAGCCAAAGGGCGCTTTCACACTAGGTACGATTGTTCTGTACCGTGCCACAGTATGATTGTCCCCCCTCCCCTCTCCCCCCGCTGGTCAGCTTTCACACTAGCAACGTCGTACCTTGCCCGAGAATGGATTATTTTAGCAGTATGCACCTAGGTGGTTTTTAAGTAGAAAATACTCACAAAGAAGAAGAAGCTATGGAAATCTATCTTTTTCATCACTGAAACTGCTAGACTTTTGCACCACGTTCTGCACTTTTAAGATATTTCAACCGCACTTTCTTTAGTTTGTCATGGCACTGTTCTACTGTTCTGTGATAACCACACAAATGTAAATACTTGCAAATTATTCCATAAATCTCTGCATTTCTGTGTGTAGTATCCAGTTGTGATTGTATGATTTTTTTGTCTGCCCAAATTTCAAGCAAGCATTTAACTTCTTCTGCCCAATTTCTTTGTTTAACCAGAGAGATCCACTGCCACTGTATGTGTCAGAACAAAATAGTCGAAAAGTTATGATGTCACGTGATACTCCACCTCCGTGCTCGAGTACGGTTGCCTTTACATTTGGTACGAGTACTTATGAACTGTGCCCGAGTCCACCTCTTCCAAGTGGACTCACATACCATGCCCAAGCACAATAAGCTTGTGTTCACACTTATCAAATGGCCCAGACTTTCGGGTCAAGTGCACTCAAATCCATGCCTGAGTCCCAAGTGTGAAAGCACCCTGAGGCTACATGCAGCAATGGAATGATGAACCAATAGTAAATTATGTTACTAGCAAGTGTGTTTCATGGTTCATACCTTGTCATTTCTCAATAATTTTGAGTTTTATCTACATCCCCAATTCCTAAATAGTTGGGACAAAGTGTAAATTGTGAATAAAATCAAAACGCAATGACTTTCAAATCACACCAGCCAGTATTTTATTCACAGTAGAACAGAGATAATATAGCAAATGTTGAAACTGAGTTATTTTACAATTTTATCCACAAAATGAGCTCATTTCAAATTTGATGGCTGCTACAGGTCTCAAAAAAGTTGGGACAGGGGCCTGCTTACCATGGTGTAGCATCCCCTCTTCTTTTTAACACAGAGTGGAGGCGTCTGGGCATTGAGGAGACAAGTTTCTTGAGTTTAACCATTGGAATTTGATCCCACTCTGGTTTAATACAGGCTTCCAGCTGCTGGAGAGGTTTGGGTCTCCTTTGACAGACTTTTTGTTTAATTATGTGCCAAATGTTCTCAATCGGTGAAAGATCAGGACTGCAGGCAGGCCAGTTCAGCACACGGACTCTTCTACTATGAAGCCATGTTGTTGTAATAGCTGCAGTATGTGATTTTGCCTTGTCCTGCTGAAATACACAAGGCCTTCCCTGGAATAGATGTCATCTGGAGGGGAGCATATGTTGCTCTAAAACCTTTATATACCTTTCAGCATTCATGGTGCTTTTTAAAACATGCAAGTGTCCCACACGATATGCACTATTGCATCCTCATACCATCAGAGATGTTGGCTTTTGAACTGAACACTGATAATAGGAGGGGTGGTATTTCTCCTCTTTGGCCCGGAGGACACAACGCCCAAGAATTCCAACAAGAATGTCAAAGTTGGACTCGTCTGACCACAGGACACTTTGCCACTTTGCTACAGTCCATTTTAAATGAGCCTTGGCCCACAGAACACGGCGGCGCTTCTGGATCATGCTAAACAATGGCTTCCTTTTTGCATGATAGAGTTTCAGGTGGCATCTGTGGATGGCTGTGTTTACAGACAGTGGTTTCTTGAAGTATTCCTGGGCCCATTTAGTAATGTCAATGACAAAATCATGCCGGTGAGTGATGCAGTGGTGTTTGAGGGCCCGAAGATCACGGGCAGCCAGTAAAGGTCTTCGGCCTTGTCCCTTATGCACAGAGATTTTTCCAGTTTTTCTGAATCTTTTGATGATGTTAGCACTGTCGATGATGAGACCTTCAAAGCCTTTGCAATTTGACGTTGAGGAACATTGTTTTTGAAGTATTCCACAATTTTTTTACGCAAGCCTTCGCAGGTTGGAGAGCCTCTGGCCATCTTTACTTCTGAGAGACTCAGCCACTCTAAGACATCCCTTTTATAGCCAATCATGTTACACACGTGATGCCAGTTAACTTAATTACTTGCTAAATGTTCTTTCAGTCGATTCTCTTCCATATTAATTGCTTTTTCAGCCCTTTTTTGCCTGTGTCCCAACTTTTTTGAGACCTGTTGCAGCCAGAAAATTTCAAATAAGCTCATTTTGTGGATAAAAATGTAAAATGTCTCAGTTTCAACATTTGAAATGTTATCTATGTTCTATTGTAAATAACATTTTGGCTCATGTGATCTGAAAGTCATTGCATTTTGATTTTATTCACAATTTACACTTCATCCAAACTAGTTTGGAATTGGGGTTGTAGTGATCTGTGTACTGTTTATTATGGTAGAATTTCAAACCGTGTTCTGAAGAAAAGAAGTTGGTAAATAATGAGGCAGGAAAGGTTGATAGGTTTTCACAGATAATAGTTGTCCCATACGACAGATATTTTGTCCTGTACTACAGGTACGGAATTATCACAGGACCAGAGCTAACTGAGGGGACATGAATTGTTACAAAGTAATCAGTTATTATTTATTTAGCTTTAGCTGTTCAAGTTTCAAGTGCAATAACAGGTGGAGGCAGTGCTTCAGTAAAAACCTGAGCTTAATTCAGAGCGTCCCGTACGACAGATTTTTTCTGTCCCGTACGACAGGTACCCCCTAGAATTTTTAAACCCTGTTGAATTCATGTCTTGTTGATTTTTTTTTGAATAAAACTGTTTTAACACAATACAGCAGACTCTTTCCAATATTTCTTGACTATTTTTCAAAAGTTTTCAATAGCCAATTCAGAGTTCTTGAAGATTTAGTTGGGAAAAAAAATGGTGATTTCTCTGCGTCCCGTACAACAGATCACATTCTTGCTTATTTCACCCCCCAAAAATGGAAATGAATCAGTATGATCATTGAATAATATTGAAGTGTGGTAACACATTTTAAAGGTCATAGCCTACTTTAAAGCCAGTCATCGTTTTATTTTCTGGATGTAAAATACTGTCTGAATGTCCCGTACGACAGGCATGGGATCGCCCTAAAGAGTTCGTAGAGCAAGGCCTGCATAATCACAAAATTTCCAGCCAGTATGGCTGATCATCTATTAGCGTTGAACATTCCCCATGACCTCAGGTGGTAAATATTTGTCGGTAAAACATCCACCTGACCAGATTTAAGGCTACTGAACCTCCTGTATCAAACACTTTCAGCCCTGTGGCTACATGCAAAGTATATGGAATGGAGTATTTGCATCCATTGCTTTGATTTACCAGGACTTTACAGCCAAAATGACACCAGTTTGGGAGAATGTAATGACATTGATCATAGCGAGCATGCTTTATGGCAGTGGGTGTCAGAATCTAAGTAGATACAGGCAGCATCATGCCAATTAATGAAAACATTACTATGTGACTACGATTTGGTACAGATATTTAAAGCATAGCCATATGTCCTGAAATGCGAAGACTAATGTGGCGACAGTCATCCAAATTACAGCATAATAATCAATAATTACCACAAACAGTTCCCAGCGCCAACCAAAGCGCTGCCTAAAAGAGCTGCAGACTCAAAACTTCAAATAACCAATGAGTTTCCTTGTTCGTTGATGTGAAAATGCATGGTCCTAAACAACAAAGAACAACATCAATGGCACACAATAGTTTTCATTAAGAGTGAAAGAGGCAACAATGTCAAGAACATCAAATATAATTTTATTACTGTACAGTACTGTGCAAAAGTCTTAAGCATATTTAACCTTCATCCTACCATGTGGGGTCCATCTGGACCCCGCACCTCCATATTCGTTTGCCATTTTAAAAATATGTGACATACTGCCTCACCGTTTTATGAATTTGTCAGAATTTATGTCTTAATTAAAACACTAAAGCACCGGAAGATCAGCTTTTTGCATTGTGAAGGTGTAATTCATTTGTTACTGGGGTCCAACCGGACCCCAGAGTAAAACTTTTCTGTCTTTTATTTTATAATTGAATAGCACACTGAAAGTTAACTTCTTTTTGTTTGTTTCAGATTCATAATGGCCAACAGATAAAGACAAGCTAGATGCACAGCGACAGAGGCCTTAAGGCAGATTCTGAACACAAACAATGAAAATTATTTTACAATTACTTTTTTGTTTTAAATTCTGTAAGAAAAGACAGAAGTTGTAATCCAGAATGTTTTACAACTGCATGAGCTGCAAAAATCATGTATATAATGCCAAAATTTCTTTTGTGGTGCTATAATTTGCTAAGTGTATGCTAGTTATTGCAATATTATTGCAATGTTATTGCATTTGTAATACATCATTGATATTCAGCAGTAGTGGGTTTTGTTCTTCAATAAAGTTATGTGTGTTTGCTGCATTGAATTTGTTCTTACCGCATTGATTTCAAGGTATTCTGCCTGGTAGTTTTGTGTGTAAAACTGGTCGGTAGGATGAAGGTTGAAGTAATTTTGTTGGGCAAATATGCTTGCAAAAATGATGGAATTAAAAGTTTATAATTACCAAGGAATGTACTAAACAGAGCTGTAAATTGTTAAAAACTAAACCAAATCAATAACTGGAGTGACTGCACTTTGCCAAAAAATTCAGGACGCTGTCTTATTGTGATATAGTTTGATAAAATGATTGACTTTTTGCTTACTCCAAGCAGAGTGGAAAACTTGCCACCATTCTCCTGCAGACTGACTGTCTCACTTGTGTCTCTCCCTTCAAATAACTGCAGACAGTCATGATGATGTTGACATCAAGGCTCTATCAAAGCAATATGATCTGCATTGACTGTTTTTTAATGGAATTTAAGCATTTATTTATAAAACTTTTCCTTAAATTAGTATTTGGAATTTCAAATTGACTTTTTATCATCAGCAGCTCTAATGTGGAAAACAATAAGTAAACGTCAAAAGCAGATTTAAAGTTTAAAAAGCGCAGGGTGCCTAACACTTGCACAGTACTGTATATTACGAATGTTTGATTAGCATTATCACCTGCTACAAAGCTGAGACAGAGTTCTGCTGAACATCAGATCAGCTTACATCAGCTTAAGCCAACCAATCTCACAAGAAAGCAGCAGGGTCATTTCATGTCAGATCAACAAATGGCTTCCACCACACCATCTCAGAATTGGCAAAAAAAAAAAAAAAAATATATATATATATATGTGTGTGTGTGTGTGTGTGTGTGTGTGTGTGTGTGCGCGCACGCGTGTGTGTGTGCACAATGACCAATCATTATTGTTAAGGGATTGTTTGAGCCTCCCCTGTTGCCAGTTCACCAGCCGCCAACGGATCAGACTATCTATGATGAAACGAAAGTGAAAAAAAAAATTACAAATCACTGCTTTGTTAATGAATTTGTAATTGCCAAACTGTTCCAACCTTTTCTGATCTAGGGTTGTACATTGTTGAAGAAAAAGGCAAGTGATATGACGCATGCACTGAAATGCAAATAGCAGACTGTCTGCTTCCCAAAATGTCCAGTAATTATTTTTCATGACTTTTTCTCACTGAATAAATCAACAGTAAAGGGTGAGAAAGTTTGTCTGTGGACCATTACTATGTGAACAGCTATGTTCAAGCATTAACCAATCAGATTCCTGTATAATGTATAATTCTGGTATAATGAGAGTTGGGCTCCATAAGACTGACAAGCGGTGTAAATGCAATGTGGTGGAATGGAGAAGACATGTTGTTGGTTTTTTTTTTTTTTTTTTTTTTTTTTGCTAACTTTACAAGCACACCTGAGTTGGCACAACCACAGTCCCACAATGTACTGCTTTTGGATGTGCAAAGAGGGCATATAATTAAAGTTGAGTGAGTTTATCTGATTCCATCATTGTTAATCTCTTCTTCTTTGATGCCTATTGGAGATTGGCAAACCAGCCTACATTATCCATACAGTATCTTTAGGCTAAAGCGCTAAAATAGTGCTTTGAATCCTCAAATTTCCATGGAAATCTCCTTAATATAAAAAGCATATTGTCTTTCTAACTGAAATGTATTAATACAATGCAAAACGAAGAAAGATTAGCAACAATGGAATCTGATTTTGGCTTGTATTCAAGCGGATTCACTTTGTTAGATTGCTTATTAGTTTTTGATGGTCTGAGCATGTGCAGTAATCGTGGCACAGCTCCTTTATGGTGTAACCCATGAGAAATTTTTTTGTCCATTAACCTATGTTTACCAATAGCAGTCATCTACTGCAAACTTTCATAATTCAGGTTCCTTGCAAAAGTGAATGCTACAGCTACACATATTTACATGGTGTATTTTAGTGTGCTCAACAGTCTTGATAGAATATCTGCCCCCTGAATCGGAGAGCAGCAGGGCCAGAACCCTTCTGCAATTCACCCGGAGGGCGTCGTGGGATAGCCCTCAATGAATGGAGCGAATAAAGCAAAACGGATAAAATAATTACACTACTGGCAAAAATATAACGAACACCCCGCATTTTCAAAATTTAGCTGGTTTTTCTTAACTTATAGCAACATCAAAAAACAGAAAAACTCAGGAAAAGATATCTTAAGGGTCATTCCGTGTCAATTCACTGAATGGCTCCTGCATGACCCCCTCAGATTTTCTTGAAAAAAATCATGTTGGTGGATTCACTTCTTAATAGAATAATCCCAAAATTGTAGGTCTCTACTGCCAATAGTTTGGCCACAAAAAATTATTTAAAGGACAATTTGGGCAATTTTTAGCCGTTTTTTAGCATCACCTTCTGAAGTTCTAATTTTGAGCTGGAATATCTTAAAAAGTACTTAAGCTAGGACTTCCAATGTTTGTATGTCAAATATCTGGTGCTACATCTGTACATAATTTAAATTTCAGCAGTCTAGCTCATGTGTAACATGCAGTAATAGGCTCCGAGATTCTGTCGAAAATTTCTATTTGCGAACTGTGGCAGCACTTTTAAGGGCCTGTAAACTCATCAGTTTTTAGGACAGGGGGCTGATATTTTGTAAGGGGTGTCTTTTGGACTAGGTTCATGGTTTTCTGAAAAATTACCAATGTGAAGTAAATAGCATCTGAGATATTGCCGATCAAAAATGAGAAAAAACACATTTTCCTGCCACTTTGAAGCTATATTCCCATTGAATGACACTATGTATCAAATCCAAATCAAGTTAACCTTAAACAGCAGGTTTTTGTTAATGATATATCCAAAAATTGTGATGGTGTTCTTTCTCTTTTTCCCAATATGATTTTTTAAAATTCTGTTTTATATTGGAATGCAAATTCTCGATTATAGCTTAGTAGTCTTGTGGACAGCTCTTATTGTTGCCAGGATCCATGCACAACTCTCGCATTTTAATGGAAAGCAGCTTATGCCAATTATTTGACAGGCATTATGTGCCTGTGGGATGCCACTTGCTAGGGGACAGTGGCTTTGGTGCTGTACCTCCTCCTGCTATGCCTTAATTATTTTATTAGGCTATTGAGCAAGGGTTACATTTAATAGATCGTCATAATAATACCAGCCTATGTCATATTTTGTATGCATATTTAAATTGTAGGCTATACATTACAAACCAAGCTTAGTATGCCTTCCTGTTTGAACGATGGCCCATTTATAGGCTGCAATCTCGGACCTCCCCTGCGATTGCAGCCCATACCACCGCTTCTCGCAGTCGTCTGCCATCCGAGACACCGACGGGAATGCAGCATTGATCTGTAGGCTGATATTATCCCACATCCCGCTTGGAATTGCTGTTCACCCCCGAGCCAAATTTCCCTTTGATTACATGCTTTCGCTCCAGCACCAACTGGGCCAGCAGCAGAAACTGCTGGATAGTAACTGTCCAGTTGGGCTTTCGCGTCCTTTTTGAACTTTCATCCATGACAGTTTAGGGCAAACAAACTTGAACGGCCCGACATTTAAATGATCGCAACATATTCTCATTGGGTAATAAGTTGCCAATTATTGGGGCAAATGACTCGTTTTATTATTGACTCATTTTATGCTATTGGCGTTTTTACAACTATCTCTTTTCTATGTATGTTTATTTGCCAAGAGTGTGATATGTGGGGACTGCGCATAGTGCATTTTCAGGAGTGCTCAACATGTTATTCTTTTATGGGACAAACCAGCTGCTTGGATTATTTCCTCATTTTTTCCTCCATGGGTTGTATGTGGGATATTTTTTTCAATGGGCCGCCCTGTCACCAAACAACCAATCACCGTGCTCATTGTCCCAAGACTCATGCATGAGAATTGTTGTCATCCATAGCAATGGAGATTTACTCCCACCTATCTCAGAACTACTCCTAGTCAAGGAGTTACCAGTTTTCTTAACTAAAAGTTGCTCTCAGCAGCTTTGTGAATAACTTTTACGATTTTACTCCTACATAAAATGTTTTAGCGTGACTTAGGAGTACTCCTGGCAGTAAGATAAGATGCTTTGTGAATACGGACCCTGCAGTTTTAGGAGAGAACTTCCAGGTAATTAATTCTGGGCTTTCAAGAGTTCCTACATGACCTATTTTGAACTAGATTACTGCACTTCTCTGACTGCTCAGTCAAGTTCATCCCACAGCAACTCAAGTTGAATTTCAAGATTTACAGTTGTTAGCAAGCAACATTTTTAGTCAATGCAAGTGTCCCTTTGGCATTTTGTATGCCTTTGTTGCTCAAAATTAACTTTAAGATGACAAAAACCAGTCAAATTCTGAAAAATGCACGGTGTTTGTAATATTTTGGACTGTAGTGTATTTGCACCTGCTCAGACAAAAAAGCCAAAATTTTATTCTGGTTTTAGCAAATACAGCATCAATTATTGTCTCAGATCTGAAATGAAAAAAATGGAAATGCCCTTTTGTTTTTGTTACAGGGTCAGGGTGGGCGATTTTAAGCATAAAACGCTAGCATTCTGCTTATGTATTACTTTAAAGGGATAGTTCACTTTTTTTGAAGTGGGGTTGTATGAGCGACAAATTGCCACTACTTACATTAGATGCAGTAGAAAGCTCTCTGATCTCCTCCAGGTAGCTGCACCAGCGCATAGTGCTGGGTGGAAATTTAGGCGATACACTGTTGTGAACGGGGCCAGGGAAACAGCGTATTTTTGCAGCCTAAAAGAGGTCCTACCTGTAAATAATACACCATTTCAATTGTACGCTATATTTAAAAAAATTACAGCGCTTTACCTGCTCGGAAAAAAAACACAGTTGCTCTTGAACTAACCAACTGAGTATTCCATCGGAGTAAACTGCACGCTGTAGCGATCAGCTGTTTGGGTCAGACTCTGTGCGGTTTGTGGCAGAGACAGCATTTCAATGACATAGAACTACATCTCAAATTTAAAATAAAAAATCCCTATAATAACCTGCACAGCAGATACACAGTATGTGGCTGCGTAGACCCTATGTGATATCAATTTGTTCTGCAATGTTACATTAGACTTTTTCACAGGAGTTTCACTCTTTTACCTGATGCATGGGTACAGCAGTGCTCCTCAGCGTGCACTGTTGAAATTTCCCTGAATGTAGCCTCACAAAATACTTTTTGGAAAAATGAATACTGCTAACACAGAGCTCTTTTAGGGATACGGATGGCGTATCAATATCCATGTTGAGCGCAGCTAGCCTCAGCTGCCGAAGTCCATCCTGCAGAGGAATGCGGTGAAAGCTGTAAGTGCACCAGGATACAGCTTTGCTTTCACGTCCAGGAAAGCAACACACACGGACCATTTTCGAAATATCTGCACAAGTTTAACGACCGTCCGACCTCGCAACCGCAGTTAAGCCGCTTGCAGACTGGACGCAAAACGAATTTTTCGCAAGACAGATTACATTCAAAGTCAATGCGAAGCAGCTTTACTGTGACCCAAACAACTGATCGCTACAGCACGCAGTTAACT
Source organism: Gymnothorax javanicus (assembly GCA_029692085.1). Classification (NCBI taxonomy): domain Eukaryota; kingdom Metazoa; phylum Chordata; class Actinopteri; order Anguilliformes; family Muraenidae; genus Gymnothorax; species Gymnothorax javanicus. Next base: position 34,022,350 of record CM056198.1, read on the forward strand.
ACGATGCGCCGCACGGAGGACTACGTCAGTTGGTTAGTTCAAGAGCAACTGTGTTTTTTTCCGAGCAAGTAAAGCGCTGTAATTTTTTTTTATATAGCGTACAATTGAAATGGTGTACTATTTTCAGGTAGGAACTCTTTTAGGCCGCAAAAATACGCTGTTTCCCTGGTCCCGTTCACAACAGTGTATCGCCTAAATTTCCACCCAGCACTATGCGCTGGTGCGGCTACCTGGAGGAGATCAGAGACCTTTCTACTGCATATAATGTACGTAGTGGCAATTTGTAGCTCATACAACCCCACTTCAAAAAAAGTGAACTATCCCTTTAACACTGATTGCGACTAAACACTTTCCTTTGATGGCACCGGTAGTCTTCAGTTAGCCTGCGACATAACCTCAGTCTAGCTTACTTGCCTTAGGACAATTACTGTATATGAAAAAAATTGCAATAATCATGGTTTTGGTTTTCTTACTCCTTATGTATATTCCAAATGATGACTACTATAAACCTTTGGAGTGTTGGTAAATAAAAAATTTGTTTTGTGGTCTACTGCTATCAAGTGTGCCATAAAGTGACTAGTGGTGTGTGACATCAATTTATATTAACAAAAACCTATTTTGCTACAACCTGCAAAAATGGAACAAAAAAATTCAACTACAGTAAATATACGTTCTTGAGCCCATATATCATAAACATAATTAAAATGACCAGAAAAAAATTCTATCCTCATGGACATTACACTTTGCAACAGCAGCTTCATAGGTCTGCATTCATTCTGGACTATCGTGAGCAACCCATATGAAACAGGAAATTCTGAGAAAGGCAGTTCTCCCCTATTTAGAAATTCTCTGGTGGGACCCAATTGACATCAAAAAAGCAGCTGTAAACAGCCAAAATGACAACACACATGAAGTTGCTTGCTGTGTTTTTTCTGATCCTCTTAATTCAGTGCGGAAACATGCCTGAATTTAATAGTTGGTCAGTTTTGAAACTCCTGGTCACACTCTTTCCGACAGAGTGTGGCTTCAACACTTGTTATCTTTTCCTTTAATTCAAGAGAAGAAATTGAAATGAATCAAAACTAATCATCAGCTCAAAGAAATTTTTCTGCCTCCACTATTTTCAGCTCACCAGCTGGCACTGATGTGCACATACAACATACATGCATATGAAAACATGGCCTACTGCCGAATCATCTACATTACTTTTAGCTCTATCTTATCTATCCATCCCAGCTAGATTTTTCTCAGACTCAGGCTTGCTAATACACCCTGCAGGATATCATCACTGATTAGAATAGGGAATGATTCTGACCTGAAACTAAAAGAGTGTGATGTAGACGATCTGTTGTTCTTTAGGGGACAAACTGGCATTGCTTTGGACAGGAGAGAACAGTCAGGCTGTGCTATCTGTTATGTTATCAAATGTGAAGCCAGAGCTCAGTCCAATAGTAGCATTTATTGATAGTAATACGGTATTGACGGAGGGACAGAGCCCAGAGCAGAGTGGCACAGTCTAGTTCAGATACTAGCTTGATTGCAAGGAGCATATCCATGCCCGGCCAATGGCGTGCCGGGACAGCTGCCAGATGGAGAGCGTGTTCGCCAGAGCCAAACTGTCCAATGGCTGGATAGGGGAATTTAGCAGGGATGCAGTCCCAAACCTGATGATCACAGAAGTCTCGGGAGGTGCTCTCAATAAACTGGGCAGAAAATCAGACTGAAGGGTTGATTAGTTGAATCGTGGTACAAATGCTGGAGACTGAGAGTAAGGCTTGGTAGCTTTTTCCTATTAATGGTATGAGGAAGAGATCTTCCATATTCAACAATCATTAGACTTACTAATAATTTCAAAAGACAATAAACTTTTATTAGGAAAATACTGACTGGTTGCTATATGGTATATAGCCTGTGAAAATCCACCTACTTGCACTCTCAATGTAAGGAGTTTTTATATGTTACAGTCAGATTGTGAAACCAGTCATTTCGTGAAAAGACCAAACTTTTTTCATCATTTTGCGAAATGGCTGAAGTTAAGGGCTAGCAATTTCATGAAATTACTGAATTTTTTTGTCATTTCATGAAATGGCTGGTTTCACAATCTGACTATAACATATACACTAATGTACATGCGTGGAAATGGGAAACATGAATGCATAACAGCTGGAGGGGGGGGTCACACAGGACGTAACCCAATCAAAGAAGTCAATGCATCTAAAAGACATGCAAGGCACTGGATGGGAGAAGGAATGAAAGGGATTCACACAAGGGTTGCGACATACATCCCTAGGACTGATCAATAGGTCTAGAGCAAAATTATTTTTCCTTTGTAATTTTTATTGCGCAGAGTTGTCTGGAAATTCTCAGAAATCAGCAAGGGTGCTTTCATATTTTGCCTGCATTGTTAAAGGGTGAAGTATTTCAAATACACTGGGATTAATGTATTTTAAAACAGACTGATGAAAGCCTACAAGCATAGCTATGTCTCTTCAATTCCAGCAAACGATGTGAGAGTACAAGCATGCTTGCTTTGAAGAGAAAGGCACAGACAAAACAGATTCTGTCTGGAAGAATTTAGGAAATTATGCTCAACTGCCATTACACAGCTCTTCATATTAAAATGACTTCCCACAGAAGTGATTACTTTGATGTGTCAGGGAACAAGTGAGATAACTGCTGTACAATCTGGTGATATTCCAACTGTGGACATCTTTAAAGCAAAAGAATTAAGTAAAAGAAGTTAGAGCATCGAGCATTATTATTTTCGGCTCAAATTTTGATGTAAATAAAAGGCTAAAAAAAAGGCTCAATGCTGTAGCATCCATCACTCAGAGACATGATGGGTCATGGCCAGAAATAGTGGGGTGCCTTAGAGAATATAGCTCTGCCACCCCCAACCACCTCCAGTCCTTTATAAAAATGTGGGCCCTTTCCAGCTGTTGGCACCCCTCCCCCCAAGCTATGTGAGTCTGTGTATCGTTGTTCCCTTTCAGCCCATTGGCTCCGAAGACTTGACACCCTCAGACTACATCATAAACATTGCGCAACTAACCCAATGGCACTCTCAGACTACTACACTGTAAAAACTGCACAGATGACGCAGTGACAATTCCTAGTCCCACCATTTTGTCAGTGTGTAGTAAAGCAAGACTGAGATGACTCGTCTCTCACTGTGACAAGCCACAGAGTTCACCCCATGTTAAAACGTGTGAAATTACTCCCATCATACTGCTGGTGCTCCTTATTGTTCGGATCACTTTCTCAGGCCTTCTGCAGGCAGTGAAGCATGTCGCTGGAGCTCAACTTCCATTCCACCTCCCAACCTCCAAGTGATATCAAAAAAAGATGCTGCATTTCAATGGAAAACAACGTGTGGCGAGGTGGCGCAGTGAATACAGCAATTGTCTGACAGCAAGAAGATTGTGGGTTCAAATAAGGCCTGTGCATTTCACTAACTCCGCCCTCCTGGTGCTCTGGTTTTCACCATAGGTCTATAGACATGACATATTTGGCCAACTACGGACTCGAGAGATTAGCAATCAATACTATATGAGTGCAGAAGTGAATAGAGTGTGAATGCGGGTCCCCTGCAATGGATTTGCCAGTTCCCCAAGTATTTTCCTCTTGTTCATTGAATTCTGGACTAGGCACATGCCCCCAGTAACCCTGCTGGGGAATATGCAGATTAAGTTATTTATTTATTTAATGTTTATTTGAATTGGGACAATGCAAAGAGACATAGCATCATTACTGCCAGTTTACACTGAATTCACAAAGCTGATATTCAGTTGCTATAAAATTACTCTTACAGTCAAAAAGCATTTCATGAATGATTTTAGTCATCGTTTGAGTACGCTAGGCTAGTGAGTGATCATGTTGATGGTCAGACCAGATGTACTTGAGCAGCCTTGTTGACTGGCCAAGTTCCTATGGTCTGTCTTTGCTAGCAACACAGTCTATACAGCCCTCCATGTAATGGAGTGGGTGGGAGAGAATATGATGTTCAAAGATATATTCTTCGGTCATTCATAAATTACACTTGTCAGGGCTTTTGGATAATTTTAGTTACCCGTTGTCCTGTGCGTTAGTGGGACTTACAACCTATGTAAGTTAAACAACTCTGAAATAATGAATTCAAATGTTCTTATCGTATTTTCTTTATTCAGATAATTTCAAATGCTTTAATGCATCAAACACACAATTTATAAAACAAAAAGTTTTTAAAACTTCAATACTTTGCACCTGAAAACCCCTTTGGGCTCGGCAGAAATGTGACTGGCAAAAATGGGCAGGGCCCATTATCTAATAGGGAGAAATATTGTGACTGGCTTGTAAAAATGTGTCCCCATCAAAGTTGCAAAAAAAGCTGGGTTTTCATGTTGTTGTTTTTTTAATACGATTTGAGCCAGACATGAGTCACTTCGATTGCAGAGCGTATGCCCGTTTTTGATGATATGATGTGTGTATTGTGTAACTTGTTGCCCAAATTTAATTAAGTCCCTCAGTATTATTCTGGATTGGCCAGAAAAATTGCAAAAAAAATTAAAGGTGGACCAGGAATTCTGAGTAAGAAGCTACGTATGAGACCAAATCCAGCCACCTACCGACCTATGCATTTCAGCTAACATAAAGTCGGAAAAACAATGTATCAGGTGATCGTAGGAGAATTTGATGCTGATTAATACTTAAAAATGCAGTTATGGGTCATCACTCTTGACTAACGTTAATTCTTCACTTGCTATCAGTGATAGCATAGTATCTAAATGTGTGATTGTGATTACTAAAAGGCATGATAAAGAACTTTTGTTTAAAGGAGCAGTGTGTAGGATCTATCAGCATCTACCGCTGAGGTTGCAGATTGCAACCAACTGAATTTACCTCCGCTAACACCTCCCTTTCTAACTGCAGAGTGGAGCTACGGAAGCCTTAACCTGACAGACAGTTCGGCAGACGCTGTTATCCAACGCGACAATACATGGGCTACAACCGCTACAACTCCATGATGTCAACCTCGCTCATAGCTGGAGAAATAATAGCGACATCAAGAATATAAGTGCTACGTGATACAGTCGCATTCCCCTGTAATATATTCTATTGTGTCCTAACCTGCTGGGATTTGGCTTTCCTCAACAAAAAAATCAAAATAAATCAAGTATAGCACAACTATCAGGTCAACTACAAGCATGATCACAGGGAGCCCCCCTGTGTTTAGCTGAAAAAGGCCCATATGTAAATCTGTACTCTCGGGTGAGAAATCAATGCGAACTGCGTACGGTCAATAACCATGCTCTTGGATTCATAATCCGTGCCGCCTGATTACAAATTCATGCCAACAGATTTGTACACCGTGCCCTTGGATTACCAGTCCGTGAAAGAGTATTTATGCATTCAAGAGGGGCGTTCGAGTGATAAAGCAAGCAGACATGCAGTAGTCTGTCGATGTAGGTAATATTAGCTGACGATATGTTAACGCTAGTAGGCTACTACGACATACTCTCAAAGACTTGTATCAAACACAAATCAACAGAATGGAAATAAAAATGCCACTGCAAAGTTTTTTCTAGCACTTTTCACAACTCAAACGCTACATCAAAGATTAAATAAGAGTAAGAATTGACGAGCAGGTAACTGTGATTAGCGTTCACTGTGTGCACAGTCATTGCACTTTTCTGAGTCGGAGGTGTTTTTTTCCCAGAGTTCCAAGTACAATGGTATGCAGCATAATCCCCGGGGGGGGTCTGTAAATCAGATATTTTTCAACAATGACAAAATGGTAACTTAGGCTCAGAGGTCGCGGTAACCGAATATTTTCCGTCATTGACAGATCTTTTTTAACAATGACGGAAAATTTTGAAGGCCGTCCGTCATTTTGACAGAATGTAATTCACACCCCTGTCCAATTGGTGGTGGGTGTCATATTGTCTCGAGCATTGTCTTTGATCTGTATGACAGAGATGCTAAGTCTCACGCATTCGGCGTAGGTCTCAAGCATTTTTTAGGCTTATTCACCGTAGTCCGCAATTATTCAATGAACGCTTATTATTGAGATTCTCACGTGGAATTAAAATCCTTGTGCATTGAAGTTTCAGTTTCACTTGCATGAAGGTGGACCTCCCCATGGAAAGCGATTATGACTCCGGACTTCTCGTGCTTCTTTTTACTCAGGGATTGGAAACAATGCATGTGTTTCATGATCGTTTAAATTGTTTAAATGGAATAAGACCATTTGAAACGTCTTAATGCCATTCCATTGCTTTCAATCCCTCAGTAAAGACAAGCGCGTGAGAATTCCCGAGTCATAATCAATTTCCGTGTCACTAGTGGGGAAATCCACCGTAATACAGTGAAACTGATTAACTTAATGCACAATGACTTGAATTCCGTGAGTGAATTTCTTCAGTGCACGTTGATTGAATAATTGCTGACTATGGCACAGGAACGTGAATGCCACTAAGAGGCGAGACTCAAGCCGAATGCGTGAGACTTGGCATCTCTGGTATGATCCTGTATTCCTCATATTTTTGTAATATGATCATTTGCTCTTCATTTGTAAAATATGTTCCTCTGCTGCCGGAAGACGATTGGTCATATGCTACAAATGTGGTCTCTGTTATGTGAACATGCAGGTATCTAGGTCGGGAAAGCCCTGGTTGACATAACGAGTTGATAAGCAGCTTCGTAGGACCACTTAGCGAGACTGCGGTTGTTAGGCTTAGTGAAGCCCAGCAATAACTAAAAGCATTGTTCATTTGCGCACTGTTGCTGTGTGGGGGGAAAAATCATTTGTTATGTTTTACAAAATTCATACTGCAGTAAGTTCGAAAATCCATGCAGTGCTGTATTTAACACAGTGCTCAATGTGTGTCTACATGAATCACTGTCGGCATCAGCTAATGCGTAATCTATAAATTATTCTCTTTATTTCATTTTAAAAAATAAACGATTATCATTTTAAAAAATAAAATTATAATGACGGATAATAATTGAGTTTGACAGAATTTTTATACCCCTGGCCGTCACAATGACGAACAATCAGAAAGTGTAACGCAACCTCTGCTTAGGCTACTTGTGTTGGTAACTATGCCCATGGCCATGTTCTAGCTAAAGCAAGCACACAACACATAGCATTTACATTGGTAGTCTACATTACCTGTCCAACAGAAAACAGGCAACTTTGGCGTCACTATTAAAATGTTTGTCAATCATCAGCGACTTCCATCTGGGAAAGGCCACACCAATTCTCACCCGTGTTTTCTGTCGTCGTCTATCTCAAAGTCGTTTTGCTTCATATTTTCTCTTCTTCAAAGCAGATGATTCGCCCTCCCCTGCGCTTTCTTGTGCTAAATAATACGTATGATCCTCCATTTATCAAAGATCTCTCCACTCTACAACTCTCTCACAGTGCAAACTATTTATAACGTGAACTATTTTTCACGTGATTATACACTACTAAAAAAGTAGTTATGAGTGTTATATTCCATTTCTGCCAAAATATCAATCTAATTCTACACACTGCTCCTGTAAAGGTATACTGAATTGGATTTTCCCAAAAAAGCAGTGTATTGACTCACACAAAACTAATGCCTCTCAATCATCACTTCGACCCACTATAAGTGTGTGGTGGTGTGTGAATCTACAGAGACTCAGCAGTCTGCCAGTATTTTTTAAATTATCTTCGTATTGGGAATTTCTGGGTGCTAGCCTCAGGGAAGTGTGTGTCTAGCCCTGAGCCGTTAAGAGCATGCAATGTGTGAGGGCAGATCATATCACTGCACTGCAAGGTAGCGCTTCTGGTATTGTTTAGCCGGGGAGGAGGGGAAAACTTTCAAGGTTGTGTTTAAAAACCACAACCAAAAAATCCTACTGAGAATACCTTTGATGTTGAACATCTTAGCAACCACAGAAATACTGGGCTAGTTATGAAGAGAAGTGTTTAGCTTTCCTGCACAGAGGATGGTAGCTAGATGATACCGACACTGAATCACTTCATTTTAGTTAGCTACATTAGCTAATGTTGTTATCCTTCTGACCACCATTCTCAATGCCAAAACATTGAGCAAGCATATAGTGCTGTGTGCATCACAATAAGTAAACTTTCAGCGCTAAACTTTGTTATCCTTCATATGACATTGTGAATGTATGAAAATCATATTAAAACTTTACACACGCTTGAAAATGTAGTTGTATGCTGTATTATAGTCGACAGCAACAATTACTGGCAATCCGCAATGTCATCAGTGTTTTACTGACATCCCATTCTTTTATTGCATATTGCATATAACTTTACCTCTTGTTTCCACTGCCCTCTTTTGCATATGTGCAATACAGGTCCCAAGTTCCTAGCACATACCGTACAAGCCAGCAGACAGTGCCATTTCTACGTGAGATTATTGGGAGAAATACACAAGACATACACGAGAATATTGCGACGCAGCGTAAATGTACGAGTCAGAGATATCGTGCGTAGGAAAAGTAATAGGACTAGTGCCGGTGACAAGTATACATCAGTGGCAGCTGGCGCCAAAAATTTTGGAGGGGGCGAAATTTACCTTGGCGCGGCACACCTGACAGCTGCTTTGATGTCGACAAAGACAGTTATCAAGAGGGAAAATATAGCCTATAGATTTTATCAGGGTTTGTTCCCTTTTTTATTATGAAATGAGGATGGATCCCCTATTTCCACATGTCCACAGAACACTGTATCTGTCCTTACATTACTTACAGATTGATTGTAAAAGCGGTCAAGTTAAAGATAGTCCACCAACAAACTGGGATTTTGATGTTTTGTAAAGATGCAAACAATAAATGGAGCATAGTTAAACAGAAAAACTAAAAAACAAAACACAAATCTAAAAACACAGCACTGTAATGCTGTCTACAGGCTTCGTACACCTTTTTAAAAGTGAAATTCAAGCACTTTTCAAGGATTTTCAAGGTGCATTTTCATGCTTTTCCAGCACCTTACAGCTGTGGTAAATTACATATTTATATACATAAATGACAGATTTCACAGAAAGTGTGACCAACAGGTCCCACTGTACTTAACAGGATGAAATAATAAATTAATGGTATATATGTGGTAAATTTCATTGATAACATAAAAACAAATGTTTACAGGAAGTTTTAGACCTGGATCACAGCAATTTTGGTAAAAAAAAAAAAAAAAAAGTGAATTTAAAAATTCAGTCTTGTTGCTAATGTTACATGGACGGAGAATTGGTGTTCACAGGACGAAACTCAAACGGTGACAAGATTGTCTGAGCCAATGCCAATAATGGCACGATGAGCAGAAAAAAGGGAAGGCACACCAGTGACCAACCCGTTAATCCACATTAAGCAGGGCTTTGTTAAAGCCTGTATATCTACTCTGGAACAGTGACCTGAAATGCACAGTTTTTACCCGGGATTATTTTGTGGCAATAAAATTCATACACTGGATAATTAGTCAATCCTGCCCACTCATTTCCAAGTTCCTCATCCACCTTCTGGAGTTCTGAGAGGAAGGAAGGACACTTTTTTGGGCCACCCTGTAGTATGGATGTGCCAACCTCTTTAAGTCAAACCAAGGTTGGCTTGATCCATCCAGGGATTGGAGTGTCAGTAGAGAAGATAGGCCTACGTCGTATTTCCCCTTATTTAGGAGCGCGTGTGTCTCTGTATGAAAATCAAGAAACGCCTTCGCACATAAGAGACGGTCTGATCACAGAGGAAGGGATATCCATTCAAACTAAATCCATCAAACTGCACATACAGAGACGAAATCTATATGCCAAACAAATATCAAACTAACAATTACTGAACACTTAACCAATTCCAATTGAAGGAAAAAAGACATGGAATGTGAGCTCTGTCGTTTTCAGGATACTGCAACAAGGCGTCACATTAAATATAATTTGACATGTGAATCGATATATTTGTTGCTTTATTTATGACACAAAGAGACGTGCACAGAAAACATTCTACGGTGCATTTACAGTATAAATTTTTAAGAATAAACCAACATCGTCAAACAGAAGGCTATTAAACAGCAAACATAATATGAGTTATCTCCCTCTACCACATGACCTGATGAAATGATGAAACAGTAAACAGGCTGAAATAAATGTAAAATTACAATCTACATGTATGTAGCGCATTATGTTTTATACAGACCAGCGGTACATGTATACTGAGATTTTCAAAGTGATTCTTCAACTGCTGCTGGATATCGTATACTCTTCTTCAGACCACCCTCGATTATCACGGATTAGTGACTAGCGATTAACGCAGCAACGCAACAACGTATTATATCTATTAAGTCCGCATATAAAAAGTAATTCTCAGTAACAACTGTGCATAGGCCTAATTCGGACTACATTACGTCGCGCATTTGGCAGACACTAGGCATACGTGTGTAGGTTCGGCGGCCCGCCTACTGCGAAGCTTGTCTCAGCAGAGTAAGAGGTTGATAATAGCACGCGACATCAAGAGGATTATCGCGAGAAATCCACGAGAGATACGCGAGACGTCTCGTGGGAATCAGGCAGTATCTGCTGGCCTGTACAGTAAGCAACATTACAGAGCAGTCCCGAACAACGACAGGAAAGCCTTTTTTCTAGTTTGTCCCAGTCAGAGATTAAATATAAACAACAAATTTGCATATAACAAAATAAAAATTTGTGATGATAGAAAATATATCATCTTCACAATGTACTATATCACCATATCGCCCAGTCCTGGGGTTGTCTTTTAAAATGGGTTAGAACTTTACAATCCTTTACTTTACAATCCTGGTGATCCAACATCTGCACTATGGAGTTTCAGTCAAGTGATACAACTTGGCCATTCCATATTTTTTCATTCCCATTCAGGGTGTCCCTGCATTTTGGGTCATTCTAACATTTAAATACTCGTGATTTCTCATTTTTGAGCTGTAGTATATGCAGCTAATTAACCTGATAAATTTGCCATCTGAAAGAACAGAAATATGGGATTTTTTGGGAAAATGTGCAAAGGAAAACAGTGAAGCCAAACAATTAAATTAATAAATACACTCTGCTCAGATTTTATTGGAGTTGGGCCAAGAGATTTTCATTTCGCATATACTCTTGGTTTTAGAAGTTTATGAAGGGATTTCGGGGGGGGTGTGGGGGTGGAACAATCCATCTGTCCCATGCTCGCTTCCAAACAGTTCCCTCTTTTACCATTCAAATGTATGCCGGGCAACAGCTGGGGATGACCGCGAACACATCAGAGTCTTTGGCTGGTCATTTTCACTTCATGTTTCAAAGTTCTCCCCACCGCACCCTGCAATCCCCCCACCCACCCCCCATGCCAGCTTTTCAGTCTGTTCTCCGTTGAGTCCTATTCTCCTGGCGAAGGCAGCATGGCTTATATTAAAGAGGGAGGGAGAGAGAGTGAGAGAGGAAGAAAAATCAATTCATATTTCCATAATCCACCCCTCTCAGACTCTATCCCTCTCTGTCTCCCTCTCTCTCTCTTTCTCTCTCTCTCCCCAGGGTGGGCTTACCCCTCCACCCTTAGTCTGCGGCCTACAACCATCATAACATCCAGAAACAATAACCAGATAACAAAGGACTCTCCTCCTGAGGTCTGGATCGTAGCTGCCATATGCTGCTTAACTTAAAAGAATATATATAATAATGGTTAAGAGTTAGTGTGCCACAAATATGAGAATAAGCATAATCCGAATAATGATACGAGGGAGTGAACACGCTCTTTAAACACATGCAAAAGCCTATAACCCACGGGGCAAAGGGAAACATATCGCCCTCAGATAATCTCACTGAACAACTCATCTTTTTTTTCTGCACTGGCGGAATCAGAGTTGTTCGAATTTCTGTGAACAAGCAGACATGTCCTTAAATGTCATTCTTGAGGCGTGTGAGTCAAGGCCTTGAAGCTTTCTTTATTTTCTCAAAAAAAAGAGAGAGCTGAACAAGGATTTCTAAAACAGACGAAACACTGAATATCCTACGCACATCTCTGTGTGGAGGATTTTTCGTGTGATCAGCAGCCTACCCAGAGTGAATGTTTAAGACCTACAGTTGTACCATTTATTTGTCTTTCTAAAGTGAGTAAAGAGTCAAGTCACAATATGGTGCAGATGGAGCTGTTAAACATAGTCTGCAGTATGTTATAGAGATGGTATAAAATATATTTTGTTGCTTTGCAGGCTAAAAGATTTGAACCATAATTTCAATTACTTGTGCAAATAATCTTTGTGACTTTTAGTAATGCAATTCAAACACAAGATCTTAACATGACAAAATGGATTGTAACCTCAATCAAATTTCAGCATTAAATAGTATTTCATAATCAAAATCAGACTAGAAACAAACAGAAACAGCCCAATCCATTATTTTTGTAGTGTTTAGTCTTTGGGCCAGTATGAATGAATAATAAAAAAAAAAGCTTGCATATAAGTTTTGAGGACTTGACATAAAGAACAAAAAACTAAAAATGGCACTGTTAAACACATCATGATGAAGCCGAAGCAGATTTAATTTAGATTGCGCTTTTTGGGGAAAAAAAATATCATGGCAATGCATGAAAAAGTACAAAGAGCTTTTACCGGGGTGGTACCTGATAGGCAAATCATATTCTACCCCACCCTACAGATGCAATGTTCACTTAAAGTAAACCATATTAGTTTGTATAAGATACAGCTCCGAAGTACCTTTTATCAAGAATGTATCTTCACTGTACTGTAATTTCTCAGAGTACTGGCTGGGCCCATGAAATGTTGCTTCCCAAAAAGCATGATTTACTTCAGAAACTGCCAGACATATGAGAAGCAGGTGTTCTACACTTTCATTGGTACAAGATTCGCACTGGTGGTTCTCAAAAGCACAGTCACTCAGGAGATCAAGCCCACTGTTTTTAGTATTGACTGCGGGAAGAAATTTATTTTAATGTGCAAATATGTGTTCCTGGCAGGAGATTAGAAAATTATCCAGTGCTGATGAATCTGTAAGGAATAGACAGAGGGTAGAGTCAGCAACTTAAGAATGTTGTGGAATTTTGAGGATTTTAAAATGAATATGATAAGTTAGGGACAAACATAATTTAGTTGTGGAGCCAGAAACTCAAAGAAGACATCCTCAGTACAATTGTTTGTTAGAGGGCACATCAGTGAGATGTGCAGATGTGCTATTTTTCTGCCAGAAAGCCTTTGGGATGCTGATGTTCACCCAATAGATTACGAAAAGTAAAACCATAAAGATCTACATAACACCCCCGCCCCCACCCACATCTCCGCCAATAGTTCAGTTTTCCCTCGCCCTCTTCCTGGTGTTAGTTTCAGTCATATGTCTCCATTGAGTAGACACCTCTCATTGCATGTAGTACAGATGAGGAATTACATAAGCTGCTGTGCTCAAGCTATTGTCTTAAAGAAGAGTGAACAGCAGAATCTATTGAGACTGAAGCTGAACAAGTGCATGCAGGTAAAGCATCACATCCCAAGGTGCTGAGGAAATTCTCTTCACTCTGTTCTGCAAGCCTCAACCACATCCCCCATCAGCAAACATCCCAGAGGAAAGACAAACATGCACTTTATATGCTGAAGTTTTCATGATTACTGGCATCATGGCTGCCATGGTAGTCCTTGCATCCACTGGCATCTCCGGGCGCATTTGTCACCCAATCTTAACAAAACATGTTAAGTACACTTCGTTCCATGAATAACAAAAGGTCGCAAGTGACATTCCTGATGAAGCCTGTTTTTCTGCACCACGAAGTACTACAGCCGCTGTAGTACTTCATGGTGCAGAAAACCATGTTTCATCATGAATGTTACTTGCGACCTTTTGTTATTCATGGGACGACTTTAATGCTTGTGTTTGATTTGTTACATGTCTTCCATTGGACAAACTTCCTCAAAGTGGCATGGCTATTCCCAAGAGCATTAAAATATATGTTCAAAGAGAGAGAGAGAGAAAACAATGGATTAAAAAATATACAAATAATCTGGGTCCATCTTGGAAAGGGGTTATCAATGTCAAAGGGTGCATTCCAATGAAAAAATAAAGGATACATTTTTAAATAACAAAAATAGCATAATTAGCAGATTAGCAAATAATAAATTACCCAAGTAGTTGAAATATGTAATCTGAAGCAACATGCCATTAATTATGTTCCCAAAGTAATCCTAATATGCAGTGCGAGACCATTCTTAAAAAATAATGAAGTATAAAATTTCTGTTAAATAGTTAAGGCGCAGGAAAACTGTTAAACAGAATAAAGTTAAGACAAAGGCACAATGTTTATTTGAAAGGAGTATGGATGACCTTATCATACATAAAGTGAAGTTGAAAGCTGGGCGATATGGGGAATGCCAATATGGTTATTGGACAAAAACGCACATTACAAAATCCAGTTTAATCGTTCTATGGGTTGTATCTTGAAAAAAGGCAATTCCTCTTTCCTGCGGGTACGTCCTCTGCATAGCCCTGATGATCTGACAGGCTTCACCCAATTTTTTGTCTCACTTTATGGGTGAGCTGAGTCTCCCTGCACTACATGAATCTTCTTCTCCCCCTGCGCCGTTCTCATCATTAACAGCTGAGTCACAATGAACTTCCTTGGGGATTCATGCTTATTCTTATACGAAGGAAAAATCAAAAGCAACAATCCCTGTGGCACTTCTTTTCATGACAATTTATCCGCAAGGCAAAGAAAAAAAGCTGTTCTTCTCTGAGTTGATGTTTTCAAAGGTGTTAAAAAGGTGTAACCTTAATGCAGGACACATAGAAACCAATTGTGCCAGATTACGTTAAATTCCTAAGGCACTCCAGTAAGGTTCAGGTTTTTTTTTTTTTTTTCATACGGGGCTTTGGAGTGCTGAGGTGAGAGGAAGGTTTTAGGAATTGCATTAGATGGAGCTCTTATTTCGCTTCCAAAGCAAAAGAAGATCATTGACTCAAATCACCATCACTAAAAGCCCATGAGTTACACTAATTTTTGACTCAGTGAGTTGACTGGGCACAGCAACTAAAATAAGGTCAAAGGCAGCCTTGTTCACAATCAACATGGATTGACAATATTGCGATTACAGCGGTAAATACCGAAACCAAATAATTTTCACTTCTTAATAATAAGAACCCGTCTCAGACGTGCAGCAAGGAAGGGCTATGCTGCCTCATATTACTGATGCTACCGCACAATCATCCTCACTTGCTATGTTGATACCCTGATGCATGGAAATGCTAACTTATGCATAAGCCTAAATAATACATTTTTAAAGAGGGGCAGCGTGTTGTAGTGAGGACAGCATGTGGAAGCCACAAACACAAAGGGGATTAATGGTTTGGGGCTGGGAGCTGGAGGTGAGGAGGGTAAACTTGGCTCCTGCTGCTAGACACAGGAGGGTATTGTGAGAGCGACAGACCTGGGAATGGATAATCCCCTCTGCTGCACTCGCTTTCAGGCTCCGCCTCCCCTGCTGAGCTCAACTGCAGGCCACACCCCCTCTGGGGAAAGGGCAGGGTGGGGGGGGGGGGGATTCACCTGCAGTGTGAGAGCTCGTACTCAGCAGGTCTGCAAGTTGTCCCAGCTGAGGAACCGAGCAAAAAATAAACTGGTAGTAGCACATACACTCGCAGGCAATAAAAAAGTGAATGCCCAAAACTCACAGACTTAGACCCACGCACAAATGCACACAAATTTATACTCAAATACACACACACCAAACACACACGTACATTTACACGAATTAATATGTACATGAACACATACTTTTTCTGGTGGACACACAACGTTAAAACTGTGACAGCCAGCCAGCCTTTGTCAATAATCAGTAGAACAAGTTCACAGCAGATGGAGACTAGGTTGCAAACTTGAAGACGGTGGTTTTTAGAAGGTTACCATGAATGACTTTGTAGAATAAGAAAATGTGGTAATCTGGTGCCGGAGGAATATCCATAACTTGTTTTGGCCAGAGACTAATTCTTCAAACTTATATAATTTTTTTTGTGTCTTTCATAGCATGTTTGGTCGAATTCAGAGAGCATTATATATATATTTGTTTGTTTGTTTGTCAAGGGGTCATATGTAACATTAAATATTATAATACTGTTTCTTTCCCCTGATCAGTGATGTGATGAACACTGGAATTGGAAATTCATATAGAATACATGCAGATGAAATAATAAAGTATGTGTCCACCTGCAGCTCCAGTGACCATGTGTTCAATTCACTTTGTTAGCATCTCGGGGACCAAAGCACGGACAACCTTCTCCTTGTTTCCGCGGTCAAAGTTTAAACCAATGATTGCTAGCCTCACTGGTAATGCTGTTATTTTTTAGCCATTAAAAGATTTGTTGCAGTCTGCACAGTGCAGCCCTATCAATTAGCCAAATTTCATTGAACAATGCCGCTATGAGCCAGCAGGTTGCATAATCAGCCTCTGCAATAGCGCTGCGTGGTTAGTTAACACCCTTAACAATGGCATTGTTCACTCGTGGCGCAAGGTCACCTTCCTGACGTCCAGACTGTCCATGAGCCAAGCCAAAACAAGGGACAAAATCCTATCAAGCAAGCAGTCGAGTGAAAGTTAAGCAACACGACCCACCGTGAACCTGAATAAGATGTCAACAGAACATATGGCAGAACTTTCTATTGTTGGATCACCATGCTTTTCTTTTATGCCCTGAAGGAGGGAAAGAGAGAGGATTTTGGTGCTGTACACAGAATAAGTGCGGCTGTTCCTTAATTTCTGATTGGTAGGTTATCCCGGGCTTTAGGACATCTTCACAGACCAAGAAATCAAACATCACAAACTGTGCTGATGAAAATGAGGTTTTTTTTTTCTTTTTTTTATATTGTACACTGTTAGATTTCTTGTAAGTTCACTTATATGTTTGTGTGAACATGCTGTTACATTAAGAGTTGACTCTATAGACTATGGGTATTGGAGCCAACATAAATGAGGGGGAAATGGCCCTCCCATACTTCAAAATCTAGGTTTTGTCCCTTCCACTTTTTCTAATTTCAAATTATATGTTGCATTGCCTGCCTATCTCTGCCAATTTGAGTTCTGCAGTCTCCGAATGAATATGTACCGCTACTATTTAAAAACATAATTCGATGAGCACAAACTTTTGTAATTGTAAGAATCATCTGGTCAGACTCAAGGAGTGCTAACTGTTTGCCCTTTGCCTTGACGAGAGCCAATTATCTGTCACGGCGACGTAATAGCAAAACCTGGTATGGATTTTCAGAGGGCTGGATACTCTCATGCAATGAAAGCAGAATGCATTAATTTGCAGATGTGACTTGAGACTCATCTCTGATCAATCTAGGATGGCTATGGACAGACTTCTCAACCTGCCTTGCTAGATTTTTTACTTCTTTGTTCTTGATGCAGGATATTGTGTTGCTGTGTACATTTTGATAGTTTGTAATTGGATGAAATGCAAAGTTGCATACACGTGAAAATTATTTGTATTTCCATTTTCTTGTTTTTGAAGGAGATGCAGAAACAAATTTTCCTTGTCATGTTTATTGGCACAAAACCAAAACAGTGGCAGAAAGGAGAAGAAGAGAGAAAACAGTTTGATTTTTCATTTCCTCAATTTGGCAGCAAAACAAAACAAAAAAGAAAAACTAACTTAAGCGGCTATTCCACCTGTGGGCGGGCTTGCTCCTGCATCTTGCTGCACCTAACTTTTCATCTATGCAGGGCTTGTTCCTGGATCTAATGCTTCAACTTTTCATCCTGGCCTCAATCTAGCTCTGCTGCAGCCTCTCATCACCACCAGCAGTCTCTGCCCCAGCCACTCACTACCAACAGGTTCTACCCAGCTGCTCTCCACCACCAGGCTCTGCCCAGCCCCTCTCCATCACCAGGCTCTACCCCAGGCACTCTCCTCCACCAGACTCTGGCATGGCCTTTCATCAGCATCACCAGTCTCCACCCCTGCTTCTCTCCACCACGAGGCTCAGTCCCAGTCTGATCTTCTACTAATAGCAGTAGATTTTCATATGCATATTCCATAATAAATCAAGTATATTATGGCACATAATGAATTTTGTTTTATTTACATTATAGCCTGTCTCCCAGTCTGTACACATCTTTTTATAATTTTGAAATTTGAAATACCTAATTAGTATTCACAACTATGCAAAAATGATTTCACGCGAAAGCGGATGTGCGCGGTGGATGCAGAAACGAAGAGAAGTTGGCCAGCACCAAAATGCCCCGGCCAAAGAAATATCAGACGGAATCGGCCCGTAAAAGTGCTAGAAAAGGCCAGGAAGAAGATGGATTGATGACCAGGATAAATATAAAAGGCCAAAGTGATCACTGGCAAACTTTTAAAGCCAGGTTTGGAGATATTTCCGATGAAGATGTGGCCAGACTTTTGCTGGATACGTAAGCAAACTTAATGCCTGGTGCAAAATGCCTGATTTCCCTGTTTCCTAGCACTTTCAGATCGCTAATGTACTTGAAATCGTCCCATTTGTATTTGTATCTAGACATATTTGTAGTAATGAATTTCTAATGCATAAACATAATTTATTTACTAGCAGTCAAATCTGATAACTGATCTGACGTGATTTTCATGCAAATCGCTCATGCATATTAAGTACTAGGCACGCCGAAATGGCCGCGGTCCAGCAGCCACTATGGCTGATCTGACCGGTCAAGTGATTGCTTTCTTTCAGAATTTATTCTTTTTCGGGGTCGAGGACGACATTAAAACTTACACACAAATCTTTTTATTGGAACAGCCTGGCAAATTATGTGAAAAAAAGTTGAAGATAAGGAACGAATTGGTTACCTTTAAAATATATTTTTTTCAATGTTGTAGGCTGTTGATCTTTTGACAAAATATCACTCCATTCTGATAAATTTCCTGGTAAAACTCCTCTGGACTACTATCTAGGCCCAACTCTTCCTCAGAATCCATAACAAATACATTTCAGTGTCAATTTTTGTCATTTTGATCAATGTTTTTTCGAGTGATGATGTGCGAAAACGAAATAGGTCACAAAGCATACATGATATTTGCAATCGCAAACAAATGATTTTTTCAGAAAATGACATTGTACTTTGAGAAAAGGAAAGAAAAGTCACATTTTGGATGGAGATTTTTCATTGAAAAGTAAATTTGGTTCAACCTTTGCTGAATCTATGTCTTTATAACCAACCCTAAATTTCTTACCAGTTCAGGTACATGAATAACAAAACCAATATGAATAAATAAATAAATAAAACAAAAATTACAGAGAGGCATCAATCTCCTAATCTCCTTAATACTGAAGAAACAGTGATCCCAATGCTCAGTAAGCTTGCCTGGAGAAGAAGAAATGAGATAAACTAGAAAATACAGGAGAGGTTTCATTCTCACAAGCAGCATTTAAAGGCACAATGTTGCAGAATTTCAGAAATTTCTGTTTATTATTGACTCTGGCGGTTGTTGAGTGAACTGCAGGCAGCATTCTGTTGCTCGCCCTTGCATACAAGATTGAATGTGACAGATGAGGCAGCTAAGTTACACGCTCTTATTGTGCTTAGACTAATTTTAAATTTTTTTTTTGTTTGTTTGCTTTTCTAATTGGATTTATGAAGCATAATTTAATTAGCTTGCACAGCATAGGCTAGTGATGTTGCAGTAATCCATTCTCAGGAGTCGTTACCATTACATGATACATAATCAGATAACTTGTTTACAAACATTACTGACTGGCTGCGCATTCTGGGGGCAAGAACACTGGTAGCCAGTCACAACGTTGTAGTCAGCTATCGTAATCACGGCATATTTTGCATTATTTGTACAGACTCAATAAGAAAGTGTAATTTGAGTTAGATCTGTTTTTCTGCCTTTCATTTGCATATTAACATAATGTTATGCAAAATGGTAGCCAACAATAGTGTACCACTCAGTATATTCATCAGGTCCCTGAATGAAGTTATTCTAGTTTACATTTAAAATAAATGTTCAACTTAAAGAGCTGAGCTGAATCAACAAACCTTAATGGCTTGCTAAAATGTCCACTGTGAATTTTGCTCAACATGCTTGGATTTGATGGTTGTTGAGTCTGTCACACACCAAATATACAACGTATATACCAGTAGCCTATTGTACTACACTATACTGTACACTTTGCCTCATTGATTCTAAAATGAAAATATGAACACTTTTCATCAGATTTTTACACATTAACATCTATACTTTGGGAAAATTTTAAGTGTGAAGCAAGTTTGACGGCTGGATGGAGTTTAATAGAGGATGGAGTAATGAAAAAAAAAAGCGGGCAGGCAGGACAACAGAATCAACGTCCATCCCCCGGGGCAGTCTAAAGCTGTATAGAAAGTTTGGGGGCACGAGCCTTCATATTGGGGTAGGATGAGGGCTTTTGAAAATGAATGGAAGTCTATGGAGCTGAAAAAGGACGGATGAAAATGGAGGAATGTAAGAAGGGGATAATGTAAAAAAAACTGTTAGATTACAAATCGAACCCAAAATGAAGCTACTCAGCAAGTTTGATGTTTCTAATTATGAAATTGCATGAGTATGAGTAATATTTAAAAACGGCCCATTATAGGTCTATGGGAACAAAGGGAAGAAGAGACAGGTGAAAAAGTGACCTACCCACCCAAAAAACAGAAATAAGCTGCCTTGGCGTATGCTGATGCTGCCCTTCATTTTCTGGGCTTGTAGCTTCAAAGCTGTAAGAGGAGTTGCTTTGGCAAATTTGGCGTGAATAATTATAATGTTTTTTTTTTAAAGTAATGGATGTGCCGCTATAATATGTGAAATGGCAAGGATGAATAATTAAGAGGCGTCGGTCTTAATAATCTTTCCCACGGGCCAACAAATTTGGTGTAGCATGCAGCAGGAAACATGCAAAGTTAGGAATCAGTCTCTTAAAATTAATAATATAACCAAAATCATGGAATTTTAATCAATTATTTAAATAACCAATATTAATGATTAAATGCAATATCATTAATCAAAGATTAAATTAATAATCTGAAAGATTTTGGAGTTCTAAATAGGGTATTTTGACTCAGATTTCCACGTCATACAACACCAAAATAGACACCGCGTTTAATGAATGAATTTATTAAATGAACAAACGTGGCATATGCAGGGGTCTACAGGAGGACTACGTACAAACTATGGAAGGTAAAAGTGGTTGTGCGTCTATGTGCACATGCGTGTGCGTGCGCACGTCTGGGCGCATGCCAGATGTGCATGTGCTTGTGGGCACTTGTTCCTTTGTCCCATGACAAAGGGAGAACAGATGACGTGCTGAGCGAAAGTGTATTTCGCAATGTATGTGCTGTATTCTGTAGGCGGCGTAGAGCTGTGCATGTGTGGATAATTCAATTTAGCTTCAATGAGTTGCCCAGAAGAGAAGCTAGCTTTAGCTCACAAGCAATTCGTATCACTAATCGGGCTGTCCGTCCGCTTCCGTCTATAGTAAAACATGCGTATTAGTTGACTGTAGCGTTAGAAAGTTAGCCACTGGAAGAAAGATTATCCATGCAGAGATGAAAAATTAGTCAATGGCTAGTAAACTCCATAAAATATGAAAAATGGACACGATGTGATCATACAATTACATTAGTAAAGGTGCAAAATTTCATTTCATTTATTCATTCAAATAAAATGCAGATAAAATGGTACACATTAAAAATGTATTGGGTTTTTTGCCAAAGAAGCTGAGGCTGGTGGAAAGGCAAACCCTTTAAATAAACAAGTTACAAAAATATTGACGTAAAAGCAGCAAAATACTTCAATTAACACAATCAAACACATAATGATAACATAATAAAACACACAGTAACACATAAGCAAATACAAAGGAGCATAATGAATAAAGGGAAACATAATAAGAATCAATACAAACTACACAAGAAAGTCAGAAAACCAAGACCAACTCTCAGTATCTTTCCAGCACCTGCTTCTTAAACGTGCATTTGAAAGTAACATTGCTATGAATCACTTTCAAGTCACTATTCAACACATTATATTGCACAACCCCTTGATATTTTATAGAACGCTGTAAAAACAACTTCATTTTCGGTATATGAAATAAATCTTTTCCCCTTGTATTGATAAAATATACTTCAGATCATTTCTTAAAATAGTCATTTAAAACATCAGGTAAACACTGATGAAGGAATTTGTGTATGAAATTACCCACATAAAAAGAAATATTATCAGCGAATTTTAGAGGTTTCAATGATTTTGAAAGGGGGGATGAATGTGCTGAAAAATGTGACTTAAAACATAATGGGATACTCTTTTTCTGCAGTTCAGTTAAGCGATTTAGATACGATTGACAAGCCAAATCCCAAACTAGATGACAGTAATTAAGGTGTGGTAATGATTGATATAACATTAGCAAGGACTTCAGTGGCAAAAAATGGCATAACTTTGAGATGACGCCAATATTTATACAAGCTTTTTTATGGACATGTTCAATTTGATTTATCCAGGATAGCTTATCATCAACAATCACACCAAGAAAACTTAAATGCTGTACTCGTTCAACTACATTTCCATTTATTACAAGTTGAGTGTCATCCAAAAAATTCCTATTCCCACGATAATCAAAGATCATGTATTTTGTTTTAGAAGTATTAATTTGTAATCTATTTGCATGAAACCACTTATTAATGAGGATCATTTCATAATTTGCTTGTCTCATTTAACATTGATTATTATTATTCAACAAAAATAAATTAGTATTAGTAAAGTGAAGATTTTAAGAATGGCCTTTATCTGTTTTTGCAAATAAACTCTTAATTTATACATAATATAATAATAGAGGTCCTAATATACTACCCTGAGGAACACCATTTTTGATGAAAAGAATATGAGCTTTAACATCTAGAAAATTAGTATACTGTCTACGTGAACAAAGATAACTATGAAACCTACTCAATGAAGTACCACTAATGCCATACTAGTTAACCCTTTGTTGCATATGAACAAATGCCTCCAGTATGTTAAAATTGGATATCAAGTGTACGTTTGGGAAAACTGGATGGGATTTGGTGCAATATTGTTTTTGGTGGGGGGGCAGGGGGTACAAGAGGGTGGTCAGTCTGCCTTCATTTTATTTTCAGGGTGTCTATGAGCGTAGATGGTATAAACCCCACTTAAAATACGTCCAAAATATTGGACAAAATGCAACAAAGGGTTAAGCTTCTACAAAAGAATATCGTGATTTAGACTGTCAAAAGCTGACTGAACAGCGCATTTACCCTCGTTGGCCATCATAGCTAGGTCAACTTCCTCCGCAAAGATAAACAGGGCTCCTAGCTAAATGGCTACATTGGACATTTAGGCTAAAAACATGCTGAAAAGACGTCTTTTAGAGTCAAATTTGAATGTCAGCTTACAGACACTTGGATTGCGGACTGCATGAGCAGTATGGAGGCATTTTGTGTTTTTTAAATGTTGTTTTTCATGCTTGAAAGAATGGGGACAATTGACTTCAATTGATTTGGATTTGTCTTCAATGCTGTTTTTCTTTGTGACTCCAAAAGTGTTTTGAAAAGGAAAGAAATTCACGGACCCTTCGATTAGCCTTGGAGTGAGTAGATGATGAGTGGATTTTGATTTTTGGGCGAACTTTCCCTTTAAATAAGAATAGGGGATGATAATAAAAAAGGAAAAACTGGTGAAACAATTAACTTAAGAAACAGAGACTTAATTAGATAATTGACTAAGGGCAGGTAGCCAAGCATTGGAATGCCAAAGGGGAGGGGCATTACACTGCTTTGTTTTTAAACAAACTGGGGTAAGTCCATGTGAAATCCCCCATTAACCATTGGGGAAAAAATCATGAGTGGTGTGAATTTGCTAGTTTTTCAGCCCTTTTGCACAAAAATGATTGCAGACAACTTCAAACTGACAAATCTCTCATAAGCAGAACGTTGGTGCCTGCTTACGCATTAAATTTTATTAGCCTTGGCCCACTGGAACTTAGTTTTTTGTTGCTTCAAAAATTCTCCAAAAAATGTAACAGATTTTCAATAAAATGCCCCCCAGAGGGTTACTACTAGCCCCCAGTTAAATAATGCAGCTAAAATTGATTCTGAAAACATTATTCTCACTCTGTGCAAACTTTTAGCAAAATCCAAGATGCCAACTGGGAGGCTCTCGTTGACTTGGTGCATATTAACCCACTAGCCAATGTTTGCAAGGCTGGGGTAGAGATGGATGCACAAAATAAAAAAATTCACATTGCTGGTCGGAAGACGATACGTCTGCTTTAAAAAAATTATCATCGGGTTTTCGAACATGGGTAAATGTGACAATGCCAATCCTTTTCAAGAAATTGGTTGACTGATTAGACGAAGAAGGCTGTATTTGCACAGTCGAATTGCTCTGCCATTGGGGAAAAACTTTTTTAAAGATCCCATTTTAATCAGTGTGCACAGTTGCATTTTAATCGAAATGTTAGTGGAATATTCATTTTCTGTGGCCATGTGTTATGGACAGGCCATTTTTGGAAGAGCTAATATAACCACACAGAGTGTCAGGAGATCTTATTAGTCCCCAAATGAGCCTGTTTGCACATTTATGTTGATTTATGTAATTAAATCTCACAGTTAGAACTTGTGGGTCCCTATAACACTTCGGCTTGCTGAGATACAATATGTAATAAGGATTGATGTTTGTTTAATTGATGAGAGCGGTTTAACCCCATGACCTGGTGCTGTATGTGGAAAGATGCTATTTCCGGTGGGGTTGATTCGCACACTTGAGGCTGCCACTGTGGATCCTTGAGGGCGTGAAAGCTGGTCTCAGAGGAAATTCGTCTGTTTGCAACTTACCACTGTTGTATGACACGGAGATTTAAATTGTCTTCTTCCCTTCATCAAATCTTGAAAAGGACATCAACTGTATTGTACAGATAAGCAAGGAGCTGCTGAAGTTCTTAGGGACCTTTTAGAAAACTCAAACTGAACACACAGACGCAAGTAAGCCAGTGAACGCCACTTCCTTTCTCAACGCCGAGCTGTTTGTCGCTGGGCGACAGGTGCGAGCTGGCTACGGACTGCGAGAAGTGTCGGCGTTTGACTGAGGAAGCTGAAGGTAGCATCAATCGTTCTTCTTTTTCCTGTTGTATTTTTAAGCAAGCCGAAAGTGTATTAGCTGTATGCCGCCCTGAGAGGTTCCAGAGATAAGTTTGAGTGTAACCCCTCTAGACACCGTTAGCTATTGCTGGACGTATTACAATAGTTTGTTTAATATGGATAGGCTTGCGATATCTCTGCTCAGGGTGGACGTGACACATGTAAAAAGCTTAGCAGGAATACGGGCAATAACATGGGTATTTTGTGCATGAAAACATAGACATTGTCGACATTTATTTTATATGACAGCATTAGCTAGCTAACAAGCTTTATCAAAAGCTGTTTCTTTTGCTTCACCAAGAGGCTGAAAGATGTCAGCAAAACTATATTTTCTAATGATAACGCTAACAGTAAGTGAACTAGAATAATTATGATCAATAAGGGGTAATTCCATATGAAATCACCCAAAATGGGGGGTGCTCCCAGCTTGTTGGTTTCAGAATTGCTTCATTTGATGATATTTTGTTGCATGTGATGAGCAAATCAAATCGCAGGTGGTTTCAAGTTGATATCTCGTTCTGTTCTCATTTTATGGGCCCCTGAAAAAGGGGGCGTGGCCCACGTTAACCCTCTGGTCACAGTTTGTGACCATTTTCAAAGGGTTATAACCGATGAACTAATAAGGATACAAATTTCATTCTTTCAGGATATGTTTATTCTGTCTGATAGTCTGCAACAAAGCTTTAACAATAGTGTTTAACCCTTTGTGTGCTTTGTAATTAACCCCTAAACATCGAAATTTGGTTTAGGCATGTGCCAAACATGTCGATTTCAAATGAAATATTATGAAATATTATGCAAGTATCCTTAGAATGTTCCCTTGCCATTAACATTGTTGATAGTATACCTGATGGAGTTTCAAATGAAGGTAAAAACATCTTTCTATCTTCATCCAATTTGGAGAAACATTAAACCCTTTTCAGCTAATTACCGAAATGGTGCACTTTTTGACCCTCATTTTGACCATGTGGGCCTGTTTTGATTTTCAAAAAGTTGGCCTCAAATGAAAGCTTATTCAAAGAACTTCAAAATGCAGCACAATAAAACTTCGAACAAATACTCCTACTTGGAAAAATAAGACCCCTTTTAAGGGCTATTTGCACATTGGCACAACTACTCTCAGTGTACGTAAATGTACAATAATGTACAGGGAATACTGAACACCACTCATTTATTTCTACTTTCAGTTGCATGCTCTTTGATCATTTGCAGCCTGTGTCATTTTCTTGTATTTGTTTTCCCAGTAATTTCAAGATAATTTGATAGACTAGGCAGAATTGTGACTAATGTGGATGAAACCCTTCAAACCGTACCTGCCCCTTCATGCCCTTTATTTGCAAAAAAAGGGAATTGGGTAACTTTAACTGCTTGAGCCTTGTTTCCTTCTGTCTTGTGCTCAAGATTTCGATATAAATACTGCCTGCAGATGTCAGCATAAAGGTGGTAGGTGGATCCTCTTAGTAGGCCTACATGGCTGAACCATCATCTTCTTCCGAATCTAATCCCCCATGCACTGTTGGCATTGTGAATGAGTCTGAAAAGGAATGCCATAAAAACACATATGCAAGGTAGGTACTGAACATGACAGCAATAACTTTGAGGCATGACGTGACCAATGTCTCCAATTTTTAGGTCCAGTATGCTTATGAATGTAGGCAATTCAATTCAATTCAATTTATTACTGATATGACCTCCAATCCAATCCAATCCAATCCAATCTCAGACAAAGCCCCTTTTTTTTTTTTTTTTTACATTTGCCGATCATAAATAGCACTTAAAAGGGGTCTTATTTTTCCAAGTAGGAGTATTTGTTCCAAGTTTGATTTTGTTGCATTTTGTAGTACTTTGTATAAGCTTTCATTTGAGGCCAACTTTTTGAAAATCAAAACAGGCTCACATGGTCAAAATGAGGGTCAAAAAGTGCACCGTTTCGGTAATTAGCTGAAAATGGGTTACTGTTTCTACAAATTGGATGAAGATAAAAAGATGTTTTTACCTTCATTCGAAACTCCATCAGGTATACTATCAACAATGTAAATAGCAAAGGGGACATTCTAAGGATACTTGCATAATATTTCATTTGAAATCGACATGTTTGGCACATGCCTAAACCAAATTTCAATGTTTAGGGGTTAATTGCAAAGCACTCAAAGGGTTAACCACTATATTAAATGGTTTGTTGCAGACTATCAGACAGAGTAAACATATCCTGAAAGAATGAAATTTGTATCCTTATAAGTTCATTGGTTATAACCCTTTGAAAATGGTCACAAACTGTGACCAGAGGGTTACCGTGGGCCACGCCCCCTTTTTCGGGGGCCAATTAAATGAGAACGGAACGAGATATCAACTTGAAACCACCTGCGATTTGATTTGCTCATCACAGGCACCAAAATACCACCAAATGAAGCAATTCTGAGACCATCAAGATGGGAGCTTGGGTGATTTCATATGGAATGACCCTAAGATGTGTTGCCACACTTCGTTATAGCCATGATAGCTTCCATCACAACTCTCGTTTTGCTGAATCAATGCGCTAATGTTTCAGCATAATCAACTAAACCTTTCTTGTTGTCAGCTAACCTTACTGAAAGGGTCTGGCAGTGCATTGTGACAATGGCAATTTAATCCTAAACTAATATAAGTTATAAACAGATGATGGGAGTGGGATGAATAACATTAGACTAAAGATAATGCCCTTAAAATGGGACTACAGAGTAACATAAGTTCTAAAGATAAAAAAGTCTATGTGCTCATTTCATGTATCATAGTTAATCTTGCTTTTTCATTGCAGCAAACTATTACTTCTTATTACAAAGTAAACTGATATCATTGAAATTGTAACAGCTGAATGTTGGTGGGACATATCCCGACCATCCCTACTTAAAGGAACTACTTAAAGTAAACGCATGGTAAAACTTCATTGCCAGATAAAGTACATAATCTCTGCTATCCAAAACGATAAACCATTATTATTATTGTTTTTACACCGAGTAATCTGTGTATGAATGTCTGTCTTAAGACCGCTCAAGCAAGCTGCCATGTTCGTCGGGCTAGACATCAGTCAGGTTTGGGTCGCCTGTTTCGTTGGAACACCCAGCAGCCGCGCATCCTGTTTCCACGTTCTTTTCCTGATCGACAATCAATCAATTTTAACATTTTTTGTTTGTTTGTTTTACCAAACAATTATGAGCCCAGGCTATATGCAGCCTGTAATGATTACGAGGCGATAGTGACAAAAAGATTCATTTACGTTTATGCTTTGATTCGAGACTGCAAGGATGGAAATCTTAATAATTAGGCTAATTAGAAAAACTTCTCAACTCTCTCGGTAATTCCGTGTACCATGTAATTCCGTGTTTTGACCTTTTGTTTATCAGATTATGAAAGAGGACTGAAAATAAACTCCCCATATACAACCCCAATTCCAAAATAGTTGGGACAAAGTGTAAATTGTGAATAAAATCAAAATGCAATGACTTTCAGATCAGATGAGCCAATATGCTATTTACAATAGAACATAGATAACATTTCAAATGTTGAAACTGAGACATTTTACATTTTCATCCACAAAATGAGCTCATTTCAAATTTTCTGGCTGCAACAGGTCTCAAAAAAGTTGGGACACAGGCAAAAAAGGGCTGAAAAAGCAATTAATATATAAGAGAATCAGCTGAAAGAACATTTAGCAAGTAATTACATTAACTGGCATCAGGTGTGTAACAAGATTGGCTATAAAAGGGATGTCTTAGAGAGGCTGAGTCTCTCAGAAGTAATGATGGCCAGAGGCTCTCCAACCTGTGAAGGCTTGCGTAAAAAAATTGTGGAACACTTTATAAACAATGTTCCTCAACATCAAATTGCAAAGGCTTTGAAGGTCTCATCATCAACAGTGCATAACATCATCAAAAGATTCAGAGAAACTGGAAAAATCTCTGTGCGTAAGGGACAAGGCCGAAGACCTTTACTGGATGCCCGTGATCTTCGGGCCCTCAGACGCCATTGCATCACTCACCGGCATGATTCTGTCATTGACAGTACTAAATGGGCCCAGGAATACTTCAAGAAACCACTGTCTGTAAACACAGTCCGCCGTGCCATCCACAGATGCCACCTAAAACTCTATCTTGCAAAAAGGAAGTCATTGTTGAGCATGATCCAGAAGCGCCGCCGTGTTCTGTGGGCCAACGCTCATTTAAAATGGACTGTAGCAAAGTGGCAAAGTCCTGTGGTCAGACGACTCCAAATTTGACATTCTTGTTGGAAATCATGGGCGTCATGTCCTCTGGGCTAAAGAGGAGAAAGACCACCCCTCCTGTTATCAGCGTTCAGTTCAAAAGCCAGCATCTCTTATTTTATGGGGATGCATTAGTGCATATGGTGTGGGACACTTGCATGTTTTAAAAAGCACCATGAATGCTGAAAGGTATATAAAGGTTTTAGAGCAACATATGCTCCCCTCCAGACGACATCTATTCCAGGGAAGGCCTTGTGTATTTCAGCAGGACAATGCAAAACCACATACTGCAGCTATTACAACAGCATGGCCTCATAGTAGAAGAGTCCATGTGCTGAACTGGCCTGCCTGCAGTCCTGATCTTTCACCGATTGAAAACATTTGGCGCATAATTAAACGAAAAGTCTGTCAAAGGAGACCCAAAACTCTCCAGCAGCTGGAAGCCTGTATTAAACAAGAGTGGGATCAAATTCCAATGGCTAAACTCAAGAAACTTGTCTCCTCAATGCCCAGATGCCTCCACTCTGCGTTAAAAAGAAGAGGGGATGCTACACCATGGTAAACAGGCCCCTATCCCAACTTTTTTGAGACCTGTAGCAGCCATCAAATTTGTGATGAGCTCATTTTGTGAATAAAATTGCAAAATTTCTCAGTTTCAACATTTGCTATGTTATCTCTGTTCTATTGTGAATAAAATATTGGCTGGTGTGATTTGAAAGTCATTACATTTTAATTTTATTCACAATTTACACTTTGTCCCAACTATTTCGGAATTGGGGTTGTATATAATTTTTGAATGGCATTAAAAAAGTATATATTTAAGAGGGGAAACATTATCGTGAACATATTGACCACGCAGTGAACGCGGCATAAGAAAGGTTTTGATATTTGTTAATGGCACTCTAAGCAAACATGAACAAATTTGCTGTCTCGTGGGCATTTTAAGTTTGATGCACTGAGCAATAATGTCATGGACGAAATTGGCACGGCACCCCATTCTGCCGTAGCCTGGTAATACCAGACTCTGCTACTTCGCTTTGCTTTGTACACAGGTGAAGCAAAATGAAATTGAGTGGAAGTACGTAGGCTGGTGGAGTCAGGCTAATTCTGCCGTTAAGTCTTGTAAATTAGTTAATCAATCCTCTGATTGCGAATCAAGCAAAGTAATGGGGAGTTATTGTTTGTTTAACGGTGAGGATTCTGCCTCGCCTAACTGAGCTCCGATGGCACGTCACTGCTCTTAATCATTGACTCAGGTTTCAATACTAATGCATAGAAGACGAGACTGGCGCACTCGAATCACTTGCATCAATTTATTTAAGTGCTCTTGGCTCTTTTGCTCTTTATTTGTATGTACTGTCCATTCTGAGAGTACCAACCTCCGCTGATAGAGAGGCTGAA
This sequence comes from Gymnothorax javanicus, assembly GCA_029692085.1. NCBI lineage: Eukaryota > Metazoa > Chordata > Actinopteri > Anguilliformes > Muraenidae > Gymnothorax > Gymnothorax javanicus. The sequence goes on from CM056198.1 coordinate 34,053,096, forward strand.
GCGCGAGGGGTTCCTTCATCTTTCAAATACTTATACTTTGACTCCATACACTCGAAAGACATGATGAGCCCAAGTGACGTCACGCACTGGTATGGGCAGAATATTTCATATTGTTTGATTGGTCAATTATTTTCTATGGCGGCAATGGCAGATTTTGAAATTTCTAGGTTTCTGCGATGTTTGAAAGCAGATTACATGATGTAAGCAAAATTTTAAAAAATAATGGCTTATCGTTTTGGATAGCAGAGATTATGTACTTTATCTGGCAAAGAAGGTTTACCATGCATTTACTTTTCCTTTAAGTCTACACCTGTGGATTAGAGCCTTCCATTGGATAATTACAGCAGTGGTCAATATGCATCAGCTGGCAAAAAGCGATTTAACCCAAACTGATGCAGTGAGTAGCTTCTCATTTCTTAAATATTCACGTCGGAAAACATGTCCTGTGGTCGTGGAAAAGATGTTACTCTGTTTCAGAAGAGATAAATTATTAGTTTCCTGTGTCAAAAAAAAAAAAAAACTAAAGATTGCCAAAACTACTATAATTGGGTTAAGAACTGTCCAACGAATTATTGTAACCTGGAAGGATTGTGGTGAATTGCCAAATTAGCGGGAAAATTGGTCGTAAAAATCATGAATTTCAACACGCTTTTCCACACACTCAGTGTGACAAGAACTTTCAACATGCAGGATTGAGACTAAACAGCAGTATGGCAACAAGAAAGCCACTTGTCAGTTGGGAAAAAAACAACTTCAACTTGCTTGGGACCATAAAGATTGGGCTGTGGAGCAATGGAAAAAGGTCATGTGGTCTAATGAGTCCAGATTTACCCCATTCCAGACTGTTGGGTGTGTCAGATTTGGAAAGGGAGCCCATGAAGGGATGCTCCCATCATGCATCAGATCCACTGTGCAAGCTTCTGGAGGCCATGTTATGATTTGGGGCTGCTTCACTTGGTCAGGTCTAGGTGCACCAGTATTATGAAGCTATGAAATGAAGTCAGAAGACTGCTGGAATGTAGTAAATGACCAGGTTATCCTTACAATGGATTTTTTTATCCCTTACAGCATACGCATTGTCCGGGATGACAATTTTAAGATTGATCAGGCATGAATTGTGAAAGAACGGTTCAGCAAACTTGAGAAACCATTTTCACACATGATTGGCCACCACAGAGTCCGGCCCTTAACCAGTTGAAAGCCTTTGGGATGTGCTGAAGAAGGCTTTAAGAGTGGTTTGACTCTCTACCATCATCAATACAAGATCTTAGCCAAAAAATTGATGCAACTCTGGTCGAAAATAAATGTTATTGCACGAGATTGTCGAAACAATGCCTGGACGGATGCGCGCCATGTTCAATGGTAAAGGCAAATGTTAGGGTGTGTGACTCTAACAAAGTTGTATTACACAGGTGTAATACTAAACCTGTATCACATGGATTGTATCACACCAATTTTTCATCATTCATGGGATAAAATAATATATTACATGACAAATCATATAAATGATTGTTTTTTAGTATCTAATAAATATTGACTAAAGGTCAGTCCTTGTGTCATCTCCCTCCTTTATGATACACTGCTTTTTATTTTATTTGAGGTTTATATCAGTACATTGCACTAATTTTGTTGGCCCAGTATTTTTTGTGATTCACATGCACTAAAATTCGCAAGGATGCGGGAAAAGGAGTCTTTAACCTAATTTTTTGTGGTTGGGGACCCCAGACCCCAGCTTAAAAAGTGGCCTGACTGGGGCTGTATTTTGCGCTATATTTCCTGGCCTGAATGATTTTTTTAGTGCGGCCCGGACCAATGTCACTAGTATCTGGACTTCACGGGAAATTTATCCTGTTCTGCAGCTCAGGCCAGATGCTCCTCAACTGATAAATCTCCCCGTCAATGTCCAAGTGCCAAAGACTTTATGACTATCATCACAGCCATTAATCTGTTCATACTGTAATCTTTAATAAATGATAACCTTTACGCAATTCATTGGTCTCTCTTGATTGAAGTTACGTTAAGTTGTGTTATGTCCAGAAATTGAGATAGAGGAGTCTTTAATTTGCTTTTTATACAGAACAGCATTATAATCAATATAGCAAAGCCTCCTATACAGCATACGGTGACAACTGCAGAGATTTGTTTAAAATGCCTTTGTCACGAGCGAACATCACTTACAGCAAGTCTCTGAAATGATACACCAATTTATAAAGCATACAATTGCTGCTGAGCCTTGAGCATCATTAAAAATATTTTAAGCTACCCCCTTTTCCAATCTACTGTATAACAAGAGCTTATTGCCTCACTCCTTACCACACCAATGGATGCTTGGCCATGTCATCCCATTACAAGGCCTATCAGGCGCTACCAATCATTTATTTGAAATATTACAATGCAGTTTTACACAATTATGCTCAACATTAATGGGAACAACTGATACATCCCATGAAACAGATATATGGTATAGTTGTGAACTCCATGAATTAGTTGTGAATCACCCCTAGCTGAACATCTAGTGCCAATGCATCCACGGTGTAAATAGCCTATACTTGTGTGCATACACACATAAACATACAGCAAAACTGTCAATGATAAATATAGCAAAACAAACTGTTAAAGTGCAATAAAGCCTTCTGTCTGAGTAGGGCACAAGCACGCGCTCTGTGAACACTGACAAATGGCAAGCAGACGGATCTGAGGCTGAGGGCAGAGGAGAACTGTAGGCACACGGAGCTTGCTTTTGGCTGCTACAAATGTGGTGGTCCTGCTAATTAAAAAGCTGTTAGTTTTCAACATCACCAAGACATAGAGAAGTCACTAAAATAATGAGAGCTCAGTGCAATCTGTATAAACCAGTCTATCTGACCAAGATGGATGCTTTATTGGCGTTTTGAAATAAGCTCTGGTGTACTTATTTTATTTGTAGCATCACTAGGCACATTACAGATTGAATCAATGCATAGTCTGTCCTATGCTCACAGTGCTCTCCCTCAGATATCGATTGTAGGGTCTCCTCAGAGACTCGCACTAGTTTCCATACAACTGCTCAGCAGATGACAATTAAATCTTTTACCCCTCTGTCTTTCTGACATGTTGGTCCCTTCACAGTTATGATTGATACAGACTTCCCAGCCGCGGTGACCACCCACCATCCCATACTCAAGCTGCACACTGTTTGACAGCTGCCAGATATGTGGTATGGGCCAGGCAGACTGTCTTTTTTTATTTGAATTAATTTTGATGTTTGAAAGAAGGCACTGTTACACAATGCATGACTTAAAAGCTTACAGATATTTATGGGTGTGTTTCCAACTGTTTTTTTTTTTTTACCTTCAGAAATATGCTTGTGCCTCATTATGTTTTGTTTTGTTCTGTCATGCCTCATTTACTTCTTTGCTGTAATTGTCAAAATTGTCCCTTTTGGGATAGGTCATGGGTTGACAAAAATCAAAACAGCCATTAATTCTTTCATCCTAGAGTCTCTGTTCAACCCAAAACCATTCCCTTTTTGAGGTGTGGTGACCTGTGGATTTGATAAACCCTGGAAGTCATATTGACGTGCTCCACATTAGGGGCTTCCAACTGGAGCATTTATTGTTGAACACACTGAGTGGTGCACAAGACGTGAATGTTAGAATATTTCATGGTGATCTCTACAGGTAGAATGGGCATTTTGGGGTTAGCTTAATGTGACAGTTTAGTCCCCAGACAAATCTCAGAGGCCCACAACAGGCGGATCAGGTAGGAGCTTGACGAGCGTGACACTATTTGCCATTCCATTTGGACATTGTCTCCACGCGCTGGTGCTTAGCTTCAGAAATTTAAGGACCAAATTTCTTGTCATCTCTACTGACTGTGAAATCCTGCCTCTTCTGGAACTGTTGTGATTACTGCTGTCCATGTTGAACCTCACAAGTGATTTTCATGATCAGAAAGCAGTTTCTTGGGAGTTGACTGAAAATTGACCAAGCTGATCGCTTGCCCTGCATTTTTCATTTTGCTGTGTGCCAGCTGATATTTGTTGTTGTTTGTGGGAAAACTGCAAGGGCCACATTAGTCTGTTTGTATTTACTGTAATTACTGCTTGACCTAATATCAGATTATATTACAGCAAATTAATTATTGCTAAACATGCATTATTATTATTATTATTAAAGGATCATACGGTTCACAGTTCTCATACCTTCATGTGGCCAGATATTAGCTAACTTTGAAATGTTAAACCAGTTACCCTCCAGACAGGCAGTATGTGTCGGGTGTTACACCATTGGCATTGACATGTCATACACCATGAGTGGTAAGATACTTTTGCTGTGCAATGGCACTCTCGGCCACAGTTTCAAACTGCATCAAGCCTGACTATCACGATAAACAAGCATGAAATTAGCAATGACGGAGGTTTTCTTGTTTTATCTGTGATTCACAGCGATTTTTTTTTTTTTTAATGAAAAATAAACTGTGAACAAATGAAATACAGTGGGCTCCAAAATTACTGGCATCCCTGACTGGCAATACACAAACAATACGTTAAAAAATTGAAAAAAATATAACTTTCGAGAAAATCTAAGTAACAACATGATAAATACTGTGCAATATTAATGTTACCATGGAACCAACCAATCATTTACTGATTTAATTAAAAATCAATTTCCTCCAAATCAAGGTTTCGCAATTCAAGGCACTCTTAAAGATTATTGTATATAACATCTACCAAAATTAAACCAAGTATGAAATTCCAATTATTTCAATTTTATTTAAGCGAAACAATATTAAGCCATTACATCACTTCCTGATTCACTAGGGTATAAAAATGAGGTAAAGCACATGCAATAACCCTTTGTCATCCAACACCATGAGGAAAATAAAACAACTGCCAGTTCAAAAGAGGCAGATGGTCATAGACCTGCATAAATCTGGTAATGGTTACAAGAAGATTCATAAACGATTGAATAACCCACTGAGCACTGTCAGGGCAATTATTTAAAAAATACAAAGATATGGAATTGTTGAAAACCTCAAGAGTAGCGGACACAACTGCATTTTGCCCCCCAGGATACTGAGGAGGATGGTGAGAGAGGAAACAAAATCCCCAAGAATCACTTTGAAGGAATTGCAGGCCTTGGTGGCATCTTGGGTCACCAGGTTTCAAAAAGTGCCATTAAGCACCATCTCCGCAAACACAGGCTCTTTGAAAGGGTTGCCAGGACAAAGCCTTTTCTGACCAGAAGACACAGAAGCAAGCGCTAGAAGTTCACCAAACATCATTTGAATTATGCCTGGAACAAGATGCTTTGGTCAGGTGAGACCAAAATTTCGCATTTCAGTCAGATACAACATCGGCATGTCTGGCATTGAAACAGAGATCCATACAAGGAGAAGCACCTCATACCCACAGTGAAATATGACTTGGGGTCAGTCCTGTTTTTGGGCTGTTTTAATTCAAGAGGTCCAGGGACACTGGTTAAGATTGATGGCATAATGAATTCCACCAAGATTCAGGATATTTTGGCTGACAATCTGGTTGCCTCTGCCAGAAGGCTGGGACTTGGCCATAGGTGAACTTTCCAACAAGACAATGACTCAAATCATGCCTCAAGATCCACACAGAAATGGTTCTATGACAACAAAATCACCGTCTTGTAATGGCCATCTCAGTAACCAGACCCCAATCCAATTGAAAACCTGTGGGTTGAGTTGAAGAGGGCAGTTGATTAACACAAACCCAAGAATGTGAAGGATCTTGAAAGGATCTGCTTCAAGGAATGGTCCAAAATCCCCCCAAATGTGTGCCTTAACCTTGTCAAAAATTACTGGAAAAGACTCCATGCTGTTATCCTGGCCAGATGTGGTTGCATTAAGCACTAAATGAAGGGTGCCGATAATCATGAAACCTTGATTTTGTTGAAATTTATTTTGCATTAAATGACTCTTATTATTTTGGTTGTTTCCTTCGAAGCATTAATAAAGTAAAGTATTTCACTCATGTTGGTATATTCTGTTTCTCTATAATTATATATATATATATATATATATATATATATATTTTTTTTTTGTATTGTTTGTGCATTGCCAGTCAGGGATGGCAGTAATTTGTATGTTTAACTGCTGTATGTATGGTAAACAGGCTGTTTTTGAACACATATATGGCTCAAGGGATATAATTCACTCTGGTCAAGGCCATGTTGTCGAAGATATCGCTTTCAGTTTTGGAAATGTAAGCATTCTTGTGATTTTGTTTGGTCACCAACATATTCAAAAACATTAAATATCACTGTGGAGTATTTGATCATTAAAAGCCCTACCTGTGTTGTGATTTGACAAAATTAACTCCTTTTGCATGCATTTTTTTCAAATGTAGACCGCAAACAGAAATACATTCAAAAACAAACCTTGAAGGATATGTCCTTGGTGGACCAGAAAAATAGAGATTTTGCCAATGCTTGACATCATGAGAATGTATGTTGTGAGCAGCGGCGTGGCCGATGCTAAAATTGGGCTGGAACGTAAGCTGTGTGGGGAAAGCAAAGCCCTCAGGCCCTGGAGTGGGGCGAAAATCACCTCGCATGGGAGCTGCGTCTGCTGTCATGGGCCAGACCACCTGCCCCATCCAGCTGTGGCCATAAAGTGGGCAAGGGCTCAAAATAATTTCCAGGATGGCAGGGCAGCCTCCTCATGGTGGGGAGGAAATGGCACCCACTGAAATCGTGCTGGCTGAATGAGGCTCGTAGAGTGACACAGGCCCTTGCGGTCATGCAAGGCTCCGATCCTCGACTACGAGCCGAACAGCGAGGAAGTCTGGAGCAGAGCAACAGTGATTGGGCCTGGGGGTTGGCTCTCAGTGTGAAGAGGGACAGATGAGCTTCCTGTGCTAGTGGCTCAGCTGGACAAATACATCTCAACATTTCAAAGAGCAACTGTATGACAGTCAGAGAGCCCAATACCTTTGGACAGGGCAGCAAAGGACAGTGGGTAAATCCCAGACCTCCTGTCAAAATGGACATGCAATAGCCAGGCGAATCAGCTGGCAGGATTGCAGTTCGGTCATGGTACATTTCTAAGAAAAAGGAATAGTCTTACTCAAGGTGCCTACATGACTGATGCAGTTTAGTGGCGGTGCTGGTGTGTTTTAAAGGGTGTTGTGGAGAGTAAGGAGGATTGAAAATGCCTCCTTAGACTAACCCAAATCATCCACAAGAAATAACATACAAGTTGGGAAACTTGAGGTGGATTATATCCTTGCACCAGCAGCAGAACATGCAAGCCAGCTGATTCTCAGTGGTATCTCCAGAGGGTGTAGGTGTGGTAGTGTATACCACAGCCCCACAGACCGATAGAGCAGCGCCAGAGGGCCAGCTTGTTCATCTGGCAGACAGGGATTGGAGCATCCAGGGATCAGGCCCCTGTGGGGAGGACATGGTAAGGCCAGGAGTCAGGTCAAAGGTTCAGGGGCTGAGACTGTGCTCTCCTGCAGGAATTAAATTGGGGTATGACACAGCCATAGTCTTAATTCATAAAGATATCATATATCCGTCAACACAGACCTGCTGGTGATTTAGAAGCAGTGTAGCCAATTTGTATACACTACTTTTGCCTATAAGCCCACTAGACAGCTTTTACAATACATCTACTCATCATTGATTTTTTGAAGTCGTTTAGATGAGTTGTGAGTGCTATTTGTTATGGCATCATTTTTTAATTTTATGGCATCACTTTAGGAACGGGTGGAAATTTATGGCAATTTATATTATAACTGCCCATTCACTCCATAATCACTATTTTTTAGTTACCCTCTGGAAGGTATTACCAGCGTATTCGAAAGCGTTCCAACATCAAATCTCAATCGAGAACTATCACTAAGTTAGCTAGCTTTTAGAGCTACTGTTCATGCAAGAAAATTCAGTCTAGTGGAATAGAGCGAGTGTAAACACACTCCCGCATACAAAACATTGTGGAATGGGTGTCGTTGAGATTTCACCTCTCATTTATGATGTAGAAATAAGTTGTTCTTAGTTTGCCAATGGAAACTTTTTTTTTTTTTGCGTTAACCCCATTATACCCACTGCCCCCTTAATGGGTCTGTCAAATACTCTGAAACTTCAGGCAAATTATCAATTCTTGTGGAGATCCCAAGGTTTCCAACGATCCCAAATATCTCCTGCTGAATTACAGGGGAAATGTGTATAAAATGATGAAAAAGATCTCGATGTTTTTCCATTTGATGTTATGCTGTGGCCAATAAAACATGGCGTCCTGGGTTTTTCAATAGTTCTCTCATTATAAGCAGGATGTAGCTTCAGCAAAGCGCTGCCATCAACAGATATAGAGTATGTATGCAACATTTCCCAACAATATGGGGAAAAAATGCTTTTTCTGTCTTCAGATCTACCTAAGGGAAAACCTCAGTCAGAGTTCAAGGGGTCAACAAAAAAAAAAAAAAAAAAAAAATCCCCCCACATGAGGTATACTGTATTACAACCCTTGAGCTCGATTCACTTTTTGTAACCAGTGGTAGCTTATTGTTCACTGGGTCACATCTCACTATTGCAGTTTTTAAGCAATATAGGGAATACAACTATATAAGAATCCTGAACAAATATTGTCTTTACCTCAATTCCAAACGGGGTGCGTTTCCCAAAAGCGTAGTACGTAGTTTGTCCACTCATAGTCAGTGGGTCCAATTGCGTAAGTAAGCATCTGCGATTTCGGGAAACGCACCTCAGAATAGTTGACGCAGTCTTTTTTTTTTTTTTTTTTTACAGGTGTAATTCGCGTTTTTGTGAAAAAAAAAAAAAAAAGTTGTGCAGAAAATCTAATACAGTGACATATAGAATAAATCAGCGCACCCTGGCAAAAGAGAAATTAATATGGTTTTCACGATGATCTTTATTGGTTTGAGCCGAGACATAGCAAGAGCCAATTTAAATAGAGAATTCAATGGCAATGAACTCCGTCAGACAATAATTAATAAAATTTTGAAGATAATACCGAACAGAGTGAGAATGCATGTGAATATCCAATCGCGTCTACACTGAATACAGTAGAGGCCTGTGCGTGCATGCCTGTTACCGCACCACTTGGTTGACATGAAATATTTCAGATGGGAAAAAGAATGTGTATTTACGTATTGAATAGCTGCACATGCGAGTGCACAGTCTATGACAACAAATTAGAAATAAAAGTAGGGTGACAAGAAGCAAAATCACATCAAAATTGTGTCTGCCATGACCTGTCCGATGACCTGCTTATTTCACAAACTTTTTCACTATTGTTCTTCATTTCGAAAAATAATGGGTTGGGGGATGTAGCTAGTACACAAATGAAATTTATAATACAGTTTCGCGGAGGACGCATAAATAATAATATGATTTTTCATTAAATAAAAATGGTAAACGGGACATTTTAATCATGGAGCCAGACATATCTATACATGCAATCTAATTCTTGTCTAAACCTCTGTATGCAATCAAGACTCTTCATTGTTTTCTTTTTCCATGACTTGCTATCCTGCGCTGGGTAGCCTTTTCAATGTATAGGCCAAATCATAAAATGCGATAGGCAGTGCGATTGTTTCTGCTTTGCCCCAATTGTCAAACCATTGCTCGTAGCCCTTCTTAATTAAGGCTCTGCTTGTGATCTGGCATGACACCCCAACATGCGTCTGCATACACATTTTCGCATATCACTGTCGCGGCTTGCGCGCCATCAAAATAAATCGGTAAGACAGAACCAAGACATTTATCGTCACCGAGGTATGTAGGCTAATGTTTTGAAAGTGGCCTTTCTAGCTGCTGTTCAATGAATAACAAAATATTCAAAGTTAAATGATCAAGACATATTGAAGCCTATATTATACAGTGCATCAGTACTATTTTTATGCTGTTGACAGTACCTTGGAATGAAGTTGGGGGGCTTAATTAAAATATTTTCCAGATACAGAGGCCTATAGGATGTTGTGCGAATGCTTGCAGAAAGTTGTCGGCAAAGTATGTTTGAATAATCTCAGAGATCAAAAGATGAAAGAAAGAGTCTCCTGATATTTTATTTCGGGTCCTGAACACGCATGCAATGAGAAAATACGAGCCTACTGCCCAGATCTTAAAATATTGCTAAAAATTTAGTGAGATGGGTGTAAGTGTAAGTTACACAAAAAAAGCGAAACATAAATTCAATATTTAGCTCGTTTTTCTCTGAATGTTTCAATTTCAAAGGGATCTCTCAGTGGCAGTGATTCTTACAGGTACGATTTTATACGCATATTGCTGCTGTATTTTTTTAATCCATTTTCTTTGTTATGTCCCATTATAAGCATGTCATAAAATATGGTGCATCTGATTATTTCATCCGATGAAAAAATATGACCGTAATTCATTGTAACCCAACCCAAAAAAAAAAAAAAAAAAAATGCTCAATATCTTAAGTTAAAATGGAATGGCAGTCCTGAAATTGACACTGTTATGGAATCTCAAATGTGTTCAAATAACGGCTTCACTAAAAATACCGAACTCATTGCCTATGTGAATGCCGAGTGGGCCTACTTCTGAATTAATTTCATGTTATGTACGCATCGTTCAGGGCTGGCGAAAAAAAAAAAAAAAAAACTTGCATAGGCCTTCGTTATTTATTTATTTATTCTTGTTTTTTTTTTTTTTTGGGGGTAAAGGGAGAGGTGTCAGTTCGCCAAGCATCTGGTTTATTTTAATGAACATGGTGTGTTTCGACAAGAAATATGGAACAACCCCCATCTACCGGTAGAGACTCGCTTCCTCTGTGTACTGAAATCGACATCAATTAACACTGAAAACTGCCTTAACGCCAAAGGTAAGCCTGAATGTCCTATGACTATCCATTCCTTTTGAAAATAAAGGGAAAAGTGCGCGTTTTTGAAAATCGTTTACAGTAGTATTATTTAATTTTCTTAGCAACCACTTTTCTGTTGCGTAGAAATCAGATAGGCTAGTATTCATTTTAGCGCTTTGCCTAATTAGGAGTTTTATCCGATATTCAGCAGATAATTGCTATGCGCCCAATTAACATTAAATGCCGTTTCAGTAGAACATGCCAAAAATAATTAGTTATGCAGCACATTAAAGTCTGAGAAACTGAAATATAAAAAATGTGGAAATAAGTAGTCTAACGTTCCATTTTTACTTAATTAATTCTCATTTAAATGTGATGAAAACAGAATTCTCTGAAAACAGAAAAATATATGTGCGAGATGAGTATGGCTGAAAATGGCATTGGTTCACTTCATTATCATTGTTAACCCATCAAACCTTTTCATTTATGAGATGGGGTTATAGAACTATTGCACATTTGACGCGCAACGCGCACGTTTGGAATTTAATTAAATGAGAGAGTCTGCGTGGATGAAATACTGTTTTTTTTTTACTTTTAAAAAATAAATTACCTTATTCTAAATCGATGTGTTCTTTGTGTACAATCATTGTTTAATAAAGAAAGAATATCGTTTTGTGCGCACGTCTGAATTCCCGTTGCCTTTCCATCACACAGTGGGTGGCTACGGAAACCACTGAGTGTAAGGCACAAGCATGATAATTAACACGAAGACTAAATTCACTTTGTAAACAGGAACTTCTGTTGTTTAGCTGCGTAGCTGAAGAAATGTTAATTTAACACTTCTAAAAACTATTGATGTTTAGGGGGCACATTCTCGGCAAATCTGTACTTAACACGGGTAAGTCTATTATTGGACTAATTAGAGATTAGGCTCTATCAGGCGTAGTCATACAAATGCCAAAAGAAGAATACCGACTAATTTTAAAACATGGAGGCTTTGTGTTCAATGCGCTTCAGAAAAGCATATGCATTGATTAGGAGTTAATGACCACGGAGTCACTTGGTCTGCAGCTCTATAGGGTATTATTTAATAGGCCTAGTTAATGTTGAGAGTTCAAATCTTGCCTTCCTGAATCCACACATGATGCCGTGTGTATGCGCGCGCGCACGCGTGTGTGTGTGTGTGTGTGTGTGTGTGTGTGTGTGTGTGGGCGCGAGGGCGCACGCATCGCTTGTTAAGAAAATGTCCTGTGTGCGCCACCAAATCTTTCGAGCGCACAGTGATTCATTCTGTTATTACAGGGTATCGCATGAATTCTGCAGTAAATCGCGTGCCTCTTTCAATTCCTCGCAGAAAGAAAAGACAATTTTTCTAAAACTTGTGAGTCAAAAGTAGGCTAAGTCTCAGCTTATTAGAACTAACTTCTGTTTGGGGTGGAAACCTTGAAAGCATTATGGCTACTCATAATAAAGTAGCCTATTATCAATGTGCAGTATGAGCGATGCTAGATTTTCAAAATTACGAACTCGACTGCTAGATTTCAAATACAGTAAATATTGGGAACGGAAGAGTATCATTAATCCTGGGTAGCCGGCCCATTACAAGTAAATACACGCGTATAATCGACGTATATTTGTAATTGTAATACTTTAGCAACACTGACATGCACTTGCACACAAACACACACACGCACGCACGCACGCACACACACACACACACACACAGAAACACATACAAGCGCGATAACAGATAACACTGAATATGGTGAACTTATTGTCTTGAAAGAGGCACATCCTGATTAATCGTCCTTTAGATCAACTTATAATGAAGCCTGCTCCAGATCATGAGTTCAACATGTCGGTTGTATGCCTATATTGAGTCAATTTACAGCAATTGGCCCTGAATGCATACCCTACAGTGCTACATAATGGGCCTAAAACAGTTTTTATTCCATTATAATTTATTTTTATCCCCTAATTAATTTGTTCTCATTATTATATGAAGTGAAGGGAAATTAATTTAGTAATGCTGAATTGGAAAGCGGACGGTGTGACACAATTTTACAGTCAATAGGAACCATTATTATTTCTTCTGGGCAATGCCCTGTATTGTCTCCCTCTAAAAACAACTACAGAAATGCTAAAATATTACAAACAGAGCATAATCCTTGCAAACGCTATCCGTGAGGTTTGGGAGTAGAATGACAGGTCTTTGTTGGTGAACAGAAATCAGTGGCAACTGGACGATGGAGAACTCCTCCCACCAAATTATCCAAACGGGGCCGGCTTCTGGCTCGCTTTACAAGTAAGACTCTACTCTCCAACTCAGGCAGTCCCGACCTGACCCTTCAGCTCTTGGAATCCTGAACCAAGCTGAAGACCCCCTTTTAAAGCGCAAAATATCAACCTCGGCGATTACAATTAGCAAATGTCTGGGCGTTGTCTTGACGTTCTACGTTAACTGGAAAGCCGTCTCTTTTTGGCCCCAATCCTGCGTTGCTTTATTTCCATTTACGCGCCGTGGAGGAAGTTGAGAAGCGTGACTTTCTCTCTCACTCCTCGGGTCCCTTTGGATGCTCAAGACGTTGGGTGGTAGTTTATGGAAGTCGTGAGGCGCAAGGTAAGGGAGATAGCTTGCACTTTGCGTCCAGCAGCCATGCTTTTCCATGGGATCTCCGGGGATCATATTCAAGGGATCATGGAGGAGATGGAGAGAAGATCTAAATCAGAGTCTCGTCTGGTCAAAGGCATGCATATCAACGGAAGAGATATGGTAAGAATGAAACTAAACTCGTCAAGATAGCTAGTCCCACTTCTTAAGCGAACGAGGAGTACTTTCCTTTTATGACCGTTGCTTTCGGGTGAAAGCGAATCTCCAAATTAATTAACACATCTTCACTTTTATACGCTCTTTATTCATTTATTGCAAATAAATCGGACGTACAGTTATCGACAAGTGGGCCTATTTTAGCCAGAGTTAGATTTCCAACAAATGCAGCCACTGGCAAATGTTTGGACCAAACCGTGATGGATAATTGTGATGGGTGAGTTTAACGTGTTTCAGAAAAATTGCATTTAGACAATTTAGAATATTTGACATAAAACCAGATAAACAGAGGGGACACGCATTACACACTCAAACAATGTCATACGAAGTATTTTTATATAATATGCATTAGTAACATAAGCCTAAAGTCACATTTTTACTTTAGATCCCTCAGATCTCGGCAATGTAGAATTCATTTGAATTTTCCAATGTTATCAAAAGAAATTATGATGCGCAAAATTCACAAAATGATATTGAACGATTGATTTATGAAATTGAGAAAATTAAAGCCGATGAAAGATAATAAGACATAATGCGGAGGTAGTCAGTGTCACCTCCTCTCGAGTCAGGTGCACTTATAATTAATTTCCTGATTTTTGTCATTGTGGATCTTGCGTGTGAGCGACTTACAAAATGAATAGACATTTTCACAGACTTTTGGCAAGTTTTTAGCGGCTTTGATAAGCTATCCTATCATTTATTATTTTGAATTTCGCTCGTTTTAGCTCCAGAGTGTGCCATCTGTGAACCAGGAAAAGCCGGCCTTGTGTGCTGGCTGCGGCGGGAAAATCTCGGACCGATATTACTTGCTGGCCGTGGATAAACAGTGGCACCTACGGTGTTTGAAGTGCTGTGAGTGTAAACTGGCGCTTGAATCAGAACTCACCTGTTTTGCCAAGGATGGTAGCATTTACTGCAAAGATGATTACTACAGGTAAGTCCGTGTAAGTTATTGTTCTTCTTCTTCTTCTTCTTCTTCTTATTATTATTATTAATAATAATCGTTGGTGTAAGTATGGACCCTTGGAGAGCTGCTATTAGCCCATTAGCTACAATAAATATGACTGCATAAGAGCATCTTAGATTTTCTAAGAAATTAATTGATTCATTTTAGAAATCATGGATTTCACGATGCTTTGTCTTGTTGACTAATAGTATTTAATTTTATGCTTACAAAGACATACGTGTTGTCAACTCAGCTGAAATGTTAGGCCAACATTGATATTTGTGCGAATTTCCAATTCGTACCGTTTAAAATAGTAACAGCGTGTAGCTACTTGCATTAGCCAGTGGTTCCCAAATTCAGTCCCGGGATCCCCCTGTGTATGCTGGTTGTTGCTCCATCCCCCTGTATATACTGGTTTTTGTTCTTACTACAATTGCAATCTTATGATTTTAACAAGCTGTTAATTTGTTTTAATTAGATGCATTTAGTTATTTATCTTATTCACTCACATTTTAACAGACACCTATTCATGCCATGTAGCTATTCATGGTATGCATTAAAGAATACTGCTTTAAAGAGGAAAAAATAACCAATAAAAGTAAACAATCATTGGGTTCGTTATTGGTTAAACCATGGAAACAAAAGCTAACAATTTATCAGGCAAGCAAATGGTAAAGTCAAACCTGTTTTGCGCGATGTTTATTATTCTAAGTATTAACTCAAAGCCCTTGTGTTCAGCAACCTAATTCGGAGCTTACTGAATTTATCGGTGTCTGATTTGATCTTTTTTAAAATTTTGCTCCCTGAAATTGCTTGCAATACCGAAAAATATACACAACATGATCAAAGATCCTGAAATCTTCATGGCACGCATAAAATTTCCGCCAAATATGGCTTAAAACGGTAAATAACTGCGTTAAAATGAAATGTACCGAATTTTAAACTAAATTCCTACGATTGCGTTTGTGGTTTGAACAAATATCAGGATACACTCGGGTGGGAGGCGGGGGGATTAATTTCGGGTGCAGGACCGAATTTAGGTATCACTGACATCAGCTGCTTTTTATGTGCACTTTAGATTGAATCTAAATAAGTAGCCCACGCCCACGGGCATTTTATTTATGTTTTTTTCCCTTTCAATCACAATAATCCACTGACATCGGGACTCCCACCTCTGCCCCATTTAAAATATGTTTTGTTCCAGAAGGTTCTCCGTGCAGAGATGCGCGCGCTGTCACCTTGGAATTTCGGCTTCAGAAATGGTCATGCGCGCCAGGGACTCAGTATATCACCTTAGCTGCTTCACTTGCACTTCCTGCAGTAAGACCCTTACCACCGGCGACCACTTCGGCATGAGGGACAACCTTGTCTACTGTAGGGTCCATTTCGAAACCCTTTTGCAAGGGGAGTATCATCCCCAGTTAAACTACACCGAACTGGCGGCAAAAGGTGGAGGACTGGCGCTGCCGTTTTTCAATGGCACTGGCCCAGTTCAGAAAGGAAGGCCGCGAAAGAGAAAGAGTCCGGCCATGGGCGTTGACATCGGCAGTTACAACTCAGGTGAGTAAAGCTAACGGGGCGTTGCTGGTTTGTTTTGTGTGTGTGTGTGTGTGTGTGTGTGAGCGAGAGAGAGAGATGAAAAAAAATTCATGCATTATTGCAGGTGCAACAATAACATAGGGCTGACAATATTGCAGACTTTGTTATTGACTATATCCAAAATATTCGGCCGCGACGAAATTTTAGCATAGGCCTAAATATGGAGAATATTTCGCGTGTTCCCAGTGCCATTGGACACATAAATGCAGTGGCCTTAAAACGTAAGCGTGAAATCCTGGACTCACGCGATGGTTTTAAACTCTGCATTAGGTCCAAAATTGAATCCCGTAAGACATGCTGAAATTTTAAATTAAAATAAAGTCTCACTATTTCGTTATTTATTTTCTCCTCGTTTGAATTAAAAATAGCCGTTCAGCAGTACCCTAAATGACGATGAGGTATTTCCAAAATTTAATGTTGCCTCGGTTTCATCTGAGCCGAGTGTTTGATCATTTTTAGCTTATCCTCGAGGACAACTTGTAATTTTTTATTTTTTACCTTCCTTCGGCAATAATAATAATAATAATAATAATAATAATGACGACAATAATGACAATAGTAAAAACAACAACAAATTTTCCGCGCTGGTATGTCTACATGTAAAAGTGTAGCCTTTTATATTTTAATTTGGATGCCATAAAATTTCTGTTAGAAATGAGTGAAGTTCTGCTTGTTCAAGTCGTAAGAAATAGTGATAATATTCGCGTTAGTTGGTCGTTTGGACTTAGTGAAGTGGAATCTTTGTCTGGCAACCCGTTTTGAATATAGGTGAAAATTGTCGTTCATGCATTGGAAAATCAATCGCAAGATGGACAAGTCAAAGTATGGGAACCCCGAGCGCAAGCAACGGGAATATTTTAATTGATGGGGTATTGCCATTGAAGGGAGTTTCCAGTAAATTGTCTCATGCATTTGGTGTTGCGTCACTTGGAGTAAGAATATCCATGAGCCTATCGAGATTTGGAGGCCGAAATTACAACATATCAACATGTCAGAAGGTGTTGGCTGATAGTGTGCAAAATGTAATTCAGACGACCATCAATAAGAATTCAAAGTTGTCCGCTAAATATTTACACATGGACATTTCTACGATCTAGAATGCATATTGGCCTATTCGTTAATTTATTCATTCTTGTAATAATGATGGCAACTTTTCAGGACAGGTTTTTTTTCAAGCTGAAATGTTCAATAGGCCTGTATTCCGATGATGACCAAATGCTATTTTTACACTAATTCAATGTTGAATATTTTACTCAAAGAAGCGCGCTATTCCGTAAAAAACACAGTATTTCAGCTAAAGCGCGCATGACGTATAATGCATTGTAAACGGGCAAGGAAACTTCTCTTGAAAAAATAACTTTGACCAAGTCGGTCTGTCTTTGAACGTGCCAGCGTCTCCCTTTGCAGAACAATTAGGATGCAACTGACAAGTAAATGCCGTTTGGCCTCTGTTTTTCAAAAAGCGACCGCAATCAATAGGCTACAAAAGCCCTTAAAACATAATTCGTCCCGTCGACAATACCGTGTTTCAAGGTGACGGCCTGGTGGACTCGGCCGACACTAAATTCTATCTTAAGCGGCACACTTCTTGACTGAAATATACATACATATCTCTCTGAAATAAAAAGGTATTTAGGGTACTCAAAATTATTCGTAATTATTCGTTATTATTTTTGACAACGGAGATGTCAGGTGTGAATGTAGTTGTGAAAATATCCAAATTTGCAATAGAACTGGAGTGAAAAAGCTAAATATAGCAAGCTGCTTGAGCAGTAAACTGCTGTAAAATTTGTATTGGCTAGAACTTGCAGCTTTAAATGAAAACTTAAATGCTTTAAAAGCCCTACCATTATGTGTTATTTATATTTGTGCATTTATGAGAATGTGTGTGTGTGTGTGTGCGTGCGTGCGTGTGTGTGTGTGTGTGTGTGTGTGTGTGTGTGTGTGTGTGTGTGAATAAGTGTTAAGACAGTAACCCAAGTTGTAACAATTTTTTATTTATATGGTAAAACTGCATTTAGACATATAGAATTCTAAAGCACATGTAGATACAGAGATAAAACATTTCATTGTAATTTTCAGAATGTGCTCCACAATTACATTCATTTCAAATAGATGGATTCTTAAAAATATTATGTTAATCGATAATAATCACATAGTCGTTGACTTCTACTTTGAATAGAAATGCTACTGAAGTAATGTGATTCATAACATTTGTATAAAGACAGCAAACAGCAATCTTCTGGTTGGTAACAAAATTCACAAAACAGAAAATGTACAAAAACTCACAAACCCATGAACTTACTTTCAGTGAGCATCTGGAATTACTTAAATTTACCTTATCTTTGGGCATATCTTCAGCTGAATGATTGTCTTCATTTACACCTGAAATATTGATTTTGTTTGGGAAAAAAATCAACAAAGCATTTAATTTATCAAGTTTGAACATTGTTTTAATATGGTTTTTATATAGTTTAGCAAAGGTGCATTCAAGCAAATGACTGTTATCGGAGAATTTAATATTTAATTTTATTTATTTTAAACAGAGCACTTTGATTTAACATTCAGCAGCAGGCTCAGTCAAGTGTTTTCATTTTTGAACAAAAATGTTGCCATATGTTTCCTAAAACAGCCTTTTTACTAAATAAGCTTCTTTAAAATGGAACAAAAACTACAAAACCTGAGACCCAGTACCTAGATCTATTGACAGAACACACAATAACATGTTTGTGGTGATGGTATGATAAACCACATTTCCTGGATATTACTTAAAGAAAGCAATGTGCACATTGAAATATAAGAGTGAATTTTGTGAGGGAAATCAATGGCCTCAACACAAAGTAACTGAGATTGCTCTATCAGTAGCAATCAATCTGCTTTTTTTGTATTTTTTCTTCTTATTATCAATATTCTTCCCATGCTAAGCCTGATACTCTGGCTCAAGCTCTTGAAATACCGACACACAACAGCCAACAAAATTTACAACCCAACATCAGCAACTATACTTACTGACAGTTTTTACATTCCCAATAATCTCTCAGATAATAAAGGTTAATAGGGAGAAGATTCCGCTAGGTAGAGAATTAATTAACCATGGAGTGCTGAAACCTGGGCTCTGTCCCAAAAGTATTCTATCTGCACCTGCATACCTCTACTCCCCCACCACCACTCTATGCTACCAGAAAGTAGGTGGAGAGATAAAGGGATGGCAAAAAGTGATAGAGTAATAGAGAAAAGAATTTAGACAGCTTATACATTTCTCCATCACCCAAATTGACATCAACCATTGATGAAATAACCCAATAATGAGTGTTATTTTTTGTCATGCTGAAAGCTAATTAATATGTAATCAGTGGCATTAGGTCAATGTCCATATCTACTAACAGATGACCGGCATTCCAGAATCCAGATGTCTCTGACATCTGATCTTAGCTTTGATTAGTTCTCTTTGTGGGCCTACTGTTGCTATACTGTAACAAATCACATTCTTTCATCAGTTCATTGCATGTCACTTGGGGCAATTCAGAAGCATTATTGTAGATTATTGATATAAATTGCTCAATAACAAAAAAAAAAAAAGGTTATTGTAGCTGTAACATATGACATGTCATATAAATTAGATATGAATTAAATCATGCATGTTCACGCAGGCTTATGAGTAGCTGCCATGCTATATTAGAACCATATTTGTTGAATGTGCAATTAATAAACCAGCAATCCTTTCTTTAATTATTAAATAACGTACACCTGTAAAATATGTGCAATAAAAACAAACCACATTGAGTCATGCATTGTAAATCAGGTGGGATGCTGTCTGTGATGTAACAAACAACCCCAACTTGGAAAAAGTAGGGGTGGTATGGAAAATGCAAATTAAATCATAAAGCAGTGATTTATAAATTTACTTTGACTTGTATTTCATTACAGACCACATGAAGACAAACTATGTCATATATTGCCAGGTTGCCTTCATTTTATTTGTAAATGTAACTCCATTTCAACCATCAAAGCCTGCATCAAATTCCAAAAAAATTGGGTCAAGGTCAATTTATTAATGAGGTAAAAAAAGAATTAGTATTTTATTTGAAACAGCTGATGTCAGCAAGTGATTGTAATCATGATTTGGTAGAAAAGTTGTATCTAGGAAAGGCCCAGTCCTTCAGGAGCAAAGATGGACTGAGAATCGCCAAATTGCCTAAAAATACTTGAGAAAATAGTCAAAGAATTTTCCTTAAAGAAAGACAGGAAGGGATTTGGATATTTTACCCTCTATGATTCATGACATAATTAAAAGATTTAAGGAATCTGGAGGAATTTTTGTTCATACAGGGCAAGGGTGCAAGCTTAAGCTGATTACCCATGATCTTCGATCACTCAGATGGGACTCCATCAATAACCGTCAATTATATAAGTGATAGAACCACATGGGCTCAGGGTTACTAGTGGAAACCTTTGTCAAGTACGACAATTTGTAGTTACTGCCACTAATTCCAGTTAAGACTTTACAGTGTCAGAAAAGAAAGCTTAACGTGAGCAGTGTCCATAGTGCCATCAGCTTCTCTGAGCTTGGAGGCTTCTGTGATGGATCATCAAACAATGGAAATGTGCATTTGGTCAGATGAAAAAATATTTCAGGTCTTTCTTTGGAAGAAATGGATTCACTGTGCTCCGAGTCAAAGAAGAGAAGGACCATCAAGACCCTTACTATCTACAAGTCCAAAGGCCATGCTCTGTCTTGGTATGGGGTTGTGTCAGTGCCCTTAGCAAGGGTAACTAGCACTTTTGATAAGGCATCATTAATGTTGAAAACTACACTGAGATTTTGGAGCAACATAGTCCACTTTAAGATTACATCTTTTCTAGGGACACCCATGCATATTTCAACAAAACAATTCTAAACTGTACTCTGCACGTATTACAAAAGCATGGGCGCGGGTGCTGGACTGGCCTGCCCGCAGTCCCGACTAGTCCTCAACAAAGAACATGTGACACATTTTGAAATATGACCCCATACTGCTGCAGACTGTAAGACTTGTCTGCAGGAGGAATGAGGGAAAATTACACCAAAAACATATAATCATTCGGTTTCATCAGTCCAAAAATGTCTATTAAGCACAGAGAAATGGAATGGCAGCATTGCAGAGTGGTGAACACTTTACTGTCCCAACCTTATTTGAAACATTTTACAGGAATAAAATATGTTCTATTTTGTTTTCAGTGTAATACAGATCAAAGATAATTTACAAATCACTGCTCTCATTTTTTATATTAATTAAAATGCCAACCCACCTTTTTCTGATTTGGGGATGTACTTAACTGCACACAAATTTGATGTTATATAACTGATAATTAGTGAAATTCACATTTTCTGCCATCCTCACTTGAAATTTTGTATTGTGCCAGAATCTATATGGAATGGCTTCTCAAACTCTGTGGCTGTGACCATGAGGATGTCAGCAATAAATTTGAAAAGACTTTTGCTGACATCAAATTCGGAGGAGCGAAGAGCAAAGTTTGAAGCTGCTTCGCTCAACTCCTCCACATAATTGGGAGAGAGGGAGGAAACAAGATCTATTTCAGGGGTGCAGAGAGGAGGAGGACGCAGTGAAGAAGAGGAGGGTACAATTTTCACACACCTAAAGTCTACTGAACAACTACAGAAAGCCATCAGTAACAAAATACCTCTCAGGAAGAAACCATTGCTTTGGGCTGACATTTGGATTTGTAATAGGAGCTTGTCAATAATCCAATTGGAAAATGAACATAGCTAAGTGCCTCGTTTAGTTCAGCATATTGGCATACCACTCAATATATTAATAAACCAAAGTTTTGTTATCTTTGTTTGATAAATTGCTTCATGATTTACAGAGAGGTCCACTAGTTTGTTACAAAAACAGATTTTTTTTTCCCTCTGTTTGGCTCTGTGCACCACAATTTTAGATTTGCAATCAAACATTTTACGGAGTATTTCACAAATTGGTTTGCAAAATTTTATGCTGCCCACAACACTGAGTAAGCTGCTTATTTGAACTCTATTAAATTTTTTGTACACCATAGATGTCTCTGTTCCCTTCTGCATTTTTCTTTACTAACCAGCCAAGTTTTGTGAGTTTGACTCTCGGTCTAGGCCACTCATGCACCTTACATTTGCTTCAAAGTGGCAGATATCAACTGTCAAAGTAACAGTGTTTGCCTCATCACAAATTTACAAATGGGTGCATCTTAGGAGTGTGTAGGCTAAAGGCCTGCTGTCACAGGAGGAATCAGAATCGAGAAATCCCTCTAAATTCTTCGGACAAAGATGTACCTTTCCAGTTTTTAAATTCCTGCCAGTAAAAAATACATTCATATAGTTATTTTTCTTTAAAAAATTGTGAGATAACTCAAAAATAAAGAAACAATTTCTGGTCAAACCTGAAGACTACTGTTGATTGAATCTTTTCCAAGCATAAAAACAAGAGCTGATTGAATCCTGGCCAAAATTTTCTGGCCAGAAAAAATTTTAATGACTTCAAGGCAGGGTTTTTTTTTTTTTTTTTTCAAGAAGCCCAGCACATTTTATGCCATTGTGCACCAAATAACTTCACTGGTTTATTTTTAAATTTGTTTAAATATTCCTTTCTGCTCTCAGGCTGTAATGAAAATGAGGCAGATGTCCTGGACCGTGACCAGCAGCCTTACTCGTCTTCACAAAAGACAAAGCGCATGCGCACATCGTTTAAGCACAACCAACTTCGCACCATGAAGTCCTACTTCGCCATCAACCACAACCCTGACGCAAAGGATCTCAAGCAGTTGGCTCAAAAAACCGGCCTCACCAAAAGAGTTTTGCAGGTGAGCATGGATCCAAAACTCGTTGTCTCCTATCATTGTCAAGAGTTCATGTCATATTCTTCTTTTCTCATGATTTAACATGAGTGGCTGTTTCAGTGAAATTGCAAACAAGAATCTTTATTGGTAGGATGATAAACAGCCCTTAAGTCAGGTGTGGGTCCAGTTTCATCAACTGTTTTGTCTCCAGAATGTCACTATCATCGCACAAGATTCAGACATACCGCAAGGACTGGTATTATTGATGTCCCCAAAAGGGGAAAGTAAACATTAC
Organism: Gymnothorax javanicus; assembly: GCA_029692085.1. NCBI lineage: Eukaryota > Metazoa > Chordata > Actinopteri > Anguilliformes > Muraenidae > Gymnothorax > Gymnothorax javanicus. The sequence goes on from CM056198.1 coordinate 34,076,370, forward strand.
TTTGATATGCCCAATGATCATTTTGATAGAGGCTAGGTATGGTCTGAATATATTTGGAAGATGTGATATTCTGTTCTAAGTTGGTCTCATATTTAGTTATGAGCCAAAATTAAACACCAATAGCATCCGTTTTTGTTTTTTTTTTTTTTGGTTTGTTTGTTTTTGTCCAGACAAATCAGGATTCTTTAGCCATAACCTCTCCATGTGCTCAGTAAAACTGTGGTGTCAACTGCATACGAGTAATTCTAGTATTAACAATAATAAAAAAAAATAAAGCAGCCTTATGACAACAGAGACAGACTCATGAAAGTAAAGACATTGGGATTGGTTTGCAGGTTTGGTTCCAAAATGCAAGAGCCAAATTCAGAAGGAACGTTTTGCGACAGGAGAACGGGGGCATTGATAAGACAGACGGCACGTCGCTCCCACCTCCCTCATCAGATGGCGGCGTGCTCACCCCGCCCAGCACCGCCACCACACTAGCAGACCTGACCAATCCCTCTATCGCAGTAGCAGCCTCCGTCACCTCTAGTTTGGACAGTCACGAATCCGGGAGCTCACCTCAAACTACCTTAACAAACCTTTTCTAATACCGCCCTCCTCCCATCACCTTTTATAAACAAACTGAGACAAATTATTGGAAGGGCAGATATTGTAATCAAACCCAAACCTGATTTTTAGCACTTGAAAAGGTTCACTGGTTGAGTCTGAAAACTACCAGACATTTTTGGAGGGTCACCACTTGCTGAGGGACTGTAATTTTTAATCTGGCTTTTAATAGACAAAACCTAGAAAATTTCGAGAATTAAAATTGTTGAAGTATCCTTTTTAATTTAATGTTAATCTACTGAGTGACAGTGTCTACAAGACAACCTGAAATTATTCTAGTATTTCGTTATTAATATATATTTATATTGTATCCACAAAAGAGATATTTATATGCATTATATCAGACCAGTCATAAACATATTTTAATATTTTGAAAGGGAAATATGTAAAATATAGATTTGAAAAGGCAAATATGTAAACTATAGATTTGTAAGCAAGAACTCAGTGAAGCCTTTCAGTAAATAGTCTCTCTCTGTTGGACTGGACTAATTTGATTGTATTTTCAAATAGACTTCCTGTTGGACTGTTAAACTCAAAAAATTTTGTCCACATCTTTATGTAAACTATTGAAATTGTAATTTTTCATGCCATAGGTTATTGGAGTACATTAAGAATAATTTTCCATGTAGTTCAATGGTTCGAATGTGCAAATTAAATGTATTATCTACAATATTGGTCACTCCAGTCTTCAAGTGAAAGCTAGCCTCGGTGTCTCTTGGTTTGGCAGCCAACTCAGCTATAATATTAAGGCAAAAGAATACAGCTCTGAAGAGAGGTAACTGCTCTGCAGGCCCCAAACTTTTTTTCTTTCCTAATCTGGATTGGTCTGAATTCAAAACAACTGCAGTGCATTTTTTTTTCTTAACGGGAGTCTTACAAGACACCCATACACATGATCAACCCAAAAATATTGCAGCTTTCAAAGAATTCAATCCCCATTGCCCAAAACAAATGTGGAAGAAAAGTCTTTAATTTGTTGATGGACAGTACACTGCCGAGTTGAAAGTGCATTATTCTCATGTAGCTCAGGGTGATAGTTTAAAGACAAATATGGTAAGGGCAATGACCACACAGCTGAGGAAATCTGAATGTTCAGTTGAGAGGAAAATATGATCCTTCAATGTTTTTTGCCAGCTATTTCAATTTAATTGCATTGATTTTGTTTTGGACTCCTCACTGAATAAACAAATCTGCTTTCTGCATTGGGGCTATGAAAAATCTCATTCAATGTAAACATTAACATTTGTTCTTTTGAAGAATAACATGGTACTATAGATCTGCTTAATCAAGTAGATACCTAACTCAGTTTAATTATGTGCCTTATGATATAACTGGGAGGAAAGTTTGTGAAATTCAGGATATATGTTGTGTGCTACCTGACTCACACCCATCTAATGCCTCGGTAATTTTATACAGTTATATCTCATTCCTGAAGATCTTTATATGGTACAAGCTCGCTAAAGAGGACAGCAACATTGACGGGTCACAGACTCTCAAACAATTGCTGGCCGTTCAAGAATCTTAATGATTTTTGTGTTTATAGTACAGTGTGTCCAATCACAGCTGTTCATGTATCTTTGTTTTATGATGCAAATGATGTACAGAAACTATTGCCCCCCGAAATATTTATGGACCAAACAGTTGTTACATATCTTATTAAATTTGTGTGAATAAAGTACTTTGTTTTAACTGAGTTGCATTTCATGTTATGCAAACAATGTGTGTTGAGTTGTTGAGTACAGGATACGTTACTATCATCTCTCAGAGATAGAATTTAGCACTGATTATTTTTAAAACATTTTTGCACCCAATTTAATTATTTTTCTTTCTGCTGAATTTTAGTGTAGTATTCAAAAGTAATGCCCCATAGTTTTGTTTAAAAACCCTGCAGCTTATATATAGACATAAAGAGGTTGCTTTTAATGCATGAACATGACTAAATTTATTGACCTCTTATGAGTTCTGAAAAGCATACAGTGATCTAAAGAATCATTCAAATTAAATGCAGACCACGTAAAGCCAAGTTGCTCTGTAGTTAATATATTGTTACTCTATGATTTCTTTCAGGGTGAACAATTCTTGGGGCATTACAACCACACTTCCCGACGTTTGAAAATCCCCTAAAGTTTTAAAAGAAGGTGGGAAACTTGGTTGGATTTCCTCACCATCGGAGACAAAGACGATATTTTGAGATAAGACAAATATGATAAAACCATTTCTGAGCCATTAATGTGATTAATCTCATGAAAGTTTAATGAATGTTCACACCCACTCACAGAGAAGAATAAACTCTGTCAGAGCTGATATGTCCTTGAATCAAGGCTTGATATTGCTCATTTTATTGGAATGGATGGACTGAAGTTGATGCAGTGGAAAAAAAAAAGCTACTTGGATTTTCATGCATACAAATGCAACCTGACAACATGGGACTCTGTGGAACAAACAGTACACATGGCTATGCTGATATGAAATATGTATCTTTTATGGGCAACCTCAGTCACAGTTTTATTGTCCATTCATTTAAACATGTGTACATTTTACTTAAGCAATTAAAATTCAGGACCTTGCCCCAAGAGCATTTCCCCAGCCTGGGATTCTAGCTGAAAACTCTCAGGTACATGCATCCAGCCCAACAACCCACTATACCATTCTCACAAAAACACTTGTAAAAAGACACACATATAGCCCCATCTGCCTGCTTAAGTCTTTTTGTCACTTATGTTATTTTGGTAAACACACAGCCTCCTTCAAGTTGAGTGGCAGAATGCCCGTCGGATGAGAACTGGGCATGAAGACCACAGAGTCAATGATCGCCATCTGGCTACACTGGAAAAAAGTTGCATATTCACATTTTTTGCATGCACTTTCCCGTTTTGTTCATATTTTTCCTAATATGTACAGTAAATGTTTTCTGTTTGATGCGCTCTTTATGGTTGTTAATTACAAGAAAAAAAAACAAATAAAATATTAATTCTCTGTAAATGTGCTTTTTGATGCTAATGAGTTGTAAAGATGAAATACAAAGAATCATATTTTGAGTTGCGGTGTTCTGGACAAGGTAATGTAAAAAGTCATTTATTACAGATTGAAAAATATTTGTCCCCTTAATTGAAGTCTATAATCATTTCAGATGAAACACTCCTGTCATTGAACTATAAACATTATAAAGACTGCATGTTGCATTTATGAGCTTAATTGATTGATTCATGGTACTGAATTGAACAACCTCATAACCACATATATAGAGTATAATGGAGGGTACAGTAACCTTAATATAAAATGAAATATATGTGCCTAAAGCCATGAGTAAAAAAAAAAAAAAAAAAACTGCAACGTGAAAACATAAGAGCTGGGAAATATGTCCTAAAATGTACACATCACAATATATTTGGAAATTTTGGATGTTAAAAATATGCATCACAATATGTACTTTTACCAATTTCATCGCAACTCTGAGCCAGTGGGCCCTGGTGATTTTCATGCCATGTGCCAAGGCAAAATTTTTTGAACAGTTGATCTAATGTAAATATCAGATTTTTTCCCCCTGCCGGAATGGACGATGGTATTGCCAAATTTAAATCATGGTACATATGTGTTGCTGTATATCATTTATATAGATACTGTCCATTGCCCACTCCAAGAAAATCCACTATTTTTCTTAACATCATGTAATTTTCTTTAATAACCCACAAATAATTTACTAATATGCATTGACTAAAATTAATCATCTTCTTATTGATCATGAAATTAAAATGTACACCCTTAAGTGAAAATGGCCAACCATGCAGTTGAGTTTTAACTTGTGGATTCAGCCACGAACTGTGTTCAATGACAATGGTTTACAGAGGTGTTCCTGAGTTCTTGCAGTGATTTCCAATACTGAATCCTGTCTGTTTTCAACGCAGCGCTGCCTGAGGGCCTGAAAATCATGGTCATTCAATACTGTTTTTCGGCCTTGTCCCTTGCATCTAGATTCTGTGAAACTTTTAATGATATAACTTACCATAGAAGCCCTGCCCATCTTTAGTTCTGAATGAGTCAGCTTCTCTGGGATACTCTTTTTATACCCAATTATGTTACTGTCCAGTTGCCAATTAACCTAAATAGCTGTGAGATGTTCTACCAGGTGTATTTTTTAGCATCATATAATTTTTTTCCAGTCTTTTGTTGCCCCATCCAAACTTTTTTGAAAAATGTTGCCGACATCAAACTTAAATTGAGCAGAAAATTTTCAAAAAACAATAAAATTGCTCAGTTTCAACGTCTGATATGTTCTTTACGTACCATTTTGATTAAATATAGAGTTTAACCCTTTACCGTGCAGTGCTTTTTTGAGCAAATTTCTTCTCAAACTAAACTGTTTCTGCTGTTCTTAAACTATTTTGACCACAAGCATAACCATGATCTCGTTTGAAAGGAGACACTCAGGAGATTGCTCTCATATAGTCTGAATTGCTAAGAAATTTACCCAAATTGAGTAACAAAACTGAAAATATAAGTTTCTGTCAGTCAGAAAAAGATTTTTTGTTTCCCTCTGCCCCTGTGGCAGTGTGACCAAGCCTCATTAGCCAAGAAAAATACAGCCACAGCCAGATGCCTAAACAACTACAGGTTCAAAGACTATGATTGTATAACCAAAACTGAATATTTTACAGATTTTTCTCTTGGTTATGTTTTTGCGTATTTCAACAAAGCATTTGGGAGAACCCAAAATTCCCTGCGTTCTTATCCATGGTTGCGCTCGCTTTTACAACAGTTTTTCCAACTTCCTTCAATAAGGTCTCCTTCCCGATATGTGGCTTAATACACTTTCACTTTAATACACTGTTCCGATTCCCAGCACTGGTGCACAATTGTACACTACCAGTCAAAAGTTTTAGGACACCCCAATTTTTCCAATTTTTTAATAGAAAATTATGCAGTTTAATGTCTCATTGTACTCTGGAATGAAAGCATAGACATGATAGAACAAAATAACAATCGAAGTTAAAAAAAGAAATAATGGAATTACTTTATAAACCAAAAGGTATTTTAAAGTTTTGACTCAAAGTAGCCACCTATGGCAGATATAATGGCTGAACACACTCGTGGCATTCTTTCTACAATGGAAATCAAATATTCTTCAGAACGTTGTTCTCAACTCTGTTGCAGAAGTTCCAATAAATGTGTGGCACTTGTAGGTTGCTTTGCTTTCACTCTTCTGTCCAGTTCATCCCAAACCATCTCGATGTTTTAAAGCTTACCATCTTGTGTGCCACTCTGTTTTAAAGCTTACCATCTTGTTCTTTTTTCCTAAGGTAGTTCTGGCAGAGCTTGGACTTATGTTTTGGGTCATTATCTTGCTGTAGGATGAACCTCTGACAAACTAGGCGCATACCAGAGGGTACTGCATGGTGCTGCAGAATGCTGTGGTAGCCGTTTTGGTTCAGGGTGCCTTTGACTGTATAACTCACTGACCCTGGATCCAGCAAAACAGCCCCAGACCATCATGCTTCCTCCTCCATGTTTGACAGTTGATGTCACACACTGAGGAACCATCCTTTCACCTACTCGACGGTGTACAAAAAACCTGGGTAACCTTACCTTCTGTCAGTTCACCACTTACCTTTGTACCATTTCAAGCTATTCGTTGGACTGGAACTGCATAATTTTCAATAAAAAACTGGAAAAATTGGGGCGTTCTAAAACTTTTGACCGGTAGTGTATGTGCGTAATAAAGCCACTTCTAAAACTCCTTTGCTTCATTGACAATATCCCCCCCCCATTCCTGTCAGAAACTATTAAAACAATTCCCCCGCGTAAAACTTAATCCCTTGGCTACCATATGAACAGTTCATTTGAAACTTTCAGACCACTGGCTGTCAAAGTAAACTGAAATAATTTGATTTTCTTGTTATAGTGGAGTGGGGGCTGATAGGCTAAAACACTTACTGTTCTGTTAGATCAGCACGTAACAGCCAATGGGTGCACTTCTTTAGTTCCTAAAGGGCTATTGAACAATTTTGAGCCCTGCACAATGAGTTAAATAAAAGCTAATAGCAGTGAAATTCTCAAAAACATGCGGCTACTACCTCTATGTCAAAGTGGATTTAGTGACGTACGTCCATGCTTGCCTGTTTTTTGGATTAAAACTGTGATAGGTTTTTATCTCTGGACCACTACCTTGGTAAGAACATCTATTTCATCATATTTTGACAAATCTGAACCAATGGGATTGCATAGTCAGGTTGAGGGTTGTTATGCCAAAATTTTAAATACTATTCTTGTTGTTGTATTCACATTATAAAATAGCTAACGCTGTTAGAATGCTAAGTCCTCAAAAGTTTTAACGATATATTGCACTACAACATAGAAACATATTTGACAGGATAAAAATGCAATTATGCCTAGCGGCCCACCCTCGGGCCAGTAATCACTAAAGTGTTAACTGATTTGCATATCATTGCATTTTATTTTTATTTACATTTTACACAGCATCTCAACTTCTTTTGGGAACAGGGTTGTAGTATATACATGGGGTAACAAGTCTAACAAGTAATATTTTGTTGCATGTCCTTTGCATCCAATGATTGCTTGAAATTTATGCCCCATGGACATCACCATATACTGAGTATCCTTTGTGGATTCAGATTAGGTGAGATCCAGTTTTAAGGTTTGAACCTGGCTTTTCCTTTTTTGGGACTGATTTTTGGGTAAAAAGGACTCTCGTTCGTTTTATGATGTTCCAAACAGGTCGTTTTGGTTGGTGCAGTATTTGGCTTTCATTTCAAACTGGTTTCTCATTGCCCAGCCTCTAAATAGCTTCCTTGACTTTCATTAGCATTCTGACCTTCATGTTGACTGATGCCAAGTCTACAAAGGCAGCCAAAAGCTGAGAGTGAAACTAGACTAAAAGCTTTCTTATATCAGGACCAAGGAAGCAACTAAACACATGAGACTTGTGTTCAGTGCATGTGGAGCCATTTGTTCCTATTGTTCTGCTGCTCTGAAATGGGTAGACTATGCATAAAACTGCCTGTAGTACCTCCATGCCATATGAAACCAAAATGAATAAAGCATAACCAAAAAACAGAGGATAATCTGCTCTTCAATATGTTATGGATTTTTGAATACAAATGAAACAAGCATTCAGAGAATTCATAGTCTCGCCCAACAGGCCGAAATTTATGTCATGCCGTGAGGTCAGCCCAAGGTGTTTACATGTGAAAGATGAGCGAAATTGGTCAAGTGGTTCTGGAGATATCTGCCCGGAAACACACATACACACACACACAGACAGACAGACTCACAAGGTGATTACAATAGTCTTGCAAACCCCTCCGGGGGCTCGAGTAAAAATTATGGACTTGAGGGTCAAATCTAAACAAACAAACAAAACAATTAATAAATATTTATCCAAAATTTTGTGGGGCTCACAATGAGTATTTAAATTAAACACTCAGTCAGGGAGAATGTGGTCAGTATCAAGTATTTTGATCAAAAGAACATATTTGGAATTGTTTGATCATTTAAGTCCACATTATTGTCCAACAATGCAAAGTATACAGGGCAATGGCGGCTCCAGAACTGGAAATTTGAGGGCTACAGAACATCCCTTTAAAACAATTAGTAGTCCTGACTTGTTCTCAATCATTTTCATAATTAACAATCGATTGACTCCGAGAGCACTCCATACTATCAGTTGCTGCTCATTCTCCCCCTTTAGATATGATGACAATCATTCATTTGTACGCGTAATTTGGTGCATTTAAATCAGCATTATTCAAAATTGCTTACCTGTGAACTCACACACTAACGGCATGAGTCTGACACTTTTTAGTGGCATATCGCATATCATGTTCTCATGCCATAGTCTGCAATCTTTCACTTAATAATAAAAGAGAAGACTAAAAACATTTAATTCAGCAAACAATATATTTAATTGCGTCCCACTTTTTAATCAACCCACCCTGTACCAAGAGTGAAAGGTGATATGTCATTGGAATGCGGATCAGTCATTATTCAATCAACGCGTATTAAAGAGATTCTCATGTGGAATTGAAGTCTTTATGCATGGAAGTTTTTCCATTTTTAAACGATGAATTTAAACGGTCATGAAGCGCAAGATAAATCGCCTGATGTGCGGAAAAGGTAGCACGGAAGTTTCAGAGCAGTTTGCCTTTCATAAAGCATAGGCCTATTTATAAGAAAATAATTTTTTCTGCACTAAATTTAGCCCATTATTTTGTCACTGTTAGATTGCATGGGGAGAGAAGCCGTGTCTACAATTGCCAATGGAATATTACTATAATTGGAAAACGTGTCAATAAAGGAAAATTGTTGACAACAAGCCAGGACTAATTGATGTTGTAAAGGGATGTTTTGTAGCCCCCAAATTTCCAGTTCTGGTGCTGCCACTGATACAGGGTATTCCTGATATCTTAAGATGCTCATTCCTATGCAAGGGTAAAAGCTTTGCAAGGTAACTTTTTATCACTTGGAACTTATCATCATTAATTAAGCATTCTCTCACATTTTATTAAACAGTCCACTTTCCTCTAGGCACATTCTGTGATTTTCATTGTACACAACAATATCAATTATAGTATGTACACATACACTGGGTTTGTAAATATTAAAACAGTAAAATGAAAACATGACAATCTTAGATTTGAAAAACCCATTTTTAGCCATGGTGAGTGTGCTAGTAACATAGAAGTCCAAAGCACCAAACTACAGGATGTAACAATTACTCAACAGTACACTAGACTAGATGGTTTCTCACATAAAGAGGCAATAAGCTGTCTGGGAGATTTTAGCCACAGTAAACTCAAAATGAGCTCACACAAATATGACTGCATTATCTGTTAACCAAGCATCATGTAGGCAACCAGGAAAACTGCCAGTTGGTCATTAGGAGTGCAATGTATAGGACTTGCAGGATTAAAATGAAAAGAATGCTGTTTAATTTTAACTGAGATGCTGATATTCAAACTGAAATCTTCATTGCTGTATAAACTGTGCACTGTGTCCTTCTGTGTGTAATGCTGGTACAGGTGTTCTGCATCATTAATACTAATATAAATACAAGTTGTATGATCAAATAGCCAAACTGTACCTCCATATTCTCCGATAAGTGTCCTATTTGCACTAGCTTCTGGATGTTATGTCTGTTCTATATTACAAACAAAATAGAGAGGATGCAGCTTGATTTATATTCGGTCGTACAAATGGAACTTGATGATATTAATCCAAAACAATAGCAGTATATAGCAAATCATTGCGAGCTGAGAAAAATGCAAAGTATCAGTGCTGAATGGCAGATTACCATGTGGTAACCATTTGGTTGCAACACATGAATGTTTGGAGTGTAAAGCTATTTTCTGGAACGTTAGTGAACTTTCAAACTGCAGACATGTTTTCAAATCACTTTCTTAGCGATAACACAGGTAAATATACAAATCAAAGACACTGTTTGTCACTACCTGATCCCATTAGTTTCATACAATCACTTTGCAAACAGAAACGTATGCAGGGGTAATGCTGTACACAATGTTGTCTGTTGGAGAGGGCATACTTATCACCTGCACCCAGTTTGGTGGTTATCTTTTCTAATATGAAAGCGTTTGCGTCTCCAGGGGTTCGACAGGGGAAAAGGAGATGTGTCAGTTCATAAAGCTGGCACTGAGCAATTTTTGCTTCACACACCTTGTTTGTGTTTTAACTCACCCAAACCACTTTTAAGACAAACACTGTCGCTTTAAGGCAGTTTGATGGGACTAACAGCAGAGCTGTTGGTGAGTAAATTCAAATAATTTTATTCCCATTTTCATTTTTGTTTTGTATTCAGTAATGCCCGCAACAAGGTGGCAACATGCAATGGAAAGGGGAGGGTGAAGGGGTATTTTTATTTTTGTGAATATTTTATTTGTGTGGGGAAAATACATTTAATTTCAGTCTCACCTTTGTCTTAATACCACGGGAACCATTTTGTAAAAGGTTTAAATGCCAGCAGCCATACCATTATTCGATCTGCTCCAGCTGCGTGGTTGAAGCTAAGCAGGCGTGGGCTTGGCCAGTACTTGGATGGGAGACCACCGAGGAATCTCAAGTTGCTGCTGGAAGAGGTGTTGGTGGGCCAGTAGATGGCAATCTTCTCTCCGGTGGAATAATCCCCAATGCCCCAGTGCAGTAATGGGGCCACTGTACTGAAGGGGACGCCGTCTTTCAGATGAGACGTTAAACCAAGGTCCTGACTCACTGTGGTCATTAAAGATCCTATGACACTCTTCGATAAGAGTAGGGGGTTCCCCGGTGTCATGGCTAAAGTCCCAACCTGGCTCCTGCCACCTAATCATCCCCTGATCCAATTGGCTGTGCAAACTGCCCTCTCCCTCCCCACCTCAACCCCCAGGGCTCCCTTAAAAAAGAGATTTCAATCTCAACGGGACTTCCCTGGTTAAATAAGGGTTAAATAAAATAAATCGCCAACATTTTTTTCCTAGAAAACACATCACCTGGTTAATCGGTCCACAAATGCCTCCATGCATAACCACAATGAAGGATAGTTTTCAGGGGACCTAAGGAAGAGTTGGTAATGCAAGTTATGTGCTTGTTCTGAAAAAAACTGCCATTTCATCATGGTATTAATGCACTGGTTTTAAAGGGAATAACATCAGCTGATTGCCCTAATGAAGCCAAACCCCCACCACACCCACAGGCAATTAATTTCTTTGACAATAGTGCCAAAGCTGCTCTATCCCCTCCAGTTACGAATTAAATGGGATGGAGTTAGGTTCACCCAGTTTTGATCTGTGATACAGTGAGCTCTTTTGTTTGCTGACTGTGTTTAGGTAGTCAACATAGGACCCACAAAATTTAAGATGGACAATCAAAATGCATGTTTTTCAAAACTCTTTTATAACACTTTTTTCACTTGGATACAATTCACGTTAATCTAAAATCTTTTGTGCTCTGAACAAACAAGTACACAACCTAAAATCAATTAATTAGCAGTTCTAAGTAAATACTAATGATTTGGCTGTCTTTTCATTCCATTGCAAAGCATCAAACTATCATTTCAATCAAAGGCTCAAAATGACATGTAACTGTATCATTACCTCTAATGCATAGTTTTATGGAAAATGATCACTGTAGCACAGTAATGGTACGACGGCAGACATGAAGGCCTTTGGAAACTTTACCTTTTAATGCTTGAATGTAGATTGTGCAGGATTTTTCAGTTTGTTTGTAAACACAACATTCAATGATGTCCCCTCCTCCGTGGCTCAACCAACCCAGAAGCACACTCTCCCTGACCATAATTCATGCTGTGTGCTGGATAGATACATACTATCATTCTTCACAAACCTTAGAAAACTAATGCAAATATACTTTTAGCTAGCTGTCTCACAATTACTTGGTACTGTGGTTCAAGACCAATGCTATATATGACATTGTTACTCTACTGGTTCTGCAACGTTATAAAAAAATATGCTGCCAACAGTGACGTTAGCTGTCATTTGCTGGCCTATATGAGTTACCTGGTCATTATAGACACATTGGCTCCAAGCCTCCCATGATCTACTTCCTAGCTAGCTAAGTTGGTTTGCAATACCTGCAACCAGCTTGTGTTAAAATGATTCTAAGATCGAACTTAGCACTATAAACCAGAAGTGTGATTTTCTCAATGCGTGAAAATATTTGCATTGGTTGATAGTAGGGCCTAGTGTGTGTGTAAACTGCTTATATGTATGGTTACACAGCTAGTTAGCTGTTATTTTTTGTAATGTAACATTTTTTGAAAAGAAAAAGCAAATAATTTAGCAAGTTAGCTAACTAAGCTAACTGCTAGCAAATGGGCCAATTCTGTGTCTCGCCTAATTCTTATTATCTCCAGATCAAAGCTAACCCCAGATTTGGAACGGGCCTATTTTTCTTACAAACCAAAACCAGTGAAGTTGGCACGTTATGTAAATCATAGATAAAAACAGAATACAATGATTTGCAAATCCTTTTCAACTTATATTCAATTGAATACACTGCAAAGACAAGATGTTTAATGTTCAAACTGAGAAACTTTATTTTTTTTTTTTTGCAAATAATCATTAACTTAGAATTTAAAGGCAGCAACACATTGCAAAAAAGTTGGCACAGGGCCTTTTTACCACTGTGTTACATCACCTTTCCTTTTAACGACACTCAGTAAACGTTTGGGAACTGAGGAGACCAATTTTGAAGCTTTTCAGGTGGAACTCTTCCCATTCTTGCTTGATGTACAGCTTAAGTTGTTCAACAGTCCGGGGTCTCCGTTGTCGTATTTTACGCTTCATAATCGCCACACATTTTCAATGGGAGACAGGTCTGGACTACAGGCAGGCCAGTCTAGTACCCGACTCTTTCACTACGGAGCCATGCTGTTGTAACCGTGCAGAATGTGGCTTGGCATTGTCTTGCTGAAATAAGCAGGGCGTCCATGAAAAAGAGGCGTTTTTGGATGGCAACATATGTTGCTCCAAAACCTGTTTACCTTTCAGCATTAATGGTGCCTTCACATATGTGTTTGCCCATGCCTTGGGCACTAATACACCCCATACCATCACAGATGCTGGCTTTTGAACTTTGCGCCTATAACAGTCCGGATGGTTCTTTTCCTCTTTGGTCCGGACACGGCGTCCACAGTTTCCAAAAACAATTTGAAATGTGGACTCGTCAGACCACAAAACACTTTTCCACTTTGCATCAGTCCATCTTAGATGAGCTTGGGCCCAATGGCCGGGCGGCGTTTCTGGGTGCTGTTGATAAATGGCTTTCGCTTTGCATTGTAGAGTTTTTAACTTGCACTTGCAGATGTAGCGATGAACTGTAGTTACTGACAGTGGTTTTCTGAAGTGTTCCTGAGCCCATGTGGTGATGTCCTTTACACACTGATGTCGGTTTTGATGCAGTACCGCCTGAGGGATCGAAGGTCACGGGCATTCAATGTTGGTTTTCGACCTTGTCACGTGCAGTGATTTCTCCAGATTCTCTGAACCTTTTGCGATATTACGGACCGTAGATGATGAAATCCCTAAATTTATTGCAATAGCTCGTTGAGGAATGTTGTTTTTAAACTATTCGACAATCAGCTCACGCATTTGTTCACTAAGTGGTGACCCTCACCCCATCCTTGTTTGTGAATGACTGAGCATTTCAGGGAAGCTGCTTTTATACCCAATCATGGCACCCACCTGTTCCCAATTAGCCCGTTCACCTGTGGGATGTTCCAAATAAGTGTTTGATGAGCGTTCCTCAACTCTCTCAGTCTTTTTTGCCACTTGTGCCAGCTTTTTTTTTTTGAAACATGTTGCAGGCATCAAATTCCAAATGACTAATATTTGCAAAAAATTACAAAGTTTACCTGTTCGAACATTAAGTAACTTGTCTTTGCAGTGTATTCAATTGAATATAGGTTGAAAAGGATTTGCAAATCATTGTATTCTGTTTTTATTTACGATTTACACAACGTGCCAACTTCACTGGTTTTGGGTTTTGTAGAGTTTCCCCTCTATAGTTCCTGTTTTTCTGTACTATGTCCGTCATTTTTGTCGCTACCTCTTGAGAACTTGGCTCGCCAAGATTTCACAGAGTTCCGCCCTCACACCCTGTGCGCTGTTATTGGCCAGGGGCTACATGGTCATGGCCCAAGAATTGAATCTCAGAAATGTTCTGTGCAATGTGAAATGAAAAAGAACAGGCAGACAGCAGGGTTTCTAGGGATACACCCCCATACACTTCCAGTGGGTCATGACTGATGATTGAGAGGAATTAGTTTTCTATGAATCTATACATTTAAAAAAAAAAAAAAAATCCTACTCAGTATACCTTTAATTACCTGATCCCGTTGCAGATTACTTTGCCTGCTTAGCAACAGCTGCAAAGACTAATTGGTAGAATGACTGTCAGATATATTTTTGATAGCAATAAGCTATTATAAATTGCATCACAAAGTTATGAGGCATTTTCTTCTGCATACACAGTTGTAGTTAAAAGTTTTGGCAATGACACAAATACTGTGTTTTGCTAACTTTGCTGCTTCAGTTTTTGTGGCAGTGATTCAGATTTTTTCTTTATTATTATGCTGAAAGATCAGAAGCATTTTCATGAATTGCCAAGAGCTTCATCAGCATGAAAAATTACTTTTGTTTGTCAAAAACCCAATTTTCACTATATTTTGGTCCTGGCTCAGAATGATCAGCTAACCTCATTTCAGTATCCTATCATCAGCACAGGGGAAAGTTTGAGTGAGTACAAGTGACCTTACCAATTTCATGAAAACTTAAGAGCAGACCAATTGCTATAAAAGTTGGAGAAGCTCTTGAAATCATTGTCTTTTTTGTTACCACTGGTTACCACCAAAAAACTCATGCAGCCATCATAGCTTTGCTTCAAATTGGCCTCACATGCATGAAAATTACTGCTAAGAATGTGGCACCTGAAAAAACCATTTATCGCATCATCAAGAACTTTAAGAAGAGAGGTTCAACTGCAGTGAAGAGGGCTTCAGGACATCTGAGAGTGTTCAGCAAGCACCAGGACTGTGTCCTCCTAAGGCAGCGCTGACTGTGCTTGGTTGGAATGAAAGCCTGCACCCACACCGGCCCTTGTAGGATAATGTTGAATTGCCCTGTCCTAAGGAGTCACCTACAGAATTGTGTCCCCACCTGTGCAGAGCACACACCAGCAGGTGCGTGTGAATGTCTCTGCATGCACCACAAGGCAAAGACTTTTGGACAATAGCCTAGTGTTAAGGAGGGCTTCAAAAGGCCACTTCTCTCCTTGTGAGAACATCAAGTTCAGACTGATATTCTGCTGGTATTACAAGAATCGGATGGTAGAGGACTGGAGCAAAGTTATTTTCTCTGATGAAACTACCTTGCAACGGTTTCAAACATCTGAATAATCGACTGCCTGAAGAAGAAAAGGAGGACGCTACCATGAGTTCTGTGTTGTGCCAAACGTGAAGCATCCTGAGAGCATCCATGTGTGGGGTTGCTTCTCATCCAGCGGAGTAAGCCAGATAACAATTCTGCCCAAAAGCACCGCCATGAACCCTTTAATAGGCATCAGGCCGAGTGTGGACCGCTACGCATAATTGCGTTTTTATACTGCCAAATACTGTGCCGCATTGTAGAATTATATATCCTTCAAAAGTTTGAGGACTCGGCATTCTATTGATGCCTCAGCCTGACTATGCAGTCCCACATGTCCAACTGAATAGCATTGTTCACATTTGTCCAAATATTTTGAAATCGATGTTCTTACCATGGCAGCAGTCCATAGGTAAATTCCTATTCTAGCTTTTAACCTGCAAAGCAAGCAAACTTGGATAAACCTCACTAAATCAACTTTGACATAGAGGTAGTAGCTGCACGTCTTTGTGAATTGTTGTACTATAATTAGCTTTTTTGCATATGATACAGTGTTGTAGAATGTATTGTAACCCTTCAGGTAAAAATAAGTGCAACCACTCGCTATTATGCATTGATCTAATAGAACAGTGAGTGTTTTAGCTTATCAGCACTCATTCCAATATATCAGGACAATCAAATTCTTTTAAAGTGCTTTCACACTAGGTATGATTGTTCAGCACCGTGCCACAGGACGATTGCAAACTCTGCCCCCCCCACTCTCCCCTCGCTGGTCAGCTTTCACACTAGTGATATTGTCCCGTACCCAAGTACACTTGCATATGCCGAAATTCCGATACAGCATGTTTGCACCTAAGTAATTTTAATGGTGAAATATGCAGAAAGAAGAAGAAGCAAACTCTTGCAGAAAAGAATTGAGGAGTCCACTTGCAAAGCCTTCTAAGTCAAGTTGGTCCATTTTTTAGAAAAATATGATGTTTTGGTTGGCATAGAAATTATCTTCCATAGATACCAGTTTTCACTATACTGAAACCATTAGCCTTGCAGACATAATCCATGAGGCAATTCATTATTTTTTAAAAGAAATTACTTTGATTTTGCAACACAAAGTTTTGACTTAGCAGGTTTTGAAAGTGGAGTGGAAATTTAGCAGGTTTTGACAATGTTTAAACCAGCCCCATTGCTCAACAGGTGAAGGTATTTGACTCAGGACCCACTCTACATGCAACTCAATGCTACTGACAGCACAGTGGTTGAATAGCTGCTATGACGATGACAACATAAACATGAGTCCATGGGTTCAAATCCCCCTTTTATGGTATCATTATCATCACACTTTTCTGAACTGCCCAAACCAGTTAGCGTTAGAGAAAGCAAAAGCTGAACAGGCTATAAAAGCTTGACTGTGATTGGTTCCTTCTAACGCACGAAAAAGGAATCATGTTTCCACATTGGCTGATGACTTAGCAGAATTTGACAGTTTTAATCCTTGACTTGGCGGGTTTTGACAGAGTTTAGCTTTTTCCGTAACAATTTATAACATGATTTAGTAGGTTTTGAAAGTGGAGCTATCAGTAGGACATGCGCAGGTGCCTGAAAGAGAGGCTAAGGGAGATAACTCATTTATTTTCAAAACTTGACCTAGCAGGTTTTGCAAGTAGACTCCTCAATTCCGTATCTAACGTCCACTTTTTTCGGCTTTTTATTGTTAAACAAGGAGGCGCCAATATATTTTGGGGGGTTTAGAATATTAATATCGAATATTAATATCACGAATGAACATGCTGCGCGAACCCTAGCAACCTGGTGTGCCATCGGTAACATCGATTACCACGTGCAGCAGCGCAAGAAATTAAACTCTAAATTTTCTTGACTGGATGCTTGATGTTTTTACACACCCAAATCTTGCTTTGGGTACCTAAACATCAAGGCAAACCGAAAAAGTACTGATTACATTCGATATTGGTGGAGGTTGAATGCAGAATTATTTTGCCCTTGCGTTTTTAGCCGATTATGCAGTCCACTGCCTCATACCACGAAAATTTATCTTTCTCATAACTTGAGCTGCCAGACTTTTGCACCGCGTCCCGCACTTTGAAATATCACAGCCGCATTTTCTTTAGTTTGTCACAGCACTGTTCCATTGTTCTGTGATAACCACGCAAATGTAACTACTCACAAATTATTCCATGAATCTCAGAGTTTTCGTGTATAGTGTTCAGTTGTGAAAGTATGTTTTCGTGCCCCTAAGTTTCAAGCAAGCATTGAATTTCTTCATTTGAATGGAGAGATCCTTTTTCCTTGGGTTTGTTAGAACAAAAGAGGCATAACAGTTATCTTCCATGCTCAAGTATGGTTGCTTTCACATTTGGTATGAGTACGGATGAACCGTGCCCGAGTCCACCTCTTCCAACCGTACATTTATCAAATGAACTGGAGTTTGGGGTCAAGTGTACTCGGACCCGTGCCCGAGTCCCTAGGGTGACAGCACCCTTAGTTTACATAGACCAGGGGTCACCAACTCCGTTCCTGGAGGGCTACCATCCTGTAGGTTTCTGCTCTTCCTCCTATTCAGCACACCTGATTCAACTAATTAGCTACTTAACAAGATCACAAGCTGGGCAATTGAGTGACTAATTAGTTGAATCAGATGTGCTGAATTGGAGATAGATCAGAAACCTACAGGATGGTAGCCCTCCAGGAACAGAGTTGGTGACCCCTGACATAGACAGCCAGTGGTCTGAAACTTCCAAAAGATGGATGCTTATGGTAGCTAAGGGATTAATTTTTATGAGGAAGAGTTGTTTCAATAGTTTTTGATGAGGAGGGATTTTGTCAATGAAGCAAAGTAGTTTTGGAAGCAATTTTATCACACATATACGATTGCACTCCAATGCAGGTGGAAGGGTATATCGGAGTGAAAATTTAGCTGCTTATGGGAAAATTGACCCAAAAGAAGGAAGTCATAATACTACTGTAAAAGCAAACGCGACTGTGGCTAGAAATTCAGGGTAATTTGGACTCTCCAAAATTGTTGAAACACGCACAAACATAACTTAGAAAAAAATCAATAAAATGTTGATTTTTGGTTACAGAATCATAATATTTGAACTTGCTGTTGTTTAGGTGTCTGGCTATGGCTGTTTTATTTTTCTAGGCTGATGAGGCTTGGTCACAGCGCCACAGAGGCAGAAGAAAAACTTATCTGTCAAAAAAAAAATTCTCTTTAGTGTTGCTACTCAATTTGGGTAATGTTCTACGCATTTATGACTATTTGAGAGTAATCTACTGAGCATGATTATGTTGATAGTCAAAGTGGTTCAAGAACAGAAAGCATTTTAGTTTGGAAGGAAATTTGCTTAAAAAAGGACTGCACTATAAAGGTTAATAGAGAATGGTATCAAAATGTCTTCCAACGCAACTTCTCCCAATAATCAAGGTGCATTTTGGTGAAGATCTGTAGTTTTCTACCATGATGGAGCACCAAGTCACAAGGCAAAAGTGATAAGATTAAGATATACTTTATTGAACCCCGTGGGGTAATTCGTCCTCTGCATTTGACCCAGCCTATAGTTAGGATGCAGTGGGCACCCACACAGAGCAGCGCCCGGGGACCAACTCCAGTTCTAAGGCCAGTTCCTTGGTCTGGGGAACCGGTAGGAGTGTTCCTAAAATGCTTTTTGTGGGTGGGGAAAACTGGAGTACCCGGAGGAAACCCACGCGAACACAGGGAGAACATGCAAACTCCACACAGAAAGGCCCCAGGCCGGATTCGAAACCCACAACCTTCTTGCTGGGAGGCAGTAGTGCTAACCACTGTGCCACTGTGCTGCCAACAAAGTGGCTTGGACATCATCACATTGAAACTTTGACCAGGAAACGCCCCAGATCATAATTCAATCAAGAGCCTGAGGTCGATCCTCAAAAAGTGGATGGACATGCGGAAGCGCTCAAATTTTGACTAACTTCGAGCCCTGATAAGACAGGAATGGATTGCCATTCAGCCAGGATTTTGCCCAGAGGCATTCCCGGGTGAATTGCAGAAATCATTAAAAAAAAGTCAATATTGACTCTTTGCATAAATTTGACTTATTTCAATGTTTATAATTATTCTTCACTATTCCATAGAAACCTGATAAAATAATCACAAAAACTGAAACAGCGAAGTTTTCAAAATACAAAATTTGTGCCACTGCCAAAACCTTTGGCTATGACTCTAAGTAATGGTGTAAAATGTCAATATGTCTTATAAATATTCTGGACTCATGTTGCTCATGAAATGGATTTGCATAAATTAGTTTGCAAACCTTACTAAGCAATAAGGCATGAAAGGCCGTGCTAAACCTTTGCTGACTTCCATCGATTATTGCTGCGGAAAAAAATACTAAAATGAGAGATGGAAATGCATGGTAGTTTTGGATATTTTTGCATCATTGTTCAAATCACTGCCAACCTTACAATATCACATCAATTATGTTGTAGATGCAATAAAATCACCCCCAATCAATATCAGGTCGGGATTCCCAATACCAGAAGATCAATGGGAAATGAGAATGATGTTAAAACTATGTGTAAGGGTTGTGCTTCGTGCAACGTTCGGATGCATGGAGGACAGGAAGTTGAGGACTGGACTCAGGAGCAAGAATGGACTTGGTAGTTTTATTATGCCTACTGCGTCGCAGAAGGCACAAACGAAGCAATACAAAACAAAGAGGAAACGAGGTTCCTTAATAGACACTATTAGTAATACAAACTCTGTGCTTTAGCTGCAGTAACAATGTACAAGTATTACAAATAAGAAAAAAAAATGGAAGCGAGGTTCCCAAATATAAAGTGCTGACATAAACAATAACAGCACTTAGTTTAAAGAGCTCAGAATATGAATACGCAATACGTGGAGTATACGTCTATACATGACTAGGAATGCCGCATAGGGGTGTATTTACGAGACTTCACAATGAGTGAGTGTGAGTCTCGGCCTTAAAAACACACTGCTACCACCCAGTGGCAATTACACACAGATGCAAACAATGATGAGTGAAGTGAAAAATGCAGTCCGGTCTTAATAGGCCAGTGAGCTGGATGACTGGAGGCGTGGCTGGACACTATGAATGAGAATGAGACGTATGGTAAGTGAGAATATCCATTGTAATATGGATGAGAACTTGTGGATAAACCCAAAAGTGAGGATTTATATAGTGTGCTCATTGCATTCTGTTTTTATTTACATTTTACATAGCATCCCAACTTTTTTGGAATTGGGGTTGTAATCTGTTCTTATATCTAATACATATGTATTCTTTTATATACACTGCCTTGCCAAAAATAGTCACCATCTGGATTTAAGTGAGCAAATATGTCAGAGCCTTCCATTGGACAATAATTACTTCAGTAATTAATATGTTTCAGTTGGCAACAAGTTCTTTAACCCTAACTGATGCAGTGAGTGGCTTTCCATGTCTTCAACAACCATGTCAGAAAACATAGCCTGAGGTTCTGAAAAAAGATGTTTCTGTTTCAGAAGGGTCAAATAATTGGCCTGCATCAAGCAAAGAAAACAACTAAGGAGATTGCTGAAATTACTAAAAATGGGTTCAGAACTGTCCAACACATTGTTAAAACCTGGAAAGATAGTGGTGAACCCTAAACTTCGCGGAAGAAATTGGTTGGAAAAGATCATGAATGATCATGATTGGAGATTACCAAAACGCTTGGTGAAGTCTCATTAAAAATCAACGCTAGAACTCATGGCTATATTTGGTTGTGAAAGTAAAAGCATTTCCACACACAATGCACAACAATTTGCAGGATTGGGAATAAACAGCTGCATAGCAACAAGAAAACACTTGTCAGAGAGGATAATAGGGAAAAAATAAATTCAATTTTCTCGGGACCATAAAGATTGGGCTGTGGAGCAATGGAAAAAGATCATGTGGTCTAATGAGTCCAGATTTACCCCATTTTAGACCAATGGGTATGTCAGTGTAGGAAAGGAAGCCCATGAAGCGATGCACCCATCATGCATAATGTCTACTGTACAAGCTTCTGGAGACAGTGTTTTTATCCACGGTTGCTTCACTTTATCAGGTGTTGGTTCACCAATTTTATGAAGCAATGAAATGAAGTCAGCAGACTGCTGGAATGTTCTTAATGACAGGTTATCCCAACAATGGATTTTTTTAATCCCTCACAGCATACACATTATCCAGGATGACAATTTTAAGATGGATTGGGCATGAATTGTGAAAGAGTGGTTAAGGAAACTTGAGGAATCATTTTCACACATAAATTGGCCACCAAAGAGTCCTAACCTTAACCAGCTGAAAGACTTGGGATGTGCTGGAGAAGGTTTATGGAGTCGTTGAACTTCTCTGCCATCATCAATTCAAGACCTCGGCCCAAAAAGATTGATTCAACTCTGGTTGAAAATAAATTATAACATACATAAGTTTGTTGAAACCATGCCAGGACAAATTTGCATTGTGATCAAAACGAAAGGCAGTTCTAATAAAAAATAAGACTATGTCATTTTTTTGGGCCGGGCATTGTAATAGAGAATGCTTTATCAACGTCTTTACAAAAGCAAGCAAAGTCAGTTAGGCTATGTGTGTACCTTCCTCTCATGCACACCAGAGCCCCGACATAGGGAGACAGCATTAGTATTGAAAATGAGCGGGACTTCTTTGGCGGATCGCCAGGCTTCATATCACGCCTACTTTTGGCTAGCGCATTGCGCAAGCCTGTGTTTAAATATACTCAGAAGAACTATTCCCATTGACTGATTACAGATGAGGTTGCAATGGTCCCTGCGTAGATTGCATTGGATTGCAAAAATGGGGCCCTTAATCTGATGAATTGCAGTAATGTCATATACACTTTGAGTCAAACAAAAAAGTGCAGGTTGCTGAGCCACAACGTCAACAAGATCTCCAATAAAAAAGGGAAAATAGAACAAGAAATAGCAGACAAAATTTCAGCTGTGCTCAAGCTAGCTATCAAGGAGCAAGCTCCTGATCAATTAGAAGGCCTGTTAAGGAGTTCAAATCATCCATCAATTTTCTCTTCCTGGACATGCAAAACATAGAAGGTACAGTACAACACATTGTTGATTGAGCCAGCAAAGCCAAAGAAAAGATCCTGTCTTTTGGAAAACAAAGTTTTGGAATTTGCGCGCAATAAAATCTGTGTCTTCGTGGCATGCCTGAGGAAGAGGAGGAGGTGAGAATGAAGGTGATCCACATAGTATGTCAAAATCTGGCTCTGGGCTCTATAGAGAAGTTTCTGGCAGTGATTGACTTGGTTCACAGGCTTGGCAGAAAACACCCAGCCAAAGCACATGTCTGCAATGTCATCCATAAGAGATGAGACATTTTCACATCATGGTCTGGAAGATGTCCAAACCCTCTGAATGCCTGAAGCAAGGAAGTCTCTGCTTCAAGAAGAATGTCACTTTTGAGGATCATGGAAAATGGTGCAAACTGTGGCCCGTAAATCAGCAAGCCCATGAGGAGAGGATAGTTTCTCTGCTGGTTTCTGACATAACCAGTTTTCAGGCTACAGTGACAATTTAAGTCTGTTTAATAATTTTTTATTAAGTTCTTTTCAATCTGAGTTACAATACTAAACGAAAGCTTTTAGTTCTTTATGCAAAATCCAATTGTCTGATCCAAAAGACTCTGTTCATGAAAACTATAACTTTTGGACATTGCAATGGCGGTGAACTTGGATGTCCTATGGAATTCAATGCACAGCAGGCACAGTAGGTCTTAAACATAAATTCATGCCACTGTGATGTTGACATTGATGGCTGAATAGACATAAAAAGTCTCTTATAATTGATTTTATTGATGAGGCTTAATTGATATATGGAGAATCAACAATCCTAATTCGAAAGAATTTGCGTGGAAAAGTAATTCTGGCTCTCCACAGTCAAGAATAGATTTTTGGTCATGGCAAATCTCTGAAATGCAATCCTTCTATCATTGTAAAGTTAAAATTAGAGATTGCTTTTAAGGCAAAAAGCAAATGTCTCCTCCCACCCCAACGCAGCCACCCCTCATTGATCTTCACAGACATTTAGAAAGCAACTAGAAAAGTTAATAACCTCAAAATAACAAAAGTCACATCTGC
The DNA here is from genome assembly GCA_029692085.1 of Gymnothorax javanicus. NCBI lineage: Eukaryota > Metazoa > Chordata > Actinopteri > Anguilliformes > Muraenidae > Gymnothorax > Gymnothorax javanicus. The sequence continues at coordinate 34,099,997 of CM056198.1, forward strand.
ACAACCTGATGCAAATGTGTGCAAATTTTCATGGAAATATATCAAATGGTTTCTAAGTGATGGTCCAGAAACGATTGGAACGATTGTAAGGCCACACCTCCAGCCATCCAGCTCACCAGTCTACTAAGACCCAGATTGCATTTCATTCATTATTCAATTATCACTCGCATCTGTTTCTCAGTGTCACTGTGAAGTCTCGTAAAGCCAGGCCTGTGCGGCATTGTTAGTCTTATATAGACTTATTTCCATGTTTGCATATCTAATCTAACCCCTTTAAAGCCAAGTGCTGTCATTTGTAAATCCAGCACTTTATATTTCTATCTTTATCTTTTGTTTTCCTGTTTGTAGTACACTGTATCTGTATCCACAGTCTAAGTTATGTATTGCTAATAGCGCTATTGGGAAACCTCTGTTCATTACTGTTTTGTTTGCAACGTCTGTGCCCCCTGCATTGCGGTTGGAATAATAAATACTACCAAGTCCATCCTTGCACCTGAGTCCAGTCCTCAACTTCCTGTCCTCCTTGCATCGGAACTGTGCACGTGACACATCCCTCACAGAAGACTTTACCCAGTTTGGACTCAATAGGGATTCCCTTGCCCCAGGAGGTGGGAGAGTTTGCTGCCCAGCCTCGCGACCTCTACCAGCTGGTGGCCAAACAGCAGAGGGAGATCGCTCATCTGGGGGCCGATCTGGATGAGTCGGTTTGTGGGATCCGCAAAATCTTCAACTCTCGGGCACCGCTACCAGCACCTCCCTCCATCTCTCCTGCTGAACTACAGGCACCCTCAGTCCTTCCCCAGGGTGATTTGCCAGTGTGCCTATCCAAGTGCTATGACGGCAACCCCACTGCTTGCAAAGCTTCATCCTTCAGTGCCCTCTGTATTGCACTTACCGTCCAGGCCTGAGTGACGCAGAGAAGATCGTGGCAGTGGTGACCCGTCTCATTAGCAAGGCACTTGACTGGGTGACAGCTGTCTGAGGAGAATCGCGCTTTAACACCTATGCCAATTTCCTCCAGCAGTTTCGCTCGGTCTTTGATCACCCTAGGAATAAGGCTGGGGACCAGCTGCTGGACCTAAGCTAAGGGAGTAAGACCGCAGTGGACAATGCCCTCAAGTTCCACACCTTGGCTGCAGCCAGCGGCTGGAATGAGCCTGCACTCCTGGCCATCTTCAGGAGAAGGCTGAGTCCAGAGCTACGGGAGGAGATGGCCTGCAGGGATGTCCCTGCCATCCTACATCAGCACAGCCATCAGCCTGGACCAGCTCCTGCAGGAGAGAGGGCGGGCACAGCCCAGAGGTCCCACACAGCTGCCTACAGAGGGGCCAGAGCCAATGGAACTGGGGCACTGCCAACCACCAGGGCGTCTCCCCGGGAAGAAGACTGGCCCCTGCACTCATAGTCAAGAAGGAGGAACAACACCTCCCAAGGTAAAGGTGTCACCAACAGCAATTACTGGTCAGCGCTTCAGGACTCCAGTCATGGTAGCCTGTAATGATTTTACCCTCTGCACAGAGGCCCCGATTGACTCCAGTGCAGCAGGAAACTTTGTCTCCAACCAGCTGGTGCGATGACTCGCTGCCCCAGTTTACCAGCTCCAGACTCCCCTCACAGTGGCAGCTATAGATGGGAAACCTCTGAGCAAGAGCAGCATGACCCACCAGACGGCACCGATCTCCCTCTCAATCCAAGAGTACCATCTGGAGGAACTTCCACTACTGATCTTAAACTACTTAAGCCACGCTCTCCTCCTTGGACTCCCATGGCTGATTCTACACAATCCAGCCATTTCTTGGCACACAGGACGCCTCCACTTCCGGTCACCATTTTGTCGACACACTGTGGCCATATCACCATCACCTCTACGAACATTGAGAGTCCTGACTAAGGAGACCAGCCTGAGATTTCTGAAGAGTACTGGGACCTGTAAACAGTGTTCAGCAAAGCCAAAGCAACCCAGTTTCCTTGTCTGTGGGATTGTGCAGTTGAGCTTCTGTCTGGCACTTCACCCGCCAGGAGCCATATGTACCCCCTATCGGTCGCTGAAACTCAAGCAATGGAGCAGTATGTACAAAAGCCGTACAACAGGGCTTCATTCACCCTTCCACTTCACTTGCATCTGCAAGTTTCCTCTTCATCCAGGAGGAGGATGGGGGTCTCCACCTCTGCACAGACTACAGAGGTCATAATGACGTCATGGTGGAGTACCGATATCCACTCCCCCTAGTCCCCAGCACTGTGGAACAGCTGCGAGACGCAGATATCTTCACAATGCTCGACCTCCGCAGCGCCTATAATTTGATCCGAATCAGGGAAGGAGATGAGTGGAAGACGGCTTTTAGCACCTCCTTGGGGTACTACGAGTACTGCGTCATGCCTTACGGGCTCGTGAACGCCCCTTGCATGTTCCAGTCCTTCCTTAATGACGTACTGAGAGAGATGCTGGGCAGATTCATCATTGTCTACCTCAACGACATCCTCATCTACTCCAGTACATATGACAAACTTGTGAAGCACGTGAGGGGAGTATTCGAATGCCTACTACAACATCATCTCTATGTCAAAACATAGAAGTGCATCTTCCACCAATCCACTGTCTCCTTCCTTGGCTATTTGATTGGACCAGAGGGAGTGGCTATGGAAGCTAAGAAGGTAAAGGCAGTACCGGAATGACTAATCCCACGGACAATAAAGGAACTCTGGCACTTCATGGGATTCGCAAACTTCTATCACCGCTGCATAAAGAACTTCAGTGCGGTTGCCAGTCCTCTGACATGGCTATTCAAGAGGGAAACCCAAGAACCTGGGATGGAATCCAGAAGCTCAACACGCCTTCAACGCACTCAAGAATCTGTTCGTTATGGCTACTATACTCAAATTACCAGACCCGGACAAGCCCTTCATTGTGGAATTTGACGCCTCCAATGCGGGCCTGGGAATTATCCTGTCACAGCGGCACGGGACACCAGAGAAGCTGTATTCCTGTGCTTACTTCTCACACAAGCTCACTTCCACAGAGACCAACTCTGACGTAGGAAATCGGGAGCTGTTAGCAATAAAGCTAGAGCTAAAGGAATGGAGGCATTGGCTAGAGGGGGCACGTCATCCATTCCTCGTTCGAACTGATTACTGAAACTTGGAGTACCTGTGAAAGGCACAATGGTTAAATCCACGGCAGGCCAGGTGGGCTCTTTTCTATACCTGTTTCAATTTTCCAATAACCTATCGCCCAGGCTCGAAGAACATCAAAGCAGATGCACTATCCTGAAGATATGACGTAGAGAAGGATTCTGAAGCAGACCCTCCTCTTGCATCCTTGCCCCGATCAAGTGGCAGTTGGACCATGAAATAGTAAAGGAGACCAGGAGGAATCCCCCTACTACCTCGGTGCCAGCGAGTAAGACGTTCGTTCCCACTAATCTTCGAGAGCGAGTGATTCTGAGGGCCCATAGATCCCTGTCAGCAGGGCACCCCGGAGTAAAAAGAACAACATACATCATCAACCAAAAGTATTTGTGGCCCCACCTGGCCTCTGATGTGAAAGCAGCCGTGCGCTCTTGCACAATTTACGCAATGTCCAAAATGCCCCGACAGCAGCTTGCCGGCAAAGTCAACCCACTGCTAGTCCTACATCACCCCTGGTCAAACATCGCAGCTGTTTTTGCTGCCGATCTACCCTCATCAGAAGATAACACCTGCATCCTAGTGATTATAGATAGGTTTTCTAAATTCTGTAAATTTGTGTCTTTTGCTGCATTACCATCTGCTCTCCAAGTTGCACACATATTATTCAAGCAGGTATTAAGAAATTTTGGACTTCCAAAGGACATTGTCTCCGACTGTGGGCCTGAATTCACATCCTGAGTGTGGAGGGCATTCTTCAGGAAGCTGGGAGCCACCGTCAGCCTCACCTCGGGATACCACCCCAAAGCCAATGGGCAGGCGGAGAGAGCCATCCAAGATCTGGGGAGGTTCCTCCGAGCATACTGCCATCAGCGCCAAAGGGAGTGGTCCAAATACCCGCCCTGGTCGGAGTGTGCCCAGAACTCAAAGAGCGGTTCCACTGGACTCAGCCCTTTCCAGTGTGTGCTCAGACAGCAACCTCCCCTGTACCCGTGGGACCAGAGCCAGACGGGAGTCCCAGTGGTGAACGCCTAGTTCAAGGAGGTGCAGAAGGTCAGGGAGACCACCAACTTCCAGATCCGAAGAGCTCTCCACCACCAAAAGATCCAGGCGGTCTAGAAACATCGGGACTCCCCCCACTACCAGCCGGGTAATTGAGTCTGCCTCTCGACAAGGGACCTGCGCCTCCGCCTGCGCGGCTGGAAATTGAGCCCATAGTTCATTAGCCCTTGCTATGTCCTCCGGAATGTCAATGAATCTGCATGTTCTATGCTGTTGCCATCTAACTACCACATTAATAACACTTTCCATACATCTCTGCTTAGGCCGGTGATTGCTGGACCCCTGGCGGAGGCTACCCCTCCGAGGACCCTTCCCCTGTCCTGGAGGTAGACGGAGGCCCAGCCTACCAGGTGCGCAGCCTGCTCCAATCCAGAAGAAGAGCAGGCAAGATACAATACCTGGTAGACTGGGAAGGCTATGGTCCGGAGGAGAGGAGCTGGGTGGATCGCGATGACATCTTGGACCCACAGCTCCTGGCAGATTTCCACCAAGCCCACCCGGACCAGCCTGCTCCGCGCCCCTGAGGGCGACCTCCTAGCCGAAGATCAGGCATGCCAGTAGTCGCACCTCGGGGGGGGGGGGTTACTGTAAGGCCACACCTCCAGCTGTCCAGCTCACCGGTCTAGTAAGAACCAAACTGCACTTCATTCATTATTCAATTATCACTCGCATCTGTTTCTCATTGCCACTGGATAGTAGCAGTGTGTATTTAAGCCCGAGCTTCACTCAGTCTCATTGTGAAGTCTTGTAAAGCCATGCCTGTACAGCATCGTCAGTCTTATTTAGACTTATCTATGTACTCGCGTAACTAATCTAAACCCTTTGAAGCCAAGTGCTGTTATTTGTAAATCTAGCACTTTCAATTTTTATGGAACATTGTTTCCTTTTGTTTTCCTGTTTGTAATACACTGTATCTGTTGCCACAGTCTAAGTTATATATTACTAATAGTGCTATTGGGAAACCTCTGTTCTTTATTGTTTTGTTTGCAACGACTGTGCCACCTGCATTGCAGTTGGCATAATAAATACAACCAAGTCCATCCTTGCGCTTGAGTCCAGTCCTCAACTTCCTGTCCTCCATGCATTGGAACTGTGCACATGACACGTCCCTTACAGGAATGCCGACACGGACGCAGACATGCACACATACGGGAAACCGGACAAAAACAATATGTCCCCCTTTCCTTCAGGGGGGAGACATAATCCTTCCAGAGCAGAATGGCACAGTTCAGGGGTTCTCTTGAGGGTTGTGACAGAATAAATCATCAAATTGATTAAATGAAAGCATTCCTGCTAACTGTTTGGTGAATAATTCTCTCTTAATCAATCTCTAAATTTGATTATTGGAATGAGTACCTGAAAATGGCAGAAAGTGAAAAGGCGATGGAAAATATTGGGAAATTTTAAAATTTAAGTTAGGGAAACTTCATGGAAACAGATTCAAATATTAAGAAAGATACTAAAAAAGATAAAAATTGTTCGAATGCTAAATCAATTTTCTTATCTTCTTTGCTGCATAAATTGTCATCAATATGCTTATTAGGTCCATGTTTAATATGCAGTTATATGCCAATTAAAATTATTTCTATTTACAGACACCAGCAAATGAATGTTGCAGCGCTGGGCCAGGTAAAAAAAAAAAAAAAAAAAAAACAGGTATGCCAACCATGAATAGAAATAATGAGAGCTGGACCCAACTGCACATCAAATTTCAGCTCATTGCCAGTATATATTTGATGCAGTGCTCTTCACAAGCTAGTATTTCCAGGGTCTGGTTCTCAAAGACACAGGATTTGTGCCCTAATTTAAATACTGTTGGCAGTTCAAATCCACATATTTAATGAGATCCTTTGTCATTTAGTCTTCCTTTCCTTACATATGTAGCAAACCTCAAATCCTTCGGAGATTAATCTCAATTTTGCATACATTTTATGCACGTGATAATATTGCACAGTGGTGATGACTATGAATGTGCAATGGTTCAGTCTTCACAGTTCATTTAATGCCTTTTGGTGGATTGAAAAAAAAAAAAAAAAACATAAATGTAGATTTTTTTTAAAGGTTATGCCTCAATATCCCTGGGAGTTAATGTGTTTATGAGTCTCATGCAGCAACATTTATAAGAACCAAGCCCATTTGGCCTGTGGCCTGGTGTGGTGAGAAACCCCGAGCTATCCAGTCTGCCTGTTTGAGGCTCTCAGTCCCCGAGTCCCCAGGAAACTGCAGCCAGTTGGACTGTGGGAAGCAGACCCGTTTTTCCCTTCCTCCTTTCTCTTTTTCTTGTCAGAAGTCATGCCAAGACAGACTTGGCGACCTTTGCCAGCTCGACTGCGGGCAGCAAATGAAAGCATCTCAGCTGAGGTCTGAGGCAATGCCGGGATGCCAGTGGGGTCTTTAGCGGAGCGTGATGGTCCTGGGGCTCCAGTTCTACATGTTCCTTCAGGTCTCCTCGTGGGCTGACGTAAAAGAGTGCTGTGTGGTGGGGAGAGGGTTTTGGGTGGTCGTTTACCACTACCATGGGGCCGCTGGAGTCATGCGGGATGTACTGCCAGTTAAACGGCAGGCTCTTTAGCTTCATGATGCGCACTGCCTCAGAACGCCGCGGTGTGTAAACACAGACAGCCATCTAAATCCTGCTTGTTGCATTTTGTGAAGTTCATACATTCTGCATCTTGAAGTCACACATTGGGAAAAATGACAGATGGCGAGGAGCTTGGTTATCCATAGAACTCTCAGATCAAAGGACGTGTGTTTCTTTAAGTTCTCGGTCTTACTATTACTTCAGCCAACAAAGTTGGGTGAAGGTTATATTTTCACCCTAGTATGTTTGCCTGCCTGCCTGCCAGTCTGCCTTCCTGTCTGTCTGCCTGTCTGTCTGTCTGTCTGTTTGTCTGTCCATTTATAGGCAGGATTATGAAAAAAGCTCTGGACCAATGTTGATGAAATGTGATGGTTATGTTTATGATAACAGTAAGAGGTGTTCAGATTTTCACAAGTCAAGGTCACTGGTCAAGGTCAACATTAAGAGAAGGTTGAAAAAAAATGACAGAACAGGTGGAGATATACACTCTACCAAACGCCCTTAGTGATGTTTATTTTTGTTCTTTTTCTTGTTTTTTTGCCTCAGAAACAATAATTTGGGGGTGAGGTAAGGCTGTAACTTATCTGGAAAACAGTTGAAAAGGTAAAAAGAACCTAATTAATTTCAGTAATAAAGTCATGGGAAGCAGGTTTTGAATGATTCATTTTTCTCATTGCAAGCAATTTTTCATTTTGGATTTTTTTGTAATCACTTGTGGTATTCTTCATTAATTGGCTGATATTCTTCTCACTTCCAATTCACCTTGATTGCCCTTGCTTATTACCTCCACCAACAAAGTTGGATGGAGGTTATATTTTTGTATTTTTGCTCTTATTTGTTTCTCTGTCTGTCTTTTTTAGGCAGGAATATGGAAAAAGTTCTGGACTTTTATATATATTATATATATATATATATATATATACAACCCCAATTCTGAAATAGTTGGGACGAAGTGTACATTCTGAATAAAATCAAAATGCAATGACTTTTGATCACATGAGCCAATATGTTATTTACAATAGAACATAGATAACATTTCAAATGTTGAAACTGAGACATTTTACATTTTCATCCACAAAATGAGCTTATTTCAATTTTTTCTGCAACAGGCAACAAAAGTTGGGTTTCTGAAAAAAGCAATTTTATAAGAGAATCAGCTGAAAGAACATTTAGCAAGTAATTAAGTTAACTGGCATCAGGTTTGTAACATGATTGGCTATAAAAGGGATGTCTTAGAGAGGCTGAGTCTCTCAGAAGTTAAGATGGCCCTAGGCTCCCCAACCTGTGTGAAGCCTTGCGTAAAAAAATTGTGGAATACTTCAAAAACAATGTCTCAACATCAAATTGCAAAGGCTTTGAAGGTCTCATCATCGACAGTGCATAACATCATCAAAATGTTTAGAGAAACTGGAAAAATCTCTGTGCGTAAGGGACAAGGCCGAAGACCTTTACTGGATGCCCGTGATCTTCAGGCCCTCAGACGCCACTGTATCACTCACCGGCATGATTCTGTCATTGACATTACTAAATGGGCCCAGGAATACTTCAAAAAACCACTGTCTGTAAACACAGTCAGCCGTGCCATCCACAGATGCCACCTAAAACTCTATCAGGCAAAAATGAAGCCATTGTTGAGCAAGATCCAGAAGCGCCGCCGTGTTCTGTGGGCCAAGGCTCATTTAAAATGGATTGTAGCAAAGTGGCAAAGTGTCCTGTGGTCAGACAAGTCCAAATTTGACATTCTTGTTGGAAATCATGAGCGTCGTGTCCTCCGAGGTAAAGAGGAGAAAGACCACCCCTCCTGTTATCAGCCTTCAGTTCAAAAGCCAGCATCTCTGATGGTATGGGGATGCATTAGTGAATATGGTGTGGGACACTTGCATGTTTTAAAAAACACCATGAATGCTGAAAGGTATATAAAGGTTTTAGAGCAACATATGCTCCCCTTCCAGATGACATCTATTCCAGGGAAGGCCTTGTGTATTTCAGTAGGACAATGCAAAACCACATACTGCAGCTATTACAACAGCATGGCTTAGTAATAGAAGAGTCCGTGTGCTGAACTGGCCTGCCTGCAGTCCTGATCTTTCACCGATTGAGAACATTTGGCGCATAATGAAACGAAAAGTCCGTCAAAGGAGACCCAAAACTCTCCAGCAGCTGGAAGCCTGTATTAAACAAGAGTGGGATCAAATTCCAATGGCTTAACTCAAGAAACTTGTCTCCTCAATTCCCAGGCGCCTCCACTCTGTGTTAAAAAGAAGAAGGGATTCTACACCATGGTAAACAGGCTCCTGTCCCAAATTTTTTGAGACCTTTAGCAGCCATCAAATTTGAAATGAGCTCATTTTGTGGATAAAATTGTAACATTTTTCAGTTTCAATATTTGCTATGTTATCTCTGTTCTTTTGTGAATAAAATACTGGCTGGTGTGATTTGAAAGTCATTGCGTTTTGATTTTATTCACAATTTACAACTTTGTCCCAACTATTTCGGAATTGAGGTATGTATATATATATATATATATATCAGTGGCGGCACATGAACTGGCGATAGGGGAGGCTCAAACCCATCCCTTGAAAATAATGATTGATCATGACCTGTTTTCAATCATTCATTTAAAAAACTGATATTTTTTCAATTATATTTACTTGACCTACACCTGGCAAATTTGAGGCAAACCAGAGATATGGTTAAAAACTGATTTTTTACAATTACTTGCCACCAAAACCCTAAGTACATCTTGCCCAAAATCTGTTCATCCTCTCTACCATATCTACCCATATGCTAAAAATGAGAAGCCAATGTAAAGTATTTTGTGAGTTATCGCGCTAATGGCGAAAATCTGTGGAAGCAGCGGCAGCGGCGGTGGGTGGGGTGAAACCATGATATTCCCTAAACTCCTATTTTGGGGATATAATTACCATTACAAAAGCTCAGAAAACTCTCAACATTATCAGGTGTGGTCAGTTTTCATTAATAACGCACACCTGTCAACTCTCACGCATTCCGCGTGAGTTTAGTGGTATATTTACGTTCCCCTGCTGTAGTCAATAATTATTCAATCAACGCATGTGTAAGGGATTCTCTCGCGGAATTGAAGTCCTTGTGCATGGAGGTCTATCAGTTTCACCTGTGTTATGACTCTGGACTTCTCATGCTTTTCTTTACTCAGGGGTTGGAAGAAATTTGTGTGTTTCATGATCGTTAAAACTGTTTAAATGAAATAAGATCATTGGAAGCAATGGAATTGCATAAAGACCTTTCAAATGATCTTATTTCATTTAAACTATTGAATGTGTATTCGATCATTTTTATGATAGTAATGTGACGGTGCGTTCAGGAACCACACACGAGTACCAAAAATCCAAAAATAAGCCTTTATTGCAAAAAGGATCAAAACCAGGAAACACAAGAATTGCTGAGCCAAAGTCAAAATCCAAAAACGAAGTTGATAAACAGGCCGGGGTCGTAACCAGAGAGGCAGATGTGCAACGGTACATAAATCAATAATCCAAAAATCGTGGTCAGAATCCAGAAGGGTAGGTCAGACACAGGGCGTCAATAACAATAATCGTGGTCATACAGAAAAAGGGTCAGAATCCAAAAGTAGCAAACAAGAATAAGATGGGCAAGACAAGATCAAGGTCGTACAAAAAATGTTGTGGTTAGAAGCAATAATCAAAAGGCATACGAGGCTCTCTGCACTAGTGAAAATTGATCAACGTTCTGACAGGGAAAAAGCTGCAGTGAAGACCTTAAGTAGACAAGAGGAAATCACATGCTATGCAGGGCCAGGTTAGGATGAGAACTAATAACAAAGGGAAATACACATGGGGAAGTCCTAAACACAATAATTGGCAAGCGCCAAGACATGGACAGGATTCACATAGACAACCTATGACAGAGAAATGGCTCCGGTCAAGGAGTTCTACGTGCACAGATCAAGGAGTGCAGGATAGCAGTTAAGCGCGTGCGAAAGATTTCGCGGAAACACAGGGAGATACAGGGAAAGTAAAGCAAGAGGCGGAGACTAGAACAGGGCGAGACCTGAGATGCATTAGTAGTAATTAGTAGCAGTGCAACTTCACAAATTAACCCAAGTGCTTGTTAGTTAGTTAGTAGTATGTACATGGGTTAGTTAGGTTAGTGAATATAATAAAAAATATAAATGTTAGTATATTAGTAATCAAGGGAAGCAGGGCGAAGGAAGTAAACGAGAATTGAAGTAATAATGTGAAACACTAGAAACCACTGAAATCACCCGAAGCATGTAGGCACGCAGACTGGGATGACGGACTGTACCATACTGATCACAAGACAGGGGTGACAAAAGTGCAATGAATACAGAAATGGCATAAAAAGAAAAACCAGGATGTATAATAAGCAAAATCAATAAATAAAAGACATGGCAAAACCAGAATCATGACAAGAACCATCTTTTTGGGTCTAGTCCTTCAACTGGTTAAAGATGCCAATTTGTGGCCTGCTGTAGGTGGAAGAGAAAATTTTGACACTTGAAGATCCTTCTTGTCTCAGACCCGAAATATGGCCTTTATCTGGGACATCTTCACTGATATTGTCCAAAGGAAATCTGGGACTTAAGGGGGACATTCAGAATTGCTTATAAAGGATCCTGAATCCTCAGCTATTGACTGATAACTTACTGTTGGCTCAAACATTCAGAGGAGTGCTATCTAAAAAAATAAAATATGTTAGGAGGGTCCATAAGATGGGTATAGTTTGATTTCCCAATTAACATCTTTGAATGTCAGCAAAAATTTGTAGTGTCAATCATTTAATCATTTTCCTGATTGGTGGTGTCCAGACAAGAGGAATTGGCTTTCCCTTTATAATTTGTTTTGTCTGCAAACTCAAACAATTTCTGACTCCACCCCCCCTCGGAGTGACACATTCCTTCCTTGCACAATGATACTGTATATTGTGTTACCTTTTGGAACTAAATAGGAATTAGATTAGAGGATGACACAAAAAGATATGATGTAATGGAGGATATATGCCATATTAATCACTGCGCTGAGTGAAATCAGAATGACTTGCCAACACAGACTACTGAGCAATACCACAGTTTTCATGCATTTCATTCTTGTGTGCCTGGTTTATAAAAGTAGTGGCATTATCTGCACTCCATTGACGGTGAGTTTGACCAGTGGACCACATTGTGTCTGTGTAGCAGATTTATATTCTGTTTGAAAAAAATGTCAAAAATGTATGTTATTGGAGCCTACAACAGACTGTTGTGTGTTGGGCATGGATAGAATGCTGCATGCTGTGTTCAAAGCCTGGCAGTCCCGGGTAGACTTTATCACTATTTAATAGCTGTGTATGTTCAAGTATTTAGATGATTCGGGTGTGTCAGTTCAAAAGGAATTACAAGCACTGCGATTCAGCTCGATGTAAAATTTTCATATTGTTTCTTTGTTTCGCATACCCAACTTTGAAGGCTTTTTGTGGTCTGCTGCCAGTTTGTTAGTGAGAGCAGTGCCTTTGGGGTGGCTATTACTGCAAGCATAAATAAACAGTTTTCGATTGGCTGCCTTTGCTTTTCCATTATCATGTCCTATAGCTGGGAAAGACAGTAAAGTAAACTGGCAGTCAAAAGCATGCCTAAAATAAGATCCCTGAGCCATGTCTACATCTACCTATTGAGAACATGTGACCCAACTCGCTTAGTTTCCACACTGTGTGCCTGACTAAGTTATTTTTTACAAAATATCTTCCTTGAACCTGAAAATAACAGGTGGAATTAGATTAAATCAGCCCTGTTTGCTCCAAGTTTATCATTAAAAATTATCAGGGCTGCTATTTTTATTCAGGTCTTTGTGTCAGCCATTTTAACTTTTCCCTGAACGTGCCTTTTCAGAGTGTTTTGGCACAGTGGTACATTCAATCTTTTTGGGCCCTGTCTGCAAACAGCTTCCCTACTGCTCACGAGCCTGGCAAATTTAGGCTGGCAATTAAAGCTGTTTGTTAAAAAAGACTGAATGGCTTTTATGTTGTTTCCTCATTTGACTTCATATTTTTGTTGTAAATCACAGCTGAGCAACTGAAAATAGGCTGTTTGCACAATTAAAGTTTATGTTTTCACACTTCCCTAGTTTTGCAATCACCATTAAACTATTACTGACTAATTTTCTGCCATGTATATAAAATGAATATTTATTAAACAAATATTTGAAGTTTGGGAAATGAGAGGAGGAAATAAAATTGTTTTTCAAGCAGGATCAACGTCCTGGATGTCTTGCCTTTATCTTTTTTTGCTTGATTTCCTGTGTATGGCTGTTTGCTTGTTTAGGATAAAGCAGCTCTCCACACTTCGGATGTATCTCACAGCAGTGGTTAACAGCCCTTTGTAGGGCCAAGTCTGCACAATTAATTCTGCCACACTGCTTTGACACTACTGACCGGCTGCCAATCAACTGAGAAGTGCTGAATTAGAGGTGGGAAAACTTCACATTACAAAGAAGACCTCACCATTTCCCTGTGGGAGAATGTGGTCATCTTGTGTCTTACTCCGAAAACTTAAAGAAAAAAACTTGTAGGCTTCTGCCAGTGTTGGTGGAAGGGGTAGTGTAAATGCTCATAATACATTGATACAGTTGTTTTTTACAATTCACTAAGGCAGTTGCCAATGATTTTTCACTTTTCATGCTATTGAGGAAAAAGGAGAAAATGAAGCCAACATTCAGGTCTTTGGGGCCTCTCATTCATATTGTCTATATGAAGAGTTTGGTTCCAAAACGCAATAAGCCAAAATTACAAAAATTGATATAATACCATAAAGCAATAGCCCTGTGCTTCTTACACATGGTGAAAATATTCATTTTTTTAAATTCATACTATAGAGTGTATTTTTTCATGGTCAAAGTTCGTGTTTCTCTATAAAATGCAGTAGGCGCCAACACAGAAAAAGTTGATTTACTCAAAATGAGTAAAATGGATATATTGCGTTTTGGAACCAAACTCTTCATATATTCCATCCAGCCAGACTGTTAGTATAAATGTTTCAATGCTATAATGGTTGGGAAATTGGAAAATAAAAACTGCTTACTGATAGAGTCAAATCCCAGTAGTTCAGGGATTGCATATGGTTAGAGCTGATTACTCTTTCTTTGTGAAGCATCTGCAACTCAAAAAGGCCTTGGCACTATCGACCAAATTATATCAACTATGAGGAAAAGGTGCGGCAAAACTCGTGGCCAGTTTCAGGATTTATTTAAGGATACAATATTCCTCTCCAATAATAGTGTACTGGCTGACAACAAGTTTGCATGTTAACACATAGAGACAGCAGAGGAGCGCAGAAAGAGAGAAGAGAAAGAGACATCCGTCTGTCCGCACTCATTGGAGTGTTGGCTTATTAGTCGCATTGTGTGCTTGACTGATAAGGCAAAAATAGCTTCCACTGAGAGGAGTGCTGGAGAGAGGTGTGTTTTTTCACCCACTGAAGCCTGCCAGCTCTCAGATGGAAACTGCCAAAGCCTACACCAGCGTGATGTGCAGGTGAGGTAATAGACAGGAGCTAGGGTTTAGAACGGCTAGGCTGTCAAAACCATTTGGCTTCAGCATAGCAACGCTGCGAATGTTTGGAACCTATGGTCCCACAGTCCGTGACTGTGCCAAAGAAACTATGGCTGTATTTATTTACTTATTTATTTCCTTAGTTAGTTCGCAGTTCATTTGACAGGAACAGTGCAGATTACATAATTACACTTCTCAGTTGAAATATAACGGATGTGATGTGTTGCCCCGGGAGTTTGTTGCTACTGCTAATTCCCAACCTCAGTTTTGAGTTGGGCTTTTAAAGAGACTGCAACTATCTATAAACAAACTTCATAGGACTTACGCAGGCTTTTAATTTGTCTATTTTGTGGTACATTTTAATGTTTTAGGTATCACAAAACCTATAGAATCCTCCTAACCCCCAACTTCCCTACTTGAGTTTTTTAACCTTTATTTAACGAGGGGAAGTTCCATTGAGAACATGTTTCTCTTTTTCAAGGGCATCCTAAGAGAAAAGCTCGATGGACCAGGGGCAAGTGAGGAGGGACAGAGAGAATCAGGGTGGACCCCTGGAGGAAGTGGGGGGGCAGGCCCTCGCTGGAGGGCGACTCTTCTGTTACCAGTCAAGCAACCTACCACTAAGCTACCCTGCCACCCCACTGCAGATCAAATTATACACAAATTATACAAATTATACAGAAAAATCAGTGCACTCCACATTAGTTTACTGAACACAAGTGTTGTCAGATCTTTTCAAAATACTTTGCTTGAACTATATTACATGACACAAAACCTGTTTGACTCTTTATCATTTGCTTGCATAATAAATGGTTGTTTGGTTAGTTTTCAGGATCATGTGTCAACGGTTTTTAGCGAGTTGGAACTTTCTAATTGTTTAATTTGATTAATTAAATTTTTTTCCTTTTCACATTAGTTTCCAATATATCACAATGTGGGTATGGAATTTTTATTCTTTATCGCATAGAAGGACATTCTGTCAACATTGGCTCGAGGGAAAATACCGGCTGTAAACATAAAATGCACCTATTTCAAAGAAATTAACGACTTGTTTAAAATTCTACGATTGTGAATGTGGTTGGAACAAAAACCAGCACAGACCAACGTGGACTTACGTTGGGGGGCCACTCATCTGTAAAATAACATGGACAGATCAACCACCATGTGAATTGTATAGTATAATGTATAAGTCCATGTGTTGTGATTTAAGGTTGATGTAGGTTGGCCTGTGTTGATGTTGATCTGACTCTTGCTGGGCTTATTGGTTCCGTTGTTAATTGTGAAGAGTTGAGTGAACACACACTCATCCCACACACCAGTACAGGAACGATCTTTTATGTTGCATTTTTGTAGAGCATGCAGCAGACTCCATAGTCATTTATTAAGATTTCATAGTCATTTTTACCCTGGTAATGGTCTCCAGGGTTGGGACCATGTGCCTGTTAAACTGCCTCTCCAGTTTGTTCCCCTGTCAAGTTTATTAGGAACAGCTCCCAAACCTTCATCGGTCTCCAGGATTGGGACTGCGTTCCTGTTAAAACCTTTGCAGCTGCCATCAGACAGTCCTGCTTCAGGCAAGGGTGAACTCCAGCAGGCTTCTGCTCTGGGACTGGGACGCCACTGGCCAGGCACAGACACACCCATTGCCCTCATCAAGCTATAAACCAAAGCTGGACTGTGCAGTCTTGTTTTGGGCTTTTGACCTTCCTCCATCATTACTGTATTTCTATCTATAAACACCTTTGTTGGATTGTACCCTGAATCTGCATCTGGTTTCTTGCCTAGATCATAGCAGATTTGACGGAATATTGCAGTACTGTGCAAATACAGTGTCATACAATGTTGTCATATCAGGGAATTTGATTTGATTTTTTAAAAACCTTGCTTGTATTAGCTAATTGTTCCCACTCATTCTTTTTGAATCTTAGTAGTCTTTTTGACTTGGTATCCTTTCTACTGGCAGACTGTTGTCTGTGTTTGTTGAGATAACGTACTGTAAAGTGTATCAAAGATTGGTCCTTATTATAATTTTATATGAGAGACTGGTTCAAATACTTTGGTTGCTGAGCAATAATCAATAATGATCACAGTAGTATCCATGGCAAAACCAGCAGCTCTTAATAGCCATTTAAATTATTTGTTATCATGGTCTGATTGTCTTTGGAGAATGCCTGTCATTAGGACTTTGTAGTGAGGCTATGAGGATGGAATGATGAGTGCTTTTTGATAAAGGACGGTCCCCTGCTTATTGTGGTCATGCACAGTCTTGCCATAGATCATCTTGGCAGAAATGAATCTTTGATTTCTCTGACTTTAAAAAAATGGTTAAAAAAAAAAAGAATCTTAATGATTTAATCAAAAGGTTTGGCCTTTAACAAAGATTTGGATCTCCACTCTCTGTTTGACATTCTCAAACCCTGAGTTCTTGTGATACCAAGAGATACAATTTACTCAACATGTTCTTCTTTATAGGAAAACAGATAAACAACTATGAAGCATCTCCTTAGCGCAGTCTTTTTTTTTCAGATAGGAGCAGGCCTTGCCGAACCATAATCCCCTCCTTCCTTTGTATGCTAATAGGTCTGATTGTAGGTGGAGATTAATAGGATCATATGGAAGATCGCATCAGGACTCTGTTGGGCTTTTGATGAAATTTTTCACTGTAGAATTGGAGAAACAGAAGCCGGTGAGATCAGACTTGACCTTTTCATCAGGAAAAAAAAGCGTTAATTAGGATAGGGGTTGAGGGCATATGTAGTGGTGACCATGACAACAGCACCCCCTCGCTTAATCAAATGAGGGATTTTCCTGCTGGAGTTAGACTCTCGCCTTTTCAACGCATCTTTTTAGTTTGTCTCCTCTGCTCTGAGTCATTGTGACCCAGTGAAACACATTGCTTCAAGCAGTTTTGATCATCGAATTCATTGGCTGAGGTTGACTCACTAAATTAATTTACAGTGTAAATGAGGTTGAAGGTCGAAGTGGCGCGAGTTCTAGGTATACATTCTGAACTACAGGGTATCAGTGGCACAAAGACTGGTCCTGAATGCACAATAGATACCTTTGTTTCTAATTCTAGGAACTGCAGCTGCAGTATAAGCAAGATTTGAACGACTATCACCAGTTTTTTTTCTACTGTAATAAGTTGCTCATTCAATACTGATTACTTTACTAATATTCTTAATCTGTCAACATTTTCCCATCAAATTCAGGTTCATGAAGACATGTCAGCATTTTTAATGTTTATTCACAGAGGCACTACATTTGCACTTTTACACTTCCATATGTTCTATTCATTTTAGTCCAATATATCACTTACCATTGAGTAATTATTCCTTGCTGTCTTAATATATTGTGATAAATAAGTGGACTCTTTAAATAATTTTGCATTTATATCAGAATGTTTTTGATTCAAATAGAAAAATATTGCCAATTTACTGGTAATGCCATACTATAATACAGGGTGTAGTGCCAAAGCTCATTCCATCGGAATAATCAACCTTTAGTGAGGTTTTGAAGGGATGAACACAAATACTTTCACTCTCACTCCTCTGAATTTTATTTATTTTTATGCATGGCTAATGAAACCCTTTTATAAATCCTATTTTCATATGGCAGAGCAGCCATTTCTGCGCAACAGTGGCATCAGTGTGACAGCACCCGCACCGTGGCTGATGGAATCTGCAAAATGCTAATGCCTGCGCGTGCCGTTGCTATTTGTAAAAAGCACAACATACTGCTCACCTCGTGATGCACTGTCATTGCATTCAAACTTGTTTTCCACTGGTTATGTGTGTGTGTGTGAGAGAGAGAGAGAGAGAGAGAGAGGAGATAGAGTTAGATACTTATTTTTAGATTAAAGTATGTTTGTTTTACTTTAGGCTTCCCGTGTTCCCTTGAGTGCAGGATACAGGGATTACTGTTTGTTATTTGATTTTGTTCACTTTGTTGCGCATATTTCTGTATCCGGATGTAGTTTGAAGAGTTGCCTTCATTAATATGAGCGTAGGTTTTTTTTTTTTCAGCTTTTCCACGGAGATAATCACGCATCTGTTATCTTTGTCCTTTGACTGGGGTTTGACTACTTTCAGCGCAAAATCTGCAACCAGACCCAGCCAACAATTCAGTTAATTAACTGCTTTATTTGCTCAATCAAGTGCTGAATAAGATGGAAAAGCCTGTGGACCCTTTTGCCGTCCAGGATCATGTTTGCTGTCCCTCGGCATCAAGAATTAATTCCCCTGGAAATCTGTGATTTAAGTGTCCAGTTGCAATGTCATGAGCACATGGCTGATGATTTGCAGAATCTTTTTGCTCTGTGGGAAATATGGTTCATTGAAAGACTGGTTCACTTTTGGCTGAGTCCAAAAGAACCACGCTCCTGTTGCCATGGATGTACAGCTACTAGACTAACAGGCGGTGGTTCAAGCCATCCCATCATAAGTAAAAGTGGAGAAGCACCGCTAGGCCTGTATTCAGTGTCAAGCA
The DNA here is from genome assembly GCA_029692085.1 of Gymnothorax javanicus. Lineage (NCBI taxonomy): Eukaryota > Metazoa > Chordata > Actinopteri > Anguilliformes > Muraenidae > Gymnothorax > Gymnothorax javanicus. The sequence continues at coordinate 34,118,796 of CM056198.1, forward strand.
TGGCACATATTGGTCTTTTGGAGCAAATAAGTTTTTATTATTTTAAAATCTTCAGTGTAGTCTCATCATGAAGAATCAACAGTAGAACTCATGGTTATGTTTAATTATGATGGTAAGAACATTTCCACACGCACAATTCGACAAGAACTTGGAGGACTGAAACTAAAACAGCTGTGTGGCTGCAAGGAAGCCACTTGTTAGTGAGGCTTGTGAGGAAATAACGCATAAAGATTGGGCTGAGGAGCAATGGAAAAAGGTCATGTGGTCTGATAAGTCCAGATTTCCCTTTTTCCAGAATGATAGGTCTAGGCTCAGCAATGTTCAGCGGCAATAAAACAAAGTCAGCAGACTACCTAAATATATTGAATGACCAGTCACCCATCAATGGACTTTTTAATCCCTGATGGGGTTAAACATTTTCCATATTTCAGGATGACAATGCCCAGATTCATTGGGCCCAAATTGTGAAATAATGATTCATCAAGTATGAAGATCATTTTCACAGATGAATCAGCCACCTCAGAGTCTGGACTTTTACCAACCGAAAGTCTTTGGGATGTGCTGACAAAAGCTTAATGGAGTGCTTTGAAGGTGGTTGGTAACCCAGGCAACATTGAAAAGGGGACATGGCCAGATTGGTAACAGGTAACAAGTTGTGAGCTAGTTCAACCCAAGTTAGAAAACAGGACCACCTGGTGGGGTTAGCTTCTGTTAAGCAGCATAGAGTCTTGCCCAGCTCCTGGTTCAGCCTCTCCACCTAGCCATGAGTCTTTCAGTGGAACCCTGGAGATAGACAAGGGTTGGCACCCACCAGGGTGCAGAAAGCCTCTCAGAAGTGGCTGGCAAATTGATGACCTTGATCTGAAACCACCTCCTGGGGTACACTGTGGAAGCAGACCACATGATGTAATAGGAGCTTGGCAGTTTCCATGGCTGCAGGTAGCTTTAGCAGTGGCATTAAATGGACTGCCTTGGAGAACCGGTCAACATTGGACAGGATAACCGTGAACCCATCAGCGAATGGCAATCCTGTGACAAAATCCACTGCTTTGCTGGCCCATGACCAGTTGGGAACCACCAGCGGCTGTAATGGACAGCAGGGGCATTGATTACTTGATTTGGAGCAGATGCATGAAGAACAGGCTGCGATGAACTTCCAAGTATCCTGGCAGATGGATGGCCACTGAAAGCACAGATGAATGAGGGTGAGGGTACGAAAGATGCCGCCATGACATGCCAGCTAAAAGGAGTGGGCCAAGGAGATGACCTTGCCTCTCACTTTCTTGGGGACAAAGAGACGGTGGGTAGAGTGTCTGGTGGAGAGGGACAGGACTGCAAAGCCTCCACGACCTTACTCTCCACTTGTTGCTAGGTGTCCACCAGAAGACATCTACTCGGAAGATGGTTTTGGAGGATCTTCATGCACCATAGAGAACGGATGAGATAATGAGTCAGACTTGGTATTCTTAGTGCCAGGACGGTAAATCAAGACAAAGTTGAATCTTGCGTAGAAGAGGGACCAACGGGCTTGCCTGGGGTTCAGCCTCTTAGCAATCGAGAGGTACTCCAGGTTGCAATAGTCCACCCAAATGTGGAAGGGGAGACCAGACCCCTTCAACTTATGCCTCCACTCTTCAAAGACAAGCCTCACTGCCAACAGCTCCCGATCACCGATGGAGTTGTTCAGCAGCAGACAGCTGACGAGAGATGTAGTCACAAGGGTGTCATTTTTCATCGTCAGCTAGCTGAGAGACAACATTAGAAGCATTCCCTTTATGACAAACTGGTGATGGTAATTATGGAGCTTGAGAATGGAAGCAGTGGTACAATCGTAATTCTTTGAGATGTTTGACTCTTTGGTGCTTGGACTATGAACAAATGCCTCCATTTTGTTAAAATTGGATATCAAATGTTCTTTTGGGACCGTTTGATTGGATTTGGTGCAATTTGGTTTTGGGAGGGGTACTAGTGGCTGGTCAGTCTGACCATTATTTTAGACGATATGCTTGTGGGCTGCATAGTGCCATCCAGTATTTTGGACATTATGTACATGGGGTGGCAGAAATAATGCAAAGTTGAAGAAATCTGGTCATTGATGTGCATGATGTCCAGTATTTTGGACATAGCTCCTTTGAGCTATTTGTTTGCCATGCATAATGTCCAATATTTTTGACAGCACATAAAATCAGGTGTATATCAACAAATACACATGCATTACAAAGCTTGTGTTTCAGTGTTTGCTATATAATGTATTTCATTCCTCCAACAGGAAAAAAGTTTAATCAAAACTTGAACAACATAAGAAAATTTCTGACTTTCATCAACTTACCACTTACTCTTGGACGGTGCCATTGTGATTATTTGTGATAAATCACACGACTACTCAGAGAGGTACCTATTGGGGAAAGTTTGAACTTGAAATGTCCTGTGTACATCATGTGTTTTCAGGGTATCTATGAGCCAAGACAACATAAAACCATCTTAACATATGTCCAAAATATTGAACAACATGCAATAAAGGGTTAAAGGCAGAGGCTGCCTGGGGGGTCTGGGTAGAGGAAGTCTTGAAGGATGTGAGTACTGTCAGGGGGGCAGCAACAGTAAAATGCCCTTGAATGAACCGCTAGTAGAAATTTGCAAATCCAAAGAACCTCTTCAGCTCCTTACAGTCTTTATGCTGCAGCTAATCTAGCACTGGCTGCACTTTCTGTTGATCCATCATTAAGGCATCCTGCATTCCAATGAAGCCAAAAAAGGAGACAATGATGCAATAGAATTTGCAATTCTCTGGTATCAAATACAGTGGATTCTCCAAAAGCCTTTAAATAACTAGGCAGATATAGCTGGTATGGTACTTCTGGGTTTTAGAGAACAGTAGTATATTATCTTCGTAAACACAGACAAACCAGGAGACTATGTCTTGTAGGATGTCAATAATGAGGTTCTGAAACACATCGCGGGCGTTAGTGTGCCCAAACGGCACACTAAGTATTTGCATACCCTGAGGGGGTTTTAAACGCTGTCTTCCATTTATCTCCTTCCCACATACGAACAAGGTGGTAAGCATTAGAAAGGTCCAGCTTGGTGAAATAACGACAGCCCTAGAGGTTGGACAGTGCTGAGTTAATCAGAGGAAAAGGGTAATGATTTTTGATTGCAATGGTATTAAGTCCCCAATAATCAATACAGGGATGTAGAAACCCATCTTTTTTGGTGCTGAAGAAGAAACCAGCTCTGGCTGGCTGCAGAGAAGCTTTAATATTTCCAGAAGCCAGGGATTGATTTATGTACTCCTTCATAGCCTGGGACTCCTGTGTGGATCAGCAGTACAGCCAACCATGGCGGGGCAATATCTCAGGTAACAAATTGACGGTACAGTCATAGGGTCTGTGTGGGGGAAGTGAGGTGGCTTAGGCCATGCAAAATGCTAGATGGGGGTCATGGCAAATAATTGGAACTCCCTTCAGGTCTGGCTGCTCCTCATGGTGATCAGAGGGACTGGAAGGGACTGTAGTGAGACTGGGAGCTGAATGGAGGCAGGACAGTGAGCATGACGAACTCCACTCCAGGATAGATCATGCAAGTCAGTCGACACAAGGGTTGTGATGCTCAAGCCATGGCCTTTCCAACACCACCGGGGCATGTGGGGACTCCATGATGAGAAACATTGACTCTTCAGAGTGGCCCCTGGAGGTCAGCAGGAGCACCAGCCAGGTTATCTCTGTGAGATCAGGAAGGACAATCCCCATTAGGCCCTGGGACCAGAGGGGTGCTGGCAGTGATTCATTCAGTACCCTTAGGCATCAAATGAGACCAGGATGGATCAATTTTCCGTCTGCCCCAGAGTCAACTAAGGCTCTGATGGAGATTGAGTGACTCTGCCAGGTAAGGTGAATAAGACGAGTGGATGAGATAGCAGCATTAGACACGAACTCTCTCAGCTGTTACTCACACCTGCCAAACAGGGAAATCAGCAATGGCATGGTAAGCACTTCCACAGAACAAGCGTAGATTATGTTTTATTCGGTACAGCCATTCTTTAGGGGGCAGCTTATGAAGCCAGACCCGGTCAACAGCTGTGGGTACCGAAGGAGCCAGGTACCTTCGAGTTGAGCATCTTGAGATGCAGACAGGGTGGGCACCTATAATCTTTTCCATTGATCCTGCTGCTGCTCTTAGAGCTGGACATCTAGGCTGTATTCCAAAAGCTAGGGTTGTTCTCTTCAAAGTGCACATAATGAGGTCCATGCCCACAGAAGCCATATTGAAGGGCATTCCAATCGAAAGTGTGCAAAACTCATCCCTTCAAAGGGACCTACAAAACAGTCATTTCCGAAGTGAGCAAGCGATCATCACTTTGCTCCCACAATGCCATGCGATGACCTGAGCCTTGTGACGAGTGTGTTTCAATGTCATTCAAGAAAATGACAACAACGGTGGCTATTAGCTAGCTAGTGCACAGAAAGCTGACGAACCAAGCTTGATGGCTCTCTACAGTGGACTGGCTAATGCTAGTTATGTCTTTTTTATTTTTACCCGTGGCTATTTGTCGCATTATGAGACCAATGCAGGTGATTATAAAGCTACTGCGAACCAAGAAATGGACACTGAAAGCAGTTCTCCTGTGAACCGGCTGCGTTTGTTTACACTTGCTCATGCAGAAAGCGGCAGCCGCAAAATATGTCGAAGGACATTCCAAAGGACCGTTACTTGAAAATGCTACTTCCTGCTGCCCTTCAGAGTTTTCACTATGAAGGGAAATGACTTCACAGGGTGTAGGGCATAGGGATTCACCCTATGGAATGAAATACAGCCCGATTCTGAGTGCCAAGTTGAGGCTGTCCAGGTCTGGGGGTAGGACTCAGGTCGTTAGCTTGTGTTACTTTGGTTAGCATCAAGGTGGTAGTTTCATCATAACGTTACCTGACCATAGCCGCTACAGTTGAAGCTAAGAGAGGTGTTGAGCGTGTCTGCAAAGTTGGGCTGATAAGGCGGCAGTTAGACCAGACGTAGGCTTTGCAGAGCTTAGGGTACATGTTTGGGTTTGTTTACTGCTGCTGGGAAATGATCGTTTTACTTATCCATGACCGGGGTCAGCCAGGTACTTTGCTGTTGGCTTGCTCTCTGATCCTACCGCGGTGAAAGCAATCATGAAACGCACTATAATGTGTCTGGTATAACAAACGATTTCTCTGTATTGCCGCGGTGGAATTTCATCCACCTTTGAAAATTGTTCTGGCAAATAAAAAGCTGAAAGAAAGGGGAGGTCAGATATGGATTTTTTTTTTCTGGTAAATGTTATTGATTCGCTAGCTCCACAAAAGCAATGCTTACACCGTTTGTGTTTTTGTTACGAACTCATTTAGTAGCTTGGTGTCGGAATTTCGTTTTGGTAGAAATGGTTAACAGTAGCTTTTAGCAAAGTTTCTTCTAGATAGCTAAATGGGTATATAACATGGCTATGTAACAGTACAGCTACAACCACATGCATGCAAGGCAAGACAGTTCGAGCAAAACACTAACATTTCAACTTGTCACTCATTGACATTCTACTGTAAATGTTGCTGCAACACTTCAATTGCTTCCTCCTCCCATTTGGGGTTGGATTCGGGATTAAACAAGTACGGTCTTACAGCAATAGATGCCGCAGAGAGCTGTCCTGAAATACCTGTCATCTTGGTTTCCTGTCTTTTCGGGTCTGCACCCTATCCCGGAATCGAAGCGGCCAGGCAGCCAATCAGAGCAGCGCCTCATTAGCATAGCCTCCCCGCCCACGCCCACTCAAAACAGCTCATGTTTCGTGTGTGTGGTTTTCTTTTGTATCTTAATTCTTAACATTATTTTAAAGACCCATTGGACATGTTTTAAACAACTAAATACAGTGTAGTTTAGGACCTTTAAAGTTTACAAAAAATTTGTAATTGAAGACAATGAACTTCTACATGGAAATGCTGTTTGATTGTTAAAGGGCATATAGCCAATGACAATCCAGCAACTTGCACTTTCAAAATAAAGAACATATTTATGCCAACACACAGGTGAGGGGATGAAGAAATGCACTATAGTAAGGGCTGGTGGGGAAAGCACACGGAACATAAACCAATCAAAAGAGATAATATATCTAAAAGACATGCAAGCTGTTGGATGGGAGGAAAGACAAAAGGGATTTACATGAGGGTTGTGACATGGACATCCTAAAAAATGGGGAGGGAGCACTGAACAGCACTGAGTCACATGGAATTGCATTGCATAATAATAAACACGGTTGCATGGAGGAGCGGGCAGCTAACTGGTTCTTTGATGGGCAAAACTTTCTTCCAGTTAACTGTCTTCAAAGCACATCTTGGGCCGTGTTTTGACAACCTAGATACAGTTGGGAAATACAAATGCTCATGGCATTGCAGATCAAAACTGGGCATGTCTGACTCCATTCCAGTAATTTTGTGTCAATAGATGAAAGTGCACTCGTGGAGCTGTTGTCAAAAGAATTGGACCAAGACAAATTAATTAGATGTGGGAGTGGTGGGGGTTTCGTTCCATGAAGGACAATAAGATTAGCCGTTGTCATTCCCTTTATAAGCAGAGCATTAATGCCATAGCAAACTGGCAATTTTGTCAGGTGAAGAACGAGCACCTAACTAGCATTACTGCACCTTCTTCAGTCCCCTAAGAACCGCACTCCAATTAATAAGATGTGGGTGCATTTGGGGGGATGGATATTGCCAATTGTAACCGTATAAACTGCACTTGTGTTATTAAAACAAGGGTGAGACTGAAGTTAATTATTTGTATTTGCCCCAAACAAAGAAAATGTTCACCCTCCCCTTTCCATTCGACCCCACCACCATTTTGTAGCTATTTAATTCTATGAAACTACCATGGAGCGACAGCGTTTGCATTGAAAGGTGGTTTTGGTGCGTCAAAACGAAAACAAGGTCTGTCACACAAATATTGCAGAGCCAGCTTTATGCATTGACCCTGCTCCTTTTGTACTGTCCAACCTTTTGAGATGCAAACACTTTTATTATAGAACAGGAAATGACCTAACTGGGCAAAAGGTGATAAATATGCTGTTCTCGTCAGACAAAATTGAGCATATCATTACTACCGTTTGTGAAGGCACAGAAATAGAGCCCCACATGTGCTCCTGTCATGTTGCATTAGTGTGGCAGCGTGTGTTTGTCCTTCATCCTTCAGCCAATGGCAACTATGATGTCATACCTCATTAACCTCTTTTTTCAGCTCTGCAATCTAGTCTCATTTAGTCCCGCCCCTGGTTCTAGATGTCCATTTCTACCTCAGTCACTGGTGACTTGCCTCTCCCCGTGACTTTAGCGCTGACACACTGCCCTGTTGTGCACTGTCATGCACTAAAACACAAAAACCAAAAATAATAAGGGTTTGACCATTTTTCTGTGTCCTATAATTGGTAATTGTCCCCCGCATTTGCCTTCTACTCTGTAAAGCAGTTCTACATTAAAAAAGTGCTATGAAATTAAAATGCAATCAATTTTTCATATGCTCCTTTGTCCAGCATTCTCAGTATTATTTATCAAACTTAAACTATCATGATCATTTACTCCCAGATTTTGCTCTGTCTTTTCATCCCTCAGATGATGCATGTTTTTTTGCGTGTTCACGTGGATTTCCTCCAGGTACTGCAGTTCCCTCCCAGTGTCCAAAGACATGCATATCAGGCTAACTGGAGACTCTAAATTGCCCGTAGGTTTATGTGAATGGGTGATTGGTGTTTGCTCCCTGAGATGAAGTGATGGGCCTGCCTTTCATCTATAGTCAGCTGGGATGGGCTCCATCTCTCCCGCGATCCGAGTGAGTAAGAAGCTGATTACATATAGGATGAAATGGATGTCCCTCCCTACTTTCTTCTGTCATGCTATCCCTATGTATCTGCATTTATGTATTGCTAATTATGCTCCTGAAATTTTACAACTTTAATTTCAACCACAATCCCCCTATCCCCACCCGTGTCGCATTTCTGAGGGACCCAGCTTAAGCCAGGGATGTGTGTTGACACTACTCCCCCCCATGCACATTCACACATTCCAGTCTACTCCCTCCCTCTTGGCAAACAAGGCGGTTAAGGAGCTGCTGGCTGGCCACGACCTACCCTCAGACAGGAGGGCCATCGGGCGATACGATGGCGCAAACGGGCTGTGAAGTTAACATGCGCTGCCCACTGCTAAACAGATTAGCCCTAATGAAGCATCTAATGCTCAGGCCATGCAGCACATAATCTTTGCTGGCAGGCCGTCCCCTTGACTGCCAAAAAAGCCGCCACCCCCGGCCCTCTCCCGCCACCTCGGCCGGCCCCGACGCAAGGAGGCGGTTGACTTTAATAGAGCCAGACTGCATGTGATCTGACATGCAAATGTAGGTCATCGCATATGTAAATGCGCCATTACTGGCACGCACGCCAAGACGTATTAGTGCGACTGCCGCTCCTAGCATGCCGCTGTCACGGCGCTTCAGAGGCTGATGCTAACATTCGTCAGCGAGCCGTCCGGCGAGCGAAAGCAACTCCATCGGCTTTATTTCCGTGGGAGTTCCATTCCATTGCAGTAACCCTGAAAACTACCTTCATGCCAACACCCAGCTCCTCAACTGCTGAAAGTGCCAAAAGTCATATATCCATGAAACTTTTGCCAGTTGCACATAAATTATTTTATTTCTGAAATTTTAAAAATAACATATGCAGAAAAACTACTAATTAATAATAGCTGTTACAATGTAATATTTATGCTAATGATCATTATGATCGTTAAGCTGCCCATCTGGTCAAAAAACAATTTTTATTTCTACATCTTGTATGGTGAATATTCAGCAAAAACTATTTTAGTGCAGCTAATGATGTTGTTCAGACCTGTGTTTACATAGATAATAGATTGTCCGAACGCTTGGCAGCAGCACTTTTCCAGCTGGGTTTCTGCCAGGCGTCTCCTTCCATCTTACGTTCAGTTAAGAATAATGAAATGCTCAAGTTGTCTTGCCTTTTGACCCTCTCAATAAGGGCTGCCGATTCTGAGTGATAAGCTATTTATTGTGCTGTACTTCATGGTGTATATATGTTCTTATGAGTTAGCTGAGTTTGAGAGCAAAGTGAAATATATTTGTGGGAGGTACAGCCTCCCTCAGGTCTGTTTCGTTGCTGGCTTTGTTTAGCTATGGCTACTAGCAAATAAATGGATTCAGTACCACTACCTTGCTTCACCCTACTGCTCCTACTCTGTGCTAGCATGTTGGCGAAAGGGTATTTTGAGGATAGCCGTCTCTGATTTATTGGTTCTTATGAGCAGCTTCCTGAAGTCAATCACTGTTTCTTTTTTTTTTTTTTTACCATGATTCTCCCCAGTTGCACCCTATTCATACTCAAATGGTTAATTATGGATATTGTTTTAACTTTTAATTCTAGATTTCAGCTCTTATGATTTCTTTCTGAAAAGCCTCCTGGGCTTAACCAACTGGTCCAGCAGAAGCTTCTAAAAGACAGGAGATGTTTCTGTTTTTAGTCTCTGTAGACAATGGCAATGAAAGCATGTTTTGTATTTTTCCTCTCTTACTGATTAAAGTTGGTTTCACTGTGCTCGTTCCTGGACAGGTTACACAATGACAGCACCACAGCTGATAGCATTCAGTTCAATCCTGCAGGAATATGGTCCGTTGAATTCGCCTTTAGTGCCCCGAGGTTGGCTGGGAGCTGCTGTAACAATAATGGCTTCATCTTGTGTGAGGCTAATTCCATTGCAGAATAAAAATAATGTTGAATTTTCAGTAGCTTTTTTTCCCCTTTTTTTTACATGCAAAAACTTGTTTCTTCAATATTTTGTTTCCATTTCGATTGCTGTCTAATTGTTTGGGATGGCGGGTATGACCTTAAGGGACCCTGTTTTGACACCACGTCTTTTCCCTTAGTGACAAAAATTCCTTTCTCTTATAATGGGGCATATTTTGCCTATCTTCATGATCAGATATCTCCGTAAATATGCAGAGCAATGAATTCTCTTGAACACCACTTAATTCAGCATGGATCTGCCTTGTGCATTTTTGTTTAATTGGGTCAAAGGTCAAGGTCATCAAAAAGGTGAAAATCACAATTTGGTCAATATCTTGTGGACAAGACATGCTAAAGAAATGGGACAAATGTCTAATTGTGGGAGTTTGGCTTTCTCCTGCAGGAAATTAGTTATTTATTACCAACAGCGACAACTCCCATTCGAAAATTGATGTCGAAATGTCAAAGATCAAGGTCAAATTTTGATTTTTTTTTGTTTAATACCCAATTTTGTTTTAGTTTTCAGAGATGATAAATATTATAGCTCAAAGTGAATTCCCAAAATTTTGCAACAATCACACCAGCCGTTTTGACGCAAGGACTGTTTCCATGCCGATGAAAATCCCGGTCTCTTATAACGGCGCATGTTATAACTCTGTGAAACCTTAGATTTCAACCAAACCTCCTCAATTAATTTGGTGCAACTATCATCCAATGGCTGATCTGTAAAATGATTGGTCAGAAAAACAATAAAACGTTCAAATTGAAATGAACAAGCATTACGGCGGCTTTGAAAATAATTGTTGACAGTTTGAGTACCCTCAGTCTTGTCTCATAGTTTCGCTCAATGAGTGATTTTATTCTCTTTGTTGTTAAAGTGAAAATCAACTTTTGGCTAAAAGGAACTGCAAATGAAACCACTTCCCCTTAGGTGATAAAATGATAAATGTATAAACATCTACATTGAAATGCTCACCATTTTTGAGTTAACAGTAAGCTTTAGTGACATCGATCATCCTATAGCTCTTCAACAGGAGGAGCTAAAAAAGATTCTGCTTTCCTGTGAGTGCTCTGATACGCAGCAGCAGAACGCACTGACTTTTTAATAATCTGAATAATCTGTGTAGAATTGTATCCACCAATACAACAAATGCTTTCCTGGGCCTATTCAACCAAACAAACATGATTGTTGTGTTTTTAAAACACTATTAAAACAATTCTTTGTCAATACTGCATGGATAAGGTAATGCTGCTCATATAAACAGCCGATGGTGAAATTCAGGAAACCACTGTCATTCACCGTCACTGTCACGTGACTGCAAAAGTGTTCCTCGGCCTCTCATCAGCTAAAGATAAGGGATGGAAAGATGGCGACCTTAATCTTTTTTTTATCATTATTTTTCATTTTTATATTATTAATTATTATTATATTATTATTTTTATAATTCAGAATATCTGGACTCCATATACTATATGTAATTATTTTACTTAACATTGGTTTTGTGTGTAAGTTGTTTTTCCCTTTACACTGAAGCCTCTGCAACCGCATCCGGTCGTAGATCCAGGCTACAATTTTTTTTCCAATTTGTACTCTTTTGCACTTATTCCAGTACCTGTCTACAAAAATAACTAAAGTCAAAGATAATTTTTTTCACACGTACATTAAAATTTTTAATGAGATCCCATAATCTCTATCACACACTTCAAACAGGCATACAGACACTACCTGATGGAGTGTTAAACCTGCAGCCACTGATTCGATTCACATTTATCATTTCACTCCGCTGAAGTCTTCATTCTGTGTCATCTGTGTAGCTGTTTATGCTTTTTGTTTATTTTGTTTTTGTGCTTCGTAATGTGATGTGATTCTGTCTTTTATTGCGCTGCAGGAGAGGAACCTCCTGTGGACCAGCTATTAATCGAGTCAGGCAAGTTTACATGTAACAATTTTTAATGTCTGTGATACTATTTTTTGACTTTTCTGGTTAAATAATGTGAAAAAAAGTAAAATTTGGGGAGGACAGTTCTTTGAAGTGAATAAATCCATTTACCTGCTGGAGAACACGTCATTAGGCCCAAAGAAATTCCTAGTGCGTACTGAGGTATGGGAAATGATAAAACGTAATTTTTTTAGACCGGTTTTCATGGTAAATGACTGATTACTGACTGTTGCTATTGGAGGAAAGATGTTGGGATAGCAAGAGTCTGAAATATTTGTCCGCGATCATGTGCAGTAAAGGAATTTCATTTCTCCTTCCCCGTAAGCCAGCAGATTGTTAACTGTGGGTTTCTGGGGCAAACTTCTTTTAGCAAGCTTTTGCATTTATCCTAAATGAGCACTGAAGAAATAGAAAATGTTGCCAAAATTCAGCTTTTTGTGCCAGTCTATGCTCTTTGACTTCTGACATCTCTCAGAGCCAAAAATAGTGCCTTAAGGCTGCGTCGATGAAACAGGGGAAGGCAATCCATCGATTTGTTCCATCCCTTTGAATGCATGGCATCTTCTCAACCTCCATGATTCAAATAAACCAGTTAACAATCCCTGGTTTCGATGATATGGTGGAAAGATTGACTTTTTTTTCAGATGTCTGTCCATAGCTGTTGGTGACCTCCTGCTCTTTTCTTAATAGAGCCACTTTTAATGTGATGCCCACTAAAAGCTCTTGCCTTTCTTTCTGGGGGCATGTCATAGTTCAGTGTGGATATTTATGAATCTGACTCCTATAAGCTTGACATTTTGTCAGAATAATCACTTATATGATGGCAAGAGGTTACCGAAAGCCAGAAAACTATAAACTTTTGACAAATTAACCAGTTTAGCCATTGTCTCCTGCTCCTAAAAGTTCATTCGGACAAGCTATTGCTCATACTGCATTGACTGCCAGTTTACAGGCAGGGGGCATATAGTTTAACCTTCTGAAATGGTTATGTCAATGAGTGGAAGGCACAAGCTACAGTTATGTGGCCTGTTACTTCACTGTCAGTATAAAGTATATTCTGTGCTCCAGGCAGGATGTCTGTGCAGTCCCTTATTCATTCTATGATGACAAGTATGTGAGGTCACTACATATGCTTTCATGTTTGGTTTAGAGTGGTACTTGTATGAAGTAGCGGTGCAACATTTAATACAGCATTACTTTTTTAACATAATTTAATTTTTAAGCAGCTTCAAGCTACTAATGAAAAAAAAATTAAAATATGAAATGAAAAACACTCCAGTAAAATCATGCAGTAATCATTCCCTGTATGAAATGTGCATTTCTGTAAGTAGCATACATGATTTATTTGATGTTTTGAGCTCACTGTTGCTCTAGATAACGGTACACCACATGGTGCATCGAAATGGCCGGCTAAATCTTCTCACAAATGTGACATATTTCCAGTTGTGTTCGTTTTTTCCATGTTCAGTAAAAGTGTGATACATTCCATTTGCAGCCCTAATTAATATTAATATTGCAATTTGACTTGAATTTTGCCCCTCCGCAGCATCTGGAATTCAAATAGCATAATGTATTAAAAAGATAAGTCCAGCCCTTAATAATTAATTCCTGTGGGAAGTTCAAAGTTGCAATGATGAGGAGACCGGTGTTACAAAACTATATATTCAGATGTACTTCCAGAAGAATGATTTTCTGTCTTAGAAAAATGAGTTTACCTCAATATTACTGTGAGTAGATCATATTTTATTCAAACAATTGAACTTGAGAGCATAAGAGTACGGGTGAATATTTGTATATGAATAGGCTGTATGAAAAGTATTTTATACACATTGCATGCATGTCAGTCCTAAGAAATGAAAAAAGAAAATGTAAATATTCTGCTGTGTTATACTGAAGAAAAAAAAATGTATGAGCAATTTGATAATTCTTGCAATTGAAAACTCAAATGACAGAGTCAAGCCCATGAGCGCAAAATTGCATGAGTAGAAATATGCTGCCACTTCTGTCATATTCTCATCCTTTGTTTGTTTTCTTTGCTGCTGAGCTGCCGTTGAATGTTGCGGGTGTCTTGGTTCCCCACCATGACAGTTAAGCAGTGTATTTCAGGTGCCTCCAAACTCACAATCACAACCCCCCAACACACACACACACTAGCCCCATTCTGGAAAGTAGTCTCATTTACTGTGACTCTTAAGATCGGCACGTGCAAGGGAGAGGGGGAAAATTTGCAAGTGGAACATAAAAATAACTAGTTATCCATGCTTTTCGCTTCCTAAATGTACCCCCGTCACTCAGAGTAGTATGCGTTGACATCACTGTGGATTCATTCCCGTTAACGACGACCCTGACGAGGCACAAGCCCTGCCAGGTAGGCATGTTAACGACATGCAGATAATGAGCTTTTAAATACACCCGGCTGTCATCTCAGAATGCACGTTCTTATTTTAGTAATATGCTGTGCCTCTATACTTTTTAATGATCTGTGATATTGATTTGCTTTTGCTATTTTGGGGAAAAAAAAATATCCATAGCCAGTGGTATCAAGATGCATCAAGCAATGTTTATATATATATATATATATATATATATATATATATATATATATATATATATATATATATATATATATATGTATAAATTGAGAATCTCATTTGGGGCCTAAACAGAAATGTGTGCATGTGCACATACATTCACACATGCACACTCACACAAACATTTTTCTCTGAACTGAAACAGTGAAAAATTGGTTGCTATTAATTGAGGAGTCGAGTGATATAAGTACTAAAGTAACATTTTTACACATAGTGAGGTCAGGATGGGAAAAAGACCATTATACTTACCTTGGTCAATTTTCTCAAAATGGACATTTTGTAACTTAAGTACTTTTAGCATTGGAGTCTCCAATTTAAAAACATTGAGATGGTAGAATGGCCTCTGACCCATACATTTCAAACCACCAACTTCAGTCAGGGTGTCATGCCATATTTCCATTTTGATCCTATGTGGAATATTTTGGCTCAAAGTCTTTCTTAAATCAGTCTGATTGAATCTGATATTTCATTTGTAGACAGATCAAAATTTACTGATCAAAACACCAATTGTATTAATGACATACAATAGGCATGTATATGAAAGGCAGAGTTTTAAAAATATAATAAAAGTGGGATGGATTTATATTACTGATTTAAAGCACAAAAAAATGTTTCTAAGCAATTTATTTTGAGTTGTAACAATGTATACCAGGAGTGATAATTTAAGTCATGCAAAGCTTTACATTGGCTCTCGTATGCAAGCAACAAAAAAAAAAGTATGCATTGAAATAGTATTTTAGTGCAACACTGTTTGAGATGTTCAATGCTTTTCCACAAAATAGAGTACAAATAAATATAAAATTAATTCAATGTGTTCTCGAGTACATTCTAATAGATTTTTTTAAAAAAGTCCTTCAGAGCAATATTGAATTTGGATAATCTGTTTGACCAGAATATATTTAACTTGCTCAAATGAGCTTTAGTGATTTGAAATAACTGAAATACTGCTTAGTTCTATAAATACTCATTGGCATAAAATGTTTGTGTATACAGCTCATTGTTCAGCAGCAACGGTGCCCCCCGTTTTGATCTCCCGGCAGATATCTGACTTGATGGACAAAAAATCTGGACAAGATTGCATCAAAGAAATAGATTTCCTAAAGGTAAGTTGGTTGAGGAAGGTGTCAGCTTATGCCACAGTGTGCTTTCTAAAGGTGCCTCTGCAGAGACGGGCTGTAATTTTGGAAAAAGAAGCATTGATCTGTACTAGAGGAACCGCTTCTTCTGAGGCAAGTACAGATCACTCGCTCCAGAGTGACTTTCCTCCAGGCTGATTGACTCACTTTTTATGCCAAAAAAACTGCTTTTTTGTGCATTTATTTATTTATTTACTAATGTTTTCTGCAATATTCAGAAGAGGCATAAGGGCACTATGATATAAATCCAGTGGGACTCCCTCTCATGCCCTTAGATGTTTTTATCATTTTAGTTATCAAATGATTGTTTTATGAAGCGTTTTCAATCATCAAATACCTCCACATGCACTGCCACAAACTGTATGTCTCCAGGTTCAATGCATCATGCTCGATAATTGCGAATGCTATTTTACAGCACTCTCCAGCTTTTGCCTTCCTGCTTTGGTACCTAGTCAGGTTGCACTGTTGTGCCATTTCCATAAAAAAATAAATGTTCCTGCTCCTACCTTCCTAGGCCTTTGATTACCTGCTGAATTCCAAAACACACATCCCTCACCTGTGTCAAACCTTACTGGTGCCTTTGAGATCTTAATAGGAGTATCTTGGAAAGATACTGGGAGGGTTATGAGGCTCTGGGGATGCCTTTAGGAAGAGGTCAGGTTGCATATGGGTCACAGCTTTCCTGTGCCTTAGCAACAGTCTGCCCCCAGGTACATTTTTAACCAAGGGGAGGCAGTCCTGCATGGTGTAAAGGGGTCAGAGCAATGGCAGTGCCCTTGCTTCTTTCTTTCTTTTTACATTCTATCTTACCTTTAAGTGCTTCCCATTGTAACTGCGGGAGTCACCCATAGCTGAAGTTTGGTTTAATGCGGGCAGTTGAAAATGTTTTTCTGAATTATAAGGCTACCACTCTTGAGTGAAAACAAATTCGAGGAAGAGAAAGAAAGAATATTATTCAGTAAAAGTAACTCTTGTGCATGTTTTTAAACATTAATTTTTATATTATGAAAAGGAGTGAACAACTATTTTGATAATTTCTGCTCCTAGAATTTCTTCACGGGACTCAAATGGTACCAGTGTCTTTTTTTTCTCTCATTGTTCATCTATATTCGTATAATAATATTGCAGGCAGCATGTCTCACTGGTCATGTTACGAGTAATCCGAACAAGAGCCAGACACAAACCACAGAAAAATCCAAATTGCCCACTTTAATTTCTGAAAAGACTGTACTGTGTGAGGGAATATTCAAAGCATGGTCATGAGTGTCAGGTAGACTCGGTCGAAGAGGGGTAGACAAGGTTTGGTCGCAGAGGCTGGTCCAAGCTTAGTAACTGATGGCAAGCAAAATTACCGGTGCCAGCATGCAGACGAGTACCTTCAAACTGGGGAGCAGGGGTGTCCAGAAGAAACTGCAATCCAGGACTGCAAACAAGGGTGAGATTCTGCTAGAATTTGCAACTTCAGACAAAGATAGAAGTTTACACTAAGAATGTGAGAGAACAATCCAGCAAGGAAGGACACAGACCATTAACTCAAATACAGGCAACAACGATTAACAAAAGGAAACAGGTTAGAGACGGAGCACAAAAGGAAGGGTGAGGCATGAGACAATAATTAAATAATGAGAATCAATTAGGCGAGACTGAAGGAAAAACACAAGGACAATAGCGAAATAATCAGGACATAGCAGGTAATTTTAACCCCATAAAATGTACAGACCCATATATGGGTCCGTTTAATGAAGCTGCTGTATTCAAACCTGTGGGACTTCAGGCCTATTTTAAATTCCAGTGGATATCCCAAGGTTTCCAATGATCCCAAATATGTCCTGCTGAATTACAGGGAAATGTGTATGAAATGATGTACTTGATTTTGATCTATTACTTTTGTTGCTGTGGCCATAAAAACATGGCATGTATGAATATTTTTCTCAGTTTAAGCATGGCATTGCTTCAGCGAATCGCTGCAGCCAGCAGATACATGAGTATTTCACATTGTCCTAAAATATGAAAGAAGTTTTTTTCTGACTTTTAACCTATTTAAGGGAAAACATCAGTGAACAGTAAGAGTTTATGTGGTTAGGGGGTATTTATTGTTATGTAGCGGTGTTAAAAATGTTTGTGGCTGATTCGTTCATATGTTTATGGGCCAGTTTCGCAGACACTGTTTAGGCTTAGTCAGTGCTTGAATTGGAACAGAACAGGTGCCAGTACTCTGAATCAGCAGCTCCGAAAGACCGAAACCGAACCAAAATCTTACTAGAACCGCAATACACTCCACCTCAACCCCAGCCCAGCAGCCACCACTGCATATCTTAACTAGTAATTAAGCTCCCATATTCTCAGTTTACAACTAGATCTTTGATAATGTCATGAGAAATTATGAATTTAATACCAGATAACTAACATCATGTGAAATATTTTATTGGCGATATTGAAAAATTTTGTAGAAAAAAATAAGACTAGCGACAACAGAACTACAGCTTTCTCAAAACGGCTGTCATAACGGTATATGGTATGAGAATATTCCACTCAATAGAATCATTTTATTTGTAGTGTATAATGCTTTTTACAGAAATCAGACCATTTCCAAGCAAGCCAATTTTAGGAAGTGAACCAATATGCATATAATTATGGACTGAGTGGACATTTAAATTACCTGGCAGAATGACACATGTAACATGGCAGGACAGATTTTTGTAAATAAGATGTTAACTAACAGGCAAGCCTACACAGGTCAATAATGTAGAATACAAACCAACTGAATAATGGACAATACATCAGTGTTTTCCACAGGTTCGTAGGTTATTCGTGGTGGTGGCTAGTGCATCAAAAACAGTTATGAGTGGAAAAAACCGTACCCCAGCGCTAAAGCCATGGCTAACGCTGGCGGCTCCGTGCGAGCCGGTGATCTTGGGGCAGGTGGATCGTCGACCAGAGAAGGCTCCCCGCCAGATAAAATTTCCAACACAGAATTATCTGTTTCAGTTGAATTAAAAATAAGGGTAGCTTCATTCGGGTCGTTGTCCGGGGAAAATCGCTTTCGTTTCGCAGTGTTCGCACTATTAAGCCAAGCTAACATCCTCGAAATCGTACTGTTTTCAGTTACAAGTGACGACTGGCTAAATAAAGATTTTGGAATGCTCTGTATGCACGTAAATTCGTGCGATACGGTAAAATGTCGCATTTTGGGTAGACGTGTCTTTATAAAATAATATATAATTGGCTTGAATTTCACTTGCCGTTCTTAGGAACTACATAAGAACTACAAGGGAAATGTTTTTTTTTTTTTTTTTTTTTTTTACATTGAAATGCACTCGTGCGGAAGACTGTATGGTTGTCTTGTGCATATAAAAATAAATTAAATGTTGCTTAAAAAGAACAAATAAATAACCGCACAGACCGTAATTTACGGCTACAATATGCGTACTTAGACGTGTCAAAAGATGACGGTACGCTGTAGGGCGCCGTAAGAAGTTACAGTGCGCAGAGGGGTAAAAATCAGAGGTGGCGGTACTGCGTACTGGTGAGAACCGGCCCATGTCAAGCACTGGGCTTAGTCCTCAAATTTTTCGAGCTCAGTATGGAGGAATGTCAGTTTAAAATTCTCTTGAGGACTAGGCTTAATTTGTGTCTGTAAAACTGAACCTATAGTTCCAGTAAAAAGTTTTGGGCACACACTTTTCAAGTAAGTAGAGATTAAAAAAGAAAATAAACATCTTCAATTAAACAAACAAAAAAAAAATCTAAATCTTAAACTTATCAAAATACCCACCATATGCAATATTAATTTCTGAGTCGATGTATTCATATTTTTTGGCAAGGACAGTCATAAGGTTTTGAAAGTTCACACCAGCATGGCTGTAGACATTCCCTCAGATGTGCTACTTCTGCAATATGTGTGTCCCCGACTTTTCTATCCAATACGTCCCAAACTAGACTGATTTTAATTTGCCTATTGGAAATTGGAAAGATATCATTCTTCTTTTCATTAACTGCTGGACATTTGAATCTCACCTATTTCCAATTATGGTTATTTACAGAAGAAAAATCATTTGAATGTCTCTGAGAGTGGAGTACTATAACGTGAGTTCAGTGCATCTAAAATTTTGACTTATTACTCTAAATTGTCCAATATCAGACTGAATTTCCTCGATGAAATAGTCATTTAGTCATAACCTAATTATTTATTGAGATATTGTACATTTTGTCATACCATTTCCTTTCTTTGTTGAACTTCTGGCATGACAAAAGGTCAGCAGGGCTTCGCGGCCCTGGTGCCTCAGTCCAACTATGCGTTCCTGGTGAATTTGTGGAAGCTTAACACATGGGTCCCCTGATATCATACTTGAGCTGCGAGAATTCCTTTAATAATCCTCCCAACAAATCATACAGAGCATGAGGGCAGCTCTTCCACGCGTGACGTTTGCCGAGGTTGTTTTCCCTTGGCGTAAGTCAGGCTGTTCGCTATTGCTCCATGACCAAGTGAGAGAAAAAAAGGCAGTTGCTCCTTTTAGTTAAGACGTCCGTTCCTGTAGCACTGCTGCACTAAAAATCCATATTAGATTGTTGTATAGTGGCTGTACTCAACCATTTTTGATTTCTAGTATGTATAATACTGTATGAACATTTTGCATTTGGTATCTAGGTTGCGTGTTGCTAACCCTTGATATACAGTAAGTCTTTGACTGCTTAAACTGCGTCCAGTTTTATTTTAGGCTTTAAAAAAATGAATTTCATATGCTTAACCGAATATGGCTTTGGCAGGAGAGCTTTGTCCGGTCAGCATTTCAACTATTTCTGGCATGTCTTCAACTGGTGTCATTCAGAGCAATTGGACTACCCAAATATAAGTAAGTACCACGCCTTCTTCATCATGATCTAAATATAGTGGTTACACTTGCCAATGGAGGAAATCTGTAAGAAATAAAGGTAGGGTGGAATGCCTGTGTACTCCAGTGAGTCATTTGCACATGTTGTTTGACCTACAACCTCATTCCCCAAAAAGTCGGTACACTGTGTGAAATGTAAATACCTTGAGAATGCAATGATTTGCACATAATTTAAAGACTGTATTTCATTGAAAATAATACAAAGGGAGCTTATCAAATGTTGCAACTGAGAAATAAGAAAATCTGCTCATTTTGAATTTTATGCCCGAGACACGTGTCGAAAAAGATGGAACTAGACAGTAAAGGACTGGAAAAGTTGTATGATGACAAAAAATACACCTAATGGAACCTCTCAGTGTTAACTAATTTAAGTGGCAGTTGACCACTAACATGATTGGCTATAAAAAGAACATCCCAGTGAGTCTTTCAGAAGTAAAGATTGCAAGGGCTTCACGGGCAAATAATTCAAAAAAAATTTTTAGCACAATAATTCTCAACATAATAGAAAAATCCATTCTACGTCTTTTTTCAAGAAAAGGGCTTGGTTTTGCATGTATTACAACTACATGGCTCAGTAACATAGAGTTTGGGTGCTGAACTGGCCCACCTGCAGTCCAGACCTATCATCTATTGAAAACATTTGACGAATCAAGGACGTCACACGGTGTTGAGCAGCTGAAATCCTACATCAAGCAAGAATGGCATATATATTCCTTCTGTATATAGAAT
Organism: Gymnothorax javanicus; assembly: GCA_029692085.1. NCBI lineage: Eukaryota > Metazoa > Chordata > Actinopteri > Anguilliformes > Muraenidae > Gymnothorax > Gymnothorax javanicus. Next base: position 34,139,874 of record CM056198.1, read on the forward strand.
AAATCCACTATGGCTGCCCTGGTCTCTGAACGGCTCACATATATTTGCTCCTTTGCCAGTTTCATAGGTGAGATTTGGATCAGATATGACATATTTATTTGTCTCATGCCTATGACCAAGTGCTGTTATTTTGACTAAATTTGGAATCCAGCATGGCTGCCCTAGCCTCTGATTAGCAGACACATTTTACACTTCTCCAGTTCTATTAGACAGATTTGGGTCAAACATGGTGTCTTCATTTGACTCTTGATCCTTACCAAGTATTGTTATTTTTTAGCTCAATTTGAAATTCAAAATGACTGCCCTGGTCGCGAATTGGCTGATGCTTCTTTTTGTCTTTTTCTACAGTTCTACTGGTCAAACTTGGATTAGACTTGGTGCACATTTGTCCCATGGCCCTGACTAAGAATTGTTTTCCTTTGCCTCAATTTGGAATCTAATATGGCCGCCCTGGCCGCTGATTGTCTGACACATTTTCAACTTCTCAAGTTCTATAAGGCAGATTTGGACCAGACTTAGTGATCCTCTCACAAATGTGTTCCTTTCATGACCTAAACAAGTGCTGTTATTTTTTGGCTCGATTCAGAGTCCAATTTGGCAGCCCTTGCCTCTGATTGGTTGATGCATTTTTGACTTTTTCTCCAGTTCCACTGGAGTACAGCAATTGAAAATTGGTCTCGACCAATGGTTTTTATTTTCCAGCTCCATTTGAAATCCAAAAAGGCTGCCCTGGCTTTTGATTGGCTGATGCAATTTTGACATCTTCTTTAGTTCCACTGGTCATGTTTGGATCAGACATAGTGTAACTATTTGGCTCATGGCCCTTAACAAGTTTTGTTATTTTGTTATATTTCTGGCTTGATTCAGAATCCAATATGGCCATCATAGCTTGTGATTGGCTGACACATTTTCAGTTTCTTCTCCAGTTCCCCTAATCACATTTGGATCAGACGTAGCAAATTTATTTGTCTCATGGCCCTCACCAATTGTTCTTATTTTTCGGCTCAATTCGAAATCCAATATGGCTGCCCTGGTTTCTGACTAGTTGACACATTTCTTCCCCAGTTCCATTGCTCAAATTTGGACATTACACTGAGTGCACATCTTTGTCTCATGGCCTTAGCCAATTGTTTTTTTTTTTTTTTTTGCTTGATTCAAAATCCAATGATTGGGTGACGCATGTTCAACTTCTTCTGCAGTTCCAGTGGAAAGACTTTGATCACACTTGGTGTAAATGTCTTTCTCATGGCCCTCTCCAAGTCTTATCATTTTCAGGTGGATTCAGGATCCTGTATGACTGCCCTATTTTATGATTGGGTGGTACATTTTTGACTTCTTGCAGCGTGGCAAATTTGAATCAACTCTGCTACAAGTGTTCACCTCTAAACCCTGACTGAGAGTTGTTATATATTGGGTTGATTTAAAATCCAGTATGGTTGTCCTCATGTCTGGTGACTTCTTAAGCTGCATTGGGTACATTTGAATCAAACTTGCAAAAAGTGTTCTAAGTCTTAGTCCAGATGAAGTTGAAACAATATTTTTCTCAGTGCAAGGATTAAAAATCCACTTTGTATGAACCTCTCAAAACTATCTCGCCCACATTTTCTTGTAGTACACTGACGTCACACCAAGTTAATGGTGAATTTCCTGCTACAACTGATCATTTACAGTTTAACATCATTTCATTACTTGCCGTAGATGATAATATGGCTATGTAGGCATGTTGTACAGTACACTGATGTTTACTTGCTACTGCTGCATTACTGAAAATAACTGTTATGATGGCAACATAGGTGAGCAATGCAGGCCACATGGGCCCCTTGTTATTTTCAAAGCACCTTTTAGTTCTTCCTCAGGAGTTCCCTCAGGAATAAGGAGACTACCTGGCCAGTTTGATCTTGAAATCTGCGGAGTGGTGCCAGTGGTGGAATGACGTCAATAAGTTCAGAGGGGGTCTCTACATTCAAAAGCTCAGCTATAGCTGCTGATGTGCTGGGTGAGGATCAGCATTGACAATTGGAGTGATTGTTTTCTTTAGGCAATCCTGAGGGACAACTCTCAGTTTACAGCAGTCCTGCAGCACGGTGCTGTGTCCAAAGTCAACATACTGTAATCATCCCATTCCTCATTTCAATTTCTGAATAAAAGGACCTACTGAGTCAAACCAGATCATTGTCTTGTTTCCAAATGGAAAAGTTTTTGAAACATATGTACTCATGCAACTCACCTTTGGCCAATTGATGATCATGCATCAATGATAACATATTGAGAAAATTTGTAGACATGTTACAAATGTTTTATCGCATAAATTATTAAAATTCGGTGTGATGCAACCCACGAAATACAGGTTTGGTATTAAACATGTACAATACAGCTTTCTTGCATCGCGATTGATCTGATTCCATTCATTAGCAACCTTAAACCAATGAAATGCTCAAACTGTTACCGAGCTACTTTCTTTACAACCTCTGAAGTCGTCTGCCAAGATCCAGTATAGCTGACCTGAGCCCTGGTGACGTCTCCGGTGGAGGTAATTACATCAGCACAAAATATGACAAAGCTGTACCTCCCAAATGAAGCCGTATCCCCGTGATTGAATCCTCCTTTGAATCGTTGCATAAGATATTATTTCCATTCCGTAATTCTGTACATTGTTGTTTATCTTATTTTCACATTGCTACATATACTGACCAAAAAAAGAAACACAATTACGCAATCTGGTGCCAAATTTCGACAAACCCATTGAGAAAGATGCTTTTGCTCTGAGTTATTTTTGGAGGCAAGTACTTCTACCATACAAATTTTTGCAGTCACAGTGCGTATTCTGGAGCTGCCATTCGTTCAGAACCAAACAATCGGAAGTGCTTGGGTTCGAGTACCACTATTGTCCTAACACTCCCATTTGTGTTTTGAGTTCCTCGTAGACGCCGGGGCCTATAAAAGTCTGACCAAAAATGAGCAAAAATCAGACGGGTTATAATGCCACGACTAACGGAAGTTCAACGAGAACGCGCGATTTGGATGCTACAGGCCGGAAGTCAGGTAGATAGAGTTGCCCGTCAATTCGGCGTGCATTCTGCGACAATTAGTCACCTCAGAAACAGGTTTAATGCCACTGGACATACGGCCGATCGCCCCAGATCTGGTAGGCCACGTGTTACGACTCCAGCGTCTGACTGTCGTATCACGACCGACCGTCTGCTACACAGCAAACCAACCTTCATTTTGTTGAAGGAAACCTCAACGCCGTCCATTACCGCTATGAAATTCTCCGTCCAGTTCCTTCTGTTTGTCCGACGTCACCGACTGACTTTCCAACTGGACAACGCGTGTCCGGACGTGGCACGTATCTGTATGGAGTTCCTTCGGGCCGAAAATGTGCAAACCCTTCCCCGGGCAGCGTTTTCTCCAGATCTTTCACCAGTAGAACACTTGTGGGACATTCTGGATAGAGCGATCCGGAGACGTCAACCACTGCCAGCTACAGTACGTCAGACAAGCACTGACCGAAGAGTGGAACAGCGTTCCACAAGCAACAATCAGAAGTCTGGTGATGTCTATGAGATGCAGATGTACTGCTGTGCGCAACGCTAACGGGGGACATACGAGATACTGATAGCGTCATTTGTGTTTCGTAATGTCGAACTTCACCTTGTTAAATAAAAGCCAACATGGCGATATTTCAACCTGATTTTCTGTTATATCTATTATCTGAGATTCCCTCTTTCATTTGATATCAATGAAGTGTTCATTAATAACAGTTACACTCGATAAAATAAAGAAATAGAAAATTGTGTTTCCTTTTTTGGTCAGTATATGAATGTCCAAGGCCCTGATGTTTCATTTGTTGGCCTCAGGAGTTATGTTGCCCTGTGATTGTCAAATGCACAACTGCTAACACTCCTCTTAACAGTTGTGTATGGTTTTCCACCCATGAGATCCCATAATGACATGTTTTTCAAGACTTGAAATGCATAGCTGTGATTATATTCACTTTAGCAAATTGACTAACCTCCTCAGATGCAAATTGTTAGGCTTCGGTGGGGGGAGCCAGAACAATTTTATCTAAAGACAAGCACTCTGCTAATGCCATTATTACAGAATTTTCCAATGAGGCTGGTTCCAGTGAATTCCATTGCACATCACCTCAACCTCAGGGTAGACAATTTACTCAGTGGACATTTACAAAGTGCAAACTGGTGTTTGACCCACATCTGCTTTACACAAACCCAAACCAAAGTCACTTGCCAGAGCACCAGCTGCCAATGTACTGCTTCTCTGGGACAGCAGCTTATTCAGTGCATCTCCACGCTTTTAAAAATAGCAAAAGGGCCACAGGCTTTGTTTAGTTAGGCCTTCAGGACTACACAATATTGCCAAATATATTGAGTAAACAACACCAACTTATTAGAATGAGCAACAATTAACCCTCAACAAACAGTGGCCAAAAATTGCTTCTGACTGCGTTGGTCTGATATGTGGGTTGAGTTTGAGCTCTTTCTGCATACCCAGCGAATAAGCCCTTTTTAGGCCAGTGTTGGGCCACAGTGGGCAGAAAATGGGGCCTCTTGTGGGCTGCCCACAGTTGGGCCATATCAGCCGTGAAATGGGGGCCACATGTGGGGCCCAAAATTTGAGGCCATGGTGGGAAGTCAAACACAGCCCAAGGCACAATTCTCTTGATGGACCCATTGTGGGCTGCCCACAGAAAACCCATATTGGTGACCTGAAGGGCAAAACTGCCGTGGGTTCCACATGGGCTAACCCACAGAGGGCCCAGGAGGGATTAGTGTAAATTTGCCCTTTCCTACACTGCCCGTTGTAAACCCACTTTAGGCCCTCACAAGCATGTTTGCTGGGTAGTTCTTTAGTTTATCAACATTTTTGAAACAGGTTATAAACATAGCATGGCCAGTTTGAAGGTTTGCTATGCATTAACATTTCACCCCATGTCACTGACCCCGCATCATAATGGATCATTCAAGCCATCCAGGAAATAACGGCCAGTTCAATTTTCTGACCCAGGGAGTCATTCTTCTTCAGCTGCACCATTTATGACATTTTAAATATAACCCAGGCAACACACTGCAAAGGCAGAGGGGGCGTAAATGGCAAACAAAAGACTCTGGGATTTGTTCCAAATCAAAAATAAAACAGATATAGAGAGCATGCCAATTTATTTAGTTTTCTTTTAATAATTTATTTGTTGGGATTGCTTTAATGTTTTGTGGGGGATGATTTTTTTAAACATAAGAATCGATGAGACTTGTAGACTTGACATATATTCTTAAAGGTGTCCTTACTGTGTAAATAAGCAGATGGCAGGGTAAGTTGTCCAAAGACTGGCTTATTGAACTGTACATACATTTCAAACTGAGCAAGGCCAGCAACAGGGAATTCACTACCCATCATTACTGTTTCTTAATGTGCTCTTCAAATGCACCATCCAGCCTTGGAGAAAAAGAACAATCCAAAGAACCCAGTTTTGCAGCACGATGCATCATTTATGTAACTTCTTCCATTTTTGCACATAGTACTTAATATAAAATTCAGGATTTGACACAGTGCCCAAGTTTTTTTATTTCTGCTTTTTCATGGTTAAAAGGTTGCATATGTTTCATATGGATTATGCCTCGTGGTAGATTGGTCTCTGAAGAATTTAATTTGGCAAAAAATGCGAGAGGTTCTAGAATTTTCTGTTTAAGACTGCCTGCACTTTGTGACCTCCAGTAGTAAACTTTTCTTATGACTGTCTTTGTGCCTCGTTCCATTATTTGAAGGAAACGGGTATTTTTAGCGATCATTGCATAGTAACTAACAAAAAACCTGTAAGTATGTGCAACTTTTTTGTCCCAACTTTCACTGTACAATAGCTCTCTTTTTCATTAATCTCTTGAGGGAGAGTGGCTCTTTCCTTCATGACAGAAAATCTGATATTTGTCATAAATGGAATATACCAACAGTCAACTGATTAAGACCTGTGAACCTAGCGTAGAGTTTAAGAGAAGGGTGCTAAGAGGTTTCAAGACCAATTGCAGAAAGAAAACTCTAAATGCATAGTAGTTTGAATCTTTCAAGGACTTCTGAGGAGCAGGTTGCCCTAAGAAAATGTGTTAATACAGCACTTACAGTGCTCCTAAAAAGTATTTGCACTATTCCCAATTTCTCTTACCTTTGCATATTTGTCACAATTAACTGTTTCAGATCATTAAACTAATTTTAATATTAAAGACCATCTGGGATCACACCATCTGGTGGTACTGTTTCCTGTAGAGCAGTCCTCTATTATGAATCTCACAAAAAGAACCAGGCACAGAACAACAGAAGATGCCACTTGGCTGCTTTAATGAGCCAAAAGGCAGGTAAAACAAGGATAGCAACTTGTACAAGGGCGCAGGCAGAAACAGTGGTCATGAAGTTCGGGTCAGGCAATTTGCAAACAGAGTCAGATGGGCTGATCCAAGCCGTGGTCAGTAACAGTACAAGGGACAGAAGCCACGTGATCAAGCAGATTTGCGGCGACTGAGGGACTGTGCCTCCACTGAGGTACCAGGACTGAGCAAGAGGGATTTGTCTCTGTGCTGGAGACTGCTGAAGGACAGAGAAAGGGAATCCCTTCTAAAGACTTTGTACAAGTGGTGTTAATTTTTATTTCTCCTATAAACTGAAGACTGTACTGGCTAGAATTATTCAGGCAGGAAGAGAACAGGCACGCATACAACTAGGATAAGTCAACAATCCAGCAATGACAGAAAGCAGAGAAGCAACTTATATAGATGCAAAATCACACAATGAGGGAAATGGAAACGTGTGGACACACCAAGGCAGGGGAACGAGCTGGCACTGGAAACTGACATGGACATTGAATTATGGGGAAAACTATTAATAAGGGGAGCAGTCCTCATTATAATGCATTTACTCAGTATGCACTCAGACCACACCCTGTTAAGTGAGTGCATACTCAGATCAGGCAAACTCACCCTTCCTTTTTATCCCAACTAATTACCTATAATATTTCATAATTGTTACAAACTGAGCAGATGGGGAGCCAATTGCAGGATTGACAATGAGCCACTAGGGCGTGTATGTAATGAGGAGGGTGAGGAGGACTGGAGGAAGGATTGGAGAATCTGCTGTAACTTATAATTTGTTCACTATCTCACTAATAACTTAGCTCTCTGGAATGGACACCAGCGAGGAAACATAGAAATTAGAGTGAGAGGTTAGCGTAACCCCTTCCAGAACAATGATAAATCCCCGAATGAGAAAAAACCCAGCAATACACACAGCATAATCATTTGGTACAATTGATTGCACTGGGGGAATAAAGAGCCAATCAACCAATTACCAGTAACAGCCCGCAAGACTGCTGGCATAGAACCAATTAAGCAGACAATAGCCACATTCGACTGGTGCTTTCAGGAAGTAATTGTTTTCTGTGAATGCTTATAAATGATTCAATTGGTATTGGAAGTGCAGAGATGTGATTACTTTACTCACCAGCAAGAAACCTGTGTGAAGTTCTTGAAGTAACAGAAAACATTACGGAGGCACAAAAATAGCAAGTTGCTATTGGATGGTTTCGTTGGTAGTATGTGGAGGGAAATGTACATATATGTATGTGTATGATGAAGGTGTTAGCATGGATATGTGAGTGAATAGGTATGTATACATATGTATGTATATGTATGTGTGTATTGGCAAAAATGTATCTGGGTTATGTGTAGGTACACATGTGTGTTTGTATGTATGCACGTATGTATGTTTACGGACATGTATGTATATGTATATATACACGTCTGTATGTGTTTGTATGTATATATATGCACCTGTATGTATGTATGTGCATGTGCATATATGTATATGTAAAGTGTGTATTTTAATCTTATTATCCCTTTTTCAGTATGCTTGTTTTAACTGTATACTAGACTATGGGTAATGTGCAATATGTTGTTGAATTTTTCATAGGTATGCATGTATTTTACTGTTTTGTTGTGGTATTGATTCTTTGAGACAGAAATGTCTGCAGAGCACTTGTAGTCCAAGACAAATTTCCCTGTGGGGACAATAAAATGTATCGTATCGTATATACACTCAAGCACCTGTATTCTGATTAGGTGATTGTCCAGCTTCAAAAGATCTTCCAAACTAATTGAAATTTAATGTGGTCGATAGTGGGCCTCATGTAGCAACATTCTCTTAAATTTCTCTTATATTTTCTCTTATTTTTTTTCTAAGAGAAAAAAATAAGAGAAATAAACTCCGGATGCAGCAAACGCTCTTACCATCCAAATCTGCTCTTACCCATGTGTGCTGAATGTTGAATCCCACTTGATCGTAAATTGGAAGCGCGTGGCCGGTTGTTTTAAATGAGCATATATGACACCCACTAAACACCATATAAGGGCAGGTGACATGCCGTGTGCAAAGAGCCAACTGCTCGTGGCTATCTACGGCACTTTAACGCTAGGTACGATTGTTCCGTAACTGTGCCACATTACGATTGTTCCCCCTCCCCTCTACCCGCTGGTCAGCTTTCACACTAGTAATATCGTATCGTACCTGAGTACACTTGCATACATGTCAAAATTCCGATACAGCGCGTTGCAGTATGCACCTAGGTGGTTTTAAATGGGGAACGATTTTAAAAGGAGGCGCTAGTATATTTCTGGGGGTTTTATTATTGAGAAGGGGGTTCAGAATATTAATATTGAATATTAATATCGCAAATGCATATGTTGCACGTGCCCTAGCAACCCGGTGTGTCATCTGTAACATGGATTACCACGTATAGCAGCACAAAAAATTAAACTTGAAATTTTCTTGACTGAATGCTTGATGTTTTTACACATCCGAATCTTTCTCTGGGTACCCAAACATCAAGGTAAGCCAAAAATGTACTGATTATTTTCGATATAGTTGGATGTTGCATACGGAATTCTTTTGCCCTTGCGTTTTTGGCCGATTATGCTGTCCACTGTCTCATATCACAAAAATTGATGTATCTCATAACTTGAGCTGCCAGACTTTAGCACCGCATCCCGCACTTTGAAATATCACAGCCGCATTTTCTTTAGTTTGTCACGGCACTGATCTATTATTCTGTGATAACCACGCAAATGTAACTACTCACAAATTATTCCATAAATCTCCGAATTTTTGCTTGCAGTATCCAGTTGTGATTGTATGTTTTCGTCTGCCTACATTTCCAGCAAGCATTGAATTTCTTCGTTTCAATGGAGATATCTTTTTGCCACTGCATTTATTAGAACACGAGCCGTAACACAACAGTAATCTTCCGTGCTCAAGTACGGTTGCTTTTGCATTTGGTACGAGTAGCCATTCATCTGTCTCAGCTGCAGCAAAGGAATCTTACCGATTCTTATACAACCACAGACATTACGCTCGTCCACTCCCTGAGCTGCGCCCTGGTCAAGATATCGGGGTGAAGCTTAACGGGGACAAAGGTTGGAAAACACTGGCCAGGGTCATCAGCAAGTCTAAGGAGCTGAGATTTACCTGGTGGAAATGGACATTGGCAAAGTGACTCGTCTCAACAGACAACACCTTCAGGCTGTTCTTGAGACAGTAGACCCAGTGAAGCAATGGCAGCAAGCAGATCCTGCCCCACCACAGCAAGACTGCAGTTCCTAACTACAATGGTAGCTACCCCACAAGAGCCGTCACCGAGCCAGCCATTGTCAGGTCCCGCCCGGAGTCTCCTGTCCAGTCTACAACTTCTCAGAGACCTGTTCGACTGACTTCAAGGGGCTGGGAGGTTAAACTGCCTCTCAGATTTAGAGACTGAAAAGAAATTGACACTTAACTTTGTCCTTATTAGGTCTGTGTGGATGTTGGTTTTTTTCTTGCAGGGACCATGGACTGAAAGAGGACTAAAGTGGAGTTAAGTGACATTTACTCTTGTGGATTATCTTTCAAATGGTCAGAATAATCCCTTATATCAGGACTGAGGGTAGTCGACCCCGATGATGTCCGGTGTTCATTTGAAAGCACCTGTGTTTAAACAAGCTGAAAAAAAGACTGTGAGAGATTGTTATGTAGAAGGGAAAAATATGACCAAGGGTCCTGTGGCTTACCGGCAAGAAATCTTATAGTTATGATACAAGTTATGAAAATTTCATGTGAAGTTTGACCTTCAAATTATTGAAGTTCAATGTCAAGGTCACTAAATAAAAGTTCACATACATTTATAAGACCCCCTGTAATACAGTAGGAGCTGTAATATTTTGTGTACTGTACTGTCCTGTAACACAGACCACTGTAGTAATTGTCCCGCTCCACTAGGAGACTGGTCCGGACCACTGACCTATGGAGCATGGACCACTGCAGTAACTGTCCTGCTCCACTAGGGGGCTGGTCCTTACCACTGTCCTGTGGAGCACGGACCACTGCAGTAACTGCCCTGCTCCACTAGGGGGCTGGTCCTTACCACTGTCCTGTGGAGCACGGACCACTGCAGTAACTGTCCTGCTCCACTAGGGGGATGGTCCGGCCAACTGTCCTGTGTAGCACGGACCACTGCAATAACTGTCCTGCTCCACTAGAGGGCTGGTCCGGACCACTGGTCCGGAGTGTCTCGAGACAGTGAAATTTTGCGGTCTTCACTGGCCTTGCACCAAGGTACGGTCTCAGGACCACTGACTGCACAATCGATGTTTGGAATACTGCAATTACATCGTAAATGCCTGCTTTACCATCAGCATTACTGTTGGCCAAATCATTTATCTAGCCTGCCATTTTCATAAATAAATTGTTTTGAATGTAATTGTTCAAAATATTTGATGCCGGTGAAATGAGCTAGTTACAATCAATGTGTTCCAGCGCAGGTCGCCGCTTTTTTATACTGCACTACTCTGGCATATTAATAAACTAGCTAGTGACACCAAACAAAACCCAGTGAATATAAAGTAAAGAAATCACTGAGATTGCGTCAGTTTATTCTAGAAAATATTAATGCTCTGAACAGATTATTCTTATCAAGCCTAGCTGGAGAATATAAAAAATGTTTGGAAAAAAGGTTTGGAAAGTTATGTTAATAAATTGTGGCCTGTTTATACATTGCTTTCAGCTGTTAATATCGGTTGATTATTGTGCTTTCTTTCTGCACCATAAAAACATAATTTTAAATAGAAGGCTATACTCAGGCAGAGGGGTGTGATACAACTTAATGATTTTATTCTTGAAATGGAGTTTTGATCAGCCCACAGCTCCGTGTAGTTCATTTTAAAATGTGGTAGCCCTTTCCGAAAGGTAATTTGGCTTCATAGAAAACACTTAAAAATGACAATGATTTTACCATTCAATCCTTCCGGGCAAAGAAAAAAATTGTTTAAATTTTCGGCGGGGCCAGAGAGTGTTGTAGCCATGAGCACTGTCCATCAGAAATTAGACTGAACTCACCCCACGACTTTAATATGGCCTAATTGTGTAAGACCATTTACCGCAACTCGTAGTACAGTACATCGACCCAGATTAGCTATGAATAACTCCGTTCAGTGTTCATAGTGTGACTGTTGTTACTACCAAGCTCATTATATTTATCAGCAAGCAACCTCTTGTTTTCATGTTTTCAAGCCTAGAAGCCTTTGAAAATTATAACATTTTGCTTGACCTCAAGTTTGACCCTTTAATGTCATCTGAGGTCAACTTTAACATATCAAAAATATGGATCATATATGACTTCCTATATGTTGATAATACAAACTTAATCTCTATCTGCAACCATTTACCTTCCACAGGCAATTTTGCACATTCTCCAAAAGGCCCAATGTTAAAGTACAGCGCCCCCACGAGACCCACTTTAGTCGAATTAATCAAAATGGCACTTGCACTGTACATAAAGTGTATCAAGGTGAGTTGATTGCCAGATTCACAAAAAAAGTTATCTGACAGTTTTTGAGAAATAATTTTTTGAAATTTCAAGTCTTATCTTGAAACATTGTAAATATGTTCCTTGACCTTGAGTTTGACCTTTCAAAGTCATCCGAGGTCAACTTTAACATAGCCAAAATACAGGTCATATATGACTTCCTATGTGTCAATAATACAAACTTAATCTCTATCTGCAACCATTTGGCCTCCAGAGGCCATCTTGCATATTCATAAAGTACAGCGCCCCCATTAGACCCACTTCCATCGATTCAATCAAAATGGTGCTTGCACTGTACATTGATGGTACCAAGGTAAGTTGATTGCCTGATTTAGAAAAAAATTTATCATGCAGTTTTTGAGAAATAATTTTTTACAATTTCTCAGTCCTATGTTTAACACTGGGGCCAAAATTTCAAGGGCCCATAAAATGGACAAAAATGAGGTAAGCTAAAAATTGCACAGTTATGTTGTTAAACCGTTTCTATTTATGGGGTTAAATGGCAACAAATGTTAATATTGCCCTGAAGGTAGCCAGTTTGGAAAGTTTGATTATTTTGCAGTTGAGTGCCTAGTGGTAGTCCTACTGATGCCTTACAATGTGCCTAACAATGTTTCTTTCACTTCTGAAAAGGGGAGATGTTGAGAGATCTAGCATATAGAGTGGCCTATAGAGGCTAAAATAGCCGGGGCCATCGTTGATGATGTCATTGGAGAAGCATCAGTTAGTTTTGTTGGCCATGAGCCGCTCGGTGTATTACGCTGTTGACACTTCTAAAATAAAGTAAGTCATGAGGAGTATAATTATAATTTGTGTCTTCTCTCATAGCATGACAGTGTCCATTTGAACTTCATGAAACCCTGGGTGCTTGCTAGGTACTCGCATCCAATTGGCAACGGTTTTGCGAAGGCAAAATGGTCGCGCTGGAAACAATGCACCGGCTACATGTAAAATAATGTCCCATGCAATAGGACAGGAGTAGGTTAATTAGCTAGCTAACCAGATAGCATCATGGCTAGTTAAGGTAACGCCGTTTGATTTTACTCAGGTGTTCTATTGCTGCACACCGCATGAGGAGAAAAAGCGAGAATTTAGTTTAGACAGTATTACCCTCACATATACTTCCTCTCTGCATTCTTTTTTCTCCCGTTTTTGGTAATTATTAGTCTCCTCAGTTCCAAAACACTAACAGGATGTTGTTAAAAGAAGAGATGATTTAACACAGCGGTAAATATGGCCCCATCCCAACTTTTTTGAAACATGTGGCTGGTATGAAATTCAAAATGGGCAGATTTTTTTTTTTTAATTAAAATTTCTCAGTTTCAGCATTTAATATTTTGTCTCTGTGCTATTTTCAATTCATTATTGAGTTTATATGATTTACCAATCATTCCAGTTGTAATGGTTGACAATAGGAAACACCACTTGCGAGACAGAAACTCAAAACAAAGGGATTCATTACAAAACACAAACAAGTGTTGCCACTAAACGCGGCCATGTCCCCCGCCAGGTCCCGGAAATCGACTGGGGTCGGCGTATCACACTAATACACATTGAAGCCAAAGATGAATGAAATCAGTCAAACCGTTCTTGAGATATCGCGTTCACAACAAACGGGACGTGACGGACGGACGGAGCTGAATACTATGTTCCCCGCTCCGCTCGCTACCACAGCGGCGGGGGACAATAAACAGGGCATGAGGGCCAACAAAAAACTGCACTTCAAGAGCTGAAAATACAAAAGGAAAAAACACAAGAACTACCAATACTGAGGCAAACAAAGCAGTGACAAACAAGACTACGGGTAAAGAAAGCTGTGGCGATATGAGGCTGTGATACACAAGAGAACAAAGCAGGAACAAGGATCCGTCTGCCAGATTGGAGCTCCACCTCAGAATATAAGGATTCAGGGCGGGATCAAGGAAACAGGGGACACCTGGGCAAAATGAGAGGGGCAGGGCATAGGAACATGAGACATGTACAGGCAGTCAGACTTAACGAGTCCAGTGAGGGAATGGGCGTGCTTCATCTTAAGTACCAATGTAAGATGCAGCAGAGAAGGAAGGATGAGACTGTTAGCAGCAAAGCAAATGAGATCTAGGAAATAGCAAATGTGGGAAATCATGCCAATCGATACCCTATCTAAATTAGTAAGGATTAGTAAGTGCCTGTCTACAACCCCAATTCCAAAATAGTTGTGACAAAGTGTAAATTGTGAGTAAAATCAAAATGAAATGACTTTCAGATCACATGAGCCGATATGTTATTTACAATAGAACATCGATCACATTTCAAATGTTGAAACTGAGACATTTTACATTTTGATCCACAAGATCAGCTTATTTCAAATTTTCTGGCTGCAACAGGTCTCAAAAAAGTTGGGACAAAGGCAAAAAAGGGTTGAAAAAGCAATTACTATATCAGAGAATCAGCTGAAAGAACATTTAGCAAGTAATTAAGTTAACTGGCATCAGGTTTGTAACATGATTGGCTATAAAAGGGATGTCTTAGAGAGGCTGAGTCTCTCAGAAGTAAAGATGGCCAGAAGCTCTCCAACCTGTGAAGGTTTGCATAAAAAAATTGTGGAATACTTTAAAAACAATGTTCCTCAACGTCAAATTGTAAAGGCTTTGAGGGTCTCATCATCAAAAGATTCAGAGAAACTGGAAAAATCTCCGTGCGTAAGGGACAAGGCCAAAGACCTTTACTAGATGCCCGTGATCTTCGGGCCCTCAGACGCCACTGCATCACTCACCGGCATGATTCTGTCATTGACATTACTAAATGGTCCCAGGAATACTTCAAGAAACCACTGTCTGTAAACACAGTCCGCCGTGCCATCCACAGATGCCACCTAAAACTCTATCATGCAAAAAGGAAGCCATTGTTGAGCATGATCCAGAAGCACCGCCGTGTTCTGTGGGCCAAGGCTCATTTGAAATGGACTGTAGCAAAGTGGCAAAGTTTCCTGTTGTCAGACGAGTCCAAATTTGACATTCTTGTCGGAAATCATGGGCGTCGTGTCCTCCTGGGCTAAACAGGAGAAAGACCACCCTTCCTGTTACCAGCGTTCAGTTCAAAAGCCAGCATCTCTGATGGTATGGGGATGCATTAATGCATATGGTGTGGTACACATGTTTTAAAAAGCACCATGAATGCTGAAAGGTGTATAAAGGTTTTAGAGCAACATATGCTCCCCTCCAGATGACATCTATACCAGGGAAGACCTTGTGTATTTCAGCAGGACAATGCAAAACCACATACTGCAGCTATTACAACAGCATGGCTTTGTAGCAGAGGAGTCCATGTGCTGAACTGGCCTGCCTGCAGTCCTGATCTTTCACCAATTGAGAACATTTAGCGCATAATTAAATGAAAAGTCCGTCAAAGGAGACCCAAAAACTCTCTAGCAGCTGGAAGCCTGAATTAAACAAGAGTGGGATCAAATTCCAATGGCTAAACTCAAGAAACTTGTCTCCTCAATGCCCAGACGCCTCCACTCAGTGTTAAAAAGAAGAGGGGATGATACACCATGGTAAACAGGCCCCTGTCCCAACTTTTTTGAGACCTGTAGCAGCCATCAAATTTGAAATGAGCTCATTTTGTAGATGAAATTGTAAAATTTCTCAGTTTCAACATTTGCTTTGTTACCTCTGTTCCATTGAGAATAAAATACTAGCTGGTGTGATTTGAAAGTCATTGCGTTTTGATTTATTCACAATTTACACTTTGTCCCAACTATCTTGGAATTGGGGTTGTAAATAAACACCTCTCGTGTGAGTAATTAAATGTTAGTGAGTAAAAATAAGAGGCAATCAAGCTTAGGACAGCCCTGAATTCAGAACAGCTGTGAAGGAAGTAGAAACACCAGCCAGTCAAACCAAAGCAATGAAAGGTGCCGGCACGCAGGAGCAAAAACATGGCATGGAATACGGAATGGAGGGGTAGATCCCAACTGGCAGACCAGACCGGAGCAAGGAGATAGAGAGACACCAGAATAAACAACACATGGCAAAAACTAAGGGCATGGCTATGGCAGAACATGAACATAACATGGCAGAAACTGAAAATGCACTAAACAGGCACACAAACTGAGCAAAAACAAAACACCAGTCTGTTTTTATTTACATTTTACACACCGTCCCAACTTTTCTTGAAACGAGGTTGTATGAAACACACATCCTAAAAGGGCGTATCTGCGACACTGCTGTCTGACACTGATATGGGAAGCCATAAACAACAGAATATACCACAAAGGATAATACAGTGCGTATTGACTGTGGGCGTGTACAGTTTTTGATAGTACCAACTAGGACTAGCAGTATGCAAAAAAGGTGCAAGTGGCAGATACTCCTGGACTGAAGATGCATATCGTTTGTAAGATGAGAGTAACTACCACTTATGCCCATTTAGCATGGGGATTGTTACATACATTCTTCCAGCAAAAAAAGAAACATTGGTGGGAAAATTTTACTTTCAGATAAGGCTTTTTAAAAAAAGGGGTTTTACCCCTTTATTATAAGAATTTAGTCCATGTATTTAGTCCTACATGGATGTATCTAAAAAGTAAAAAACATTTTTGTACATTACTTACGCCCTTTTTGCATGAAAGTATAACGTATGACAGCAGTTACTCTGAAATCTGGGAAATACATCCAATATGGCTTCATATGCCAGAATGCTTCATACAGACTGCATTGTGTGTTTGTTATGCATACTTGCCTGTTGTGTAATCTTGGATTTTAAAGGGGCAGATTTTTGTTTACATTCTTCTCAGCATGAAAAACCCAGCTGATCCAATTGGCACATCCGGTAATTGTCGACCAGTCAGCATGCGTCTATTCAGAAGCTGACACACTCTCAAGATTATTATCTCTGCTGCATGTTCCGGACAGTCTTTATCCATGTGTTTAGTTTATTTTCTTTTAATGAGCTCATGCCAAAAGTTTTTTTTTTTCTCCCTGTACCACTGAGGTTAAATATTCCATTCGCTTTCCATGCCTACTTCTCAGGGTCATGTGATAATGTTCAGGAAACCCTAATCTTTCATTGGAAAGATGCTTTGATCTGTCTTTGAATGGTATCATAAAATTATTCATGGAAATAACCATAGTTGAAGAACAGTTGGCAAAGGTACCATAAAGTGCAAAGTTTGGCAGTGTTTATCATGTTGAAAGTGAACTTGTGCTTGGCGGTGTCACATTGAGGATATGAATATTGTGTTGAAAGAAAACCTCTGATCTCTGGCTGGGTCTGTAGTTGGGTGCATTGTCGTAATTCAGGCCTCAAATAGAACTATTTTGTACGGTGTCCCTGAAGGCCAATAGTAATAAATATTTTATAAGCGCAAAATATATTTCACAAAACAAAAATACATTTCACAAAACACAAAAACATTTTCTCAAAACAGAGATACATTTCACAAAACACAAATACATTTCACAGAACAAAATTAAATTTCACAGAACACAAATAAATTTCACAGAACAAAAATAAATTTCAGAGAACACAAATCCATTTCACAAAACACGAAAACATTTCACAGATCACAAAATACATTTCACGAAACCGGAAAGGGTAGGACCATGGTACTTGTTTGTGATTGGCTAAACCCAAGTCTGTCCGGCATCAATCATTTTTCATTTCCCGTTTACACTGGATACTGCAATAGCAGAGCCAGCGCGAAATTTCAAGTGTTTACCAGGATGGAAGAGGAGCTTCAGTTGATACTTCAACAAGGGACATACATATAGTGTGATTCTTGAAATGCTCTTCTCGTATCATGAAATACACATATCAGTTGGAACCCTTAAATCACGCTTAAAAGACCTCGGACTACAGAGAAGGGGCGGATATTCTTCATTGAATGTCGTTAGGAGGGCAATATCATCAGAGCTGCTGGGACCTCGACAACTGTTTGGATACCGAACAATGTGGATAACTCTTAAGCAGAAACATGGTCTGCGTGTCAAAAGGGAGAATATCATGAGAATGCTCCGGCAGCTGAATCCACACAGGACCCTGTTGCGGGCACGTCGCAGGTTTTTCCGTCGCACTAACCATTCAATGGGTCCGAACTACCCGTGGCATGTAGACGGGTATGACAATTTAAAACCTTTTGGATTTGCCATATCTGGTTGTATAGACGGGTTCTCCCACAGAAAAATGAGGCTCAAATGTGGACCAACCAACAACAACCCCGAAGTGATGAAAAACAACTTTATTGACTGCATCAGAAGTGTTGGTGTGGTTCCCACGAGACTCCGCACAGACTGTGGGACCGAGAACGGGGCTATGGCAGCTCTACAGTGCCCTCTTCGCCATCATCATAGCGATTATCATGCCGGTTCCATAACACCCCAGGTTTGAACTTGAAGAAAGTTGAAAAAAATTGCCCAGAGAAACTAATGCTTGGAAGTTGTTCAATATGGCCCACTTGTATCAACCATGAAAACCATTTAAAAATTCCACAGCAAATTTTTGAAAAAATCAACTTTTTATTCAATTTCACAAATTGAATTTTTAAATTTAGAAAAACTACTATTTCATGATATTGATGGGACATTTCATGACCATCTGGATGAAATCTTTTATAGAGATCCTTTCCCACTTGTCTTTGAGTGGGGAATTTTTTTTTTTTTAAAAAAACTACTTTTTTGAAAATTAATGTTTTTTCAAAGACCGTTTTTTTTTTAAAGACCTTTTGCCAAAATTAACTTTGGTTAGTCCAAGACTAGTAGGAAAGTATCACCAATTAGAACTGCACCTGAAACTTTTTAAGCATTAGCTGCATTAAACTCTCTAATTGCCTGTTTCAATCTTTGTCCATAGTCTGGATGTTTGCTGTCTTTGACGAGATGTCGTTTCCAGTATTTATTTTTGTTCTCTGAAATTTATTTGTGTTCTGTGAAATTTATTTGTGTTTTGCGAAATTCATTTTTGTTCTGTGAAATGTATTTGTGTTTTGTGAAATTTATTTTTGTTCTGTGAAATGTATTTGTGTTTTGTGAAACGTATTTGTGTTCTGTGAAATGTATGTGTTTTGTGAAATGTTTTTGTGTTTTGTGAAATGTATTTGTGTTTTGTGAAATATATTTTGTGCTTAGGAAATATTTATTACTATTGGCCTTCAGGGCCACCATACTTTTGGCAGCTAAGACTTGGTGAAATTACATCTGCAGATCCCCATCCTAACCCACATACAGGCATACGCATCGAATTGACACATAGTAGGACACTTTTTACAGATATACTTGCTCTAAAACATACTGACACTTGCATAATCTCATACACACACACACACACACACACACACAAGGGACCATTTTGTGATGTGGATATATACATTGTGGAGGAGGAAGAATGTCTCACCTCTCTTCCCCATCTTTCTGTATCTGTAGCTGGCTTTACCTACTACCTGTTTCCATTCTTACCATTTGAATTTCCCTCCAATACCTTTTTTAGGCCTTTCATTGGTTTCCCCCTCAATTTATGCTTCCGTGTGTAGTTGATGTGAACTCTTCATTGCAAAGAACAGCCCAATTACATTCTGGTAAGAATTTGCGAGTGCCCATACTGGGGCCCTCTTTTCTGGTACCTGGGGGGCCACAGACATCAGCAGTTTTTTGTTTGTAACTTTCGAAAAATTATTTCCCTGCAATTTGACTACCAAAATAAATTTGATAAAAGACTATTTGTTTTATCATTCCGTTCCACAACATCATTCATATCATTATTAATACTGGTGCTCTTATTGTGTTTTCTTCTTCCTGGTAACGAATTCCCAGAGATTGCAAGCTTCAATATGATTTTCACCTAATGCAGCTGACAGGGGTACTTCATTACCCAGTATCTTGAAAAGTAAATCTCCTTTTTAATTCCCTCTTTACCACAAAATATGGGAGTCTTCCCCCACTTTGTGCTGTCACTGTAAATTTATGTTTGAGTAGGACTAATTATAGATTTTGCTTACTCACCTGTTTATTAGAGACTGAGCTTGAAAATGTTGGTGCAGTTTACCCGTCAACAGATATAAAGCCAGTGAATGTGTTTACTACAGCTATCGGCAGTGGCGGATTTAGATATGGGCGACATGGGCAGTCGCCCAGGGCGGCATCTTGACAGGGGGCGCTGGCGAGAGTGCAAAAAAAAAAACAAAAAAAAAAAAAACCACTCATTTGTTGCCGTCACTTGAGTAGATAACATCCAGTCAGTGGATTTAAAACATGCGCCTGGACGCTAGTCAACTCGGCTGGCTGCTGGCTGCCTACGTTCTGGCAAAGATATGCCTCTCTGGAGAGAGAGGCGAAGGGTCTAGCCATACATATAAGTATACACCGCATTAGCAGGTTTGTTTGGCTCATTGCTCTGACACGTTAGAGTGTCACCCATATCAGGAAGTGCAGGGTCTGCATGTAAACAAATGCAAGTAAATGGGGATGTGTATTTTTTCAATCTATAACGTTTACACTTCCCAACCGATTTCAACGAGCCAAATATATTGGGTTTATGATCTACATGGAGTACAAAGAAAACGTTTTTATCTTCAGTAACTTTGAATCCAAGTAAGTTAGTTAAGCTATGATTACTGTTAGATGCTTAAGAGAGGGTGATGGTATAACAACATCAGAGTCATTAATTGACTGAATTTGTTACGTGGTGGAAGATTATTCTCTGTTGTAATGAATTGTAAAAAACTTTCAAGCTTTGATCTAGCTTCAGTCTTCTGAAGGCGGGAGAGCGCAAAAAAAAAACTAACGTTACCCCAAACCAATACCCGCAAATGGCCATTTTACAGCCTTTAAAAGCCTTAGATTTTGCAATAATTATTTATCAACGTTAAATACTTTCTAGACCTCGTTAAAAGTCTCACGCTATTGATGACGTTAGCTTAGCAATGAACTGGGAAAGAATTTCGTATCGAACCTCCACTTTTCGGATTTTTATTTCAACAATTTGAGGAGGGGGCGCCAATATATTTTGGGGGGTTTTATCAGTGAGAAAGGGGTTTAGAATTCAATATTAATATTTATTATCGCAAATGCACATGCTGTGCATGCCCTAAGAACTCGGTGTGTCATCAGTATCATGGCTGCCAACGTTATATGCCACTACCACGTCTAGCAGCACAGCACTAGAAATTAAACTCTAAATTCTCTTGACTGGATGTACACTTGACGTTTTTACACACCGAATGCTTCTCTAGGTACACAGAGTAATGAAGAATTACTGAGAAAGTAATTATTTCATTCGATATTGGTGGAGGTTGAATATGGAATTTTTTCCATTTATTTGTTAGCCTTTGTTGCAATTCTCACATATGAAATAGGCAAAAATAATCTATTGTCACTGTCAGTTCGACTAGTACGTAACCCTGTATTGAAATAATTTCTAACTAGAGGCACTCATGGAGTGGAAACCTCCGCCAAGGCAGCACAATCCAAATCTTCATGAGTGGGAGCAAAGTTGAGTTATAGGGTGTCATACAATTTGAAGATGGCTGCCGTGGCGGCCATATTGTTTCACTGATCGCGGTGAAAATCAATAGGGTCCAGCCTTGATGTAATAGCAGTGCAACCACAAAATTTCAAACAAATCCATGCATTACTTTTTGAGTTATGTTGTTCACAGACAGACAGACAGACAGACAGACAGACAGACAGACAGACAAACACATAACCTTCGCCCCAACTTCATTGGCAGTGGTAATAAGCAAAGATGATGATATGTAGTTTGGGCCTGGCTGAAAAAAAAGAAACAATTTAATCTGACCTAACACTTTATCATTCGGTTAACCTTCATTAGCAGACAATGTAAAGCTTATTAATTGTACTGACTAGGTCCTGGGTTTAGAAAATGACATTTTCAGTGCTGTAAACTTAATTAAAAGATGCATCTAATGTCTAATACACTGATAGAGTTGTTGTGTTGGTGGAAGTTGTATGGTTCTGGTTCCTATTCTGAAAGCATAATAGGCCTATAATATACAAGATCAAATGTAAATCATAAATAATGAATAGCCTGTATATGGTGCCAAAGACTTATTTATTGTATTTCACTGCAAATTAAGGGGCGCTTTTTTCGAAATATTTGGCTACACCCTCTAGCGCTGGTGTCTATCTAATCTAAAGACATTATCTAATGTCTTTTCATTAATTCATTATTTTTATTTTGAATGCTCATATTGCCTTATTTGTATATTCATTAATGTTACTAAATTTTGTGCATATTTGTTTTGTTTTTTGCAAAGTCGGAACAGGAGTGTGTGTGTATGTGTGGGGGGGGGGGCAAAGGAGAGGTTCGCCCAGGGCGCCATGGTAGCTAGAACCGCCACTGGCTATCGGGTTGATGAAACTGGATCTGGTGCTCAGGTGGTTTTTTCAATCCAGAAATACTGCGGCCAGAAGTTCAGGTAAGCACAATGGTCCCTTAATTTCCCCAGGCCAGGATGCTCTTTATTATGTCATATCTAAAACACAAGTCTGCTGCGAGTAAAATTGAGCCTCCCAAAGCTCCTTCCCCAGTACTGATGTTGGGAATATGAATTTCAACCTGATGGATTGGGTTTTTCCAGCTGCCTTGACCTACGACCTCGCAGTGATGGCGTCTGGTAGAAATGAAAACATTTCATGCCATGGCCCAGTTATATCTCAGAGAACTGATGCTTTTTGAGATGCTAGAGAAGGCCAATGTTCATTTTAGCATGTTGTTTCAGTGCAAGGTAGACTGAAGATAAACATTTGCTAATGCTGAGTCTCAAACTTACGAGTAAAAGAAATGCACAATTGACAAAGAGATAAAATAATTTGATTACTATGTGTCAATCTCCCACCATCTCTGCCTATCTGTCGGGGCCTGATGCGTGTGTTAGCTTTGAGGAAACGTGTGTTTATTTTCCTGGTGTATCTGTCTCTACTGTATGTGTGCGGGCCTCTCTCTCTCGCCCTCCCCCCTCCATAAATAACCTTTATAGGAAATTCTGGAGTGCACAGTAGGAAATATTGTTCCTTCTCCTTCATCCCTCAAAGAACTTAAAACTATCCTCTTAAAGGATGGGCCTATGTCCTCACACACACATTTCAAAAATTGGTGGGCCTATAATATTGGTTACCAGATAGTTTTATTGATTTTCCCAGGACTTTGTCCACTTCCTGTGATGCATAAATTGTCCTCCACTGGAAAACACATGAAACTGGGCAAAATGGACTGAGGAAATGATGCAGTTACTGAACTGGGCCTCATTTCCCAAAAGCATCTTAAGGCTACGATGATCGTAGAATCCGTCTGTCAAAACATTTAACATTTGTGGAGTGTTCCTGTAAACGATTGTAACTTAAGACACTGAGAAATCTTCATAGATCTACAAGCACTGAATACCGCTCATAGAAAGCTAAGTGCATCTCAAGACCTGCAAGAGTCCTCATGAACATTTTTTTTTTTTTTCCTGTGTGCGTGTTCTTTTAATATTATCATATTCAATCATGACTACTGATGCTGTGCATGAATGAAAGTGGTGATTCACAGGAATTGAATGGCGATTTTTAAATTTTACATTCAACAAAAACGAACAACAATCATAGACATAGTAGCACTAAAAATAATTACATTAAAAATAAAGACAAGAATGAAAGGATATTATAACAAAAAAGATATAGCCAGCATACACTTTCCTATGTGCGTGTTCTTTTAATATTATCATATTCAATCATGACCACTGATGCTGTGCATGAATGAAAGTGGTGATTCACAGGAATTGAATGGCGATTTTTAAATTTTACATTCAACAAAAACGAACAACAATCATAGACATAGTAGCACTAAAAATAATTACATTAAAAATAAAGACAAGAATGAAAGGATATTATAACAAAAAAGATATAGCCACCATACACTTTTCAGCAAATTAAAATATTACATTAGAGGAACCGTGAAGAGGAAAATGAAGTAAACACAATGTGTCGCTGTGGTGGTTGATGCAACTTGAGGGCTGATCACTAGAGTGGAAAAAAGGGCGTAATCAAAAAAAGTCCAATAACTTGTTGACGTTCCCCGAAACCAGCCATATACTCTGCATCTCTTTGCTGATTCACGCCTGCCAATCTGTCACAAGCCTCTTCCTCCTGGTCACATAGCCCCTCCTGGGGCTCTCGCCTGGAAAACAGTGTTGTGCACCATAGTTGGCACAGTGATGACTGCACAGCACTTTGATTGAGAGAAGTGTAGGCCACTACTGGATCTGTGCACGCACCTGAAGTGCAACTTCCTTCACTCCATAGTGCACTCCACAGTGCGCTCCACCATGCTCCTGGCCACTTGGTGAGCTTCGTTAAATGCCAGCTGACTAGCAGTTGTGGGATTTGCCTCTGGGGTAATGAGTTATGACCAAAGCAGGTACCCACTGTCCCCATGGAAACACAGCAATCAGGGTTACTTGCTGTCTCTTGACCATCACTTTTCACATCCCTTGTTGCAGTTATTTTCTTTTCAATTTCTTCCCAAATGATGGCTTTATTTTTATTTGTAAGGCCACCTTTAAATCTGTTGAATAAAGTGACATTATTTTCCTCCACTTCATCCAAAATTATGCCTATTTCATCCGGACGAAGAGCCAACTTTTTCGGTTGTTGTTTTGTTTCCATAATTGTGTTGAATGTTTTCTCGGTTTCACAGAATTTCCAATTCTCAGTTGAAACCTTTATATACTAAGGGTGATAATTTGATTATAGAGTGACAACGCCTGAATGTGTCGCCAATGCTTCCGGAGGCATAAGAAGAATCATGCATGTTTGGTTCTTATTTTGTACTTAAGGGCAATAGACAAATCAATCAAAGTATACTGGCAACTGGTGAGCTGGAGGAGGAAGAGGAAACATACCTCTAAACAAATGACTGGCTTTATGTGTCGATGTGTTGTATTTAAATTAACATTACATGAACTCGGAAAACGTGATTCAACATTCTCAGCTGTGACCACTTATCCTCATCAAGGTAAGATGAAAAATAAAACGTATTATATCAGTGCTAAGTAGCATTTCAATTGACTTTATTGAATTTTGGACTCTTGTTGCAAATCTCAGTGTTCTCTATTATAAATGAAACAATCATGAAGTGCAACATCTTTTTAGTAGAATAAATTAAAATTTTTTGTTCCTGAGTGTACTATTTACTCGTCGCCGCATTGTATTCAGATAGAAGCAGTGCATTTAACTGCCGAAAGATTACACTTATCATTGGAAAAATGTTCGATCAAGGAGAATGATTGGAAACAGGTCCAGAGTAGGGGAGACTGGGGTCCGATGAGCCATGGGGACCAATGAGCCATATCACTATTTTGCGATCAATCGATGACAGAGCTGCTTAAAATAGGCAAAATATTTGACCATTGACTGATGAGTCATGGGGATAAATGAGCCGTATCACTATTTTGCCTATTTTAAACACCTTTGGCATTGATTGATCGGTTACTACCACATGTTAGTTCGCATTCCATGCTACTTAAAAAATGCTCCTGATAAACTAGTATGCAGTAATTCAGATTGGTATGCTTGTGTTACTTTGGTTAGCATCAAAGTCATAGCTTCATATAATGTTACCTGACCGTAGCCACTACAGTTGAAGCTAACCAAGGAGGTTTTGTGCGTGTCTGCAAAGTTTGATTGATTGATTGAAAACTTTATTGAATAATTTTCAAAAGGATAAAAACACAATAAAGCCTAAGGGCTTGTTTCCATTGTGGTCCTTTATGGCAGGAGGGGAGCAACACATAGGCTATTAGACAAGACAAAAACAAACAGCGCATAATTTAAAAACAAGGACCAACTCCGGGAGCACTGAGGACAACACAAACCAAAGTAAGCAAAAACTCATAAGCTATAAACAAAAATAAACAAGAAATAAAGTCACAAACACACAAACAAAACACCAGCCAAGTGACATGGCTAAGTCATGATAACCAGCGTTTTAAAATAAATTTAAAATTTTCATACGAGTTTATCAGCTTCAGGTTGGAAGGTAAGCCATTCCATGAGACAGCTGCCAAATATAAGAAAGAATTCTTCCCCATACAACTCTTAAAACAATAGAGCCTGTAATCAGTAGAACTCCCTCTGGTGGAGTAACACAGATACTTGGGTGTCAAGTTATTACTAACTCTGTACACTAAACACATTTTAAACATAGAAACTCTCTCCTCAACTCTAAGCTACCTCAGAGAGGAGGAATTGGAGAGGAAGGAGGTGAGTTCTAGGGTGAAGTTTGAGGATCACTCTAACCATTTTGTTTTGGCAGATCTGGAGTTTGTCTTTTAGACCTTTAGTGAGACCAGTATACCAAGATATACAGGCATAGTCAAAATGGCATTGAATAAGAGCTCCAACCAGGGTTTTAAGAGTGTTGCCATCTAAGTACCTGGATATTCTCGCTAAAAAGTTTGTCATTTGGCTTACTTTTGAAATTACTTTTTGGGCCATAAATTCCCCTGATAGCTTGTAGTCCAGTATACAGCCCAAGTAGGTAACCTTTTTCTTGGCAGAGACCACAATATCTCCCACGACTACTTTAAACCCTGGAGACTTTTTCAATTTATCCCTAGACCCAAGAAGAATGGACTCTGTTTTGCCAAGGTGGAGAGACAACTTGTTATCTATTAACCAAGAACTGAGGTTGAGGAGTTCTGCACTTAGTTGCCTTTCCACCTCTGATTTCTCTTGATGAGACGCTATGACAGCTGAATCGTCCGCAAATAAAAACAGGTTGCAATCTATAGCTGCCGTCATATCATTTACATATAACAGGACAAAGAGCGGACCTAATATACTCCCCTGGGGGACCCTACATGTTAATGTAAGCAGTGGGGACAAGGTTCCATCAACCTCCACCATCTGTTTTCTGCCAATCAGGTAAGACCTCACCCACTGGAGAGAGGCACTATTAAAACCCAGAGCTTTGAGTTTGTTCAGAAGGATGCTGCATGAATAGTGTCAAAGGCCTTTTGGAGGTCCAATTGCACCATGCTGCAAAAGTTCCCCCTATCCACTTCTTTCCTAATAAAATCTGTAAGATACAGCAGACATGTATCAGTAGAATGGGATTTTCTAAAACCAGATTGGAAATCAAATAGAAGATTGTGTCTTGCTAAATAACTATCAATTTGATCATAAATGATCCTTTCCATAACTTTTGATAATGAACATAAAATAGATACGGGACAGAAATTTCCAGGATCGAACTTTGCTCCATTTTTATACAATGGTAATACTCTTGCTGTTTTCAATGTCTTGGGGAAATTATTATTTTCAATAGACAAGTTAATAAGTTATGACAGAAGTAATAATTTCTGCAGTATCTCTTAAGAATCTGACAGGAATGTTGTCATGACCAGTAGCCTTGGAAGGACTCTGGGCTCTGAGTTTTTTAAAACCACTTCCTGTGTTACTTGCTTTAAATAAAAAAAAATCTGGTTGGGCTCCCTTTTCCTCATAAAACTTATCTACCCTCTGTGGATCATTAAAAACACCAGGGGTGGAGGGTAGTTTCTGAACAAGATTACTTGCTATTGTAGTAAAAAAAATTATTAAAAGTGCCTGCAATCAAAGTTTTATCATAACGTATGGACCCATTAATATTTATTCCAATTTTATCTTGCTTTAGTTTGGGGTTTTCCTTCGTCCCTAGAGGCTTGAGGGTAGCCCAAAGTTTCTTAAGATCATTTTTGTGCTCCTCAATTTTGGTCCTAAAAAACTCTTTTTTGCTTCATCTACCATTCTCTGCACCTTATTTCTAAGTATTTTGTATTCTTTAAAAAGATCGGGCGATTTAGTCCTTTTGACCTCACTCAAGGCTTTATTCCTTGCATGAATAGTGCCCAAAATGTCTTCATTTATCCAGGGTTGTGATCTCTGTTTAATCCTGTTCTCTTTCAGTGGTGCAGTCTTATCAACTACCTGTAAAAAAATGTTTTGGAAGCGACTCCATGCTGTATCAACATCACTTGTATTGGTAATTTCGGTCCAGTCAATATTATTAATCATATCCTTGAAATTGTTGATATTATACCCTTTTGAGCTTCTACTCCTAATAGATTGGTGACATTCTATTGGAACCCTTTTGGCTTTCCTGGTACAGTAGGTTAAGAAATGGTCACTAATTCCATACACAATGACACCACTTTGTAGGATTTTACATACATCAGATACCATAATGTGATCTATAGCAGTTTGACTATGCTCAGTTATTTTAGTGGGAACACCAATTAATTGTGTAAGCCCATGCATTTTCAGAAAGTCATAAAACGCATTGTATAGTGGACCTTCTACATTCAAAATATCAATATTATCATCTGCCATTAAAATGACGTTTAAAAAAATCATGACAACCTGCACATACGCTCTCCAGTGTTTTGATAAGTCATTCTGATGTGGAGTTCTATACACAACGCCAAATAGTATTGGCTTGCTTTTCGGTAGTAAAACATCAATTCATACAGCTTCAAGATTTTCAAGATTTTGGGCTGATAAGGCTGCAATTAGACCAGACGTAGGCTTTGCGGAGCTTAGGGCACGCGTTTGGGTTTGTTTACTATTGCTGTGAAATGATCGTTTTACTTATCCATAACAGAGGTCAGCCAGGTACTTTGCTGTGGTGTGGGCTAGCTCTCTGATTCTACCGCGGTGAAAGTAATCGCAAAATGCACTATAACATGTCTGGTACAACAAACTATTTCTCTGCATTGCTGTGGCGGAATTTCATCCACTTTTGAAAATTGTTCTGGCTAATAAAAAGCCGAAAAAAAGTGGGGGTCGGACACAGATTTTTTTCTGCTAGAAGTTATTGATTTGCTAGCTCCACATAAGCAACACTTACACCATGGGTGTGTTTTTGCTACGGATCATTTAGTAGCTTGCTGTCGGAATTGTGTTTCATTTTGGTAGAAATGGTTAACAGGAGCTTTTAGCAAAGTTTCTTCCAGATAGATGAGTGGGTACATAACATGACTATAAAACAGTACAGCTACAATGACATGCATGCAAGGCGAGACAGTTCAAGCAAAACACTAAAATTTCAAATTGTCACTCATTGACATCCTGCTGCAAACGTTGCTGCAACACTTCAATAGCTTCCTCCTCCCATTCGGGGTCAGATTCGGGATCAAACATATACGGTCTTACAGCAATAGATGCCGCAGAGAGCTGTCCTGAAATACCTGCCATCTTGATTTCCTGGTTTTTCGGGTCTGCACCCGCCCCCGGAATCACAACACAGGCAGCCAATCAGAGCAGCGCCTCAATAGCATAGCCTCCCTGCCCTCTCAAAACAGATCATGTTTCAGGCCAGCACAGACGAGGTGAGAGAAGAGGTCTCACTAGGCCTGGATGTGTGTGGGTTTTTTTTGTCACTGAATTCTTAAATTTATTTTAAAGACTCATTGGACATGTTTTAAACGACTAAATACGGCATAATATGGGACCTTTAAACTGGACAGCGCAAAGCTAAGTTACCATGTGCTGAACAGCAGTGCACGCGCTCCTGCGTAGGAGCTGCTTTGGGAAACGCATGTCAAGAACAATGAACTTTAGTAAGATCGCTCGTTGCAAACCCTCTTAGAGCTCTACGGTCGACCGTTATTGGGTAACGAGGCCGAGAAATATTAGCAAGAGAGCCTCTTCATTTATTGCTGTAGGACATTGAACAATGTTCAATGTGACTACTGATTCTAAGATTTTTTTGTGGTCTTAAAAGGGCTGGTGCCATTTAACTTTGCCGAACTCTTACATCGTCATACTATATTAAATACATATTTAGAACACGTAAGTCGACCAACCAAATGCTCTTGGATGTTTTAAGATCTAGGCTCAAAAACAGAGGTGAGCAAGCCTTTGCGGTGGGAGCGCCGAATACCAGGAACAGCCTCTCCATTCATATTAAATCTGTTCAGACATTTGAAATGTTTAGTCATTTCTGACTACACACTTCTTCTTGTTGGCTTTCAATTCAAGTTCAGCTTGACACCTCGACTCTGTCAATTGTGCCATAATTATTTGATGTATTATTACTTTTTTTTTTTTTACTTTATTTTCTTTTTTTCTGATCTATTATTTACATTTATGTTTTTTTATTTTGGTATCTTAAGCCTGTTCACCTCATTGGTCAACTGTGGTTGAATTAAATGTGCCACACAAATATATTTTGACTTCACTTATCATGACTAAAAAACGGTCACAACGGTCTGACAAATTCATTGTGATTTTTATTATTATTACCATTATTTCGTGAGGAAAAGGCCAATGCAGCCATGTTTTCAGTTCATGTATTTATTTCTAGAAATATCTGTGCTCTGAAATCAAGGCATTAATGACTGCTATTCAAACAGAGGGAAAGAAAATGTATTTTACCTGCCGCAACAAAGTGGTTGAGCCAAACGGGTCAGCGTAGGATGATTACCGCCCGAATTAGCTACTAATTAATACAATTTAGTTCTCTGAATATGTGACCAGCTACTCCCAGTCAAGACTGCAGGTACCAGACGAGTTATTAAACACTGCAAGAGAGGTAGCAGCAGAACACAGCGGAGCCAAGACCTACTGTGAAAAAGTGTCAGAGAAAGGAGGCAGTGAAGTTATTAGACACTGTAAGAGCACTACAGCAATTGGAGGCAGTAGAGTTATTACCTGGCGGGAGACGTGAGTAGCCGCAGGAAACACTGGAGCTATTTGCTGCTGTGAGACAAACACACTTACAAATGTATCGCAGCGATTACGTGCTTTTCCCATCCTTCGCTATCCCATCCTCATTAAATTACAGCCGACCAAATGCCCCCAGTCTTTTGACTTTCCAGGCCATCCTCAGTTACTTCTGTGCCTTGCGGCTGTGTATGATATTTGAGGTCCCTCCCTTGAGTATATGTGTTTTGAAAGTCTCTTTTAGAGTTGGAATTGGCTGACATGCATTTCCTCTTCTATTCCAGCAGACACCCTTTACTATGTGACTCCAGAGAGGATGTGTCAGAATGGGTGCAACTTCCAATTGGGCATCTGGTCACTCAGCTGCCTGCTCTATGAGGTAAACTACATGGCCACCATCCCACCTGACTAATATGGGCTTTTTATGGAAGGTGGCATCCAGTCAGCTGGGCTATGGTGCTTATAGCGTACAATATACATTACTGATTCAGCAAGGTAAACTTTTTGTTGAAGAATCTTTTAATGTTTTTTGTCGTACTTGAAGTTTGGACCCCGTGTTCCTTACAAAGAAAAAGAGGTAGCTGCAGAAAGGTGTGCAAAGCGATAAGCTGCCTCAAGCAAACACCTTTTCAATAGGACTGAAGCCCATATTGAAATTGGAAGTGGACATCCGTATGGAGGAAACCCCTGTTCAAATGAGGACATCCGTCCCTCAATTTAGTTTTCCATTCTGCAGCGAAAAGCTGCCGAGCTAATGTGCAGAAAGCAGGGCCAATGGCACTTCAAAAAAAAAAAAAGAAAGAAAACCTGTTCACGTAGCCCTCATACTTCACTTTTCAACTCACTAGTTAGAACAAATCTCTTTAGAGAACTAGGAAAGAATGAGAATGGGAAAGATTTTAATAAGAGGGTTTATTCTCCTTTTTTGGACTAGGTACACAAAGGACAAATTATATGGAAGAGCAAACTTGGCAAGTAATGTGGTGAATGCTCACGGTGCAGAGACTGGGCATTCTGAGAAGTGGGGGCTGCTACGCTGGTTCTCGCTCTCAATTCAAATTCCCTTGAATTCTTTTCTCTTTTTTATTTCTTTTTTTTGGCAGTAAGAGCAGGTGGAGAAAGGGATGCAGTCTCCTACATCTGCGTTACGTGTCTACATCCTAGAAATCTTCTGGGGCTGAAGCACTGTTGTTAGATCGCAGTCACTCCAAGGCTCTTGCTCATAGTACTGATTGCATTTCCTGTGTTTCACCACTAGGATAACATACACCAGTTGTTCACACGTGTGTTTAATGCATATGAACATAGTTTGACCATACATTGACCGTACCTCAGCAGCAACCTCCCACTCAGTGGATGTGTGCTAGAGCTGGGCTTCCTCCTCGGACTCATATGACTAGAAACTGGGCCCTTAGCAACCATAATTTTGTCTTCCATGCATTAACAAGGTTCCTGAAACCATTCTAAACATTCATTTTTCATTTGAGATTATGCCTGCAAAATCTAATTGAGGGAAATTACTTCATTGCTTTTATATGAAATGCCTCTGTATTTGTCGGCAATATGATAGTTCATTTCTGTAACTCAACAGAGTGTTTCTGTGACCTACAATAGATTCTATTAGCACCTTCCCTGGATGTAATTTAACTACTCTGAAAATAAGTTCACTTATTTGTATTACTTTGCTGGTTTAAAGTCCCATACAAATATTGAAAAATAATTTTATGCTGTTTTGAACTATGTGCTGTTCTTAGTGGTACATACTACTCAGGTCTTTGGCATGGGATGTAACTTTTGTCAGATGTAATGTACAGAACTGTTGACACAGAAATAATGCTATATTATGGACAATGAGTGTTGGTACAAAAATGAATATGCTGGTTGTGGAATTATATAGACATGATATAGACATGTTATGTTTCCATGGTGATAGAGTAATTGTAATTGTGATTACATTCCCAATGACCGGCTATCTCCAAAAGGAGCTTGAGGTGAAGTGGTGGCCATTTCTGTTGTGGGTTTTTTTCCACTTGGAGCCAGGAAAATGCTCATAGCGCTGTGATCAGGATCGATTTAGCTCTGGAACAGTGAAATACATGCACGCGTCCAGAGTTAACCCTTTCTGAGACATGCCCATCAATTTTTCATCTGATCCTTCTGGGGCGTTGGAGAGAAAGGGTTCGTAGGCCGAGCTCAGGTATCCACGATCCCGGTCCCTTGCGCCCCGTCATGTTTTATTCCGTTTGAAGGAGGCCCCTCAGTTAAAGCTAATTGCTTCAGCCGACCCCTGCGGTCGTCTGCTGCTTGTTAATGGCTCGCGTGTGTCTGCACGGTCCCGGCGGCCCACCCGCCCTCCCACCACTCGTGCTTTTGGTCGATACCAAAAGGAGCCCGCGGCGAGCTAGCACACACGCCCGCTCCACCGGAATTCACCCACCGACCCAGCAACACGTGCTGGATTAGCATTATCGACACTTTCCCTCTCAGAAAACCTGGAGGAGTTGTCAATACCGGGAGCCATGTTGGCTCCAAACAGCTTTATCTGCCCTTGCCATAGCCATAGCCAAGTTGAAAGCCGGCGGCTTTGAGAACTTGTTGGATAAAATTTGGAGAAAGAATGTGGAAAAAGGCCCTGTTTGAAATCCTGTTTGAAAAGGAGATGTGCATGTTACGTTAAATGTCTCCAGAGAAAATGGTTGCCATTTCCATGTCATTGGCTTCCTGACGCTCTAGTGATGCTCACTCCTCATGCTGCTATTGGGCTGCTTCTTTAGAGGTGGAGAGAAAATGGTGCTTTATTTGGTCCTTTAGTTCCAGCTAAGGGCCAGTACTCCCTGAGAATCACTTCTTGTGGTAAACCACTTGAGTTTCACAATGCTGTCTCCACATTAGTCTTCGCTGCTTGCCGATTGTATGTTAGGATAGACCCCCCACAATCCTGGCCAGGAATTATGTGGTTAGATAATAGGTGGGCAGATGGGTGTGTGCACCCTTGCAGTTTGTTGATGGTTTCTGAATAGACAACCTGTATTTGGAAACTGTGCACTTGTTAATGCATTGTGCATCAGCCGTACCTGAAATTAAACTTAGGAAATTTGCTGTGTGAGATCTTCCTGAGTTATATAAAATCCTTGTACTATGATCTAAAGGCTAGCTAGCTATCTTGCTAGCTGCTGTTTTCCTCGAATCCTCTTATGGTGTCAGAACAGTCAAGGAAATACAGCCAAACCAGACTTGTTAATGTTGCTGTGACTGTCTTGGCTGCAATGGACACTATCATTCTTTTTTTTTTTTGTTTTTTGGAAACATGAGTTTGACCAATCATCAGAATCATACTTAAACAAATCTTGAAGTAGCTTGTATTACATTCATTCAACAAGTTATCTATGAGTTATAACAATAATGACAAAATTAAGAGGTTAGTGAAATGAAGGTGAAGTCTATTTTGTCGTATTTTACAGTACTTGCTGGCATGTATTCTACTCCATTTGGAAATGCTGAGCACTACCCACTAATTATCGGATGACACTCTTTTTTTTATTCCATTGTAGTCAGTTCAGGTGACAAGACTCTCTCTCTCTCTCTCTCTCTCTCTCTCTCTGTCTCCCTCTCTCTCTGTCCCTCTCTCTCGATTTCTCTCTCTCACATGCACTTTTCAGCGAAGTCTGCCAATAGTTAGTCAGGCAGTCACAAACACAAACAAGATCACCATGTCAAATTGGGGCACCAAGCAGAATTTAGATATGGTGCCGTTCTAAGAAGTATAAATCGAACAAAAGTAACTTTGATCTGAAATAATAAACTCTGAGCCACAAAAAAAATCAATGCTTGCTGCATTGATATGATGCATGTACACACACAAGATATTGCCATGAAATCAAATTAATGTAACTGGTTTTTTATGTTGTTACTTCAAGAGGATATTAATACAAATGCCGATGCACATTTGAAAGAACTGTCTTCCAGGGCAAACTCATTGCAGTAGTGACAGTTAATACATGTGCCACAAAAAACTCCTCAACTAACTTTTGACATTCTCATGTATGCATGTTTTTTTTTTTGTCTGCAGTGTATGTTGTCTGGTCACCAATCCCTTTCGATGTCATTGAGGTATTTTTACCATTAAAACCCAGTCCTTGCAATTGGGGCATTCTTGTTGAGAGGGCCCTCCCTATTCCCAAAAAAACAACGTCACAAATTTATGTTTGATCAGGGGAATACCCATACGAGTCCTAGCTGTGGTGCTCTGTTGCAAAGTAGTAAATACCATTTACCATGTTTACAAACTTAAACAGACATGAGGAGGAGACTAGAGTGAATGAAGTAAAAAAAAAAAACAAAACTTTTATTTCATGTTCGTGGAAATTCTGGCAAAAAAAAGACCCCTATTATTATGATTAAGGGACCACGATTGCCTTTTAAAAACATACCCTGTCTCAGCAAAAACTGGAATGGGGATAAGTAGCCAGATATTTATTGGTGTGACACTGCTAGGGTTAACAAGGTATTCAATGAATGGCGATAGCTGGCACCGGAAAATATTTGAATCCCCAGTCCAAGTCTATGCAGAGACTCACCCTCTCTCTCACCTCGTGCGTTGCAGCTGAGGTACATATACCCACAAAGTTACTGCTCAAAAAAATTACGGGAACACTTAATCATCATAGTATAACAAGAAGTCAGTTAAAGGGGAACTCTGGGCTAAATCATAATGATTTTTATACAATCATAATTAGTAAATAAATATTGTAAAATACAAAAATGTGGAATTTTTGTTTTCAAAGACGAGGTAAATGAGGTTTTATTCCTCCTAATTAGTTGTCGTCTGCTTCAACGGTTGTGTGATAATGACGTAACGTCGCCCGAGAATGACAAACCGTTGCTCTTCGCCCACAGGTATGCGCTGTTATTGTGTTGGATAGTGTGATTGTCCCAGTCCATTATTTTATGACAAAAGATTGTTCAATATGGCCCATTGGCTAGTTGCACGAGATGATGTTAAGTACTTTCTGAAATACGCAGGGTTGCTTCAACATTAATGGTTTGCTTCTGTCACTTATCAGTCTATATCAGATGCTGAGCAGATGACAGGTATATCATCCCGGATATGTGATTTTAGCTTTCGCCGATATTCCCAGGATTTGGCTTAATTAACCACAAATGATGTTCGCAAGATTTGTCTCGATTACCCGTGACTGATGTTTGTTCGTTGGCACTCTTAACGAGACATCAGCTGCTCCTCCGAGAAACGAATGGTTTTTAACTAGCATCACATTTCCAGCCGTTCTTGCTGATGAGTGATGAACTGGCTTTAAGCAACTGACAACAAATGTGAAAATATCTGGTAATTAATGTGTAAATATTCCATAACGTCGAAATGCCGTTTCATAAATCTAACATTCGATCGACGCATATTTTAATATTGTCGATACTTCGTTTACCTTCCCACTCGGCGTCAGTTGCACTCTCAGGACCATCACTTCTGTAGCTATAGTTAGCTGAGTACATCTAAGAAAACCATAACGATGTAGCAGAACTAGCTAGGTAGTTGCATCAGAAAATGTTTAAGTAAATTCACTATAAAACCGAAATAATTAAGCCAAATCCTGGGAATATTGGCGATAGCTAAAATCACCTATCTGGGATGATATACCTGTCATCTGCTCAGCATCTGATATAGACTGATAAAAGACAGAAGCAAACCGTTAATGTTGAAGCAACCCTGCGTATTTCAGAAAGTACTTAACATCATCTCGTGCAACTAGCCAATGGGCCATATTGAACGATCTTTTGTCATAAAATAATGGACTGGGACAATCACACTATCCAACACAATAACAGCTGTTATGACTTGAAAATCACAACAAAGAAAACCAGCAATGACAACTTAAACAAATTTATTCTTCACTGATGAAAAAAAAAAAAACTTCTACAAATAATCCACTGTGCAATCTTATAATAACACTCTAATGCCACTATGTAACTGTGTTGCCAAAACAAAAACTCTGCCTCTACTGGCCAAAATCACAGCATTTATATAGACTAGCAACATTCTGGAAAGATCTACAGGATTCCTGGGTGATCCGGCCCCCTCCAGGCAAGAAGATGCCAGAAGCTTCTAGAAAGCACTAGTCTATTTCATCACAAAGGAGTGATATTGCATCAGATCATGTTTTTCTACAGACATACCACCAGAGAGTGCCAAATGATGAACAAAATAAACAAATAGCTGACCAGTAAGGCAGCACAAATAGTATGTAACAAATCTCCATTTACAAATGATATACAGCGCTTTACTTAAAACACTCATATATAACACCTCCCCTCTTTAAGAAAAGAAAGGTTTGCTAAAAGCTTTCTTTTGTTAAAATTAACACAGTTTTATAATCAGTATAATCTTGAACTTTACATAAAAGGTATCATTGATCATTATAACAATCATATACCTAACAACCATTGCAATTTTCACAATCAAATAGAGAAGTAAAATTTACATTTTTCACAATCATATAGAGATGTAAAATTACATGCGAGAAAGTGCATCTGGAATAACATTATCTTTTCCCCTGATGTGAGGAATATCTAAATCATACTCTTGCAAGAGTAAACTCCATCTCAGTAATCTTTGATTCTTGTTTTTGATCTTGTGCAAGAATGCGAGGGGATTGTGATCACTGAAGACCTTGATGGAAGTAGCTGAACAAGTCAAATAGACTTCAAAATGTTGTAAAGCCAAAACAAGTGCCAAACATTCTTTTTCAATAGTTGAATAGTTTTTCTGATGTTTATCAAACTTTTTGGAAAAGTAACAAACAGGATGATCTACTCCATTAGTGTCTTCTTGCAGTAAAACTGCGCCTGCATCAATATCACTGGCATCAACAGCCAACTTGAACTCCTTTTTGAAATTAGGAGAGAACTGGTGCGTTGTTGAGGATAGCTTTCAGTTGGTCAAATGAATTTTGACATTTTTCATCCCAAACAAATTTTACATTTTTCTTCAGTAAATTTGTCAAAGGTTCAAAAATGATTGAGAAATTTTTACAGAATTTTCTGTAGTAGCCAGCCATCCCAAGAAATCTCATTAGTTGTCTTTTAGTTGTCAGCTCAGGAAATTCAGTGATAACTTTTACATTTGCATCAACTGGTTTGACTTCTTGTTTAAGGTATTTCTGCTTCTCTGGATTCATTCTGTAAGGATGCTGTTTTACAGTCTTGGCATTATCTTGTAGGATGACATCATGGTAAACCATATCAGTCCTTGATGGAACGTCAGGGAATATGTGACTATATTCAAATATGAGCTGCTTTAGCTGTTGTTGTTGAAAAGGGTCCAGGTGGGACAACTTGCTGTCAATATTTTGAAGAATGTCTGAATTTTCAAGTTTGGCTGGACCAGGTTCATTTTCCAAGGGGCAGTCACAATCTTCTTCAGAATTTTCCACTTCAATTGTATTTACCACATTGACTGGCTTTTGCTGAGTGTCTCTTTCCATGTATTCTTTCAGCATGTTGATGTGACACATTTGTTTTTGTTTCCTCCTTCCAGGGGTTAAAATGACGAAATTTAGATCACTGACCTTTTCGAGGACAGTGTAAGGGCCAAAATATCGGGCTCTTAGAGGGTTTCCAGAAACTGGCAAAAGTGCAAGGACTTTGTCACCAGCTTTAAAACTTCTATGTTGGGAATGAAGGTCATATCTGGTTTTCATTTTGCCCTGAGCCTCTTTGAGATTAGACTTAGCAAAGTCACAAGCCTTAGAGAGACGATTACGGAAGTCAGAGACATACTGAAGCAAGTTTATGGGGACATCATCTTCGGCCAGCAACTTTTCCTTCAGAAGCTTCAGAGGTCCACGGACTGTATGCCCAAAAACAAGCTCAAAAGGACTGAACCCAAGAGACTCCTGAACAGCTTCACAGGCAGCAAACAGAAGAAGATGACACCTTCATCCCAGTCTTTCTCTGTGTCAAGGCAGTAGGTCCTTATCATGTTATTCAGAGTTTGATGGAACCTCTCCAAAGCACCTTGACTCTCAGGATGGTAAGCTGATGACCTGTATTGTTTAATACCAAGCTCATGCATAACTTGTTGAAATATGCCAGACATGAAATTTGACCCTTGATCAGACTGAATAGACTTAGGAAGACCAAGAAAGCAGAAAAACTTGCCAAGAGCCTTGATGATAGTCTTCGCCTTGATATTACGAAGTGGAATTGCCTCAGGAAACCGAGTGGAAGCACACATGATTGTCAGTAGGTACTCACAACCAGATCTAGTCTTCGGTAATGGTCCAACACAGTCAATGATGATCCGACTGAAAGGTTCTTCAAAAGCGGGAATGGGCTTAAGTCGAGCCTTTGGAATATTCTGGTTCGGCTTCCCAACCATTTGACAAGTATGACACGATTTGCAGTACTCCTGTACATCGGACCTCATGGAAGGCTAGAGGAAATCATTCCTAACACGTTGAAGGGTCTTCTTGATACTAAAATGACCTGACATAGGATTGTCATGGGCCAGATTAAGAGTTTCTTGACGATAAGACTTTGGAAGAACAATTTGATGGGTGATCATCCACTCTTCATCTGCAGAAACATCAGGTGGACACCACTTTCTCATAAGCACACCATTTTTGTAGTAATAACAGACAGGAACTTGAGTAGCCTCTTGTTCACTTGCAGCCTGTGGTAGAAGATGCGCTAGATCACAAGCTTGCTGTTGCTCCTGAATAAGTTGTTTCCGAGACAGAATGTCATTAGAATGACCTGACAAGTACAAGTCTGAAGATTTCCGAGATATCTCAGGACTGGAAGGTTCCTGATGAAAAGACTGCCCAATGAAGGTGTCAGCCAGGTTGACGTCCAGGTCAGCATCATCTTGAATAGCCTTTTTGGCCATATAATGAGTAGCTGCACATGAAGGATAGAGGTCTGGAATTTCCTCCTCTATAGAGTCAGATTCTTGATCAACCAAAGGAGTGTCAGTTACAACAGGGTAGGGCACAACCTTATCCCCAGCAAGATCATTACCAAGAAGCAAATGAACACCTTTGAAAGGAAGAGAAGACCTAACACCAACAGTAATAGGCCCAGAGACTAAGTCTGATTTGAGATGAACATTATGAAGAGGTACACTTGTAAAACCACATTCTACTCCTTGAATAAGGACATTAGCCTGAGTAGACGATTTGTCCGAAAAGGGAAGAATATCTGCGAGAATCAGAGATTGGGAAGACCCAGTATCCCTTAGAATTCGAACAGGAGCAGATGAGGAAAATTCATGCGAAAGTGAGACAAAACCATCGGTGATGAATGGCTCAAAACCCTCCATAACAGAATCAGACACAGAAGGTAGAAGATCAGGCAAACTGACCTTTGATACAAGAGATTCTCTCTTAGTGAAAGCAGTTGGCTTGGTTTCTTCTCGTTGTTGTTTTTTCTTGAGAGCATAACACTCAGAAATAAGGTGACCTTGCTTTTTGCAGTATTGGCAAGACACAGAAGGTAAAGAATCAGAGGACTGCTTCTCACTGGAAGGTTTCCTCTCAGAAGTGGCCTTGGAATCATTAGAAATGTTATTAGAAGAAGTCTTGGACTAAGACTTGCCTTGAAATTTAGAAAAAGTGGATTTTTGGACAAAATAAGACTTATGAGTCAATGCATAACTATCAGCCAGGGTGGAAACATCTTGCAAAGTAATGGCTTGTTTCTCCTCAAGGAAAGTCTTGATACCAGGCTGGATACACCTTTTGAATTCCTCAACCAGAATAAGTTGCCTCTTTCTGTCAAAATCTTTCTCAACTTTCATGGAATTACACCACTGATAAAACAACTGTTCCTTCAACCGGCCAAATTCAACATGAGTTTGACTGGCTTCCTCATGAGAATTCCTAAATTTTTGCCTGTAAGCCTCGGGGACCGATTCATAACCCTTCAGAATGGCAGATTTGACAAAATCATAATCAGAACACTGTTGGACAGATAACTGGTTATAGATTTTCCTAGCTTTACCAGTAAGAACACTTTGTAACATCATTGTCCAATGCTCTTTTGGCCATTTCAAATTTTCAGCAATTTTCTCAAAATGGGTAAAGTATTGGTCAACATCATTTTCTAGGAAGGGAGGAACAAGTCTGATGTGTTTAACCACATCAAAATGATCAGAAAGTCCAAAAGATTTTGTAACAATACCTACTTCTATTTTCTTCATTTCCAATTCGTACTGCAAGTGCATCCTTCTTTATTCCAATTCTCTCTCCTTCTCCAACCTTCTTTCTTCAAGTTGCAGTTGTTTCAGGCGTAGCTGCACCTCAAGTCTTTGCAGCTCTGTTGCAGGCACTTCCGCATCTTTAATCAATTGTGCTGCTTCTTCCCCAAAGATCTCTTCATCGATGAAATGTTGAACCAAAATGTTCAATATTTATTTTTTTCTTCATTGTTGATTTCACATAATCCAAGGGTTGAGGCTGTTTGCAGCAAGTTCTTCTTTGATTTGGAATTGATTCCTGGGTTGGAGTTGAATCAAAGTCATGATTGCTGGTTTTTCAAATAGTCACAAGATTTAAAATAATAGTTCAGCTTTAATCTTTGGTGAATCCAATCATTGATCCAATGAATGGTTTATCTCGGTGGAACCTCCAATTTGTTATGACTTGAAAATCGCAACAAAGAAAACCAGCAATGACAACTTAAACAAATTTATTCTTACTGATAAAAAAAAAAACTTCTGCAAATAATCCACTAAGCAATCTTATAATAACACTCTAATGTCACAATGTAACTCTGTTGCCAAAACAAAAACTCTGCCTCTACTGGCTAAAATCACAGCATTTATATAGACTAGCAACATTCTGGACAGATCTACAGGATTCCTGGGTGATCCGGCCCCCTCCAGGCAAGAAGATGCCAGAAGCTTCTAGAAAGCACTAGTCTATTTCATCACAAAGAAGTGGTATTGCATCAGATCATGTTTTTCTACAGACATACCACCAGAGGGTGCCAAATGATGAACAAAATAAATAAATAGCTGACCAGTAAGGCAGCACAAATAGTATGTAACAAATCTCCATTTACAAATGATATACAGTGCTTTCCATAAAACACTCATACATAACACAGCGCATACCTCTGGGCGAAGGGCGACGGTTCGTCATCCTCGGGCGACGTTACGTCATTATTACGCGATTGTTGAAGCAGACGACAACTAATTAGGGGGAATAAAACCTCATTTATCTCGTCTTTGAAAAAAAAAAATTCCACATTTTTGTATTTTACAATATTTATTTACTAATTATGATTGTATTAAACAGCATTATGGTTTAGCCCTGAGTTCCCCTTTAAACTTCAGGGATATAAATCCATCCATTTAGGAAGCACAAGTGATTGTGATTCAGTTTCACTTGCTTTGGTGCAAACAAAATTGACAACAGGTGCAATGGAGAGGCAAAAGCAAAACATCCCCCAAAAATGGAATGGCTGTGCATGTAGTGGCCACAGACAATTGCTCTCTCCTTATCCTTTCTGACAGACTATTCTCTAGTTTTGTGTTCCGTTAGTGTCCTTGTCTCAAATGGTAGCATGAGGCGGTACCTGCAGCCCAATCAGGTTGCACAGGTAGTCCAGCTCCTCCAAATGTGCAGTTGCAAGAAGGTTTGCTGTGTCTCCCAGCACAGTCTCAAGTGCATGGAAGAGATATCAGGAGACTAGCTGTTACACAAGGAGAGCTGGACAGGGGTGTAGAAGGGCATCAACCCAGCAGCATGGCCGGCATCTGCTCCTTTGTGCGAGAAGGGGGAGCCAGAGACCCACAAAATGTCCTCCAGCAGGCTACTGGTGTGCATGTTTCTGATCTAACTGTTAGAAACAGGCCTCATAAGGGTGAAAAGGGGGTCCGACATCCTCTGCTGGGACCTGTGCTCACAGCTTAGCACCGTGCAGCTCGATTTTCTTTCATCAAAGAACATCGGAATTCGCAGGTCCGCCATTGGTGCCCCATTCTCTTCACAGATGAGAGCAGGTTCGCACTGAGCACATGTGACAGGCGTGAAAGAGTCTGGAGACACCGTGGTGAATTATATGCTGCCTGTAACATCATCCAGCATGACCGATTTGGTGGTGGGTCAGTGATGGTCTGGGGGGGCATATCTTTGGAGGGTTGCAAAGACCTCCATGTCATAGCCAATGATACACTGCTGTTGGGTACTGGGATGAAATCCTTAGAGCAAATGTCAGACCTTAAACTGGCTCAGTGGATGTTCCTGGATGACGAAGGCATTGATGCCATTGACTGGCCCTCTCGTTCCCCTGATCTAAATCCAATCGAGCACCTATGAGACATTATGCATGGATGCATCCAACGCTGCCAAGAGCCATCACAAACTGCGCTGGAGCTCACTGATGCCCTGACGCAGATCTGGGAGGAGATTCCCCAGGACACCATCTGCTGACTCATCAGGAGCATGCCCAGACGTTGTCGAGAACACACACAGGAATGCCGGGGCTATACACACTACTGAGTCACACTATGAGTTGCTGTGATAAAATTTACGCAAGTTAGATAAGCCTGTGACTTCAATTTTCTACGTTCATTTTCGGGGTGATTTTGAATCCAGATCTCAGTGAGTTGATAATTTTGGTTTCCATTGACCATTGTTGCATCAGTTTATTCTTATGAAATTATACAATGTACATCAGTAAAGTTTTTTACTTTAATAATTTGTTCATCTTGATCTGGTATGTGATTTATGTGTTCCCTTAATTTTTTGAGCAGTTTATTTTACTTCAACACACCCACCTGCAAGTGAGGCACAAGCTTCCGCTTGCTTACTCACGACTCACGATGCCTTTTGGTTGCTGTCCCTTCACCTGAACAAAACATGCTCAAGCAGCTCGTGCCCGACATTTCTGACCAATGATTGGTCAGATGTCGATCGGCAATCACTGCAACCACGTCAGAAAACGCCTTTTTTCTCTACATAAAATGACTTGGTGCTCTACGCGTGAACTTAGCGTGCATCACTACGCAAAAATATCG
Source organism: Gymnothorax javanicus (assembly GCA_029692085.1). Taxonomy (NCBI): domain Eukaryota; kingdom Metazoa; phylum Chordata; class Actinopteri; order Anguilliformes; family Muraenidae; genus Gymnothorax; species Gymnothorax javanicus. Next base: position 34,183,477 of record CM056198.1, read on the forward strand.
GGCCTTAGGCACAGCACATAATTGCATTTAAGGAGGGGCGGCTCTGGTAACAAAGTAAGGGACAAAGCCTATTCTAGGTTTGCTCTGAAGGGTTTGAATACCTGTGAACCATGGAGAGAAATTACATAAATGTTTTGGTTTTTTTTTCTACAGGCACACGCAAGTCTACACTTCTAAATACAGACAGGTGACAATTCAAAGGAAACAATCTGAATAAATTTGAGGAAAACATCAATTTTGGCTTGGTTTGGGTCCATTTGTTTTTTTTCAGGATTTGTTTTTATTTTATATAAATAGTGCATTTTGGTGCACCCTAGTGCAGCATAGGCCACTTAATTCATGGATTTCTCTGATAAAAGTTATAGAATTTTGTCAGATTTAACTTTCTTTTTTTTTTTTTTTTTTTTTGCTATTTATCTTTGAATACCCTAAATATTTAGCGACAGTATTTCATGCTCAATACTAACTAGCACCACAAATACCACTATATTAGACACTAAAAGCAAGCATAAATGAACTGGAACACCATAGCACTTATTTCTTTCAGGCATTTATTCAAACATCTTACATCTGTAGCTTGTGCTATCCTGTAGTAAGTTAAAAAAAACTGTACAAAATAATTAACATTTCCTAATAATTAAACTTTTACTCAATATTTCAGTTCTTATCATTTATTACATGATTTGTTTTCCTTTAAATGTCAGTGGGTTTTCCTGTGGCACTGAATCATTAGCCATTTCGTATCATAACATTAAGATTCAAGGAAAAACTTGAACAACTTCCAAAGAAAACTGCAGCCGTATCAGTTAGTGAAAACTGCATAGTCTTTACTATGTTGCAGATTCCACTGTGAATGTCAAAAGTTATTGAATATTTGTCACAAATATTTCCTCAGATTATGCTATCTTTTCTCATGTCACATAGTCTGGCTCAGATCTCAACTCTGATTCAGAATCTGTTTGACCACCCATCCCAGGAGAATGTAATGCCTTACTAACCTCATCAGATTTAGCCTTATGGCTGTGGACACCTGATCTAGACAAGCATGAGTTACCTCCTCCTCGAACAAAGATGATGTTGATATGTTGTTACAATTATCTTCCAGAAAAAAATTTCACAGGTTAAACGTGTGTTTTACATGTGTAAGGTTATGTGTAAAACACGTGTCAGATACAAGTATAAATTGGGAAGTCAAAATCACGTGTAATTCACTTGTGACATTACAGGTGTAAGTTTCACTCATTTCACAACAGTTTTAAGCAAATTTTTCTCGAGGCGGCTGAAAGCTAATAAATTTTCTCACTGTTAATTCACCAGGGATGTCCACTTGACAATTTATTTTTTTAAGGACACTCTGGAGCAGCTAATCTTTACATTAGATAACCTAAATCAAAAATCCAATCAGGGAAAATACTCGCCTCAGCTGAAAAGGGGATAAATTGTCAAAAAACAAAGACCATTTTTTTTTGACTCCAAAGAAGGCATTCTGTCGAAACGTCAGTCATCTGCACCATACTAAATTGCCTAAATAATCATGTGCTCAAAAATTTCTTTCTTTGATTTCAGAAATCCAGTCTTCAGTGGGGGTGGGGGGTCAAACCAGCAACTTGATGACTCAGCAAGTTTCCTACCATTAGGCTACCCTGTCACGCTGATATATGCACAGCATTAGTTTCAATTAATAGCTAAAACGCATGCTTACCACGGAAAGTGTGTGGCCAACATTTGCGCTTATCATTAAGGAGTAAATAATGAGATGTTAAAGCCAGAGAAAAGCATACTTGTCAACGTATACAGAATGCCCGTAAATTATTCAGATTTTTTTGCACAGATTACAGACGTAAAATAAAGCTATACGTTTTTTTATTTGAAAAAAAAAAAACGTAGTTCAAAACAGTAATTATTGGGAGCTATTTATTTTGAAAATAATGAAAGAGCACATGAACACACTATAACAATCTGGGGAGAAATACGGGCACATGCTAATCAAATAAAGGAAAAGTGTGTTGACTATGACAAGACGGGGAATGAAAAAAAAATAGCTAATGGCCTGAAAATGCCCATATTTACTCCTAAAAACTTGCCTGCGAAAGGGACTTAAATTTATTTTGCCCCCATGCACAGTGGGGACAATGGAAAGAGGCAAATTTTTTTTTTTTTTTAAATGGATCACTGTAGGAGAATTACTGAAAACAGTAGCATCTTGGGATCACCAAGCCTTGAAAAACTAGAATCAAATGTCTCGACCATGCCACTTGATTATTTGGAAAACATGCCAAGAAGCCTTTTCTATCATTTAACCTCAAGAGTAAGTATCTGGAGTTTGCAAAAACTGAGACTTTTCATGGTCAAATGAAAAACATTTGAGCTTCTGGCAACAAACACAAGCTGAGTTTGTCATAAAAAGAAGGATAATGAGACTACAAATCTTCGCTGTCAAGTAGGCCTGTGGTGGAGATTCTGTGATGCTGTGGGGATGTTCTTCCCCCAAATACCCTGGGATTTTGGTTATGGTACACGGTCACATCAACTCAATGAAATACCAGGAGATTTTAAAGCTAAATCTGGCTGCTGCTGCCAAGAAACTCAAACTGGGATGTCCTCGGATCTCCCAGTGGCACAATAGTCCAACACGAACCTAGATTAACACAGAATTTAAAACTGAACACAAACTCAAGCTTCTGCCTTGGCCAACTCAACCCCCTTGCCAAAACCCCACTGAAAACATGTGGGGTGAGCTAAAGAAAAGAGAGCACTGAGGACCCTGGATGATCTGGAGAGGTTCTTTAAAGTCAGATGTTATACAAAGACCAAGCGCTTTTATTCGTGGGAGGATGTTGTAAAAATGATTGGTAAAGGCAGGGGTAGTAATAATTGCAGCAGATGTGGAGTTGTTAAAAGTTTTTTTTTTTAATGAGGGATTCTTTTTCTCATAATTACTGTATTTCACTGCAAATGAAGATTGGATTTTCTCATTTTTTCAATGTGAGATTAAGGTAATTCACCAGAGTGTAAGGCCACACTTCCAGCCTTCAAACTCACTGGTCTATAAAGACTTGAACTGCTTTCTCAGCCCCGAAATCATTGCATGCAGCTGTAGTTCATTTCCACTGTGTGGTAGTGTTGTTCTATTTAAGACCAAGCTTCGCACTTAGTCTTTGCGAAGTCTCATAAGCCACATGCCTGTGTTCAACCTCTAGTCGTGTATAGACTTTTCTTATGCATTTTCACATGTATATATTCTAGCTCTTGAACTTAGTGCTGTTTATTAGTAATGTCAGCACTTTAACTTTATTGTTAGAAACCTTGCTTCCTTTTCTTTCTATTTTAGTTATACATTGTTATTGTTGCTAAGCCCAGTGTCTGTATTACTAATAGTATTATTCAGGATTCTCTGTTCCTTTTTTTTTTTTTATTTCTTCGTATATGCCTTCTTGCTGTGCCAAAGGCATATTAAATACGACTAAGTCCATCCTTGCACCTGAGTCCTGTCCTCTGTGCACATCACCAGTGTGCGAAGCACAACCCTTTCACAGAGGGTCATTTTTATCACCTTTTTTACTTATCTTTAATAGGGGTGCCAAAAATGTGGGGATTGTGTGTGTATACTGTAATGAATATTCAGTGCACAAGGTAAAGTGCACTGAACAAAAGTTGAGGCGAGACGATCCAAGTGCGAAGAAAATGACATGCTTCTTTACACGCATAAAAAAATAATAAACAACAAGCAGGATTAACAATCCCAAAATACAAAGAGCTTAGCTAGACTAAGCAAAAAGACCTAGGGGAACATCTGCTGAGAGGATACAAGAGACTGTGCCTGTGCCTGCTCGAAATAGGCTTAATTGGATTATTAGATAATTGATGACGGATGAGAATGGTTGTGGTGCAGGCATGCAGAGCATGCCAGAGCTAATACTCAGGTGATGCGGACCTTTGTGGGCAAGGTCTTCCTGCTGGGCAGGTGGAGGCGGAGGTGTCTGGTGGACAGCCAGACTTGGTGCCCTGGGTGATAATCTAGGGCATCCCAGCATTGCTTGTCTGCCTGGACCTTCTGACGGCAGAGAGCTTGACAGATCTGCATGTTCGTGTCAGCCCAAACCTTCTCCGCCCATCGGAACCAGACGTCTACAGCCGGGACTTCGGTCTGGCTCGGATCTCATGGGCACAGGGGAGGTTGCTGACCGAGCACACACTGGAAGGGGGTTAATCCTGTGGAGGCGCTCATAAGGGAGTTTTCAGCATACTCAGCCCAAGGCAGGAACTTCGCCCATTCCTTCTGTCGATGGTGGTAGTGTGCTCGGAGGAACCTCCCGAGATCCTGGATGGTTCTTTCCGCCTGCCCACTGGACTCTGGATGGTAGCCTGTGGAGAGCCTCGCTGAGGCTCCTGGCTTGCAGAAGAAGGCTCACCACACCTGGGATGTAAAATAAGGCCTACGATCCGACTGGATGTCTACTGTAAGGCCGAAGTTTACGAAGACCTGCGTAAACAAAAACACTGCCACCTGAAAAGCAGAGGGGAGAATGGGGAATGGTAAGAAGTTGCAAAATTTCGAAAAGCGGTCAACTATAGACCAGTTCGGTTTAAGGCCGGAAGTCCGCGCTCGCATGCCCAATATAGCTGATGTGGGGCAAAAGGAACTATTGTGGCTATTTGTTACGTAGAGGGGTGCATAAACCGGTATCATAAAGACAGGGACATAAGGTTTTTTCATGTTCCCCGTGGCAGGAGACAACAACGGGCGTGGATTCGAGCTATAAATCGAAAGAACTTTGTCCCGAATGATCGCACTAGAGTCTGCAGTACTCATTTTGTCAGGGCTGGCCCGACTTCGTTGACCCAATGCTGGCTTCGTTCTGTGTTTCCCTTCAAATGAAAGGATCTCACACCGACGCAAGCTAAAAGGAAAGAGCGATTTGATCGGAGAAATATAGTTAAGGTAGGCCTACTCGTTGATATTATAAGTTATTTAAGTTGGCCCACTAATCGTCAAATAATTGTTTAATCTTTTGTTGTTTCAAGGTGTTATTGTTTTGCAGTGTCCAGTTTTTATATCCACATTTCGAAAAGGGACTGGCTTTGTTCGATCCTATAGGCAATATACGACTTTAAGTAGATGTTGAACTCTATGAAAAAAAATATCAAGCCAAAGGGGGAATGTTAGTGCCTACGATGTTTTCAGTCTAGGTAAGCTCTGAGGGGCTCACATTACAAAACTTAGCCCCTCAGAGCTAAGTGTAGGTGTGGTTTTCATTTCGCTGCTTGCAATAATAATTTGGTTTCCTTGTGATTTCAATTTCATAATTACTTGCAATATATAGCCAACAAAGTGGCATTTGCTTGCCAGTTAGTTTTGCGGACGTGAAATAATGTCATTAAGACCACTATGATTGGGTCACACGCCTTAAGTCAGCTAATGGCTACAGTGTTCTTGCGACAAATTTGCATTGTTCAAAACAACCGGCAAGCACACATGATCCTAATCGCCTCTTAACATGGATAAGTACGCAGGTACACATGTAAAATACAAGGCCATATCATTACTGTTTGACTGAACACTACACATTTAATTTCGGATTTTCATCTGTGCTGAAAATAGCAATGTCAAGGACTTGCCTTAACAGTATCTCGCCAATATAGTCTCTCAAGTCTCTGTTGTGCTGAAGAAGTCAATGCTTTCAGTTTGTTGGAGAAAACTAATAGAGCTTACTCCAGCTATATCGTCAGGGGGAAAAAAATTTCGGATCCAGCCTCCGCTTTTTTCCAGGTTTTTATTTGCCAGAACGATTTTAAAAGCGGGGCGCCAATATGTTTTAGTGGAGTTTTATCAGCGAGAAAGGGGGTTTAGAATTTAACATTAATATTTCATATCGCGAATGCATATGCTGCGCCTGCCCTTGCAACCCAGTGTGTCATCAGTGACATGACAGCCACCGTTAACGACATGCAGCTGACACGAATAGTAGCACTTGAACTATAACTCTAAATTTCCTTAACTGGACATACACTTGATGGGTTTTCATATCCTAATGTTTCTCTGGGTACCCAAACACCAATCAATATTTGGAGTAGGTTGAATACAGAATTCTTAATCTCGCCATCCAGACTCAAAATATACGCTGCACACCCTAGAATGATCCCGAATGAAAAACATTCCTGTTTATAGTCCAAATCCACGCTATAAACTGCCTTTTACCATGGGCAAAGCGAAATAACTTATAATTCCCCACCTTTTAAATAGGATTTGTGCATCTTCTGCCCCACATAATCTGCAAAGAGCATGCGCACTCCAAATCTCGCTTTTTCATGTCCTTAAACCGAAAGGGTCTATTACCATGATCATCATGTAGCCCTCTAATTCCAGTCAGTCTGTCACAAAGTCCAATACCATGTGGGACTAAGGGTGGTGTGGAACTGGTAGTGGTTGTAGTTTACTGGCTGGGAGTTGAGTGGGTGATTTTGTCATGGCACAGGTGCTACATGAGTTAACCGCCCTCTCCATGTCCATAGCCAGGAGGGGCCGCCAGTATTTCTGACTGATGACTTTAATATTTCTTCCAATCCCAGGGTGGCCAGAAGACACGGAGGTATGAGCCCAGGTGATAACCCTATCCCGCTGAGCGGAGGGAACGAAGATCTTCCCTGCTGGCACGTTTGCAGAAGTGTGTTCCTTTTTTTACTCCCTTCAGATGTCACTGTCCAACTGCCACCGGATTGGGGCGATGAGGCAGGAAGGAGGAAAGATAGGCTTGTCAGCCTCTGGATCCATCTCCACTTCATGATGTCAGGACAGGGCATCCCCCTTGAGGATCTTTGAACCAGGACAGTAAGTGATGGTAAAGTTAAAACATGTCCACCTGGCTTGTCTTGTATTCAAACGTTTTGCAGTTTGTAGATATTCAAGGTTGTGTGGGTCGATCAGCACTGCGAATGCATGGAGAGTCCCCTCACGCCAAAACCTCCACTCGTCGAGTGCCAACTTCACCGCCAGTAACTCTCGGTTGCCCACATTATAGTTAGCCTCTGCCAGCGTGAATCTGTGGGAAATGAATGCACAAGGGTAAAGTGTCTATGGTGAACCATGACGTTGGGAGAGGACAGCCCCCACACCAGCAATAGAGGCGTCCACCTCTACTGCACAGGGCTTAGTAGGATCTGGTAGCTTTAGGATGGGGGCAGTGGTGAACAACCATTTTAGTTTGTCAAAGGCACGCTGGGCCTCTGGATTCCAGACTAGTCCCTTAGGCTTTCCCTTGAAAAGTGCTGTTAGTGGTTGAGAAACCATGCTGAAATTCCTTATAAACCGGCGGTAGAAGTTGGCAAACCCCAAGAAGTGTCGGAGCTCCTTGATGGTACGTGGGACTGGCCAGGCTGCTACCACCTCAATAATCTTTGTCTCAATAGCTACCCCCCTTTGGTCTGATCATGTATTCCAGGAAGGAGATGGTGGTCTCATGGAACACACACTTTTCAGCCTTAACTTAGAGCTGATAGTCTCGAAGATGGGTAAGTACCTTCTTGACATGGCAAACATGTTTGGGATCAGATGGAGAATACACCAGGATGTCACTGATGCTGGCTATGGCAAATTTTCCCTCGCAGTACGCCATTAATGAAGGACTTGAACACCGATGTGACACTGACAAGCCCAACAGGCATGACAAAGTACTCATTATTGTAAGAGGTGGTACTAAAAGCGGTCTTGCACTCATCTCCCTCCTGGATAAGAATCAGGTTGTAGGCGCTGCAGAGGTCAAGCTTGGTGAAGCATTCAGCACCTCGCAGCTGCTCCACAGTGCTGGGGACCAATGAGAGGGGGAAGCAATATCTCACAGTAACTTCATTCAACCCTCAATAGTCAATACATGGGTGGAGTCCTCCACATCTTTCTTATGGTCAAAGAAGAAGCTTACCGATGCCAATGAAGTGGAGGGTCGAATGCAGCCTTGCTGGAGTACCTCTTGAATATACTGTACTATAGCTGTTGTCTCAACCACGGAGAGTGGGTAGACTCGGCTTCGAGGGGATCAGGCACCAAATAGCAGCTCAATGGCACAGTCCCACAGGCGATACCGAGGGATCTTAGTGGCCATGGTCTTGCTGAACACCTCGCCGAGGGACTAATGCTCCCTGGGGATCTCGAGGTTGGCTGCAGTGTCTGGGTTTTCCACTGTAGAGGAGGCAACAGCGAGGGTGCTATAGTGCTGCTAAACAAAATCTGGATTTATAAAACCATGCATAAAACATCGACAAGCAATTTCACTTTCATTCTGTAACTCCAAAAATTAACTGCTAGCTAGTGTTGGAAGGAAAGGAGTCTTAGTGCACTTAGCCTAAACTAATATTATGGGTCTAGAGTAGATTAGCTAGTGACTGCAGAGTTTCAGTTCAGTTTTGTCCTTCCGCCTGTCCATCCATCTATCCGTCTCTTTTATTTTCCAAGCTGGAACTCCCAAACCGTTAAATATCTCCCAAAAAAGTTTATACATCGATACAACTTATTTTGTCGACATGCCTTTCCAGTGGCTGAACGAGTCAGCTCCAGGCCCCAATGTAAAATGGCGAAGGTGGGCCCTGTCAGTCACAAGGTATCATTATGTTCTGTCAGCAAGTGCTTTTTCATTTTAACATTGTTATATGCTTCCATAAGTTTGCGACCTGCCTCCCTTATACCTCTCTCACTCCCTTAAGCAAGAAAGTTCTGTTATAATAACAGCTTCATTCTCATACCAAATTTAGTTTGAGTAAATTTTAATGTTTTAGTGTCAAAAACATACATTATGAACGTTGGAGACTGTCTCAGATACGTGTTTCTGCGCATTTACGACTTAAGCATCATAGACGACGCCTGAAAGCTCGGGCGGGACTTTACTCAAGTCTTTTTTCAATACAAGTGAAAAAAGCATGATTAATCCATATATTAACTATCGGTGGCCCTGTGCGCTGCTCACCAGCATCTTGCTCAATCTCACAATAGTACAATCAGATGTAACATAACCTAATGTCAACAGCAAACGGAAGAAGCGACCGAATGCGGCTTTAAAACAACCAGCAACAGCGAAATACATGACAACACATAAAATGTGACAGCGTACCCCCACTGGAAGAACAATAGTCGCGTCTGGGCATGGGCCATACAAAACTCAAAGCACACGTGTTTAGGTTTTTGTAGCCTTAGTCAAACACATGATAGATTAGTTTCACTTATATTTAAGGCGCTGCCTCCGGGCTTTTCCTTTATCACATTCTTTAATCCTTTGGAAAGGGAAAGTTCGCAGATGGGAGTCGCAGTAATTGCTATAACCCAGCATTCCACGCGGGCACAAATTTCACATTCTTGAAGTTAAAATCATCCCCCTATCTTAAACTTAAAGTAGAAATGATACACAGGGGTATGAGTTAATAAAATATGTGGCTGTTTACATAAAACTGTTATGTGGTGGCATTATCATCTAATTAGTGAATGACATCTAGGGCTCTATCTTTCACACTGCCTTACCCGTTGCCACTACTCGCAACCCGTGAATTATGCATTAAGCAGCTTCCACTATCCCTAAACGATATCTTGCGGCCACACTACCCGCTATGTATTATGCCGAGTCCTTTATTTGCGCCTGGAGGTGTGCCCGTGGGCGTGTTTATGCGCTTTCCCTACAATTGCTATCTTCACCACACACGTTAGGGAAAGCGTATAGCGGGTCCTAAAACCACCCGCTACCCGCATTTGGGCTTTCACAAGAGCGCTATGCACTAGCACTCAGCAACGGACATTTTTTTCCCAGCGAGAGCGGCATTTCAGAACTCCACAGAACATTTCAGAAGTATGTACACCTGTGTTTGCAGCACGGTCACGCAACTTGCTGTCAAAAAATAGACAGCTGTCCGATTGGAAAATGTAAACATACGAAACTACATACTTGTCACCAGAATTACCTTCATTCACTGAAGAGTTCTGAAATGCCGCTCTAGCTGGGGAAAAAAAAAGTTACGTCGCTGAGTGCCAGTACATATACCTAATTTTATTTTTCTAAAATGGGATTTTGTTCTATGCTTCATTTCAGACGGGAGAGGGAGTTGGAAGTGCATGGCGAAACGCATTTTTTTTTTTTTTTTTTTTTTTTTTTTGAAGTTTCCATCACAAAAGGGGTAGGCTTGATTTTTTTTTTTTTTAACTACATACCAAACATTAAACAATATGTCAATGTCAAATAATAATAATAATAATAATAATACAATTCATGATTAACTTAACAAAAACAGATCCTCCCCTGACTGGATTTGACCTCATGCACGGGCAATTTAACTTCGTCAACGGAGAAACAAGGCGACCTTCCTCTCTCCATCACGGATTTCGATTTGAGGATTTGGGATAGCGCAGCCTGCTCCGAAAGGCAGTGGCACCTGGCACACTGATTGGTTTACCTGGCGTAACGCCCAAACCACGCCTATGCATAATGTAACGGGTAGCGCTGGTGTTTTAGGGATATAGGCAGGTGTGCAAGATAGCTACTTTCGCGGGAACGCCTCTTATGCAATGCGAAATCCCCAAATAACGGGTTTAGGGACTCTGGCGTAAGATAGGGCCCCTAGTTCCAAAACGACACCATCATACAGACAGCTTTGTTTTTTCAGTTCTATAAATATATACGATTTCATTGCAATGTAGACGGTTTGGTTAGTCTGAAATTACTGCAAAGGAGCAAAAAATTGAAACGGGAAAATATGCTGTTTTATTATTGAGCTTGCTGAAGTTTTGCTTGGCAGGGCTCATCCGTCCGGGCCCCCATTGGCCGCGGGCCCCAATGCGGCGGCATTACCTCCATATACGGTAGTTACGCCACTCTGCCTTTCCATACTTCTGTCCATCCTCCTGTTCGTATTTCTGTCCCTCCACCGTGTTTTGTTTCCAGGCCAGATATCAGTCATCGCATGGAATGGGATTTAAGTATTTCATGCTTGTTTAGAAAATGCAACTGGGAGAATGGTCATGAAGTCATTATTCATGAGGTACTTAGAGGGCAATGTATCTTGCTTGCATTTTAGTTCGATTAAGTTAGCATACTTACAGAACTAGCTAAAAATTTGGTTGCCCTCGACATCAAGTGTATCCCCGTACTGGGACAAAATTCCTCTTTTGCATTTGCTGATCCTAACCAAAATCAATGGATAACCTAACCTTACCAGTAATAATTATCCCACCAAATATGAGAACAACCCGATTGAATTTGCAGCCTGCAGAGCGATTGCGAAATTCATTTCCGGATGCAAAAGGTTGTGTGATCCACAGCATCCCCAAATACTTTCTTACAGCTTCGGAACACACATGATTTTACCCATATTATGGATTTTACTGCCAAACAATGAATATCTTCCAGCCCACTGTGCAAAAAAAAAAAAAAATTCTCCATACACATGGATCAGAGTTTTTGTAGATGTAGGTTACTTTTCCGCCAAGTTTTATTTTGAAAATCGCGCATGTTGCAGGGTGAGATAAACACGCTCATTCTGAGGCCCTTTCTTTGCATACGCAGCGTTTATAAGTGAGACCCCACATGACTTGGAAGTCAACTGAAGTACAGTAAACTCATTGTCATGTTCACGAAACCAGTTTAACACAACTTTTGTGACATTGTGCATTCTTATGGAAGTACCCCTTCGAAGATGGGTCAGGGGCGCAGGAGATATTTTCAAAGTGAGGGGTCCAAATTGTGCGCTAAAGCCCAGATAGCAAAATTAGATTTCAAGATACTGGACCACCACTTCTGGCCCATTGTCGGACCACCATAAACCATCATGTTTTTATCTTGCCCGAATATCATGAAAATAACATTAATTGCTATTAAAATGAATTAAGAAGTATAAATTCATGATTTAAAAAGTTTTTTGATCAAAATTGGCAGAATTGCTGGTTTTTTTGTCAGTAGCCCACCTATGGACCACCCTCAAACTGATGAGCAAAACACCAGCGAAATGCCAGATCTGCCTCCAGTGGTCCACTGGCCTCTTGCTATGTGGGAGGTCTAAACTTTTAAGGTTATAGAATTCAATTCTTAAAATTTAGATTGAGTTATTCTACATCGTTAGGGGTAATGGCTTAAACCTCTAAAAATAACATGGATGCTGACAGTTTGTGAAGCCTTGGATGACTAAGAGTTAACACGAATCAACATATACACTTGTTCATATGCATGATCAGATGATTAGGTCTACTTCATTGTCTGGTATGAAATTGGCAACAAGCCATCGATACAAAATGCTCCACAATATGCTTGAAATTAACATTTATTGATTATAAGCTACTGTAATGTTACAAATTATGTGAGGAGACACTGGTTCTTGATTTAAGCTGCTTTCACACTGGACGCGAAACGAATGTTTCGCACGACAGATTACATTCAAAGTCAATGCAAAGATGCGAATACACGCGGAACGCGTGTATTCGCGTCTTTGCATTGACTTTGAATGTAATCTGTCGTGCGAAAAATTTGTTTCGCGTCCAGTGTGAAAGCAGCTTTATACTAACTGCAACCAGAAGACAGTAATTTGGAGCTTAGTTTGCCCTTACAGTCAACCATTAGTATTAACTTGAAAAATAACATTTTACCAAAGCAAGAATGAGAATAAATGGGGTTTTGGGAAATCGTTAAAAAAAAAAAAGCGGCAAAGCCACTGCGGCCACCTGTCCAAACATGGCCATAATCGAATTCGGCTCAGACTTTCATCCCATATACACGCATAAAGGATCTGTGAAAAACTGAAGGCGCTATAGCGCTGACAACACAAAAAGTTTACGGACTACCGACAGACCACCACGAAGGCATCTAACCACAGCATAAGCCCGATTGGCCTAGAGGTCAAGCGGTCTAAAAACGCTCTGTAGAGTAATAACTGTTTGAGAGACCCTGAATTCGATTATGTTGCAGGTGTGTTGCCAATGTGTAGACTTTAAGACCCATTATGTTCTTAAAAAAACGTCAGTTGGTATACTGACAGCGAAAACTAACGGACAAGCTAAAAAGCAAATCACTTAGCAGAAGGCAAGCAGAGGCTAATCATAGTTAGCTTTATCGATTTCGAGATCACACCTTGCAGTTTCTTACGAAACGTGACATTTCATCTCAGATAACTCAATATCTGATTAATTCTACGCAACAGGTTGTGGCCATGAAATTCTGAGGTAATTCATGTATTTACGTATGTTATCTGCCTGGTTGTTATGAGAAAATGTGTGAGAAACATTGATCCATATAGAATGACTATAACTAGTTATTCTACATAGATCAGTGGTGAGAAAAGAGTTGCCTGTTACTATGGATACCATTATAAACTCTCGCATGTTACTTGAAGCAAGCGACATGATGCAATCCTTCTGATTTCTGCTCTAGCATATCGATTGCAAAATCTGACATATTAACGTCACGTCGTAAAAAAATAGATAGTTACCAAAGATCAACAGATAAATATATTTTAACTCATAAACCGTTTGCTGACATTTTCTGCTGCCGTTGTTTAACTTATTCCTTCTTTTGGCCGATTCGTGCAAAAACCCATTCATTTTCCTGCATGGATTTTGCTAAAAACTTTACACTTCTGGGCTTACTGTTGGTAACTCAACAGATAGATCTGCATCATGTCGCTAAAAGATGTTTGAAATAAATGTTTTTGAAATTAAAATTGGTGAGTTATTCATCTTTTAATCGTTCCAATGCCGTAAGTGAAAATGAGTTGAGTATTAGTTATACAGTTCAGTTGGTCGATATCCCACAAATTATCTCACATTACAAACAGGGCAAACGGGAGACGGCCTACAGAAGCGAGTCATCTAGTTCATGACTATTGTCGAACTGCGCAAAATGATCAAACATTTTATACATGTAACTGTAACTCGCAGCGTGAATGCGATGTAGTGTCATCTCTTCACACTGCTCGTGCTAGTGGGGAAGTGACCAGTTTGCCAAAGGTCTTATTTAGCTTGGCCTAAGTATTTTTCCGTATCAAAAGTGGGGGGGACATGTCCCCCGCCTCCCCCGTGCCTCCTGCGCCCCTGAGATAGGTAAATTGTGACTATAAAGAGATGCACATGGTCAGCAACAATTATCAGACAGGCTGTAGCATCCATAGGATGATTGGCAGGCATTAAGGGGCAAAAATTGTGCCAAAAGAACATTCCCCACACCATTGCATCACTGCCACTACCCAGGACCAGTTGGGTTCATATTGTAGATGCCATACAGTTTAATGCCCACTGCTGCCTCAAATATCGGTTGTTGGCTGCCTGATTTGGAATCCAAAATGGTGTACTGTTGTTGCCCAAGGTTCGACATGCTGTGTGTACTGAGATGTTTATCATAGCCTCTCTGTCAACTCAAACTAGTCAGGCAGTTCTCAACTACCTATACAGTACACTCTTCAAGTATATTAGGAACATCTGCACACTTGCTTATTCATGCAAATATCCAATCAGCCAATCATCTGGCTGCAATGCAGTGCTTAAGATCATACAGACACAGGTCAGAAGCTTTGGTTAATGTTTACATCAAACATCAGAGTGGAGAAAAAAAATTGATCTCACTGATGTGAACCATTGTGCAGTAAACGGTGGTAGATGGGCTGATTTGGGTATTTCTGAACATGCTGATCACCCGATATTTTTGTGCACGGCAATTTCTAGAGATTACATTGAACAGTGCGAAAACCAAAAAATTTGGTTGACCAGCACCATGAGCACAATACGGTGCATGGTGAGTGTATTTTCCCTGAAAAGGTCAGTTGTATGCTTGTGAGATGTCAGCATGGCTGTAAAAGTTTGCACAGATGTGCTGCTCTTGTAGGTTTAGCCTTTTTTGACTTGTTGACTTCTGAATCCAAAGATAGATGAATTTTAACTCATTCCCTACAGACTACTTTTATATAAAATTGTTGCGTTTGTACGGAATACTTTTCCTGAAAATTACACAATATAAACACAAGTTTAGTTAAACGTCTGTATTTTCAAAATAAAGGTTTTTAGCAGGTTCAAATGCAAATGTCAAACTAGCAGTGTATTTTGGGTATTTGTAACATCATTCCAATTGTCATTTTGGTTGCCTGCTACGTGACGCTGAGCAGCTCCTCGACTAGGTGCTCGACTATGTGCTCCTCGACCACGACCTGTCCTGGCTCGGCCGCGGCCCCTCCCCTCCTGTGGTTGAAGTACAGGTGGCCCATCACCACGATCGTCAACTGATTTTGTGTTTTCATCAGACTGAATGGTCGAGGTCGCTATTACTGCTGTCAGATTGGTCAGATTGACGCAATACTCATGTATTATGCATGTTTTCAACGGAACTCCGAATGATGTCATCCACGCCTTTGGCACCGGCTTGCGATAGGGAATGGTAGAATTCGCCACGCCGTTGGCAGCGGCTTGCCGTAGGGAATGAGTTAATTCATTTGGTGAAGATTGGATAAAATTGTCTCAATATTTTGCCAAATATTTGATTGTTTTTTAATAATAAAATTTTGAACTGAACACTCTCTTTTGAAGTATGCAGTTCTTTTTCTAACATCTGATTATGTCTTAACTTGTGCCATTAGATGTTATTAATTATACCATGAGAGTTCATTGAAAGAGTACCATGATACAAGTAAACAGTACCTGAACTTTTAACCAGTACTGCAACTTACAAGTCACTGCTGACAATGGTTGCCCTTCATGATAGTTTTAAAAAGTTGAAAAGATTAGATTTCACGCATTGTGATTTTTGAATTAGTTTGTGCTCCATCTTGTGACCAAATATTGCTAAAAATTATTATAGTTGTACGTTCTCGCTTGCACCCTTGTTTGAGAAATTTTTTTAGGTGGTGCTGGACAAGCAAGCATGATGAAACTGAAATTCTAACATGAGGTGCTTTGAGGATGTCCCTTTAATCATTCGCATCGTGATGCAGTGACCCAGTATTTCTAGAAATTTGCAGCAATTATATAGGTCTCTCCCATCGTGACAGGATTTTGATTTTCATATCCTGAATGAGGTAGCGAGAAGTTAATAACAAAACTCATTTTTGAAAATGTACATCTTTTCCTGAAATTGCATCCTTAAACAAAAGACTTCTTTAGTCACAGTTGGTGAATTTTTAATTGCAGCTCTCTCTCAAGATTTTCTTTTTTTCTTTGGGGGAATTTTTTCCTTGATGAATACATCATTAAAGTGTAACATGTGGAGGTGTGAGATCAAATGATTTCCTCTCTCCTTTTTCTCGATTTTAAAGCTTCAGTATTTCGGTTTTCAATGTGTTTGAACCAGACCTATGTTTTACTGCAGAAGTAGAGAAATGAGGAGTCGAGAAGCTTCTAATTGGTGCTTGCATGGGGAGAAGGGCGGCCTGCAGTCGTGGTGTAGGCCGTTTCCCTCTCCTTCGCACCCCTCTCCCGTCTCCTTGTTGTATCGCTCAGGCAGGGGGCGAGAGGGCATGCGCATCTACACCTAGCCTCCACTGCCTGACCACCACCAAACCCCCCCTCATCGACAGACAGCAGGCCTGCGTAACAGTGGATGGGAGCAGAATACTAATGAGTGCCGGTCAGGCCCCAGAGGTCAGGGAGCGAGTCAATCATCCAGAGCCCTCCCCCCTGCCCCACCCCCTTGTACCAACGTGGAGGATCAAATTAGGATGAAAAATTCGGCTGCCGGGAGCAGAGGATGGCCAAGCAGCTGTCATGGGGCCACGAGCCGCGGCCGCTAATGAAGCAGATGAATAGAGCACATACTCCCAGTATAAAAATGGGAACCGCTGACTTTTTTTTTTTAACTGACAGAGCTGAAGATTCAGGGAAGTATCATCAGTCCTTGTTCAAGGCTTTCATTGGAAAGGTTCTCTTTCCTAAAATAATACGGATTAATACATACGCGTGTCGATATGAAGACAGGCGCTGACCAAATAATTTAGTCCACATATAAATATGCCCTGAAACACCCTGCAGAGGCATCCTTTTTTTCCGGCGAAGAAGGCGCCTTGCAAAAATTGTGATCATTCGTTTCTGACCAAAATGTGTGTGCTTTTTAATTTTTAAAGGTTATTCCCACCTCATGCCTCTGCAGTGCTGCCAGGGTCATATTTTTATGAATTCTTCAATAAGTTTTTTTTTTTTTTTTTGGCATTGTTGATTTCTGCCGCATACGCACTCAGAGAGAGCCAAGCAATGATTCATACAATGTGGACAGTGCATTGAATTTCATAAGAACTAAATACAGGATTTTCAAGCATCCGTGATGCTCACGTGGAGAGCCCATCATTTTGATTATTTTCAAAAATATCTGCAACACACAGAAGAGCAAATGATTTCAAATGGAAGTACACCCTCTTTAGCCCATTCTCCTCCCCCAAAGTTTGAGTATACTGAACTGGCATTTCAATAGCACTGTGAACAACTTCCGGGACAGAATTTTCGACAAATGCACTTTTAAATGCACTTTTTGGATAAATTCCCCCCCCAAAGGATTGTGGAAGTACTGCTTTACAGAATGTGGAAATGTCACCTGAGCAATTTGCAGTGATTTTATTTTGTAACTTTTGGAAATGTAAAATCCTGGCACAAGCTATGTATGTTGCGGGTTCTCGGGGTCAAGAGAGAGAGAAAAACAGGGAAGGACAGAGCAGCAGCTCTGAGAGGGACTTTGTATTTTGTATCTACTGTGGTTCTGCGCTGCTGAGCAGTATGTCTATGTCTGACACGTGAGCCGTTTTGTGACTTTTCACATCAACCCCCCAGTGGGCGGGGTTCTCGCTTGCCCCACCTTCAGCATTAGAACAGCCGATGTCAGAGAGAGTCAGCGAACCCAGTGCTAGGCGCTGTGGGTGACAATCACCCCTGGGTTTTCTATGATATCTTCTGCATTGCTAGGTTAAATTAGAGTGAGCTGCTCGCTATGTCCATTCACAGCTGGAAGATTAATTGAGCGATTCAGGCAGCTTTTTGGTCCAGTAATGCACCATCTTTGAAAGTGTGAACCTTTACTTGTCAGTGTAGTTTCTGAACCGCCATATCTCACTGCCTGCCTCGTTTTAGGCGTATCTAAAAAATAACACATTGTTTGGTGTGGTGGCGCAGATTATTGAGCTGCTGAGTGCAGCATCCCTCATGAAAGGCTGGGTCAATATTTTTTTCCCCTTTCTTTAACTGTAAAGAGTTACGACACACTAAAGCATGTTCACAAATGGACTGGGTAATATTCTCTGCATTTAAACACAAATCCAGTTTTAAGACCAAAATCAAGCGCAACACGCACCTATTGGTTGAACTGAGCTGGGTGTTTTCCTTTGGAGGTGCTTACATCTACATGGACATCTGTCACCCAGTCCATCTTCTCGTCACTCAGAGAATAAAAACTAGATTTGAAAAGGGCATAGACCCTCATTGAGCACATTCATGAGCCCAGTTAATTTTGTAGTTGTGTCTGAGCTGGTCTGGTATGTTGATCTGTACAATTATTTACAGCTGTTATAGCAAACATTTTCTGGTGTGAGTTATTCATTCACATATTGTTAATTTTTGTTTTTTGTGCGAACTGTGTTTGTGATACCTGCTGCTGATTAAAGCTAGTCTCTCTTGCTGGAGGAAGGTTGTCTTAGATAGTTTCTCTGGTAGAGGAAGCTGGAGTCAGCGGGTGAAGGGCTGTCGACCAGTTAAAACTGTGAAAAACACTGCTTAAAATAATAGGCAACTTCTGCCCAAAACCAACACTAAATAAAAGAATGATGAATATGGAGTCCAGGTTATTTAACTTGGATTTTTTGCATTTTTTTGGGGGGGAATTTGTACAATGCTTCAAATAATGAGAATGTGACCAAACCATAAAAAATAAACTGAAGGCCCCCATTTTTCCATCCCTGGACAAGGTTTAGCCAATGAGAAGCCAAGTGACGCTACGGCAGTCCGTAAGACCACGCCTCCAGCCGTCCAGCTCACCAGTCTACTAAGACCTGGACTCCAATTCGCCCATTATTCAATTATCACCAGCACCTGTTGTTCATTTGCACTGTGCGGTAGCAGTGTGCTATTTAAGACCAAGCTTTGCACTTGGCCTTTGTGAAGTTTTGTCACTACATGCCTGTGCTGTATCCCTAGTCTTGTATAGACATACTTTCCGTGTGTCGCATGTGTTTCTCCTAACAGTTAACTAAATGCTGCTTATTGTTTTGTGCCAGCATTTTATTTAAAGGAGGAGACCGCTCCTCGGCAAAGTATATTTCAGTGGTAAGTAGAATTCTTGAAGCGTCTAAAATGCAGAGCTTTATAAATTTTAATTTGGTAATGATCCAGTGGGACGCATTTTAAAACCGGCGAGTCTTCAAATTGGCGTCAATATCAAGGGACAGGCATTTTTACTTGGGAAATCAAAGGCTGCGTTCGGAATGCACGCTTGCCAACTTACTTACTCTCCTTATATTGTTTTCAATGTAGAACATTCACTACATAGTGCCCTATGTAGTGAGTGAGTGTACATCAAATGCCAGTGGCGAGAGGGGGCGGTAATCATCTCTTGAAACGGATGAGATTAGTGACCCCATTTCAATCATTGTTCTTGGTTAACATGTTAGTTTCCCTTATAATGAAATGTTTAGGCGAGTGAATGATAAATTCTATAAAATATTTAACTTACATGCCTTAATAGGCAACTCTTCACGAAAAAAAAACCACTGCGGATTTTCCACGTTAAAGTTTGTAACATCCTAAGCAAGTCGTCAAACCTGTGCGTAATGATTGTTTAATTGAAAAAGATTGAAATGCGCTCTTTTTTGCGTTCAACTGATGTATTTGATTTCTCGTCTTAACAAAGACAATTAGCTACACCTGAGAGGGGTGAGTTAAAGTGTCTTTTACCAGAGAAATTGACCGAAAACAGATCAAGACTAATAAGCAGTTTAAAGACATGTTTATTGCCCCATGTTTATTGTTCTCTGTCAAACGCCAGCGCCACGGTGCTTGTGGCGTCAGTGATTCTCCTTCTTGACGTCAGTAGTTCTCTTTCCTTTCATCCGGGCCATGGAGTTGTTCAGAGGGCCTTCGATAAGATCTCCCTTTACGGCTTGACTGCCCGCAAGCTGTTTTTATTTAAGCTGCCCTGATTAACAATCAAAGAATTTATTGACTGAGTGACCAAGACCAATACATGTCCGATAAATAGAAATGATAATGAAAAGATGAATTCCTATTGCCTACATTTATATAATTGATATGGAATTGTAAATCCAAAACTTTCGCGGACTTTGTTGCATTTATTTTCACCATCCTTAGGATTGTCACACAGCTGTGCAATGTGCCTTACAGCGCCCTTTAGCCATGATAACATTCAGAATATAGAACGGATTCCTTCAGCCTCGCAAACTAATTTACGCAAATCTGTGCTGCTTAACAAGCAATGCAAGCGCTGAAATTATAAAGTCATATTGATATTTTACGTTGTCATTTATGCACCGAAGAAGATGCCTGATAATTTTGTGGTGCATCATATAACAATGCTATCAAAAGTAAATTAGACTGTCATTGGTTTTTACCAATAAGTCTGAGCAACTGTGGCTATTCGGGAGATGTAAACTGCAAGAGGTTTAGGTTATTCTGCATTTAAAGGTGAGGTTTCCAAAGATCAAATTCAAAATCAGAAGATTCCCCAAGTAAAAATGTCTGCCCCCTGATATTGAAGCCAATTTGAAGACTTACTGGTATAAAAATGCGTTGCACTGGATTGTTATCAAATTAAAATATGCATTTTAAACACTTCAAGAATTTTACTTTCTGCTGAAATATACTTTGCCGAAGTGCGGTCTCCTCCTTTAAAGGAATCTCGCTTCCTTCTGTCTTCCTATTTTGTAATACATTGTTACTGCAGCTAAAGCCCGAGTCTGTATTACTAATAGTATTAAGGAACCTCGCTTCCATTTTGTTTTGTATTGCAACGTTTGTGCCTTCTGTTGTGCAGTAGGTATAATAAATACAACCAAGTCCATCCTTGCACCTTAGTCTAGTCCTTAACTTCCTGTCTTCCATGCATTTGAACTGGGCACAAAGCACAACTGTCACACAGTCACGAAACAGTGATGTTGAATAACCATAGCTAAACTCAGTTTGCTCTACAGTAAATACCCACTCGTTTTGAGCTGTTTTGTTCGCTTAAATAAGGTAAAGCACAAGCTGGTGCTCCCCCTCCCTCTCTGTGTTGGTTGTCCAGCTACGGGATATTTGTTTATTATGTCCCCACCGTATCGATTAGGAGTTGTTTTCGTGGAGTTTTGAAAACGCTACAATTGTTTTAGTTTTGTTATATAGGAGAGTATTTACAGTTATATTTGATTCTTTACAGATTGTTAAATTGCTGGCGTGTTCGGCTGGTGGGTGTGAGAACACTCGCAAGGAAGCACTTCAGGTCTTCAGCGAGAGCTTTTTTTGCCTCCTGCCGTTGAGGAAGTTTGCTTTGATCCGCAAAAATTTCAGCTGACAGAAACTTCATTAAAGTGTGTATGATGCAATTTTTTTTTCCTATCTTTGGTTGTATGAAATAGGCAATTAATTAAAACTTTTTTAGAAATTTAAAAAAAATTTTTAAAATTTTAAATAAAATTTAAAATAACATTTTTTTTGTTACTTTCTGTTGCCAGAAATACACTGATTTCCCTGCTAAAATTGTCCTAGAGACTGAGTTTGAGAATGCCTAACTCGTGACTTCAATGCAGTCATAGTGTGGTTCAGCTTTCAGTCTTTTCTCTTACATTTGCTCACCGAAATTAACGCGGTGCCCCTGCACGAATTTTACCCATTTTGCCCTCAAAGTGGGATCTGAAGGAAAACACATTAATCCATATGCCTGGTCTGTAAAATACATTCATACAACTCTGGTTGTTCAGCGCTCCAGCCACACAATGTTGGCCTCGTTTCTTCACTGCCGTCCTCTTGCTTTCTGCTGTGTTTTGTTGTGAGTCAAATCAACTGACCTCACTAGAGTAAATCGCGTGACTTTTTTTTGCGGCCCGTCCTAGCAAAAAATGTGAAGTCAAAATAGTGGTATTTGTGAGTGCAAAAAAAAAAAAAAAAACAAGCTCAATTAAATTGCAATGTGTTTTAATGTCAGAATGCCTTTTTACTTACAGCAAAGAAGAATTTTGTGTCACATGCACTTTACACTTTAAGTAAAAAATATTGCCAGGGATTATTGTGATTTTTTTTTTTTTTTTTTTTTACAATATTTGGGGTCCCATTGAATTTTAGATTGATACTTTTCAGACAAGATAAGATTGCATAATTAAAAACCACTTAAACATGAGAATAAATGTATTGGCATAATATTTTCCACTTGACAGAACTTAACTTGAGGATTATTAACTTTTTGGGTATTATACGCAGCATTATCTTCTTCATTTTTGTCAATGGTACCAATAATTATGACCCTGACTGCATAATCGAGCCTTTGCAATGAATTCTCTGTGCTCCTGGTGTCATACTATGAATTCTAAACAGAATGCAAATGTCATTGACGCTAGTCATGATGTACAATATGTTTAGGAAGCAAGCATATTTTATGCCACGAGTTTCAGTTGGCAGCACACATTTCTGGATCCTAGCATTTTTTGTTAATCACATGGCTACCTAAAAAATTATGGAATTATGAGCTACAATTAATTCAAATAATGGTAAATAGTGGTTAATTGTGGTTAAAAGTGGATTAATCGCTGTGTTATGTCTTGTTTAAAGGTATATTGAGCACATCTTTTAAAAGGTATCAAATGTATTAAGGAGGACAGAATTCTAATCCACCAATTGCTGTGAGGTATGTGTGCTCATGGCAACTACATAGCTTCTGAACCCTTTGAGGCATACAGCTTCTTATTAAGCCATCACTAATGCTCCCTAGAAAGTATTACAGTGACCTCCAAAATTATTGGCATCCTTAGGTTTTTTCTCTTTTAATACTCACAAAGATCTTTTTATTTAAGTTAACTTATTGAAAGAGAATAAACTTGCCATTAAATAATATTTCTCTCCAAAACATGAGCCATAATTATTGGCACCCCTAGAAACTACCATGATTAACATCTAACTGAAGTGTACTTTCAGTCATATTCTACATTTTTTTAATTTGTTTGATTAGGAACTCTTAAGTGGTCAAACATCACTTCTTGTGTGACTGGGGTAAAAAATATTTGGTAAACCAAGCAAAATTTCCTTTCAACATTCATCACCATGACTTGAGAATACAGTATGGATGTGCAGCAAAAAGTTGTTGAGCTGTGCAAATTAAGAAATGAATTTCAGAAAATCTCTAAATACACTGAACAAAAATAAAAATGCAACAGTTTAGTGTTTTCAATAGTCTGCATAATTATTTCTGGGGTTGGCTTAGTTGGGTTTGTTTATGTGACCAAGGCTGTGTGCCACTGGTCTGTGTGCATTTCAGTCACCTTCTCCATATCATTGTCATGTTCATGCCGTTTGTCAAAATTAGTCTGTCAGACAGGTGAGGTCTGATCCAGTGCTATTGAAATCAGGTACAGTCAGCCCAGGCACATCCTGTACTCTGGTCAATAAAAGGTCACCTCAAAAGTCCCAGTTCTGCCATTGTTCAAAATGCCATATGACTCGAGCCATCAGGGAGCGTGGCACTGGCATGCTCAATGCAGGAATGTTTCTCAGGGCTGTCGCAAGGGCTCTTAATGTCCCTTTCAACAACAAGTTGCATAAGACACCTTTTTGAGGAATTTGGCATGACAGCAGACTGCATGACGACCTTGTGTGACGAACCCTGCCCAAGACCGCCATATCTGAACTCTCCACCTCCGTGACTGTCTGAGACCAAAAACTGCCACTGCAGATGAGGAAGTTAGTCCACACAATTTTTGCCACAACCATGAAAAATCATCTCCAGGAAGTCTATATCTCTGCATGTTTTGCTCTTTGTGGATTGGACCTCACCTCAGCTTGATGAAAAAAATCTGTGCAACTTAGTGAATAGACACGTTTGATGGCCAATGGCACAAGGGAGGACTGTTTTCTTTACAGACAAGTCAGGTTTCCAACTTCACAGAGCCAATGGATAGGGGATTGTTATGCTGACATCATAGTGGTGCGCACGGTGGTTCATGGAGGTGGAGTGCTGGTTTGGGTGGGAATATCCCATGGACACTGCACCCAACTTCATTTCAGTAACAGCAACTTGAATGCAGTGTGATATCACGATGACATACTACGCTCTATCGTCCTACCAATTTTCCATCAAAACAATAACCATCCAGCATGACCATGCCAGACCCACGTCACCCGTGTATGCATAGAGTTCCTTGAGCCTGAAAACATTTGTGTGCTTGAATGGCCAGCTTATTCCTTGGATTTGTCCCCCATCCGGCATCTTTGGGATGTCCTCAACCAACAAGTTCGTCTTTGGTGCACATTTCCGGCCAATACCCGCCGACTCCGCTCAGCTCTTGAAGAGAAGTGGGAACATGTCCCCCAACTCACCATTGAGCATTTGTTACAGTCCACACAGCAGAGATGTGTAGCAGTGCAGCAGGCCAAAGGCAGAAATACCCAATATTGATTTGTGAAATTTGGACAATAGACCCCATCCCCTTTATCATCACGCCATCGCGAGATTCTTGTTCGTCTGTTTCAATCATTGACCGAAATCTATTGCAATATGGTCATACAATCTGTCAGCGCTCAATGAGGATACAGTGAGTTTCTGAACATGGTCATATTTCTCACAATAAGAAGTGTTGCATATTTTTGCTCAGTGTAGTTTACATACCCATTTCCACTCCCAGGGCAATGATTAAGAAGTTCAAAGCAACAGGAGATGTCAAGACCCAGCCTGGAAAAGGTTGTGTGTACAGCTGGCGAATTGTAGAGTTTAGTTGAGCCTCAAAGTCTGAAAGTCTCCAAAACTACCATCAGACACGACCGACATCACCACAAGTTGTTTGGAAGGGTTGCCAGAAAAAAAAGCCTCTGCTGTCAATCAGCTGCAAACTTAAGTGCCTAAAGCTTGCCAAATGTTACTGGGACTTTCAATGGGACCAGGTTATATGCTCAGAGGAGACCAAAATAGAGCTTTATGGCAACAAACATCAAAAGTTGGTTTGGAGAAAACAGAGAGATAGCAATACAGAAAATCACCTCATTCCCAATGTGAAGTACAGGTGTGGATATTTGATGTTGTGGGTTTTTTTTTTTCTTCAAAAGGCCCTGGACATCTTGTTAGGATACAAGGTGTCCTGGACTCCATCAAATACCTGCAGATATTGAGTGAAGACCAGACAGCCTCTACCAAGAAGCTTAAAATTGACCATGGTTGGACCTTGCAGTGGGACAATGATCCAAAGCATACCGCAAATCAACACAAAAATGGTTCACCATCCACAGAATAAAGTTTTTGCCATGGCTAAAGTCCCTCACCTTAAGTTCCATAGAAAACCTGTGGGATTAGCTAAAGAGGAGCATCCACATGCATCAATTTCGGAATCGAAAGGTTCTGGAGAGATTCTATATGGAGGAATGGTCTCAGATTCCATGTCATTTGTTTACCAACTTCATCATGCATCATAGGAAAAGACTCCAAGCTGTTATTTTGGCAAAGGAGGCTGCGCAAAATATTAAATAAAGAGGTGCCAATAATTGTGTTTCTTGATTAGAATCAAGGGCGTAGGTTTGTATATGGAAGGTCGGGACATGTCCCTACCAATATTTTGGGAAGCCAGATTGTCCCTACCAATATTTCAGCGAACTTGTTCTTATTATCTTTCCAGACAAGCCATATAAGACCCAATTATGGAGGCTACGTCTCCAAGACAATCTATTTATGCACTCTAGCATTTGATTGGTTGAAAGGGCAGGGCTATCTGAAGGCGAAAAGTCTAGAGTAAACTGACCACGCTATTCAGGTAATGAATATTCATTTTTGTCCAAAGCGGGGCTTGAGACGCGCAACTGGATCGCCAGCTTTGATTACATGTGTTTACAATGGCTTACCCATAGAAGAGAACCGTAATTTGGCATTTGTTCCAGATTTTTCTTCATCACGTAACTATAGCACTTTTCCCATGGCCCCACTCATGACATACATTTATATTATCTTAGGTACATATCACTTTTGTGGAAATTTCATTGTCTGAAAGCGTGAGGAAAAAAAGTCGCTCCATGTTAAGTCATGCTGCTAATATTTCGCCAAACTGAATGCCAAGTGTAATGTTGGTTGAATAAGTGATCTAACTAGTCAGTAGGGGTGTCTTCGACTAAGGATTTTCATAGTCGAATCTGATTCGTCAGATTTTGCCCATAGTCGACAGATTGTCGAATCATGTTTTTTTATTTTTTTTTAAATAAATTAAGACATATTTTGCATCGCTGCGCTTGACTCATCATGCTCCTAAAATGGCAATTCTCTGTGTCAGTTTCATTATTTACCATTTCATCTCGATAAAAGCTTACCCTGATCTTTTTTTTTAATTTTATGTCGTCAGATGTAGCATGCTCTGTCTCGCTGCTCACTCGCCTTTCCTAACTGTGAGATTGCTCTCAGGGTCTTATTGACGATATCAATAATTGGCATAGGGGTAGCGAAGCTTTTCAAAGTTAAAACTAATTTAAAATTATTTTCGGACCTCCATGTCGCAGGAGAGACTATGCGGGCTCGCCCTTCTGTGTATCGAAAAAGACGTTGCATCCAGGCTGGATTTGCGGCCCAAAAGGCAAGGAAAGTGACCATCACCTAATCAATGAATGGTGAGCGGGAATCTGATGTTTTGAACTTATACTGCAGCAGAGCGTTTGTGACTGACTAGTATTAGAAAATATACTGCATCGTAATCAAATGTTAAACTGTTGCGGGTGTCAGCGGATACTACACCTTTGTCAATCTGAGATTTTTCCATAGAAATGAGTCAAAATAAGCGATTGTCACCAGTGAGTGTGAGCCATTAGGTATTAGTGTTTGTTGAATTGTAATTTGTGACGCACTGTCATACTTCAACATGCCAATATAAAGTGACAGCTGAGCTGATTTAATGATAAAAGCCAATCGTTGTGCAGTTGATTTTTTTTTCCTTTGAAAGATTATGATATCCAAAAAAATCATAGTTGAAATTATTACCACAATAATGCTGTTTTAATCTAAAAATGCATGTCATTTCACCGGGTATAACTAGAACAGCTATGTGCTTGCAGCCTGACATGATTAATGCGCGTGCATGTGAGCAGGGCCTCGCGCATCAAGTCGGCATAGGGCCTCGCACCCCCCCCGTGACGGCACTGACTGCAGAGAGTGATTTATTGATGCGTAGTAAGGATAGGTCTACTGTTTAAACGCACACATCATTTTTAATTCTTTAGTAACAGAAAGTAGGCTGATTTTGTATCAAAATAGGCTATAAATAACGAAAACAAAGACATTCTACGTAAAGATTTATGCTCAGCAGCCTGGGCACCCCCATGTAGTCAGAATAGTACGATCTTGGTCACATAATAACATTTTCCGACGATTCGGCTATGAGGTTGATTGTCAAATCAGACTCCTCCGAATCGAATCGTGGAATAGTCGACTATTCCAGGTCACCCATACTAGTCAGAAACAGATAAGTTTTCACTTAAAGTGAAAACTTGCTAGCTACCTTAAGTTAGTTTTTACTGGAAAATAATGTCAACGAATGTTAATTAAACATGTTAAACATTAAACTAAACCTGGTTTCTGTCACATGTTGGTTCGGGTTGCTAGCAGTAGTAAATATAAGCCAGGTGGATGTCAAATTATTTCAGTGGAGAAATCCCGCGAAGATGCCATTATTAATTAATTATTTTATATGCAGGAACCACAGCAGCAACCTAGAGAAACAGAGCAAGCTGTTGAGGATACAGGTGTATCAGGGCTTCAGGAGAGGTCATAATTATGACTTGTTCTGTGGAATTATAGGGAAAGCATTAAAGTTAGTCTCATGATGTTCAGCAAATATAACCTTTGCAAGTCAAAATGTCCCACCCAACTTTGGCTCAGTGGGGGAAATGAAAGAAACACGTAATCGTAAATCTAACATGATCCAGTCCGATTACGCTTGGTTTGCGGCTTGTCCAATTCATAGTCGGTGGTCCATTTTGAGGTGTTAATCGCAACTGCAATTGCGTTACCGCATATTAAGATGCTTAATAGAGAGGATTGCAAGCTGGCCTGCTCACGTAGTTATATATCCACTCACTTAGTATCAGTGTCCAGGTTACTAGATCTGAGCGGGTTTCATGAGTGCGCTGAGATGGTTTGCAGCTGTCCATTAAGGTTGAGGCAAGTTTATGTATGTGGCATCTTTGTATGAAAATTTTGGAGGCACCTTGCGTAGCATAATTTAAAAAATGGAGAAACACTCATTCGGATGATCTCTGTATACAGTGAAGGCAGTATCTGCACTCAGATTTACAAAAATTTTCCAGCTCGCGCCCTATGCGCGCTCGCATCACATACGTGTCCCTACCAATTCTCACATTAAACCTACGCCCTTGATTAGAATTTAATGGTTATTTCAGTTATGTTACTTAATTAAAGGTTGATTTTTGCGAATATTTTCGAAAGGTCATGGGGATAAACAATAAAGGCTTTTTTTGAATCTGTTTTTGCATTCACCTTTCCACTTCTGCACTTTTGTCATTGGTGGCCCTTTAAATTCCCCTTTCATATTGCTGTCCTTCAGAGCCCATCTCAATGAGGATTATATGACCCTGTATTTTCTGTGTAAGAAGGACATGTCGCTTGACTACTTCCCTCTCCCGTCCAATCATCACTCCGCAGAGGAACCTGCTGTCCTTTCGATTTTCCTCCAGTCTCTCCCAAGTGGAAGATTAAGTACAGCTCATGCAAATCAGAGGGAATCAATATGCTTTAGAAAATGTACCCCACAGAATACTGCTGAAAGCAACAGGAAGTTAAAGGAAGGTTGTTTTACGAGTGCTTGGAACCTCCAATTGTATATCATTCCTCGGTTTCTTAGCCAAACGCACGACAAGTCATTACACTACAGACCTTTTTTATTGTTAAACTCTGGTATGTTGAAGAAACTCACACCCTAAAGCTGTCACCCTAAAGCCCTTGAATCATTAATGCCAGAAATATTTCATCCTCAGCCTTTCCATTCCTCACTAAAAAGTTTAAGCTAATTCTTATTTTTCCCTCTTCTTCCATTTCTTGCATCACCAGCGACCTTGGGTCTTGTGTAAATGCTGAAAAAAGCCCAAAATGCTATTTTCTGTCAAGGACAGAAAGTATGTAGCCTTCAGATTGAGTTAGAATTGTCTGCAATGGAATTTTTATCCATTACCTCATGAGTTTCTCAGCCGGGTAGTCTGTCTGTTCTCAAATATAGAAGCTGCAAAAGTGGAGAGAGCGAAGCGACACATTCTGAAACCCGAGATCACGCACTGCCATCTTTCCACCTCTTCTCTGCTTTCCTTTCTCGTGTGGCCCTGTGATGAAGTTAAAACCACCAACATTGACCAGTGTTAGCCGTTTGAGAGACCAGGCATGGCTTCTGTCATTCTGTCATGTCAGGTTAAATGCTCGTTCTCAGAGTTGAAGTCCCTTTCGCAAAAGAGCTGCACGTGCCCTTCAAGTTGTAATTTAATGGTGGCCATTAAACAGAAACTAGGTGTCTTTGGTCCAAAAAGAATGACGACTGACATTCACACACGGATGCTCTCACACACACGCACACACACACACACACACACGCACACATGCAAACATACACAAACACGCATGCACACACAGAGACTCGCAGATGCACATTATTTTTTATGGGAAAGGAAAACTTGCAGGAAACGCAGCTTTTTGTGGCTTAAGACTGTTTTCTTCTGGATGACTTCACTTAATTTATTGAGACCACATACTAAATGTCATGCCTCCAGGTAACGAAGGAATCTTTTAAAGGCATAGCCACAATTGTAAAAGCTACTTTTTATTGTGACGTCTTTAAAAGTAGTTTTTTGATTATTGAGAAAAATGCAGTGTGCATGGCTAGTTTTGTGTTAGTGTTTATAATTGGGAAAACAACCGTTCACACAAGAGCAGAATGATCCCTGCTTAATGAAGCAGCTGAATGAAAATGTTTAATGAGCAAAGCGAGCACTTTCCTGTTCCCATGCGGTGCAATTTCATCCCCGCACATCCTCTCCAACGAACTGGAAAGGTCCGCCACTGCAGCGAGAGTGAAAACGATGATTCGGAAAGATGGCAAAAAAAAAAAAATGTCAGGCGCTGTTCTTTGTCAAGTTGTTTTGCCATCCATCTCCCTCTCTTTTCCTCTTATACCTCCCTCATCCCCCCATCCACGAGGCACATGAATATTTCACGTATCTACGCGTCGTCGAGCCGCTATTCTTCCCAACTAATTCACAGACCGGCTGCATTTGCATTTCTCTGTGCCAGCTGATTAGGAGGCGCGGCAGCGGTGGAGGCTCGCGGGCCGTTTCCATGGCAACCTGGCAGCAGGGCTGTCTTTTTTTTTTTTGTAAATGATGAAACTCGCTCCGCTCCTCGTACTCGAGCCGGAGTCAGTCTGCCTTCGGGGGCAGCAAGAGACACCCTCCCCGACGCTTTTAAGTGTGAATTTTCAGATTTTGGAAGAGTGTGAACAGGCTAGGGGTTGAGGGGCAGGGTGGGGGAAGGGGGGGTCCACAGAGGTGGTAACGCCTGTACACGATAGGTGATATAGGTTTTCTATGTCCAAGGGGCAGGTTACCATGACATCACCAGGCAGGATGCCAAGTTACTCAAGGTATGGCCCAGAACTCCCCTATTACCACCCTTGGATCTTAATATCTGAGTGGGCCCACTTTCTCTCAGGAGTTTCATCATGGTCCTCATCAACATAAGAGCAACAGTTTATAGTTCAGAGAGTATATTGGTTGTTCTCAATTCCACATGTGAGACAGGCCGCAAAAGAGGGATAAGATCCAGGTTCATAAAGTAAAAATCCTCTTCACTGTTTTATTCCAATTTCTAACCAACTTGGACTTGCTTATTAGTGCTATTACTCAGCCAGAAGATAAATAACAATTATTGGAATCGGCTGGCTAAGTTTATGGTTGGAACTCACAGGAGGTGAGGTAGGATGGAGCGTGAAAGTGAGGGAAATGAAAAATGGGAGAGAAATCCTCTCTCGTGGGTTATTCTTCCCACCCCCCCTCCTCAGCTATGAAAGCTGGTAGATGTGTGCATCTGCCCCGATCCGGAGAGAAAGCCCGACATCACCTGTGTGTATGACATCCCCAAGCAGATGCAGGCAGTCACGCTTGGCTGTTGAGCCACTGCGTGGAGAAGACCTTCTCTTCCTCCCTCTTGCTCAACATGCGCTTCACCCACCCAACGACTCGATGGTACTGCTCTCCGTGTGTGATAAAGCACTTAGAACTGTCGATTCTTTCGGTTTTTTTTATTTGTAGATGAGCTGACCGTTGACTTTTTGACTCTTCTGCTCTACTGACACAATTTCACCTGGTGCATTGTTTTGTATTTAGTGATTCGGAAATTACTTTATCAGGTAACGAACCCTGAATATTGTTTCTTTGCAATAATACTCCTTTCAGTGATTAGTCAATACCTTGACACTGAGGCTTTTATTTTGCGATAATTGGTTTTATTTTTCCATGTTTGATGGTTGGACACTTGTGCATTGTTAAAGTGTCTGGGTGACTTAATGTATGAAGATATCTACCAGACAGCCATTGTCAGGAATTTGTGCTTTACGGAGGATGCATCCTAAAGAGATGATATCCCCCATAACTAAGATATCCAGTAAAGCATTTCGAAATATCTGAATAATTTTCAATTGTTTAATTTTTTGAGGTGTAGTCCAACGGTGAAATTAATATCTTAAGCATTATAGTGTT
Organism: Gymnothorax javanicus; assembly: GCA_029692085.1. Taxonomy (NCBI): domain Eukaryota; kingdom Metazoa; phylum Chordata; class Actinopteri; order Anguilliformes; family Muraenidae; genus Gymnothorax; species Gymnothorax javanicus. The sequence continues at coordinate 34,215,371 of CM056198.1, forward strand.
TATTTTGGTCTCACAATGTACATTGTAATAAATGTGTAAGCACAGATTGGTTTCAAATGAGGAAAAAACTTTCATGAGCTCATATTTACTCTCATATTTAGTGAGCAGCAATGAAATTCAAATGAAATTTAAAATCACTGTCACACACCAAACCTATAATTTCTTGTTCTATTTTAGTGACAATCCAAAGATTAAGTCAGTTTAGCATGCTAAATTACAATTTTGGTAACATTTCCTGAGTGTACATCTTGGTTTACCAAATACCGGTGTTTTCTATGTGCAGCCTAGTATAGTGTGCTACAAAATCTAGCTGGCACTGTTTTGAAAGATTTAGAAGTCCCTTGGTATTGAAATTAAATTTTGCAATATAAGATCCAGGGTCACATTTCCTATATCATTATATTGCATTGTCACATTCATTACAGCAACATTTTTTGAGGAAAACCATTTAACTCATATGCTAATGCTGGTTTGCAGGCTGAATGTTTCTCAAGCTGGCCAGATGTGTTGTTGTGTTACTGGAGATGCTTATGAGCAATTAATTTTCATTTAATTGATTGTATTACTTTATGTAAAATGGCTATATTCGGTGTTTAATAACTTCAGTGAGATCTGTGTTTGCATTATAATGACATGAGTAGCTGATGAGATAAGATGCTGATATCCGACCTTCATACCATATCTATGTGGACAATCTGCTAAGGTAGGCCATCAGTGAGCAGAATAGTTCTTTCAAAATGAGTCCCTCATGAAAATGCACTATTTTTCTGCTACCCGAATAGATGAACATAAATGGTACCTCTCACAGATTAATATGTGACTTCGAGACATGATTTTGGTCGTTCACACTGGAATCAAAGCATGGAATTGAAACTGAAAAGGTTTTTTTTTTATTTTTTACTTTTTTTTAGCAAAATAAAGAGTTATCACAAGCCTGTAAATGTGGAAAAAAATAAAAAATAAACCAGGATTTTCTGTCTTAAATTAAAATCGCACTGTTTATCAATTCAGCTCACTGTTATTGTTTTTGGGATATTGCTATGGGGCCAGCTCCCAAAGATCATTATTTTTAGCATGCAGTATTGATGCAGGCAGACTAACAAGCGCATGTGCTTTGTCTGGAGCAGGGAGAGAAAAAGCATGGGTATCAATCCCTTGTGTAATCGAGTAGTTTTAAAAATGAATAAAAGATCCGAAAAGGTAGGACTGCATTTGGATGCACTTAGTCGTAAATATATGTTAATAGTAGATGAAGTCTGGCATAAATTAAAAGTCTTGATTTTGTCTTCACTAAATTGCACTGTTTTTAAGGAATAACTAACAATATCACAGCAATATGAAAGTTATACATATTCCAATTTGATGGATTTTTTTTTTTCGGCATGACAGTGCTTTTCCTTTTGGTTTTTTCAATTTGTCAACCTACTTTTTACTTATGTCTGCATGCTATCTTTTTGCTTCAGCGGGTGATTTTTCCTCTAAAAATATAACTATGCACTGCTCTATTCACTTCTCCATAGTTAGGCCACGATGGTGGTCTCAGCAGTTTTTTATCACCCATCGGTGCTGACAGAGGGGAAGAATTAACAGCTAATCTGGATTTTGCTTGAGCTCATGTCCAATAACGAATGACTTTATTGACAGAGAAAAGCTCTTAATTGAGGCAAAATGTCAGTGCCTTATTAACAGATAGAAGTACTCGCACGAAGTTGATTACACTATCTGTGAATTATATTTTATTTTTTGCCACTGGCTTTTTGTCATGATAGAAAATGAAATTGTTTCCTATTCATATTTTCTCTGTAACATTATCTAGGTCATTGTATTCGATAAAGACTCCATTCTGAATTCTGTAGCTCTCACTTATCGTGCTGTTGAAGAGCTATTTTATTGTCTTGCACCATTGTTTTAAATGTACCTATATCCTAGCAGTTTATCAGCAAGCTCGATGGCAGTTTTAACTAAACCTTTGCTTCTGAAATCATACTCCTTCTGATAGAACATGCGCCGTCTTCTTCAATTGATGGTTTCTTTGCATTGATACTGATTCCAAAATCATATCATAAATAACAGTGTTATGGGATTGCGATGGTTAGTGAAGTACAATAAAAAACATGCCAGTTTATTTTGTATGAAAATCAATATTATTGAATTTTGTGTGCAGTTATAACAGAAAAATGCTTTTGGTTGTCCTTACTATCAGTAAACCATATTTATACAATAAGTTACCTTTTTTATGTTTTGTGTGCGTCAGCTTTGGCTCCCCAGATTTATCAGAACTAAGGCTGTTTATTTGTATTTCTCTTTTTTGAAATTTGATGGTTATGGCTTTGGCAGAATTGTGATGTATGGTAGGTAAACTGAGTGCCATAAGTCTTTTGAATTACATCTGTCCTGTTTTGCATTTTATTTTAAGGAGGAGACCGCACCTCAGCAAAGTATATTTCAGAGGAAAGTAGAATTCTTGACGTGTCTAAAACGCATAGTTTTATATATTTTAATTTGGTAATGATCCAGTGCGACGCATTTTAAAACCGGCGAGTCTTCAAAACGGCGTCAGTATCAGGGGGCAGACATTTTTACTTGGGGAATATAAGGCTGTGTTCAGAATGCACACTTGTCCACTTATTGACTCAATCTCTTTATTGTTTTCAGTATAGAACATTCACTGCATAGTGCCCTACATAGTTGGTGAGTGTACATTTCGAACGCATTACCCAATCAAACGCTAGTGCCGCGGTGCTTGTGGCATCAGTTATTCTCTTTTGTGACGTCAATTGTTCTCTTTCCTTTCATCCGGGCCATGGGTTGTTCAGACGGCCTTCGATAAGATCACCCTTTACAGCTTGACTGCCCGCAAGCTGTTTTTATTTAAGCTGGCCTGATTAACAATCAAACAATTTATCAACTGAGCGACCAAGACCAATACATGACCCATAATTAGAAATGATAATGAAAAGGTGAATTTCTATTGCCTACATTTATATTATTGATATGACATTGTAAATCCAAAGCTTTTGCTGACTTTGCAGCATTTATTTTCGCCGTCCTTAGGATTGTCACACAGCTGTGCAACTTGCCTTACAGCGCCCTTTAGCCGTGACAACATTCAGAAAATAGAACGGATTCTCGCAGCCTCGCAAACTAATTTAAGCAAATCTGTGCTGCTTAACAAGCAACACAAACGCTGAAATTATTAAGACATACTGATATTTTACGTCGTCATTTACGTACAGAAGAAGACGCCTCATAATTTTGTGGTGCAATGCATAACAATGCTATCAAAAGTAAATTAGACTGTCATCGATTTTTACCAATTCGTCTGAGCACCTGTGGCTAATTGGGAGATGTAAACTGCGAGAGGTTTAAGTGATTAAGCATTTAAATGTGAGGTTTCCGAAGATCAAATTCAAAATCAGAAGATTCCCCAAGTAAAAATGTCTGCCCCCTGATATTGAAGCCAATTTGAAGACTCGCTGGTTTAAAAATGCGTCGCGCTGGATTATTATCAAATTAAAATATGCGTTTTAGACACTTCAAGAATTCTACTTTCTGCTGAAATACACTTTGCCAAAGTGCAGTCCCTTTAAAGGGACTGGCAGTCTCACCTGAAGCGAACATTGGCTTCACCATTCAGTTAATCAGTTGCTGTCATGACTATGTATGCTTCAGGGAAGCAAGAGCAGAGACACAAGTTCACCTAGTGCTGGGATAACAATATTACAAAATATTACTCAAAGTTTAAAAATGCCTACAGGGCTGAGTGATGACATACTGATTACGTTATAATTTCAAGAAAATCACACACACACACACACACCCACACACACATACACAGTGGCGGGCGTTGGACGGAAAACTGGGGCGGAAAACATCCCTTGAAACGGATGATATTAGTGACCTGATTTCAATCATTGTTCTTGGTCAACATGTTAGTTTCCCTTGTAATGAAATGTTTAGGTGAGTGAATAATAAATTCTATAAAATGTTTAATTCACATGCCTTAATAGGCAACTCTTCACGAAAAAAACCACTGTGGATTTTCCGCGTTAAATTTTGTCACATCCTAAGCAAGTCGTCAAACCTGTGCGTAATGATTGTTTAATTGAAAAAGATTGAAATGTGCTCTTTTTTGCGTTCAACTGGTGCATTTGATTTCTCGTCTTAATGAAGACAATTAGCTACACCTGAGAGGGGAGAGTGCAAGTGTCTTTTACCAGGGAAATTGACTGAAAACAGATCAAGACTAATTAGCAGTTTAAAGACATGTTTATCCGCCCTCCTTGTTCTCTGTCCACCGCACGCTGCTGCACATACATATAAAGTGTGGTATGGTAGTGCACTAAGCAGCGCTGCGACCTCACAGCAAGAGGGTCTGGGGCCGTACTGTGTGGTGTTTACACGCTCAGCCCGCGTTCATGTGGGTTTCATACGGTTTCCTCTCACATTCTAAAGATATGCATGTCAGTCTAATCGGAGACTCTAAATTGCCCATAGGTATGAGTGTGTGAGTGAATGGTGTGTGCATAGTATATGTGTCCTGCAATGGCTTGGCAAGCTGCTCAGGATGTGTCCCAGCCTTTCGCATATAGTCAGCTGGTACAGGCTCCAGCACCCCCACGGCCCCAGTGAGGAAGATGCGATGTAGATAATGGATGGATATTTGATATATACCGAAACAAACACACAGACGAGCGACAAATTAATGAAAAAATCTATATAAACAGCCTTCATTCAACCCAATTCCAAGATAAGTTGGGACGCTATGCAAAATGTGAATAAAAACGGAATACAATGCAATCATTTATATCCTATATTTAATTAAAAATAGTAGTAAAACAACATGTCAAATGTTGAAACTGAGAAACTTAACTTTTGCAAAAAATGTCTACTTATTTTAAAGTTGATGCCTGGAAATTGGAATGTAAGGTTCTAGGCCTTCACAAGCTGCCAGATCAACAGCACCCCTTTGCATGGAGTCTACGACTGTACAACTTCACTGGAAAGATGGAGTACCTTTCTTCCTAGAGATATTCCCTCATATCATGTTTTGATGATGAAGGAGAGTGCTAATACGTTCCAAAATCTCCAATATGAGTTCAATCGGTTTGAGATCTGGTGACTGCGAAGGTGGTGTATGCTTGGGATCATTTTCATTCCCCTAAAACCATTCAGTAACGCCTTGTGCCCTGTAGGCTTGGGCTGTTGTCATCCCGGAAGAGACTACTCCCGTCATGGTAGGAATGTTTTATCATACTATATAAAGGTGAACACTGAGGAAAAACTCTCCATTGATTTGCAATGACTCTTATACTTTTAAGGGAGCGAGTGGACTCAGACCATGCCTGGAAAATGAAATGAAGCATCTGCATTTGTTAAGTTTGCCCACGCATTCATTATAGCTTTTTTCCTTTAAATTATCACCTGTCTGTATATGTTTCTGACAACATTACATTATATAATTTCAGTCACTTCTGCTTATAATTTGTTTTGTTTTGTTCACACCCAGAAACATACCCGGGTATTGTTTGTTAGTGGGAGAGGTGATGTTGATTCACGGGGCCTGCAGCTTTGGTGGGTGGCATAAAAATTCCAGTAGGATGACGTACACAGAGCAGTATAGGGGCCCAGAATATCTTTCTATCCCCGAAACTGCAACAAGTAATTTTACCAAGAAGTGTGTATTCCACCAGTAGGAAAACAAACCAGGAAAGGAGAGTTTTCTAGTAAATCATTATGATAAAATATTTCGGTCAGGGACCCATTACTGGGACCTCTCAAACATCATTTTCCGTATAGAAATTGACTAGAGATAAGCTGCATGGTTAATGTAAAATTGTATAGGAAGCAGAAACTGACTGCTCTTGCAATGTTCACCCTACAGCCACAGTCCCTTCAAGCACCTGTTTCCACTTTGCGGCATGCTTGTAAGAATGCCACTTCTCACACTCTGTTGACCTTGTCTGAGATGCCTATTAAAAGGACAGAATAAATACTTTACACCCAGGCACATTTGATGATTACTGCTTTGTGAACTCAGTGGTAGTAAGGGGAGGAAGGAGGTAGTACTGTAGCCTGATGACATTATCAATGGACATGAACATGCACGTGAAGGAGGCTGCTTCAGTCTTGCCATTTTCCACCTACAAATGAGCTTATATTTGCAGTAAGGTGGAACTCCTGAAAGCAGGGCCCGACGGTCAAAAGCTACGTCAATGTCCTCTCATTCTGCTACCTTTGCTGTAAGTGCACATAAAGTACATTTTACGACTCTCATTTGACATTTTATGCCAATAGGTGTTGTAGAAGCAATGATAAGTGGTGCGATTTAAAGAGCAACAGAAGGTTTGCCTTAGAAAAAGGTCTTAAATGTTTTAATTAGTAAATGTAAACAAAGCACACATGCTATGTTGTTTTCTTTGGTAAAACACGATAGGTTGTCTTTAATTTGATCTTTATTTAAATGGTGTTACACTTGCACGAATACATTAGCCTATAGAAATTAGAGTTTTCCCAAAGAGGTTCTCACCAAAGCTCACTTTCAGGTCTTAATGTAGTGTGTAGTGATTTGCGCTGCAATAATAAGGTAAGTGACAGTAACATACTGCGAAAATATACATAATTTGTGCGGTAACTTGCCAGGTTAGAGGAGACTGCTTTGGATGGGTGACCTACTGCTCAGCCGCTGGGTCTGGTATTTTTTAACGTACCATTTGAGACTCTACTTTCTCCACATGCCTGTTTCACTCCCGTTCGCATGTATTGAACCTGAGCAGAAAGCATTTTTATTTCCTAGAGTTCATGGTTGGGTCCCCCTCCTTACATACTACCTAAATTGATTTGCATTTTACGCATTTAGCAGATGTTGTTTTTGCAGAATTACCTACATTAAATTCCTTTTATATAATTATTTCACAATCAGGTCCATAAATATTTGCGCATTAAGAAAAAAAATATTATTCTACCTTTCTACCATTGCATATTGGAATGAGAAATAAATAATGGATATGAGTCCTCCGTGACTTACAGAAACATTCTTCCAGCTTTAATTTGAGGTTATTTACATGAAAAGTGGATGAACGGTGTGGAAACTGCAACACTTCTTTATATGTGGTATTTCTTTTTAAGGAGGCAAAAGTTATTGGACAATTGGCAGCACAGCTGTTCCGTGGCCAGGTTTGTGTTATCCACTCATTTTATTTGCAGGTGAATTGATGAGAGTTCATTTTAAGTGGGACATTTGTATATGAAGTCAGTTTCTAGTAACTACTCTATCAATATGAAGTGCAAAGTACTGTCGCTGCCAGTGAGGTTAGCCATCATTAAGCTGAATAATCCAAACAAACCCATCAGAGCCATGGCAAAAAAAAAAAAAAAACATTAGGCGAGGCCAAATCAACTATTTGATAAATTCTTAAAAACAAGGAATGCTCTGATGAGCTCAGAAACACTAAAAGGTCTGGAAGACCAAAACTGCAATGGATGACAATGAAATTCTTCCTCTGATAAATAGTTGGGCAGATCAAGAACCTCTCATTGGGAATTATCTGTAGCTGTGTCATAATCAACATTCAAGAGAAGACTCTACTACAGTAAATAAACCATTGGTATTTCTCAAAATTAGGAAGTTTTCTCCTCCCAAAAAATCCGAAAACTTCTGTGCAATTATGGAAAAAAAACCTTATATGACAGATAGCCAATCCTGGTCCTGGAGGGCTCCAGGGTGTGCTGGTTTTTTGCATTACTCTTAACTAAGCAGATAGTAGTACAGTTAGTTCACCTCAACCAGTTTCTTGGGTCTAAACAGGATGGTGAGAATGAAAACCAGCACACCACGGGCCTTCCAAGATTAGGGTTGGTTATCCCTGTCCTATGGACACGAGACAAAGATCAATTTTTACCAAAATGAGTATGGAGAAAAGAGTATGGAGAAGGGAAGGAACTGCTCATGATCATCCCACCTCATCTGTGCAGCATAGCGAAGGTAGTGTTAATGAAAGAGTGTGTATGGCTGCTAGTGGAACTGGTTCCCTTGTACATATTGATGATATGACATATTTATTTATTTGTTTTGCATTTTTCCCCTTTTTCCTACCCTGAACACAGCCAAACTGTTTAGCCCACCACAAAGCGACCTGCTCCCATCGACTCAGGAAGAACATGCCATGCCACGAGATTCCTCAAACTCCTGTGATATCTAGCCCTCCTATATTTGCACTAAGCAGTCGCAACACCAATTTCACGTTGCCAATGCCATCCGAAGATCACGTAGTCAGGGTATAATTTAGTTTGCACAGCCCCATGCGCCTGGTCGAACAGGGGTGGGTTTCCCGAAATCACATATGCTAACTTACATAGTTGGACCCCTTGACTGTGAGTGAAAGAACTATGCAAGTTGCTAACTTAGTTACGCTTTTGGGAAACGCACCCCAGAATAGGTCACTACAGAGCAACAAACTAATGAAATTTAACTGGCTTTGCCCATATCATCGCCGGTGAGGCTGTGCCAGTTGTTGCCTTGCCCATGTGGCCCTCTGGCCACAGCCAGTAATGGTGTGGCTGGGATCCGAACACCCGACCACAGGACTCACAGAGTGACGTCTTAGCTGTGAGCCACCTGGAGGCCCTAATGGTGTGGATGAATTCTGATTCAGATTCAGAACTCATGGGATGGCGCTTCATAGTGCAGATGTCCAGTGACTCATAGCATACTGTGAATGTAACCAATAACCTATAACATTTTAAGTTCCTGAAAATAGGAAAGCAGTGCGCAAAAATTGTTTTAGTTCCTACATGGATCATAAAAAGCCTTTCGATTAAAGCCGAAAGTCTACACTTTAAAGGCATCGTTCTTGTTCCTTTTAAAATCAATTTTAGTGTCACACTGAGCCAAAAAGATGAGTATCGTGATTCTGTTCAAATACTGATGGACCTGGCTGTATATCCAATTCAGAAATTCAGGTTAAGTTTTTTGGCTAAGGTTACGACTGCACTTCCCCACCACGGAATTTAACATGCAACCTCACAGTAAGAATCCTAATTCTCTGACCCATGCAGTACAGGACTGCATATCTGTGTTAGTGTTTGTGAACATTTGGTGGCACTCATTCAACTCCTTTTTATTAATGACTGTAATATATTGCATGGACATAAATAGAAAGTATCGATTAAAAGCTTACCTAGAAAATCTGTGGATTGAAATCAGTAGGTTAAATTCTCTCACTGGCCATTCCATTGTATATCTATATAATATTGAATAAGATCCACCCTTTACCCTCAGATCAGCCAGTATTCTTAATTGTGTTTATTCACTCAGGTGCTGGAAACGTTCGTTAGGGATCCTGGATATGTTAACATCATAGCATCCCGCAATTGCTGCTAATTTGTCAGCTGCATATCCATGCAGTAAATATCCTATTCCACTGCATCCCAAAGGTGCTGTATTGGATTGAGACCCGGTGACTGTGGAGGCCATTGGAGTACACTGAACTCATGTCATGTTCGTGGAACAGCTTGAGCCGATATGTGCTCTCTTACATGGCACATTATCCTGCTGGAAGGAGCCATTAGAAAATGGGAAGCAACGTGGAAGCACATAATCAGCCACAATATGTGCATAGGTTGTGGCATTTAAATGATGTTCACCTGGCATTATGGGGCCTAATGTGTGCCACAAAAATATTTAACACACCGGTACACTACCCCCAGCCTGACTCATTGGCATAAGGCAGGATGGATCCATACATTCTTGTTGTTGTTTGCCAAACTCTAACCATCTACTGTATTTTTCACAATAGAAATCGAAATTTGTTAAACTCGGCAATGATTTTCCAATATTCTGCTGGCCCGCTTTGGAGAGCCTTACCCTCTGCAGTCTCAGATACCTTTGTTGACAGGCGTGGAATCCAGGAAGGTCTTTTGTGACTGTTGTGCATTAACTTTAAGGTTCGACATGTGTGTTCTATGATGCCGTTTTGCATAGCACTGTTGCAACACCTGGTTATTTGTGTTATTATTGTATTCCTGTCAGCTTGATCCAGTCTGGCCACTTTCCTCTGACCTCTCACATTATTAGGGCATTTTCGCCCACAGAACTGCTGCTCACTGGATGTTTTTTGCTTTGTTTTTTTTTTTTTTTTTTTTTGTTTTTTTTTTTTTTTTTTGCGCAATTGTCTGTAAACTTTACATAGATCACGACTGATGTTTGTGGCAATCCCAGTAGATCAGTAGTTTCTGAGTTATTCTGGGACCAACAATCATTCCATGGTCAAAATCACATGGATCACATTTCTTTGTATTGGCTGTTTGCATTAAGGAGCAGATTTACAGGCTTACCACATAAAATGACCACTGAATGTATTTGTTACAAGTAACAAAACCTTGTCTCTCAAATTTCTACAATAATATCCATAAATGGTGAAATATTCTGAGTTGTATTTTTCCTTTGCAATTCATCCTGACCGAGATAACCTGATAATCAAAATGTGCGAAGATGATGTAATATGAGGAAGACTACATCTTTGAGTGGGATAAAGTACGTATTATGATGTGGGACCCAGCTGAAGAAAAATGAGGGGAAGGCCCAGTTTTGCTATATCCTGAATGTCTTGGTAGGGCACAGGTTTTCAATGGGCCCATTCTTAGTTATTCTGCGGCAAATCATTTGGAAAAGAACAGCACATAAAGGAAGAGGGTGCCAATAAAAGGGTCTCTCTTTTTTTGCTTTTTTGTCCCGATTTTTTAAAAGTGTATAATATGGCATTTCAATCAAGAATATAACCAGATATTTTCTGATTTTTGTCTCCATAGATACTCATTTTCAAGGTGACCTGACTTTTGAAATATCTGTTGTAAACCAAGATTAATGAAATGCCCTCATCCTAACATGCAATTGAAATACAGCACACTCGATTGTGGTATGAAATGCAAAGCAGAATTAAGATCCACTTTTTCATTCCTGTCTTTTATTCTACAGTCAAATTCCCTGAAGGCCTTTTTATTTTCACAGTAATGTTTACGCACTCGGTCTGTAGCGAGCGCTGCATTGTAGCTGTGGACATTAAGATTTGTGGGGTCTGCTTTCTCCTAAAACTGCCCATATTTCATGCACACACCCGATGTCTAAAAGCAAATCTGCCCATACCAGCCATATATAACTTGTAAAAAAATAAATAAAAATAAATTAGCGTCCGCGCTTTGACTTTGCAAGTGAGCTCTGATAAGATCCGTGCAGTTTCTTGGGTAAGTGCCTGCCTGATTTACTCCTGCTAATAAAAGCTAGCTTACCAGTTTAACATCACTGAGCTAATTGCAGAGGTCTTAACACATGGTTTGTGCTCCTCAGATAGTCATGTCAGCAAACTAGTGTCTGTTCCTGTGCTGTTGAACCTTAGAGCCCCCCTAATGAAAGCAGAGCAGTAACTCCCAGTCAACAGCTTCTGACCGTTTTCATCAAAGAAATTTTTAAAAAATCATTAAAATATGCTCTCATCTCCTACTGAGGCTGCACATTTCGGTCCGTATGTTGTATCTTTCCAGGAATAGAGATAATCAAACTGGTACCAGATGTCAAAGGCTCCAGAGCCTAACCTTTTTGTGAGAAATCCTCTGTGCTTGCACATATTTTACTGAGAGCGCTGAACCTGCAGATATGCTGCGTTAAATCAGGGCCCCACAGAGTACAGAAAGCCACCGGGGCAGCCTGGACAGTGTTTTCATTATGCCCTCTCAGTCCTCCGGTGAGGCTTTCCCCTCCTTCCCAGCCTAGACTGCCCGGTCATAATTTCAGGTGCCGCACTGCTGTATCAGCTGGTGACATTTTGAAAAGACCTGTACTGGAGCCCCTGTTCACTGAAGCACAGGCCAACCATCTGCTTCTGCTTTGCACTCAGTAGTCTATGGTCAGTCCGTCTTAAATAACTATTTGCTGTATCCAAGCACCATGCTGCAGGCTACTTTCCATGTCTAGTGGAACCCCAGCACTCAGTGTGACTTTGAGCCACAGTCAAAATCTAGATTCTTAAAATGATTTCCAGTGGAAGTAAAAGACATTTAAACACCCGGAGCTGAGCCCCGAAGAGAAGAAGTGATCCATGGATTCTGCAAAGCATTTTTTAAAAATTAATTAGTTTGACAGTGGTATCATGAAGTATCTCACCTAGATTAAATCAAACCCAGTGTATAGGTGAAAAACATGGCATCTCACAAGAAAGTGAGTTCTGCAAAAAATAAATAAATAAACAAGTAATATTGGATTCAGTACTACACAAAAATGTAAGCATCATGGTGATGCCATGTTTTTATAGTGTGGACCTATCTACAAATGACCAGGTTATAGTGTTTACATGAAAACCCTCCCAATTATTAAAATTAAGGAAATACTCATTTACAGCATAATTTTTTTAAACCCACAGCGCAAATTCAAATTGACCATTGTTCTGAATTATTGTGAGTGTTTGATCAGTTTCTGTGAGATCCAAAGTCCCTGCAATTCAGTATAAAAACTTAAAGTTTCCTTGACCGAATCATCTGATGTTCCATCAAGTTCAATGTATAAACCATAGACTAACCATATTTCGTATTCAGGCGATGTTCCATACAGATGGCTTTTTGTTTGGATCCCAGCCATGCCATTAACTAAAGTCCTCAGAGTTAGGAATATAATATATATCGGTTTCATCACTGTTTCCTCATCTTTCTTCCCTGGCCAAGCACAAGAACTGTACAAGCCTGTGGGGGCACTGTTATGACCTGGGGTTGCTTCAGTTGGTCAGGTCTAGGTTCAGCAATGATATGTGCCCAAATAATGAGACCAGCTGACAACCTGAATGTACGGAATGATGAGGTTTTTCCATCAATGAATTTTTTCTTCTCTGATGGGACAGGAAATTTTCAAGATGACAATGCCAGGTTTCATCTGGCTCAAACTGTGAAATAGTGATTCAGGGAGCATGAGACATCATTTTCACACATGGATTGGCTCCGACAGAGTCCAGACCTTAACGCCATCGAGAATCTTTGGGATGTGCTGGAGAAGACCTTACCCAGTGGTCCAACTCTCGAATGATCAATACAAGATCTTGGCGAGGAATTAATGCAACTCAAAATAAATGTTGTCACATTGCATATGCTTTTCAAAATGATGCCGCGCCGAACGTGTGCCGTAATCAAAGCTGAAGGCAGTCCAACGAAATATTGGAGTGTGTGACTTAAAGGCAGTCCAACGAAATAGTGGAGTGTGTGACTTAAGTGAGGAGTGAGGATCTAATTCTTAAATGCATCAAACAATCCAGCATTTGTTGTCATATTTGCTGAGCATACTCACAGTTTATTGTTTTTTTTACAAGGGTAGTAGCTGTAATATGGCGATAATGAGTTTGCAGCTGCACGGCTGCCTAACTTCCTGAAGACCTGCTGCACTTGTGATGTGCTTTTCATTAACCTTTTTGCTCAGTAAGTCCCTGCTTGACTTTAATTTGCATGTCAAAAATTTGAAGGAGCTGATTTTTATGTTTTCTTTGCAAAAATGGCTTCTTTGAGAATTCCAAAATATTGGACACTATTCAAATAAGTAAATTACTCTTTTTTAACCTCTGTTCTCCCTTTTTTTCTCCCATCTGACATTATATAGAAAAGTTAAGCCGTTTAAATTTCTCAATAAACAGACTGCTGTGACATAAGCAAAGGGTGTCCAAACTTTTTACTGGTACTGCACATTTGGGCAGAATCCTATGTGCAGTGATGCAGAGTCTTAAAAATATGAAGTAAATTGTCACATTTGCATGCAAGAAAATAAGCCTCACTATAAGCTAAAGATCTGGAGGTTGTATGCGCAAAAAGTTGAGATAAAAAAAAAAAAAGACCTGGGGCTGTAGCCAGACCCTAAACACGCCCCTGATCATAACCATCTTTTAACCCATTGTGGCCTTGAGCACAACTGTTCATAGAATAACTACTGTAGTGGATTTTTCACAATTCTTCACTTCCAAGTTTTATTCATTTTCACCCTAATTCACAAGGGGTGCACCAGAATTGCAGACAGCGTGGACCAGAGCAAATTTGTGCATGTTACGTGTATTCATTATTCAGCTACATCTTGAAAACCGCACGTGGAAAGACGCTGGCAAAGTGGAGCGTCGGAAGGAAGGAAAGATTAAAAATGCATGTGCATGCTTCTGCATTGCAGACACGCGCTACTCATTCTTTTTTTAGCTGAGAACCCATCCAGAGAACATAGTCAGCTATCAAAAGACACTGGCAGCTGACAAAAGTTATTGATTGGATTTTCCCCCCTTTCTGGAGCAGTTCTACTGTAGCACTGTCAGAAGAGGACTGTGGTGGTGGCATCACCTCTAGTATCCGAAAGAGTACTAGAGGTGTCTCGCTCATTGTAGCGCACAGCCAATGCAGTGATGGCACATGGGAGAAATGGTGTTGAAAGCTCTAGTTTCATTGCACTGTTGCCTGGACTTACAGTCGGGATGGCTGAGATATTCTGGGAGCACGTTTGCGCCCAACACCCAACCGTCCTTCTCCCCGCACTTGCTTTGCCCATGCAGCCAGAGAATAGATATCAACAGACAACAGCCAGATGATATTTATTTACAGACAGTTTTAAGAAAGAAAAAAAAGTTAAATGGATGATTAGAACTCCACATTACTTGCTTAACAGTGCAAATTATGCTTGTTCTATCTTGGAATAGTTAACACAAGGTCAGAATTTCATCCACACGCTCATCAACTTTTCAAATTTTAACTTCCTATTTGTTGAGGGCATGCTGGGGTGAAATGTGTATATATACATTTTTTATATATATAGTAATATAAGCTTGCTGCGGTAAGATAAAGGTCACTGTGTTATACATTTTTATGGGTTTTCATTTTAGGACCGGTTTGCTGGTCTCTGCTTATTTGTCCCTGGTTTCTTAAATTCGCGCATTATCCTGCTGCCTCTCAGGAATCTGAGTGCGTGTGTGTGCGTGTATATGTGTATGTGTGTGTGTGTGTGTGTGTGTGTGTTTGTGCATGTGAGTGTACACGGACACAGCCTGTTGTGTGTCAACTGCTGTACTCAGACCATATACTTCCTCCGCAGGGATATGCACTCTCCCCTAGGCTGCCTTGGGGTGCCTTCTCATACAGCTGCCCCTACTTCCTTGTTGAACCAATGGACACTATTGTCTTGAGTGACAATCTTCTTCAAAATTTTATTTGATAGTTAATTGTTCTGAGCCTTCGACATATTTGTCCTATTAATTAGTTGCTTGCATTACAATTGTAGGTACTGATCTGAACACAACTGAAAACAAACGGAGTGCTGAAGATGTTGAATGCCAAATCGTAAATATAACCGTACTAAATGCACATCACTGTAATTCATAGAAGTAAATTAGTATTATACAGTATGTATGTTTATTAAATCAGTACTGGGTTATAACAGTGCTAAACATTGAGGTGACAGCCACATCTTGGAAGGTATGCCAATAATTGCCTGACAGCTTGTCCTGTTCCCTTATACAAAGTGGCTGTAATTGGTTCCTGTAATTATTTGCAAATCATTTAAACTCTGTATATAATTGAAAATAGTGCAAAGACAACGTATCTGATGTTGAAACCAAGAAATGTTACTGTTTTTTGACAATACTTGCTCAATCTGAATTTGATGCAGGCAACACTTTTCAAAAAAGTTGGAACAAGGGCATGTTTACCACTGTGTTTCATCTCCGCTTCTTTTAACTACGCTCTGTAAGCATTTGGGAACAAGGCAGACCAACTGCAGTAGTTTTAAAAGCCAAATACTACATCATGAAAGAATGAGAAAGCATTTCCCACTCTGAAAATATCATTTAGTTATTTCTTAGTAATACTATAGAATTTTGACATAACTATAGTATTACTATAGTTTACACAGTATAAATAGAGTAGTACTATAGCCATCACAATTTAATTATTAGTATTACCACAGTCAACAGTGCCATGATATTAGTATAGTCCACACAACTGTATTACTGTAGTTTAAATAACTATAATACCACTATAGTAATACTGCACTATGGTGGCAAAAATGCCATCCATTTACTATAGGATGACTTGATTTCAAGAACTTCAAAGTTGATTTGTCTGACCACAGGATAGTTTTTGACTTTGTCTCAAACCATCTAAAATGAGCCTGGGCCCAGAGAAGGTGGCAGTGTTTCTGGTTAATGTTGACATATGGTTTTATCATTACACTGCGGCGTTGACTTGCATTTGTGGACGCAGCAACAAACTGTGTTCGTTGATAATGGTTCTCAGACGTGTTCCTGAGCCCACGCAGTGATTTCCACTAAAAAATCATGTTTGTTTATGATGCTGTACCCCCTGACGGCCTGAAGATCATGGTCTTTCAATATTATTTTTCGGCCTCGTCTCTTACATAGAGATTTCTCTTGATTCTCTGGCACTTTTAATGATATTATATACCGTACCGTAGATTATGAAATCCCTAGATTCATTGCAATTTTACATTGAGAAATGTTATACTTAAATTGTTGAACTATTTGGCCATGTTGTCTTTCACAGAATGATGAAGCCCTTGTCATCTTTACTTCTGACTCAGCCCCTGTGGAATGTTCTTTTTACACCCAATCATGGCTCTGACCTGGTGCCAATTAACCTAATTAGCTGTGAGATTTTCAACCAGGTGTATTTTTCTGCATTATATAACCTTTCTAGTCTTTTGTTGCCCCCATGCCAACTTCTTTGAAATGTGCTGCTGGCATCAAATTCAACATAAGCAGATATTTTTCAAAGAACATTAAAAATTTCTCAGTTCCAACATTTTATATGTTGTCTTTGTATTATTTTCTAATTAAATGTAGGTTTTAAATGATTTGCAAATCATTGCCTTCTGTTATCATTTACTTTTTACACAGCATCCCAACTTTTTGGGAAACAGGGTAGTACTAATCTCTCTCCCCACATTCTCCCATCTGAGGTTATTGTGCTATACATTGTCTTGGCAACCCACCTCAGTCCCACCCCTGACCTGCCGAATGGCACGGCAATGATGATATATGACTCTCCTCTAAACTGGATCCTGGGATTGCAGTTTACGAATCAATGCAACATTGCTGAGTTCTGATATAAAGTCTACACTTGCCATTTATGCATCATTTTGAATGCTAGTAGCTCAGTGGTACTGACAGTTTCACCACAGGCCATCCGTGGTTCAGTGATGGCTTCCAGCCAGCAGGGATCCCCGCTTGTCTGCAGATCACAGTGCCTCGGAGACGGTGTTCAAGCCAGCTGATTAGACGCTGCTGTCACTCCCGAGAAAACGCCGAACACGTCTGCGGCTTCCGAGTTTCCTTCTCTTTCTCCCTGTCATCGTTTCCTCCGAAACGATAGATCTCTGTTCTCGTTAGAGGAGCCGGCGATTAATTAGCTGAAAATCTCCCAATGGCAAATACGAGAAAATCGCGATTTAAGACAGTTGGGGGAAAAATGCACTTGTACGTTCCCCCTCGCTTATTATTTTTTTCCAAAAATGGCAACCTTTCATCTGTGATCAAAATCTCCTCTTCCACCAGAAGTCACGCTTGAGTCTTTGTTTTCTCGTGTTTTAAAAGAGCCCACAGCGCAGCTGGTAGGAGAACAGCTTCGCTGCAACTATCAACAGTGCTAACAAGGTGATAAACTTTTATAGCAACGGGCCACATAGCATGCGGGGGAGTGTAAGTCAAAAGTCGAGCAAATTGACCACAGTATCAAATGAACTCCCACGGAGACTAAATTTACTCCAGAACCAGAACAGTCATTGTAACTTTCTCAGAGTTTAATGAAATGGGTGGGCCAGCTTCTGTATTTTTCCTCTGCCATCATTAAGCCCAAGCAAAGTATTTGGATGCATATTTTTATGTATTAGACTTGGATGGTCCATCTACTCTTAAAAAAGATTTTATTTTCATTCCAAGGACACTGATATTCTCCCATGAATTCATAGCATTTTGGTTATTCTTAACGTTATACGTGTTATTTTAATATGCATCAGTATTAGACCCCTTGCTGCTCTTTGCTACTTTGCGAAGTTCCGGCATTCTAAGCAAAGTTGCGAGCTCCCAGAACCACCTCTCACATATGAGTCACCTGTCGCTGCTTTTTAAATATTTCAATTTTAATTGTGGAAACCAAAATTTTGTTGAATTTTTATGAGAGGCATTGTGTGACTGGTAAGGATGTGAAAATGAGTACTGGTCCTCAGGACCTTCTCTAACATTTGCAGTTTTTTTTTTTTTTTTTTTTTTTTATGAAGCATTGCATAGTGGGCATGTGGCGCAGTGCACGGTACTGGGCAGATTAAAAATGTATTGGAAAGATACTACAAATCACTATCACCTGTCCTCGAAAGTTAATTTTCAATCAAAGTCCCTTTTATCAGTGATTTTTTTTTTAAATAGTCAAATAACCCAAGATTCTGGGAGCTCCAAATGCAGTCTCTCGTGGTACAACTTTCAGTCTATGCCCGGTTGGCTTTATTTTCCTGGGTAGGGTTAAATAAAGAATGCCATTGCCCGCCCTGACATGCGGTAGAATTCAGCCAATGGCTGTAGGAAGTGAAACAAATGATCAACACAAAGGCCCTGATCCCTTACCCCATTAATATCTGTGCTCTACCTTTACCTGCCTAATTCATAATTCATGTACTGGCAGACAGGGAATGCAGCAGGACCCAGTAAATTCCTGCTTAAGTGACACTTAGTGACACAGGGCCCGCGGCCTTGTCGTTTTATCGGCCTCCCTCTGTGGGCGCTACTGTAGCCCAAGGTCTTAGCTGATCCATCCTGCTAACTACCACCCCAACGTACTCCCACCAAGGAGAGGGAGGAATACTGACATGCCACAATGCAGGCGAGGAGCACCATAAAATAACTGCTTAACCAGGACACATCGGGCTAACCCCAAAGGGCTACCTCTGGGGCCAAGCTCAATAGCCCATGCCTGCCTGTGTCCTTCTAGAATGCACAATGAATACTCCCAGAGCAAAATAACTGTCAGGATGTCCTCACAGTATCACATATACTCTGGGGAGAGGAATCAGCAGTTGTGCTTGTAGTAGATTTGTGAAAGTACAGTTCGTTTCTAAAGTAGATGCTTATCAGTATTTGTAGAGTAAAGTTGTTTGAGACAGGTTTACTATCACCCAAGACCAGATACTGCATTATTGTTATATTAATCAGCTGGTTAGTTGTATTTTGTTGGGGGGGTTAATGCAAGATGGATACCTTTTCTTCTTTGCAAATGAGAAATTCGTCGCCAGAAAGGAAGATTTTGTTCTTTGGAAATAAGAGCTCAGTTTGTTTTATAAAACCGATACATTTCCAAGTAATCTTGTTAATGATTTTGAATGCCAAGCAAAAAAGAATGATTATCAACTATATTTATATCTCAGATATTAATTCTTGGTCTGTGTCTGATGAGGTTATCATGGTAAAAAGAATACTTAAGTTTTACTTTGGTTACAGGAAAAGTGAGTCGAACTGAGGAAAGATGAACTAATTTTAAAGGCATGTCATGTTTATACAGTCGAAGGAGCAAAAATATTTGATAATGTTTTTTATCAACATAGGGAATGTACAACAAAAAACTTGTAAATGAAAACAAAGGTTTCAATATCAATATTAGGCACAGCGTCAGTAAACGTAAAATGCAGCTTATAAATGATCGTATTATTTCCTGAAGGTAAAAAGTTATTCAACATCTTTATCACCCATGTGAAAAAAATAAACCATATAACTAGTTGTGCCACCCTTGGCAGCAAAAACTGTGGTCAAACGTTTCTGATAACTGGCACTGAATCCTTTACAATGCTGTGCATGAATTTTGGCCCTGTTTCCATTGCAGAACTGTTTTCACTCTGCAACATTGGAAGGCATTTACAAATATCCTGTTTAAGGTAAGGTCATGCCACTGCATCTTAATTGGATTCAAGTCAGGCCATTCCTAAAGCTTGATTTTGTTTCTTTTGGGCCATTCAGAGGTGGACTTGCTTGGATGGTTCAGACTTTTACCCTACTATATAACTTAACTGCGCTTGAGCCTTAGGTCACAAAGTAATAGTCCAACATTCTCCTTCAGGATTTTCTGGTGGAAGAATTCATGGTTCCATCAATTAGGGCAAGTTGCCCAGGTCCTGAAGCAGCAAAGCAGCCCCAGCTCATCACACTGCCACCACCAGGTTTGACTGCTGGTATGATATTTATTTTGTGGAATGCTGTGTTAGGTTTGCACATGTTTTGTTTGACCCATGCTTAACAAAAAGTTCCACTTTTGACTCATCAGTCCATAGAAAATTATCCCAAAAGTCTTGGGAGTCATCAAGATGTTTACAGCAAATCATTGATGAGCCTTTGCGTTCTTTTTAGATATCAGTGGAATAGTAAGCAGCACATGATGCTGTGATCCAAAGAAATTCATTAACAGATGAGAAACAAAGTTGTTGTCAACTATCAGTCTGGAAAGAGTTACAAAGCAACTTCAGTAGTGGATGCAGGATACTATCTTGAGAACTATAATCCATAAATGGAGAAAATCTGGGGCAGTCGTGACCCTTTCCAGGAGTGGCTGTCCAACCAAAATTCTCCCCAGAAGCGCATTGATGACTCATCCAGGAGGTCAAAAAAGAACGCAGACTAATATCTAAAGAACTGCAGGCCTCACTTAAGGCTATCGAAGTGTCTTGTACATACATTGCCTCTGGCTAAACAAACAACGGTTTCTAAACACACATTTAGTAGCGAGGCAATAAACTGCTCTTAACAGAAATCTGAAATACTCAATGCCTAGCTACTAACAGATTCTCCATGAAAACAAATCAAAGCCACTGCTTCTTTGTATCTTCCGACAACAGCAGAAAATTAAGACATTTAGCGTTATATTGGTCGTTGTAGCTGACAACAGAGCACTTGGTTTTCATGCCAGAATAAAAGTCAACCTTTTTTGCGACTTTATCCTCAGTATGCCTTTTGTCTGGTTAACGTAGCTGGACAAGTGCTTGTATGAGAGGAGAAAAGGTTGGCCAATACGATGGGGTTACAAACTAGATGTTAGCTAGGTGCCAGTGTGGGTCTAACTGGTCACCTAGTGTTGATGACATAACTTTAACATGTGCTCAGTGGGTCTGTCGACCACTGGGTACTGTACTTGAGATTGTTGGCCGGGCTGAGTGTGGGCTTTGTACAGTTGTGATATAACGTAAATACAGAACTTCAGATGTCTCAAAATGTGGGCATAGTTTCTGAATACGGGCTGAGTGCATTTCTCAGTGGACTGAATGTATTTAAATTCACACAGTATTAATATAGTGCCATGCCTGCCATTCCATACCTTTAATCTGTGGGATTAAATGACCTGATGATGTTACACAGCAGTAGACAGTTCATTATGCCAACTTTTTTGGACACTGTTGTGGTCATCATATTGTATATTTTCAACAAGCAGTTAAATTCATATGTTTGAACATGAAAGACTACTTACCAGTGCTCAGGTTCCATATAGACAATATACAGACACATTCTTGCTGAGATTCTCTATCCATAAATACTTTAGAGAGGTAGAGCTGTTAGTGCTTAGGATCGGTGAACTTTTTATCATTGTCAAATTTCTGCGCACGTAAATGCTTATCAAACTCATCATACCATGACTGACATTCTTTTGTCATGAATACTTCTTGGAAGTGCTCAGCTACTATTCGTTCATACTGTATATCAGTACTAAGGTTATTGGTTCAAAAAACTGATCAGTGCTGAGCGAAAACCTCCAGGATGAAAAGTGAGGCCAACACTCAGGTGCCAAACCTGCAGTTCCCCGAATGGCCACTTGAGGCTGGTTGTAAAAAATGAGTCAATACCAATTGACTCCCATTTTGAAAAAGCCCAATTTTAGAGTAGAAACAAGAGGCTCCTCAGAGCCTGCACTCTGGCCAGGTCTAGGCCTGGGCCAATCGCGAAACCACGTGCGCGCATGAGCAGGACAATCGCGACTCCGAAAAAAAAAGAAGAAGAAGAACGGAGCCGAAACTTAGACTCCTGTCTAACTTAGACTTGTTTACAGCCTGGCTCAAAAAACGGTTTTGGTCTCTATGGCCAATTTTCCCCTTCATGAAAATTGGGAGAGGGGTGAATTTTTAGATAGATCACCTATTAACATTGTTAACATTAACATTAAGGCTTAAAGTTCCACATAATGAGGGGCATGGCTGCTTTGAGTGATAGATGACTGTAAACCCATATAAGAACATAATTTTTTAATGTACACTCAATCGGTGATGGTATCACACTGAAATGGTTGTCAACCAACATTAAACTCTATAGAAGAAGAAGAGATGGACTTCTTTTATTGACGCTACCTTGTAACTTAGTTATAAGTGTGAATCCTCTGCAGTGTTCCGTTATGTATGTTTATGCTTAGGCAATATGAAATGTGCACTTTCGTCATGCCAATAAAACACATTTTGTATTTATATTTGAAAGGCGTGAGCTCAGCCGCTGGTTGTCTGCCGGCATCCCCTCAGCTAGACTAATTTGAGTCACTGAGCTTGACCTTTTCGCTGCATTTGTGGAGTTAGTGGTAATTGGAGAATTTTTCATTGCAATATAAGAAAAATAATGTCTTGCTGTGTCATTATAATGGCACGAAAACGCAGTCTAGGGGGTCTGTGCTCCATTTTTTAAATTTTTTTATTTAGTGAGAGAATTTAATTTAATGTTATATGTTGGTACTAACATCAAATGAGTAAGCCTTCAGTTAGCCTGCCAGCAAGACGCCCAGCTGTGCTGAATGCGGGCATATGCTTACCACAGTCATTAAACCGGCATGCGCCAAAGTCACAGCGTAACAGAGAAGTGTTTTGAGCAAAAGGTTGGAAAGCATCTTCCCAATCAGGAGCAACAGCATTAGGCCCTTTGCAACTCGCTGTCAGAAGACTTCATCCCTCAGCTACTTCCTCAGAACATCAGACGGCACCTCCTGATTTAGTGTAAATTAGCAATCGAGTCAATGGATGCATGCAGCAAGAGATTGTCATGCAAAAGTTACTTTTGCTAAAAATAAATTAATTACATTTTTGAGGTGGTTTCTGATAAGGTATAAGAAGTTGTAATTACACAGGCTAACTAGCTAAGTAATTGGCATTAAACTTATCCCACGTTATCTTGCTAGTTAGCTGTCGGTATATGTGTTTCTTTGTGAAGTCAATCATCCAGAAGCTAGCTAGCTGCATAACCCTTAATGATGTTTTATATAACAAGGGAACACAATGTAGCATGCTAGCTACATTAGACTATATTTAGAGCCCAGCGACGCTGTGTTAACACACATACAAAAAAAAAAAAAAAAAGTTGAAAAATATAAAAGAAATGCTAATTGTTGTGGTCCAGAAATATCATGAAATAAGGTTAAACAACCCAAAAGAATACTGGCAAGTTGCCGGGGTAGCTAGCTAATAGTAAGAAAGCGGGAGCTTGGAGGTCTGCGGCCATGCTTAGGGATTTGTGTGGCTTGGCTGAGGTTAGTTTAATTGCTATGCCGAACACCCGCTCGCTGTCTCAGGGAATAACATTACATAGTAAGCTAACCACCATCATTTTTGCAGCAATAGCATTTGTCCCGCCACTTTTCCTTGCTATGAATAGCATTTGACCCGCCTGCAAACAAAGGCTCCATCCCTAAGCTGCTTTAGTGGGGCTGCAACACTCCACCTCTTTGCCTTTTCTTGGATTAGCCAGGAGTTAGGCGAAATCAGACACTGCCAAGATGGCAACGGCTGGGAGCAGCAGGGAGCATCAAACAAGCTTGATTTAGGCTTTTCAGTACTCTATGAATGACGTCATGGAGACTACGTCCATTGTTTCATACAGTATATGATCAGTGCTGAGGTTTTGTGTCCAAACAGTAAAAAGCTCACTTCTTATCAGAGCTTGGATATCTGTGTACAGAAATTCCTCTGATCTGAGCTCAGGTTCTGTGCACATAAATACTTCTTTTCAGTAATGCAGTGCAGTGTTTGATATTGCTGAAATGCCTGCTCGAGATTTAACTGGAATGTAGTGCTAAAGTCGTTCCTCAATCCTCATCTTCCTTGGGAATCACACGCCTGGGGCTCCTGTAGCATTCAGCCTGCGATCATCTCAGCAGGAATGTTTTTTTGTATTTTTGTTTGCCCGGTCGACTCGATGGAGGAAGTGATTAAAGTGCTCACTCGGGAGATGAAAGGCATGGTCCTCTCACCTCTCCCTGAGCGGGACAGCTGGGGCCTCGGGCAGGAGTCACAGCTGGTTCCTGTGGCTCAGACACCAGGCTCAGGTTAATGCCCTGTGTTGGAGCATCAGGTTTTTTTAGTGCAGTAATATTACCTGAAACAGTTAACCACTCGTTTGCTGAAAAATGATCGACATCACAATGAGAAGGCTAAAAGGTTAGCTGATATTATCTTTGCCTCAGACTGAAAACATTTCTTAGTTGGAGGAGTCTTCAGGAAGTGTTTGGCACTGTCCCCAAAATCATGTTAACTTGAACCTTCTTTACATGAGAGCCTGTACTTCTTCCTTTTTGTCCTCTTCTTCCTTCAGTAAATACCTTGCATTTTGTTTCTTATCATGGAAACGGTTCAGCAGACATTGCTTCAGTTCACACACTGAATTTGAAATACACACGGCCACATTATTTCACTAGAACGCTTGTTCAAATGAAAAATCATTCATGCAAACAAAACAATTCATCCATACAGGGAAGTTGTGAAATTGTGCTCTGTCCTGACGATATAGACAGACATGGCTTCAAACTTGCAGAAGCATGATGAGGAAGGCAGCCAGTTGAAAGTTCTGGTGCTGGATGAACAGTTTGCTTGCCTCATTAAGAGACTGTCAGGCAGGCTTGGCTTCGCTGATATGGCATCAGTGAGGCTCGGCTGAATTTGTTAAGCCTTTTGAGTATTGTACCAGACCAGCAAATCTTTGTCTGACAAATTACAAGTCCTTTCACAATTCACATTAGCAGCATGCTTATAAGGGAAGCTTGTACTACAAGTCAATGTTCATAATGTAATTTTGAAGATTAGATGTAAATCAGATTTCTTTCCCAGTGAATAATATTGTATTTGGCTAAATTTAGCATTCTGAATTAAGGGTGCATATATTCTGCACACTGCGCAGGCATTTCCTGCCTTACTTCCAAACGTCCCTCCATCCTCTGTACTTTTTTGTACACAGAGGCGTCAGTCAACAGCAGAAGTGGCTCATGCTTTGTGCTTTGCAGTTTTTGCCACACATGTATCATCTCATTACCTGTTAGTGGACACAAATAATAAGTCCGCGTAGTACATATAATTATTTACTGTGTTGTACAGGAAAGTCAGTTGTGTTGGACCCATTTCAAGCTTCCAGGGTGGAAACATACTGCCACCTTGTGGATATTCAATTTACCTGAGAATCTATGCTGTTTACAAATCTGTAGCTGTGATACTGCACCATGAAATATTCCAAAATCAAAATAAAAAAAAAAAAAATTTAATAAGCTGTAGCTTTTATGATATTGAAAGTAACATATAACAAAAATTCTTCCCAAGTAGCGTCATTGTGAATTTTCTGATATCACATGGAACTCACACACAGTACACAACATGCAGTTACTGTGTGTGCATAAATATTTGGACGTTGAAGTTAATGTTGTTTTATCAGTTTATAAATATTTGAGTTGAGGTTATATAATCTATTTGGGCTTAAAGTACAGACTTTGAGCATTAATTTGAGTGTATTTACATCCAAATTGGTTGAATGGATGAGGAATTACAGCTCTTTTACCATGTACTCCCCACTTTTTCTAGGGACCAAAAGTAATTGGACAATCGACTCCCAAGCTGTTTCATGGCCAGGTGTGGGCTGTTCCCTCATTATTTCATTGACGATTAAGCATGTAAAAGGTCTGGAATTGACTCCAAGTGTGGTATTTGCCTTTTGAAGCTCTTGCTGTGAACTGTCAATGTGAGGTCCAAAGAGCTTTCAATGCAAGTAAAGCAGCCCCTTATTTAGACTTCATAAAGGTAAATACAAAGTGTTTACCACACAGTGAAAAACAATGGTAAGCCTCTAGAATAGGAAGGCCAGATTAGGCTTTGCTAGAAAATATCTAATCAAAGTGACACTATCGTTAACTCCTGGATAAGCTGTTTGCAAATCTTGCCGCCCGTGGTCGTGCTAACGGCAAATAGATTGATTGATTGATTTATTGATTGATGAGTGAGTGACGCTCGTGTCTCATCACAACAATCCGTCTTAAGCTTCGCTGATCCAGGAGTAAAAAGGTCTGGCTAGTATTTGAACAATAGTCTTTGGACAGATAAAACTGAAACTATCAACCTGTGCCAGAATGATGGGAGAAAAAAAGTATGGAGAAGGGAATGGCTCATGATCTTGAGCTCATCATCTGTGAAACATGGTGTTACGGCAAGGACATGTATGGCTGCCAATGGAACTGGGTCATTTGTGTTTATTGATGATATGACTACTGACAGAAGCAGCAGGATGATGTCTGAGGTGTATAGGGCTATACTATCTGCTCAGATACAGCCAAATCCTGAAAACATGATTGGACGTCTCAAAGGACAGACTCAAAATGACTCAAAACATATAGTGAAAACAACCCAAAGGCTTTTCAAAGCAAAGAAGTGGAATATTCTTCAGTGGCTAAGTTATTCACCTGACCTCAACTAAACTGGACATGCATTGCACTTGCTGCCAACATAATGGAGGACAGAAAGTTCCACAAACATTCGGCGACTGAAGACAGCTGCAATTAAGACCTGGCAAAGGATCACAAATGAGGAAACACAGCATTCAGTGATGTTTATGGGTTTTATACTTCAGGCTGTCTTTGTCTGAAAAGGATTTACAACAAAATATTGGAAAAAACCATTTTATTATAGATAATGTTGGTATATTCAATAACTTTTGAGCCTCTGAAAATTAGGGAATCATGTACAGAAATGGCTGTATTCCTAAACCATCAATATCATATTTTGGTTCAATCCCTTGAATTAAAGCTGTACATCTTCACTTCAGTCACATTGTGACTGCTTCATTTCAAATCCATTTTATTGGTGTAGAGGCTCCCCATAGTTTCTTATTCAAATTTGGTCCTTGACTTAAAAAAAAAAAATTGTTTTCCACATTAATGGTGCTGAAAATTAAAATCATGTTCAAGACAACAAATGTTAATTTAAAAAAAATTTTACAAATCAGTTTATTTCAGTAAGCCAACTTATGAGTCAACAGTTACTTTCAGCATTAAGTGATAGTTTTGTGTTTTAGCTCTGACCATAACTCTCTCTGCAACCTCCTGAGCTTGAGAAAAAAAGAGCAGGGAGTGTGGGGATATCGCTGAAGGGGAAATTCAGAGCTCACTGGGGGTTGAGGCGGGACAGTAACTAGCATCAAGCAAGAGTGATCTACCACCAAGCAAACATACAAGCAGCTGAGGAGAGTGATACAGCCAAGCAGATGTATGTTTTTGTTGCAGAGTCTGAGCATAAGAGCAGCTTAAATAGCCTGCCTTGCAGAGAGCTGGGGCAGTGGCAGGTATTTGTACGGGAGTGATAAGAAAATGAGGACGTGTTTAGTGTTGTCTGCTTGGACTACCTCCGCTAGCTGCTTTCCATGTATTTCATTATTGAGAGTTCATACAGATTATATAACCTTCACTCTGAGCCCTGATCTCAGGATCCTCAAGGTGAGCCCAGTCTCATCTCGACTCGTCATATAGTGACGCCATCTGACCAAGCGTCGATATATGTCAAAAAAGGAGGCCTTTAGCATCCTTATTTGACACCAGTTTAAAAAGAACTCTAAACCCTAACTGTTACCCTGAACCCTAACCCTAAACTTCAAATAAGGCCTGAAGCCTCATTTTTTGTTGTATATCAACGCTTCGTCAGGTAGTGTCACTATATGACGAGTCAGAATGAAAATGTCTTGCCCAGCCTGTCTGGGATTACCTAGACCGATGGAAGCAAGTAAGGCAGGTCATTATTACACGTGGAACTAGCACTTTTTGTACAACGTTGTACAAGTTTCCTCGTAAATGCAGGCAAGATAATTTTGCAATCTTTAGTATTTTCCTGTGGTATTATTGCAGAAAGATCGCTTGCTAGTTTATTTATTTGCTCTTATTTACTTACCATTTGAACTTCAGTATTCTGCACAATGAAGCATTCCAAATACGTAGAAAACATATTATTTCTGCTTCAACCCTTCAAAAAAACATGGCAACTTTCTTCAAGTATTTTCAGAATAAATCTAATAGTAGCATAAAGCTACTGCATCATTTTACAAAAATAATATCATACCAAGAGGCAAACATGGTGCGTGTAGTGTGATGGTATTTGGATGTTATGCTACCTCTGGGCCTATGTTACTGAATGTAATTGACGGTCAACGGTCATGATCTGCAGCTCAAACACAAATGTGTCTTGTGGCAAGATAGTAACCTGAGCAATTCCACCTCTGATTGGCTGAAAAGATCCAAAGTTTAGATTTCAATGGCTTAGATGAGGTCCTGAGTCAAACCCCTGTAAGATTCTGTGGCAGGACCTTACACAAGCTGTTCATGTTCAAAAACCCCCCAACATGGCTAAATAGACACAATCGGCTAACTCACGAGCGGTGATCATGTGACTTGAAATGGGCAAATCAAAACAAACGCACCTCGCTTCGCACGTGGGATATAATTTTAAAAATGCCGCACTTCTGCTGCGCCGGAGAATGCGAAAATAGCTCTGATAAACGTCCAGTTGTCTCTTTTCATGGGCTTCCTCTCGATAACAAGGCTTTATTAAGGATATGGATCATGAAAATGCGAAGAAATCCCGATTATTTTAATGTAAACAAGCATGTAAAGATTTGCAGCGAGCACTTCAAACCTGAAGATTTTATTAATCCTGACGCGAAAAAACGCAGATTAAAACGCGAAGCAGTCCCCTCTATATTCGCTTGGAGTAAGGAAAAGCCAGAAACTGTGGCAAGGTCTGCAGTAGAAAAGCTGAACACTAGTAGGCAGGGGCGGAGCCAAGGGGTGGCCAGAGGTGGCTAAGGCCACCATAAATTAAACTTCGGCCAACCCTCCAGCCCCCCCACCACCGTTTTGCCAGCAACTTTTTCTGTGCGCAAGTGTTCCCACAGGGACGCAATTCAACAGCACACCTCAAATAAGTAGTTCTCCACCACTACAGATGGAGGCGGTAATACATTCAACTTGACTTTTATCAACCAAAACAATTACAGAAGAAGAAGGAGTAGTAGTTGTGGTTCATGTGCTCTACGCATAAAACATCCTTAGCTCATGGCTCTGGGCTCAACGAGTGAAGATGCCAACCATAGATATATATATAGAACACTAGATTGCTGATAGGGTTCGCTCAAGCAACGATACTGAGCAACAAAAGAAACACAAATTGGCCAGTTAGTTAATGTACTCATGGTTACTCAGTCAAAGTGACCGCAAAACAAAGAGAAGTTTGATGAAACAAGTGTAAATGTGCACACGGTAGTAATAAATTAGATTTTCTATAATAATTACGCGCTTATTTTCAGACTGGAAACTTATTTTCCAGTCTGTCTTTAACTTGCGTTTCTTTTGTTGCTCAGTAGCTCGTTGCGCTCAAGTGCATCATCTGTTCCAGGAGTGTATACACCCGGAAGTAAAATTTGCACGTAGACTCCCATTCATTTTTGCCTACTTTAAAATTGAGGATGCTAGTGCTAAAAGGGGGTCAAGTGCCATCAGTGGCATTTTGAAAAAATGAGCAAAAACACCTTTTTTCACCTATGTGGGGAAACTGCTCAATACTTGGTCATTTTCATGGTCATTCTGCTAGCTCAATGAGACTTACAGGGAAGATGCAGAGAGGCATCTAGTGTTAAAAAATGGCACTAACTCAAATTTCATCAAAATGGCACTTGACCCCCTTTTAGCACTGGCATCCTCAATTACATTTTCAAAAACACTTGCGTGCGAGTCGGTGTTATTTTGGTATCGCTGTGCAGAGCGTCATTTTGTCTCCCGAAATAGGTGCTTTTTGGAGGATGGAAAGCGGCACACTTCTAATGGGAAGATCGAAATGTGACTCGGTGTCAACGTTAAAGTCCGAGCAGAAAAGCTATGTTAACTTGACCGAGGCTTTTAATGACCCTCTGATAAGATAATTGCTTGGACATTTTTGCCGTTATAAGAAACATCGATGAATATCCATATATGTTATCAAATTACTCTCTGGTTTCCTCAATTCATTGTACCCTGGTTGAGCATATTTGCCGTCAACCAAATTGTTTATATTGAATCATATGCCTAATGCTAACGTTGATAAAAGGAAGCGCTAGTTAACTCTGGCCAGAGCCAACTTTACTAAGCGTCATCTTTATCCCAGTCTCGTTAAAACACTGCTCTCAAAAATGATCACTGCACAGCACGGATCGAGGGTATAGAGCAGGCAATTGGACTCGAGTCATAGGGACTCGGACTCGAGTCAACTCGACTCGGACTTAGGAGACAATGACTCCAGACTCGACTCGACTTGAGGCAAGATGACTCGGACGATTTGTTCTTTTCATTATATGTTTTTTTTCACGTTGATATTATTCTTTCTAGTATGACAAGAGTGGTCCGTTTGTGTGCAGCGCAGGGCGCGCGCTCTAGCAGGTTGGTTCAGACAGGCTCCGGTCTTTTTTTTTTTTTCATGTCTGAAGCGGGAGCACGCACTTTTGATGATCAGTGCGCTTGATTGCATGGATAATAATGGCAGCTGCGAGTTCTAGTACCCCCAAAATAATTCAATTTGCTTTTTAAAACTTCTACTCCGATGGAAAACGAAGGTCTGCTCAATGTAAGACATGTTCAACAACCATTAGTGACAAGGAGGGAACCACTTCAAACTTTGTCCGTCACCTGAAGATCCATGATGACAAGTAAGTGAAACCTGATTGCTAGCAGTCGTGCGTGTGACGTGAAGTATGTGTGTGTGTGTGTGTGTGTGTGTGCGTGCGCGCGCGCACGTGTTGGAATAGTCGGTCGTGTTTTGTTTACCCCAGCTAACGTCAGTTAACCTAACGTTAGCTAGTTATCGTTGGCTAGCTACATTGAGTCGGGAGAATAGTGGTGCACTGATCACTAGCTATGTTTCCATCCACTTGTTAATCGAATTATCTGAAGTTCGCCAAAAATATTCATGCGAATAAATGCGGTGAAAATGCATTTCCATCTAACAGCATTTAAGCGAATAAAAACTTGTGCGTAATGACGTCACTTGCTGTTATGCGATCAAATCGGTGTATCAAATAGATATATGACATTTTAAGCTGTTTCCATTCATTTTCGCACTGAATCGCAGAACTTTCAAGTGAACAAAAGTAATGTGTTAGCCAACAAAATTAGCTAGTTAGCCAAAATGGATCTACCAAAAAATGATAATTGCACAAGTTGTGATAGTGCGTATGTGCCATCTATTAGCAGCATAGCAAACCATTATCAGAAGGCAGCGACGACATCAAAACACCGTCACGATGCAGTCGCAGATTTATTCGGCAAATAACGTTTCCATCAGCATTTATCGCATAAGCCTTTTACCGATCAAGAAAAAATCCGATGAGATCAACCATATAAACTTCGTGTCGATATTCTTGAAATCAAGTCGAATTTCACCATTTCCATAAGGCATTTGTCTCTTTACATAAGCACTTTGCTACTGATGAATTCTGATGAATTTTCATGTTTTTGCAAAATGTTCAAAATAAACAAATTTTTGTATCAAACATGCCATTTCTTTAATGGAATGTAGCCTTTCCCATCTACCTAGGTCTTAATGGTCAGATATGTAATGTAGTAATGCATAATTGAACAGCTTTATGCTGGTTTAGCCATGCAGACTAGTCTGCACTCTCTTTTTTGAGATTGACATTAGGTTTTTCTCTTCAAGATATAAACCTGAGTGCTTTGCGGGTGGGCTGGGGGACAATGGTGATGGACTTGACTTGACATAACCTGTGACTCAACTCAACTTGACTTGACATAGCCTTGTGACTCGACTTGACTTGACTTGACTTGCCCACAAAAGAAAAGACTTGGGACTTGCTTGAGACTTGGACCAAATGACTTGAGACTCGCTTGGGACTCGGATCGGAGGGACTTGGACAATTGTCTGGTATAGAGAAAAGTTTTTTCTCCTGATTTTTAACAGCTAAGCCTTTCTCCCCTCCTTGTCTTTTGGAACTGTGTATAATCAGACAGAGCAACTTGTCCACTGTTTTAAATATTATGAGGGTCAGAAGTATCGTCGTTGAATGTCAAGTACAAGTAGCTAGCTTGTTAGCCACCTTGTTAATTTTATTAACTGCTAAGTCAATACAGTCCCTGTGACGGTAAGGGTACCAAGGTAGCTCGCTGGTGACCGTTATTAATCGCTAGCGTTTGTTGTGAGTCAGCGGTCTATTCAAGTCAGTGGGACGGCTAATTAGCTAGCGAGCACGAGAAAGCGATTTTTTTCTATTAAAGTTACAAATTTGCGTTTTTACGATTACTTATCCATGAAACTTTTTATTCCAGCCCTTCAAATGAATATTGCTGCAAAAGGCAGGAGAATACAACTGTGTAGGTTTGTTTGATAAAAGTGCCTTCTGTAATATTCTTGTGTCGTAAATTGAAATTATCTTGTGAGATTTATCACCAATGAAAAATTCACTAATTTCACAACTGTTTCAGATCTTTCTTTAAATTAGTTTAGGAATACATTAAAAACTTATTATACGGGTCTTCATGATGTAATTCTACATGGGCAGTCACTGCCTGAATAGCTAAGTAAATGAGTGACCAAGAAAGACTACTAGATCCACAGCAAGTTGCCACACAGGAAAACATAAGATATCAGTTTCTGTGCCACCCCTGTGTGAGCAATGGTCTCAGTTTGGCCACCCTGATGAAAATTGTCTGGCTCTGCCACTGCAAGTAGGCAAGAGGAAGAAGAAGCAACTGACACGGCATCTGAGGGCGAAGGTGACAAAACTTTAAATCTGTGAGGGCTAACTTTGACCTTGGGCAAGACTCAAATGCAAGACGATGATTTCTGCGATGAAATATTGGATATATCTCACAGGATACCTGTCTACATAGCTTTTCTGTGCACCACTTGCTGTAAAAGTGCACTACGCCCTCGGAAGAAGAAAAGCGCATTTCACTGCTTTTAACTCTTATGTTGATTTCATGAACACACTTAAATTTCTATTGCCCAGTCTTGATAGAAAAAATTTGATTTACTGGGATAGCGAGGATGGGAAATCACGCTTTGTTATGTTAACACCCAATTCAAACCACGTGACTTGTTAGCCGATTGTGTCTATTAAAGCAATTCTGAAAAGAAGACCAAAATTGCTCCACAACGACTGTAAGGCCATGCCTTCAGCCATCAAGCTCACCAGTCCACTAAGATCCGGACTGCACTTCTTTCATTATTCAATTATCTCTCACACCTGTTCCTCATGTATTGTGTGTATTTAAGACCAAGTTTCACTCAGTCTCTTTGTGAAGTCTCGCATATCCACGCCTGTGCAGCACTGTTAGTCTTGCTTAGACCTATTCTTCATATTCGCGTATCTAACTCTAAACTCTTTAAACCTAGTGCTGTTTGCGTATTTGCCAAGCACTTTAATTTTAGGGAATATTGTTTCCTTTTTCTTTCTTATTTGTGGTACATTGTAACTGTAACCATAGCCCAGTCTCTCTATTACTCATATGGCTCATTCCATATTACACTGTACAAATGTGTTACATTGGTGATGAAAATTCAAATACGCCTTTTCCAATTCTGCAACCACCGATGTCGCCATCTGCTGGCCATTAAATGGAATTCAAATTCCGCATTGGTCTCACTTTTTCAGACCCCGGCGCTGCGTCCATCTCTTTATACAGTCTATGGTAATAGCGCACAGATTGTTAATGTTTTTATGGGCGTAACACAATATCAGGGCATGGAAAAATTTTCATTATTTTTAAAAGCATGGTATATTTGATTGTCTGACGCCTTGTGAAATTTTGAGGCAGGAAGTGAGTACCTTATTTTGCCAAGGTCAACTTTACGCTATTTGCATACATTATGCAAATTAACCCACAGGGATGGACATAATGCGTGAGGGCGCGACTTGTTACGCCCACGAGGGTCATTTCAAATTGCATTTCTGGTCAGACGAGTCCCGATAATTTAGTGCAGACAATTGAAACCGTTATTATGGGTATTTCTCTGCAATATTTCATTTCACTTTCTTTTGAAGTATCAACAGGCATGTCATGAGCGTTTCATGAAGTTGGCTGCCAAATTTTGTAACAAAATATGTCCTTCACAATGCCTTGACTGACATCAGGACACCACTTTTTCTGCTGTGTTGTTGGACCGATGACTCTGATTTTTTCTTATGTATATCTTCAATCCGGGAGTGAATAAATATGAACAATGCTAATCATTTAATTCTCCTAGAATAAAATTTATTGACCATTCTTATACAACACAGTGAATTGTACAGTTTAGTATGAAGTGACCCATATAGCTTTCTTTGGAAACTCGTTTCCATTTTGTATTGTATTCCAATGTTTGTGCCTGCTTTTGTGCTGTAGGCAAAATTCATACAATCAAGTCCATCCTTGCACCTGAGTCCAGCCCTTATCTCCCTGTCCTCCGTGCATCTAAACTGTGCACACTGCACAACTGTTATAATGATATGAAAGAGCTGCAGTTATCAAAGTGTTTTCTCGCTATCGTTTAGTATGAACTACTAAAACAATACTTGCAAAGCCCCCACACTGAGTTGAAAATACACATTACAAGCTGATCTGTAATCCAAATAAGAGGGCCAAAGCTATTTTAGAGTGCCTCCAAAATATACAATGAATGTCCTCAAATGGCTTCAATCCCATGCAAATCAAGTGACAAAAAATGAAAATTGCAACCCCCAAGGAAAACCCCAGCAGCACGGGAGAGCTGGAGCAAATTGCCTTGAAGAATCAGCCAAAATCATCCTCATCTACACTTTCCAAAATAGACTTACTCAAAAAGAATGGAAGGGGAAGTTTCTTGTGGTCAAAAATGGTCAGGCAAACATTATTGTATCTGAGAAAGTCTTATATACTAATGCAAGAAACGTGTTTGTTTAAATGTAAATTCTTTTTATGATGTGTTATTAATTATTATTATTATTCCACATGGAATTTGCCAAAGCTTTGAAGCTACAAGCACAGCAATAGGAGGGCAGCTTCAGGATATGCCAAGTCAGGTTGCTTAAACTTTTTGAGTGGATAGCTCACTTCAATTCTGTCTTATACACTTTTGTTCAGATCATTTTTCCCATTGATTTATAGTAGACCATTAAAAAAAAAAAACTGCTCACACTCTCACTCAAACTTGCTCTGTAGCTTCAGTTTGTGTCAGATTTGTCATTTTTAAGTTTTTTTTAATGATTTCTTCTTCCATTCCTCATTTTTCCAGACCTTTTTTTTTTCAGCTCCATGGACTCCTATGCATTTTTGAAAGCCCTCATACATACACAATTTGACGGCCACAGCCTCCAAACCTTCTATACAGCTTCAGATTGCCCTGAAGGATGGATGTTGATGTTTCCTCAGCCCTTCCCCCTCTTTTTTTTATCAGATCTTGTAACTTCCCCGCAAAACCCTTCAAACTTGCTTCACACTTGAGACTTTCCCAAAGGATACATGTTAATGTTTCTGCCCCTCCCCCCACACTATACACACAGACATGGGGATTTTTCTCTTTTTTCCATCACTCCATCCCAAAATATAGCCAAATGGATGATCTTTTGAACCATTTGTCATAGAGAGTTGGGAACTGGGTCATTGGACTCCAGAGGAAAAGATCTTATGTTAAATGGCACATCCCCACCCCCATTTGAGATTGGTCCTTCCTAACTATTGAACTGTTTGTCATGGACAATTGGGAGTTAGAGTGTGGGACTCAGGGATGGGTTTGTTATAAAGA
The DNA here is from genome assembly GCA_029692085.1 of Gymnothorax javanicus. Classification (NCBI taxonomy): domain Eukaryota; kingdom Metazoa; phylum Chordata; class Actinopteri; order Anguilliformes; family Muraenidae; genus Gymnothorax; species Gymnothorax javanicus. Next base: position 34,251,429 of record CM056198.1, read on the forward strand.
GTTGAGGATTGGCTTGTTGGACTCAGGAAAGGATCGCGTGTTAACACGTTGACTGCCAACTACGAGATAACTCGTAATGGCGGGTCAGGGCCAGCGCCAGAAAAATTCGGGGGAAATTATCCATCCCTTTATTGACAACAATTGGTCCTGGCTAATTCTAGATGGTTTTCCTTTATAAGCACGTTTTCTAATTCAAGAATAATCAAGTGGCAATTGAAGACACGGCTTCTCTCCCCCATGCGATCTAACAGCAAATAATGGGCTACATTCAGTGCAGAAAAATAATTTAATTATAATTAGGTCAATGCACTGGCACTCAGCAATGGTAATTTTTTTTTCCAGCGAGAGCGGAATTTCAGAACTCTTCGCGAATGAAGGTAATTCTGGTGACAAGTATACGTGGTTTCCTCCGTTTTCATTTTCCAGTCTAACAGCTGGCTATTTTTTACAGCAAGTTGCGTGACCGTGCTGCATAAACAGGTGTAGGTACTTGCAAATGAGTTCTGAAATGCCGCTCTTGCTGGAAAAAAAATTAACGTTGCTGAGTGCCTGTGCATAGACCTAATTATAATTAAATTATTTTTCTGCACTGAATGTAGCCCATTATTTGCTGTTAGATCGCATGGGGGAGAGAAGCCGCGGTCTTCAATTGCCACTTGATTATTCTTGAATTAGAAAACGTGCTTATAAAGGAAAACCATCTAGAATTAGCCAGGACCAATTTTTGTCAATAAAGGGATGGATAATTTCCCCCGAATTTTCAAGTCTGGCGCTGGCCCTGACCCGCCATTAGCTGGCAGTCAACGTGTTAAATGGTGAAGCCGTGCCCCCCTTTCCTGATTGGCTGATATTTGGTCCTTCCTAACTATTGAAATGTAAGTCATAATGAGTTGGGGATTGGGTTGTTGGATGCAGGAAAGGGTCACATTTTAATTGACGAAGGCCCATACCTTTGTGTTGAATGGCTTAGCTTTTACCCTTCATTACTATTTAACTGTTTGTCATGGAGTGCTGGGGATTGGGTTATTTGAAATAATAGCATCATTCTGATGATGACAGTTTTGCTTTGTCCAGCTGATTTAAAGTTTGTTCACAAACATGACATTCCAGACTAATTTTGTCTTCTTGTTTTCAGTTTTGGCAGGTGATTTGCGTATCTTTTGTGGTCCAAGATTTCAATACTTTTGCCATTCACTTGAGGTGATCTGTTATTACTGCCACAGTTTGATACTATTTTGGCCCATCACATACATCTCCATCTGTCACAGACACCCTTCCGCTCAAACATCAATCCCTGCATTGCCCTTCTTTAAAACGGCAATGATGCCGAGCTCCGAATGGGCGCAGTGATACTGCCACAAGGAAGTTGTGAGTCCATCCTGTCTAAGCAGAAAATTGACTGTTTGGCCTTTTTTGTATTCTAATGTTAAGTCCTAGTGAACTTAAATTCATGGGGATCTCTTGCTGGAACCTCTGGGAAATTAATTCTTGGGAGTTCAGCGGACCTTGATGTTCGTTGGACCGCAGAACACCAACAGATTTGACAGAAAGTAAAGACTTGACAGAACTCGCATAACTTGTCTGCCTTTCGGATCCTGTTTGCCGCAGCCTGACCATGGACCGTCTCAGACATCACTCTGCCTGCTCCCTATAACTTGGCTGCTTGATTCTTATATTTCATAAACACACCCTATTGGGTTTTCTCTGAGATGTGCATTTGGCTCTTGTGTTCTGCATTCTGATAACTACCATCCTCACAGTTGCTTAGCCTGCAGACATTACCTTCCCATACTGATTTAATAGCAAGCTACTAAATCTGTCGTGTGTATTTAGAGACTGGTGGTATTAACTGGGAGATTTGGATACATGAGGCTGGTAGCTCTGTCAGCTGGCTAATCAGAGTAAGGCTTATTTCACGGAGGGGATGCCCACTCAGAACAGCCTGTTTTTCAGAGAGTTAGGAATGACTGGAATCAAATGGCCCAGAAATCATAGATTTTAATATTTATTTCAATTCTGTTTTGCTATGAAGTTTATAAACTTCCCTTTTGGACATCCAAGAATATTATGACTAGAAAAATCAGCATAATAGGTCCTCTTTACTAAAAAAACCAAACTCCAGGGAAACTCGATAAATGTGTTTATTCACTCAAACTCAATACACAAGGAAACTCATCAAAAACACCAAATGGCATCTTTTTTATGGATCCCTGGTGGGCATTCAGGGCGCTGCTGCTCAACAGCCCCGAAGTCCCCAACTGAATGGACAATCATCTGAAATTTACAAAACAAGAAAAACTAATTATTCTCTCCTGGATATAGTTACTTGAGAGAATTTGGAATGAAGTCCCAGGCATAGACTGACCCCTCTCCTGAAGCTAATATCTGCAAAAACAACACAAGACCCTGTATTGATGGAACTGTCGCTGGCTGTGGAGGGGATGTGTATCTCTCTGTTAAATCTGGAAGCAGCTGAACAACAGCATTCAACAACTGAGGAGAAAATATGAGCAAAAACAAGGACTAAGAGCTGTCAAAGAAAGTCTCGCTCACACATTAATCAAACAATGTGAACAAAGCAAAATGCTAGAGGAAGTGCCCAAACAACAGGAATACCTCAGAATCTAGTTCACATCCACCTTGAATTTGAATTTCAACTGCCAGCATGCTGAGTTTGTACTGTCCCTTATTGCGTAGAGTGAGGAAAGCATTCAGTGTAAATTAACGTGTTTACATAGTCTTGACACCATAAATACAGCAGTCACATCAATGAAACATAAGTAGTTAGCCTTCAACACTGCTTCACTCATTGACACAGCTGCTCAAAACACCCCAATGTACCAGCTGTCTTGTCACATTCCACGAAGACTCTGGTCAGCTACTACATCCACATTACAAACAAACCTGGACATGCCTACTGAAAGCATGCAGGATAACCAATGGGAAAGGTTTATCAGAAAAACATCCATTAACCTCCAATTCCTCACACTAAGACAGTGTGATGACAACTGACACTTTCCAGAATGTGTTGCAAGGGACAGCCGTGACAGGTGGGATGTCATTTGCTGGAAGACAGCAACCTGGACAGATTTTGAAACTAAATTTACAGCGCCATTTCTCCAATGAAGATTATGAAGACGGGTCAGCCGAAGGTATTCAAACTCGAGTGTAAGGTGAAGATAAGAGCTTTACAGATGTTGCATACATTTAGAGGTCACTGTGTCAATGCTGGAGGCCCAGTACATTTTAAGATGGCATTAACTTATTCAAAATGTTTTAAGTGTTAACAAACCTTGTCAAAAAACAGCTTCACGTGCCATTTTTAAGGCTTAAAAAATGCCTTAACCCCGCTGCGCTGACTTAGACGCCAACATCCGTAAAGTCTGAAATTTAATTGCTAAATAATTCTATGATTGAATTTCCAAATGCCTTGCTTCACTGGAATAATTTTCAGCAGTCTCTGTGACGCAAATACTGAGTTATAAAGCTTCAAATAGGCTCCTTCACAACAGGAAAAGGGGTTCACATCAATACCATCATGTGTTTTAACACGTTGACAACTGGAAGTGCTGTGGAAAAAGGGAAAGATGGGTAGGGGTTGTACAAAGAGATAAAATGTGCAACAACTATCACAGGTTCATAAAATTTCTATTAATTTGAACTTGAAAAATGTTTTACATTGTAGACACCCAAAAAGCAGATTAATTAATCAAACACATCTGCTGGCTCCCACATCCTTTCAAAACTGGGAATTAGAGAAAAGAGAGAGATGGAGAAACAGAGAGAGAGAAGGAAAAGAGGGGTCTTGTAGAGGCAAAGTGTGGGATACTGACAGCTTTAAAAAACCAGAAAATAAACTTCTGTGTTTACAGAATTCCTTTAACAGAATTCTAAAACAGTGTTTTTATTATGAAAGTTATTGCCTCAAAAAAGGTTTTGCATGTTTGAACCACACCAGAGTATCTATGCCAGACCTGCACAGTCCAAACTATACTGTTGAGATCAGTAACAATGTATGTGTGAAGAACAATGCAAGTAGGGGCTTGCGATCATTTCTGAGCCCATGGATTCTTGCTGAAAATTGGTCTGATTTAAATCCACATCATGAGGATTTCCAGGATTTTATTGTCTGATGCGATAGTAAAAGTTTGTTTTTTCTCACTGGCAGCCCTAATGGGAATACTCTTTGTAATCAATAACAGGATTGTCCGACTGTAACGGTTGGTGCGGAGGCCAGCAAAACGTGGACCGGAATCAAGTGCAAAGGTGGATTTGGTTGTATGTTTATTAATGCCTGCCGCGCAAGCAGGAGGCATATACATAAAAGATACAAACTAAAGAGGAATCGAGGTGCCTTAGAAGTGCAAACTAAGGCAATACAAACAATAAGCTAAACTTAGAGCAACTTTGTATTACAAATAGTAAACAAAATAGAAATCAAGGTTCCTTAAAGAGAAGAGTGCTGGAAACTACGCAGCACCATAGACTGTATAAAAAAATGGACGCAGCACCCTGGTCTGAAAAAAGAAGCCCATGCGGAAGTACCGTAGAATGGCATTCTATTTTATGGTCAGCGGATGGTGACGTCGGTGGTTGCAGAAAGAAGTTCAGAGCTATAGAAGTTTATGAGAAAACGACCCTACTTTCCCACCTGATTTTTCATTTAAATAATGATTTTTCACATTATTTTATGGTAGCTATAGCAAGTTTCAAGTCTCCTTCGATATATCATGATGTTCAGAGCTATAGAAGTTTATGAGAAAACGACCCTACTTTCCCACCTGATTTTTCATTTAAATAATGATTTTTCACATTATTTTATGGTAGCTATAGCAAGTTTCAAGTCTCCTTCGATATATCATGATGTTCATTTTTGAAAATTATGGTCCCATATAGACTAGAATAAAGGATAAAGCCAGAATATGCTTTTGGGGCGTGGCTATCCTCTGGTCCTCGTCCAATACGGTCAGATCCAGAGCCACGTTCCTCCCCGGATTTTCAATTCACGCTCTTGTCCAATAGAAATCACATCCGGTTTCAAAATGACAACATGGCGCAATTCAAATTGCCGAAATCGAGGCTTCCTTTATGGTATTCTGAAACCAATGGGTGACGTCACGGTAGCTTCGTCCATCTTTTTATACAGTCTATGCGCAGCACTGAGATCAATGATGTAGTTTTATATATCTATACATGCGAACAGGAGTGACACAGTAAACACTGGAATAGCTTATGCAACGTTACCAAGGAAAAATGCCAAGCTGTGGCATTTTATAGCCGCAGCTAATACTCTGCGGCAATGAGACACAGATGAATATCATTGACTGATGAATGGAGTGTGATCCAGGTCTTAATTGGCCGGCGTGCTGGACAGCAGAAGGCGCGACCTGACACCGACATTCTTCTTCCTCATAGTGAGCCTCTTATTAATGCTTTGTATTGAACAATAATAAAATTACAACAATAAGAATAATGAGTTGTAAATTGGAAAGAAAATTTGTTTGTGAAAAAAATCAACAGTCAAGAAAGAAAGTTTAACCGACTATTCCACATCCAGCCTAATTTACAAATATAATTTCTATCAGTTTTTTGGTTCCGGTTAGAGAAAAACTGTATAGTGCATCATCCTTGCACAAATTAAAACTTGGTTAAAATGCATAGTTTTGTTTTTGTTTTGTTATGTTGTTAAATTAAGACTGAAGGTTACGATGATGAATTGTACTACATTATAAACTTTGGAGAAAACACCTTTTTATATAATAAAATTCCACAGCACCAAAAACTATTTGAAAAAAATATGAATAAAGTATATTTATAAATTCTCCAATCAGTTGATTATAATAGATTAATTAATCCTATGAAGCCCTGCGTCTCCTTAGGGGTAGTGCCGGCGTTACAGGATTTTACGTCTCGTGCTATTGGCATCTGACCCCTAAACACATAATTGCTTTCAATCTGTTTCTATTTAAGAACGCTTGAAAAATAATCACACAATTTATGCACTGAATAATCAAAAACAATATATACACCTGTAATTATTAAGAAATTATTAAGAAATGACAGATCATTGATGGGCTACAATGTAGTGATATTGGAAGGATGGAGAAAAAATGATTAATTAATCCAGTACTCTCTCTTAATTCCATCTCCTGTTTTTTTTTTTTACATTTTTTAAAATTTACTGTGTGTAATTTTGAGGGCGCTGACAGCATGGGGAGCCACTTGGAGAGCTGCCTTTTTTGGCTCATAAATGGTTGATAGTTTTTAAAAAATTAAAAAATCACTGGTAGATGATGTACACTCGTTGTCAAGGACTTCATAATCCCAGAAATGTATTGTTTTAACTCTCAGATTTTTGGCAACTCTCAGTATTTTTTTTTTATAATTTCATTGCTGAATTTTCATTAAGATTTTTTTGTTTTTGTGGCCCTTACTCTGAACTAAAATCATGAAAAGAAACTGAAATACAATGGATGCTGCAAGTGTCCTGTATCATTAAGAGCCATTCCGTGAGAAAATGGCACTTTTTGAAGAAGTTGAGGAGTTGACCCCCCTGGAATAGAATGAAACCTGGCACATAGGTAGATACGGGTGTCTCACGGAAAAAGCCAAATTTTTAGGTCCGTATCTCACTTTTCCTGCCGATAGCGCCACCTGGAAGCCACTAAAGTGGCTCAGTTTTGCAGTTGACACCACATTTCATATGAACTATCATGACTTAAGTGTACACAGTACCAAATATGTTATACTTTTATCATGACCTTTGACACTTCAAGTCCAGTTGGACATCAGTACCACATCAGCACCAAGCTGAGTAACTACATTATTGAGCCAGAATTATTTGAAAAATAACATTGAAAATGGAAATGGGAATAAAATAATATCCCAAACATATACCAATCTAGAATGCTTTATTATGTGTTTACTCACAACAAGACTATCATTTTCAGTGACTAGTACCTTGGTATCTTGCTGAGTTAGTGCAGTGGATGGCCGGAAAGATGATCGAAATTGATTTTGGTGCATGTTTGCAGTGTATTTTCTCAGTAACCCAGATATATACTGTGGTGGTAAATGCCATTTGTTGTGCTTTTGGAACTCTATTTTCAGGAATACCAAGTATTTCTTTGGTATTACCTACAATTTCAGGCTAGACAGAGCCAAAGTTGGAGGAAAACTCGAAACGGACCATTTCATAGCAGATTGTGCCTATGTTTAGGTGGCATTATTTTGACAGCAAATCTAAAGTTCTCTAGGTACATAGTCCCTTTGGGGTACATTACAGCATTTATAAAATCTCAATGGTAGTATTTTCAGTGTAGATGATATTCAACATCAAAAGTTGGAAAATTTCAGATCTCTATCTTGCTGGGTAAACAAAATAATGCCACCTAAACACAGGCACAATCTGCTATGAAATGGTCCGTTTTGAGTTTTTCTCCAACTTTGGCTCTGTCTAGCTTGAAAGTATAGATACTACCAAAGAAATGCTTGGTATTCCTGAAAATAGAGTTCCGAAAACACAACAAACAGCATTTACCCTCACAGTACAAATGTGGGTTACAGAGAAAATATACCGCAAACATGCACCAAAATCAATTTCGACCATCTTTCCGGCCATCCATTGCATAAACCCAGCAAGATACCAAGGTACTATTCACTGAAAATGATAGTCTTGTTGCGAGTAAACACATAATAAAGCATTCTAGATTGGTATATATCTGGGATATTATTTTATTCCCATTTTCAATTTTTACTGTTATTTCTCAAATCATTCTGACTCAATAACGTAGTTACCCCGTTGTGGTGCTGATGTCTATCTAGGCTTGAAGTGTCTAAGGTCATGATAAAAGTATAACATATTTGGTACTGTGTATCCTTAAGTCATGATTGTTGATGTAAAATGTGGTGTTGACAGCAAAACTAAGCCACTTTAATGGCTTCCAAGTGGCGCTACCGGAAGGCAAAGTAAGATATGGACCTAAAAATTTGGCTTTTTCCGTGAGACACCCATATCTACCTATGTGCCAAGTTTCATTCAATTCCAGGGGGGTCAACTGCGCACCAAATGTCAATCTCTCGTGGAATGGCTCTTAAAGTCATTTGTCCCTTCTCTGTGAAGCTCAGATCTTGAATTATAAAGCCTAAAATCGGGTAACGCATAAATAGCTGTATTTGGCTTCTGCGCAAAGGGGTTCACTGATAACATAAGCCATGCCCGCTGAAGATTCTTTATGATAATACCTAACCCTGTTTTTTTTTTTTTTTTTTTTTTTTTTGTCGTATCAGTTCCATCTGCATCCACATCCAGCGGGATCACATCCACCCCACCTCTCTTCACCTCCTCTGTACAATGCTGGGCAGTTTTACAAGAACATGATAAAAACTTATCAATAAAATCTTTGTCAGGGACGAGATTAAAAGCCAGGATTGGCAGTGTAAATATGATGCCTTACTACCTGCCAGAGGTCATAAAAAACATTGACCGCTCTCTAAACCCTCTCAGTGGAGAAGAGGGATTCTAAGACAATGTCCACAGCAACCAGCATAAAGAGTTAACTCATGAAATGGAGTTTTGTACTGTGCACCGTAATCTGATTCAAAATGTTCTATCAGACCAATCATGTTAGCAAGATTTTTCAGAGCCCCAGTGATTCCCTTGAAACTCTGAAACGGGAAACAAGCGCAGTGAGAGCTTATCTGGACAATTTCAGGAAAAGTGGACTTGCTGCATCTCAGGTTGATGCTAGAGAGATGGAAAAAAACTAGAAATTTAGTGACAAAAGACCAACACATCCTCATCCCGACTCGTCTCACACTCACTTTTATCTGTCACAATCAGAGCCCCATTTGATAGCAAATCCCTGCATTTGCCTTCTTTTTAAATTGTGATGACGCTGAGCTCCAAGATGTTGCATTGCTTCTGCTGTGAGGGAAAGGGTTCAGTTCTGTCTAAGCGGTGTCCGTCTTTGTTTTCTAGTATAAAGTTTGTGTAAATGTAAATCTGTGTAGCTTTCTTGCTGAAACCTTTGGGTGAGTAATTCCACAGAGTTTGTCAGACCTTGGAGTTCTTTGGAATACGCGGTGAATACTCACTGACTGATCTCTCCTAACACAAACTTTTCACTGGTAAATCTGATGTATCCGCTACTCTGTTATCTAACCTGCTCATATCTGATCAGAGTTTTGGGGTGAATAAAGGGGGGGGGGGACACCAGAGTCTATGCCTATATCCAGCCATGTCCCTAAGACAGTTAACTAATCCATTGCAGGGTAATGCACACATTAATACTTCTGAGAAATTTAGAGGCAACAGTGTTACCCACACAATCTGTGCCAGCGTGCTACTTTAGATAATCCGATCATTTTGGCAATTGGTACTGGGAATATGAGAGCTATTTCATTTTTTCTCCTTCATTTTTTTCTCTCGCCATCTCCTTCTCTTGCTTTTAAAGAACAGAGCCAAGGACATAACTATGACAATGAAAATATGAGCTGGAGCGTAGTGCAGTCGTGTAACACTAGATGGCATGATAGCACAGGCAGTTTGAGAAGCAAGACTCATAGTCGACAATTCCATTTTTCCATCCTTTCTGTGAATGGATTCTAAATCTTTCTGTTTTTTAAATTGTACTTATAGCTCTAACAGTTGCATCAAGACACCTGCAAAGAACAAAACCAACTGATGTGAATGTGAGTTCATTAATCCAGAAAACATTGCAATGTGTGAGCCTACTATTGCATCCCTTGAGAGTAACCGTATTTCATTAACAACATGACTATGCTGCACTTAAAATTGCCCGTTCTCAATTTAATGTTTTTTCTGCATACCCAATGGTTTCAGTTATTTTGCAACTGACTCGTTTTGGCCCAGGGTCTTATCCACACATGGACATAAAGGTTAAGGAAGTGTCCTGGGATCACAGTCTTGCATTTGCAAAGAGGATAAAATAAAAAAAATGACATACTTTATTCATGGATTAGCATATTCTTTCATGCTGTAATTAGGGGGTTGCTACCTTTTGAAGAGGGTATGGTGAGTGCTTGAAGTTCAAAGCTAATTTTGGCTGCTGGGAATTGGACAGTAACCTAAGTGTTTGGGGGCCACACAAACAGCCAATCTGATTAATTCTTTCCATGGATAATGCATTCAAAAGAAATATAATTGTGAACTGCAGGCCCTTGCCTCCTTTGATGAGGCCTCAATCTCTTGTGGTGAAATACTGTAGTGGAAGCCCTTTGATGTGGACAAAAGCAATGAAAGACACATCCAGGCAATTATAGTAGATGATAGAATGAGTGATTGAAACAATTCTGTAATATATACTTTCAAATGTTGTGTCTGTGTATATACTGTTTCATCCACCAACATTATTCACAGCAATAATTATTATTTGAATTGAAATCCAAAAATATATGATACTAACATGATACTTTTCAAATAACTTCCAATTTTTACAAAATTTTTTTGTCATCAGCATTGAGGATGCTTACTGGAAACAGGCTGACTAAAGAAAGAATTTTTTCTTCACTTTATACGTCTGCTAGAAGCCAATATGAAGAAAACGGGAAGTAGCACTTTCTACTCTCAGCTCAATAATCAAGGCGGTTAAGATCACAAAAACAGGTGTAAATTTGCAGATAGTGTTGCATCTTACCCCCTAGCTGATTGCTAAGGATTTAAAAAAAAAAAAGATCCCAGGTCCACAGTAAGATACAGATTGCGCATTGCTAGTAGCATGTGAATGATGTACGTATCCACTTAATATAGCATCAATCGACCCATCCACAAATACTGCGTTCATTCACAGTAGGTTGCGTAAAGGTAGTTTCCCCAATACATTCCGGGACAGATTTTTGACACCCCATGCAGATCAGTATTCTGAAAAATTAATAATAAATTATTATTATCGTTGGAAAATGCTACTGCTGCACAAAACGACCACAGAGTCTTTGTTTTTGCCTGAATATTAAAATATGAATATTTGTAAATTTGTTGCAACATACGCACATGCAAAGAGCTAGCTATGCTTGTTTGAAGGTAACATGCTGCATGCCTTTTTCATCTCATGTCTACATTTTCCTGCAAAGCCAGTATGTACATAAAAATATTTATATGCTTCCATGCTGAAAGGCGCAATGTGAAGTATTTATTTTTATTATCTTTGAAGTTGAAATATGAGAGTGGAAACAATCCCAAGATTGTGGGTCTGTGCTTGCTGGAACTGCTTAGTAGCACTCATTGATAGGCAGCACAAATTTAAATTCCATTTGTTTGATGTCCCTGAATATTCAACTCTTTGGGGTGATAAAGTGATTATCTCTATCAGCTCGAGCCATGGCATTCCTCTCCTTTTCAATTTCTTTCTTCAATTGCAGGCTTTCAATGCTTCTACCGCTATGGCCTCGGTATAATCCACTGTTTTGTTTATACTGCGCTCTGTAGTAGTCGAGGAACATTTATTTTGGCGTTGACAGACATTTTTCAAAGGGAAAATCCATAAAAACCAGGAAGCGTATGGTATTTATGGTTGAGTCAACTGGCAACATGTTCAACATGTTTACGTGATAATAGATGGATGAAAATTTTGAAAAATGTGAAAGACTACCTACTCTGTATGATTCGCACTCAAAAATTAAATATGCAAAGCATCTGCATTTACCCAGAAGAAACCATTTTTCCGCTTGGATTCATGATGTTTCCTATTGTTGACTTGATTGGGACTTTCCATCATAGCCACAGTAAGCCAGTTAACTTTTAATAGACATTTCTGAGAAATGATTGTATCCACTTTAGGGTGATATGGTGCAAATTTTGTTATTGATAATGTTCAGGGGTCTAACCCCAAGGCATTGTTCCTTGCAAATCACAATCTGCTTATACAGCAAGTAGAAAAAAAGTTTACTTCATTACAGAGATTTGAAACTTTTGGCAGGGGTCTAATTCCAATTGATTGCCAATATGAAAATTTTTTTTTCTTATCACTTGACATAAGAGAAAGAAAGATTGTGTCAATCGTGCTAACAGAGTTTGGCACCAAACTGACGGGAATGTCATACAATATATTTTTTAATATGATTAAGACATATACCAGGCCATATTCAATGTTAATTGTAAGTCTGTAAGCCATTAGTCAACTGAGCATACACAAGACTATAATCCATAATCACACTGTGCGAAGTAGAGCTGCACTCAGAGTGCGCAAGTACCTCCGCCAATGTACTCAATGTTATTTTTGCCAGTATTAGCTAGCAACCCCTGTGTTTATGCATTCCTGTAGTCTTTGCGCAAATATGTTTTTAATGTATTTTTGACCTTTTGCATGCCCTTGACCTTTGACCTTGACTTCCCAAAATCAAATCACTCTCTTCCTTGAACAATACTTAATCATTCCACCAAATTTGAGGAAAATCCATCTATAACTTTTTGCGTAATCCTGCTTACAAACAAACCAACAAACCAACCAACAGACAAATGGCAATGATCACATAACCTCCTGCAACTTTGTTTGGCGGAGGTAATAATACAGAGAAAGAATGTGATTGCATATTAAAAACAATTCTGGATACATTACCTTTTCTACCACAAAAAACTCGCACCATCAACAAAAACCTTCTCTGCACACTAATATCCAGAGCCAGATAAAGTTTTAGTGATGAGAGGTTTATTTATTTATTTATTTATTTATTTTTAAAGCCAGTGTAATCCTGCAAAAGTATTAAGGTAATATCTTACCATTCACTGAATTCTTGTCTCAGTTTTTATTGCATTTTATGAGTGTTGCAGTATCATGAAATGCCTTTTTGACAAGTTTTTGCAATCTACAGAGAATATCCCCAAAAATTGCTTCAGTGAAATGGGCCCCAGTATGCTTGGCTGTAGGCCTACATCAGTAAGTTACATTCTTCATATAAAACCACCCACAAAATCGTGGTGCAGTCATTAATGCACAAGTCACGGTATTTTCACTTTATGTCAATTCATATTTTTATTGTAAGTTTAACACACAAAATATGGCATGTCTTTTTATTTTCCCTCCTTTACCACGTCATCTTCCTGTGAACGCCTGTATATGGCGCATGTGTACTGTGAAAAAGTTCATGATGACAGGGAGAGCATTGTGTAGAGCTCAGTTCCAAAATGAACAATTAATTGCTTGAATATCGGTGCTATCGAGATGTATTTGCCAAACACAGAGTGTGCGTTATTCCTGTTTCCGAAATAGGCTAGGTACCCTGTAATGGCCACTGTGTGGGGAACGTGACAGTGTCTGCAGTGTCTGAGTGAGATGTTACAGCTGTATTGGTGCCTGCTGCTACTCCATGGAAAATTGGCTGTTGCTCCGCCATTAAGACTGCTGGTTGTTTTCTCCATTGAAATTGGGCTTTGCCACCAAGTTCGCCAGTTCTCTGGTTTTCAGGGAAGGTCGCTTCTTTTATAAAAAGACGTTGGTCAGTTCTTCAAGGATCAACATGATTTTTTTTAACAAACAAGTTTTTTTTAAAGGAACAAGACAAATTTTTTCCCAATAAATTTTTTTGACTGAAAATTGAATTTAGAGCTGAATCCTTGTATTGTTGTGCACAACTAAGGATATGCTGCAGTGAGATAGGACTTAAATTTTTTAATGTATTATTTCCATTGGGAAACCAAAACATCATTTATAAATATTTGTTTGGTATAATTTTGTTTCTGTCGTTGATTTACTTTATTGTATGCATTTCTAATTGAGGTAAACAATAAACCAAATTTTAAATAATAAAGTGGGATTTGACACAAACGTTTTGATTTTCTTTCCATTTTCTGGTGAGATATATCAGAATTTTCCACAGCCTCAAGAACAAAATTGTTCAGTACACACACACACACATATATATATATATATATATATACTCTGTTACTGTTCCATCTTAATCCTCAAACTAGGACTCTATACAGTTTAAGGTATAATAATCTCAGATTTAGCCATTTTTTTATTTTTTAATAAGTATTCTATAGGTTCTTTTGATACTTGCTTATAATTTAAAATGCCGCCCTCGTTTATCTCAGAAATTTCCTTTTTGAAGCCGGCATTTTGTCTGCTTGCTATAGAGCAGGCAAGAATCATGGGACTCTAATCCTAGGTGTCGTCTGGTCTGGAATCTCTGTGCTATCTCATTTGAAATGACAGAGTCACAGTGGTTAAGTTTGGCCCTGAGAAATCCAGTGATTACCAGTACTTAGCTTGTTTTTTTTTTAAATTTGGCACCAGTACTTAACTAGACTGCCAGTGGCCTAAATTCCTATATAGCGATATTTCTAATCACTGTAGTTCAGTTTGGCCCTGAGAAATCCAGAGATTACCAGTAGTTAGCTTGACTGCAAGCGGCCAAAATTCCTATGGAGCCATATTTCCAAGTTGTCATCTGAAACATTGTCACAGAAGGTCAAAAACAATCTTCTGAAACATGTTTTCACCACAGCATTGCTGCATTGGAATAGCCTTTCTTTTTTGCTGAGGAATGTTCCTCACTCCTTGGAAATGACCTGGAAGTATTTACAGGGCAGCCATGATAGGGGCGGTTGGAGTTCTTTAAATGCTAATGAAAGTTGCTTCAGTGCTTCCTAACATACAGTATCTACTTTAGCATAGGGTAGGACCATCCTTTACCAAAAAAGGAGATAATGCTATTCCACAATTCCTTGCTACAAGAATACTTAAAGCGACACACCCTCCGTCCAGCCATTCACAAAATCAAACAAGCGCGACGAGCAAGGGAAGCAGTCAAGAAGTGTAAGTTCAGCCGGATTCTCCCAGTGCAACAATTGTCTTTTCCTAAGTCCTTATGAGACCTTATATCTTTCCTTAACGTCATGTTTTCCACAGAGGTTGAGGAAATATAGTGGGAAAATTGTATGATATATGTACAACATATACGTATGACACATATTGTAAGATAATTGTATTACATTTTTTTTTTTTTGTCTATTCAACAGCAACAAATTTTTCTTAATTAAGGCTTGTGATATGCAAGAACAGGTATAAGATTTTGGGCATTTTGTCCTCTATAGAGTCTAATTCACTGAAAAGCTGGAAGGAATCTGGTGGTGCTTAAAGGGCGAGGCCGAAAACCACTTTTGTATACGTGTGATCTCTGATTCCTCAGACAGCACTGTCACGCAACTGTCATGGCTCTGAAACACTTTGGTAAACATTCTGTCAATCAACAACAATCGCCGTTGCACAGATGCAAGTGAAAGCTTTACTATGCAAAACAGACTTCATTGGGCTTGGTGTCATCAGAGATAAACAGAATCATAATTGAAGCATGTTTTTTAGACAAGTAAGTATTTCAAGGGTTTTTTGGAAAAAACAACCGCTGTGTTCTCTAAACCAAACATGACAAGGACATCACAAGCTGTAATCAGCACCAGGTCCAAAAGCCAGCATCTGTCATGGTATGGCGACGTGTCAGTGTACGTGGCATGGGTGATACACTCAAATTTTTGAGCCACAAATGCTGCCATCTTGATGTTGCCTATTCCAGGGACATCCTTGGGTTTTCCAGCAAAATAATTTCATCCACATTCTGTAGGGATTACAAGTGCAGAGAGTGCGGGGGTAAGACTGGCTTGCCTGCTGCCCTGATCTGTCGCCGATTGAATGTATGACATATTATGAAACGAAATATACAGAAATGAAGGCCTCTTATAATTGTACAGAAGACACTTAATGAGTGTGATTAAAAGACATGGTGATGTTGTACAGTGGTGAAGTCACCCATGCCAACTTTTTTGAACTGTGTTGCAGTAATCCCACTGTATATTTTCAACAAGCAATTAAATTAACCATTTGATAGTGTTGCACTGTTTTCAGTTGAAGGTGAATGAACTTTTTTGAATCAGCATATTTGATATTATTTGCATTTTCCATGGTGTGCCAACTTTTCCAATTTTTTTAAGTTTTGATGAGTTTTTGCCACTTATTTAAACATTCAACCATAGCCATGGCCAGTTCTTTTATTTTGTATAACAAGAACTATTGGGCTACATGCTAAAGGTTAATAAACATGCAATGGCTCTGTATACCTTAACTCCACTTAATCATTGGTAAAAGTGCTATATGAAGAGGGAGCAATACTCTCCTTCATCACAAGTGTATAGGAGCCATTAAGATAGCAGCCACCTTTAATTTCTTTTGAATTTCTCCTCAAGCAACAATTTATCAGTGCTAACGGCAGAGGGGTAGTTGTTGGTTATGAAAATGAAGAAGTTTATGGTTTGTCCCTGTGGTTCAGATGCTGGCACAATATGTACAGCCTCATCGAGCAAGTGACTGAAAAGGAATGTATTGTCGGTCTTCAGTAAAAATGTCTTTGTTTCCGGAATCCAGTCTGATTTTGCAGTAATCAGCCTTGCTGCACTGGATGGATTGAGGAGTCAATGAAAATCACCAGGCCTATTTCAAATTTGACTGTATCAATAGCATGTTCAGGAAATGTTAGGGTGCATCCCACTGGTTTGCTACAATGAATGCAACTTAAGTGCATCTGTGCAGAGCCAGATTGGTATGTTACTTCGTACAGATGGCTCATTCCTTTGGTTTCACCGTATTTCTTCATCTTGCCTGACTCCGGAAATCAAAAAAAAGATCGGTCATCCTTAAGGAGATTGTAATTTTTGAAATGAGTGACGAAAAAGAAATAAAGGTTTCCGAAGCATATCATAAGCAGGGAAAGAGGAGACCATCTTGAATGTTCCACTTCACAAATTCCCATTTTTTGATCCACTGCTTAGTTTTTGACTTACTTTGATCTCGTCTCCCAGATGGATCGAGCCAAGAGCAAGAAAAGGTTGGAAGAGAAGGAAGGGTGTGAAAAATGAGCAATTGGAATGAGCCCAATGTGTGCATCCTCCCTACGCAACCAGCCCTTCGTGCTCCACTTTCCTGAAATCGCTCCGTAGGTGCATCTGTGCTGCTTACGCAGAAAAAAGGCCTTTCCAATCACTGTCGCAGAAAAGCAAACAAAAAAGAAGCCTATTCTATGCAACCGTCTTTAAAGGGCCATCACATCAGAGCCATATACTGTGAATGTCAACATATTGTATGCATTTTTCTCAATATTGATTGAATTTCAACTTCATGGATGGCGGCCAATTCTTTTCCCTTTTAAATTATAATTGCAATTAAAAGCAATTTTTGTTACTTTTGACTTTTTGATCAAGTGAAGTGCCACAAAAAAAGTACTTTCCTGATTTTCTCGATGTTTGCACACAGTGCCCTCAAAAATTATTAGCACCTTTAAGTGAATATGAACAAAATGAACAGAGAAATAAATGTTTTTGTTGTTCATCTGCTTAGTCTTCCACTCAAATGAAAAGGTAAGGTTTTTGTGAATATTTTCAGTAAAATTCATTTAAAAGATGTTCCTGTTTCACTTGGGTGTAAATATGCTGTGACACAGGTAAAATTCCTGTCATTCGTCACTATTGGGAAAAAACTTGAAGAACACAGTGACGATGTGTGATGTGCAAGGAAAAGTTGTTTAGCTGCATTAATCAGGCAATCGAAGGAAGAAAATCTCTGAGCTGTTGAAAATACCTACATACACAATCAGGGCAATAATTAAAAAGTTCAAAGTGACAGGAAATGTCATAAATCAGTTTGCAAGAAGACGAGTGTCTACGTTTTCCCAACGTTGGATCAACTGGCAAAAAAATCTCAGAGGATCACAGTTGGAGAAGAAAAAGGTGTGACATATATGCAAAAATAGAGGAAATCAGACACAGTATCTGTAGACATGGTCCATCATTGTGCAGACTCTGTCCATTGGGGAGAGTACAGGGAACCTCGCACTTCCCTCAGGATACTTGCAGTAAGCTTCTCCTACAGCCGGAGGATGATTCATTTGCAGCTGTTGCCCCTTACATACTTATGAAAAGACACAAGAAAAGACACTGATTGAGGAGACTCCCACTGCTGGAATTCTCTGGCAATTTTGTGGCGTCATTGAGCAGTATTGCACTGCATTCTGGCTCCTGATGGAGAGCAAACTCAAACAAGACTCAAATCTCCCCTATTACCCCAGACTTGTGCAACCCAGGGTTAGTCAACTGCTATGCATGACTGTACTGACCTGCAGGCTCACTGTCCTTCAGCTGTGGGATTACGTGATCTCTCAACAATATAAAGCCTGAATTTTAATTGCCTGCCATCATCGAGATAGATCCAGTTATTCAAACGTGTCTGATCTTAAAAGCAGTGACCGTTCCATGTTCTACATTCATATCACTTCTTAGAATTCTAATGTGGTAAATAGCATTTATTTTGAAATATTTTTCACTGATTGTGTAACAGCGAATTTGGGCTGTTTGCCGCATGTGAAATTTGTGGTTTTAATTTAATATGGACAATGTAGCCCATTCATATAAGAGCCAAATCACTGTATTTTAGACTACCTTCTTAGCTCATCAAGCAAAGAATGAGAATACCAAGGGAACTCTATTATGGAACATTATACAGAATCAAAAGCAGTGCTGTGCTATGAAGCAACCTAACAACTACAAAAAACAGACTCCACGAATAACCAGGCATAGCAGAAGTTTTTACTAGCTTGCATGACCACAGAAACATTAAAGCCTTGTTAAATGCTAACCAAGCAGATCAAATCAAATCCATTTTGTTTGTATTCTTTATTTGTTAATTGCTTCATTTTATGACATGAACATTCACAAATATGTTCTAGAAAGAAACTGAAGAATTGAAGAATTTGAGCCAAAATCTCAAGAAAGCAAAAAAAAAAAAATTGTACAATGTGTGTGTATATATATATACACACACACACACACACACTACAGGCCAGAAGTTTGGAAGCAAGATCAAATTTGTACCAAAAAAATCATAGTTTCATTGGCATACTTTGCAACAAAAGAAACATGATTATTATATAAAGCGTCACTCATCAGAATACATTTTTACTCAAATTACCAGGCCCATATTACTAGGCCCATGGTCCTAGTGCCCGCCGGATTGCCATTGGCATCCGTTGGGCTGTAAACCATGACATAAAGTGAATAATGCAAACTGTGATTTGGTTTTTTACTTTTTCACTGAAGTTGTGACTCTTGCAAATCTTCTCAACCCAAAAACTAAGCCCCTCCTTTCCTTTGTTAACATTTATTCAGCAATGGTCTGGTAACATCAATGTATACAGTACCGAAAGGTAAATAGAGGAAAATGGTGCATATCAATGAAAGAAAAGTCTAATCATGCCAATTACATCCCAAAGGCCAGAGATTTCATGCTGGTTTTTAAGAAAGGCATTGTGAACAGAAACTTGAAGTTGCTTCCAAATTTTTGACCTGTATCGGCCTTGCTTCCAAACTTCTGGCCTGTAGTGTGCGTGTATATATATATATATATATATATATATATATACACACACACACACACACACACCA
This sequence comes from Gymnothorax javanicus, assembly GCA_029692085.1. NCBI lineage: Eukaryota > Metazoa > Chordata > Actinopteri > Anguilliformes > Muraenidae > Gymnothorax > Gymnothorax javanicus. The sequence continues at coordinate 34,270,870 of CM056198.1, forward strand.
GAGTTGCTGGGTAGGTTTATCAACAAAAATCATTTAAATCTAAGTTTTTTCCCCCATTTTATCTTACAGGCTTTCAGCTTCAGCAGTCAGCAGTGTCCCATTTTTCTATGCTGTGGTTGACAAAGGGTTTTTTTAAGTAATCTTACAACAAACACAAGAACATTTCCTTTTCCGTTTCTGCAAATCAACAGTAACTGCAGGTAGGATTTCACATCCCACTTACCTGAGTCCCCTTGTGGGAATTCCTTCACTTCCTAAAATGTAAAATATGTCAGTATGGATAGTGCATCAAAAACTGTACATCTGTAAATGACAGGGAATCAAAATCTGATTTGAATCTGCTCTGCATATCGTGTTTTTCTTTATTTTCTCTACTTTATTGTGAGTGAATTTGCAACATTATTCCAAAAAAAAAAAAAAAAAAAAAAAAAGAGCCAGGAATGATCACGTAGAATGATCTTTTTATGAGCAGCAGTGAGGGAAACAGGTGCAGATTCGCAAAATGCCGCAAGGGCCACATTTAATAAAGAACTTAGCCGTAAATAGCACAAACAGAAGAAAAAAACTTCAACAGCTCTCGGTAGAAGAATTGTCAGGCGCAGTCCGAGTCAGGCGAGGGGCGAACTGCGTCAACTAGGACAAGCAAGCCCCTGGTAGGGGGCAGATTGGTGGTCAGTACCAGGAAGGCAATCCAGGTGCCCAGGGCACAATGGGCGATCACCTCTCTCGAACTGCAAGGCTTGGAGGAAACAGCCAACTCACCACACTGAGCAGAACTACACAGGGGCATATCACTCATAAAAGGTTAATAATCGTCTTATTAATTCCAAAGACAAACCATAAGGAGCAGAACTGGTTAAAACACAACAAAGAGAACTAATCCAGCGAGAAGGAACACAGACCAGGAACTTAAATACAACAATTAACAGAAAATAAGTGGGAGTGGGAGGACAAAGGGAAAGACAGTGCACAAGACAATAAATAAATATTGAAACTAATTATGGGAAACAAAAAGAAAAAACTGACGAGGAAAAAAACAAAAACTGACAAGGAAAACAATAAAGAAAGACTCAAGACCTAACAGATCTACCTTGTAGTGCTATGCAATTCCAACAAACCCAGTGAAATGAGCGATACACCTTCAAGCAAGTGAGCTGTTAGTATATCAATGCATGAATAGTGGAGAATCTCTATGCCCATTCTATTTGAAATGAAAGCATTCAGAAGAAAAATATGTAATATATTTATTGAGCTAAATTATAAAATGACCATGATATCGATGGCCTCATGCAAGAAGGGCGTAAGTGACATTTTACAAATTTTACAGGAGAGCCAAAAAAACTGCCACAGCACCACCTGTTAAAAAATTTGCCTGCGGATACAACTGTTTAAAAAGGCATTTTAACCTCTTTAGGATATGAACTGAGACTCCAGACTTGGTCCTTCTTGCATGAGGCTATCGATATGTCAACAGAGAATAAGGAAACATGCTGAGTTCAAATACAGCCTTTCAAACAACAATGCTACAGCCAGTATTTTCGCCATTCAGATTTCCATTCCAGGCAAAAATGTCAGTTTTTGTTTTGGCCTGTGTGATTGCAATCGCACTGCCAATTTTGACACCCTAGGTTGCAAGATATGATACGAAATGACAGACAAACTCCATGTGCTGCAGCCATCAAACTAAGAACTGGATCAACAGCGATAATGTTAAGTTTCAAACCAACATAAAAAGCCTTGGCATCCTTCTGAAAAGCTCCACGATCAGAGACGAAGTGAAATGCGGGTAAATATCAGAGATGCATGTAAAAGATGGAGATAGTTAAGAGGATTTCAGAAGTATTTTAAGACGGATGCTGAACGTCAGCTAATGTTAGCCAACCATTGCTAATTTATCACTGGTAATTGAGCAATATGTAATCAGGGTCTGGAAAAAAATAACTCCAACTCCAGAGTGTTTGTTTACAGGCTTAGCTTTTCAGCCGTACACAGCCAGCCATGTATCTAGCCAACATTGACAGAGTAATAAAAAAATCTACATGAGCTGTTTCATTATTTGTAAACAATAAAGACACTAAAAATGCATACATCATCTGATCAACTTGTGGAATAGGACTCCTTGTGGCTTGCCATTGTCAAGGTTCAAAGTAGTCTGGGGAGGTGGAGATGAGGGCAGACAATGTCTCCAATATTTTGAATTTGGAATGTGGTACCCATTTTAAGCGCTAGTTGTCGGTGTTACATTTTGTTCCTTTAACTTAAACCGTAAATAAAATATACAACTATACAGTACAAATAATCAAATGAAATTCAAATATTAGTATGGACTTCACAGAGTAAATTCAAAATTTAACCTGTCATTCCTGATTTTTTTTTTTTTTTTAAAGAAATACTATTGCTGGTAAATATACTCCGTACTCAACTAATACTTTTGTAGGAATACTAAAAACAAAAGTTGCAATAGGCAAAATTTTAATGAACTTACACTGATACTGCACCAAGCTCGGCCCAATTAGTCGTGAGCCCATGTCGCCAATGAAAACCAGTAAAAATAAAAAACCCACCAGATAAAAGTTACAATAATAATCAAAGCAACTATCAATGTAAAAAAAACCCAGAACATTTTATCAGACAGACCTTCATTTCACAGTCTTAATTGAAATTCTCAATTGGAATGCAATTGCATTTTTAAAAGTGATTTGTTTATCCCCGAAATGATGTTTGAGTTTTGTATAAAAGTAACTGTGAAGCTGTTAACCAGGCATGGGTGGGCCGGGACAGGGTGCACAAAAGATACATTGTCACTATCCAAGCCCCAGCAAACCACAGTGAAGAGCACCATACTGCGTAACACTGCACTATTATTTCAAAGCCACCCAGGACTTCTAAGAGGCTTTTAAAAAAATGTGCATCTGACTGCAATCTTATTCATCCCCATTCCGAATATTAACACCCCTTAGACAAACACACAAGAGTAAGCCCAAAAGCCTGCATAAAATACCTCGGAGTTCAGGGCCACTAGGTGGGTTAATCTGGTTTTTAGACACTGCTGCAGTGTGCTAGTTTAGCTCATGGCCTGGAGGTAAAATCCAGACAGCTAAAGCTCAGAGGGACCTATAGCATCAGCTGGGGAGGAAGGGCATGGGCTGGCCAGTTTGTCCAATTCACAGGCAAGGCCTATAAAGTGAGGGCCAGTTTCGCAGATGGGAATCAGACTTGGGCCTATAGACTGAATACAAATTAAAATGGAGATTTTCCATGCAGAACTCAGGTAAGTCTTTGACTAAACCTGATTGATCAGTAAAGCACGAGATGTTCAACAGTTCAAACCAAATCCAAATTTCAAGTTCTCCACGTTGAAATCACAATGGTTCGAAGTGATTATGGTAATCATACCAGAACGTTTCTCATATATACTGCAGGGTGAATATTGGTCAAAAGCCACTTATCACCACAGGGGCCCTATCCATTATTGTAGCCATTTTGCATAAATGTTGAGTATTTATTTATTCTCAAAGCACATTCAGTCAAATTACCAAATCATCTCAGTAAAGGTGTAAATCCTTTACAATAACTGGCTGCATTTTCTGGATTCAGTCAGTAGACCACGTTGGATAACATTAGCATTCTAGCAAATACTGTAACTTGATCTTTCATTCAGAGTTTAAATAATCTGGTTCTGAATGATATGTTAATTGTGACTTTTTACAATCAGATGGGCTAGGTTTAATCAGTAAAATCCATCTTCTAAGAGTTATTCGAAACAAAATGTCAGGCCACTTAAAATAACGGGAAGGAAATCACTCAAATATTTGACAATTACCACACAATCCAAAAATAACACTGAGCTTGAATACAATATTTAAGCAAACCTGAATACTCACACAAATTGACAGCATTTAAAAAAATTCCAGTAACATAAGATATACTTTACTGAACCCCGTGGAGTAATTTGTCCGCTGTATTTGAACCATCCTATTTACTTTGGAGCCGTGGACAGCCAGAGAACAATTTCTGAGGTCCAGCTCCAGCTCTGAGGCCAGAACCTTGGTCATGGCGCATGTTTCTTTGGGTGGGAGGACACAAGAGCACCAGAAGGAAACACACACACAAACACACACACACACAGGGAGGACATGCCAACTCCACGCAGAGAGCTCCTGGCTGGCTGTAACTCAAATTCTGAGCCTCTTTAATGCGAACATCGCTAACCACTGTGCCACCGTGCTGCCCAGTAGTGTGCAGGCGGAGTCTTGTCCAGCACATGCATTTACATCATGCTGTATAGAGCCTCTGAAGATTGCAGCAAGTATTTTGCACACAAAACAAGGGAGCATTAAAAAAAAAAAAACCAAATTCAGAAAACTGCAAAGGATACCAAGTTCAACACAGAAACCCAGACACCACTCTGACCTTAGGGCACAGCTGAATATCATTATAAACGAAAAGAACAAGCTAAATCAGAAGCAAACAGAACCCCTTGGCTGATTACACATTCATTTTAAATTTCTTTCCCCCCATCCGGACCCCAATCTCAAAACGATGATGATGATTCGGACCGACCCCGTCCACCAAGTCAGCTCGTGCTTTTGTCCAGGAGGTACATTAAAATCTGAGGAAATTAAGGGAGCAAGGGTAACAATACAAAAATAACACAAAACAACAAAGCGCATTTGTCACGAATATTTGGTTGGACGTTAGCAGAGAAAATCTGGGACACAGTGGCATTCATTGTTCAGTGAGCTGTATCACAAAGTTAAACCCACCGACAGCAATGAATGTTGATTGTGACCTTTGCTGAATGTTGAATGGGGGGTGCAATCGGGGTGGGGTATCAGTGGGTTAAGGCCTGAGGGGGAAAAGTGAGGGTTCTGCAAATTGGGTGCTCTTGTTAGTGTATATATCCACTTCTTCTTCTTCTTCTTCTTCTTGCTAAGAGTCAGCTAAGGGCTGGCTGCAGGGTACAATCAACGGTCGATGGTTTTCTAGATTCGTATCAAACTCACCGACAGCGTTGAATGTTCACTGAAGCAAACACTGCTCGACTTAAGCATTCGGGCTGCTGCTTAAGGAATCCACAAGGGTCAATACAGCAGGCGTAAAAGGGCGCACAGTGAATTTCATATTCAAAGCACAATGCAATAATGGCAACCATCTGGTTTAATGGCAGTTGCATTTTTACTCATTATTCATTTGATTGTGCAATCAGTGAGCTTAAATGTCTCAGAAAAATCTATTTAACATGGGACATGGGATTTGATTTCATAAAAATGTATGGAGTAAAGCACAGAGAGGTCATTTAATACTAACAAACGTATCGCAGGCAATTTTCAGGCTTCCAAAAAGCACTTCTGAAATCAAACATGGCACATCAGGATAAACAGTTCAGTCAATTTTCTAGTAATTCAGCTGACATGCAAGGAGTGGGCAAAAATATTAGAAACACCCTTGAAAAATGGCTTTAACTTTAAAGTATCTAAACTGTAATTGCAAAAGCATCCATACAGGTGATTCCTTTTCATTTGAATGCTAATTTGAAGAGGTCTAACCAGCAACACTTTGCACGGTAAATATCAAGAACAAGACGAGGATGATAACTGAGTACCAAAGCTGCCTCATAGTTGGTGCCTGAATAGCAAATGCTTCACAAAAATGTCAACATCATTTGAGGAGGCAAGGTAAAATGTATTAAATATTTTGACAAAATATGCTAAACACAAAAAGCAGCAAAAAAAGAATTGTTTCGACAAGTGAAAGCTCTCTGAGAGGGGCAGACAGATGCTTGGAGGATATTTGCTAACAGCCACAGAGCTTCAGCTCTAAAAATCTCCACTGAATTGAATCAGCTCGCATCAGAACCAATCTCATCAAAGACAGTATGTTGTGAGCTTCAGTAATCTTGTATTTATGATTTTGGTGACTTGACCACCCCCTACAGTACTGCCCAGCTAAGGAGTTGGTACAGTGAAGGAAAGAGCTGAATTGAGAGGAAAGTTCATTTTGCACAGTCTTATTACGCTGCTCTGTTGGACACTCAATTCTGATTGGTCAGTCACAACATTCAACGGTCTGTTATTTCTGAATAGCTGACTGCTGCTATGAATATGGACCCACTCGCTTTACATTATCCTGATTACTACCCAGCTACTTACCAAATAAATCAATGATAAATATTAATTGAAAAATCATTTTATTGATTTGAAAAAATTATTTCACTGTTTTCCGTTAAAACTGCAGAGCCCTAGCAAGAAAGAAACACAGAGATGAATGAGGAAAGAAATGTCAACATCAATACTCCTAAAAGAAGTCCCACTCACCTTGTCTTAATTCGCCATCAATTTAACATGAATTAGAAGGCTAAACAGGTTAATCTTAAAAATGCTACAGTAGATATGTTGCTGTGGACGTAGTTCCACCATAGAATCTGAAAACTTTTTTTTTTAATCTTTTTTAGCGGAAGCAATAAAATCATTTTTAAATCAGTACTTTGTATCAAATTATTGAGTTCTTTTGTAAGCAGCCATGTAATAAGATGGATACAAGGAGCGAGTCATTAATGCAAAAATAAACCCCAAGAGGGTGGATGCAGGACCACAACGCAAATAAACCCCTTCTGGGTGTTTCAAGACCCTTACATTACCCTGTCGGGGTTTATTTTGCAATTATGACCTGCTCACTGTACCTTATCCCTTACTCAGAACAAGCACACTTTTAACTTATGCATTTCAGCTGATCTCATCAGCTCTGCAAGTATTCTCATGGAAAACGTAACTCACGCACACATATGAACATGCGACAAAATACTTTCTGCTCCAATGCTTTCAGAGATGAGATATTTTTTTTCTGTTGTTGGGATGTTGACTCCATTAAAAGTAGCTTTTGCTTTGGTTTCTGAAATATTTTCAGAAGAATCAGAGTCCTCAAGTCCAATCGAACATCTGAAATCTTTAAGAGAAAATACAGCATAAATATTGTGACGTAAAAATGAAAATAGCCAGCAGCCAGTGTCCTCAAGTGCAACTATGTCAAGCCTTGTAATAATACAACTACTATAACTATAATAATAATAATAATAATAATAATAATAGAGGTTGGGGAACAGGAATGCTTTAAAATGCAGAGAAGTGCTCAGTCCCATTTAACAGAAAGCACAAACACATTTTGGCTGTGTGCTGCAGAAATCACCTCAAACAGGTATATTGGACTACCCCATGGCGTGGCCCCCTGTTGCAACTTTTCATTCACTTTACCATGGTTGAAGATTCCCACCTCCGCAGGGCATTTCTAGCTTAATGTTTTTTTACTCATTCACTTCGGATTTTACCTCGCCATGAAACACAGACACAAACTCCATTTCCACAGACATGATGACAATGGCATTTAAACTCTTACGTCAAATATGACGCTGGCCGATCCGTATGACGCCCGACTGTCTTCACCTCACGTCATCTGTGGTGCAATTTACGCAAATTGAAACCTGCCAGGAGACAAAAACAATAATTAATTGAGCTTTGTGGTTTCTAAGTTTGAAATTCCTGGTCACAGAATGCAGGTAACAGCAGCTCCTTGGCAGGGCCTGCAGTCTCAGCAATGCATTTGCTCATTGAGTGATTCTTTATGATTCTAAAATCCATGTGCCAATGTGCAACACTAAGCATTAGAAGATAAAATAAAATGGGTTCAATACCGAGCTACAAAAAACATACAGTATCCGCACCTTATTTATGATGCTTTTCAAGACTGATACTCAAGCTTCAAAGGTAGATTTTTCCCTATCAGCAAAAACCAATATTATTGAAACTTGACACAGTCAAATGATTGAGAGATTTATTCACTTGCATGTGTATTTATGAAACAGACGTGCCCTTTTGAAGCAGTTCATCTAAGTCCTATATCTACTCACAGAAGACAAATTAAGAGTCAAATTGGTGACTGGTTTGTATCATCTTCAAAAATAAATCACCTCTCTGTCTGCTTTAAGCAAAGGTGCAAACACAGCGTGCTAATAGCCTGAAACCAGTCGAACCAAAGAAGACAAATTTTGAAAGAGGTAGTTTTCATGACTGAAGCACAGCCAGTGATGGGTCTTATCCAGCCCTAACCGGAGCCGAGGGCCCCACTTGATGGCCTGTTCATAATTAAAGTGACTGTTTGTGTTTCTAGGGACAATGGAAAAGAAAAAAAACATTAAATCAAGACTAGGGAAAGCCCGGTCTCCACCCCCTATGCCAGAATTGGCCAAGGTCCTGGAGAGCAGTAGGATGTGCTGTTTTTTGTTTTTATAACCCAATTTAGACACATTAAAAATGGTGAGATGAATTTACTGTGTAATCAACTACTTTAATTCATTAATCAAGTACTCAGTAACAACAGAAACCAGAAGACACTCCAAGACCAGGGTTGGTCTCCCCTGTCTAATGCTGTTTGCCTTTAATTGTATCCCCAAAACGGAGGGCTCGGGTATATTATGGATATTGTGGGTTCACTTTGGATGCCATCACTGCCACAGATCCTTTGTGCAAGCGTGATAACAGGGCCACTTTTTGTGGGAATTGCATGAAACTGCTTGTGTTCATTCCTGGTGCGAAGAAGAAGAACCCAATTGCCTTAATTGGCCCTAAAACATTTCCTGCAGCATGACTACCAGGTCAAATTTTACACTTCCAAATGCAATAACTTAAACAGTTTTGGTAAGAATCATGTCAAATCTGCTTTCAACATTCCTGCAGCATTGAAGAGGAAGTTTTTGATTGTGTTGTCTCTGTAATGTTTCCAATAGCGCCACCACCAGGTCAAACTTTGTATTTCCAAATGCAATTACTGAAAGAGTTTTAATGAGAATCATGTCACACTTCTTGCAATAGTTTCTGATGCACAGAAAAGGGCTGTTTATAGATACATGATCTGCCCTGTAGCACCACCACCAGGCCAAAGTTTTCAGTAAAAAATGCAATATCTCGGACAGTTAGCCAATATTCCAGGTGCATGGAGGATGAATGTTTTTTATGGTTCTTTACTTTTACTGAAGGGCCAGTATTTCAGGGATATACACTGCTGTTGTCCACTGACTGTTTTAGCCTAGTTATGAACACAGTTTTGGATTTCATCCTGTTTGTTAATTCATATTCGCAATAGTCAAAGGACAATTTAATCTCAATGACCAGTTTCCTGGTACTAAATTTGCATTTTCCTCCATTTCAGTTCAGGTTCAATACTGCAGCATGCAAATACTTCTCAGCTTTATATCTCAGTTTCGGTATTGAAAACAGCTTCACACATGAAAACGGGGCTTTTTTTGCTCGAGGATTGCCTGTCAAAAATCAATCAACATCCTGTCAGCACTTAAGTTGAGACACATATACCAGGTAAACAAATAGACACACACATCCAAACACTGCAAAAACATCAATTTTGAAACTGCATTGTTGTACTAATCTCTGCGGCTGAAAATGCTCAATAGTCACTGTGACAGTTGAGAAATAACAGTTTTTGATTCAAATTCAATACAGCTGATAATTTTTCACAATGCCATCGTTACATCCTGTGTACATACCAAAGGCACTCACTTGTATCCAGAATGAGGAAGTGTTGGTGCAAGCTTTCATTCTGACCAAGCAGTTTCACTCAAATCAACCCGAGTTTTTTGCTAAACACCTTCATTAACAGAATCAGGAGTGTAACAGCATTTTTGGAAAGGAATCCTGCACCAACACAGGCTCACTCTGGATAAGAGTGAATACCCCTGCGATATACAAAAAATAATAATGTATTGGTATAAATATTTGGATCACTGCTATTTTCATTGAGTGCATTAATAACAAGTGTTACCGCTAAACGTGGCCATGTCCCGCACCAGGTCAGGGAAATCGACTGGGGTCGGCGTATCACACTAATACACATTGAAGCCAAAGATGAATGAAATCGGTCAAACCATTCTTGAGATATCGCGTTCGCAACAAACAGGACGTGACGGACGGACAAACGGACGGAGCTGAATACTATGTCCCCCGCTCTGCTCGCTACCGCGGCGGCGGGGGACAACAAAAAAACTCTCTTTGAACCCAGAATGTAAAAATATTTCAAGTGACACATGAAAAGTTGTGTGACTTGAAAGTTGTTTCATTTTAAGTGACAACTGACCGGAGAAATAGAAGGAATTTTCCTCTGCGAAAGTACAACACAATTTTATCATTCTGTATTATCCTTCAGCCTACAAAAGTCCTAATGTGTTACCTAAGGGAGAGGCCAGAGCCTCAGAAAGACTTCACTCCACTCGACCCACCCAGAACAATGATAGTTTAAGAAGGCGTAGACAGCAGGGCATCTGTAACTTTGATTGAGGCTTTTTTTTTTCATTAAAGAGAAGCACAATTAATCCAGACTGACCCCAGATTCAAACCCATGGTTCAACCACCCATTATAATGTCTAACCCTTCCATGTTCATTGTTATTTTATATAATTCATAACCATCGTAGATCCCACGTGCCCCTGGCAGCCCTCTGTATTGAGTCTGACAGGGTGACAATAAGGTTGTCACACATTCATTCATTCATTCATTCAACTCAAAATCACAAAGACTTTTCCACATATTACCAGCTAATTGTTTTGCGACTTGTTTCTTATTTTTTAAATCAACTTTGGTCTTGGACAGCTAAAGCTGCATTACAGATGTCGTAACAATATTCAAATGAATGAACATGAGCATGCATGGTCTGTGATTTGATATACGATACAGCAGTTAGTGGTATGCAGAAAGGTGCAATGAGACAGGGATCAGCCTCATCGCATCGGTTACTTCATTATAGATCTCCCCCCACCCCTCCGCCATCACCTTTCGACCTCATAGCTAGCGCTCCACAATTCTGTTCTATCCCCTGGCCTCCCAGGTGTATGCTCAGGGCAGCTCCACAACAGATCAGCCAGCCAGTAAAGCTGCAGGACAAGTAAAGAAACTTGTTCTCATAACTGGACAGCTACATTGAGAAGACTGAAAAAGAATATTATTCAAATGAGTGATGACAACACGTGCCAGCATTAGAACCTGCACAAACATGCTAAGTTATACAAGCTTGTTCTCATACACCTGTCAGGAATGCGTCATACTAGCTACCCTCATACAAATTCAAGAGTAAAATTGCGCTCAAGATTAGCATCGGGGTAAGGATTAGCGTGATCACACCACAGAAAACAAGTATTTTGTAGAGGCGCATTATTTTTTATTACATTCTATTTTCTCTCACCTTTATTTTTTTTTCTGAGTGGAAAGTAAGTTTTGCTGATGTATTTAGCCATTCAATTTCCGATTTGAGCTGTCGAAATTTGAAACTGAATTATGCAATGCACTGGACTTAAATCAATTCAATCTGCACCATTTATCGGAGTCTGACTTGCTTTGAGCAACTTCCTAATTGGTCACCCAGTTTCACGTTGGGCAGGTGGACTACCTGCTGAGTCTCCCCCATTACCCTTATTCTGACCACTTAAACTGAAGACTGTGAACAATCACTGGCAGCGTCTTCAGTATTTGAGTGCTGGCACTGAATCTAAAAGATTCTCACTGTAGACCCAGGATCTTTTATTCTTACTCCAAGTGGTCTCTGCTTCACATCTCATGTGCACATTGTATCGACACATAATTAGTTTTACACATAACTTCAAAATCAAAGTACTCTCTCCACTGAAAAATTTAGCCCACAGGAGTTAAGATTTGTTCATAACCCCTAAAGCAAAAACCAAGAAATGTTTCATATTGCTATGTACCATAAGCCATGTTTTCTGAAACGAAAGAGGATTTGACAGTTCAGTAGATTGCCTTCATCAGAGGTTAAGGAACCAGATCACAAAGTATATCAACACCAAACATTATACTACAGTGAACTATATGCCGTTTGTTTGTTCGAACATAAAAAGTACAATTTTATTCATTGTACAATGAGATGCACTTCTATCAGTGATCGCTGTGATTAACTACTAGAAGTTCATTAAGGGAGACTGAGGAGACAATTACATGGGATGAGCAATGCTCGGACCACCTTATAGTCTAGGCCGGACACTCCAGTAGTAATCATGTGTGAAACCACAAGCATGAGTTAGCAAATGATTCTGCTACCTGGACACAGAAGCACTACAGAGAATACTGGCATTTTGGTGCAACAACTTCCACCTAATAGGTAGGAGATAAAAAGGAAACAGTCCAGTTCATAGCCACCCATCTAATGAGGAATCATTATCCAAAAATGTAATCTATTACTTTGAAGGTAGACTCATATGACAGCATCTCTAAGACAGTTTAAAGCAGGTTTATTTTGATTTCAATATCCAATTACTTAAACTGACAAACATATAAAGTTGGAGTCAAAATTGACTTTACATTCAACGTACGAATAGATGAGACTTATGAAACGCAGCTGAATTTATACAGAATCTTTATTAACCCTTATTTAACCAAGGAAGTCCCGCTGAGATTGAAATCTCTTTTTCAAGGGAGCCCTGGGGGTTGAGGTGGGGAGGGAGAGGGCAATTTGCACAGCCAATTAGATCAGGGGATGATTAGGTGGCAGGTCGAAGGAGCCAGGTTGGGACTTTAGCCATGACACCGGGGAACCCCCTACTCTTAGCGATAAGTGTCATAAGATTTTTAGTGACCACGGTGAGTCAGGAACTCAGTTTACCGTCTCATCCGAAAGATGGCATCTCCTTCAGTACAGTGTCCCCATCACTGTACTGCGGCATTGGATTACTCCACCAGAGGGAAGATTGCAACCTACTGGCCCACCAACACCTCTTCCAGCAGCAACTTGGTGTTTCCAGATGGTCTCCCATCCAAGTACTAGCCAAGCCCACACCTGCTTAGCTTCAACCACACGGCTGGAGCAGATTGAATTGTGGTATGGCTGCTGGCCTTAAAAGGAGGATCCTGATGCATTTTCTGGCATTTTTGTAGTACTTGCCAAAATGCGAATTTTTAAGAATAAAATCATGACTTAATTACAAATGGTGCCTCATTTGGTACCATTATGAATGTGCATACCGGGGGATTTAACCCCTCTTATAGAAAACTAAAGAGGTGGAGGCTTTTAAGAAGAAAGACATAAGTCTGACCTCAATCTGACATGAGGTCAGCTCCTAGCTTGTGAAAACAACCTAATTTGCGATGTAATAAAAAATAAATTAAAAATCCACTGAAAATAATGCTCTGTGAATTAGAATCCACGGAGTCACTACAATCTGCTTTCTCCACCTATATAGCTACACTAGTTGAGGTCTTGATTTTGAATGGAATCAAATTTTCGAAATTTGTGCATTAGTTCGATTTATTATGTACTATACAGCATGTTCTTGATATACTGTTGTGTAAATCATATTATAATTTTTATCTATACACTACTGTACATGTATGTTGTATATTGTAAGCAGACCTGATATGTGAACCAGCTGAATTTCCATTGGTAAAAACCAATAATGAATCACTAGAGGGGCAAGTAAACCTGAAAGTCAGCTCATTTGCCACTCTGCTACACCCATGCGAGAGTGGAGTTCAAGGCTGAAATGAGATCAAAGTAGGTTTGTTCTAAAGATGTTATATGCAAAGTTTCATTCAATCTGATCAATATTTGTAACTGCAAGAAGAAACGGGTTTGTCAGATGGGCATCTCTGGGTGAAGGAATATCAAAGATCGCAAAACGGCCATTTTTCAGATATCGTGAAATCCCATCAATTATATGTGGCAACATGTTGTATACTACTTACATACCAAGTTTCAGCTCTTTATCTGTATTTGAAAGGTGTAAAATGGATGGATACCTTCAATATTTCAATGTGAACACCTAGCTACACCCAATTTTGTGGGTTTAGGGCTGAAATGCATTCCTGAAGTAATGTTTGCGCTGAAGATGCTGCACACCAAGTTTTGCCAAGTTTGATTGACATTTGTGACCTCTAGAGGTTATGGGTCAAATTGTTTATGGATGACAGATGATGACGATGGACGTCACGCCATCTTAAAAATCAGCTGGTAAATGACCAGTTGAGTTTAAAAAAATAAAAAATAAACACAAACATTGAATACATTCTACACTAACTGAGAAATACATATCAGTGGTCTTTGCATTGTAAGCTTCTCAGAATAGTCCAGAATATGCCAATGAGGCAAACACATTGTGCATTCTAATTAAATACTAGGCTTCTGGCAGTGTAGTGGCCTCTAAAGGAGCAGACATACTCATTTAAGTAGATGGGCAGATCACTTAATAGGAAGTGAATGTAGTGTCCTATGCGTTTCAATGACTTTTTGAATGATAGTGGTTTTTCGATAAATTGACAGAGAAAGAGGTGAAAATACTCTGTATATGTGTATATGTCCACTACACCACTATGAAGTCTCTTGCATTTATTCATCCATGCATTCGATAGTATTTGAGGAAGCTTAAACAGACGTCTTCCGCTTGTAAGTACTTATTCAGGACTGGATTCTGCATCACTGACTTTAAATATGCAGATACAGCCTTTGAATAATTTCCAACTGAGCAACTTACGGTCTTAACTTGAGGATCATGCCAAGACTCACCAGAAAACTGCATCCTGCAGTGCATGAACAATTTGCATGTGTGCAAGGTCTGCAGTCCACCAGTATTTTATTTTTCTATATGACAGACAGTCAAAAACCAACTGAAAGCATTATCCTCTTCATCTTCTTCAAAACCTTGGTTGAGGAAAGAGCATTTTGAGATTTGCTGCTACGGTGAGATTCATTTGTGTTCAATGTTGATTTACGGAACAAATAAAATAATTCCTTCTTATGTCCTTTCTTCAAAAGTCTCTTCAGCCATGGTTTCCCATGGTACAGCAGAAACATCAATCTGAAAACTCTCTGAAATAACCAAACAGTGGTAAAGGACCGCATCCCCAAATTAAGTCAGTTTGGTATCTAATAAAATAATTGAAGATCACAATGGAAAAATGATCAGTCACATTTTCAGGTGGTGGAGAAATTATGAATCAAAAATTCAAAACGATCTTAGAAACAAAGCACTGAAAAAAATGTGCAAAAAAATAAATATTATATAAATATATAATCAATAGGATAATAATATATAAAATATACAAAAATGCAAAATTTGGACTCTGATTATTTTTCCTTTGTGGTCTTCAATTATTTTACGAAAAATGATGTGAAAATTCCAGTAAATTATGGACAGTAGACAAATTTACATCATACAGGCTTGCAATTTATGATGGAGGTACTGTACCAATAATGAATTCACCATAAATCATGAGTTCACTCCCAGATGAAGGTACCACGCCAATGTATTAGAAGAGTACCTGAACAATGGGCTTTTCTGAGGGCACCCACAGCAATAACCAATTCATTTTTACCTCCGTCAAGGACGTTATGTTTTTGCCGGTGTTGATTTGTCTGTCTGTCTGTTTGTATACAAGATAACTGAAAAAGTAATGAACGGATATCTCTGAAATTTTGTGGGTGGGTTGCTATTACATCAGGGATTGACTCTGCTGACTTTGACCACGATCGGTCAAACAATATGGCCACCACAGCAACCATCTCTAGTTTCAGCATTTGACAGCTTCGAAATAAATAAAAACACAGATTTTAACATTGCAATCACTGATCTCCTGCCAGGCTTTTAGGAATCGGAGCTGGATCGGAATTGTACCCCTCAAAAACAGAAAAGCATTGGAGTCCTGAACAGGGTAAAGAATTTAAACACCCAAAAATTTACTCAATCACAGATACTGAGTAATCTGTAAAAATACATTGGGTGGACTGCAGGTCTATGGCAGGAAGCAGTGCAGCACACTGAAGTACATTCTTCCAGGCCACGCCCCCATTCATATACCAGCCCACACCGGAATGACCTGGGGGAGGAGCCCTGTCTCTCAGAGGGAGACAGCCCAAAATCCCAGACAAAGCGTCTGCAGCGATAAGACGGCCAGCAGCTACCGCTACTGCTGGAAAAAAAGCTTCGCTATGTGGTCTCTGCCTCTGCCAGTGAAATACCACCCCCCAATCCCAAGACAAGAACAAACCGGCGCACTCACGTTCACACAATTACACATCACCTGACAAACACAATGGTGCACCTAGAGGTTTCCTGCTACTGAACTGTCACACCCTTGCAAAAGTCTCTAGCCCTGGACTGTCTTTTCTCCCCTAATTTCTCACCTTTACATATGCATCCGTCTCTGATATTTCTGAAAAAGAACTGACACAACCAAACAAAACCACACAGAAATTCTACCTGGAGAGACAGTGGCTGACAGCATTCAGACGAAACGTTGCTTGATTGGAAGCCAAGAAGGACAAAATCTTAGCAACAATAGACCACTGTGAACAAAATGGCAGACAATAATTGATGTGAGACCTCCCCCATTTTGTTTATCAAACATAAATTAGAGCCATCTACAAAATGTATAAAGACATGGAGGAAACAACATAAAAACATACAAAAGTTGAAAGCAAGAAGACAAGGGCATGCATAGAATCATAACAGTGTATTTACATATTGATTATTTCTCCAAAACCAAGACCTTGGACTCATAAATACAAACAAATAAAACGTCCAAAAATCACTTTGGAAAGTCTATTTGACAAATGCTAACTGCTCTCTTTTTTATTTTTTTATGCTGCAAGCCCCAATTTTGGGAAAGAAAATGACTGAAATAACAGTCAACATTGGGGATAGAGCGTGAATCAATCCTGGCCTAGATTTCAAACTAAGAAATGTGACTTGGGTAGAGCTATCAGTGACAGAAGCGAGACATGGAATACATCAACAGACTCTGAGTATGCATAAAACATCAACTGTGATGGCATACTATTGAATCACACAAACATAATTAAAAGGAAAGCCGGGAACAGATGGGAAAATAACACCAATTTTCTGCCAACTTTTTGCCATCAAACGGAAAGCCCCAGACCTATCTCGTGAGAGAACATCAGCACTTGATGAACTAGACATAAGCAACAAATATTGAAACTTTTTTCTTTTGCCATGTAAACGTCAATACCACACCTTTTGTTTTCATGAGAGTAAACTATTCACTGTCTAGAGTATCTAGAGCTTCCTCAGTGGATGTAAAAATTGAGGAGCAAACCCTTTCAGCATATCTGTGCTTAAATAATACAAATTTCAAGGATTTACTACTTTTCATTGCATAGAGCATTGCACTCTCTCAAACTGGACCTCATGAATCATTCAGTGGCAGTACAAGAAGATGGGCAGGTGACATCTACCCCACACACTGCCCTCATGTACTCTCTGGCCCACTCCAGTGAATCAGTTCCGACACAATTAATGACCTGAAGTTTTACCCCTATTTTACTGAAAGCCCTTTTCCATCCTAGGAGGCTAGTCATAAAAAAAGGCCACCACAATTCAGTGCTTTCCCAGGAAGTCATGTAAAGCTTACGTTTAAAAACTAGTGCAGGATGAATTTAGAGACCTCCACAAGTACTTGCCGCCAGTTTCCTTTTATTAGCATTTCATTCGCTTTGGCAAAGAGACCACCCGCACTGGAAGAATATGAAGCAATTAGGCTCTAAAATGAGGTGCTATCAGATTAAACAAAGAAGAAACTAGGGCTAGCAAATACAGAACCTGTTTTTTTGTGAATGAGTTGGCAGATATGACAGATATATAGGTAGGAATACACAGATATAGGGCTCTAAATCATCCACTGATGTTTAAGCCTATTAATTAGCAGAAAACAGCAAGGATTTAGAAACTGGAAACAAAATTGCCTTATTTAACTTCAAGTTCAAAAATGGGAATAAAAGTATAACTCACACCTTTGTAATTATGCCTAACTATATAACTGTTTGGGCAACAGTGGGAAAGTTTTATGATTATTTATTCTTACAATCATGATGACAGCCATATAACTGAAATAATTCTTTCCAATTATCTTCTTCCCATTTATGTCCATGTTGGAGTGCTTTTTTATTTTTTTAGCCGTTTTGAAATCAACTATTTGTAGCAAAGATTGATTTAAGAAAAAAGGGGCAAAATGAGCTGTTGAACAAGGTGAACGCGCAATTTTGTGAACATTTCTGTTTTCTCTGCCAGCTGGGTGGGGTCGATGAACAACACATGACATTTGGCACAAGAAAGACTGAATTTGTATGACTGTGAGAGGATTATAGTCCCATACCTGACAAATAAAAAAACCCTAAAATGTATGGATCAGAGACACAGAATTTTAAATATTCAAATGGAGGCACCAATTTCTATGTGTTAACTCTGCTTCACTGGCATATTTTCTGATGAAAAATATCCATCAGAATGCTTGAGTGTTCTCTCTTTCTTCCACACATTTTATGACATATTGTGAAATCAGATTAAAATGACCATTCAATAACAATCAGCTGTCCATAAATATTATCTGCTTGCCCAGATAATATAGACGCAGACCTCAACACTGCCAGGAAGTTGCATGGGTTAAACTACTTGAGCCCAGCCATCAAATAACAGTGATGGAACCAAGATAATTATGCATTATTACCTGGGAAAGAGAATAAGAAGTAAACAAAAACACTGACAAAGGACAGTACAATCTGATTTAAACAAGGATGGCTGAGTTGTAGTGACTAGCTCTTCAGTGAAGATGTGATTCTAATTGTGAGGTAATAGCTTTTTCTTATCCGCCATCGGGCAATTTAGTCCATTACAAGATGGGTTTGTATTTACTGTTGGATTCTGAGGAAGGTCTTCTCAGTCTGAAGCCCAAAATACAAGGTGATGTAATCATGCTACTTCAAAGCCGCCGACACAAGACTCCGGCTACAATCAAGCAAGCACGCAAAACAAGATGAAAGGGAGAATCACAATAGAGGTCACAGTAGACATTGTAATAAAAGAACTTCCCGCTCGAACGATGTGTTTTGACTGAACATGTTTCTGTGGGTCTATAATTTAAGCAGCAATAATTGAGGACACCAGTGGTAAGTGCACAAACCAGGAAACAGCAGCACCTGTGGCTGGTACTCAAAGGGTCTGTCCTTGAATCTTAGACCCTTTGATGTGTAAGAAATTCAATTATAATTTAATGGAGGATAAAAGTCAAGATAACATCATAATAATACAGGACTACATTATATTTTTTTCTTTTACATGAACAAAAAAGAAGGGTTAGCAGTGATAACGTCTTTCAGAATGAAATTCCAAAAAATTGAAGATGTACAGTATTTCAGTCTTCTTAAAATAGCAACATAAATGCTTTTGAAACAATTGTAACCATTTTGCTAGATTGCCTATGAAGCAAAGTTTATCTGAATAAATAATGTTGCCACCAAAAATAAAACACTGCATACAGTGAAGACCTAAAGCTACAATACAATTATTGCTCCAAGGCAAATTGATGGCTGGGGTGCTAAAAGTACTGAAGCCACTGTATAAATATTGTTACCAGAAAAGGTACCTAACTCTTTTTTCCAGTATGGACACAAAAAGCTATTGCGCTCTGGTACAAAATCACTACCTCAGCCCGAGGCTTTGATACTAAAAGTGCCTTGGTCTGGCAAGACCCATTGCAATATTTGATGCACAAGCAAACTGGCTGATGATTGAGAGCCTTGTCGAGTTGTATTGATGAGCCACAAAAAAAGATGAACACCAGTTTATTGGAAATTGAACAAGATTAAAGTTGCAAAAGCTAACGTTAATCCTTTGAATATGCCGATCGTGCCCTAGATACGTGTCATGAAATTGTGATCAAAATCAGTGCACTACAAGCACTCAAGTCTAATAATTCAGTGCGATAGGTTTGCAGGCCAACACTGAGTGATTTGAGTTAAACAAACCTAAATTCTATATTTACCATGTATCCATCCATTTGTTTGTCTCTCCGCATCTCCATCAGGCCGTCTCTGATAGACCTAAATTCAAAAGCGTTGGACCACTCTCAGTTACAGGGTCGAAGTTTGAGTTTGATTATATTTTGGCTCCAATTCACTGTTAGATAAATTATTTCTGCTTTAATTGGTGTATGCATGTCTCTTGGAAAAGAATACTGTTTCAAAGATAATTTGGGATAGTTGCTGCACTAACATTGTGTAAAACTATTTTGTTTGGTGGCTATTGAGTTATATAATTTCTTAAATGCATTTTCTAATGTAGTGTTCATTAACCTACGTAACCAATAGAATTTTTTTACTTTCTCAACTGTTGTGTTCCAGACCAGGAATTCAGTGCAGAGGCCTAGTGCAATCCAATAGGTAGCATAATTGAAAGCTTCTGCAGTAATTTGGGGACGGAACCCCAGAAGAAGAGGTGGGGACAGAGCCCAAGAGAAGGATAGCACCGTTCAGTGCAGATGTTGAAGGAGAAGCTGAGCTGTCAATCGCTGACCAGTGGTTCCTGGGATAACAGTCTTATGGAATGCACACTTTGCCAGCAATAAATTGTCCCACTGAAGGATGGAGTAGCTTGAGGGGAACTTGATTCCAATTCTGATGACAGCAGAAGGATTGGGCGCGTGTTTGGGACACGTGTGGGACAAACTGGAGAAAGAAACAGACTTGGAAGGGTTAACAAGAGCGCGGTCCCAATCTTGGATCCTGGTTGAGCATGGGAGCTTGTTCCTATTAAACTGGGCAGAGGAACTGACATAAGCTGGGTTAACCTGAATGCAATCGCAATCCTGGAGGCTAGGAAGCTTGTTTGAGATAACACAGCAAATAGTCGTAATTAAAGATTCTGTAACACGTTATAATGATGGCGAGTTTCAACAATTAACGATAACATCACACTTAATAAAGATTAAGAGTTCCTACTAGGAATACAGAATGGCTCTAAACACAAAAGGCAAATTTACAATCCAGCAACTTGCCAACCTAAGCTGGGGGTTTAAATACATGTCACATGGTCATTAAAAAATAACCATGAGACAAGTCACAGCCAGGGAGGATCAAATACGCAAGTAGTAAACCAATCAAAGGCGGCATACTTCAAATATACTCTAAAGTTGCTAAATCGGAAGGAAAATGAAAGGCATTCACACGAGGGCTGTGACATCAACAGAACCTGCTATAATAAATACGTTCCAGTCAGGGTCCAGCACATTGTTACTGCATTACTTCAATAAGCTGATGAAGCTGGGAGAGATATCATGATAACATTGCTCGCATCCCTGAAAAAAAGGACCAAGGGTCCTGTAGCTTACCGGCAAGCAATCTTATAGTGATGATACAAGTTATGAAAATTTCATGTGAAATTTGACCTTTGAATAATTGAAGGTCAATGTCGAGGTTACTAAATAAGAGTTCTAGGGATGCACGATATTTATCGGACCGATAAAATATCGGCCGATTTGGGGAGAAATGACGTCATTTTTTATCGATCCGATAGGTATATTTAATCCGATAAAGAGGT
Organism: Gymnothorax javanicus; assembly: GCA_029692085.1. Taxonomy (NCBI): domain Eukaryota; kingdom Metazoa; phylum Chordata; class Actinopteri; order Anguilliformes; family Muraenidae; genus Gymnothorax; species Gymnothorax javanicus. The sequence goes on from CM056198.1 coordinate 34,292,261, forward strand.
CCGATAAATTATTAAAATTGGGGAAACTGTTTGCAGGCCGAGTAGCCCCAAAACAGGCCATGACGCGCTGGTTACGTCATCTATCGCGCCTTACTAGCAGGACCCAGAGCAATAGATAACTCAGAGTGGCACCACTCCTTGACTCCGTTGCTTGAATGGTCACCTGGTTCGTGGGGTAGCGCTATTGTTCCAAACAAACGCCACGCTGTCATGATCTCCTATTGGACAGACAGCAGCGATTGCATTACTGAATGGTAAATATTAAATTAAACCGCACACAATTGCCACAAATGTATTTCTCTTGATGAATTACATTATTTACATACGTTTTATAGAGGTCATGCTTTTATAGTGATGTGGTGACAACTTAAATAAGTGTAACTACTCAGATGAATGCTTTGTGTATTACGATCGGAACAACTTCACTCTGAAGTGTTCATACCTACTTGTTGTCTTCATTTAATCCGTCTTTGCCCTGACGCAATGGATAACAGGATGATATTGCGTGTTGGCCCAACTGGGATAGAATGCTCAAAACTAAAGTATGTAAATGCAACCGCGCCAGTTTCAGTTTCCGCGAATACACTGTTAATAATAAACGAATGAACTGAAGCCTTTTTTTGCCAGGTAATTTAACTGGCACCTTTTTGCCAGTTATTTTAACTGTAATTTTACAATAAGTGTACCACAGAGTTCAGAGCATGTTCAGAGTAAAACACGGTTAAATGCGTGCAGGACTCCTCTTACAGTTAAAATGACAAGGAGACAATGCGTTAATTAGACGGTTAAATTCAGTCAGTTTATAACAGAGTAGGAAAGCCGAACTTCATTTCGTTGGTCTGTTGCGACAGCTTATGTGCATGGTGCAAACCTGCCCGGTATACACGAGTGCTTATGAATGGAAATGCATTGTGACGGGACTGGACATTTTGTCTAATGTAAGCGAAAATCCGTTATATTAAATCTGGTATATTCGATGTTTATTTCATGGAAAAACATTACAGAAAAAATCGGGACATAGCTGTTGTCCGGTATGAGCGAGTTACCGTTTTATACGAGGATGATGTAGGCACGTTCTACTGTATTTTCCTATGAACGTCTGCCCCGATATACATACACGAGATGGCGGCCGAGTGCTGCCACAGAAACGAAGGCTGTGTCCGAAATCACTCATTCACTATTCCCTACTCACTATATTGGGACTCACTATGTGACTATATAGTGAGGTCATTGGCAGAGGAGAGAAACGCTTTCGGACACTACCTGGCTCGTTTTGTCGCAGCTGTTAATAGCGTCATTGCTGTCGCAAAATTAAATCGTACCTATTCAACTTCAGTTGAAGGATTTGCGCATATTTCTGTAATAACCGAACAGAGTATATTTCCCACTGTGTTTGTGTTTACCATTATCGTTTAAATTATAAAATTGGCCATAGATTTTTAATATCGTCATCTATTTTTTGTCCTCTAACTCATCAATATTCGTTTTAATAGTACCTAAATGTCTGTTTATATCCTGTGTAAAAAACGGGTCTCCTGCGCTGCTTGGTTTCAAAAAAAAAAAAAAAAAAAAACATTTTTGCGCCTGAAGCAAATAAATGTCTCGTGCCTGTTTTCAAACTCCGTTGACTAAACGCAGCTCTTTCGGAGCTTTTCGGTTTTTGTGCAGTGCATGATGGGATATATAGCTGGGTTAGTGACCATCGGATGTTCACTACATTTCGCGGTCGATTGTGGGATGTATATAGGGGATAAAAATTCTTACAAACGATTCGGCAGCCCTACAAAATGGCGAACCCACTTTATAGTGCACTATATAGTGAGTAGGGAGTGATTTCGGACACAGCCGAAGACTTTGTCCACTCTAGTGTTCTTTATATCTCTGTGATTGCAACTGAGAATATCTATGGCTTTGGCAGGACCCAAGCCTGGCCCCGTCTCTGCCAGACTAATAATCAACATGGCTTAACCAGTATGGTCGTTATTCATTTCATATGGTAAATGTTTGGCCTATGAGTGTCTTGTGCTGCTGTTATTTTTATTCACAGCAAATGACCACAAATATTTTTGTGATATGACATGAAAAAAATAAATGAGCATTTGAAGAGCCAAAACTTTTGTTTGCTGTTATAGATAGGCCAGAGCTACTAAAATATCAGTTATTCATCACTGCATCCTAGATTTGTTTTTCTCCTGGATGCACAAACTGCAGATTATATGAAGATTATATTAAATATAAAAATATGAACTTATCGGTTATCGGTATCGGTATCGACCATGAGAAGCAAGAAATTATTGGTTATCGGTATCGGTTGAAATTTTTCATATCGTGCATCACTAAAAAGTTCACATACATTTATAAGACCTCCTGTAATACTTTGTACAGTCCTAAGCTCTGAAGCAGTTTTGGTGATACATGTAATTGAAAATTCAATGTCAGTTGTGAACTTTAACCCCTTGATGCCTGAATTTATTAACAATTATTTTAAAAAAATAAATAATTTGTGTTTTTGCTGTCACGCAGATGCTAAATTGGAAGCATTCTGAATGGAAACGGTTCGCGGCAAATTCGCAACAATAGGCGTCAAGGGGTTAAAGGTTACAGAAGGTCAGTTGACTTCATATATGACTTTCTGTAAGTCTCTAATACAAACCTAGGCTCCATCTGTGACCATTTTGGCACTACAAGTCATTGTATTATGTCAAGTGTGACCTTCAAGGGTCACCAACAGTCAAGTTGAATGTCACAAAATGAAAGTTCATGTGTGACTTCCTTTAAGTCTGTGATACAAACTTAGGCTCCATCTGTGACCTTTGTAGTGATAGAAGTCATTGAATTTTCACTTGGTCAAGTTTGATCTTCGAAGGTCAATCTGAAGGTCACCAAATGAAAGTTCATAAATGACTTCCTATACGTCTCCAACACAAACCTACACTCTATCTGTTACAATTTTGCTGATATAAGTCATTGAAATTTCATTTTAAAGTTTGGCCATTGAAGGTCACTGAAAGTCAAGTTCAAGGTTGCCAAATGAAACTTAATACATGACTTCCAATACGCCCACAATAGAAACCTAAGCTCTATCTATAATCGTTTTGGTGATAGAAGTCATTGAAATTTCACCATGTGAAGTTTGACCTTCAAAGGTCACCAAAGGTCAAGTTCAAGGCCACTAAATGAAAGTTCATATACGACTTCCTTCAAGTTTTCAATACATATATTTTCCCAATTTTCTATGTTTTCATGCCTAGAAGCCCTTGAAAATTATAACATTTGCTTGACCACAAGTTTGATCTTTCAGGGTCATCTGAGGTCAACTTTAACACGGTCAAAATACAGGTCATATATGACTTCCTAAATGTCGATAATACAAACTTAATCTCTACCTGCGACCATTTGGCCTCCGCAGGCCATCTTCATAAAGTACAGCACCCCCACTAGACCCATTTCTGTCGATTCAATCAAAATGGCGCTCGCACTGTACATTGACAGTACCAAGGAAAGTTCACTGTCAGATTTAGAAAAAAAATTTATCTCGCAGTTTTTGAGAAATAATTTTTTGAAATTTCTCAGTCCTATCTTTAACATTGGGGCCAAAATTTCAAGGGCCCATAAAACGGACAAAAATGGTTCAATCAAAAATCCAAAAAAAAAAAAAAAAAAAAGCTGGAGATATGGTCTAGTAGTATGTTATGGCAAATTTACATGAAAATTCATCAGGCCAAAAAAAGATAAAAAATGTTCCGGACGACAGAAGACGGATGCCACACTACGACAATAGCTTATCGGTTCATAGGGCCGGTAAGCTAAAAAGCATGAGGCAAAAAATATCTTCTTACATGTTTGTGTGGTCAGGTTATGATGAACCGATACTAATGCTTATGACCCAATGATTGAACGCCTTCAACCTGCAGGTCTTTCACTGCTTCTGAAAACCTTGTTTTTCTGAGGTGGAATAAATTCATCCAGTTAACACATTTTGTCTAGAAACACTTTTTCCGGAAAAATTCTTGCCTAGTGTTCTTGCCAGAAGGATCTGTCTGCTCAATTTATTTTATTTGTGTATATACATCCATTCCTGCCATTCAGGCCTGCAACACATTCTGTAAAAAGCTGGGATGGGCGCAATTTAGGACGAGATATGACATGATTTGAAACAGCTGATGTCAGCAGGTGATTGTAATCATGTTTGGTACAAAAGCACTGTTCAGGAAAAGTGGTCGTCCTCAGGGAGCAAAGATGGGTTGAGGGTAACTAATTTGCCTCCAAAAGCATGAGAAAATCATTGAAAGTTTTAAAAGCAATGTTTCTCAAAGAAAGATAGGAAGAGATTTGGATACTTCACCCTCTAATGTGCATATCATTATTATGAGATTCAAGGAATCTGTAGTATTCTCTGAGCAAAAAGGGCAAGAGATCAAACCTAGGCTGAATACTCGTGATCTCAGATCACTCAGTTAGAGCTGCATCAGGAACCATCATTTACATGACATAAACACTATAGTGTCCCGCTTCTGCCGCCGTAACAGCCCTGACCCGTCGAGGCATGGACTCCACTAGTCCTGTGAGGGTATGCTGTAGTATCTGACACCAAGACATCAGCCGCAAATCCTGTAAGTTGCCAGGTGGGGCCTCCATGGATCAGACATGTTTGTCCAGCACGTCCCACAGATTCTCGATTGCATTGGGATCTGGGGAATTTGGAGGCCAAGTCAACCCCTTGTACTTTCCGTTGTGTCCCTCAAACCATTCCTGAACCATTTTTTTATCCTGCTAAAAGAGGGCGCTGCCATTAGGGAACACCATTTCCATTAAGGGGAGTGTTTCTTCTGCAACTACAGTATCTCACAAAAGTGAGTACACCCCTCACATTTCGACAATTAATTTATTATATCTTTTCAAGGGGCAACGTTACAGAAATGAAGCCTGAATATATTCTATAGTAGTTATTGTACAATATGTGTAGCAGTGTAGATTTACTGCACTATCCAAATAACTGAACAAACAGTCACTATTTCCAAAATGGGTGGCAACAAAAATGAGTACACCTCACTGTCAACACGCCTAATTGTGTCAATAGTGTCAATATTTAGTGTGACCACCATTGTTGTCCGGCACTGCCTTGATTGTCCTCGGCATGGAATTCACCAGAGCTGCACAGGTTGTTGCTGGGATCCTCCTCCACTCCTCCATGACAACATCACGGAGCTGGTGGATGTTGGACACCTGCTGCTCCTTCACCTTCCTCTTGCGGATGCCCCACAGGTGCTCAATGGGATTCAGGTCTGGAGACATACTTGGCCACGCCATCATCTTCACCTCCACCTTCTTCAGGACGGCAGTTGTCATCTTGGAGGTGTGTTTCGGGTTGTTTTCATGTTGGAAAACTGCCGTGCGGCCCAGTTTCCGAAGGGAGGGCATCATCTTCTGCTTCAGAATGTCACAGTACATGTTGGAATCCATTATTCCATCAATGAAGCGCAGCTCCCCAGGACCAGAAGCACTCATGCAGCCCCCGACCGTGATGCTGCCACCACCATGTTTGACTTTAGGCAGCACACACTTGTCTTGGTACTCCTCACCAGGGCGCCGCCACACATGCTGAACACCATCTGAGCCAAACAAGTTTATCTTGGTCTCATCAGACAACAGAACATGGTTCCAGTGGTTCATGTTCTTGGACTGGTTGTCTTCAGCAAACTGTTTACAGGCTTTCTTGTGGGCTAGCTTCAGAAGAGGCTTCCATCTTGACCGGCGGCCATGCAGACAGACTTGGTGCAGTGCACGGCAAATGGTCTGAGCACTGACAGGCTGTTCTCCCACTGCTGCAACCTCGTTAGCAATGCTGCCAGCACTCCTGCTTCTGTTTTCTGAAGCCAACTTCTGCACCTGACGCAGAGCACGAGGACTCAATCTCTTTGGTAGACCCTGACGAGGCCTGTTCCGCGTAGAACCCATCTTGGAAAACCGCTGAATAACCTTGGCCACTGTGCTGTAGCTCAGTTTTATGGTTTCAGAGATATTCTTGTAGCTTAGACCATCTTTGTGGAGAGCAACAATTCTCTTTTTCAGATCCTCAGAGAGTTTTTTCCCATGAGGCGCCACGTTGACCATCCAGTGACCAGAATGAGAGCATTGCACCAAAAGCACCACAATTTAAACCTTCAACACGTTACACAACCTCAAATGGCCCAGTCGAACAGACAAAAGCATGAACATGATGAATAAGACACGTTTCGTTGCTTGGTTGACCATTATCAATTGGGGTGTGTACTCACTTTTGCAGCCACCCATTTTGGAAATAATGACTGTTCAGTTATTTGGACAGTGCAGTAAATCTACACTGCTACACATATTGTACAATGACTACTCTAGAATATATTTAGGTTTCACTTCTGTAACGTTGTCCCTTGAAAAGATATAATAAATTAATTGTCGAAATGTGAGGGGTGTACTCACTTTTGTGAGATACTGTATGTTTAAATAGGTGGTATGTGTCAAAGTAACATCCACGTGAATGGCTGGACCCAAGGTTTCCCAGCAGTACCTTCACAAAAGCATCACACTGCCTCAGCTGGCTTACCATCTTCCTGTAGTGCATCCTGGTACCTAGTGTTCCTCAGGTAAGCGACACACACACACACACACACAGACACTCACACACTGGCCATCCACACAATGTAAAATAAAACGTGACTCATCACAACAGGCTACCTTCTTCCATTGCTCAGTGGTTCAGTTCTGATGCTCAGGTGCCATTGTAGGTGCTTTCGGCGGTAGACAGGGGTCAGCGTGGGCACCCAGACCAGTCTGCGGGTACGCTACCGCATATGCAACAAACAGCATTGTACTTGTGTGTTCCAACACCTTTCCAACAGAATCAGCATTGATTTTTTCAGCAATTAAGAGCAATAGTAGCTCTACTGTTGGTTCGGACCACACCGGCCAGTCTTCGTCACCCATGACCCTGTCACCGGTTCGCCCGTTTTCCTTCCTTGGACCAATTTTGGTAGGTACTGACCACTGCAGACCCATTAGCCCTAATCGAAGTCGCTCACATCCGTACGCTTGCCCATTTTTCCCGCTTCCAGGCAGCACATAAACTTCAAGGACAAAATGTTCACTTACTGCCTAATCTATCCCACCCACTGACAAGTGCCATTGTAATGAGATAATCAATGTTATTCATTTTTCCTGTCAGTTGTCATCATGATATTGGTATACATTTGAGTTTCACCGTGTAGAAATGACAGCACTTTTCATGCATTGTTCACTATTCCCAGAGACCATAATGTTTCGAGCAAATACCTTTGTAGATGTTTGTGATTAATGATGAGTAAAGAAATTGGGAGGGGGAAAAAAACTTTTTCACAGCACTGCATAGTTTATACCACAGCTCTGTTAAATACTCAATTGTAATTAGATGATGACCATTTTACTGGAATGCTGTAAAATGGAATCACAGAGTGCTAGTAATTTTGGTGCCCACAGTATGTCCGGGCGCGTGATGTACACATGAGGAAGCAGCACTCTTAATTGACTCTGCTTACTTACGTTACGGCTCTCTCTTTTATTTTGTCAGAATGAGAACAAATCAGAATCATTTATTAATGACTACTCAACCAAGGTCAGGGAAATTTCCTTTTAGTACAGCAGGAGATAAGCTAGATCAACGTGTCAATCATAACATTGGCTATAGTATCACATGACTGGGACAACAGACAATATAGTATATGAGATTAATACATCAAACATACAAACAGTAATTACAGGATAATATGAGAGCATTAAATAGCAGGTTCATCTGAGTTAGTGCAAGAATTCCAAGTCCTTATGGCAGTGGGGGGGGGGGGACTGTTTTCAAAACGGGATGATTTGTTACAATGAGATCTGTAACACCTCTTGGAGATTATCACTTGGACCAGGTGGTGAACAGGGTGAGAGGGGTCAGAAATGATACTTTTTCCTCTTTTGATTGTGCGTTTGTTATATAGTGATTCCACTGATGGGAGGGGAGCCAAAAATTTTTGATAATTTGTTAATTGTGTGCTGTAATTTGTTGCACGAGTTACCATCCAGGCTGCTGTACTAGACTACGATGGATGAAGTGAGAATGCTCTCAATGATGGCTGTGAAGAACTGTATGAGGAGATTTAGTTTTTTTTTTAAATTTTGTTGAGCTGTCACAGGGAAAACAGTCTTTAATTAGCTTTTTTGAAGATGTAGTTTGAGTTGGTCCTCAATTTGAGTGTGTTACTGATATGTGTGCCAAGAAATTTTACAGTCTGCTGTGGTTATGGGTGCACCGAAGACATGAATGGAGGTTTTTGGGGGACTGTGTGAAGTCTATGATTATTTCTTGTGTTTTGGATGTGTCGAGCAGGAAGTTGTTATCCTGGCACCAAGTAGCTGCTTGGGCTACCTGCTCACATGGACATGAATACAGCCATTTATAAATTGTATTGTCAATCGTATTAAATAAACTCCTTTGGTGCATTTACATGGGGTTAGATCAGTCCCATAATGACTGAATGCACACAGAAAGATTCACAAATGCAAATTTGGATTTGTGTATACATAAATCTCCATGAATAAATTTTCCCATGCAACACTAATATTTATCGTTCAACATAAATAAATAAAAAAATCCACATGTAAAAAATAAGTTTCATGAATATATTTCTGATGCACAAACAATTTTTTTTGTTTTAAGCATACAGTATATAATAGAAATCCACAAAAATATGCATTTAAAAATATTCAGTTTTTTCATCAAAAATACATTTTGCTGTTGTTACATTTGTATAAAGACTGTAGCACCTACATTTACAAAGTGCTTTTCATTTGTGAACTTCATTCCATTTGTGTGTGGATTTTTTGAGACTCCCCTGTCACAAATGAGACTCCCCCATTTACAAATACATTTTTTTCAGAAGGGAATTATCTGCAGCCATCAGACTTCTCATTTCTTTTCAGCCAATCACATGAGAGCGCTGCGCAGTCAGCTACATCCAGGCACAATTTGAACACCCTCACACCTTTCTGTGATGTTCTGTGACCATCAACATCGACTCAGAGCTCAATAGCCTCGATGCTTGGATACCATGAGAAGAACATTCCCCTACCAACCAAATCATGCATTATAGATGTACGTGCAAGCTGAACAATTCAAGTGATCGCCAATACAAAAAAAATACCTAAATGTTGCAATCAAGCCCCATTTCCAATGCCTTATGAGATAGTTTGGTGGCCAAGTCACTTTCGGTCTTGTGCAGCAGCGGGGGAAAAGTTGCATTAGCAAGCATTTTACAGATTCTTAGCCGTATGATACCTAGTGTAGAAGCCGTATTAAATTCCTCATAAATCCACTACTTTTTTGGCTTGATTTTTGTGTGTAAATCCTTTGCAGTTTCTCAAGTATAGCTGAATTGTTGTTGTCATGCCGCAACACAAGACCAGAAGTTGCGGACCACAAGCATGGCAGTCCCAGATGTGTAACAAATTTCAGCAAAAAAGCCACCTCTGGGTATTTTTTATTTTTTTGCATTGGCCATTGCTCAAATTCAAACTGAGAAGAATACAGCCGCATGCGGCCATTACAGGGTTCAAGCCAGTGAAGACTGTTCAAATAAGAAGGTGGGAATAAGACCTTTGGCAGTTTCAGACAACTGCATTAACAATAACTAACTGGTTTTTATCATGATAGGACAGAGCCTCACTCATTTACAGCCAATTCTCTGACCGGCTACACTGGATTTTGGCTGTGCCGTCACCCCCTATTGGTTTCTGTCAACTGCTGTTATGCTTGTTTTGTTTGAGTTTTATAGCAATTCAGGAAAGACCGTTACATCATACGTACAGATACATGATATATATGGTAGTATAGGATAGTATATTTTTTCTCTTTGTACAGTACACTTTTTTCCTTTCCCTATATTCCAGTATTGTTCTCCCCTTAGTCTACTGATCTGTAGGCCTTGTTAGTACTGGTTAGTTAGCTATAGCTTCTTAGCCTGTTAGTAGGGTAGTATGGTAGGTTACATTTGTCTTTGTATCAAGTCCTGGGAAAATCTTATGTCCTTTGTCCTTGGGGTATCTTATGTCACTGTGTACTGCGTAAGTGGAAGGGATGACAATAAATCTGACCTCTCAGAATTTCAAAATATTTTAGGGACAAGTTTTAAAAGCTCATTGAAAATTATCCACAAGTATGGTGATGTATGGACAAAATGTCATTGATTTGTAGCCAAATCTGAGCCAGACCCATGGACTTTTTTGGAGCTGGTGCCTTCCCCTACTGGGCGATTTCAAAATAATTTCACGCACCTGTTCCAAAAGTGTTATGAAACATATCCTATGAGTTTTGTAATGATTAGACAAAATTTTTATGATTTATAGTCTCATTTGTGTCGTGCTACACACATTTTTGTGTATTTGTAGCACCTCCTACTGTTCAATCTGAATGAAATTTTTAGGCTGGGTTCCACGTCCTGCTCTTAACATATTCCGCTAATTTCGTGAAGATTGGCCAGATGGTTGCGAAGTTATGTCTATTTATATGTTAAGCCACTCTCCTTCTAAACTTCAGTGGTCAATATCTTCAAAATGGATATAGACATCAACATTAAAAAATTTTATTTTTAAAAAGCTAGGTCCACTGATCATGCACAACAAATATGGTGCAAACAGAACTGAAAATTTGGTGCTAATTGAACAAACTGAATTGGGTTTAGGAAGAGATGTCAAAAATGTGTTTTTCATCCAATTCAAAATGGCAAAAAATCTACTTAGTGGACTTTATGGGTCCATATTGCAAATTTGTAGAGGGAGGTCCAATGTATCTCAGAAGAAAGTAATGTGTAAATCGGACTCATGACGTAGGAGTTATAAGAAAAATATTCTACCGTTAAAATAAGTCCAATGGGTCTTTAAAATAATATTAGGAATTCAGTTACCAAAAAAAAAAAAACCCACACACATCAAGGCCTAGTGAGACCTCTTCTCTCACCCCATCTGTGCCAGCCTGAAACACAAGCGGTTTTGAGTGGGAGGGGAGGCTATGCTAATGAGGCGCTGCTCTGATTGGCTGCCTGACTGCTTCGATTCTGGGGGAGGGTGCAGACCCAAAAAACCAGGAAACTAAGATGGCAGGTATTTTAAGACAGCTCTCCACGGCATCTATTGCTGTAAGACCGTACTTGTTTGATCCCGAATCTGACCCCGAACTGGAGGAGGAAGCAGTTGAAGTATTGCAGCAACGTTTACAGCAAGATGTCAATGAGTGGTAAGTTGATATTTTTGTGTTTTGCTCGTACTGTCTCGCCTTGCATGCATGTGGTTGTAGCTGTAGTGTTATATAGTCATGTTATATACCCACTTAACTATCCGGAGGAAACTTTGCCAAAAGCTCCTGTTAACCATTTCAACCAAAACGAAACACAAGTCCGGCACCAAGCTACTAAATGAGTTTGTAGCAAAAACACACAAACGGTGTAAGAGTTGCTTATGTGGAGCTAGCAAACCGATAACTTCTACCGGAAATCCAAATCCGACCTCCACTTCTTTTTCAGCTTTTTATTAGCCAGCACAATTTTCAAAGGTGGATGAAATTCCACCATGGCAATGCAGAGAAATAGTTTGTTATACCAGGCACGTTATCATGCGTTTTGCGATTGCTTTCACCGTGGTAGGATCAGAGAGCTAGCCCATACCACGGCAAAGTACCAGGCTGACCCCGGTCATGGATAAGTAAAACAATTGTTTCACAGCAGCAGTAAACAAACCCAAACACGGTACCTAAGCTCTGCAAAGCCTACATCTGGTCTAACTGCAGCCTTATCAGCCCAACTTTGCAGACACGAACAACACCTCTCCGGTTAGCTTCAACTGTTGCGACTACGGTCAGATAACGTTATGATGAAACTACCACCTTGATGCTAACCAAAGTAACCAAAGCATACCAATCTGAAGTACTGCATATAAGTTAACCAGGAGCATTTTTTAAGTAGCACGGAACGCGAACTAACATGCAGTAGTAACCGAGCGGTCATTATAAGGACAGAGACAAACGTTACAGACAGTAAGTTCCGTTACCGTGAACATTCGTACCAAGCATCCAAATTACAAGCAAGTATAAAAAGTTAGCTTCAAAGGAGGTTTATGTTCACGCACCTTCTGTTGAATGCCTCCTTGATATTATTTACTCTGGCATATTTAAGACATGAACATTAGCGACAGTAACTTAGTTACGTTAGCCACAGTGCTACAGCCACATTCAACAGGCTATCACGTTAGGTAGGCTTATGCAGTAAAGCAACACAAAATGGTAAAACTTACTGCTTCCAGGTCTGAATCATGGACAGTTGCTACCGATCCAGGCTTTATCTTCAGATACTTTACAAAGCCTGCGTTTGGGGCCAGTTGTTAGTGCTAAATATCGTTAGTGGTCCTGCTAGCCACCCGTAACACGTTAGCTTCACTTACACTATTTGCTGTTATATCGTTACTTACAGCTTGTGGCTCCGAGCGCTTGATTGATGCAACTGCTCCAGGTTTGAGAAGCAGCTGAGACACATATCCAGCATCGAATTATCCTTTATTGACAAAGCTGTCTTCAGTGAAATACGAGCACAAACAACTAACGTTCCCTTTGAGTGTGGCTATTTGCTGCCAGCAAACAAAAAAGCTACCCATTGATTTCTGGTGGCATCCTCTTTTGGAAGAGAAAATAGTTGTGCTTTTTTTGTCGCATCCAAAAACACGTAAGAACAGCTTTGGGAGACATACTGATAAATCTACACATTAAATGATTTGGGCTAATTTGTGTCTGATAGAATAATTTCCACTGTGGGCAGGTCCAACGCCGTTATTGGCTCTGGCCAGGTCTGTCCTGACTGGACGCAACAACCTGACAGCAGGTTTTGCCCAGATCTCGCAAAGATCTTGGGACGAGCTGTTCAGAGAGGAAATCACGTTCTCAGATTACGGCAAAACCCCTGTACCTTATGATTAGAACCTTTGCAGAGGTTGAGTATGGACATCCAACATTGTAACATTACTTGTATGTATTAAAAGAAGGATCCGCATAATAGGGAACCTTTAAAATAAATTAGGTTGCACTGCTGAAAAACTTGCTATACGGGAATTAGAATTTGGAGAAAGTATTGGAAAAATTCATTATTTGTTTTTTTTTTCCATCCCTACAATATCTCCATTAGAAATGTAGTCAATGTAGCCCATCGGTGATCTCTGTCATTTCTCAATAATTTCTTAATAATTACAAGCTTGTATTGGGCTTGATTATTCCGTAAATAAACTGTGATTATTAATGAAGCAATCTTAAACAGGAAGAGTTTGAAAGCAATTTTGTGTTTAAGGGTCAAAGGCTCACCACTTCAAACCCCGTAACGCAGGCAATACCGCTAGGGCGACTTTGGGGTTTAGGATTTTACATGGTTTATTTAGAAACTAAGGGGGCGATTACTTTTCCACATAGGGCCAGATAGGGTTGAATAGCTTTCTTCCTTCAATAAATAAAATATTCATTCAAAAACTGCATTTTGTATTTCCTCGGGTTATCTTTCTCTAAAATCAAAATTAGTTTGATGATCTGAAATATTTTAGGGAGACAAATCAGCTAAAAAAGAGGAAATCAGGAAACGAGCAATTACCTTTTTCATAGCATACGCTCCATGATTTCCAGAAAATGTCTGCCAAACATGGCTAGACATGAAGGGCAATACACAAGTCTGGGGTGCTATGAGATTGGTTTGTCACTTACCCAATCTAATAACCTAATTGTTATCGGATTGTAGTACCCCTTTTAGAGATTGTACCATCAGAGTGATCTGAGATCACAAGTATTCAGCCTAGGCTTCCACCCTTGCCCTTTACGCAAAGAAATTCCTTAAAAGATCCATTACCTGAAAAACACAATTTTCCTAGTTATTGCATGTATACATTGGTCATCCCTCACTCTTACAAAATCTGAGATGTTTTAGACTCAAAGCTGCTTCCTTCCTTCCTTTTTTTCCTCATCAACTCCGGAGGCATAAAAAATGGCGATTTCAGTTTGGGCATACTGATTACGTGTACCTGCGCAGAGGAGGAGTCGAGGAGTGGCTAGGGAGTAGCAAACCGCGCCCACTATTTTCTGCAAACACGCCCAAGAAAAACATCAGAGACGACAAGAGCTATAGGTTCTGCTTTGTTGTTCGCTGCCAGAATCCATATAAAAACATTTTTAACATTCCATCGAGCGATTAATTGCAGAGGAACAAGTGGATTTATTTTTGCCGACAATATTCCTGCAGCCCTTGCCACAAACCTATTCCTGTGTGCTCAGTATTTCACGTCAGACTCTTTGTCCAACTTAGGCCAGTACAAAGCTGGCTTAGCTAAAAACCTGCGCCTCCAGAAAGGTATTGTTTCAACACCACAGAGCCCGCCACTTTAATATTGTTCGTAAATGTCAACTTTAGCATTAGCTGACAACTTTGTTCCCCCAACTTCGATGTTATCATTACATTTCTGTAAGCTATTGGATGGAGTGTGGTGCAGTTCAAAAGAAACTTGGCAGTATTCCCAATACGTAAACGTTACCCTCACAGCCTGAGGATTCTCCTGACATGCCGTATTTCCGAGGCTGTAGTGGGCTCAATTTCAGCGAAGGGGAAGATACATCATATGAAACTAGACAACCTAAGGAATCTATAAATGCCAAAAATGCTATGTTATGATGTTGGTAAGCAAGCGAAATAACGCTCCAAACATATGCTAAATTTCCGCTAGCAAAAAGCTAATGTCAACTAGCTAAGTTAATTTAGGCCAGCAATAACCATGCTCATTATTAATTTGTTGATGGGTTGCTGTAGCTATATTGTTGTCTTTTCATGCTGTCCAAACAGTGTGTTACTCTTGATATGATCATGGAACGTGATTGTAGTAACATTAGGTTGTACCCAATACGTAAACATTACCCTCACAGCCCAAGGGTTCTCCCGACAAGCCGTATTTCCGAGGCTGTAGTGGGCTAAATTTCAGCTAAGGGGAAGGACAATAAATTTCTGCTAGCAAAAAGCTAACATTGGCTAGCAAAGTTAATTTAGACCAGCATTAACCGTGCATATTCTGTTAATTTGTTGATGGATTGCTGTATATTATTGTCTTTTTATGCTGTCCAAATGCAGCGTGTTACTCTTGATTGTTATGATCAACCTAGATGTACAAATGTTAGCTTGCATGTGGCATTTATATTCCCCGTTTTTAGGCTAGTTAGCTAGTACATCTCACGCAGGGGCCAGTGCATTGCACTTAGACAGCAGGAGCACATCTCAGCCATCCTGAATGGTCATGGTGAGGTCACATTGTGTTACTATGCACGCGTTGCTATGGCTGTGCTTTCAAGCCACTCATCCCTCCTCCCACCCTCTTCCCTCACACCACCGCTTCCGCTCCCATGCCTCTATCTTCCAGCCGAGTCCAAATCTCGAAATTTTCACGCAAGAGCAAGATTGGCTTGATAAAAAGGGCAAAATAAATATGAATGAATAAATATGAATTTTTGCAAATTACTGCAAAACATTATGTTTTAGACCTAAATCACTTGTTTTTAATGGGTGTAAATACAACGTTGTACCAGGTAACGGATCCTTTAAGATTCCTTGAGTCTTTTAATTATGTTATGCCCCATGGAGAGTGAAGTATCCAAATCCCCTCATACTTCTGTTTGAGGAACATTGTTTTTAAACCTTTCAAAGATTTTTTTTCATGTACTTGTGGGCTAGTTGGTGATCCTCAGCCAAGCTTTGCTCCTGAAGAAGCAGGCCTTTCATGGTTGCCGCTTTTGTACCAAATCCTGATTACAGTCACCTGCTGACATCAGCTGTTTAAAATCACATCATCATTCTTTTTTTTTTTTTTACTTCGCTACTAGTAATAAATTGCCTTCATGCCAAAATTTTTGGAATGCATTGCGAGCCTCATCAGCATGAATGGATGTACAGGTATATTTACAAATAATGTGAAGTTAACAGGACAAATATTAAATTTCTAGTCTTCGTACTGTCTGCAATTAAATAAAAGTCAGTGTAAATTTTGAAATCAGTGCATTGTCTATTCATGTGATATTATGCATACCGTCCCAACTTTTTACAAATTGGGGTTGAAAATTTTAGGCCGTATCGCCCAGCCCTATGCAAGGTATCCACACGGTGTTCTCTTTCTTTCTGCTGGTTTCATTACGTATCACTGATTCTGCAGACAAATGTTTCCATTCCTCAGTCTCCACTGCTGACTCATTTGTCAGTTTCATGGATGGATCATTTCATCTTCTGACCTGACAAATTCAAGGTGGAGCATGTGCACAACCCATTTCCGTCACAGCTGCTTGTGGGTATTCAGTTATAAACTATGTATCAGTATGAATCATTTGTTTCTTTCGTTCAGGAAGATATACAAGGCTTACTTGTCTCACAAGGCCAAATCCAATGAAAGGGATTTTGTCTTGCACAGCTACATGACGTTGCGTTCAATTCATTATGTATTTTAGAGATCAGAGCGCTATCTGTGAGGAGGCTGAGGCACATTCTTACGCAGGGTTTTATATGGATCTGTTCAGGTTGACGAAATCCTCTGGCTAGCCAAGGTCTTGACATACAACATACTGTCTGGTATGCTCAACAGAGTATTTAAGTACTTAATACCCATAAAAATAATTACAAATTTCTCCTCGAATAAATCTTGCCCTGTGTCAAACTGTCTTTCAAATGAGCTAATTCACGAATTCAGTTATAATGATCATACCACAAAAAATGTCTTGTTAACATCAAGCAGGCTGTAAATAATTGCATGGCAGCATGTACATTTTTGTGGTTTTTATGAGGGTATACAACTTTATGGCTGTCCTGGCTACTGTAACTTAACATGGAATGAAATGTAGAGGCAGAAGGAGATTTTTTTTTTGCTGGTATCAAAGAAAAGCTGGAAAGGAAGCTGGCCTGGACTTTACTGAATAAAAATTTGCACACGATAAAACGGCCAGAGTTTAGGTTGAGGGAAAAAACGTGCATCAACATTTAGGCTACAAATTGCACGCAGCTCCTGATCCAATCCAGGCCAACACCTTACACCTCATTTCTGTTCAGTAGAAACAAACAGCAGATATTTCTGCTCATTAACAGAAACCGTTGTTATCATTTTTGTACACTCATTAAAAAAGAAGCCTTTGTCCAAGATGGCAGCCTCCCATTGTAAAAGCACGACTGTACAGCCGCGAGCCCCTTTAATCTTTCTACGTTTTAAAGCCACCCCTTTGTTTGCCTGGGATCGAGATCACCTGCCACAGGCCAGCAGTCAAAGGCTCCAAGACCTGCTATTAGCACAGCAGGAGAAAGAAATGGGGGGGAAGATGAGAATGGGACCAAGGGGACAGGAAGACAAAACAGCAGGAGAGCTTAGCGCTCATAAAACAAAAGTGGATCCTGAGCGGTTATTAAATCTGGAGGAGAGGAGCAAAAGAGGAGGGATTCAGCAGGCGGAGAGAGGGAGCACACTGCGGTTTTTCGCTGCAGCGTCTCAGGAGGCCAGGGAGCGGGGGCCTAGCGCCAGAATACCCAGCCTACAGGCCACAGCGTCTTTAACTAACTCCCTTCTGACAGCTGCCGCAACTGGCAGCGACAGAAGAGGGGCTCTTTTTTTCTGGGGCGCAGGGGGAGTGGAAAGAGAAGGAAATTATAGGCTTCCGGCCTCCGCTTTTTATATCCACGTTACCCATAATCCCACAGTTCCAGCCTGTCGGGCCTCTTGACAGAATGGAAATTACTCACGGCTGATTCTAGTACGGGCAGTTAGCCCTCTCCGGGGACACAAAATCGCAGCTCGATTCACGGCAATGTCGCTGTCCTCGCTGCCTGGAAAAGTCGCTCATTGGGACATGTCGCGCTAGGTAAGATATTTGCTGAGTACAATTACTGAAAAATTGCACAAATCTAGCAAAATTTCACGAATAACAGTTCATTTTTTTAACCCTTTCTCAACTCACGCAATAAGGTTAGTCGTATTCGTTTTCATTTGGAAGGAAAAGCCATGCATAAGATCCGTGGCTTCACTTGCAGAAGAAAGGTTCACACCATTTCAAAACTGGAGACCTTTCAGCACAAAAGTGCTATTCAAAAAAACAATGAGAGATTTCTTGTCTAAATATCAAGTTCAAAGAAGTGTACACCACCATCTGATAATTCTAATGTCAGAAATAGCACATTTAATTTTCTACTTCAGACAATGCTTATGTGGATGTACTCAAAAAGGTCAACCTTTCGCATTGTAGTATAATTACTGTTTTACATCGAGAAACCAATGGCTAAATCTTGTAGATCCACCTCCCAAGGGCTGCTGGCTCTCTGCAACGTTTAAGCCCTTTCCCATGAGCTTTTAATCAAGTGCTTGCATTGAATTTATGTATATTCTTGCCCGAAAATGACTGAGACGCTAATTGCCATGTCGACCTCGTGACAGCATGAGGCCAGTAGCTGCCTGTCACACCGAGTCAGTGAGCCAAGACTGGCCAGGCTGTGAATGCCTCCAGAAAGCGGATGCCTTGGGGCACAGTATGGTTAGCGGTTAGCACAGACCCTTGCCCTGAACAGTTTACACACGTTATCATCCTCCACCCCAGTCCCTGGCCCCTGGCCCCCGACACTACCCCTGCGGGCTGCACACTTCTCTCTGGGCCGAACTGGCACATGGCCAAACACACTCCTGCATGCAGTACTGTTTAGCGTAACGATGGCTGGCAAACAAGAGGGGATGTGCAGAGTTAGGTGGAGTGAAACATCTTACCTGTGATATTTCTTCCTTTCTTCAGGCGCATGGCTATGGTAGGTGAGGTATAGAACAGGAGTCAGGTGTTTCAGCCAATTTACATAGGTTTCAGCGACTGGGCCAAAGATTACACCTTCGGGAATAGCCCAAACTGCAGTTCATTTTATAAACCTATGAGATAAAAAGGAAAATAAAAATTGCGAACAGTTTGCTTTTCAAGACAGCAATCTGAGCATTCAGATAACTTAACCCCTTAACCGTCACCTGCATTTTCTCACATTTGGCCCACCCCTAATTACGGCCCAGTGACAGTTAAGGGGTTAAAGTAAGATAAGTAAAAAACCAAACAAGGAGGCTGTAATTCAACACAAAAATCCTACTAATGGTGCAATAATAAAAAGCACCACAGGTGACAAGTCATGAGTGTTGTATTTTTCAGCCTCTGTGACGTCATTACCAAAAGCAAGGGGGGAGGAAAAGTTTGCCGCCAAAAGAAAACTTTGAAGATGAGGGACATTTCAACTCATGAAATTGCAAAAGCTATTACCAATTAATGAATGCATTAAATTAAGTTCAACTTTACAGATGGGAAAAATAAAATGCTCGCTACTTATTCAGAGGCTCAAATAAGACTGAGTATCTGAGGGCTCATGAGCTCATCTTCTTTATCTCTGTTGTCTCTGCAGTTTCTAGCCAATAAACAAACTAGTAAAGCCCCCAGTGGTGAGATTTACTTTACCTTTTTTCTGGTACAAAATTTTATATTGTAAACATTTTACATCATCCACTTATACTTTTTGCAAAGCAATATACAGTTTTACATTGCATTTCCAATAAGTCACTAATTATATCAGTAAAGTAAATTTATAAGATAGCAATAAACTAATTCTCCCACGGACTAGGACAACTCAGCATCGTAAAATCATTCTACTGAGCTACTGATTTTGGCTTCTTCCATTTCTGGGTTTTTAAGGGAAAAAAAAAAAATTAAATGTGAGCACAAAAATTCAGAACATCACCAAGTGGCACACAGGGGTCAATGAAACAAAAAAATGAAAGCAACGGCCCGAAAATGAAATAATGAAGCATTTAGCACTTCTGTGTTGGAGCAGCATTAAGAGCAGAGGAAGATTAGCGTTAACAGTGCAACAGCAGGGCCCTGAGCTGCGTGCTGCAAAACAAGCCTGTCAAGAACACTGCATTCCTCTGATCTCAGGGAGCCCGCCTCATGTTCTAATGACGAGAGGCGCAAAATCAGCGGGCTTCTTTTGTGTCCTTCCGATGTTTTCACTCCCCCATCAGTCCCAGTCCTTTGACAGCCACCAGACTGCGACTGAACAACAATGGATTTAAAATTTTCCATCGATTAGCTAAGAAACCTCGTTAAACCTCATTGTTTTTTGTATTCCTGAATAAAGTCCATTGGCATTGGCATCACTCAGGAATCCTCGACCATAGTGCTCTGCCAGTCTTCTGTAGTTGTAACCACGCTAGTTTTCCCTCATCCAAAGCCTGTTTAAGCACAAGTTAAATTGCATGTAATGGTACAAATAATTATGAGCAAGATGCTGCTTTGGGGAGAGGAAAAAAATTTGCATAAATTGTACAATCGGAAAATTTGACTACGCAGCTACTCATCTTATATAGCCTATTGAAAAACTGATTCAAATTGACGCCTTCATTCAATAAAGCCACATTTATATTTTCCATAAGCTTCAATAAATAAATTAAACCAAATCCTGTCAGAGTTATTTCTTTTTTAATATTGTTTATTGATAAATACCAGTAATAGCAAAGGCACTCAAATCTTTGCCATTCTTTCGGCTTGTGTGCTTCAGAAAAACAAAAAAAATCGCTGTTTGTGTAGTTTATTAAAGTTGCGGAGATATAAAAGAAAGAAACTATCTACTAATGGGCCATAAAATTCAGCAGGGGTTTTTGAAAATGTACTGAAGGAACAAAGGCATTCAGTTTTTTAGTTCACCGTATCATTGCTCCTTTGTTGTATGTTACTCAATTCAATGTGTGCTGTTAAGTGTAAGAAGCTACTCCATGCTGCAAAGAGTGACAAGTTTTGGATGCTAAACACCTGACCTAAGCCAAGACCATTACAGCTGGGGGCTCTTAGCATGCATGCCCTAGGTCAATTACTTTTCGCCCCTCGCCAGGCTAAACACACTTCATAACTGTGCACAGACAATATTTAATCGACAAGAAGTGCAAAAGCTAAGAAACACAGAATTTGAACAGCTACGAGAGCAAATAATTCTAAATCCTATCTGAATCTCACCCCACATTTGTTCCTTTGCATTAAACCCAAACAGGAAGTGTAGATATTAGTTTACTTTTGAATTGACCATAAAGACTGCGTGTAATTTCCTGATGTTCTTGCTTTAGTACAAATATAAAACATGCTTTTATTTTAAAAGCAGCTTCTGGTAAGGATTTGTTCTCAACTCTAGTGTGTGGTGATTAACACATTCTTTTTTTTTTCAAGAATCTGTTCATACAAGACATCAATCAGTTCCTTGAGCATCAACTCTGATGTATAAATATTTACACTGTTGAGCCCAGTAAATTTCACTTGCATCAACATTTGAGGTGGTTACATCTTATAAAATATTTTATATTATATACATATTATAACATGAAACCACCTCAGTAATATTACTTTCCAGGAACTGTCCTTGAAAATATATAAGCTGACATTCCTGACTAAAATAAATTGACAGAGGACGGAGTTGTATACAGTGGGGTGAAAAAATTTGGGGACCCCTGGTTTGAATGTCTGTTACAGTTCATCTCCAAGTGATTGAAAGCAAACCTGAACACTAAATGCTACAAAGTTAAACATGACACCTTTCTGCAAATTTAAAAGCAAGGTTTCTTTTTCTTTTTATTTTTTGGATTATTCTTAGTTACCTTTCAAGAAAATGATTACTAAGGCCCAGACCCAGGTGATTTACTCCTTAGGGCTTCACTGAGTCAGTTGAATATAATTCGAGGGTTGAACTATATATTCTGAAGTAACTCCATGCCTTCTGAAGTATCCGACTGTGATGGCTGTTGTGTCTGGTGTTAAAAACCATTTGTTCCTCTAAACAGTTGTCCAAGGATGTCAAAATCAAGATAATTCACCGACAAGGAGAGGGCTAAAAAACTCTCGCAACGTTTCAAACTACCCATTTCTACTGTCAGAAACATCGTAAAAAAATGGAAAATAAATGGAAAAATTGAAGTCAAGGCAACATCTGGAAGACCTAGAAAAATTTCAAATAGAATGGCCCAAGATCTGGTGAGAAATGCTCAGAAGAACCCACACATCACTGCAAAAGAGCTGCAAAAAAAGAGCAGCAGACACAGGTCTTGTTGGTTCACAGGACAACAATAAAGCGTACCTTAAACAACAAAGACCTACATGGCAGAGTTGCAAGAAAGAAGCCTTTCCTACGACCTCAACACAAAATTAAGCGACTGAGGCATACAAAAGAAAACCTTGAGAAACCTCAAGCCAATTGGAAAAATGTGCTTTGGACTGACAAAACCAAAATTGAACTTTTTGGCCACAACCAAAGAAGGTATGTTTGGAGAAAAAAGGGTGAAGCATTTGTAGAGAAGAACACATTGCCAACAGTTAAACATGGAGGTGGATCCATTATGCTTTGGGGTTCTGTAGCAGCTGGGGGCGCAGGCAATATTGTGCGGGTGAAAGGAAGAATGTATTCCACCAAATATCAAGACATTCTAGAGGCTAATATTCAAAGCTCAGTCCAGAAATTGAAGTTGAAGAGTCGTTGGGTATTCCAGTAAGACAATGACCCGAAGCATACCTCAAAATCCACCACAAAGTACCTCTAGGAAAGACAGATGAAGGTTTTGGAATGGCCATCACAGTCCCCAGGCTTGAATATTATTGAAAATCTGTGGAGAGACCCCAAAGCTCAAACATGCAAGAAGGCCGAAGAATATTTCTGCGCTAGAGGTGTTCTGTCAGGAAAAATGGGGAAAAATTCCAAAGACATGAATTGAAAGACTCTTAGCTGGCTACAGGAAGTGTTTGCAAGCTGTTACAGCTGCCCGAGGAGGAGTTACAAAGTACTAGCTGACAGGGTTCCCAAACTTTTGCACAAGGCCTTTTTCCTTGTTTTATTATTTTGGAACTGTAAAAAGTAAAAAAAAAAAAAAAAAAATTCTTGCTTTAAAATGTGATGAAATGTGTCACGTTTAACTTTGTAGCATTTAGTGTTCAGGTTTGCTTTCAGTCACTTGGAGATTAATTCAGACATTCAAACCAGGGGTGCCCAAATTTTTGCACCCCACTATATATAGCATAAAGATGTTAATGCCCTCTGAAACATTTCAGAGGATTATAAGCAGACTGACTGTTCTTTTTACCATTTTCAAAATATAACATTCCCATACTTATTTTGAACTGGTCACACAACAAAAAAGCGGAGTTGGTCGCAAATACAGGTAAATTAATCGCAGAAGCTTCAGAAACCTTCAAACAAAAGTGGGTGGATCAACTTCCTCCTCTTATTCTACAGCTCATATAAGATGCGGTTGTAATAATAGTAATAATAATAATAATAATAATAATAATATCAGAATGTGCATATGCAGTGTGCACAGTAACTTATACACACATAACTCCAGGAGTAACTGCGTTTCTAATGCTTCAAAAATACTTTTCTTGGAAACAATAGAGGAGTCGTCACACTCGTCATTTCGAGCAAGCCAACATGGCAAGGGCAGGCTACAAGGTTTATGATTCACTAATCAGATTTCAAAACCATCCTCCAGCCCTCTGGGGATATAGAGATCCCGTCTATCAAAGACCTCCAACTTTTACAGGGTGTACTGATGAACTGACAGCCCTATGGGGACCTGGTCTCATCACCCTCCCTGAATCAATTACTAGCGGGAGCTAATTACTGTGATCTCAGTAACACACCCTGCAGGCTACATGCGTTGCTTTGTTATCACGCAAGGTGCAAGACATGCAGCACAAGATCATTCATTACAAGACCCATAATTCGGAACGAATGAGATGTTACGATTGTTTAGCCTGGTGATAAAATGCAGAGAATGCAAATTTGATTGGATTTCTCTTAAATGAGCCGAAAAATGAACCGGATTGTCAGTGCATTTCCTGGGGAGGTTCCCCACCTTTGCCAGCCAAAATTTTACATGGCAGAGGAGAGTGAAGTGTGGGAGCAGGCAGGTTTTAACCCCAGTTAGTCTGCATCATCAACATCTTACTACTGCAAGGCAGAGGCGGCCAGAATACTGGAAATCTGTCACATTCTGCATTTTAGTACTGTCCTTGGAATGCCTTCTCAGACGTGTATTACACAGATAATGCTTACAGCATGCCCATAAACTGTACAGGGATCAGTCACTCACAGAGGCAAGTTTGAGTGTATTATTTTAAGTATGAGGAGCAATTCGTACATACAGGGATTGGAACCAAGAGATGGTCCTGAACTTGATCAAAAAATCCTGCCCCTGCCACCTTCAGCACAGAAAATTCCTAGAATGAGAATAAAATACACCCTAAAAATAAGGTTACCCAATGTGGATTAAAGCAAAATGCCAGGTTCTGAGAGATTTTAAATATAAATCCCACAATAATCGTAGAGCTGCTTTAAGTGAGCAGGTCAAGTGCACATGAAAAGATCCTTCAATGTACGTCTGAAGTGGAATTCAACCATATCCTTGAGGAGGATTTTAGCTTCATGTAAAAGTAAGCATCCTCACAGGAACATCATGGCACACATCCATACTTTATACCAAAGATTTCATAGGCCATTTCATCAATCAACAAGCATTAATTCAGTGTTCAAATTTGGTGTATTGAAAAAAAATAAAACACACCGTTGCAAAGACTGGTTCACCTGAGGGAACTTTTTCTGTGAGCTGAATGTCTTTAAACAATTCTAGACGACAATACCGTCTTAAAACATATACGCGTTTGGGCATGCGCATGCACAATTCCTCCAAGCCTGAAACACCGCAAGGAGGAACTATGGCTCTGTCTTCCACATCCTTTCTTTGCGGCACAGCATGTTCCACATTGATTTAATCTCTCCGTGGGTGTATTCACAAAGAGCAGGAAGACAGTGCATGCACTGTAAGTTCTGTGATGATGTGATCTGAACCAAAATGGCAGACCAATTTGCAAGTACTCTTTTTTGCATTCATTACCTTGAAGTTAATTTTGGTGCACATGTGATGAAATCATAAATTAAAATAGCAATGAATGCAACCTAAGAAAAAAAAATATGATGATTTGTGGTGGTATGTTTAAGTAAATACAAAGATTATAAGGCCTAGAGGTGAAATGTTATTCAAAATAATTATTTTGAAATTTAAATATTGAAATATGCTTTCATGGCTGAATGAAACTAAATACGTCGAGAGGTAGAAATTATAGATAATGTATTATTCATTCAGGCTCAGAGCCTCTCAACATTAGAGAATATTTCATGCCCTCCCTCTTTATATGGTAAGTACAGCTAATCTATAACACACACTCGTGCTCAATCTGACATGTTGTCAAGTCAAAAAGGGATCATTTTTAATCACTGCGAGCTCTATCAGAATTTCAAATTCCCTATCCAAAGCAGAAAATGACAGGGAGTTAATCCCGTTCATCTCTCCCACTGCCAAGGAAAAATGGTTTGTGAAGATTTTGTCACATTTTGATTAAAAAGTTTGCAAATGTACAAAATTAATTCATCTCCGTTTCAAATGAGTAGGTCACCTCATGTGCCGGTCACCTCATGTGCCATGTCACTGTCTTGCCTCAGTGTGCTACAAGGATATTTTTGGCTTCCCCAATGCAGCAGCCCCTAAAGTCAATATGTAATACAGTGTCTGATTGGTGCTTTGACGTTTATGATCTTATTATTTGAAGTACTGGCCTGAACATTGTGACAAATGTGGTAAAACTGCAGAACGACAGATGTAAAATGAAAGGGCAAAAACTTTTAAGGCCCAATTTTTCCCCATGCACAACATCAGACAATAATTGCGCGGACCAATCACTACTTTTATTCCTATTTTCTACCGGCTGCAAGGACTTTCTGTCAGAGCTACATGCAACTGGGAGGAGAGATGAATATTGAGAGCGCAGATATATTTCAGTGGGTGTTTTCCATGTAAATTAGATGACACCAGTGTCATTTAAATGAGGTTATACAGGGCGGTATTTGGTATCTTCCCCATAAATAAGGCCAACCACATATGATTTGAAAGAACCACGTCATATTTCTTCTGGCAATAGCGTAACATCTACAATGTTATCATAATTAAAGGTTCTAATATGACTGTATCATGACTGCATTGCATTTCATTGTATCATGAATGTAAAATTAGTGTCATCACTCACAGGTTCATATTTGACATTAATAATAATAACGGTGCCTGTGTGCTATTTCACATAACCAGTTTAACCCCTTAACGGGTGTAAATAAAGAAGGGCATGGTTGAAGAACACAAAACAAGTCAACTGCAGCATAAAGTGAGACAAAAAAAATTTGTTTACAAGATTTCATTTGATTCTGCCCTCTGTTTGGAATAGTAATCTTTGGCAAACTGAATGTGTACCCTCGCCTACATTTGCGTCGATTGACAAAGTAGCTTATAGAGTACATATTATGCTTGGAGGCAGAGAATGTGCCATTAGAGTGTTCTATGTTTAACTGACGAGGAGTGCTGGAGACATTATTCTCTGAGGGTCCTGGACAACTGTGATCCAAGCGATCCAAATTCCCTCCAAGTTGCAGTCAAAATATCAGTTGCCCTGGCCTTATATACATATTGTTAAATCAATCATAGCATTTACAAAGTAACATATTTTAATTCTGGAATTGCTTTTTGGTAGCATGT
The DNA here is from genome assembly GCA_029692085.1 of Gymnothorax javanicus. Taxonomy (NCBI): domain Eukaryota; kingdom Metazoa; phylum Chordata; class Actinopteri; order Anguilliformes; family Muraenidae; genus Gymnothorax; species Gymnothorax javanicus. The sequence goes on from CM056198.1 coordinate 34,318,973, forward strand.
GATTTTTGCCACACTGGCAACTCATAGGCTATACAGTATGCAACCAGTTTTATCACCGAAGAGGATGCAATAGTCAGAGAGTCTATTGCATATGACAGAAAAAAATCACGCCCTGAGTCTTACATTATGAAAATGAAAATTGTTTTCCAAGACAAAAAAATTTGACAGAACACGATCAAATAAAAACAGTAAATCTGACCAAATCATTTAGTTCAATAAACAGTATGGACACTCCACAAATACAGGGTTTCTGGAAGACAAAACAGACGTTAAAAGTTGAGTTTAAACGCACTGAAAGACAATCTTTACTTCCTGCTCCACTTGCATTAATAGCATTGCTGACATAAGCACTATCAGCAGCAGTATAAATTTAAATTACTTCACAGAACAAACAAAATAATTCCTTAAAAAGTTTCTGCAATACTCGTAAATGGCACCAAAAATACAAACTTGCTTCACTTGCCAAGGATAAAATATACTGGAGATGCTAAATAAGATTTAGCCATTATCTGAGATATTATTTTGTTCACTCTTTTCTTCCCTTTGAACCAAAAATGCATAATTCCAAACAAGGCGCCAACATAAATCAGCTTGCAAATTGACTAATCTTCAGCAGAACATAGACACATAGCTTAACCATTCAAAATCTTTTAGCACGTTCATCCATCGTCTGTTTTGAACAGATTCTTCCTCACCAGGGGTGTGGGGGAGCTGGGGCCTATCCCAGCAAACTATGGGCATAAAACAGGGACACACCCTGGACAGCTCATCAATCCACTGCAGGGCACACACACCACTTTCACATTCATACCTTTGGGCAACTTAGCATCTACACTTAGCCTGAAATGCATGTCTTTGGACTGTGGGAGGAAACCAGAGTACCCAGAGGAAACCCACGCAAACACAGAGAGAACATGCATACTTCACAAGTATTCAAACCCATGACTCTCTTGCTGTGGCAACAGCGCTACCCACTGCGCTACCATGCTGCCCCCATTTAGCACATGCAAACTCAAACAAATGGCCAATGATTGGTGTAAAATAAATACTTCAGCCGATAATACGCCATGCTGTTGGTTTTGCATGTGCTAAAAGATTTTTCGCATGCTAAAGGTCTCAGTGAACCTGACCCCAAGTGCACTGATAAATCACAGGGCAATCTGGTGAATGAAGTAAGGTTATGAAGTCATCCAAATTTCCGGAAATTGCGGCATCACAACATCCACTAACGATCCCAATTCAAAAACTGATGATTCAACAGAAAAGTGGGCATTTACTGCACACAGACTTCAACAATTACCTGAGGAAACTGGCATTGAGGTCACGCTTTGCATAAGGTGGAAAAGATGTGGAGAGTCACACGTTATAGTGGCCTTGTCTACCCTGATCACAGCAGGCTGAATGAAGTTCAAGAGCCTCTTGACTCCTCTATTTCTAAATGAACCATTTTGCAAGGCTCAATGACCCTAAATCTTGTAATCGATCATCAGGGTCCCTTGCTAAGTCATACCTGGACAGAACAGAAATTAATTGCTAGTAATGGACTTCCATCCCCCTCCCCCACCCAAGATGAGGAGGACATTAACCAGCCACGCATTTTCTGATGATTAATTAGGCCGAGCCATTTGTCTCGCCTAAGGTCCAGGTAAAAATGGTCCCAAGACAAAGAGGAGGCAAACAATGAGTCAAATCAGTCTTCTGTGTGTCTACCCATCATGGCCCGTAAAGGCTCAGTCAGTTTTACTATTTTTCAGTCATGTAGAAGGTGCTATGCAAAATTCTAAATGCATACCACGTCATTAAAACAGACAGGGAACACATTTGTATATTTAACCTCTTAAAGCTGAACACCCCCGGTACCAAGGGCAATCAATACGCATCATAAATACACCATGTTTCCTAACAGCAACATCGTCATGCGGCATATCCACTTAAAGGGAAGAAACTTGGCAAAAAGCTCATGATGATAGGCCTGTCGCAGTAGTGAATTAATCGCCCTATCGTACAATTAATGTAAATGATTGCGGTCATTTTCCTGACCACGATTAAGTGCCGCAATTAATGTGTGGTTATTCTCTTAAGAAAAACTATGCGAAGTGTTTTACAGGATCCGCTGCAGTTCTCTTTCTTTCCGCTCACCTCGCCCATGTCTCTGATTGACACACGGCGGAGGGGCAGAGGAAAGCAGGTGATGCAGGCAGTGTCTTCACACACAGATTAAGGTCCAGAATTTTCTGCTTACTTAAAGTCCAATTCCGCTTTATTCTGCTTTCTAAATTTAGCACGTTCATTCTTTCCTTGTAAACAGGTGAGTAATGATGGTATTACATGTCTGCTTTGCATAGCTATAGTAATAAACACGTCCTATTATTGATTTTGCATTATTAGTGTACTACACTATTTGGCTGTTACATTGTTGTATTGTACTCAGAGATGAAAAATAAGATGAAACGAAATACAAAACTTTGAAAATTTGCACAAATCCAACATTGGTAGATAGTCCCAATAAAATCCAAGTAAGGCTGCTTTTACACCGAACGCGAAACGAATTTTTTGCGCGACAGATAACATTTAAAGTCAATGTGAAGATGCAAATACATGCGAAACAGGAGGGAAATGGCGACCAAATTGTTAACCTTACCTGCTACGGCTCCCCGACTATGGTCAAGAAGCGCAGGGGAGATTCTTTCACCTGCAGGGCCGTAGCTAGCTGGCGTGGCTAGCTTGGGGCTAACTCCCTTCGTTCTGACAGTGGTAGTGTAAAATCAACACACGGAGGCTCCGCTTTGGTCTTGCTTGTTTATTTGAATAATTGCAGCAAGTTGTACTGCAGTAGTTATTTACTCTCTTTCTTACTCCACTACACACGCACAGCACGCACATGCCGCCCCGCCTCCCAAAGGAGCACGCCACTCTTATAACAAAATGTTACTTTAATTGTATTTGATTATTTCCAAAATGCACAATGCCAGCCTGACCACTCGGCTTTTTGCTTTGTTTTTGGTTGTTTTTTTTTTCAAAGAAGTGCAATTGTGTGAATTAACCACAGGAGAGCTCTGTTCTCCATTTTGAGTTCAGTTGTCATAGAATTACTATTTTACTTAATCTTTATGTTATTTTGCACTTCTATGCCAAATGCTTAATAAATTTTAGTGCAATTTTGCCTTAAAGAGCCAAACTTGGAATGCTTTTGTTGTTTTGGTTGTAAAATGTTTGTTGAAAGAGTTCTATTTATTTTGGGATATTAAAATGTTTTTTTTAAAACATTATAGTCTTTAATATTTTTGAATAATAAATGTTCATTGAAATTCTAAAACGTGTACTTGCATTATTATGTTCATCATTATAGCTCTGGCACAAAAATTTCTTTAAAAATATACGTTTTTTTTTTAATGACTATAGTATCGTAAATTGTGATAATTTCTGGGACAATATATCGAGTAACAAAAAAAGTTATCGTGACAGGCCTACATGATGACCATTTTTACCTAAACCGAACACAATTCAAGTATCAAGCAAGTAAATAACCATGTAGCAAAGGATAAAATAATATCAGAGCTCAATCTCTAGCATTTTTACTGAATTTGAACTATGAAAACAAACGATACATCAAATGAAAGAGGAAAGTCCATAGACTCTAATGATATAAGCCATGTAATTTTAAATGACACCACACTTAAAGAACAGCAGGCATACACTTTACATTCTACAGCGATGAGCTAAAGTTTTTTCTTACCTTTGATATTTTGTAATAAAAAACTGTGTTCAAGGGAAAATATGTGCTGGCTATTGTTAGGCCAATGTGTCCATGTTATATTGAAACTAGATCTGCCACTCTCCATGCACGTCTTTTTCCGAGGCACTGCTTCCAATGGGATCAGTCCCTGAGCATTCTGCTTCCATGCTATGCATTTTCTCCTCTGTGATCTGCTTGTGATGCTGTCACTTTGACATCGCTGGTGGCCATTTGATTCTATGGGCTCTGACATTTCCAACAAGCCCTCAACCATCGTAATTGCACAAAACTAGCCTAAGATAGAGCCTTGCATTCCCATTGCGTCTATCTGAGAGTCCATGTGCCATTACGCTCATGTACTCTAAGAGCTAAACAGTATAATTGCTTAAACGGTTTGTTTTAGTATACTGATGGACTTCAAAAACTTATAAGTCTGACCAGACAGAAATAGTATAGTTGGGTTAGGGGAACTTTAAGTAGATGATTACATAATTGATATGCAGTTGTCTTTGAGCAAGGCGACACAACAGTGCGTGAGGTCATGACCGTGTTTGTGTCTGTGCAGCAGGATTTGAGGAATTAGTGATGTAACCTCATCCGGCTTCACTGATCACAATTGCAATGCTGTCAAATGCCTTAAAACAATCTTTGAGGTCATTAAGGCCAGAACCCGAGAGCATTTGTTCAAAGACAATACGTGCGCCATGCCTCGCCTTTCCAGACCCCAACGTGATCAAGCCGTTGGGCTGTGGATGGCTGGAACATCCCAAAATCACATCACCCAGCGTTTTGGGGTAAGCCAACCCACAATCTCTAACCTTGTGGCTCCTTCCCAGGAGACTGGAGGCACCAATGATCAACCCCGACCTAGTCAGCCTAGGGTCACGACCCCTGCCCAGGACAATCAGATCCGCCTCATCCACCTGAGAGATTGGTTTCGAACCTGCACCAGGACGGCTCAGGACGCCCTAGGAATCCACAGACCAAGGATCAGCAGAAGAACAGTGAGTCCCCGACTTGCAGAGCGAGGGATTAGAGCCCACAGGGCATGTGTTGGAATGCAGCTTGATGCACGGGGCAGGACTACCAGGCTTCACGGGGCTGAAGAATATGGTCAGAGATGAGTCCCCAACCGATTCTGGAGAAATGTTGTCTTCAGTGATGTGTCCAGATTTTGTCTGTACCGACATGATGGAAGACAGAGGGTCTACAGACGACGTGGTAAGAGATACGCGTCCCCCTGCATTGCTGAGACAGATCGCTTAGGAGGAGGCTCGGTGATGGTCTGGGGTGCCATTTGGTGCGGCTGAAGGTCCGACCTGGTCATAATCAATGGAAATCTTAACGCAGCCCGTAACTGTGAGCTTGTCATCAGACCGCACGTCGTGCCTTATATTACAGACCACCCTGAGGTCACGTTCATGCAAAACAAGGCACAACCTCCCTCAGCACATGTAACCCAGCAGCTCCTGGCCCAGAATGGTGTGCGAGTCATGGAATGGCCACCTTTCAGCCCTGACATGAAGTGCATCGAGCATGCGTGGGACCTGTTGGATCGGCGGGTTCGGCAACGCACTCTAGCGCCCAGGACGAGGGTGGAGCTCCAAGAAGCCCTTTTCCAGGAGTGGCAGGCCACTCCCCAGCAACAGCTCAACAGAATGGTGCTGTCCATGCCAAGACAAGCGATAGCTTTGTTGCAGGCACGTAGCGGTCACACTCGGTACTGAGATTGGAGTTGATCTTTGTTGTTGATTTTGTTGTTAAACTTGTCATTGTTGATTCTTTTGTCGTTCTTTTTTTGTTGATGTTATCTGACATTTTGTTATGGGTAAAGTCAATAAATGGTTACAAATTTGAATCCGGTTATAAGTTTTTAAAGTCCATCAGTGTATATTCAACATTCATTTTCAAAGTCATTTTCTGACTGAGAATCCTTGCGCCATTAAGCAATATTAGCAATGAGATGCACAGTGAGTCATCAGTTGAGCCAGTGTAGTGGCTAAGGCGGAGTACTAGAATGTGAGCAACCCGGGTTCCAATGCCGGTTATAGAGCTCTGGAAGTATAGTTTTTGTACAAATAATTGCTGGGGTGTTTGTTTTTTTTACTTTTTATAATTTTTTCCCATATCTTTGTATTTATAATTTTGTTTATTTGCTTGTTTTTTTAGAAATAAATCTGCTCCAGTGGAGTCAAACTTCATTTACTTTGTATGTATTTTCTTTGAATTGGAAAATGTATATAGGACTGGCAGAAATGAAAGAAAATCATTTTTAAAATTTAAAAAAATAAAAAAGGTTGTATTTAGATGGAATGTATGCCTGTAATGACATAATTGAAATTAAATGAGTTTTACAGTTTGGTGCCTGAGAAATCTGAAATGGCACACAGTGTCAAAAAAGGTGCCCAAATTCACAGTTTGGAGATGCCACCTAGACATTCCTGAACTAAAACCTCAAATTTGCTTGGATTTACTTGATTACAATAAACGTTGGCACAGATATTGGCGAGATCCTGTGGTCTAATTTTTGGAGGATTCAGACTGCAACTAAATAATTTCAAAAAGGATAAAAGTACAATTTTATTAGGCACAAATGCAATCTTTCATTTATGCTGTGTTCCATGTTCACATTACTCTCAGTGACATACAGTACATACTGATTTTCACACCATGACAGAAATCCCATAAGTATTACCTTGATTATGACCCCAGGATTATTCAAATGTCCAAGTAGTTGCAGAGATATACTCATTTCATTTTGGGGATATCATTTTTGACCCAGAGGCTCAGGGCTTAAGAGGGTTTAAACTGTGAGGGCACTTTCACACTAGGTACGATTGTTCCATACTGTGCCACAGTATGATTGTCCCCCCACACCTCTCCCTCCGCTGGACAGCTTTCACACTTGTAATGTCGTTCCATACCCTAGAACACTTGTGTATAAATTCCGATACAGTAGGTGGCAGTATGCAGCTACATAGATTTATATAAAAAAATATATGCAAAGAAGAAGCAAAACCCTTATATTTTTGGGCGATTATACTGTCTTCTGCCTCATAACCTGATAACTTATCTTTCCCATAACTCAATTGCCGGACTTTCTCGCGCTGCATCCCTCACTTTGAAATATCGCAAACACATTTTCTTTAGTTTGTCATGACATTATTCTATTGTTCAGTGATTACCATGTGAAAGTAAATACTCACAAATTATTCCATAAATCATAAAGTTTTTGTGTGTAGTGTCCAGTCGTGATTGTATGTTTTCGTCTTCCCGAATTTCAAGCAAGCATTTAATTTCTTCACTTGAATAGAGAGATCCTTTCGCCGCCACGTTTGTTAGAACAAAAGAGACAAATTGTTTAGACGTCACATAAGTCAACTGCACGGTTGCTTTCACACTTGGTATGAGTAGGGATGAACCGTGCCTGAGGCCACCTCTTCCAAGCGGACTCATGTTGCACGAGTCCCTAGTGTGAAAGCACCTTGAATCTGCAATCTGGCCCTGGTTGGAGACTTTTGTAATCACACTGATTTAATGACAAAAAAACTGCCAAAATTTGGTTTAAAAAAATTAGAGCATGATTCTAAAAGGCTTGTTCGTAGAACAAAGCCAGAGATCATAAGAGACCCCCCCCCATTAATGTAGTATGAATTATTCTCACACGCCAACATCACAAGGGCTGAAATAGTGGAATTGTTTTTAGCTCCCAGGCAGCTATAACCACATGACAGCAGAGTTTTAAGAAATGTACTCATTAGCCTCACACTGCGTAACTATGGATAGTTAAGGTCAAGCTGCTTCTGAGTGGGGGCTTTCACTTGAGAAAAAAATCGTGCCGTAAATATCAGGCAAGCCAGCAGCATTTGCACCACTGTAAAAACAAAAATAAAATGTAAAATTTATGTTGCTGAAGACTGATTAAAGTAGGATACCCAAAAGAGGGTTACCTTATTTGTCTTTTTTCCGTTTTGCACAGATTAGCTGTAAGCAGTGGCACACATGTTAGCCTTACACCTGGAGGTGGGAGGGGACATAAGATGGGATTAAAAGGTCACTCCTATTGACTAAACAAGAGACTGCACTCTGAAAAGTCCAGAAAAAGTCTAGTCTTGCCTCAGACCAGGGGGTTTTAGTCCCTTTGGAGACACTCTGATCCGCAAATACCCTTAAACAACTCCACCCAGCTTAAAACTTTTGAAAAAAATTGGGCCCAACTCTTAAATGAACAAATATCTCATTGCAAAGACAAAAACATATCTTAGATGCATTTAATAAATATTTGTTAATGCACGTCTTCAACTTTTTAAAATCTAAATTTACCTGAAAAATTTCTCTTCCCATTTTATTTTTCTCATTGCCTTTACATTTATTTTGTTATTCTCTATACAGTATATATTCTGTTTTTGTTCCCTTTATATCTTTTATGTAAAGAGCCTTAAATAGCCTTGAGTTCAAAATGTGATATATCAATGGACTTAATTATTATATTTGTTGTTGTTGTTGTTATTATTATTATCATTCATGATAATTTTGTGATTGTCTGCCAACTAAATTTCACCTAGTTCATTTGTTACATGCAAGTGTTACATGCTGAGAGGCCCGAACCGAAACAAGACCGCATCAATTATGGATGAGTTATGAAGCATTCCCCTGCTCCCATTTCTCAATTTAATTTGCTCTCTCTCTTTGGTAAAAAATAAGTATTGATGAACATTTATACAACAAAAATAAGTTCTTTTCATGTCATGTTTTGAACACATCCATAAACAAAGTTGAAAAACACTTCAAAAGCTTAACTTTGAGACCATAAAGAATCCCATTAAATTTCAGTATAAACTCTTGTCCATTTTGTACTTTCTGTTCAAGAGCAGGCCCTTTCACAAAGATTTGATGCAAAGGACATCTGATTGCTGAGTATGAATGAAATTGAAAATTCTCATCAATCACTTCCACCTGAAATCCAGCCATGTACCATCGTCTATGCTCCACTGCCTCATGCGGATGATGGTGATGGATTGCTTTATAGAACTTTTTAAAGAAGTGCTTTTAATTTTTAATTTTGTGCTTTTGAGCGCACAAAATTTACCAACCAGTGAGAACAGTATGCACATTAGAAAGTAGGTAAATGCATATTTAAATATAAGCCATACAACAAACATTTTAAAAAGCATATTGATGATTGAAAAACATAAATGCTACTTTGCTCTGTAAAACCACAAAAGTGTGATGAAATGTATCTTAATTATAACGTCACTGCACCAAGAGGAGTGCAATATATACAACACTGGATGCATTTTTAATACTTCCTATTCTTCAAAAAATAACATCTGAAACACTTTCCCACCTAAATTCTTAGAGGTATATTTACTCCACATAACTGTTGCAGTCAGGATCCACTACAACAAGATAGAAGAAAAACCACCAGAGAGAAACTCATGTCTTCAAACGTAATTCTTAATGGCATGCATGGCACAATTTTTGGGAAACATTAAGAAGTACTCTGATTTGCGAACACACATCAAATATACAGAGGAGTCTGGAAAAATATTGTGTGTACGAAGTGGGAATTATTGTACTTTTTCATGAATATTTATGGGAAATTTAACAGCCCAGTAATGCCTGGTGGATAAGCCCATGTGCATCTATTAAAAAAAAATAAACCATAAGGCATAGAGCAATTTTAATTTAAGAGGCACAATTGTTCCACGTAAAGTCATGTTGGAACACATGTAGATGTTGAATGCTTATTTATCAATTTTTTTTTCTTTGTTTGGTTGGAATTACTCTGGCGGTTATATACCAAAACTGGCATTTTATATAACTGAGGTAAAAAAAAAAAAAAAATACCCCATTTCATGTTTCTTTGACTTCTGTGAAGCAAAATTTCAGTGAGGCTGAATTACAATACATCGCATTATAAATCAGTTTGATAATCACCACATTACAACACACAAAGCACACTGTCACGTACAATAGTAGAGGTCAGGCTAAGCCAATATCGCCACATTTTAACAAGTTGAACTATTTGCATTCCTCTGAACACAAACCATACTGATAAAAGGAGTGAATGAAAATACACACAGGCAAACTTGCCAAATACAACCCGCAGTAACTAAAAAGGGCTATTTTATGATCTACTTAAAATTATAACTGGACCTGGATTTAGGACAATTCTCCATCTGGTTTCAATCAGCATGCAATTATACATTATTTTCACTCTATCCTTGAGCCATAATCCTTGCTGTAAAAATTAGCGGTACAAAAATATAACCGTAGTAAAAACATTTGTACCCATTTTTCATTTCACAGTTTACAGTCTGCACAAAGAGCAGATTCATTGCGTCAGGGTTAACAAAGGCTCCACTTATTTTTGGCCATTCCTCTATACATGCTACATTAGTAGCAAAACCCATCCAAAGATCCCATTTTCATGAATGCTGAAGATTGGTAGAAAAAATGTCAGAGATAGAAAAACAGCAAGGGCCATTTGCCTGAACTATATTGTGTTAAACTTCGAAACAGTCAATACATTCAGTGCTGAAACTGTAATAGCAGTAAACTACCTCACAGAGGAGAGTGAGCACCATATCTAATTTTCATTTAATCAACTCTAGCAGAACAAATGCTTTCATTTATGCGTTTCATTTGACGGTAATAGTATACCCAAGTGGAGTTGAACAAATATGTCCTTAAAAGGGAATTCAATGGTCAATCAGTTGTACATTAAAAAAAAAGAACCCTTCACTCAACGTACTGCTATGGGTGCATTTTTGACCACTTTTAAATATCTTTGAAAATAAAACTGGCATAGGCACATACCTACTGATTACCTTGATCGGTTCAGTATCCAGACTGTGACACAGCTACAGAAAACGATACCGATATGACAGCATCAAAGTTAAAAATCCCAGCACAAGGATATCATGCCCATTTCCTAGGACCCTCTGCAAAGCACATGCTGAGCACATGCCATCTCCGGATGCACACAATGCTCTGAAACCTCTCTATTAAAACTTAAGTGGAAATGTGATGCACATGTGAAGGGTTTTTAATCTCATATTTATACATAAATAGTCACTTCTTATAATGGCTCAACGAGGCGTCTTTGGTCTGCATATTTTTTTTTTTTTTTTGAAAAATCCAGCAAGAACATTTTTTCCTTTGTTGTAATATCTGCTCCTTAAAAGACATATATTTTAAAAATAGATTTGTACATAAGTTCATTTATCAACTAGTATATACATATTCAATATTTAACACATTCTATATACAGTAACTGAAGTTATCAGGAATCTCTGACAGAAAGGTAGCTAGATGATGATGCGAGACCATTACCTGCATTTTATTACGTCAGCTGAAATAATACTTAGAGCTGTTTCTTCAAGTACGTGATTAGTAAATTGCAAACATGAATATGAAGTAAGCAAGGGCTTCACTAACAAAGAAAGGTATATGTCGAGGTTCAAACATGATCTTGTGCTATTTTGATACATTTCGTCAAACTGAGCAGTTTGATCAAAGCTGTTTTTTCTGCTTCTTTGCCCCCCCCAATAAAAAAATTTGAACAGCCAAAATTATTGCAGGGTCAGGTAATCACAGGTACGGCATCCATCCACAAGCTATAGGACAACACAACTTGCAACCGGACAGGTTTCTCTTATAGCTATCGGCTAGTTCATGTCAATTAAAAGCAACTGTGAAGCAACATTTGGTGATTAATCAAGTGGCTCATGGTCTGCGGAAAGAACCCAGGCTTCTCTGGTAAAATCAAGAGCCTTATTGCAATTTCAGCTCACAATGTATGTTAAAACGTTCTGAAATTTTCTTAAGGAGAAACAGTCTCTTTGTTTCCCCGCCAACATACGCTTGCTCTTACACAGAAGTAACACTGCAAAAATTGCCTGTTAGCCCCCTGATTATAGAACAAGGGGGCATGAGGGGGTGCCGTTGGATGGCTGGCTACATGCCAGACAGACTCGAGCTCTGTTGATCATTATGTCTAGCCTTCAGGTGTCTCAGCTCGCCGTGGGCGGTGGTTTGGGGGAGGAGGAGTGAGTAACAGAAGACTCAGACAAAGAAGGAACGCACCCATCATGAAGAAGAAAAAAGACACACAGATAAAAATTTAATTAGGAAGGTCCTCCACTTAAGTGACTTTCTGTGTTCTTCTGCTTTACTCTAAAGCACACAAAGAGGTTATAGGGCCAAACACATTTTTTAAGTCCTAATTAACCACATCTGGAGCTTTTCAGCAGTTCCTTTCAACATCAGACAGCTTGAAAGTTCACTGATTAAATTAAACCAGAAAAATCAATCCTTTTAAGCCAGGCACGCTGTTCTCCCCGTTTTCTTTCCCCGTGTTCTTTTATCAAAGTGCAGGTGGCAGTGACCAGTAAGTTTTAATTCATATGTTTCAAATGAAACAAATATGAAATGTAACTTCAACTTTCTTGAGTCAAATCATGTACGAAGAAACGGGTACCATCTGACTAAACAACACATCATAGTAGATAGCCACACCACAGCAAGTATTCAATCCGTCTCACAGTAAATATCCAAATTAAATCACCATGTGTATGCCATAAGTAGCCTAAACATAATACCGCAATTCAACATTAAAGCCTGCCTCAGTGCTTTCTTCCAAGAGACTACGCTGCACACACTCTTGCTCAGCAATTTTAGAACTATGAACCCTCCAGTCTTCCCGGCCTTTCGTGGAGGCAATTATAATAACTCAGCCGCGTCGACTCGCTAGACATTCGAGCACCCCTGAGAGCGAGGGGTCAGCGAGTTTACCACACTTAATATATACCGAGGGTAGACTATAGGGCTACACTCGCGAATGGTGATCAAAATGTTAAACCGCATTTCCCAAGCAAGAACAAATAATATAACAGAAAAAAAGAAAGGAATCTAGTGCAAGCGAGTATGCAGCTCCGGGTTTATTTATTTGGTTATTTATTTATTTATTCTTTCACACTGAAATCACAATATGCAGCTGTTTTGAAACGACTCAGCCGACGTTGCAATGCTCATTTGCTTTAAATATCAGGATGCAAGAATGAATATCTCAATTACAGCACTCCTCAATATGCACGCGTGCAGAGAGCAATAAGCAAATAAAAATACTTACAATTCATCTTTTCAAAGATACGCCTTGGCGTTGAGCGCAAGATTGTATACTAGTGTAGCGCGGCAAATGATAAAAGTCCATTCTAGCGACAAAGTCTCAAATACAGTATTTTCTCGGATGAATTTACAATGATTAGTAAGGGTGACCACTTGTGCACTTTAGATATCCCGTGGTTGTAGTTTCGGCTCCTATCTGCGTCTCCCCCAGATTGAAGTCTGTTCTCCCCACGCAGAAAGACAAGAGAAAATCGGTCACGTGAGTCAGGAAAACTCGCACCATTGGTCAAATGAGATAATTTCATAAAACAGAGCCGCGCTCTATTGGATCAGAAAGAGAACTGGGGGACTGTCGGTTCTCTTTGAGACTCATGGCCCGCAGCGGGGTTGGTGTGCCAACATGTGTTAGAAATGAGAAGTTTTGTTTTAAGATATTTTAAAATACTCTGAATTCTGCAATCTAGCCATCTTAGCAAATAAATATGAAGAATAAAAATAATTGTTCCCTCGTGCCCGCCAATTTACAGCCGGCTTTTCGGTGCGGTTTTCAGATTGCCTCCCTCCACCTGCACGTTTAGTGTTATAAAATTCCAACTTGCCACCGCATTTTGCGAATCACCCAATTCAGTCGAGAATATTTTTTATTACAGCTTCGGGTCATGAATACCTCTTATAACTAGGTATCCAACCTCTCATTCAAACAAAATTAGAACACGTTTCATCTTTCTAATTATTCAAATGATTACTTTTTTAAAATTAACATTGTAGTAAGCCGATCGCATAATTATAGCCTATTGCTAGGTCTGTTTTATGGAAATGGTCATATGGTCTATAAACGGAAATGTCTCACATAAAACTACTTTTGGTGTGCAGCCTTTGCATAGTCAATCTCCTACAAAAAAAAAAGTGTTTAAAAGTGCTATAGGTCAACAATAGACTAGCGCCAAAAAGTTTGGAATTACTTGTAATTTCTCATATTAAGTGGAATAAACTTTTTGATCCAACAAGACAACAATCCAAGCATAAATCAGTATTTTATATGGAAGGAAAAATAACCAAGTTATGGATGGGACATAGCAAAAATATGAAGTGGGCAGTTCAGCCTCCTGATTTACAGCGTATTATAAGTTACAGAGCTTGTTAGCAGGCCAATACAGAAATATGTGGGGTCCGTAAATGGCATATATGCCATTTTCTGACCCCATATACTGGGAATATACAGGGTTTCCACTTGACTGCTATCGACCAATGCCATCCAGGTATTCTGTCTGAGGGGGATAAAGAGCTGTTATGGGGCCACCAGGATCCTTAAAGGGACACTTTGCCGATTTTCAACCTAATCTCCATCTATGCAAATCAGACATAGAGTGTGAAAAACACACATAAATTTTGCCACTTTTCTTTATATCTCTCGAAATCAGCTGCAAAATTTATTTGACTTCCCCCTCCAACATCGTCATTTGACACGCACAGTGACTTAGTCGGAGATAAGGAAGAACTATAATTTCTTTCTTTACATCTCTGAGAATCAGCAGCAAAATCTGATTTTGGAATCAATCTGGAATCAGAAGCAAATCCCCCCCCACATGTGCAGTGACTTCGACAAGGGAGAACTAGAAGCTATTTCAGCTATGATTTATAGGCTTCACCCCTGGGCAGCTAGGGTGTGTGCCCTGGATGCCACTCCAAAACTGAACTTCCTTGTTGTCTTTGCATGCATTCTAGCTATCAGAAAAGGCACCCCAAAATATGACTGCAGAGAATCCAATGCACAAGGAAACATTTTACAGTCATCTAGCCAGATAACGTGCCTTCTGTGACGTTACCTTTCAATCAGCAAGAAAAGGTTTTTATTAGTTTACGTTCGTAGCGGACTGGAAAAACCTACGAGACAAAGGAAAATTTTGCCTGCCATTTCAGCATTTTTATTTATGTATGATTTAATTATTGGCAAATTAAAGTTCATAAAGTGTGCCCATCTTTGAAGACATATTTATGGGAAATATTTCAGTGGGCCTATTAACAATAATTAAACAATAGTAAATATGAAATAATAGTTGTGAAAATGACTGTAAAATTAATATCCCAAATGCCTAAAACTTTGCAAAACAATTACATTTTTCAGTGTTATTTGTCATTTGAAAACTTTTTTCATATCCTTACTCTTCAAGAAAGCCTCAATTAGGAACAACCTCATTCACTATCTCTTTTCATGTACCAAAATTATATTTCTAGTATTCATAAGTAGGCTACTTCATTCAAATTTTCATTTTCAGGAAACCTCACATGGACACAACTCAAGTTCATGAATAAAAAACATGAATGGAATACTGAATCTTTCATAATAAATGGATCTTAAGCTTACATGTCAGTGGATGCTTGACTAGCTAAGAGCTGTCGCAAGGATGGCAGCAACTCAATTTCTCATTTGCTTATCTATCAATGGTTGACTAATAGCAAAACCGAAGTGCAGACTTCACTCTGAGGCATTCTGGTTGGCCTGTGTAATTCAATTTACAGAAAATTTGTTCTCTCCTCTGAGCATCATTGCCCTGTGCTTATGGCATATTGGACAACTTTTTGTATAGTCAAGGAGGAAGAATATCTCCATCTCACATGAGTTTGAGATGGGGGAAGGGTGCCGTCATGGTACTGTGCTACACGGTGAAATAGAGCATGGATAATTTCCAGATCATCCCCTGCTTGAGTGCTCCACAAAATCAATATTCTGCAAAGCTTTCCCTTGTTCTTTCACTCAGTTGAGTGCTACTGTGATGCATCATGTGACTTTCCAGAGTTTTATGGCCTGTCTTGCTCCCTGTTCTATATCTATATATTTATGTTGCAAAAGCTATCTCTGTCTCATGGTTTTATTCAGTTTGAAAATCTGTAGTGCAAAGTGTGGCACATTTTACACGTGCAAACTGAACTAGAGGCCGTACGGTGGCACAATTGGAAGCACTGCCACCTCACAGAAAAAAGGCCGTGGGTTCGAATGTGGCCTGGGGCCTTTCTGTGTGGAGTTTGCATGTTCTCCCAGTGTTCACATGAGTGTCCTCCGGGTACTCCGGTTTCCTCCCAAGACATGCATGCCAGGCTAATTGGAGACTCTAAATTGCCCATAGGTATGAGTGAGTGAGTGAACAGTGTGTGAATGGTGTGTGCACCCTGCAATGGCTTGGCGAGCTGTAGAGGGAGTGTTCCTGCCTTTTGCCCATAATCAGCCGGGATAGGCTCCAGCTCCCCAGCGACCCTTGTGAGGAAGAAGTGGTATAGATAATGGATGGAAGAAAATTGAACTAGAGACCATCTTGCAATAGGATCACACCAGCCGCTCTTCCAATGCCCCTACATAAACTGCCCTTGCTCAGACCACACCCATCTTCAAAATCAGCCTTCACTGTGATGTGAACTTCACATCTGTAAAGTTTCTTGATTTGATATTGCACAGTTTTGATGCTATTGTGGAGACAGAATCTGTCCATAGACAGAGATATAAACTCCTAGAAAGTACTCAGAACTGTATCTGTGGTTGTCCCGCCAGAATAAATGTCTCTTGGACCACATTTTTGCCATCGTGACATCCAAATTCATAAGGTGAAAACGATCGCAGCCATACTCATGCAGATGGCAATAAACTTAACTCAAAATGAAGACGCATGATATATGTGTTACAGTCAGATTGTGAAACCAGTCATTTCATGAAATGACTAAAAAGTTCAGTCATTTCATAAAATGGCTAGTGCCAAACTTCAGTCATTTCACAAAATGAAGCGGCTCGATAATCAAGCGAGAGCTCTTCACTCAGCACAAGGTCTTGACCCAGTGCGAGGTAGTTTACCGGTGAATAGGTACCTGGTGTTAACCAATCAAAATGCAGAATTTGCTGGAATAAATGGTAGAATGGGTGACAAGTCGGGTGAATATCCAGGCCAATCTATGTGTTGAATGTTCTGCTGCTGCAGGAAGTCAGTCACCACCCTGGCACGATGAGGTCTTGTGTTGTCATCCTGGAGCCTAGCTCCTGGTCCAATCTGCTGCAGAGGTGGCATTACCACAGGTTGAACAATCTCATTGAGATAACGCTGACCAGTCAAATTTCCGCTGACAACGTACAGAGGGGTTCTGTGGTTTATGGATATCCCAGCCCACACCATCAAACTTCCTCCTTCAAATGGTGGATGTTCAGCAATGTTGATATCAGTAATTCTCTTTCAGGATGATAAACACGAGCCCAACTATCAATGAACTGGAGTGAGAAGCGCAACTCATCTGTGAACATTTTCTCTGCCCACTGACCACAATTCCACTGGATATGATGTCTGCACCAATATCAGCAAGCCCCTCTGTGATGGTCAGGTTGCATTAGTCTGACTGCAGGACACCAGCGTCGGAGACCTCCGCCTTGCAGATGATTCCTGATGGTCTGGTGGACAGGTCAGGACCTATGGCTACTCTGAGTTGATCCCGATGATGTTGTGCAGTCAGACAGCGCTGTCACAATGCCGTTCTCATCAGGAAGTGGCCTTCTTGTGCTGTTGTTGATCAGGATCTTCCATAACGGGGGGGGGTGGGCGATTCTAAACAACATTAGTCTTCCTGAACCTCTGCCAGTGTCTGCCGATAACGCTTCGGTTTACATTTAGTCGCAGAGCTACAGTTCCCTGAGTTTTTCCATCTTGTAGCCAGCCAATGGCCCCTCCCCTGAGTTGTCGTCGAATCATCCTCAAATTCCAAGCCACAATGAATGGAAAATGCTGAGCTTTTTTATTGCTAAAATTGGTATACTTGGAATGACACTCAAGCAAATCACGTGCAAATGGTGCATGAGGTGTCACAATGGGTGTTTCAAGGCAGTATGTCAGTTAAGTCTTAGTTTGTGCTTCAATTCCATGAAAAGGAAGTCTGGGTTAACTGAAAAAGTTTCCAAAGATAAGTGCAATAACTGCATGTCTCAAAATAACGTGATGACAACCCAAAGGGGGATATTCTAACCCTGTCTGGCTTAAAAGGGCATATTTACAAAATGATTAATTTCCTTTGACCTTTAACTTCTTTTGAGTAGACTATATACAGTAGTGTGCAGTGATGATTATATACCACCACTTTTGTCTAAAAGGGGTCATAATATATTACTTCTCTATAATTTTTTGGTGAAAATGTATTGAAAAATTCTATTGTAGGCATTGAGAACAAAAAAAAAAAATCCCACAGGTATATTGAGGTAAAAATATGGGTAATAAAGAAAAACACGAAAAACATCCATTTTTTATAACAATCGAAAGGTGTCAGAATTTTTTTTTTTTTTTTTTTTCTTGCATAGCCTGAATGCATGTTTGAAGGCTCATTCCATGATTATTGATGCTAAAAAAAGTTGTTTAAACTGGTTTGAGGCAACATTATTCTGCAAAATTACCACTGATGGTCAGTTGTTCCCAAATATAAGGTAACATGAACTTTGAGCAGGGTCACAGTATTAATCACGATGGCATAACGGAAGGAGCTCTCTGAAATTGTACATAGCCGCATTGTGGCCTTACATGATGCTGAAGATGTTAAATGCTGCCATGGCACTGTAAGAAACACCATCAACCATTTCAAAGAGAAATGGTTGCTGAAAACTAGTAGCAACAGACGTGCAAAATGGAAGTTAAGTGCCTCTGCTATTCGTTTTCTGAGTATGACAAGTAAAAAAAAATCGCCGGTTGATGGCACGACAACTCCGTGATGACATTAATAGCACCTGAAGTGAGGAAATGAAAGTATCAAGATCTACTATTTCCAGACGCCTGTATGAAAATGGTCTGATTGGTCGTGTTGCTGCCAAGAGCTGGCAACATCAGAAAAGCACTTGAGTTTGCCGAGAAATTCAAGGATTGAACCAGTGGACCAGTGAATCAAAATTCAAAATTTTCTCACCCAAATGCAGAACTTATGGGCATCTTAGGGTTGGAGAACGTTTCAAAAATGACTACTTAACCCCTTCAGTAAAGCATGGAGGTGGTAATATTATGGTTTGGGGTTCACTCTGCTTGAGAGGAGTGAGTGATCGCATAAAAATCGATGGAATCATGGATCATTAGAAGTATCACAGCATCCTTTTGAGGCATGCGTTGCCATCTGGAAAGAGACTGATTGGTCGGGGATTTTATTTTCAACAAGATAATGATCCTAAAGACATTTCGGTCACACTTTAGATGAAGCGTTGCTCATCAGGGCTTTATATAGCATGTATAATGCCTTCATAAATGAGACATAATGTCTTCATAAATCATACGTAAGCAAATGCCATGCTTTGTAAAGGGTGAAATATCACATCCTTAATCAGCATGTGATGCCAGATGTGACAATGATAATGTGACTTAGCTGACAATGTCACCCTTTGTAGTATTTAGCCACAAGCTTAGTGACATTGTCAGTTATATCATATCTGGCATCACATGCTGAATAAGGATGTGTTATTTCACCCTTTACGAAGCTTGACATTTGCTTATGTATGATTTATGAAGACATTATGTCTCATTTATGAAGGCATTATACATGCTGTATAAAGCCTTTATGAGCAACGCTTCATCTAAAGTGTGACCGACATTTCTGAGTTGTGCAAGAATTATCTCAGTCGGAAAGAAACATCTGGTGACCTATAAATTATGACTCGGTCTGCTCATTGTCCAGACCTTAATCCGATTGAGCAAATCTGTTGTAACATCGATATAATCTTGTTGTAATGAACTTCAAACCAAATGAAACGGTTTAGGGAGTGAGAAAATAAAAAAATGTGAAAACTATACCAGAAAGATTAAATGCTGTCATCAAAGCAAAGGATGGCCACACTAGATATTAACTTCTTCTCTCAAAACAACATAGTATTTTTGTTTTTACTGAATATTGTTCTCTGTTTACTTATTTTCATCAATGATCCAATATTACATTTAGTATTTGGTTTTGGATTTCTCTTCATTTTGTTAAGTGTATAATCATCATTGCACACTACTGTGTCTGTATATAGTCGTCCTACTACATTGTTACCGCAGAAAGTTTCTTGAAACTTTGTGCAAACAAACTTGGCATACTGTACCTACTTTTTACCAAATATTTAGGGTGGATCGCTTTGGGAGCTATATCAATTTTAATGTTAAACTTTCAATTTGTGATGAAAAATATGGCCAAATTATGCTTTTTACGGCTAGAATTCCTCCTGGGTCTTATATTTTCAAAGCAATTAAGCCATGTTTGGTGTCAAATTGTTCCTTGGGATGGCAGCAACAATAACAGTTATAAATTTTAGAACTAGCACTGCGATAATTGTGAGTTATTCATTGATTTATCCCCATATGTTGGTTTTAGGGGGGTGCTCATCTAAATTTGGCCCACATCTGTCCTAGCACATATGATTTTAAAAAACAAATGCATTTTCTAGGCCCACATACATCTCTCCACACAGTCAATATGGTAAGGAATCAAAAGCTTTCATGGGCAATTTTCCCATATTGACGCAACACCACCTTTCATAAGTATGAAAGAATGCTTAGGTCTATGTTCATTTTCCACATCATAGCAATTGTGTTGCCCACAAATACTCACATACTGATAACAGCAGTTCTTGTTGAATTTTCTCTGCCCATATAAATTGGTGACTGTTGAACAGTGGCTGCTGTGTTTGGCAGAAGGCAGCTGCACACCTCCTTTTCAAGATCTAAGCTTTTCACACGCCTGTGCATACCACTGGTGAGGAGGTACAGCCTGCCAAGAGATAATCCAAATGACAGGCAAGCTGCATTTCTGCAAAAAGGCCCTTTCAGTGGTTCCCATGGTAATTTGACGCAGATGTGGCAACTGCATCGAATTTTGTGTTTCGATATTCTCCTCTGTTATCATGCATAAAACTGAATGTATTTGTGAAAAATGTATTGGTGTGTTATTAAGATACAGCTCTGTGAAGGGATGGAGAGAAGGCCAGGCGCTTAAAGTGAGAAAATGTCATTACAACTTCAAAGAACAGTTTTACAGGACCAAGTTTTTTGTAAATAATATATTTTAACAAAATGAATAACTACAATATTACCTTTTTTTTTCCTTCAAATGGACAGGGCATTTTGGCAAAAAGGAAAAGATTGAGCATTTGGGGGAAGGAGGAAAGATAGCTGCCTGAGCACCTACAGTTCCCCTCAGAACATGTTTTTCAGTCTGAAATATTCAGCTGTAGTCAAATAGTCAAATTAGCATTGATTTCAACTTAGAACTACCATCAGAGAAAAAAAAACTTCCATATTTCTAAATTAATGAAAGAAAAAGTTATCTGGAAAAAATAATCTGGGTTGTCCAACTTTATTTTTATTGTTTTTTTTTTGTTTTTGCAACCCCGATTTTACAGTGGCCAACAGGGGCAACCGCACTGCAATGGTCCAAAACATCTCAAATTTGTGAAATGCGCTGCAAAAACAGAAACGACGCAAATTCAAAAGCAGGCAAAATGCACATCGTTGGCCTGCTGATGAAACCTCGTATCTCCAATTTGATAGGAAACAAAAACTTTTATGTCCACGACATTGCAAAATACAAAATTTTATTGATTGGATACATTCTTGAAAGAAAAATAGTCATCCTACCCGAACACAGCTCAACTGCATTCTTAATGCAAAATTAAACATTTTTTATGCTCTCCTGTAAAGTTTTCATTTTGAAGATGCAAGGTTTTATCAGCAGTCTGACAAAATGTAAATGCATGAGAAAAATGCTGCATATACATGTCAACATGCGCATCAATGGCCTAAAACATCCCCAATTGGAGAAACTCGTTGCAAAAAACAGAAACGATGCAAAGTCAAAAACACACAAACCACAAAAGCAAATGCATGGGAAAAACGCTGCATTTAGACATCAACACAATGGAAGTACTCTAAGCCGCTATGCAGAGCTCCAACTAAAACAGTTTTTGACTAGAGTGAGACTGGCTGGATTATTTTGTTTTATGGTTTTACACCATAGCGAAGGGTTCGCTCAGGATTGCGACCTTGTGAGCATGCCCAAAGGGCTCTCACTGCTTTGCGACCTTGTGAGCATGCACAACGGGTTCGCTCACGATTACTTAATGTGACTTAAATGTGATGCACAGATATCAATGAATAGCAGTGAATAGTTATATCTTCGCCATTTAGTCAGCAAGCTAGTATTTACATGCATCAGATATGACTATCTAAGTCGGCAAAAAGGCTTCTAGCTTGCTAACGTTAGTTCGCTTGCTTCGTTAGCAAGTTCGCTAGCCTAGCTAGCTAACAACTGTATTTGGTATAATATAAATGCTCATGGCTCGACTCTTGCTGAGTTAGATAGCGAAATAATAGATCATTTTTATTTACTTATTTTCTATTGTATTCTGTACACCAAATATAACTGTTCACGAGCTAGGCTAGCGAACTAGTTAGCTAAGCAAGCAAACTAACATTAGCTGGCTAGGCAGAACAAGAACCCTCTCAGCAAGAAAGCCTTTTTGCTGACTTAGCTGGTTAGTCTCGCTCTGCTCAAAAGTAAAAGCTGTTCTAGTTGACGCTCCCCATAGCGGCTGGAGCACTTCCGTTGTGCCAATGTCTAAATGCAGCATTTTCTCTTGCATTTGCTTTTGTAGTTTGTGCGCTTTTGAGTTTGCATTGTTTCTGTTTTTGCAGCGCGTTTCTCTGAATGGAGATGTTTTGGGTCGTTGCATCGCGTTTGTGTTGACGTGGATATGCAGCGGTTTTCTCATGCACCTGCTTTTGGGGTTGCGTGTATTTAAATTTGCATCGTTTCTATTTTTGCAGCACATTTCTCCTATTGGACATGTTTTAGGCCTTTGCAGCATGTTTATTCCTGTCGGCCACCGTACAATTTGACCAACAGACATCTCCATAGATCTCTAGCTGATGCCTAATGTGTGCTTTGTTGGGGTCTATCAAAACCTCACAGGACTTTAGGTCTCCAGAAACAGGTTTGAGCAGCCCTGTCATTAGCAATCAAACCTTCAATGACTTTCTTCTGCCCTCTATTGAAATATTAGGTTCTCTTGCCAACCCACACCATATCAGCATCTAATTCCCATCCAATGACCCATATGTGTCATTGAGTTCTTGACTTTATTGTCTCTGAGATGAGTGCACAGTGGTATGCTCCTCATTTGTTATGGTCGCTTTCCATTGCAACATATTGAAGTGAGGGATTTAACAAGTTCTATATAATGCAGCAGGACTGGAAATTCACTCTCCCACTGGTACAGTTATTTGCTGCTTTGATTGTTATCATACTGCACTGTCACCTCATTCACATACTCTGCTCAGCTCTGACTGACTGTACTTCTAGTGGAAAATCCCTACAGCTGAGCTTGTTATGCATTTAGTGGAAATATTTGGGTTGTATAAAATGCGTCGAACACTCAAATTCAGCACTGCATTCCACCAAGTTAAAAAGACTGATTCAGGCTTTAACACATTTGATGCATAAGGATATCAAGGACAGTGGATCCAAAATGGAGGCTGGTTACTAAACAGTGAAAAGGTCTTTACTGAAACTGGGTGCAAAAGTGACAACAACTTAGGCTGAAAATAATTTTCAGATTTCAATTTGCGGATTGTTATTTTTTCTGAGAAGAATAGTTTTTGGTTGCACAACCTGTAAAAGGTTGGACAAACCCCATACATTTCAATCCCTTGAACAGTGCATCCTCAATTGTTTCTCTAGTGGTTGTTACAGATGACATTATTTGAAGTTTATAACTAGTACCGTCGGGTTATCACACATATTAATGCATGATAATTGATTCAACTGCAGTCAGCAACATAATTTCAATAAAATTCCAGTGCGGATAGTTAATATTAGCTGATCTTAGAGATGCTCTTTGTTTCCATGGGAGTGAGTGCATATTGATGATATAATTTTTAAAATTTTTTGCTGTAGATTTTTATAGAACTCCATTTAAGTCTTTGCAACATTACATCGAGGTGTAACAATGTGGATTGGGCTTCTTGAGGAGTTATATTCCAATCAGTGATGTTGTAATGTGTATGTGGTTCTGGCTAAGTAAGATATCCAAGAATCACCTTGGGAGGGAGGGCATCTGTCACTATTTTTGGCCATTCCACCCAACTGCAAGCGCAAGTCTTTTTCACCATGATGATCGGGAGAATCTGACTGGTTGAGCAATACAGGGATCCTCAATTAAGGGATGGTTAAATGCCATGTTAAAGCCAGGAATTGGTGTAAATCTGCCACAGACTCCGCTATTAGCACCTCTGCTTTTCACAAAAGTGCCATTGGATTTTAATGACCAAAGCTTTCCAGAACATAGTTGAACATCTAGCAAATTTCATTTATCACATTTAGCACCTTATTGTATGGCTCAGTGTTCCACCCATTTCAATGAGACATATTTTGCTGTAATTTTAACATAACTAGCAGTGTGATCTCTCACGCCAAAAAAAAAAAAAAACCTCCCCCTTAAGCAAATTAATCTTCTTAGGACAGAAAGCCCTTAGCAGTGCCAATGCTCAGGTAGACTGGGAAGAAGCGGCAGATGTAGGCAAATGCCACACTGCAAGAAGTGTCTGTCTTAACAAGTAATTTAGCCTTAAATTAGGAAGTGAGGTCCAATATTTTCTCTGTCAAGTAGAGAGTATGAGCTCATTTTAAGTTACCGTGTGCTTGACAAGTGAAATTTTCTTATCCCATTGGCAAATCTTGAAATAAATCAAAATTATCTCACCCCATTGGCAAATTTTTGTCTTTACCGAGAAAGAAAGGTATACAAAATTAAAATACTAGATAAGGTTGACTTATTTTTCAGTTTTTGCAGTGTAGGTTTCAAAACTGAGAATTTACGCAGTCAACAATTGCAACAGGACTGATTCACAATCGTGAGGAAAATAGAGTTGGGAATGTAGATGTTTTCAAATCATAAAAATAATATAAATTGGCAGCTGTAGCCTCACTTTAAAAATGAGAGTTGTTTGTACCCTTACTGTGCTGAACACACGCTTGGCCTCACAAGACTTGGAGCCCAATTTTCCTGCCTGCGCTCGGTGTAATGACGTGCACAGACTAGTCCTTACCACTAATTACTCTGATAATTTTTAAATTCCGGAATGGGTGTACCACTCAATAAGTCGGGCAACACGGCAAGGTCAGGATGCACGGGAAGGAAAAGACAGATCTACAGGACGACTGACCGTATTTGGAACCACCTACTACCTGTTTACTGATCGTGGCAACAGTTACAAATAGAATAAAAAATTTGGCCAACGTGATTTACCTGCATGCGAAAGATAATCTGATGACTTTTGATGGTGTGCACTGGCCAAATTGCACAGAATGCAGTCAAAGCTGTCTTCACGATATACTTTATTCCACAATGCTGAGCAATCAATGGAAACTTTACACCAAGAACCGAGCAACCTTAACAGCATGGCTGTCAAGTGACTGTATTGTACACAACATGGTTATTGTCATGGACTGGTTACAACACTGTATACTACCATGGAATAAAGAATTTAGTATCTACTATACTAGAGCAGTATGAAGTGAACAAGTATGTGATTTAAAATGTGGCCATTGTTCCCTTGGTGAACACCCTGCATACACATGTTCTTTTACTGAACACCACATATCCATCCATCCATTTGCAATACCCACTTCTACCTCACTAGGGTTGCAGGAAAGCTGGAGCCTATCCCAGCTGACTATGGGTGAAAGGCAGGGACCCACCCTGGACAGCTTGCTTATCCATCACAGGGTGCGCACACCATTCACACCGATGGGCAATTTAGATGTCTCCAATAAGCCTGATGTGCGTGTCTTTGGACTGTGGGAGGAAACCGGAGTTCCTGGGGGAAACCCATGCGAACACGGGGAGAACATGCAAACTCCACACAGAAGTGTTATGATTCTGTTGTTCCTGACCATGTTTTTGTTATGACTCTGTTTCCAAGCCATGTTTTTGATTGAGTCTATGCCATGTTTTGTATTTTGTCATGTCTTTTCCCTGCCATTTCTCATATTCACAGTTTAGATTATCATTCTGGTTTTTGTATTTCTCATGCCCTGCATTACATTGTCTCCCCTGTCTGGTCATATGTGATGTGACAATTTTATTCCCCAGTCTTGTGTGCCACATTTTCAGGTGATTTCATGGTTTCTGGGTTTCCAAACATTCCTTCCAATCTCGTTTGCTTCCTTCACCTTTCTGTTCTATCTTTAGTATTTGTTAGTAATTTATCTAAAATAATAAACTGTTACTAACATTAACTAACATTGTTTATAGTACTAACTTACTAACGATCACTAGGGATTGTATAGCTGCACATTACTAATTGACTAACAAGCTCTCAGCACTCACTCTATTCTAGTCTCCGCCCCTTGCCCTCACTCAATTTACTTTGCTGCGCTTCAGCGGATTCTCCGCACCTGGTTAAACACTGTTCTGCCTCTCACTCTGTGCACTTTAGAACTCCCTAACCGGAGTCGTCTGTTTGTCATAGGCTGTCTGTGTAATCCCTGTCCGCGTTTTGGCTTTCGCCAATTTCATGTGGTTAGGAACTTCCTCTTGTTCATTCCTTTGTTAATTAGTCTTATCCAGCTCACCTGTTTCCTATTATAGCATGTGACTTCCCGTATGTGTATTTAAGCAGTCATTTCACTACCAGCTCTTGTCAGAACGTTTTCCTTGTGCTGTGTTGATGCCTTGTACTCTTCGTGTTATACTTCTGACTGCGAACGTCCCCAATTTTGATTTTTGCTGCATCTTTGATATACCTTTGCCCGTGTAATGAACCTGCTTTGCCCGACCCTGAGTTTTGTGTTTGCTGCCCTGTTTACGAACTGGATTACGACTACTGGATTCTGATTTTGGATTGTGGACTCTGTACCGTTGCCTACTGCCCTGCAGGGGTTTCCACCCCAGAACTATTAAAGAACAAGTTTGCTGGATTTTTGGGTCTCGCTTCTGGTTCCTGAACGCACCCTTGCAAGAAGGGCCAGATACGAACCCACAACCTTCTTGCTGCAAAAAAAGACAAATTAACAGAACAAATAATAAAATGGATAAGCTGCTTTATTAATGTCTTCTAAATGAAGGCCAGCACTTTGACAAAAACAAACAAAAATCAATGACAAGTGCATCTCCCTCTACCTTCTACTCCATTGCCTTTCTTCACCAGTGGATTGGCGGATGGTAGCAGTACTCGTATTGACCCAAGCACTAGTAGATTCAAATTACCATGCCCATGTGCAGCAGTTGCAGAACGTCTGCTGAAGATCTGCCACTTCCATTCACAGAGCGCAAAGAGGCTGTGCAAATCCTAGCATGTATTGCATATGATAGGGGGGGAAAATTGGACCCTGCTTCAAATGTAATTTACATAAGTACCCAACCTCCCCATAAGATAAGCCATTGATAAACCACTTGCAGCAGCCGCATCCACCAAAGCTTTCCCTGCACCATTATTTCGATGACTGCGCCAATTTCGTTAGATGTAACCTAAATGCCGAAGGGTTTGGTGTGCATGTGAAAAGCCAGCAGAATGAGGTACAGTCACCAAAAGAAACCAAAGGTTTCCCTAAGCAGTGACATGCATGTGCACTAAAGAAAGCTGCCATTTGTAATTTCAAGGTAGAAATACCACAAAAGGTCCAGCAACGTAAGCATAGCAGTATTCTGTCTGTGGAAACGAGATAAGAAATTTTAATCATGGTGCATCTTTAGTGTGGTGCTTTTTTTTTTTTCTCCTTGACACCATTCTTATTGTTCACTTTACATCATTAAAAAGCCTATGTATGATATTTTCCATGTGGCAAATACCTCTATGTCTTTCCAAATGCCATGCACTTAAAATAACATGACAAGAGTGGTGAGAACAGGCTGTTCAGCCCAACTTGGCTTGCCATTTTCCTATTACCATAGTGAATCTAACACTTCAGATACTAGATGACTAGGTGGCATCTAGCACTAAATCAAGCCTGGTCTTGAAAATTCTCAAGGTTTCTGCTTCAAGAATATGGTCAAGTTAGCTATTCCACACTGAGATCACTCTCTGCGTGAAAAAAATATTTCCTAATATCAGTGCTAAATTTGTGACCCCGAGTTCTGCAAACAGAACTTTGCCTCAGTAATCCTACATAATGAACTTTGTTTATCCCTTTAACATATATAAAGATCTCAATCAGATCACCCTAAGTCTCCTTTTCCTAAGACTGAGGAGATTAAGGATCTTCAGCCTCTCCTCATAGCTTTCATCTTTTATACCAGGAATTAACTTTGTGGCTCTTCTTTGAACTTTTTTCAGAGCCTCTATATCTTTCTTTAAGTATGTTCCCCAGAACTGTATACAGTACTCTTGATGTGGTCTGACAAATGTGTTGTACTAGAGAAGTATAACCTCCTTGGATTTATACTTAATACTTCTAGCTGTGTACTATCTCAGCACCCTGTTGGCCTTTTTAACTGCTAAGGCATCGTGGCTAGAACCAGCTAGTGTTTGGTCAAAAAATCGCCCCCAGATATTTTTCACGTGGAGCACATTTCAATTTTAAACCTCCCATGAAGTAATCCTGTCTAATATTTTTATTACCTACATGCAGAACTTTACATTGAATTTAATTTGCCACATATCTGCCCAGTTCTGAATTCTATCTAAATCATCCTGAATCACATGTGTATTTATGCTATGATTTATTTTTCACCTGCAGTTACAAAACCTAACAGATACGTATTGTAATTATTACATTGCAATTATATTACCCTTTGAAGAACTCTTTTTCAGACCTTACAAAGTGTTCCAGTTATTTTATTTCACACTGGAACACAAAGTGGATCATTAATTTTCACCTGACTTGTGCACATTATCGTAAATTGATGACACATAGTCATTAATACAGATATTTGAATCAGAGCAACAGCATATTCACTGACATATGATTTGTCAGAACTGGTTACAAGAATGTTTTTTTTTTTAAATCCCACCGTCATATGGTCTGATCAGGAAATACATCAACAAATGAGTGCAGTGGAGAGTGAGCTGTGATTCGACACGTTTTGCTTAATGAAGTAGCTGGCTTCACACCCTGGTTTGAATGGCATGCCGAAGGAATAGCTAATTTTAGTCTGTCAGCCTGTTATTTTCTCCTGAGCTGGTAAAAGTGAGCAAAATTTGGGGAACCAATCAGGTTGGCTTTTAGTCAATGTTCGTCATTGCCTGTTTAATTAGGCATTTGGCTGAGAGGAGGGGAGGTTGATTTGTCCTATTTACCATTTGTGAGGGTGAGTTCCTCTCCTTAACTTCCGACCCTGTTCATTCGCTTCACAAGCCCTGGCATCTCGCGCAGAGCTGAGGATCAAATTGGGAGAATTTATGAACCATGGTTTCCCCTCAAATTCTCGGCCTGTGCCCCACTCCGCAACTGTGTCAAATTCTGTTTGTCGCACTAACGTTTGAATAGAATTAATCACTGAGGCGAACCAAATGAGTTCTGGAACACGGCTTTGGTTTTTTGTGGGGGTGGGGAGAGGGGGTTTAGCTCATAATGATGTCTGATTGCCAGCATCCAATGCCACTGCTATATTAGCAGCAGATGTCTTTTAATTGCTGTTATTATACTGAATGTGGAGGGAGGGCATAATGACGTTCCCGCAGCTTCCCAGTACAGCAGCCATCTTAATCTCTGCCTGAGCTGATAGCCATTTAATCCTTCGGTGGAGGCAAGAGCATGATGAATGCTGTAAAGAAGATGTTTGACATTGCGTGTGCGCTTGCGTGTTTGCGAACAGAGTTGGGCAAGACTGCTTTATATTATAACGTTCTTTACACCTGGAATAAGCCACCTGACCTGAAACTGAATGAAGTGGTTCCTTTTGAACATTTTAAAACATTGATCAAATCGTTTTATTAAGAGAATAGCTCTTGTGCTAAGATCTTCTTTTTTTGTATTGTATTTTATGATAATAATTCTACGTATTTACCACATTACTATTTTAATTTCCTTTCAACATGCTTTATTTGAATTCTTTGTAATGCAGGGCCCGGCTGAAATGGAAGCTCTAATCTCAGTCAGGCCCCCTGTTTAAGTATACCTTGAATAAAATAAAATAAAATAATATATCCTTTTTTTTACAAACAGTTTGTCGTATACTTTTATATTTAGTTTTTATGCTTGCATTTTCACGTTTCAGAACTATTCAATCCTTTCCGCGTGATTTCATAATAATTTATAATTAAATCAGCATTTATTTAATTGCAAACATTTTTATTTATCCCAAATAAAAAGTGATAATCCAAAGGTAATTTGTAAGTGCCCATTTTATCCCAAAGCCAGCAAGACATAAATAGATGCCCATTTTATTAGCAGGCATTGAAAGTTACATTTCGTTTTCAAGACTGCTGAGCATGCCCAGCTGTAGGGGTGAAGCTAAAAATAACGCTTCTATTTCAGAATCCCAATTAAGGTGAAATCTTGATTGGATACAGGAGTACAATTTTTAAACCTCTGGATACTTTCTGCAAACATCACAGTTGTTAACCTTCCTCTTTCTTATCATGCAGATTATTTTATTATCAGAATGCATATTCCAGCATTGTTTCATTTTCGATTTCCGTACATTGTAGTAATTCTTCGCGCTTAAATGCTCCAAACATTTCATTGTCACTTGCAAAAATGCCCCCTCCTCACAAGAATTGAGGACAGTAATGTAGATATTAAGTTGCAGGCCTCTCATTGCGTGTCCTCAGTGAGTATCATTCATATGATACTCTTATGTATCACATTCTCTTATAAATGGCATGTGCAAAACAGACAGAGATGTAGTAAAGCCTCAAGCTTTTTAAACATTGCTGATACAGCACTTAGATATTTTATGTTTTGTCCAGCCCAGTTCATTTTATTTGTAAATGTACATCCATTCCTGCCATTCATGCCTGCAATGCATTCCAAAGACGTTGGGATGGGGGCACTTTAAGACCAATAATGACGTAAAATTTTAAAGAATGAAGTGATTTGAAACAGCTAATTTCAACACATGATTGTAATAATGTAATGTAATAATTTGGCCCAAGCAGCATCCAGGAGAAGCCTAGTCCTTCATGAGCAAAGATAGGATAGCGAATTTGCCCACAAATGTTCGAGAAAATCATTGAAAGGTTTAAAAACAAAGTTTCTCAAATAAAGACAGGAAGGAAGGATCTGGACATTTCACCCTCTACGGTGCATAACATACATAAAAGATTCAAGGAATCTGGAGGAATTTATGTGCAAAAGGGCAAGGATGCAAGCCTGTGCAGACTCCCCATGATCTCTGATCATTCAGATGGCAGTGCATGAAAGAGAAACTGAAGCCAAAAAATGAACAAATTTTTCTGACACCACCTCAGTTTGAAAACAAAATAAAATAATTTTTAGAGTGATTTGACTATCTGCAACCGAGAAAATAAATATTGAAAACTCGAATCAACTGCTATGGGCGATGCCATATTGCATTTGCTGGCTCAGCAAAGTTGGTTTGTCACGTCACTACATCAACTCAAAAAACCATCACACTCTCTTTACAAGAGTTTTATGCAGTTTGCTGAAGTTTTTCCTTTTTTACTAACTCGCAAAGACGATGTCGGAGATCTGTCAAATATATCGTCGGCCTGCTGATAAAACCTCGCATCTCCAAATTGATAAGAAACAAAAACTCATATGTCCACTATTCTTACATGCAAAATTAAACATTTTTTATGTTATATATAATTTGAATTATATTTATATATTTATATTATTTTATTTTTTTTTTATTTTACATTTATTTTTTATTTTCCTGTAAAGTTTATCATTTGGAAGAAACGAGATTTTATCAGCAGGCCAACGATACGTACATTATATTTAACATGTAATTTTTTGTTATGACTCAAAGTACTTGCAGCCAGAGACAGGGCACTATCGCAAGCTTATAGACAATCCGTACCTTACAGTTAGTTTGTCAATCGCCATGTACAACCGAAATGTATTACCTGGCGCCTTATATTAGTCATGTGTGTTTTTCTTATCTGTATTATCGATGCAATTGTCATTTTTTATTCAGGATTTTAAAGCATTCGAGGGCAAACGGATGTGACATGCTGAGCAATTTACAAGCTAACTGTATGGCACGGATTGTCTATAATCTAACTTGCCAATGTTTCATACAAGGGATGTTACCCTGTCTCTTGCCACAAGTCTCACAGTTGAGTACCGTAAGTCAATTTTTACTGAAGTCTCCTACTGACGAACAACTAAGTATCTGCTTTGTCTTTCCCATCGAGTGTATTTAAAGCAACAGTTTAGTATTTTCGTTCACTTCTCGCCTCTTCATGGAATATAAATTGTATTACTAGGGGTTCAAGCCCGTAGGGCAGAAACCCTATTGTTTTTGTGCTGGTTTATTATTATTATTATTTCTTTTCTTCTTCAGAAATGTTTTCGCAAATTCCCGTGAGATGGTAAATGGTAGAGAGCTGAAATTTTGCATTTTAGTTGGAAGTTGTGTGTAAATACTGCCCAAGCCATTTTTAACTCAATCGGCCTGATGATGCTATAAATCAAGAAAAAGAGTTTTTCACTTTAAAGGTCATAATTCCTACACTGTACGTCTGATTTACACAAAACTTGGTACAGACATTATTTGGTCCAAACTCAACAACTTTACCCATGGACTCCCAGGTTTGCCAAATCGGATTTTCCGCCATTTTCAATTTTTTGAAAAACACATTTTTGACATCTCCTCCTAGGCCGTTGGTCCGATTCCTTCGAAATTAGCTGTGGATCATCAGTGGACCAAGCTTATCAAAAATTACATAAGGCTTGTTGAAATCTCATTTCTTTTCCAAGATATTGACCAATGAACTTCAGCAGGGGCGTGGCTTAGCACATAAATGGACAAAAGTCAACAACCATTGGGCCAATCATCACAGAACTCATAGGATATGTCTATATAAGTACTAGGAACATACTTTGACAGTTTCATGCAAATCGGTCCGTAGGGGGCGCTATAAATGCAAAAAATGGGCATGGCATGATGCAAATCAGACTATAAATCAGCAATTGTTTGTCCTATAGCCATAAAACTCACAGGATATATTCATGTAAGTACCTGAAATATACCCAGAAAATTTCATTTAAATTGACCAATAGGGGGCACTATAAATGCAAAACAAAGCAGCGTGGTATAACATAAATCAGACTATAAATCATAAATAGTGGTCCCAATCATTACAAAACTCACAGGATGTGTCTACATAAGAACCTGAAACATAGCCTGAAAGTTTCAATCAAATTGACCACTAGGGGGCGCCACAAATGCAAAAAAGGGGCGTGGTATTACACAAATCAGAAATTGTTCGTCCTATCGCCACAAAACTTGCAGGATATGTCCACATAAATACCTGAAACATACCTTAACAGTTTCATAGCAATCAACCCCAAGGGGGAGCTACAAATGCACAAAATAGCCTAACATAACACAAATCAGTCTATACATCATAAGTTGTTGGTCCAATCATTACACTGGCAAAATAGGTCCACATAAATACCTGCAACATTCTCTTAAAGTGATTTTTAATTAAGCTGTTAAAGCTTTCAACTACTAATGGTCTTTCTTGGCTTGAACCCCGGAATTGCCGCTTGCGGCTATATTTTCGTATTCATTCTTTTAATTTGATATAAACTAAAGCATCAATGCCTCGTGGCCTCTCTGAAGTTTGCAAAGATGCGCTAAATGGCAGACGTTGAAAACTGGCTGGTGCTATCACGCTTTTCTGCAACAAAATACACACACAGAGGAAAAATACTCATCATCTAGAATTTTGAGGCTGATCTTGTTCCTGCTCACCGACATGTTTGCTGTTTGATGCTTCACTCTCGTCGGTATCGGAGGCTACATTGATCTCTGACTCGAATTGAAAACGTGTACTAAATTCATCAAAACTCTCAAAAAACTCTTTAGAAAAAACTTCATTCAAGCTGTCAGTCTCCTGAACATGAAGTTTTGTCTGACATGATTTTCTAGTCCTGTAGTCGTGATCTAGGAAGATATTGTGGAACAGAGAGCAAAAACTGAATAAAAACTGAATAAAACGCTTGTGACGTCACACACCAACTTTGTTGAGCCTGCAAATGCAATATGGCGTTGCCCATAGCAGTCAATTTGAGTTTTTAGGATTTATTTTCTCAGACATGGATGGTCGAACTGCTCTAAAAATCATTTTGGTCTCTAACTGATGTCGTTTCAGAAATTTTATTCATTTTTTGCCCTCAGTTTCCCTTTCAGAACCAACATTCTTCAATCAGTGATATAACCATGTGGGCTCAGGATAACTATGGCAAACCTTAATCAAATACCACAGTATGAAGTTGCATCTACAAATGCTTCCTAAAACTTTACTGTGAGATAAAAGGATGCCAGATGTTAAAAGTGTCCAGAGGCGCTGTCAACTTCCCTGGATTCAAAGGCATCATTTCGGGACTCTCACACAGTAGAAAAGTGTTTTGTCATCAGACAAATTCATATTTCAGGTCTTTTTTGGAAGGAAAGGATGCAGTGTACTCTGGACAGAAGAAGAAAAGGACCATCCAGGCTGTTATCTGCAATAAGTCCAATAGCCCTGCTCTGTAATGTTATATGGTTGTGTCAGTGTCCTTTGCGAGGGTAACTTGTACTTCTGTGACGGCAACATTAATGCTGAAAAGCACACTAACATCTTGGGGTAACATGTGTTGGCCTCAAGACGACATCTTTTCCAAGGATGCCCATCAAAGTTTCAAAATGCCGGCACAAAACTGCATTCTGTACTCATTAAACAGGCATGGCTGCGTAAGATGAGGGTGCAGATGCTGAACTGGCCTGCCTGCAGTCCCAACTTGAACCCAGTGGAGAGCATGTGACACATTTTGAAATACAAATTACAACAACAAAAACCCTTTTCCGTTGCACACCTTAATACTTGTTTGCAAGAAGAATGGGACAAAATTAAACCTTAATCACTGCTTTATAACTATGTGTCCTCAGTCCCTAAACATGTATTCTGTGTCTTTAAAGGAAAACGCAACATTACAGAATAGTAAACACTTTACAGTCCCACCTTTTTTTAATAAGTTGCAAGAGTCAAAATTGAAATGTGTTTATTTAGAAAAATTGATAAAATTTATGTGTTTGAACATTTCACAATGTGCTGTTTTTTCCAGTTTTCTACATAGGTCAAAGATAATTAACAAATCAGTGCTTTCATTTTTAATTTTAATATAACATAGCTGTTCCTACTTTTTCTGATTTAGGGGTTTATATTTTCTTTGAGGCTGGAGTTGCTATGATAATCTGCCAGCTCTATAACCTTTGATGTGAGAAATAATAAGCAGCTCTAACTTTTTTTTTTTTTTTTAAATTAATTTTGATTGAATCATAAAGTGCCAAAAACCTAAATTGTGATCCATTCTGTTAATGTGCAGTATGATACATTCTAATGCATAGCATTAAATCAGCATATCTCCTAAAATATGACACCATGCTTCATTTATACAAAATTTTATTGATATTTTTATTTTGCCATAGTTTTGAAATTACATCTGTTGATGCTGAAATTTTTATTTGAAATATTTGAATGAAATATGGTCAAAAGTGTAAACAATCTCTCAGAGCATGTAAGTCCAGTTGAGGTAGGACAGGGTATGTGTCATATGGCAATGACGGTGTAGGAGTTTTGGGGTCTCTCACCGCTGTAGACACCACAGTATTATCACTTTCACACTTGTCTTCACTCCTGGCCTCTGCTTCATTTAGCAGAATTAAGACAAAGCATTTTGCCCAGAATAGAAAAATGTATGGATAGATTCTGTTGGCAATTTCTCCTGAAAGCATCTTGGCTGTTCTTAATACCTTTTGATCTCACTGTGAATTGGGAATAACGAAACTGAGAAAATATTCAGCGTTTTGAAAAATACCTCAGTAACTTAATATATTTCACATACAGTGAAATTTTGGGTTTAAATTACATGTGGTCCCACTGAGTCCAGTGTAGGTACATTGTTAGAGCTTAATTAACACTGGCCATTGTGCAATGCATACAGGAATGATGTCATTCCATCATGTGAGATTTACAGCGTCTCCCACCCCTGCATTGACTGATTGCTTGATGTTCACTTAATGTGGCATAGCTTGCATAGCTATGTAAGGCAGGCAAGTCAACATATTCCCTCATTCTCAATGACAATTCAATGCATATTTGCAAGAGTTCCGTCCCACTGTATGACATGGTGCTCTCCTGTTCTACCTCTGCTGCAAAAAATATATGCATCTCAGCCAGCTGCTATACTGAATCACTCTCTGCTGCTGCAAGTAAACATCCCATCTGCACCCCAGCAAAGCATCTACCTGTATAGTGGAAAAGGCATTCAATGGCATTTCCGCATAACCCTCCTATAATAGCATTATGTAAAAGAAAACAGACACTGTATTTCAATTCTGACCCCAACTCATCCTCAATTCCAAGAATGTCCTTCATTCATACCTACTGTCTATTTGGAAGGCACCTCCTCTTTGGCTGTGATTTGACAGAAATAAAGACCATGGAAAGAAAAGCAGGGCACCATGGAAACAGAAGCTCAAAACCACTACCATAAGCAGCACTTCAATGGCACCTCTGCAGTGCATCTTGCATTAGCACCTCTGAATTATTCATTTTTTCTTCTGCTATTTGTACCTGGGAAGCAACTGTATCCCCTTTTGGTGCCTGTGTCTGTTCTATATTTAATACATAGGCCCCACAACTGCAGGCTTTGCATCAGCTTTTCAGATTTCTATGCAGTTAGATAAAGTGCCCCTAAGATCAGGCCCCCTTAAGATTACCAGCTTAAACTCAGCAACCTCCTAAGGAAAAGGGAACAGCTGAGGATGAAGCATCAGCCACACTAGCGCACACTAGCCACATTTGCACAACACCATAGCTTAAACATTGTGTATGTGCTGAATGGATTTTATCTTTACATGAACCTCCCCTATGTTATGTGGATGCCGACAAATGCAAAAAATAGAAAAAAAAGAAAGAAAAGAAAAAATTATGATTGAATGAAAATGAAAGGCATTGCAGACATTAGCCAAACACCAGACTGCACCAGTCCAGTTTAGCACCCTATTTCTGATGTCACTGGTTTTCATCATTATTATTTTCATTATTATTGTTGTTGTTGTTGTGGCTGCTGCTGCTGTTTTTGTAGTTTTAGTGGTTGTAGTTTTTTTTTTTTTTTAGTAACACTGGCACACAAAGTGCCCATAGGAATTCCTAAAGTTAAAATCATCTGAAAGACATGTTTGACTCTTATTGCTCTATCTACTCTACATCTACTGCAGCATGGGAAAAAAAGTACCTGCAATTTTGGCCAAATAGGCACGTTTGGGTCAAAAGAGGAATTCATACAATAGGAAGTCCCTCATACATACAGAGGAGTTGGTCAAACTTCTTGAAAATAAAACAAAGACTGAATTACATGCATTGAAATTATGGGATATACTTTTCTTAACACAAGGATTATTAATTGTGTTGTCTATTGTGCATATATGAATTTTTTCTTCCTGGTAAGGCTGCCAATAATTCTGAACCTCACTGTAAATATGTAGCCGCTTGGTGCTATATTCTGTCTTCCTCACTGGCTAAAGATAATTCTGAGGTGATAATTTTTTTAAGAGGTGTTGAGTCTGTTTTAACAGGAGTCTATTCTTTCGGTGTGACTGTGAAAGACAGCTCAGGTTCAGTGATGACTAATTTGCAAGTGTAAAACTTGAACACCAAGCCCAAGAGTGGTATTTCATACTGTACAAAATTCCCTCCTATCAGATTGAGTAAATTGTATGTTATCATCCTTTCTGTGTTGCACAAGTGCGCATTTAACCCACTGTGGTAAGAACACCTTTTACGTACATGGGCAGTGGTATTCAAGCCAGTTACCAAATTGTTACACATTGCTGATATCACACTCAAACGCCCATGTTGCCACAAACTTTAATGTACACAGAAGAAAATCCTGGACTGTGAATGGATGTCTATCGTCCATTAACCCCTTTGCGCAGAAGTCAAATCCGGCAATTTATACGTTCCCCTATTTAAGGCTGCACAGTACTGACAGCACAGAACTACACGGTTATGTAGTAGTAACCATAGTGCAGAAGTGGGGTTGAGCCTTGCTAACAAGGTCTTGGCCATACACCCTCCCTGCTCAGTCACAATCACATCCCCTGAACTTTTTACATACCCTAACTGGCTGCTTCAGTGACAGCAGTAAATGCTGCTTGTTGTGCACAAACAAGTATGGAAGCCCATAGTGGACAATATTCAAATGAAAATGTAATCCCACTATTGCATTATAATTTTCCACTTATGAATGAGTTATTTGAGACAATATTAAATTGAAAATGCATTAATCCAATTATCACTTTCATTTTCACATACACATATGGGAAATCTATGACTATATTCAAATGATAATGAAATGCTGATTGACATTTAATTTTCAAAGTCATGCTCTGCAATACAGTGGACAATATTCAAATGCAATAAGCAAAACAGCACCCCCAGCCTATTGCATTTACATTTACATGTCATCACGCTCTTTTAGGGTCAACATGATAATGAAAATGCTGTTTTCTAATCACTTGGAAATAATAATGATATAATAATGATGACGACATTTGACATTTCATTTTCAAAGACTTATCCTGCAATACATGGGACAATATTCAAACGCAGTAAGGGAAACAGCGCCTCCCAGTCCATTGCATTTTCAAATACATGTCACCACGCTCTTTTTGGGACACAATGAAAATTAAAATGCAATCTGTCAGCGTCTCATCAAGG
Organism: Gymnothorax javanicus; assembly: GCA_029692085.1. Lineage (NCBI taxonomy): Eukaryota > Metazoa > Chordata > Actinopteri > Anguilliformes > Muraenidae > Gymnothorax > Gymnothorax javanicus. The sequence continues at coordinate 34,357,712 of CM056198.1, forward strand.
CGGGTCTTAAGCTAGGACGTCACTCATTAGGGGTGCGAGCGGAAACCATGTTCCTTATTTGCGTACCAACCAATCAGCTTCTGGGTAGCGCTTGTACGCTCGGAGGCTTACTGATAATGTCATGATGGCTAGGCTGCTATGTATTGTGTGCCATCGCCCATTAGGCTATGTTGCGCTTCGGATGTAGCCATCTTGGCAGCTAGTATGCTAGCTAATGTTAACTAAGGAAAATATTTGTAAATGATCATCACATTAAAGCGATATGATTTGATTTTTGCCCCAACTCTATTAACTGAGCTAGCTGTAATATGCATGAGCTTATCCGAGGCTTCGCGGCAGTGTTGTGCAACTGCAACCCAAGTATGCTTGCAGATTTCAGAGACGTTAGCTAGCTTGCTAGTGAGTCTAAAAGCAATCGCTTAGGTACAGCTAGGTAGCTATGGTGCCTACTGGAGAAGCTCTTACAGCCCTGATTTGTCACTTTAAACGCCATCTCGCACACACGACCTCTTTCACTATTGATTAGCAGCTTCTTTTACCTAAAGAACAAACTGACAGTTCAGCCTGAGACATGTTATTTCATAGCTAGTTAAAGCAGCATTATCCTTCCATGTGTGCTATAGCGTATTACATTACTCCAGATAAAACGCTACCCGTCTTCCGACCCTGCTGACACTAGTTAGGGGAAATGTTTGTCATAAGGCAAATGTTTGCCTTAAAAGTTGCTGATGAGCGGGAGGGAGAGAGCCAGGGAGCTGTGCGGCATGCTAAATGGAACAGTAGCTAAACTCAATCCCTCCGTCACACACGGTATCTTTTGAACACGCACGGGGGCACCCCTTTCCACTTCACACTGACAGTTCATTGCAGAGCCACACACCAACCCTCCTAATCGCATTCATGTGTTTATACACCTATGTGCATGCCTTATCAAAATACGAGTGCCTGTGGACTAACCAGCTGACTACCTCAGTAAGCACCAGAGTCAATACTGACTTTACATTGTATCAGTTTGATGACTTAAAGCCACTAATCTCCATTGTTCAAGCTAAATATAACTTACTTGAGAAAAGTTAGATTTTCCACTTTCCTTCTCGTGTGACTGCAATTGACGGTGACACAGTGGTCAGACATTTTCAGAAAAATGAGTGGCTAGAGACATACACCTTGCCATCAAGGATGCCCATCCCAAGATGGCGGCCAGACTTGCATATTGAAATTGTAACGTTGCGCCTCTAGGATATATAGCTCGTTGCAGCCGGCAACTACGCCTCTCAGAGTTACTTTCAGTCACAGCTTACAATCTAACTGAACTCACACTTTTCCTACTATTATGTAACTAAGTAAAACCAAACTTACCAGGCAAAAAATGGACACTTGGACACACATCAGCATGGTAAGAACTACTTAAAATGACAGAATCCATTTTCAGAAAAAAAATTGTTTGACACATAATTTAATACCATTTATTTCAGTTTATGTTCATAACTTCATTACAGAGGCAAACAAAAATTTCTTCATGAAAATTCAACATTGAAGTCGTAAAATGAAACAATACCAAGAATTTAAAAATGGCCCAGAGGTAAACAATTCAGGAATCACAAACTCCTTGACCACAAGTGTTTAAATCCAAATGTGATATTCAGAATTACCAACTGTCCATGAGCCAAATAAGATTGCAATCCAAGTGGCTGTCCAATCTTTCCAAGCTCTCAAAATTATGCAGTCAAATCATAACATCATCATATTTTACCACAAATCAACGTTTGACTTATGAAGCTCTATGGGAATTTATGATTTTCAAGTGGGAATCAGCATGAGTTCATCAACAGAGGTGGAGATGGACATCAGTGGTCACCAAAAACCTCTCCAAATATCCAGGATATGTTCCATTCCGTTGAGGATTCTTTCGATAGACTAACCTTTTCTCCACTTTCTGTGGTGAGATATAGAGAGGGACCAGAAACCTGACATGTATGAGTGGCAAGTATTGCTCTATGGACTACCTGAGCCTCTGTTTCCCAACATATGCAGTCCAAAGACATGTCAGAAACTACATGGAAGGTAATGAGGATGGAACGGAGTCAGTTCTTCCTCCATTTTATGTAGACAACTGAATTCAGTCTTAGCTATGTCCTCAGCAGGCTCAAGCCCTCCTTGAGAAAATGAGAGCATTATTAGCTGAGCGGGGTATTGGCATACAGCAGCGGGCCAGCAACATCCCTGAGGTAGTTTCACACCTCATCCGGAAGCCAGATCAGAGGCATGTAAATTATAGGTCTCGGCAGATAAAACTGACCCACTGGAACCCCCTCCAGACCTCTGCTGGAGCTGCCCCTCAGTCATGCTTAGTTAAAAACGCAGGTTCATAGCCAACAGTGAGCCTGCACTGAGGGCATTTTACCGAGTACTCACGTGTACCAAGTACCGTGTGCTACTCGCTGGGGTACATAATCTCAGACACCACGAGTGGCCGAAATACTGGTGCAAGCACTGAGGTAGAAAAATCCTAATAAGGACAAGCTACACTGCAAAAACAAAACCTTACCCAGCACTTAAATTTTGAACGTAGACTTAAAACAATTATTCCTATTACCTTTTTCTGAGAAAAAAAGATTCTGCTACTGACGTGAGATCATTTTGACTCATTTCTAGATTTGTCCATGAGATAATAAAATTTTGTTTACCCCATGGACAAATCTAGAAATGAGTCACAATTATCAGTGGCAGATTTTTTTCTGAAAAAAATGTGTTCAAAATAAGTGAGTTTTTTGGTCTAAATTCAAGATTAAAATGCTTGGTAAGCTGCTGGCTACGTCCATGTCCATTTTCTCATAGCTTGTTGCAGGGTTGAACCAAAACTAAAATTATTAATACCATATCTGAAACGGAGAAGAGTTATTTTCTTGCTGATGCCACATCACCATTTTCCTTATGTAGTACATGTGTAAAGTTATAGTCTCACCAACAAAAGTCTGAGCTTTGCTTGGGCAACTACCTCCCACAAAGTGCCCCTACACAGTCTGGCTGTGTGAGCAACTTAAGTACATGATTCTACCATCTGATGGCCAGTATATGATAGCTAGCGTGATATTCTGGAAAAACCTTGGGTAATTTTGCAATTCAATAACAGATCATGTTAGAAACGCCCATGTGAATTACACCTTTAATTAATTAGTTCCAGATAACAAAGCAATAATTATTTAAGATGACGAACTGACTGGAAGTTATACTGGACATATACTGTATGAAGACTGCAAAAATATTTGAAAATTAACTCGGCAGAATATTGTTAACTTCACATATACCTGGTAAATAACCCTTTCATGAGGCAACTTTTTAAACTAGGCAATTTATTAAACTCTAAATACCATTCCTGCAAAGAAAAGAGCTTTAATGTGCTTTAATGTGAGACTGAGTGCATTATCTTTCCTATCTTGTGCGGCCCACAAAACAAAGGAGCCATCGGCAAAAATTCTGAAGCAGCCTGATTTCACTACATCTTATCTTAGACTGTAAAAGCCGATGAAGAGGTCCCCACAAGACTTCAAAAAAGCAGGCTTGGACCTTGAAAATCCAGGGTTGGAGCAACCTTGCATCATCATTTATATGAGTTGGACGACGTTCAAAGATCTGTATTACAAATTAAGCATGTCATTTATACCAAGTTGTTTTTGCAACTTTGGCAGAACCAACCTTGTTATTTAGACTAATGGCCATTCAAATCACAAAAAATAATTTGAGCTGTCTGATTTTCTATACATACTCAGAAAAAAAATGAATTAAGAAATCCATGGAAAAATTACAAGCATAGTTTTATATGCCTACTGTTACTGGAATCAGACAACAGCAAATACAATTATTCTGTTTATTTGTCGAGCCATATAACTCAGGAAGATTGGATTCCACCAAACATAGGAGGTGGTAAACAACATCCAAACACAAGAACCCAATGGCAGGAAGGCAATGGTAATGCACAGCATGGAACAATAGTGTAATGGCAGGTTCAATCAGCAATCACAGTTTCCATTAATACGAAAACATAAACACACTAGCAAGGCAAGGAAAGAGCTACCCTGCTGCGAGGATTACCTGGAGTCTTCTGACGAGGAAGGGCAAAGGAACACAGGGTCTGCATGTCCTTGAGAAAACAAGGCCAGACAACGGAATGAGGGACTGAACGGGCTTAAATTCAAACGTTTGTAGAACTACATGGCTATGGAATGCAGGTGGGGATAATCAAAACTCAGATGAAAGTGATCGGTACATGGCAGAGGAAGAATGAGGAAAGGGCATGGCTGGTTGAGAGCCTGGGGCAGCCTATAACAGTTCCCACTCCCTCCCCCCGCTCCAGGCGCCACTCCGGGATGTTGAGGATGCCAACTCCACGTAAGCCCCCATGGACGAGATGCAGGCCACCTGTAGAGGTACTGATGGAACTCTTAGAACAGACTGGGGTCTAAGATGTCACAATGAGGAGCCCAGGATCTTTCTTCTGGACCATAACCCTCCCAGTCAATTAGATATTCTAGGCAGCCATGGCGGCGTCAGGAATCAATGTCCCGGATGGCACAAATGGGACCATCATCAGTAAGGAGTGGAGGAGGGGGCTCAACCACTGTACCAGGCTCTGTGGGGAAGGAACAGAGGGTGAATTATACAGCTTTACACGGACACATGGAAAGTGGGATTGATCCTGTTTTGATAGGGTAAAGTTAAATGATAAGTGACTGGCTTAATCTGATCGGTAATCTGGAAGGGACTAATATGATAGTGACCTGGCTTTTTTGAGGGTAGTCTCATCCGGATGTCACATGTGGACAGCCACACTTTCTGCCCTACAGTGTAGGTGATGGGCTCAGACCTCCTGGCATCAGCCCGTTGCTTCCTCTTGTGGACTGCTATACCCGGCCACCAGTAGCGGTCCTGAAGTAGTGAGAGGGTCACTAAGGTGCCGGGGTGAAAAGTGCCAGGTAACAAATGGGTTGACTGAATTTGTGACTGACAAAGGTCGGTGGGCACATAAACTTGATCCTGGAGTGTGTTCAGAGGGGCAGGTTCAGATTCATGGGTGGTATTGATCTGTTCATCCATGGTCCACTGTATTGGGATAATAATTGACCTGGAAGGAAGGATGAATTCAGGCTCCTCGTTTCAGATTCTTCAGCTGGAGAGTGGAGCCGAGACAAGGCGTCAGTTTCTGAGTCTTGCATAAATAGGCCAGATTTTTATGATCTCTCAGCACAAGGAATGAATGATGAGCCCCCTCCAACCAGTGGCACCAATCTTTAAGGGCAAGCTTTATAGCTAGTAGTTCTCTATTACCCACATCGTCATTCTGCCCTACCAGACTGAGCTTTCTAGAGAAGTAGGCTCAAGGGAGGAGTCGTAGAGGTTTCCCCTGCAGCCTATGGGAGAGCATAGCCCCCACACCTGTTGTGGATGCATCCACTTCACCACAAAGAGCATGCTGGGGTCTGGATGCTGTAACATCCTGTTAGTAAAGGCATTCTTGAGCAACTCAAATTCTCGAATGGTTTCCGGGGTCCAGACTAAGGACTTAGGGCCGGTTCATACTCTACGCAAGGTACGCGAGCGAACGCGAGCACAGGTCCGTTCCATTCAGTTCACAGAGAAGCCTAATCACGCGTCCCTTGCTGCGCTGCCTCGTTAAAAAGCAGTACACTGCTCATGCAATAGGGGGTAGCAAAGTCTTCTCCTTCTCCTCCTCCTTCTTTTTTCTTTTTAGTGTATTGAACACAGCGTATAGTGCATTATTTGCTTTATCTCCCCTATTGGAATCTCACGGAAATACACGCGTCGATGCGTCGCGTTACAAAAATTTGGACGACACACTTTGCTACGCAAGGACGCAAGATGGCTACCTTGCGTTGCTCGATGCGTTGCCTTGCGTTCGCGCTCGCGTACCTTGCGTAGAGTATGAACCGGCCCTTAGGTTTCTGTTTTAGTTTAGAAGAGGTGCAGAAATCAGATTATAGTATTGGATAAAGCATCAATAAAAATTGCAAATCCCAAAAACCTTTGCAGTTCCTAAACGGTTTGAAGGTGGGGCCAGGTCCGGACTGCTTCTATCTCAGCATCATCCATTTGCACTCCAGTGGTATTGATCAGGTACCTGATAAAGGATATTGTCCTCTAGTGGAAGCTGCACTTATCTGCTTTCAGATACAGATGGAACTGTCACAGTTACTTAGGTACATGAGTGACATGGGTTACATGGGTTGACAGGTATGGAGAATATATTAATATATCATCAATGTCAATCACCACAAACTGATTAAGTTACTCACGGAAAATCTCATTCCTTAAACTCTGGAATACAAATGGTGCATTAGCCAGCTCATACGGTATAACACAATAGTCGTAGTAGCCAGTTAGGGTCACAGATATCTTCTTCCACCCCCTCTCTGATCCTTATCAAACTGAAGGCAAGTTAGAGCTCCAGCTTTGGAAAAATTCGGGCCCCACACAGTTGCTCAAGGGCTGTGGGCACTAGGGGGAGAGGATATTGATATTTAATGGTTATTTTATTCAATACTCGATCATCAATACAGGGTCTCAGGCCTCCATCTTTCTTTTCCATGAAGAAAAAGCTGGAGGCAGCTGGATAGGTAGGTCTGATGTAGCCCTGCTTGCGAGCCTCCTTCACATACTCCTCCATGGCATGTTGCGCAGGCAGGGATAATGGATAGATTTTCCCTTTAGACACTGATTCACCCGGAATAAGGTCAATGGCGCAGTCCCAGGGCAGATGCAGGGGAAGCTGGGAGGCATAGACATAGACAGGTCACTCTTCGGACTTTTGATGGGTGTGGAATAAAGAGCCATGGTGGGAATGTTGGGACATTTTGGCCCACTAGGGAAGCAGTGTGGATAGCAGAAAGAGCCCCACTATCAGATCTTTCCCGGTGACCAATTAATGTTGGGTGAGTCTTTCACAAGCCAGGGTCTGCCTAGTATCAGCTCAGCTGTTGAAGCCTCCAGTACAAGGAAGGTTCTTTCTTCCGGATAGAGACCTCCCACTCCAAGTTGTGCTGGGCCTGTCCTGTAATGGCGGGAGCTGGCTGTGAGGGGTTTCCCCCACCATGGACTGAAGAGCAAAGGCTGATCCACAGTCCAGGAGGGCAGTGGCTGCAAAAAAGCATGTGGGCATTGTAAGAGTGACCGATGTGGTTAGGGGCTTGGAAAGGGGAAGCTTAGTGAGAAAACTCACCATGGATTTCGGCAGTGAAACTGGACAGGTGGAAAGAATATGCTCCTCAGTGCAACAATATAAACATAGCCCTTGGGGAAGACAATGTCGCCACTCTACTGTGGTCAGTCGCACTGTATCGACTCGCAAGGGTTCAGGGTTATTCACCGAGTGGGATATTTTTAGGGTCTTGAAACTGGACGCTACTGGGGAAGACTGGACCTTTGCGAGGCACCCCTCTCGCCTATGGGCCAATTGGATTGCCAGTTGAATGAAACATTCGAGTCTCTTTGAGTCATCATAAGCAGAGAGGTGAATCCTATGGGAAGGCACAATTGGCTTTATGCACGGTTACTTCCTGGTTACGAATAAGCCAGCTCAATCACTTCCGGTCACGTCAGGTCGCAGCTGTCAAAACACTCACAGCTGTCAAAACAAACGTCAAAGACAATGCTGTTTTATACGCCTTGCCTTCAACAATTACGGATATAAACAGCGTTCGACTCGCCACCGCAAGCAACTTGTCAGCTCCATTCCTTTACTAGGACAGATATTACCCAGCATCTCGGCTATAGCGAACTATGTAGATCGAGCTGAGATGGCTTCTTGGCCTCGTGTAAGCCGTAGCTAGCTTGGAAGCTTCGAGCTAGGAGCCCGTGTTTCAGTAGCTAGGCTCAATTTTGCCCCCTTAGCTCCCGCAACGATCTGCCCTTTTGCTCAATATTGGATTAGCCGAGAAGCAGGCGGAGTGAATAGCGACCAAATGAGCTTCAGAGTGGATATTCAGTAATAGCTAGCTAGCGGTCGGTAAATGTGTTTTTTCATAAAGTCCATCATCCCCAAGCTAGCCAGCTACATTAACCTAAATAATAAGCCAAACGGCAACGGAAAGCAGTGTCACTAACTGGCCACGTTCGGCTATATTCGGTGTCCAGTGACGCTCCATTTACAGGAAAAAACAAAGATGAAACTAAGAGCAAGGGCTCCTCGCCGAGGTCCTGAAGCACCTTTAATTATACGACGCGATAGAAAAGTTGCGTGTGATAGTGGTGTCGTTCGCTAATATTGCTAAAGGTCATGGATTAGCTGGGCAGCTGATGAAATAACCATGGTTTAGCTTTGGAGCTAGACGCCCAGCTGCGTTAGCACTAATAACCCGTGCGTATGCTTGCCACAGTAACCAATGAATTCAGCATTCACCGCATCAAAATGTAGGGTGATAATGCTTCATATCAAAATGTGCGAGAGTGAGGTTGGAAAATAAAGGTCCATCAGGTTTGTCAGTAAGGTTACGTAATGCAATGCTATGGTTTGACTGGCTATACTACCGTTAATGGGAGCTGGCGAAGGTGCATCAAAGAGCTAAGCCGAGCACCCACTTGCACTAGGGGGATATTGATACACACTAAGCCAACCACCGCAACTTCCCAGCGGTGTACAGCATTTGTCTCGACGAGGTACATAAAGGGACGCAGCAGTGTTCAGCCGTCGACCCCTCACGCCGCTGAAACTTATAAGACTGCTTCATCCTCGCTCCACTAGCCTAGTAGGCAACACAAAATACAGCTATACTGACTATTAATTATTATTACTATATTATACTACAAGCTATCTGTCGTCTCCTTATCCACAATATCTCAGTCGTTTGTTTCCCTCAATGTTGAAACTTGCCGCCGCGGCACCGCCCACACAGCATGACATTTGACCGGAAGTGCCTTAGCTGGCTAATTTGAAAACGGAAGTTCTGTAGAACGCATCATGCATAAGGTCCATTCCGTAACAACAACAGGTTTTCAGAGCTGCCTCATTCCTGCCACTTGGTGTGGCTAAAATAAGGGATTGCAATGAATATTCTGTTATTGATTTCTTTTCCTATCAGAGGCTGTGGAGACATTTGCAGATTATGGAATCACCTTATGGCATGCCAAACACTTGCCCGAAGTTGGTAGTAAAACTAGAAAAAGAGCTTGTCAAGCATCCTCCTTGCTTCTAGATAGCCTTGCCCCACTGCAGCGCCTTTTCTGTCAGCAAAGATATTATATAGGCAATCTTTGCTTGATTGGTTGGATACCTGCTGGGCTGCATCCCTAGAGCCAAGAAACACTGCAGGAGGAAGCCGTTAATGCCTACAGGAGAAACAAAGTAAGGAGCAGGAGTTCAGGCAGCATTGGGCTGCCTGAAGCTGCGGGTGATGCTGGTGGAGGAATTGTGGTCAATGACTTCCTCAGCTCATTCACTAGATCGCAAAAAACCTCTGTGGTGCTAGCACTGGCTGATTCCATCACGCTGTGTTGATCTGACCTTCTGAAACAGGAAGCCAACTCAAACAACAGCAGATAAAGTTATTTCGTTTATTCGCCTTACAGCTTGCCACAAAACTCAGGAAGATTGGATTCCAAGAAACTTAGGAGGAGGCAAACAACATCCAAGAATTAAATGATAGGAAGGCGATGGTAATACACAGTATGGCACAATAGGGTATTGGCAGGTTAAGTCAGCAATTTCATTTTCCATTAACACAAAAACACAGACTATGAAGGCGAAGAGAGAGTAACACCACTACATGGATAACCTGGAGGCTTCTGACTAGGAAGGATAAAGGAACACTGGGTCTGCATGTCCTTGAGAAAACCAGGCCAGACAAAGGAATGAGGGACCAAACGGGCCTAAACCGAACTAAACGGCAATGGACTACAAGTGGGGATAATCAAAACTCAGGTGAAAGTGATCAGTACATGGGAGAGGGAGAATAAGCAGTAAGTGTGGCTGGTTGAGGCCTGAGGCGGCCGTAACACCTACAGGGTACTGCCTTAGGGATAAGTAATGTATATTTTTAGACATTTGTTCTCACTTTTGTTTCAGAGAATGCATACATGCTTTGTTGGTATAGTCAAGGAGTGCACTGTGCACCAGCTCAGAGCCCCAGGCAGGGTGGGTTCCAGAGAGAAACAAGAGAGGGGCCTGTCTGCGCTTTTACAACATATATAAACCCTTCAAAAAAGAAGTATACTTCAAGTTAATTTTATTAGTAAACTTTAAGTATATTTCCCAAGTGTACCAGCAGTATACAATCAGTGTACCACCACAATACTTCTTAGAACTAAATTGGCCCTTTTTGTTTATAAAAGTATATTTTAAAGTATACTGCAAGTGCAAAAGTAGTAGACTTCCAGTACACTTCTTGTTTACTTAATTCAAAATGTTTGTTCATGAACATATACATACTTTGAAGTATACTGCAAGTACACTAGTGAAATACTTAATGAAAAAATTGTAATATTATTAATGACACTTTTAGCCCAGTATTTTATAACTTTAACATGTCCATTTTACCCTGCTAAAACACAAACTGGAATTAAATAACACACTATTCACATGAATGGACAACTCTAGATGAAAAGACCCCAGGCTGAATTCAATCCCTGTACTCTCTGGCTATAAAGCAACAACTTTAACCACTAGGCCATGGTGCTATGTATAGTGGTTTCATAAACTAAAAGTATAGTGAAGTATACTTTCATAAACCAAGAATTGGAGTGGTATTAAAAAACTAATAGACTATACAAGTAGCACTGTGGTGTAGTGGGTAAAGCTGTTGCTTTGACACCAAAAGATACTGGGTTCAAATGTTGCCGGGGTTTTCACAAGTGGAGTTATCCATTTGTGCGAGAATCTTTCTGGATTATGTAGCATCTAATTCCTATGTGTGTTTAAATGAGCACAAAGGATATGACGTATGCATAAACTTCTGGGCCGGCAGCATAATAATTTTTCATAAAGCAGCCTACAGTACTGTGCAAAAGTCTTAGGCACCCAACATTAATTAAAATTTAAATCTGGCGTTAGATGTTTACTTTTTGTTTTTGTCATTGGTGTTGCTGAAGATAAAAATTACATTTGAAAGTCCAAAAGCTGATTCGAAACATAGTTTTAAAAATAAATGTTTTTGTTTCATTAAAAGTAATTGATTCAGAAAATACAGTCTCAACAGAGCCCCGATGTCAGCATCATCATAGCTGTCTGTCATTACTTGGAGGGATAGACACAAGTCAGTCTGTCAGTTTGCAGAAGAATGGTGGCAAGTTTTCCACTCTGCTTAGAACAAACAAAAGCCAATCATCTTATAAAACTATAGCACAACAGGACAGTGTCCCAAATTTTTAGGAGAAGCATAATCACACCAAACATGGATTTGATTTCGTTTTTAACAGTTCACAGCTGTGTATTGTCATTTTCCCATCATAAGAAACTTTTAATTTTGTTGTAAGCATATTTGGCTGGCAAAACTGCTTTAAATGCGCCCAAGACTTTCGCACAGTACTGTATATCTCAAAGTGTACATGCGGTGCACTTCAAAGTATACTTTCATGAACTAAAAATTTTGAATTAAACAAACTAGAAGTGTAATCAAAGTTCACTACTCTTTCACTTAAAGTATACTTTAAAATATAGTACTTCTACAAACTTAAAGTGGGCTAATATAGTCCTAAGGAGTATTGAAGCACTTAGGAAATATGCTTGAAGTTCACTGATAAAATGAACTAGAAGTATACTTCTATTTTATAAGGGTAGTCAACACGATGTCCGTGGGTGTTGCCCTCAGGAATGTGTGCGTTCTAAGGACAACTAAAAATGAAACTATTTAGCTGTAAGTCATTTCACATGAAAGTTCCAAATGTCTACAATGTGGTTATTCTAAACTGCCTTTGTGACTACCTCCCATGAATAGCACAGCTCGGATAAAACTGGACTGACTTGTATATACTGATAAAGGCTAACGCATGATTCTGCCCATTGCTGTAATGTTTTAATCATCTTGATGTTCTCAGCTGTGTTTGTGAAAGTATGCAACCAACTGTGCATCTGTCTGCATGTGGGCATTTTTGTGTGTGTGCATGTGTGTGACTGTGCACACATCAGATCAGTTATACTGTGCACTTAAGTTTGGATATGACTGTGAGAGAAATATAAAACCATGATAGAAATTTTAATAGAGTAGCTCAGCAGGAGGCATGTCCAGCCGTCATCTGATGTTCTGACATTCTATATCCAGATGGGATTTCACTAAATGTGTTTTCGTTTTCATTCATATTCATAGTTTCTGCAGATTTGACATTTGCCATCTGATGCAGAGTGGTCTTATAAGATTAACTAGGTTATTATTTGCACAGCAAACAAACAGACACATTCTCAACCCTGTCAAACTTCTCGATCTAAAAGTGCTCTGAAGGCGTGGGAGTGTAATTTACCATGAAAAAGAGTCTAATCTCTTCAATATGGCTTCTGAAAAAGTCCAAGTGGAATTTATTAATGAAATTAATCCCCGCATTAAACATTAAAGGAATTAATGTGCAGTAGCCAATGGATCAATGTGTTTGCTTTTGCAAAGAACTAGTGTACAAGTGCACAATACCACTCTCCGTCCCTTTGCACTGAAAAATGATACCTATTTCTGTGATGTTTTCAATGCTGAGACAAAACAATCCCTTTAGATACATGATCAGGCAGCCAGTGAGATGTACGTCTGAGAGATCTTCATAAAGATCTTTGCGTGTTGCTCGTGCTATGCGCTTCCATTGATGAATGCATTCAGTGACTACATTTTATATAGGCCAACAGTCTGTATGTGGGTATTCTTTTTTACATTTGGATTATTTGGTTTAGTTCACACTTCTAAATTCTGCACAACTCACAATGGGAAAAAATAGTGCTAAAAAAATAACATTATCAAGTACTCAGTAAACATCCAGTAAACAGTAAACACAACCAGTTTCCAGAGGTAGCCCAAGACCAGCAGGAGACCTTAAATAATGTTGTGCTGCTCCTTCAAATGCTTCTACATTTTTTTATTGTGATAGACTTTGTTTGACACTGTGTCCTAGAAATATGAAATAGGCCGGGATATCTTCACATCTGCCTTACCTGTGTGAAACATGCCCAGCCCAGTGAAGGCCTGGCTTAGCCCATCCCACACTGAGCTGTATGACCTGAAAGCACAGATGCAGCATAATGGGCGGGCAGGCCTCTGCTTACACTTGTGGGGTGTCGGTGACAGACGCAGGAGGGTGGAAGTGGCTTAGAAGCCGTTAAAGTGGCGGTTTCGAGGAGGCAGCACTTATGTACCCGCTGATGGGAAACCATTGCTGGGGGAAAATGCAACCCGCCCACAAGCGGAAGCCGCTCACAGTCGCCGAGACTGTCACAGTCAGTCACAGTTCTGTTACAGCAGCTGTGGAGAAAGAGGGGGTGAGTGTGTCGGTGCAGCGTCGGCCCCCACAATCAGATGATTTTCAGCTTCCACTGAAAAGCCACTTTCATGAAAAAAGAAATATAATGGATGCAAAATTTAATAGAAATATCATGGAATAAACCAGGTCTTCGAAATTTAGAAGAACAATTTTGGGCTTATTCAAATGGTAACATTACTGTTTGAGGCAGCAATCGTTTAATATACTGCTGCTGATGGGGATAAGGAAATCTGGTCCCAATAAGGAGATTTGCTTTTGTTATGTTTTGAACTCTAAAGCTCTAAAAAGTTGGAAGAAGACTGTATTGGAATGCCACCTCACACCAACACAAATAAAGATGAACATTTGCTTTCCCCTTTCTTTAACCAAACCGAGGAAATTTTTTTAGGTAACACGTAGTGTATTGAGTCATCGCAGCGATGGCACCAGTAAATCCATTGTTATTCGACTTGTTTTTCTCATTATCATTATTACTCATTTTTCTAGCTTGTAACTCTTCCAACAGTATTTTAGATAATAAAAACATTCCACTAGCTAAATTTAGCCCATTCATTACTGTGTCTGTTTACAGCTATTGTAAATTCCCAATAATTTTATATTTAAGATTTTCCAGGTTGAATATTCCAATAGAGAGTGAATCATGCGATGTTGTGTCTTGTGAGTACAATGATGTCACAATGCTTTCAAGCAACACCACCAGGCACTTTAGCCATATGATTATCCAATCACAGCTTAGAAACAGCTGCTTCCAGGGACAGTTATTCCTAGATAGAGAGAGTTGTGACATGAGGGTTCCAGAAAAACCTGGTTACATGAAATATGGAGCCATTATGTTACCATGGCGTTTCTGTCCCAAAGTGAATGAGTTCATAGGTGAATGAGCTCATAATTTTGAAGCTATGTATTCAAAGTTCAGTAATATGATGGGTTGCTGCACCCTTGGATGCAGCAATAGGTTGGAGAAAGGCCACAAAATGTGCAAGTTTCCTGTTGATCCAGAAAGAACTAAAATATGGGCTATTAAAGTCCATTGTGAAGGATGGAAATCAACCTTTGTGAGGTAGAGTTCGGTCCATAAATATTAGAGTTACTGGAGTTGAAATTAAATAATAAATATGAGTTTACAGTGAGGACATTCTGCTTCATTTTGAGGGTTAACACATCAGAAATTGGGAGAATGGTGTAGGAATTCAAGCATTTTTTAAGAGGTCCTCTTATTTAGAGACCAAAAGTACACAGACACTTAGATGCTCAGCTGATCCATGGCCAGTTGTGTTTTATTCCATAATACTTTCATTTAAAAGTGAATACATCAAAATTCTACAGTTGATTTTAGGAGTCACATTTTCATTTGGAATCTGTTGCTGTTAACTCTCAATATGAAACCCTAGTCACACTAGGGGCGGAATGAGCCGGAATGCTGTCGGAATGAAAATTCTTTGTATATTCCTGGATATTTGGAGTGCATTCTAAAAATTCTGACTGCATTCTGAGTGCATTCCGAATATTCGGGCCCATTCTTGCGGCCGGCCTGAATGAATGTGGAGAAATATCGAACAGCATTCGAAGTGTATTCTAAGTGCACTCTGACTGCATTCTAAATATTCTTACGGCATTCCAACAGCATTTAAAACATCGTGATCGCATTTGAGGGAGAATCAAAACGGCAAGCCACTTCAAATCCTGCCAGAATGTCCTGAATGCACCTCGAATGAGCCGGAATGCACCTCGAATGCATCTTGATTGCTGCCAGAATCTATTTAAATATTAAAAGAATTCAGCTGGAATGCACTTCGAATGCCATCGGAATCTTTTGATTGCCGCTCGAATGCCGTCGGAACATCCTGATTGGCCCTCGAATGAGTCCGGACATAATTCAGAACACCGCCGAATCGCATAAAAATGCGGCCAGCTGCCGCTGGAACGTCAGTCTGCATTGAGGAGTCGCCTGGTCAACATCACGTCATGCCGCCAAGGAAGAAAGCAACATGGTCCAGGGGGTCCATACTCTATGATGGTTGGGCTGAGACTGATGAAAATGCTAGATTTGGCAGCATTTTATACCCTATCGGGAACCATTCCTGTGGCATTCTTGGTACACTCGGGACATTCGTCTTACATTCTAAGTACATTCCAAGTACATTCTGAGTATTCGAGCTGCATTCTGTTTGAATTCTCAGACGTTCAAACCACATTCGGCGGCCATGCCGGGAGCGTTCTGACAGCATTCAAGGTCAATTCGTACAGCATTCGAGGCACCTTCCAACCAGACTTCAGGCGGTATTCGGGCAGCTATCGAACCGCACTCATACAGCATTCAAAGTGCATTCTAAATATTCTGACTGCATTCTAACAGCATTCTAAATATTCATACTGTGTTCCAACTACATTCAAGCCGCATTCGAGAGCTAATACACCCGGAATGTGCAAGAATCATTCGAGGCGGGTTCGAAGCGCATTTTAAGTATTCGAACGGCATTCTTACAGAGCTGTAAGAATTCTGGTCAATTTGAAATTCCCGCCCGAATGTGGCGTGAATTTTGAAAATTCTTCATTCCAGCTGGTTCTGCTTGATTCCTGCTGATTTTGAATAAGTGTGATGGGGGCATGAAATCTAAAAAGCAGTCAGTGCCAGTAAAGCAAGCCATTATTAGGCTGAAAAATCAAAACTAACCTGGCAGAGAAAAAGATAAACCATTAGCTGTGGTCAACTGAACTTTTTGGTATATTCTTGGAAAGAAAGAAAGCACTGGTGATTTCAGGAATACAAAAATGCCCAGAATACCACAGATAATGATGATGAATGACAGTAGAATTCTTTCCCTGGTTCAGAAAAAAAAAACCCTCACCACAGTTAGCCAGATCAAGAGTGCCAAAGTCAGCAATCAAGAGAGGACTTCACCAGAGTAAATATAGAGGGTTGATTTTAACATATAAACTATTAGTAAGGCTCAAAAATAGGAAACTTGCAAAGAAAAAAAAAAGAAAATCCAAAAATGCCTGTATAGTTCCAGGACAACATCCTACAGACAAAGGAGAAAAAGATCAACTTATACCAGAAAAATAGAAAAAGATGCATATGGAGAAGGGAACGTACTGCTACTTGCGTTGGTCGTCTTGTATCAACTGGTGATGAGACTGTTGACAAAAGCTAGAGAATGAAATCTGAATTATATAGGACTCAATTATATGTTTAGATTCAGAACATTTTTAAGGCAAAGAAGTGGAATGTACTATCATAGACAAGTCAATCATATGACTTGAATCATGGTTCAGACAATATTTTTGAAAAATTAAAAGTGAAGTTGAATGCCTGTACTTCACGCACATCTTGATTGTTTCTATTCAAATCCATCGTGGTGGCCTACAAAACTAAAACAAGGAAAAAAATTTAGACTCTGTTCAAATATTTATGGACCTGACTTTGTCGTTAATTTTGATTGACGGTAAGGATTTTATCTCTGCTACCGATGAAACTGAGGCAAATAAATTAAATTAAAGCGTTTCCGATACTTGAGAGTTTATGGTGGCCTACGATGTAGTTCACCAAAATTAGCCATATCTGAACAATGACAGAGATGCACATTTACAGTTAGCTATAAGATGCCATTAAAAACAGGATAGGTAAGAATCTAAAGCTCGCAGAATTTGAAAGTAGCATCTCCTCAGGGCTCTGCCTAAGTCCGCCCCCTGCCCTCGGGGCTCCTTCCAAAGCCACACCCCACACACAGTTGTGCACGAGCACAGCTGCAACTGCTTCACTGAGCAGTGAGAGGATAACAAAACTGCCTCATGTCTCATTCACCAGTAGAAAAAGACCAAATATTATCACATCTAATATCATCGGTAACCGATATCAGAGGAAAAGCTAAAAATGTCAACAAGGTTCAGCAATACAACACATTATTTGTTTCACATTTGACACTCTGACTAAGGCAAATTTTGTATTGTAATGTTACATTTCATTTATTTTGTAAATGATTAAAAATCTGTGTGATACAGTATGTGAGATACAGCTTTGGTGTCACACATGTGATTCAGCTTTCTTGCTTTGTGAGATGTCATCTTCCGTTCATTCACAAAGGTCAATAGGTTACAAGTGTAACTGTTATCGTTGAAGCTTGAATTTATTAACTTAATAGCGAAAAGTGTTTGCATGCTAGCTAGCAAATTATTAATCCCGTTGACTTGAACAGACTGCAAACTAGAGGCTAATGCTATTTTTCCATTTTCCAAATAATATGAAGCTGACATTAACAGGGTAAATAGGACTCAAATTTGTGAGCCCATCCTTCTCATAAATACAAAAATAATAATAATAATAACAAAAAACAAACCCCATATCAGCACATTCTAACACAGGCAACCATATAACATTATACAAGTTAGCGTTTTGTTAGAAAGGTATATGCAAACATACATTAGTTTATGTAACTTACTAGCCTGGATTGACAGGGAAGCTAACGTTAGCACTGGGATAATATAACTAACCTAACATAAATATTTACTTTGGCTAAACCATTCGTGAAAATAACTAATCCTCTACAAAAAACAAAGCAACAACTTACCTGTACCACAGAAAGACAGCAACCATTGCATCACTTTTTTCAGGCCTTTCAACTCCCTTAGTCGCCTCCATCGCTGAAAAGCTACGCCAATATTGACTCAGATTTGTCCTCTTGCGCTATCTGCGGCCTTTTAAGTTGAAGCTGTTTCTGCATTGGACTTTCTTTTCCTGGCCTTTTCGGCAGGGCGAGTGGTCATAAGAAATCGTGGCAGTGGTAATTTTGGCAGAGTTTTCTCTTCAATTCTCCAGTAGACTTCCAACAACCTCTTCTACTTTTAATTTTAAAGCAGAACAGCTTTCCTCCGGCAGTGATTACATGTTTCGAGTTCAAGCTCGTTCATGGCAAGGCTAGAGTATGCACAGAGAGGCGAGGAGGCTTGTCATTGGTTCTTCCTAACCGGACCACGAGGGAGTGATTTGTTGGCTTTTATAGAGGATTACAGCAGTTACAGATGACGGATCTTTTTCAGTCCTTTTTCAGAATTCCTAAGTTATTTATTGCTGTCGGGGTCCAAAGACCATTTCAAGAAATATAACAAAAACTGCACATTTCATTATTTTAGCTACCTTACCTTTAAGCCCCTACATGGTCTGATTATTGTCTGCCAAGTTTCACAAAAAAAATAGGTATACAAAAACTAGCTAGCATTTACTTTGGCTAGCTTGCACCTTAAAAGGTTAGTTTGGATTTTTTTAAGTGAGGCTGAATGCGGTAACGTTACTTGACCATGTCAGCGTACTACCTACGATCAATGATCGAAACATGGAGAAGCAAGCAGGTATAACGGCACAGAAGCTATGCAATGTACTGCTCTGGCAAGAAGCAAAACTTATTTTTGCCTCCTAATTAAGCACAACTAAAAAATCAATACCTGCTTAAGTGTACACTATATATAAAATATTTTCAATGCTTTTCCTTTCCAGCAGCCAGCCCTATCTTTTGGAATGATCATTTTTCTTGACCGTAGAAATTATGTAGCTAGGAAGCTAGTAAGGCCATTCCTGTTCTCTGTCAAATGATTGTGTAACAGACAGAATATTACCATAAAACAAACTAAATAGTTGTTATAAAGGGAAGAGAAAACCACATTTCAAGGGATCCTAGTTTAACATAGAGGGAAACTGATGCAAATGCAAGCATTAGACATTGCAAAACATTAGACATTGAAATAAAATATGTATTTCAGTGATACCTTTTCTAAGAAAATTCTCAGTCATAGGTAATTTACTTTCCCCCCTTAAGCTCAAAATTCAGGAGTGATGCAAGAGCACTCTGACTGTCATCATGTTGAATTTATGTTTCAGCGACAAAGAAATCCAACACATTTCCAACACATTCAAGATGGGGAAAAAGGTTGGTTAGTTGAAGAACTGTGATTGTTAATACAGGGTCTTAAGAACTTGCTAAAGGATAGAACCACCATGCAGGCTTTTTTCACACCCTCTTAGTCCAAACCCCAAGGATTGATCCGTGCACTCTCAAAAGCCCCAGAGTCGATTGAACATAACTGACAATTGATAACAAGGCAGAAAGCATGACACGCTGTAATTAGCCTTCCATTCACATCTACATGGCTGCAACTGTCAAGCTCTCCAGCCCAACTTACTGGCACTATGTAATAACACCAACCATTTTATATTTATTATAAATTCCCCAATGCTTATTTGTAGGCTTGTTGAAACTTCAACATCAAAATGTAGGCCTCTCGGATTACTGAACCATACAAGAGGAAATATTTTACCCTTGTTATTAAGAGCTAAAAACCTGCACGCAAAAGGTGAAGAAATATTTGCATACTTTTGCCACAATGTATTTTCGTCATTTTTTCCTTAAGAATAAATGCCAATCATAGCAGAGGGCTGTTTCCTCTGAGGCAAAGGCTCTGTCATTTCGATGTAAAAGCCTCAAACACTCAGTGTCTTTCTACGGCTCAGTTTGTTACGCATTTCTTAGCATGCCCTACATGCTCATTCAAGCATGTGTTCTTCTTAAGAGCAAAGAAATAGCTTTCTGATCACATTTTGTAGATCATATGACTATTTTTATTTATGATTGTTTTGGTGTCATTATCAACCTCCAAGAATGTGAGTGTGTGTGTGGGTGTGCGTGTGTGTGTGTGTGTGTGTGTGTGTGTGTGTGTGTGCTTGTGTGTGTGTGTGTGTGTGTGTGTGTGGCGCGCGTGCGTGTGTGTGTGTGTAAATGTGGGCGCGAGCGTGTGTGATTGTGTTTATGTGTTTGCCTGTTAAACGATAATCTGTACAGAGGCTGTCACTACTTCTGCTATTGGGTTGGGTGCAGCAACATTGCCATAACATTAAGAATTCTGAATGCATTTTTTGCTTGTTCCTATACCTGATCAAAAATAACTTTGTCTCCAGTCTCTCAGAGCCATGCAATGTATGTTATTTAGCAGTTAATATCCTCTCAAAAACAATTTTACATAAAAGGACAATGAATGGCTGAATATTCACTGACCTATTTGTTTATTAAAAATAATGTGCTACCCTACAGTTGAAAGCGGATGCATTATGATGTTTAAAAAAATCCCTATAAAGACAGCTTTGAATGCTTTGACAGCTAGTTTTACCGCAGGATTGACCTTTTTCTACTATCAATTTACTGTAATAAAATTTCTGCAAATGTATTTCTTAGTGTGCTTGTTAAAGGTTTTTTATGGATCACAATGATTTTTTTTTTTATGCGGGGGACAAAATATAGTGCATATTTTATCAAGTCTCAATGTCATGTGCATGAACCTGCTCTGTAAACAATCGAAAATTGAAGTGCAGCAGTCACAAATAGAATGTATGTAATTAATCAATTGGCACCCTTGATGCTGCTGAGATATACGTGCTTTATTATGCGTGATAGGACTAATGCCAAACAATTTTTTTTTTTTTTTTTTGTTGTACACAGCATCAGAAATTACCATGAAAATAGCCTCTGATGAAGGCTGAAGATATTGTGAATAAGACTTTCCAAGAAATGAAAACATTGTACCATGGAGAAATGAGAGTAAGACCAAGCATGCTGCTAATGATTTTACATGCTTTGCTCTTGGCAGGAATAGCATAACTCTTGCTCTGTTCCCTGAACCGATTTGCTTTTCATTAATTAGGTTTGTCAAATTCAAAAGATGCCCTCATTCGCCAAAGAGCTGTCAGTGAGGTGCTTAGCTGTGATTTAAATATTCAGCTGAACACTGCAAATATATAGCCCAAATTTGAGCCAAGAAAAAGCGCCTTTTCAGTTGGTGTCATCCATTTTATTCAACTGTTCAGCCAAATTAGGAGTCAGGGTGGCAATTTGTTGCACAAAGTTACTTTTATTTCTAACAAATTTTCAGAACTTTTGAAAACTAATACTTTAGTCTATATATATATATATATATATATATATATATATATATGTTTTTTGCCTGTTGGATCAAAATTCATTGTCATTCCTTTCCCCACTCTGTGAACTTTGTCCGTTGGTAACACTGGGAAATGCATTTTGACAACGTGCATTCCAGACATGGACATGTTGACGATGCTCACTTTCTATTTTTGTGTGACAACAAAGTCTTGAAAGATGCATCCATTGCATTACAGCTCCTAAGATTGCATATTTTCAGTCATCTTGCTTAAGTGTACATAAATTATTCAAATGTTATCCTCAGTATTAAGCTATGTTTCATTCTGTGTAGGGCTGGTGTGGTTAGTGATAGTGCTATGTAGCATTTTCTAATTTATATTTAATCACAGGTATGATTTTTTTTTAAAATTCAAGTAGAATATTCATCATAATCAGACAGTTTCAAGATAAACATGTCATTTTATCTTTGGAAAGCATAGGAAACAAGCCTGGATCCCACACACCTCTGATAAACATTATTTTAAAGAAGAATAGCACAAAAAACACGTAGTATAAGAGCACTACATGCATTGGACGTTATTCAAAGAGACCACATTTTAGACAGTCCATTCCAATAAAGTAAAGCTAATGTTATTGATACAATACCTCCTTCTGCTGTTTTACATTAATTCAAATAAAATCCTAACTCTTATTGGGAACAAATGTAAATAGAATCTGCTAGTTTGAATTAATTAATAAAAAGTGCAGCATGGTTAATGTAATAAATACAATAATGTAGTTCTGGCAAAATATACATCTCAATTTCAATATCTAAAGATCTACAAAACCAAAAAACGCAGATTTTAGTGAATATTTGTTGCCATTATTGGGCAATGAACCCTATTTTTCAAGATGACTGCGAACAAGACTACAGTGAAACATGATGACGACTCGATATTCGCAATAATTATATCCCTTTACTGAAACTGAATGCATGTAAATGTGTGTGTGAGAGAGTGTGGCGAAGGCAAAGCGAGGGACTGAGAAAAACAGGATTTAAAGAACCTCTAATTTTCTTATCTCTAGCTAGACTGCTGCAACCATGGATTTACATATTTAAATGTAGAGGATGGAAATAATCACTCAGTAGCATTGAAATACTCAAAAAAAAAAAAAATCAGGATACTGATAACAGCAGTACGAGTGATATTTGAAAGGAGAAAGTGCAGCTTCAATTGTCAAGCCAAATTATTCTTTATTTTCTCACAGCACGTGTTGGCTGTTAATGCGATGGAGTCTCTTTCCATTATGAAAGAAAAACAATGCTTATTTAAAATAATACAAATATAGCTGATGACTGACAATTTGCATCTACAGAAATGTAAAACAAAATTTGATATGGAAAAAAATATGTTGAACAAAATAGTTTAAATATAATAAAACTAGTAATTTTTTCCTTCAAATATCCTATATTATGGACTCACAAAACAGTTTGTTTTTCATTCTTAAATTAAGAAATACATGAAAACAGAACAGCCTCCCTTTCACCTTCCTCCCTGGAGGCTTTGGCTGCGGTCAAGTTGCAGGTGTGTCACATCGCCACTCATCAAGCTAAACTGTGTTTGCCAGCAGCTGACACCTGCAGAACTTGCATGAGAGACTCACACCACTAGTCTCCTTATGGTTATTCCTGGACCTGGGAACAATTATTGTTGTTATGTGAAGATGTTTATCTTACCTCAAATTTTAAGTTGTGAGTGAGCATATGCCTTTCCATTTCATTTAGTTTTGCTGGTGCAATGCAGCATTATATCATAAGGTATGTATCTTACAGTTAAACATTTTATAAAAGTGTACTTTTTGTTTACTCTGAGAGTTTAGAAAATCAGTTTACCAATGCTTACAAACTCTACCTCCATTCAGTCAAAAAAATAAGGTCAACTTTGGCTCCCAGTTTGGCGCAAGTGTTACTGCTTATGTTTTCTGATTTTATTTTGCACCAAAATGAATCTACAAATATGTGCAGTTTTTTGAAGTGAAAACTAGTTCAGGAAAACACATTGAAATATGCCTTTATGAATTTAAGAACATGTTAATGTTTAAAATAGGCCAAAAACAAAAACATCAGGATATGTATGAGAAACAGAATATTTATTTAACCGGCTTGCCAGATTTGATCCCTATTTTCTGTGGAGAGGCCACAGGTCTGTTGTTCATTCCACCCCACATGACCCTTGACCTTTGAGACAAGCACTCCTTAAGGAGGCAAAGAAAGAGGGATGCCCGGGCGGGAGACAGGAGACAAAAAAAATGTGTGATCCGTGGGCCATGTACGCCTGTCAAGAGCGTGGAGCATTACTCCCTTAATATGTGTGACTAATTGGTGCAAACTGAAGAAGGAGGTGCCCCATGGGAATTCCTCATCCCTGAATATTAAAGGCTAGAGTATTGATCAGCATGCCATTCCCCACCCCAGTGTTCTGGCTTCAGCAGTGAATGGAGATGACACCACAGGCATCTCAGACACATTGGCCCAATTGTCACCTCCTTTTTTTCTCAAACCGCAAAGAAAACTCACAAATGCTTCACTCCTTGGAAAGGAATCCCTTTTGCACATTTAGAAAGCATTACCTGATTTGTCCTTTTTCCTTATTTTGTGGCCATAAAAAAGTAAACTCGTATTGTAGTTGTTGGTGGTGGTGCTGTTTTGTTTGTATTTTGTTAGTAAAAATACAACTCATTTTTAATCTTCTCAATGATAATTTTTTTTCTCATTCTCTCAAGGTCTCTCCCAACAGCTCATTTGTATTGTTTCCTTGCTATATCTTGAGTATTTAAGCCCACCAGTGTTCACTTTTGGCCAGATTGTCTTGTGCCTGCTTTGCACTTCTTCTTCTTTTCCATCGTTTTTCTCCCATGCCTGCTCCCACATTCCTGTAGTCCATCTTCCTGTCCCCCGCGCCCTGTCCTGCTCTACCCTCACCGTTCTCCTCTCCTCCTCCCCTTCGGCTTGATCTACTGGTTCTGACCTCAGCTTCTTCCATCATCCTCATCCTGCCGGCCCAGCTTAATCCTCAGTGCTGTGCACCAACATCTTGTTTGTCCCCAATCATAAGTTGTCTGGGCTGCATTGCCCCGTGTTCCTGTGTATCAAACCTGGACTGTTGATTAAAGAGCCTTATCATTGTTCCTGGGTCTGGCGGTGGTTTTTTGCTCAGAGTCTGACTGCATTGTAAGTATTACACCTGGGTAAAAGTTGAGCACCACCCAATTCTCACAAGTTCAACTTCAACAAAGGACTAAATTACTAACATCAGAAAACACTGCCCAATTCTTGCAAATATGGTTTGAACATACCTTTCCTGGCAAACAAATCATTTTGAAAGAATTTGATCTATCCCTCGCACTTCATTAGTTTTTAAAGAAAGGGAATGTTTTCAATACATTTAAGGTTGTTAAACATATGGCCTTACTGTCCTTTACTGATGGCACGGAGACCGTTCTTTGCCAAAAAAAAAAAAAATTTTCCCCTGAAGTCTGGACTTTAATTAGAAGAAACCGATTCAATATGCAAATAAACACGGTTCATGACAAAGTCTTTTGAATGGGGATTGCACAAGGAGTGCATACTAAAACCTTCATGCAAATGTACGCAGTTCAGGACTTGGCGATTTTTGTAAAATACCATTTTGTATTTGGTGGTGCTTAACCAGGGCTGTCAACTTCAAAATATGGCTTGGTGTGAGATTTTTAGTTCGAGGTCAGGTTGGAGGAGGGGTCTGGCGTTGGGGTTGGGTTTGGGGGTATAGATGGCGACATATGCTATCTTGATTTTGTCTGTAGCAGAGACATGCTTGCGTTTTCCAGCAAGACAATGCCAGACCATATTTTCCACAGACTTCAAGAGCATGGCTGTGTAAGCAGAGAATGTGGGGGCTAGAATGGCCTGCCTGCAGTCTCAATCTGTCACAGATTAAGAGTGTATGGTACGTTATGAAAAAAGATATATGGCAAGAAAGGCAACCACATTTGTGCAGCTAACTTTTTGTATTCTGTCCCAGTCATGACATCGCACAAGCAATTAAATTAATGTTAGAACATTAAATAATGTGTTGTTATTCTGTTATTAATTTAATGGAGGATTAATGGAATTTTTTAATCAGTGCTTTTTGATTTTATTACCATTTTTCATGATGTGCCAAATATTTTGTAGTTGGGCATGTACTTTAATTTACATAACATTATGATGCATTTTTCCACGCGTGCAGCTGCAAATAAACTTCTTGAAAAAATTTTCAAAAAACTAATTTACCAATAGAAAGACAATTTCACAGATTACATAGCCTACGGGTGACTCAAGACATTACCGACTTTTAAATTTCTCCCATACTCTGTGTCAGCTGCCCTAGTCGACACCAAGATTGCCCACTGCACATGGGTTCCATTTTTTACCATCCCACACATCTGGATTGTCTATCACATCTGCAATCACAGATGCTGCGACCGCCATTTTGGCATTTTCAGACATGCCAACCATGAGGCTGCTGAGCGTCATGAATATAAAGTACTCCCAGTTGCAAAAATCAGGGTTGGTTGGCTTTTTTTGCATCGTACACCAAATTCTCCGTCTTTTATGATGTCCATGAGTGCATACCCAGCAACAATGTTTTCAGTAACCCTGTGAAGGTTCACCACTGTCGTTGAGATGTCATTTACTGCAGCAATAAGACACCAACATTTCTAATTTTTTAGAAAGAATATGAGCTGTACATTACATGAATATATTCCTCTAAAACAAAAAAAAAACTGTTAGGACCATAAACATATCTAAAACTTGTAAAGAATTAATCTAAATACATTTTTCTCTTGTGTATCATATTTTTTGCATACCCCTGGCTCTGTTACTATTTCTTGTTTTTTTTTTTTAAATAATTGTTGAATACATTCTTTGCAGGGGTAGGCACCTTAATCTTTGATCTTTGTCAATATAAAGGAAAAAAGTCACTAACCAGCACTTGTCACATGACAAATTTAAATGACGTTGGTCCTATGACAGATTGCATTGACAGAGGTGTTCAGTGAAATTTAAACTTCTGTTACTGATGGAAGTCGACCACAGCGATGTCCACACGAATCAAAACACTCTATTGATAGAGACATGCTATGTGCATACCAACTAAAAATATGGCTATGCGGCATAATAATTAAAAAGTCACTCCTGCCCTCCAGTGACACAGTGACCATTAATATGGGCTAAACAGGCTATGGAAAAAAAACATTTAGTTGCTGTTAATTGTAAGGCCACGCCTCCAGCCTTCAAACTCACTGATCTATTAAGATTTGTACCACATTCTCAGCCCCGCAATCGCGCATGCAGATTTTTTTCTATTTCCATTGCGTGGCAGTGTTGCACTATTTAAAATCGAGCTTCACACTTAGTCTTTGCGAAGTCTCGTAATCCACATGCCTGTGTTTAACCTCTAGTCTTGTATACACTTATCTCCCGCATTTCCGCGTGTATATATTCTAACTCTTGAACTTAGTGCTGTTTATTGTTAATGTCAGCGCTTTAACTTTATAACTAAGGAGCCTTGTTTCCTATTTTCTTTTCCCTATTTGTAATACATTGTTACTGTAGCTTAAGCCAGTTTTCCATTACTAATAGTGTAATTCAGGAACCTCGATTGCTCTTTGTTTTTTTATTGCTTCGTGTGTGCCTTCTTGCTGCGCAGAAGGTATAATATAGACAACCAAGTCCATCCTTGCACCTGAGTCCAGTTCTGAACTTCCTGTCCTCCGTGCACATCACCAGTGTGTGAAGCACAGCCCTTATGGTAATTCTCCCACTCTTTCATTCAAAATATTAACAAATATATAACCTTAAATTTAAAGAAAAGGCTTGAAGGGAAAAAAGTATCCTACTCTTAAAAAAATCCCGCAAAAATAGCTATAAATTTGAAAATCCCATTTTGACTGTCAGGGCAATAATTAAAAAGTTTAAGGCATATGACCATGCTGAAAATCAACCTAGAGGAGGCCTGTCTGTGGGGAGAATGGTTCAAGTGGTAAAGGAAATTCCAAGCATAGCAGTTGGAGAATTACAGATATTACTTCAAAAAGTCTCCAAAATGTTGATCATATGCCAAGTGTATGCTTCAACATATTCAGCAGGATTTCAAAAAACAAAAAAAGAAAATCCACTTATAATTAAAAAAAAAAACAAACTTGTGTGCCTACCGTTTGGCAAACATTTATAATGGGACTGGATTCCATGGTCAGAGAAGACTGAACTACAATTCTGGCAACAAACAACAGAGGTCGGTTTTGGGTAAAAACAAATCCCAACCCCATCAAAAACCAAAACCCCATCCCAACTGTCAAGTATGATGCTGGATCTTTGATGTTGCAGAGCTGGTTTTCTTCCAAAGGCACTGGACAACTTGTTACAATTCACAGTATTGTGGATTCCCTGAAGTACCAGAAGATATTAAGTGAAAACCTGAGTGCCTCCACCAGAAAGCTTAAACTGGGCCATGGTTTGATCGTCCAACAGGACAATGATCCAGTTCATGTATCAAAATCAATATAAGAATTGTTCACCAACTACAGGATCAAGGTTTTTCCATGGCCTTCCCACTCCTCTGACTTAAATACAATAGAAAACCTGTGGGACAAGCTGAAAAGGAGAGATTGTAAATGTATACCTTGAAATTTGAAGGATATGGAGAGATTATGCTACACTATTAGGATATAATTGAAAGCTTTTAACTTGGCATAGGGAGGCTGCACACAGTATCAATTGAAGGGGATCCAATAACTGTGGCACACATTTTCGAGACAAATATTTGTTTCTTTGTGATAATTTATTATATTCGAATGTATTTCAGTGAAAGGTTTCAAGGTACTTAACTTTTGACTAGGTACTGTATATGTCTTGCAAACTGCACAGAGTATCGAGGTGACTACATCATTGGTAGTTTGCTGCTTGTGATGGAGGTGAATTCTCCAGGGCAACTGACTGTAACCACCTTTCTAAAGACAATTGTCAGTTCTGCAACTTCACAAAACATTCAACCTTGCTTCCAAGCCAATGACATTTTGGTTAACCCTTTCACTACCGCTTACTGGGAATAAGACAACCCTTGCTTACCGTAAATTTTCGTGCTATCACAGCAAGATATTGCATGTGGATTTTCACCCCCTTTTTCAAACTAAAAACGCCAGAAATGGACAATTTTATCTATAGAAAACATGTTCAAAATACATTTACCTTTCCATTGACATATATCTTTGCTTAGGTTTTCCAAAAGTAAAAACAGAAAATGAGGATAAAAACCGTATTTCGGTTTGTCAAGACAAGACGATTTCTCCTCTATGGGATTTATGTACAAACGGAGATACACGCTCATTTCTGTACAGACGGAGATACACGTGCATTTGTGTACAAACAGAGATACATGTGCTGCAGCACGCACTGCCTGCAATGGCGGTGAAGTCAGCGAGGGACTGTGCATAACCGGAGGATTGGGAACTACGGGAAGTCTGATGACATCACTGATGTGTTGTGCAATACCAGACTCGTCCAAAGGGGTGTTTTGTTGCGGAGCTTTGACAGTTTTTGTGAGGGACTTTCTCTAGGCGCAAAATAGCGACAATGGTAATGATAGGGTTAAATAAGGAAGCTAATAATTTGGAAACTAATGATGTGAAAGCAGTACTATCTAGCTTGATGAAGTAACAAGCTAACTAGCCAGGTATTCTTTTCTACTCTTACTGAGACCCAGTACATCTTACCCCTAATGGTTGCCCAACCAAACTGGTGATCATACCCCAAAAACTGCCAAAATCCTTCACATGCCCTGATTTGGTTCTAGTCCACCTAAATACCTACACCGCCTCTTGATTAAAGCAAAGAATATTGCTGAAGAGACAGCCCTGAGATAGTTTTTTTTTTTTTTCCTAAATTAAACAAGCTCGTTCATAGCAAAAGATACTTCCACTCATGGCTGGCAATCTGGAGCCTCGTAGCTCTTCAGGTGTGGTTTTCTGACTGAGAAGGGAGCTAGCACATCAGCGTAAAATACACACAATGTAAATTAGTTGACTGCCATCAAGTAAACTAACATACAGTCCATAGTTACTTGGGGATACAACAGAAAATCTTAATATCAATGGCGACCTAAAAAATAGGAGAACTACTTTGAAAGTGAGTTATGAGAATTTTTTTTTTCTTAATGTAAATCGCCTAAATTTATTCATTTGGAGTTTGAAATTTTGAAAGTAAAATCAAAAGAATGCCTTTCTACTGGTTGTCCATCATAGATTATTGAGTGAGTCCTGCAGGCCACTATGTGTCGTTGTGCTTCGGATCTGAAGCAGCTGTGAAGAGGTTTGCACATCAAGGAGGGAGTCACTGAAGATCAGGTTTAAATGAACACTCATGGTTGCTATAACAGCTCAACAACTGCCTTGAAAATTACTGGTAATAATCATGTTTCAAAATTTGAATTAATGAGTCATCTTCAGTTAATCTCACATTAAAATTATTTACGGCAGAGCTTATACTTGCTCCACATAAGGGCACATTTGCGGTTACCAAGTGATCTGGTAAATGTGTCAGTGTCTCTTTTGTCCCATATTTGCATTTGTATACTCACTCAAATAGTTTTGTGTGAGTTACTCTTTAATAGTTCATGTAACCAAATTTTCACTGAAAACGATTAGTTGTTTTAAATACGCATTATGCTGAACATAAATGCTGAATTCCTGGTTAGACGAAATTGAAACTGCATGTGAATAGTGGATCAAATTAAAATTGTAAAGTAGAACATTAATTTGTTCGCTCAGCCAATTGTTCCTAAAGGAGGCACCCTTTGAAACCCTTTGAGCCCAGGAACATCACTTAAACTCAGTCTGAGAAGGATTGTCCAGGTTCCCCAGACCTTTTTTAAAGATAGAGCACACTTTAGTAGATATAAATAATAAGCCTAATAATTCCTGATAAAATGTATTTGAAAGTCCAGCATCATGTTCATTGACCCTTATTAAAGCTGTCAAATTTTTTTTTTTTATCACAAATGTGTGTAAAGTATTTCCCATGACGTCAGCAAATTGGTCCAAAATAAAAAACAAAGATTTACTAATTATGCACAAAAATCACCTAAAAATTCATTAGACACAGAAAATTTCCCAGAACCTCCTTCAGCAAAGATGGTAAAGCAGAGAAGTGGCCTCAAACCAACCATGAGAAGAGCACGTCAGCTGAAATGGTAGGGAAAGGGATTCAATGCCATGTGAAATCTAAGCTTATGGCTTTTGGATATCTATTTCAACCCCTCGGCTATTACTGTGCACAAGTCTTTGCAATTGAGATATTGCAAAGGAGCAACATTTACCGAGCTCCTTCCTGCATGGACATTTCTTATGTGTGAAATCTCTAATCCTCAATAAGCGATCCAACAAAGGCCTTGTGTTTTGGAGCCCTCTATTTTTAATAAGCATTTCCCCTTTATTTTGTTTGCCACACCATCCTCAATGTGTGACTATTTGCATCAAAATGCAAAGATTGGGGGTAGGGGTTTGATATAGTGAATGTTTTTGTTGTGGCATTATGGATTCAAATGAGCTGAGGCCTAGAGTAGAAAGTAATCATAATCTCCTTAGAGAATTCTGAGGCCGAAGAAGCATGGAAGTTATAGACCAAGGATGTTTTCGTCTTTTGTCCTGATTTTGCATGATTGGCTTTTGATAACCCACAATCATCTTGCAGATGAAACACATTCCTACTTCATACATGTTTTACTTCCTGCATAATTATTGAAAATAATAATTTCAATAACACAGCACAAACCCTTCATGTCTTACAAAGTGGAGCAATGATTAGTCGGCTACCTGAAATATTTTAAAACAAAATCATCTCGGCCTATGAAGACACAGTATTACACTGAAAAAAGAGATACATTTCCACAAAACTGAGTTAAGTAGCCCAAATTCAAATTAAATCGATGAATTAAATTGGTCGAAAGATTTTTTTCTAAAGAATAAAATTATTTTTTTAGAGGTTACTTAAAACAGTTGTGTGGAACTGTTGAATTTTTTAGGTTGTCACTTTGAAGTTAGCTGGTACATTGTGAGGCTACAACAGAGCATACCCCTGTGGGAAGAAAAAAGCAGGGTAAATTTCCAAACATGTATTTTTATTGTAGTTTTCTTGCATGATAAAGGTGAATAAATACTCAAAAGAGGATACTGACCTGATTTAGGAAAAATAGGAAAATAGGATTTCCAAACATTAATGATACTCGTCTTCATGTACTGTAGTGACATACAATGAAACACTAAAAATGACAGAATGATAGATACGGGTTCATTTTTTTATCACACTTATGTATGTGAATAAATTAGTATATACAGTGCATGCATGGGTGCTCGAATCATTAATGATATGTTCTTTGCTTATTACACTTGCAAAAGTAATGCACGAATGCATGCTTCTCAGTTTCAGAGATTTTACTGTATATAGCAGGTCTGATCATACTAGTATGAGAAAAAAATCATTTGGTTTGGTTTTTCTATCATTTATTTTGCTGTGTTCCACTCTGTATTTTCCCTCTCTGTGATGGATATTTGGAGCTGAAATTTCTCAGGGATAGTAATTGTGTATTTCTGACTTTTTGATGAGAAACTGGCAGAGAAAAAAGTAAATTTTCCAGTAAAACAAAGAAAGTTGTCCACATCCTTGCCCTAAAAATGTTTCTGTTTTACAAGGCTTCTGCTTTGATGTCAGTCTTTTTGTTTGGAATTAGGAAAATGGGCAGAGTTCTTATAAGGTCAAGAGGCAAGAAATATTTTCTGTATTGTAAGAAAGAGACCAGTGAGCTGAAAACTTCTAGGAAAGTACAGATTAATCATTTGTGCAGCTGTGGAAGACATTTAGCAACCATGTTTACATTGGTGGGCTCTGCTGTGAGCATTACTGTTGGTATCAAATTACAGATATGAACAAACGTTCAGAAACATTGCTATTCCAGGCTTCTTCTCAGAAAACCTTTACTTCATGAATGCAGCCATGGCATGATACAAACACCGACCCATTGCTTTTTTCACCATTTTTCTCCTTCCTTCAATGTCCCAGCACAAAATGTTTCATTACAGTAAACATGAAAGATGTCAAAGATTCATCAGCATTAATTTGGCACCTTGCTGCAAAACCAAACCAACCTACAAATTCATGAAAATTTAGATAGTAGCCCAGTGTATTCTAACATAAAGTACCAAGTCAACCAAACAGCATAGGTCTCTATGGCACTGATTAGCAAACAGCACCTAAAAACACCAACCCACAGAGCCTTAAACAGGCAGATATAATAATGCCAGAGAGAACTATTTGCTCCTGTCAAAACTTTTAAATGCTGATGTCAACCAACCATTCCATTCTACATTGAGACACAGCGTTCTTGCTTCAGAAACCTTATATCTTTGTATCTGCCAAATAATCCCTCTTAAATCTGCTGCCTTTTTGAAGCTCATGACTTGTATCTAAGAGATAGTTCTGACTGACTGTAATAACATTGATGGCTTCTTCCTTCAAAATAGACTGCGAAATAGTACTGGGATGAGTTTCTTTAGCATTTTCGCTTTACAATATATTATTTAGCATGAGTTATAACGAACCAACCATTTCAAAGTAGTTTTTTTTTTTTTTTTTACATGTACACTTTTTCTTTTCAAAACAAATTCAAGGTTTTGATACAGATTATTGAGCTGCATCAAAGTGTGGTTTGTGATTATAGATGACAGCTTTTAAACTTCTTCATTCAGATCTTAAAGTGAGAAAGTTAAAATTGCCGATATCTCAAAATGTCTTACATGTGGGTTGGTTAAGTCTGGCTGCAAGGTATCCAATTCATACACACAATTCAGAAATGGGTGGTTAAGATGGGAGATGAAAATGTGTATTTTTTATTATTTTGCAAATTATTCACATTTTAGCATGTCAATCATTTTTGAACAAGTAAATGGAATTTTTTACATTGGCATTTGACAGTTAGAATTCTGGGGGAAAAAATGACAGCTTGATCAAAAATTTGCTGTCCTCCACTCTAAACTGTACATGAAAAATATTTTTCCTTTATTTATAAATAGGCATTTTGTGCTTTAAGCTTCAGCTCCTGAATCTGAGGTTCACCTCACCATTGATGTTTGCATTTTCATATGTCAATGCATGTGTTTAGCACAAATCTGGCCAGAATCTCAAGCTTTGATCCATTTCCACACTGTATTTTAAGGTAATCATGGTACCTTACGGTTTTATAAAGCCTGCATGCATAATGATGTAGATCCACTGATGCAGATGTAGATTCACCTATTTCCAGTTGTATATCTATAACATTAATTTGTATGTGTATGTGTGCGCATTTGTGTATGGTGAGTAAAGACAACCTGAATGGTAATGTGATTTCTTTGAATAATCATTCATTTTTTTTACACTATTTATTTACACTATTTTTCTTTTCTTTTAGAGAAAAATGACATCTTCTGGTTGGAGCATACAGTGCATGTAGTTTTTCAGGATTAAAACCAACTGGTTTAAATCATGTCAAATTTGATGTGATGTGTTAAGTTCCCTGCTTATCACTCTGAGGCACCGCCTTGTTAACTCGTGCCCTTATTATCACATATCTTACAATGATTATGCATGAGCATTTCACACTTAAATCTAGCGATTGTTTAAATAATTCTTTACTCATGCGTCTTTACTCAATTCTAATCATAAACATTCTGACAGGTTAGCGGAGTCAGACTGAGTGATTCACCTTGTATTTCTTTACATGCGCAGATTGCAACATGCTGGCTGATGTGGCGGGAACTGTGCAACAAAACAACATTGAACGATATATTTAGCACATGGGACATTATGCACAGAGCCGGCCTGCAACAATTGAAGAGAAAATGGTGTCACGCAGTGGCGGTGATGAAGCTAACGTGATCCAACTGGAATTCAATGTGAATTCAAGTGAATCCAATATGCTTAGAGCAGTGGAATTGCAGTGCTTCTACATTAATGAGCCTTATGCAGCTTTTCCCATTATACTTTGCAAGAATTTTACAGCTGCCTGTCACCCTCCTTTGTGCAGCATACACGGTCTTGTTCTTGAATTCCTCGATTCACTATCATTTATGTTTTCTGTTTGTAATTTATGATTAAGGCATTCACAGTTTCATAGGCTCATCTCTATTTGAATGAGCAAATTGATCAGATTGGGTGATTTTCAAAGGTGAATTGTCGATAGTGAGGGGATAACTTACATTTCATTCATGTATTTGGCTGGAACTTTTAGCCAAAGCCACTGGGATATTCACAATGTTATCTCTGTCTCCAATCGGCATTCCGTAAATAACCTCTGAAGTGTTTGTTGATTGAAATGATTATTTATAACTGATTGGGGCACCAAACATCTTACTGAATCAGCTGTCACTACCTTACACTGCATAATAGCATGATCAGCTTCATGCTATTTGTCACGCATACACATTGCAATGTGGAATGCATAGGGATCTTCAAAGTGTACAGTATGCTTACGTTCCAAAATGCAAGCACACATCATTATAGCACGGGGTATAAATGTGGAAAATTGGATTGGGAAGCACGTGGCTATCTACTGAAGGACAAAAAAGCATGGAACACAAATCTTGGATCCTCTTCAGTGTGGTTGGTCACAAGACAAATGCATAGATAATCAATTTTAAAGGAAACTAATTGTCTGTTCACATATAATCATGCAGGGGCTGGGACGCATGTAGATCCACTACAGTAGGAGTGCTTATACATATTTTTTTTTAAATAAAATTATGGATCTTCTGCCATTTAATAATTTCTTGCTGCCTTCAATAATACCAGTAATAAAAAGTCGAAAACATTGCAAAATAATGGATTAAATGTAGAGAGAATAACCTGTGTCCAAGTACTGATGAGCTAATATTCTGAATGCAGATTTTATTCTTTCTTACAAATGGCACGAGGACAAAAGTATTTTAACAAGAATGATCTCTTCCTCCTATTGTTTCCTGGGGTCCATAAGATCTTGAGGATAACTCCAACATTCCATTTATTGATTAGTGAGATAAACTAAGATGCATATTGTTCCTGAATGACAAAATATGCATGGGTACTTGTACGCACATATTATCTGTGTACATTTTGCAGACCTGTGTCCCTTCACTTACATGCATGAACATCCAGAATTTTAACTTCCACACTGTAAGAATACTACTGCAGTTAAGTACATGAGGTTTACAGATATAGCAGCCACTGAGTCAAGTTCTGCTCTGAAGCCACACCACAGTGTGTGAAGAAAACATGATATTCTCAGAAGAGATTAATGCCAAGAGGGAATTCGCTGTTGGTGCACGTTGTCTCTCACTCCCCCTCTTTCTTACACATTTATTTTCTCACTCCTCCATCCTCACCCGCAGTCGCCTCATACACACTTCTGTCCCTAAAATGAGTACTGCAAGCACCACACTTAATCTCAATATGTTCTAAATCAAAATCTCAAATATTTGGCAAAAGGTGAGCTTTAGAGATTCAAATGCAATTTTCCAATTCAGTTAGCAGGCACGGCAAAACCCTGGCCTGATGAGTTACTTTGTCTTATTTTTTGTTTGCATAATATTATCTGAAATTAGACCTTAGAAACAAATGAGTAAGTTTGCAAACATTTGCGATGAACAATCAATATTGTGCAAATTCGCAGCAAGAATGCAATGTAGTACTTCGATACTGGTTTGTCTCCACAGAAATTCAGGCTGGACACTCGAGTCAGATTAAACCATTCATCTGAAAATGACATACATTTGTGTTCGGCAGTGACTCTGCTTAAGTCATGCTCTGAAACAAACTAAGCAAGAATGACGGAGAGATCACAAAACTCCCGACAGAGCCTGAGATTCTCAATATTTAAATGGACACAATAGGAACAAATGATGTTTACAATGAATAGTGCTGCTTATGAAGCCAAAGTCTGTGGTGGTGGAGGAGATGAGATACAGATCGATAGAGGGCCAGGGAGCGATGAGTGCATTGGGGAGCCAGAATAAATTAATGCTGCCTTGATTATGAAGCGCACTAATTGGGCAAAAGATGCTGAATTCAAAAATGATTGGACAGATGGGGCATGTGACTAGGACTGACTTCCATGCCTGCCAGAACTAACGCTAACGCTCTAGTTCTGGGACACTAGCATTAAACCATTTATTGCAGAATGACATACATTGGTGTTAGGTAGTGACTGATGGCTGCTCAAAAGTTGCTTTTGGACAATCAGAGCAAACATGACACTGACAGTCCCTGAGATCACAAACCCCCAAACTTGCACTCCCACAGGAAGCATATGAGCAGAGTCACTAGCTGATAAAATCTGATTATGAATGGAATACAATTGAATTATGAGTAGCAACAAGCATGCTGCATTTCCTTCGAATCATGCAAATGTGCCTGAAGTTTTCCACTGAAAGCAAGGAGATCAGCAGGAATGCTGAATGCAGACTGAGAAACACCTGGCAAGACACTTTTAGAGACGTTTGATGCAAAGGAAATGTGCTATGCAAGGTATGAAACTATGTGTGTTGACGAGCATGGTGCATTTCCTTTGAATTCATGCAAGCATGCATGATCTCTCTGAGTGCATCTAGAAAAACACTATAAAGCCATCTTTGCACTGAAAAATTATACCGGCACAGTGCCTGGACAGTTCTGACTAAAAAATTTGTGTAAAGCTGGCAGGCCAGTGTACAGCTTGTCCAAGTTTCCAAGTTAT
The DNA here is from genome assembly GCA_029692085.1 of Gymnothorax javanicus. Classification (NCBI taxonomy): domain Eukaryota; kingdom Metazoa; phylum Chordata; class Actinopteri; order Anguilliformes; family Muraenidae; genus Gymnothorax; species Gymnothorax javanicus. Next base: position 34,394,895 of record CM056198.1, read on the forward strand.
CCCATTACTGAACCAACTGTCCACCTGGTTAAAAAAAAAAAAAAAAAAAAATCAGATCAGAACCAGGTTTTATTTTTAAGCATTTTTTGTACATTGCCAGTCAGGGGTGTCAGTAATTTTTGAGCCCATTGTAATTAAGTAACAATATGAATCCAAGCATATTGTCTGATTTTTATTACATTTATTTCAGACACCAAAGACTTTCACCTAAGTTGGTGTCTTATTGATCAAAATAATCATTTGATCAGGTCATAGTATTAATTACAATTATTTAATTGCGAAATTTCTATTTTTCCAAATAAATTTATGTTAAAAGATTGGCAGAAAATCCATATTTTAACCAAATAATAATACTAACATTTTAAAATTTTTAGAGAGTGACCAGTAAGTAATGATCTTGGTATCACACAATAGTTTGGAGTAATAAGATGACAAAAATATATAACAGATATTGATCGATGTGTCACAGATCAAGTCTTATCTCACATCTGAAATTTTTACTTGCGGTCCAGATGTATTGTACTGATGAGCTTCAGAGCCGGTGGCACTATTTTTTTCATTGTTTGGTTTATTATATTGCTCATCTGAAACTCAGTTGCAGTGCCATTTCAAATGAACATAACAGTTTCAGCCGGTATGGTTCAGTATAGCTAACACAGGCATTTAGGGGTATTGTAATGGGTTCTTTGGGCAAGACACAGGAGGGTAAAACCCCATCTACACTATCCAACATCACTCAACTTTTGTTGAGTCAACAAGAGTCAACTTCAAGTTGAGTCAATAAGTTGAGTGGTGTTGGATAGTGTGGACGGGTTATTCAACTTCGTTCAACAGCACTCAACAGCGTCCAACATTGTTGAATCAGAAATGTGCATGCATATTCTTTTTCAACAAGTTGAGCGAAGTTGAGTGAAATTAGCCAATCAACGAGCATGTAGAAATCATGTGGTCTTCTCAAGGCACGTGACTTGGACAAAATGGCGGCGCCACAGGCGAAGGAAAGGAGCTGGTCCCACGAGGAGATAGTTTCTCTCATTGAGGAGTATGAGAAATACCCTTGTCTATACAATACTTTGACAAAAGACTACAAAGACAGGGACAGAAAAAAAAGCAGCCGTGGAAGCCATAGCAGCCGCGCTTGGTACAGAGGTAACAGGTGAAAGTAGTCGTCTTAGAGCCGGCATGGAATTGTAACGGCGTGGTGTGCTCAGTCTATATATTTATATGCGCTAAGTGTACATTTTTTGTCCAATAACTTCACCTCAGTGCCTTCACACATGCTGCTGAGCTTAGCTTACGTAGCCTTTTGGTCACTTTCCGCGCAATCGCATATTGTTTATCAAGTAAAATGTCTCAAACACATATAATGTAAAAAAAATGAAGCATGTTCCTGAGGAGGAATGCATGGTTAAAAGATATGGAGTTACAGAATATCATGTATGGACATAAGCCTGGACAATGACATGCTTCCCATCCATTGCGCCAATGCAGTTAACGAAGTTCCATCTTTCATAAAATTGCTGGGCTTTGGCCTTCCATTCCTCATCTGAGTTTGGCATCTGCAATAACAGAAGTATGAAAAGTATTAATGGATCGTTTGTATGTTTATCTTTCTAGGACGATGTTGAACTGGATGAATCTACAGAAAGCCCGATTGATGGTGAAATGGATTTTGTGGACACTCAACAAACAGATGAAGATAGCATGAATTCCCAAACCAAATCTTGTGAAGTATTTTTTAAGTCTACAAAGTGCCCCACGGGACGTAAACGAAGCAAGCGACAAAAGCAGCAGGATAAAGAGGACAATTTAATACAGAAAGCTATGAATGCACTTGAAAAAATCTCGGCCAGCCCTGCTAAAAATGAGAAGTGCGCCGACGATATTTTTGGACAGTTTGTTGCGAGTGAGCTAAAAGGCATCAAGGATGAATACCTGAAGAAAATAATCAAGCACAAGATCCAAATTGCCCTATTTGAGACACAGCTTCATTCCATCGCACCTAAAGCCCAACTGCCCCAACAGCAACCGTCTTTCATCCATTTGACAATACATTGGTTACACCCACTTGTTACTCTAATGTACGTGTTCAAGAGTTATCTACAGGACAAACTCCTCGGAGAGATTTTACAGCAGTAAGAGCAACTTCAGCCTCGGCTTATGCTAGGATGGACTCTCCCACATCTCCCGCTTTAAGTGAATATTCTGTTGAATCAAATTCCTCTCAGAACAGTTTTACTGTGCTTTAAACTATTTTTTAACCGATAGGACACAGATTCCTTCCTTTGGTGCTTTGCAATGCATGCACAGACTGTTTTTGCTACTCAGCTCTAAAAGATATGCTAAATCAGCATTTCATTTGTTTTATTCAAGCAAGAAGTTCTTGGTTTTTATGTTTTTGTTACTGATCAATAATGTTTGTTAACATTGCTTATTTGCAATATGTGATCTTGATTTTACTTCAGTTTGTAACACCGTTAAAGATTACCTTGATATCCTACTAAAGCAAGTATTTTTTTCTTTATACCAAATAATAATGTTTTTGTTAACCTTGCGTATTTGCAATATGTGTCCCTGATTTTACACCAGTTGCTAACAAACACTTTTTAAAGATTGGCTTGGCTAGCAATGTCTATATATTCCATTTGTTTTATGCTTCAGGAGCAGATTAAGAATTATCATTGTCTTGCAATCTCCCTCAAAAACACTTTAATAAATAATTAAGCAGGTATATTAATTTTTGTGCGACAAAATATTTCCTTCACATTTTTGACAAGCAATTTCAGGTTCTTAAGCTTTTGACAAAAACTGACTTTTTTTCAACACGAAATGGACTGTAAATATTTGCCATCATTGTCTGTAGCATTATTTTATTAAATGTTTGAAGAAAGTTGCAAGAGAAAAATATTATGGCACCGGTAATGCCCTAAATCTTGTGCTATTTTTTCTGTGGATGTTACCGACAATAGAAATGTTACATAAATATACAATAGTTGTTTTCTGTTTTGCCTTAAGATAGTCATCTTTCAGTGCTTAATAGATCGCTTCACACACCTCTGGCACTATTTGGGAGATTACCTGCTTTGAAACCCAGTACAGGTACTGAAGGCTTGTGTAGGAGTCACCTATAAAACCAAAACATAGTGAACGATGTAAAATATTTAGTTATAGTTCTAAGCGGAATAAAGTCAGTGAAGTTGGTCAGTTAATGCTTTCTTAGGTCGGTGTTTTTTCCCTGGGTCATATATAGCCTACCTACATCAATCAGTCAATCTGTTATGGTTCTGCCTCGTGTGCTTATTTGTGCTTGTATGTTTTCCCCCCGTGCCTCTCTTGATTTGTTTTTCAGCTCCATCCCCGCGGTCTGACCATTGATTCCCTCTTGCCCTGGCTCCTGTGTTGTCGTGTGACAGCCTTCAGCATGCCTGAGTCTCGTTGTCCAATCACGTTTCCTCTTTCGGTTTCGGCTGTGGTATTTCATTCATTGCTTCCACCTGTGCTTAATTCTGGGTCTCACGAAACTCTGAGTGAATGCATTCTCTGATAGGGTCATTAGTAACCCGTACTAACCAGCACTTATTTAAGGGTGTTTGTATATATTTCGTCACATAGTATTAACCTAATTAACTCATTAGCGAGTGTGAGTGTTTCTAGCTTTTGTAAATTCCTTCCTAAGCTTTCCCTGATTAACTACGTTTAAAGCTGTGCTTTCCTTTGCTTCTCTCGTGGTGCTCTATACTTGTCACGTTTAGATTGCCTCCATCTAAACTGTCTAGCTTGATCGATTGTCTCGAGTCATTATTGTTTACCCGGTCCTCGTGAATTTTTTCATTAATCCTATGTGTTTCTGTTTCCACCTGAGATTGCCTTCTGTATCCCCGCCTCCTCCCATGCGTATATCAGTGGGGAAGAGAGCAGAGACCGTCAGACGGGACTTTGTTTGCATCTGTTTTGTTTCTGAATTTGTTTCTCCTGAGCCTTCCTTTTTGTTATCCCCGAACCATGTGTTTTGCTGCACCCACGTCTTGTCTGCCCTTGTCTAAGTCTCCCAGTTTTCCCGTCAGTCTAGTAAGGTCCAGTTTTTGTTTTTCAAGTCTAGCCACTCTTGGAGTGTGTACTTCTGTTTCCCCCTGCCTTGGGCAGTGTACCTTAGTTCTCCCAGTTGTTCAGTGCATGTGCACGGTGTTTTGTTTCTGGCCTGTGTGCCCATTTTGTCCCAGTGTTTTGTGTTTTAATAAACACTTTGGATCCTGCACCTGGTGTCCACCTGACCTCTCCTTAACACAATCAATCAGTTTGACCAAAAAAAAAAAAACAAAAAACTGCAATGCAATGAGGCAGCCCATATCAACTGTTGTAGACTTTACCTGTGGCGAGATACCTCAACATGATTGCCAGTCTTTTGCTCGGCGGTATTGCGGATCGAAGGTGCGTGTCCTGTTTCCTGATAATGGGCTCTAGCTTGGACAGCAATTCTACAAAGGCATCCTCGTCCATTCTCAAAAAGTTCCAGACGCCCAGCCTTTTGGAATCCTTTAACTCTTTGAGGAGGCAGCGATATGCCCTGTGTTTTTCTCTCTTTTGCATCCAATGTTTAGCCCAAATGCGCGTCTTTTGCCTGTTTCGTTTTCGGCGACGCTGTGCAGCTAAGGCGATAACTACTGCCAACAACCCTGCTACACGCTTCTTTTGGCTAGTCTTCATTTTTTACCAGGAATTGGAGAGGAAGAGGGAAATTTCCCTCCAATTTATGACGAAACACAGTTCAACAATGTTGGACGTTGTTGAGTATTCATTATATAGTGCAGGTGGGTGACTCAACAAGACAACTTGAAGTTGACTCAACAAAAGTTGAGTGATGTTGGATAGTGTAGATGGGGCTTAAGTATGCGTGTTATTCAGCAGAACTAAATAGCCTGCAGTCAACAGCCATGGTATGCTAATGCGCTTGTGTTTCTGCATTTGCAGGTGAACAAAAGTAGTGAAAAGATGTATAAAGGTAGCAACACAGTGAATTAATGCAATTAATGAATTAAGTAATCAATTTACAATGAATTAATAAGAGTAATGGATTATTGGTAGTGCAAATATGAGATTAATATTGGACATTTGCTGGTTAAATGAACTAGCATGTCGTGCGTGACAATGTCTCACCTAGCAATCTACCAATTAGGAAATTGGATGGTGTAACAAACTGTAATGTTAGCCTGTTAGTTCTATGAGCATGCTGAATATTGTCAGACTTGTGAGTACTCTAATGAATTTCCACACTCATCTATTGCTCCCAAGACAGTGAAAAAGAATCAAACCTTGATGGCACGTTGGCCAGATTGGGCAACACTTTCTCATCCCAACTTATCATATAGTGATACTACCTGACAGAGGTCGCGTTAACCGAATATTTTCGTCATTGACGGATTTACAATGATGGAACATTTTGAAGGCCGTCCGTCATTTTGATAGAATGTAATTCACACCGCCGTCCACTTGGTGGTGGGTGTCATTGTCTCGAGCATTGTCTTTGATCTGTATGACAGAGATGCCAAGTCTCACGCATTCGGCGTAGGTCTCACACATTTTTTAGGCTTATTCACCGTAGTCCGCAATTATTCAATGAACGCTTATTAATGAGACTCTCACGCGAAATTAAAATCCTTGTGCATTGAAGTTTCAGTTTCACTTGCGTGAACGTGGACCTCACCGTGGAAAGCGATTATGACTCCGGACTTCTCGTGCTTCTCTTTACTCAGGGATTGGAAACAATGCATGTGTTTCATGATCGTTTAAATTGTTTAAATGAAATAAGACCATTTGAAACGTCTTAATGTAATTCCATTGCTTTCAATCCCTCAGTAAAGACAAGTGTGAGAATTCCCGAGGCATAATCAATTTCCGTGTGTCTCTAGTGGGGAAATCCACCGTAATGCACGTGAAACTGATTAACTTAATGCACAATGACTTGAATTCTGCGAGTGAATTTCTTCAGTTCGCGTTGATTGAATAATTGCTGACTATGGCACAGGATCGTGAATGCCACTAAGAGGTGAGAGACTCACGCCGAATGCGTAATATCCTGTATTCCTCATGTTTTTATAATATGATCATTTGCTCTTCATTTGTAAAATAGGCTGCCCTGCTGCCGGTACACGATTGGTCATATGCTACAAACGCCATCTCTGTTATGTGAACACGCAGATATCTAGGTCGGGGAAGCCCCGGTTGACATAACGAGTTGATAAGCAGCTTCCTAGGACCGCTTAGCGAGACTGCGGTTGTTAGGCTTAGTGAAGCCCAGCAATAACTGAAAGCATTGTTCATTTGCGCACTGTTACTGTGTGGGGGGAGAAATCATTTGTGATGTTTTATAAAGTTCACACAGCAGTAAGTTCGAAAATCCACGCAGTGCTATATATAACACAGTGCGCAATGTGTGTTTACGTGAATCACTCTCGGCATCAGCTAATGCATAATCTATAAATTATTCTGTTTATTTTGTTTAAAATAATAAATTATCATTTTAAAAAATAAAATTACAATGACAGATAATAATTGATTATGACGGAATTTTTATGCCCGTCCGTCACAATGACGGACAATCAGAAAGTGTAATGCGACCTCTGCTACCTGACCAATCGTCAATATACGTTGAAAAAGGCTGCTTTTGGCATCCATACTTTATGTTTTGGGGTACGGTTTGGGTTAGGGTTAGGGGGTAGGGTTTGTTTTAACACTGGTGTGAAATTAGGATGCCAAAAGCCTCTTGTTTTATCGTATATCCACGCTTGGTCAGGTGCTGTCACTACACGACAAGTCGGGATGAGAACTGGCTGGAGTTGGTACAAATTAGAGGGAAGAGTGGAAAAAAGCCTCTCTCTGCCTCAAATAGTGACAAAGGCCTCTCTCTGCCTCAAATAGTGACAAAGGTTTACCTTAGGAGCAACCATCCATGCAGAAAGTGAGGAAAATACCAGAATGTGCAAAAATAAGATGCAGAATTGTAATGGGCCAGTAGGAATGAGGTTGAGAGTGTTAGACTGACATAATGGATGAATGCTGCCTTTGTTATAAAGCACGCTGATTGGGTGGGAGATGCTAAAGTCCACAATGATTGGACAGAGTGGGCATGTGATTAGGACTGAGTTCCATGCCTGCCTGAACTAATGCTAACGCTCCATTATTTAGAGCGGTGGAGTCCCAAAGCTCATGTCCAATGCTCATGCTTTTCTTCGTGACAGGTAATAGTGCTCTAATGTTTTACTGATGTTTTTTACCTAGTGTCATCAACCTTACTGATTAACAGTGTTGGGAAGGTTACTTTTAAAATGTATTCCACTACAGATTACAGAATACATGCTCTAAAATGTAATCTGTAATGTATTCCGTTACACCACTCAATCTGAGTATTGTAATCCGAATACTTGGATTACTTCCACATTTTCTTCAATTTTATAAATGCATGAATTTACACCCTGCTTAGGGAGCTTGTCAATAATCTGAACAGTGAACGCGTTCATTTTTGAATGGACGCCTGTTCATTTTTGGATGCGTTCGAGGCTGCAAACCTGATCACTGCGTTCGATAATGAACACCCTTCTGTTCATTTTCTGATGCGTTCATTTCCCGATGCCTGCCCAAGGCCTGATGCGTTCATCTAACACTGAACGCCATTCATATAAAACTTAACTCCGTTCATTATAAAATGTTCGCAATCCAAGAATTTCTGTTTGTAGTCAACTGTTCTGAGTTTTTTATTGCAGATTTTGTCGATGTATGTGACAGTTTATACGGTTAACGCCATCTCCCCATTTTCCGTCATTTACTATAGATAGATTTTATTGATAGAAATTATCGGTGTTAAAGCTGGACTCTTTTCTCTGTTTTATGCGTCAGTTATATAAAATATTGTCATCACTCATTTCATTTTCTGAAATGTAGGCCTACATTTGACTGGCGACGTGGTACCAGAATTTGGAAAATGCGTAACGTGCATGTATGTTACCCTTTGCCCGCCGTTGTCTTCGTGGTCTCGCGGTTGTGTTTTTCTGTATGCCTATCTGATTTTTTCCACGTCAGCTAAAGTTACATAATGTAATAAAAAATATCACCCAACGATAAAGATTTATAGCAAGATTTTAAGGGTGTTGAGAACAATAAATTTGCCATTATGGCTGAAACTAATCAGCTATAGAGGAGACCGGGTCTAGTTGTTACACTTTTTTAACGGCTGTAGAATTGACATTATCAGGTTTTTGTTACCAATATGCGCTGTACAGATAGAAAGTTTATTAGACTACATGACTGATCTGCAGCAACCCCTATATTCTGCGTGATGCTGGTGAGGAAAAAATAGACCCCCGTCACCTGTAACAAACTACCCCATATATGGGGTAGTTTGTTACAGGAGGGGTAGTTTTCTACAGGTTGTAGGGCATTTTGTTACACTAAGAATTTGCTTATTAAGTGAGACGTGTTTCCCACTTAAGTAGGCAAGTTAAGGGGGATGCCTTACTACTATTATCCCACGAAGCTACTGTAAGGAACCTCTTGAGTCATTCTCTAGTGGCACTGCCACGTTTCGTTATTCGTTTGTAATTTCGAGGCATCTTTCTGAAATAAAAAAAGGTAGAAAGTCATTCAGTGAGGTAATTTGATCTTCTCCAAGTTGTTACAGGTTGTTACAAGGGACTTTTCAATCAGTGAAGCAACCAAAGGTGAAAAAGCTATGAGCGTGAGTTACATTTGAGCTGTTTTCATCTGCACTGCAGGAAGCGCGACTGATGGTTGCTTGATCCCTATGAGCAAACAACGTCAAATTTTAGCCGATTGACAGATCTGATTCGCATTATCAAATGGATTAGAGAGGATTAGTATTACTTTACAGATGCACAGAGTATTACTCAATAACGATGTTTGTTAGTGGCTCACTACTGGATTAATTTTAAGAGTGGTGACAAATATTTCACTATATTATTTTCTTCTGTTTAATGAAATGTCAAAATATTGTCTACGCCGAACAACAATCATGGAAATTTTTTATATGGTTGTAAACTCGCTCATCTAACATTTTCTGCTTTTTTTCAGTGACAGTGCACTGATGGGAAGAATTAATTTGGCACAGGCACAGAGAAGAACTCCATACCCCAGGTCTTCCCAGCACTGCTGACTCCTTTTGTTTTATAAGAAACTATCTTATCTTTTGTATAGACTATGCTGATTTCTGCGATTTGGCGCTAATGTGTGTTAAGTGAGCTTCTAAATTAGGGGCGCGGATATTCTTTTGTGAACGACTACTGAATAGGGATGACGGTTTATATAAACGCTTGTACAGGCCTATTTTAAATTCTAAGTTCCTTAAAGTGAAAAAGTTCTCATTGTCATTGTTAGTTTTGTTTTTTTCATATACTGGGTATAGTCCCCCTGCTAAAGATCATTTGCCAATTTAGGTGACGCTACAGGAATGGGATTATATTCCGTTATCCCTACAATATTTTTTCCTGTTCTCTGACACAAAACATATTCCGGTTATCCAAACAAGAACATATTAAACTTAGTCGACTGAACAAATTAACTATTAATCGGTAAAGATATGCACATCATTGGTAGAAAAGTCTTGTCATAGGTATTCCAACGTGCAGGTGGGAGCGGGAATTCAGGTCTCATATGTTGGTGTAAATTTGATCTAAGTGGAGAGCAGATCCCTGAACCAGCTAATCCCCATGGCATCACAAGACTAGGCTAATTTTAGTCGTTTATCTTGCAATCAACTTGCATTTTTATTCATTAATTGAACTGATAACACCCTTACAATAAGGGTTATATTCATAAAGGGGGAATGGGGGGACATGCTGATTTTATAATAATGTGCACATGCAGAGGTTTTACTTTGCTCGTCTGCTTGTCTAGATCTGGACTTGTTGTCGGCAGCTCCCACATACAAGAAGCGGCGGTTTCATGTGTTTTGATTTCAATCTGAAAAAAATACTGCACAATAAATTAGAACAATATATAATATGACAAATGGTAGCCTACAAAATCTGCAACAATCAATGGAACAAAATCTGAATATCATTTGCCAACTCATCAAGTTGAATGTCACCAAAGGCATATGTGAGTAGGGCTGTAAAGTGTGGCAAATTTTTTTTTTTTGGCTTTTGAGGTTCACAGGTTAAAAAAGAAAGGATTAATATATGTCTGGATAATTTTGCAATTTGATATGAGCAAGGGACTCAAAGTTATCCTAGTTCTTATACTCACAGAATAGTTGAATTAAACTTGGGCTGTCAGTGATAGAAACCAGATGATGTGATACAATCAACGTGAAAACTATAATTTTAATGTATTTAATTTATTTACAATGTTTTGCATACAATTTGCCTAGCGGTCACATCATGATTTGGAATTCTAAAATGCTTTTTTATATAAGAAGGAAAAAGTGAAGTATGGGCATTCAAGGTCACTGAAGGTCAAGTTCAATGTCACCAAATGAAACTTCATACATGACTTCCTATATGCCCGCAATACGAACCTAAGCTCTATCTGTAATAGTTTTGGTGATAGAAGTCATTGAAATTTCACTATGTGACTTTGTGACCTTCGAAGGTCGCCGAAGGTGAAGTTCACAGCCACCAAATGGAAGTTCATACAGGACTTCCTATACCTGTTCAATGCACATATGTTCCCAATCTTCAATATTTTCAAGCCTAGAAACCTTTGAAAATTGTAACATTTTGCTTGACCTCAAGTTTGACCTTTCAAGGTCATCTGAGGTCAACTTTAACACAGCCAAAATATAGGTCATATATTACTTCCTATATGTCAGTAACACAAACTTAATCTCTATCTGCAACCGTTTAGCTTCCACAGGCGATTTGGCCCATACTCCATAAGACCCAATGTTAAAGTACAGCGCCCCCACGAGACCCACTTCCGTCGATTCAATCAAAATGGCACTCGCACTGTACATGAAGTGTATCAAGGTGAGCTGATTGCCAGATTTAGAAAAAAAGTTATCCGACAGTATTTGAGAAAGAATTTTTTGAAATTTCAAGTCATATCTTTTAACATTCCCTGACCTCGAGTTTGACCTTTCAAAGTCATCTGAGGTCAACTTGTATAGGTCATATATGACTTCCCATATGTCGATTATACAAACTTAATCTCTATCTGCAACCATTTGGCCTCCACAGGCCATCTTGCATATTCATAAAGTACAGCGCCCCCAATAGACCCACTTTCGTCGATTCAATCAAAATGGCGCTCGCACTGTACATTGATGGTACCAAGGTAAGTTGATTGCCTGATTTAGAAAAAAATTTATCTCTCAGTTTTTGAGAAATAATTTTTAAAATTTCTCAGTCCTATCTTTAACATTGGAGTCAAAATTTCAAGGGCCCATAAAACGGACAAAAATGATTCAATCAAAAATCCGAGAAAAACCTCTGGAGATATGGTCTAGTAGTATGTTATTGCAAATTTACAAGAAAATTAATCAGGCCAAAAAAAAGATAAAAAATGTTCCGGACGACAGAGGACGGACGCCGGATGACAAATGACGGATGATGGACGCCACACCACGACAATAGCTTATCGGCCCATAGAGCCAGTAAGCTAATAATTCTTTGTATACACTCTGCCATCATAGCATCATTTTACACAAACAAGGCTTAAGTAAAACCCAACATTATTTCTTGGTAATGCAATCACAAAGGCAAGAAGCTATCTAAAGTTTTATGGATATAACATAAGGTGAAATACAAATCATTTGCATTTGGTTTGCAAGTTGTTGCTAAGTGTTAGAAAAGAAATAAAAAAAAAACAATATTCAAGTATTCTGTAAAGAATGTGTTGATCATTCAATATAAAACAAAACACGTGAAACACCTGTATTCACATCTGTGTATTGACTTTGAATGTAATCTTTCGTCCGAAAAATTCATTTCACGTCCGGAGGAAAAGCAGCTTAATAGTGCTGCACCTGATTTTACTAATCAAGGTCTTTATTGAACTGCATGATTAGTTAATTAATTAGATGATTCAGGTGTTGTAGCGCGAGGCTAAAATGAAAAACTGCACCCACAGCGGCCCTTTGCGGATAAGATTGGACACCCCTGCAATACACTGAATCCATTTTGCTAACCAAGTGGCACAAGTACGTTGTAGACTTGGCCCTAAATGCCAGCAAGAGCATGCACATATGCAACTAAAAATCATATTGTGCACTTAAAGACATTACAAAAGTTTTAAGAGTAGTGCTATTCCCAAATACCCGAAGTTGGCAGGAAGCTTTGTTCCAAAACTAATTGCAGGCTAACGTGCGCTGATGTCAGCTAAGATTAGTTTAGCTAGAATGTCAAATGGGCTACCAAAGCCCATGTTTAGCCATACTGATATTTTCAAGTTGGACGTCGACATAAGCAGGCTACCTTCATACATGCCAATATAAAAAAGTAAGGTTAAGATAACAGATACAATGGCAGAGACTACTCCTGGCGAGTCCAATAAATAACTTACTTTGATGCTAGCTCAGATTGGAGGTGGAGTCCCTAAAGGCTGAAAGCATATTCGTTGCAGGCAAGCAGAGGTTGCACTGCACGGTTATGTTGCATTCTCTTACGTTGTCCTTCTTCAAATTGAAGTGGTGGTTGAATTTCCAGCTTAAAAATGTGTTTCTGACCAGGCTCTGACCTGCCGGTTCTCAGGAATCTCAGCCACATCCTACGGTCGCATCCAGTAAAAGGTGGCATTGCAGCGCGTGATCAGAGAGTGCTACAATTCTGGGACCAGCTACTGGGAAAGAACGAATTTCTTCGGATTTGATTTGGGAAACAATTCTACTTTAAAATCACGGAAAGTAATCCATTGATTTTTAAAATGTAACTGTATCCTAAATACCATGTATTAAAATTGTGACTGTTACAGAATACAGTTACTCATATTTTGTATCCTAAATACGAAACGCCGGTACATGTATTCCGATACTCCCTAACACTGATGATTAGCCTACTGCTGAATTATTCTCACACTGCTCTAATCACAGGTTGAAGATTTTTAAAAATAGTGTAAATGCCAGCATTGATCAGGAGTAACCAAAAGGGGTTTCTGTGCAGTCTCAGACTTGCCAAGAAACAGGAGTAAAATGGCTGGAAAAGCTGAATTGCAGTTGTTATGTGACATCAAAAAAGCAGTGCAGCAAAATGGAAAGAGATAACTTTTCAACTTTCCCCCATATCATTTCCAAGTGGCATTATTGTTTGCAACGCTGCAGTTAAAACAACTAGAATTCTTTCTATTTTCCTCCGTGAAGAAATGAGCAACACCCAAGTTTGCCAGATGTTGGGGGGCCAAAGGGCCACTGGCCCCCCACTTAACACCCCTTTCTTACATTCTTTCTATGTTGCAAATCACTGTATCCCCGCCAATGTCACTATATTGCGATACTTACAGTAAAAACATTTCAACAATCCAGACCATGCATGTTTATCAAAGAGGTAAACGAAATTTTGGAACAGGCAAAAGCTATTGTAATGATGAGCATTTTATAGTATATGCATAGTTTGAGTCACATTATTGCTTCGACATACAAGTAACAACAGCAAGGGTTGTCGTTAGGAGGATGTGTTAATAAAGCTATCGATAGTGGCCTGCACACTTGTTTACAGCAAGAAACAACAGGGAGAATCCCAATTCAAACCAGAAATCTTGCTCTCATGCTATTATCAAACAAATCACAGGGAAAACTGGAAACAGGTGTGTGGTAGACAGGGAAGCATGACTAGGGGCATGGTAACAAACAATCACATGAACTTTGCAATAATTTCCTGGGGTGGTAAGAATGAGAGGAAAGCAGGAAACAAGACCAGTGGAAATGTGACAGCTACAAGGAAGATGACAACATAAAGGAGATGAATACAAAAAAACTTGAAATAAAATATAAAAGAAATAAATCGTGGAACAAAGACAACCATTTCTCTGTCCTGGTTCCAAGACACCAGAAAAGAAAAAAGGCAGTACTGTCTCAGTATCATCAGAGTCCATGTAGCATGATGCAGGATTACCAAGAAAAGAATGGGCTCATAAATTAGGTTGAATTAATTCAACATGTTTGACTAAGTCTCTTATTCATTGATTCATGAGCAGGACATATCTACTGTACAGAGGGACCAGAGTCAATGTAGTAAAGCTCTTGTTGTGTCAAAAAATGCTTTTTTTGTGGGGAATTGGGCCTCAACTGCAAAATTCAGTTGTAAAAAATTATGTAAGCAAAGGTCAATTAATGTTTCTGGTTTTCAATAAATGTGTTCTTAAATGTGTTTCTAACTTTAGCAAAACAGACCAGCAATAACCATCCCCTTAGTCTCTCAGCAAATACACAAGGCAATGATTCTGCAGACAAAAATTTCTGTGCCACAGCAGCATAATTTTTGAAAGGTATTTAATCTGGCATAGACTATTTATTTGATTTGCTTACAGTATGTTTATTGATGTGGACTCTACACTGTTTTGTCAGTTGTCTCAATAATCAATTTCCTAGTCGACTCAAAATTATGAAATCAGTGCAGTAATTTCAGCGCAGTCCACAGCGCATCACCACTCAATTCTGCAAATAACTTTGTGCTTAAAATGTGTTGGGTTCTCTGGACAGGAAGACTGGATGAATTGAATGTGGAGCAAGGGGAGCGCCCCCTCCAGTTTAAACAGCCCTGTAGAGGTAACGCGAGGCTTTACATTGTGAAAAATAATTAATTTTGTAATGCACAACCTACAAATAACGTGCAATAATGGTCAAGTGTCAACATGTTGGAAAGGATGGCAGTCAGATACACCCTGAGACCACCTATTCAATGTCTTATGATGTAATTCTGTATCCTATCATATTCAGATCCTGGTTCAGATTTCTCACAATCACACAGCAGAGACCACCCACCCAAGTAGTGTGTGTGCACCAGATGTCTCATAAACATCAACCTCTGAATTCCTTGTCAAAATTGCAGCAATCAAGTGCTTTAAAAAATATTCAGCTCTAAAAGCTACCAAAATACAGTAGTGCGCAGTGATTACACCCTTAACAAAATGAAGACAAATCAGAAACCAAGTACTCTTCAAGTACTTATTTCATGTAATATTGCTTCATATAGATGAAAATCAGCAAACAGATAAGAATATGTAGTAAAAACAAAAATCATGTCTTTTTGAGAGAAAAGGTGAATATACAGTGTGACCACCCCCTGCTTTGATCACAGCATTCCATCTTTCAAGCACAGTTTTCACATATTTTTATTTCCTCACTCGCTTAACCATTCCATATGGTTTGAAGTTCATTCCAATGAGATTTTTTCAATGTTACAACACATTTGCTCAATTGGATCAAAGTCCGGACTTTAAGCAGGCCAAGTCATAACTTTCATGTCACCAGATATTTCTTTCTGACTGAGATCATTCTTGCAAAGCTAAGAAGTGTGTTCAGAGTCATTAACTTGTTGAAAATAAAATCCCCAACCAATCAGTCTCTTTCCAGATGGCAATGTGTACCTCGCAAGGACGCTATGATACTTCTCTTGATCCATGATACTGTCAGTTTTTAATGAGAGATCACCAGCTCCATTCGAGCAAACTATAATATTACCACCTCCATGTTTAACTGAAGGGATTAAACAGTCATTTTTGAAACATTCTCCTACTCTACGCCGTCCATAAATTCTGTGTTTGGGTGAGAAAATTTTGAATTTTGATTAATTGGTCCAAAGGACTTGTTTCCAGTCTATTGGTGTTCAATCCTTGAATTTCTTGGCACACCCAAGTCTTTTCTTTGATGTTGCCAGCTCTTGGAAGCAGCATCATCAATAAGACCATTTTTACACCCCGTCTGGAAATACTAGATCTTCATTCTTTCATCTCTTCACTTCTGGTGCTATTAATATCATCACAGAGTTGCCGTGCTGTCAACTGCTGATTTTTTTTTTCTTACTTGTCATACACAGATAAACATCAGAGGCCCTTACTTCTGTTTTGCGCCTCTATTGCCATTAGTTTTCAGCAAGCTGGTCTCTTTGAAACGCATGATGGTGTTTCTTACAGGGCCATGGCAGCATTTAACATCTTCAGCATCCTGCAAGGCCACAATGCAGCTACAAACAATCTTCAAAGTTTGCATCAATAATCATGGAATGAGTCTGTACTGTGACAGATCATTTTCCATATAATTAATGTGATTTCATATAAATGGCAGTTTAGAAAAGTAATGAGTGGAGCAATGTGATCAACTGTTGTATAGCTAGGCTAATCCAGTCAAGGTTGTAAAGGACACCCAACCCTGGAGTTACGGCAAATACTTTTATATCAAAGAAAAATCAGCTAGGAACAATCTATATAGTTTTACAATTGTAATCATTGAGAATGAGGTCAATGAATACCTAAAATAATCTCCTTAATAAGATATTATTAACCAAATATGGATAATGCCGATTGCTGAGATTTGCTGAATAACTTTTCAAGAGGTCAGTGAGTTGGTTGGGTTTTTGGCTGTTGAAAAATATTAAATCATATCACTGTGACCACTTTTGGCCTGGAACACCTGTGAAACCTGTGAGCTTTGGGTGGTACTGCTGGTAGATAGAGTGATACTGCTACGCTCCATGGATAGGATTCAAACTTCAGACTTTTGGTTCAAAGGCAGATCCACTTTTCACTGTGGTACCCAGCAGGAAAGCCTGACACCAACATCCACTTACAAATTTGGTGAAGTTTGAATTAATTTGTGATTCAACAATAACTTGAAACTGAACCTGACAAGGCTCCTGATGATAGGATCATCACCGTTTTGAATTTCCAGTTGATTTATATGCTTATATGCTTTGAAGTCGAGTATTACTGTTTTTGTTTTCATTCCTGAAAATCTTCAACTTCATAAATGCAGAAATTTTCAAGAAAATATCAAAACTGCCATATCATTGACTTTTCAGTTCCATGACCAAAGTGCAAAGGTCAAATCAACGTCAAAGTTCAAAATACAGCCAAAATCATCTGATACAAGTTTCTTTTCACTGCAAATCAACCAGGTACCAGATTAACATTAAATATCTGCAAAAATTGCGGTATAATGGCTAAAAATAGAATTTACAATATGGTTGCCACGGTAACCATTTTGAATTATCGGAAGGTGACAAAACCTTCAGTGTTGAGTGCTACTGTTACTGTTGTCATCCTTGTAAAGTTACAGCTTCATTACTGCAAAAATTTTCAAGAAAATATCACAACTGCCATATAATTGACATTGACTGCATGCCCAGAGTTCAAAGGGCAAAAAAAGGCCAAAAATCTAAATACAGTAAAAACCGTCAAATATATCTCTAGCCCAACTACTAGCTATGCACACACTAAATTTTGCTCCAGTAGCTGCAAAATTGGCTGAATAAAGGTACTATCCGGGATTTTCAATATGGCTGCCGTAGCGGCCATATTGAAAATCTAATCAAATGCCTTGAACAAATCGTGGTTTCCTCATTGATAGGAACATGCATACCAAGTTTCAGCTTCATTGGCTTGGGAGTTTCGGAGGAAAAGATGTTTACGGATGACGGACGACGCACGATGGACAAACAGACCATCGCATTAGCCCACTTACCCTTCGGGCAGGTGAGCTAAAAATTGATGTTTTTAGTGTTTTTGTTCATTACCCATATTTTTACTTCAATTTACTTGTGCAAATGATTTTTTGTTCTCATTGCCCACAAAAGTATTTTCCAATACATTTTCACCAAAAAATTATAGAGAAGTAATACAACAATCCCTTTTGGATGAAAATGGTGGTGTATTATCATCACTGCACATGACTGTACATAGGAATCAGGTGTAGGCTCTGCAACTTTAACTATACATGTAGAGCTGTAGGTAAAAGGGCATCAGGGCCACATTAACATGAATTTATGGATATTACGTACAGTATACTGCAGGTACTTCACATACAGTATACTGCAGGGATGACCAACCCTGGTCCTGGAGAGCCGCAGTGTCTGCTGATTTTTGGTGTTACTCAGCACTCGATTGATGGATAAAGTAGTTGATTACTCACTTAACTGATCTCACCTGGTGTCTCAGGTTTAATTTGGTAATAATGAGCCAATCAAGCAATTAGCAGGAACAACCCACAAGATTCCTAGAGCCAATTAAGCAGACTTGCAGGTTGTGACAGCAATCTAAGTGTTAACCAAGATGTGGTTGGATATTTAGCGTAGTTGTAATGCAGACAAAGTAGAAGTACAGAGTACAGATAAAAGTTTATAGAGCAGGGGTGGATAACGCTGGTCCTGGAGAGTCAGAGGGTGTGCTGTGTTTGGTTTTCTCCACCCGATTTAAACCTGAGACACCAGGCGAGATAAGTGTAGTGTGTAATCAACTGCTTTAATTCATCAATCAAGTGCTGAGTAACACTAAAAACCAGTAGACACTGCGGCTTTCCAGGACCAGCAGGGGCATTACCGGGGGGTGGGCAAAGCTCTGCCCACCCAATGAAAACTCAAGATAAAAAACTGATTTACTACTATTTGACAGCAAACACGCGTATCCCACGTGATTCACAGCCGGAGGTAGACAGCCATTAACAGAGAGCTTTACGTATGCTTCATCTATCTAATCACTATGTGTGATTGGTGGATTCCTTTGCCAGTCTATTCTGATGTGAAACTAACCAATGGGCTCTCTCGAATTACTAGGGACCCTCCCATTCTCTTAGACTGCCGTCTTCACTCAGTCTGAGGTCACGTCTACGCTGTATATAAATAAGATCATTTGAAATGTCTTTATGCAATTTCATTACTTCCAATGATCTTATTTCATTTAAACAGTTTAAACGATCATGAAACACATGCATTGCTTCCAACCCTGAGTAAAGAAAAGCGTGAGAAGTCTGAAGTCATAACGCAGGTGAAACTGACAAACCTCCATGCACAAGGACTGCAATTCCCCAAGAGAATCAAGATGTTGTGCATGTTGTATTTTACGCTGATTTAGAGGTTCTTTTTGCCCCCCCCAAAAGAGGACAAATGCCCACCCAAGCTTGGCATCCTGGCAATGCCTCTGAGGACCCGGGTTGGCCACCCCTGGTATATTGCATTTATCTGTGCACTTTGTAATCAAAGATAAATTAAATATCTTTTCTGCCCCACACTATTTTGCTACAACAAAAATGAGATGAAGACTTGATTTTTTTTTTTTTATTGAAAATTTGTCATCTACAATCCCACTCAAATCTGGAATGCCCAATTAGCGAACTGTGTTCAAAAGCATGCTCGTATGCAACGCCATGTTGCCATCTCGGGGGAGCGAGCCAGCTTGCGGCCCTCTTCCAAAACTCGCATGTTAGCCGTTGACTCTTTTGCACTCATAGTTCGAAGCTTCACAAGCTCAGAACAAGGGTGGAGGATACCCGAACATGTGCAAGCTTAGAATTTTACTGACAAGCAACCGCGAGGCCAACAGGAGGCGCTTGAGCGACAAACTAATGCTATAGTCATATAATTCCAAACCTGCAGTCCTTCCTAATTCATTTCCCTGCAGAATGAAGGCAATTTGTGCGCTGCTCTGAAAAGGCCACCGGCCATTGACGGCACTGGTGCGACTGGAGCTCGAACCCAGGTCATGGTGTTCACTACTGCTCTGCAAAGCGACGGCTTAACCGAGTGAGCTACTTGGTAGCAGACAACGACTTGGTTGCGACTGTTCAGGAATTTCTCCAAGTACATCTAAGACAACTTCAAGACTTCCATTGGTCTTGCCATGATCTGGCATCAGCATGAATTGGCATATTAAATTGTGATGTTGGGAAGGGGGCTTAATAGACCTGTCCTTTGTGCAAAGTCTATTGATGTATTCACTTTGATTTAAGATTTATTTTCAATCATTCAGGCACAGTTCATAGTGTAAGCGCCAGTTTGAACAGTTCTGATAATTGGGATTCTTATTTGATTGGTAATACCTGAAGTAAGGGTCACGGACTGGTGATGTCTGAGGTGTGACATGATGTTGAGCTGTATGTTATTGTTTGATCGAAATTAAATGCGGCTGTTCTCCTGGCGCTCCAAGAATAGAAGTTTATAGTTTATTGTCTTCTTTTAAAGAGTTTAATTGAAAGCCTACACCTTGGATGTTACATTGGTGGTAGCGGTGGGATTGGAGTGTGCCTCTGCTTGCGGCTTAGTTTTCTCTTTTGGCAATTCTTGCAAAGCTTTCTAGTCGGCTAGGCTTAGTGTGTTATGTTTGGGAGAATGAAGTTTGAAAGTGATAACGTCATGAGAGATAATGATTGAGGAGCTTCATGGACTGGTGACAAGTATGAAGTTAAGGTTGAGCTCCCGCAGCCATTCCGCGGCAATGGCCAGAAGCCGTTCGCTACTTGGATTAAACAGTTTAAAGCGGCGGTGCGCACTCAGATGAGGGGGATGAGGGGGATGAGTGGCGCAAACTACACAGTAACCTTAGTGAACATTCTCCCTACAACATTGGATGGGGCAGCCTTCCTACTGCGGGGCAGTTTTCCTGCAGATATTCAATGTGATTATGAATGTACAAAGGAGAAATTGAAAGAGGCATTTGGGCAGAAACAATTCCTCCATTATTCCCAGACTTGTGTGTCTGTGCTGCCCCGTCAGGCCAATGAAAATCCGGAAGTTTATGCTGCCGAGATTTCCAGGCCCGTGGCTGAAGCATTTCCTGATTATGACCAAGCGGCAATGAATGGAGAGAATTTCAGGCGGTTTCTTGCTGGCCTTGACCCTGTTCTTCAAGCCAAATGCCACAAACAGGAAGCTGCTGATATGGAAGAGGGATTGATGACAGCAAACCATTATGAGCATACCAGGCAAACTATAAGGGTGGGTACGCGTGGCTCATCTGTCTGTTTTCCATATCCTTTGGTTGTAGCCACTATTGGTGCGCTCACTGTGAAGGTGGACAACTTACAGACCAAAGTGAGGGACCTGAGAGCCCATAGCCATGGAACTGAGAAAAGCAGACAGAGCTTTCCTGTTTTTGGGGGGTGCCTGCATGATGAAGCAACAGCAACAGCATGCCTGCCACTGTGACTGTGGAGGGTTTGGCTGCAGGTCTACTGTCTGAGAGTTTCCGATGGATGACCACATTAGGGGCCATTCTCCACAGCCCAGACCACAAGGTGGATATGGCACCAGGGAATGGTCCTCACGGGGAAGAAAGACTCTGAGCAATGCTGCTGACTCCTCTCCACAACGAACAGACAGAGAGGGTTCAAGGGAGCCACACTTCGCAGAGGAACAGTCCACCAGGCGTGGGTTGAGATTTATATCCCTGGTCTGACGTTCACTGTCTCTGTCCCCACACACCCGGGAGCGGGGAAACCTCTGGTAGCTGGCATCGAGACCCAGATGGCAGTTTCATCATCTCAGGGTCAAAGTGGCAATTGAACAAGTGTGGCACCTGATTCTTCAATGGGTTCATGTTCGGTGGGTGTGTCCAAGCCTACAGCCTATGTTAAAGGACTAGTAGAGGGTGTTGATGTGACTGCACTAATTGATTCTGGTTCCAGTGTTTTACTGATATCTGAGTTATTCAGAATGTCCATTCCAGCTTTAAGTAAACCTGACTGAAATACTCAGTACTCTATTTCTATGGCAGTGACTGGGCAGTTATTGAACACTCTCAGTGACCATTGACCATTCCTGTTCAATTGGGTGGCAAGTATTGGGAGCAGCTTGTTCACTTAGTAAGGGGGGAACACAATTTGTTCTGCTGGGTTTCGATTTTATGTTACAGACTCACGCTGTTGTGGATATGAGCCACGGACTGCTTGGAAACGTTAGCATCCCTCTCATGTAGGCATGCCACCGCATTCCGCGTCCGTTGCGACGCTTCGATGACATCCTCATTTTTTCAGAGCGCATTTCGACATGGCTCGAAAATCCGGCTTTTTGGGGCTAGCCCCCTAAAAAATGGTCAGTTACCCCCCAGGCACCAAAATATTTGTGTCTAGGCACCTTGTTTGCCTTTTCAACTACAACCCCAATTCCGAAATAGTGGGGACGAAGTGTAAATTGTGAATAAAATCAAAATGCAATGACTCTCAGATCACATGAGCCAATATGTTATTTACAATAGAACATAGATAACATTTCCAATGTTGACACTGAGACATTATACATTTTTATTCACAAAGTGAGCTTACAAATTTTCTAGCTGCAACATGTCTCAAAAAAGTTGGGACACAGGGAAAAAGGGCTGAAAAAGCAATTAATATATAAGAGAATCAGCTGAAAGAACACTTAGCAAGTAATTAAGTTAACTGGCATCAGGTGTGTAACATGATTGGCTATAAAAGGGATGTCTTAGAGAGGCTGAGTCTCTCAGAAGTAAAGATGGCCAGAGGCTCTCCAACCTGTGAAGGCTTGGGTAAAAAAATTGTGGAATACTTTAAAAACAATGTTCCTCAACATCAAATTGCAAAGGCTTTGAAGGTCTCATCATTGACAATGCATAACATCATCAAAAGATTCAGAGAAACTGGAAAAATCTCTGTGCGTAAGGGACAAGGCGAAGACCTTTACTGGATGCCCGTGATCTTCGGGCCCTCAGACGCCGCTGCATCACTCACCGGCATGATTCTGTCATTGACATTACTAAATGGGCCCAGGAATACTTCAAGAAACCACTGTCCATAAACACAGTCCGCCGTGCCATCCGCAGATGCCACCTAAAACTCTATCATGCAAAAAGGAAGCCATTGTTGAGCATGATCCAGAAGCGCTGCCGTGTTCTGTGGGCTAAGGCTCATTTAAAATGGACTGTAGCAAAGTGGCAAAGTGTCCTGTGGTCAGACGCGTCCAAATTTGACATTCTTGTTGGAAATCATGGGCGTCGTGTCCTCCGGGCTAAAGAGGAGAAAGACCACCCCTCCCGTTATCAGCGTTCAGTTCAAAAGCCACCATCTCTGATGGTATGGGGATGCATTAGTGCATATGGTGTGGGACACTTGCATGTTTTAAAAAGCATCATGAATGCTGAAAGGATATATAAAGGTTTTAGAGCAACATATGCTCCCTCCAGACAACATCTATTCTAGGGAAGGCCTTGTGTATTTCAGCAGGACAATGCAAAACCACATACTGCAGCTATTACAACAGCATGGCTTCGTAGTAGAAGAGTCCGTGTGCTGAACTGGCCTGCCTGCAGTCCTGATCTTTCACCGATTGAGAACATTTTGGCGCATAATTAAACGAAAAGTCCGTCAAAGGAGACCCAAAACTCTCCAGCAGCTGGAAGCCTGTATTAAACAAGAGTGGGAACAAATTCCAATGGATAAACTCAAGAAACTTGTCTCCTCAATGCCCAGACGTCTCCACTCTGTGTTAAAAAGAAGAGGGATGCTACTTTGAGACCATGGTAAACAGGCCCCTGTCCCATTTTTTTTGAGACCTGTAGCAGCCATCAAATTTGAAGTTTCAGGCCAAAATTCTGGTGTGATTTGAAATTCATTTCATTTTGATTTTATTCACAATTTACACTTTGTCAACTGTACAGAATTGTGTCTGCAGCCAAAATTAAAGAATGTTCAGATAGTGTCACTGTACAGAACCTCAGTGCATAAAGAATGTTGATTGGTCAATTCAGTGCACTAATGCCGTAGTATTGTTAGTAAACAAGAGTACATGGTGTATGACATGGGATTTGTTTTTTCTTTTTCTTTGATGACATTTTAACACCCTTTTTAATTGGCATCACAATGATTCAGTAGGCTTCAATGGACATTGTATTACAACAAAGGGCCGGAAAAAACTGAGCCTTTGGAAAGTCATAACTTGGCTCATATATGTCCGATTATGTCCAAAATGTTGCATTTTTCTAGCTCTTTCAGATGATCTTATTTCCACTGACCAGAGATACTTGAAAAAAATGTTCCAAGTGCCTCTCTCATGCAGGCTAAAGATCTAAAGATTTTAAACCAGACTGTTGTAATATTTCAATGTATGTTGATGCTACTGTTCCACCTTTTTGTGATCCTGTGCCACTGGTACTCCCATGGACTCTTACAGCATGTGGGCTATCTAGCCTCAAGGTTACTTTAGGACTGGTGGTTTGGCACCCGTTACTCAGGCCGAACTATTTAGTTAGCTAGAAAGCCTGTTTGCTGACTCAGCCATTTAGTTAGCTAGCTAGCATGTACATGCACCCAATATAACTACAATGTGGCTAAGTTAGAACTATTCACTGCTATTCGTTGACTTCTGTGCATCACATGTACGGCTGTAATCACGAGCGAACGCTCTGCACATGTTCACAAGGTTGCAATCCTGAGCAAACCCTTCGCAGTGGTGTCAAAACAAAATCCTCCAACTGGTCTTGCTCAGATCAAAAAGTTCTAGTTGGCGCTCCCCGCAGCGGCATGGAGCACTTCTGTTGTGTTGATGTGGATATTCAGAGTTTTTCCTCAAGCATTTGCTTTTGTGGTTTGCGTGTTTTTGGCTTTGCATCATTTCTGTTTTGCCACGCGTTTCTCTAAATGGAGATGTTTTGGGCCGTTGCAGCACGTTTGCCCTCGTCAGCCACCGTATATATCTCCCAATGCCAGTTAAATCTTTATTTTACAATGCAAAATGGAAGCCTCATGTTAAAAGTGTCCAGAAACGCTGTCGATTTCCATGGGCTCATTGGCATCTGCGGTGGACCATCACAGAGTAAAAACGTGTATTGTGGTCAGACAAATCAATATTTCAGGTTTTTTTTTTTTTTTTTGGAAGACCTGGATGCTATTTGCTCTGGTGTTGTAAGATGGTTAAGTGGTGTGAAAGGGAATAGCAACATTAGAGAGTGGAAAATACTGTACTGTCCCAGCTTTTTTGAGATGTATTTAAAAAGTCCCAATTAAAATGAGTATTTAATGTGATAAAACATCAAATAATGTGCCAATGCACTATTTTCAGCATAATACTGGTCATGGATAAATTACAAATCTCTGCTTTCAGTCATAATCTTAATTTAACATAATGTTCGAACTTCTTCTGATTTGGGGTTGTGTCCGAGTATACAGTGTATACAACCCCAAATCAGAAAAAGTTAAATCTGTAGACATTTAAGAGTTTCCTCACATTAAAGGTCAGATCGTCCCACTTGCAGGTGGTAAGGTAATCATATTTTGCAATATTTGTCAGAATTTATTTTGTTGAGCCAATAGCTGCTCCTGAACGTCGGGACGTCAGGCGACAAGACATTTGTTAAATCAAAACTATTAAGTTATGCATCATCCATTAATATGCTTAAAAGAGTCCTTCACAATTAAAACTGGCATTCTTGCTCAGAATACCCAATAGTTTCATGCAGACTAATTTTTTCAGATTTGAGTATGATGGATTAAATTCTCATGGGTGAGTTATACAGTTTGGGTTTGAATTAAATTGTCCATTAGGGCCCCTGAAATCAAAAGACTGCTTGCTTACATTTTAAGATAAGTGTTATACCCTCGAATCATAAAGGAAATGTTGATGTAGGAAACTTCATTTATGAAGGACACAGACTGAGCACTGCCTGGGGCCCAAGAATGACACAACACACCCCAGTCTGCATTAATCGCCCTTCAGGTTTGTTTTGTGACATGCAGCTTTTGCATTTTTAAAAGCAATATAGCTCAACTCAGGGTCTAATGAAACCATTATGGGTAAATATAGCCGGGCTTCGAGAAATGCAACGCACTGATCCTTAACGCACGGTTCACTCAGCAGCTGGCCTGTCTAATGAGATTTTAAAACACGCCATGATGTCTCATTAATGGGGCCCTTATAGGGGGAATTTTACGCATCGTACGAGTTGAATTTAATTTATGTTCCAAAAGCAGGCTGTTGTTCTAGTTTTGCGCATTTGCCACAGTAGGCCAAACAGCCGGGAAGGCGGTGCTCTCCACTACCGGGAGCTTGCACATAAAACTCGGGGATTAAAATAAATAGTTCACATTTTTTATCTCCGTTGTTCAACGCCTTGAGTGCGTAACTTTTTACTTGTGAATCATGTACACCGAAACATTCTTTAAATAAATAAACATCATGTACCAAAGACCGTGCTGTACGCAGCGTTTAATGGAGCAAGTGGGGTGCCTGAATTTCCTTATTGTGCGTTGATATCTGGAAAGGCAGTGGCATAATGGCCAGCTGTGTGCCAAGCACAGCTGAGACACGGCTGTATTCCTCGTTGGGCAAAGGACAACACTATGCGCGTTGTATTGCAGTGAAGACATCTTTTGTATGAGATATGTATGCACTTTGTGGTGGAGAAAATCACTTTGCATGATAATGCCCCCCGTCGCAGCCGTTTAAAATGCACCGTGTCACTGGGGAATGCTTCAAAACTAAATCAAGGCCAAGCTCATTGAAATTCATGTTATTGTAAAAACTGAAGGTGCCAATACTTTGGAGCAATGAGTCTTGAGCTGGCGTTCGAATATCTCAGATTGAAATTGTAAGTGAGATTTACCTTTCGCAGCAGCAGGTCTTGAATATCTCTGATTTTTGTGAATCTCTTGATTAGTGTTTCTGAAAATTACATCTGGGTGGTAAGTATGAGCCGTAATGTCGCGGGGACATCAATGACATCTGTCTAAGCTACTATATAACTTAATTCTGCTAGTTGTGGGAAGACATACAAAAAATATGTCTGAAACCCAGAATATGTAATCTATAGGCAGTGCATCGAGGATATTAAAATTGACTTGGGAGGAATTGTCATATTCTAGCTCCTAGCTCAATGTTATTCATTTAAGTATGTTTCCTCTATTCACAGAAAAGAAAAAAAAATACTATATTCTGACTGAGTGTGCTCACAGTGCTGTCTGAAGTAACTTATCATTTATGAAAACCATGAGCTCATGAGCTGAGCCATCCTGAGAAAATCTCTTTCAGTTTTACTGTCTTGGAATTGGTCAATTTTGTTCACTTTTAGGCATTTCTGAACTTCAAAAGAACCATGCCGTAAGTATCATGCAGTAACTGAAATACCAGTTTAAAATGACATACCGACAAATGAATCATAACCTGATGGCATAAATAGAACTAAAACAAGAATGAAGCTGTATTCTGTAAATAATAATAATACAATGTTGTAATAATAATAATAATAATAATAATGGTATTAAATCATTGTTATCTAAATTAAACACTTGCATATGCAAGTCAAAGAGCAGGTTGAGCTGGAAATTAGAAGAAAAGTTGGATAAACATTTCTCTTGCAGGTGGCTCCCCAGCTGAAATTCTATGCAGTTTCAGGACCATAGAGCTGACATGGACAACATTTTCCATACTTTGCAATATTCTCCTAATTGGAGGGATTTAAAATTATGAAGCTTGGCCTGACTTAGAAATATTTAGACATCCCTGTAGGGCTAAATGTGTCCAAAAAAGCGTTGATTACTATTAGTTAAGTTCATAGTTGACAAGGCATATTTGTCATTATACTAGTTAATATGGTTAAATAGGCCATTACCATATTCTTTTGAAAACAATGCAAATCTAGTAAACTGACATTTTCTTAACTTAGCAAAAGAACAATAACTTAGCATCTAATAATAGTAATGGTCTTACGATTATTTCAAGAAAATCTGCCATCTTGGAATAAACCACTAGAGCAGTTCACATTAAGAGCAGATATGGGGTGCATCTCAAAGCATAGGCTGCAGCCTTCGAAGGCTGCATTTTTAGGGGTCATCACTTACTTTCATCCGCCACACTAACATTTAGAATAAGGGATTAGGATACATTTAGGGTTAGGGTTAGGTTTGAGGTTAGGTTTAGGGTTAGGGGTTAGAGTTAAGGTTAGGGTTGGGGAAACCAGTGACTACCCGCTTAAACCAAAGCTGTTTAAAGGAGATGAAATGACATCATTTCAGTTTGGCAGATGGAATTAAGTGACTACCCCTAAAAATGCAGCCATCGAAGGCTGCGGCCTGCCCTTTGAGATGCACCCATGATGTGTCTTTTCAGCTCAACATCACCCCCTAGCGAACATGATTGAGAATGGCAGTATTCATTGAGTGTACCTGAAGTACCCATTGCATTCGGTTTGCCATCAATCACATTGAAGGCTGGAGATAACTCTTTCCTCATTTCAAAAATAAAAATATAAATAAATAAAATCTGATTTTTTTTTTTTGTTGGGCCACATTAACAATATAAACACCAATAAACCACCTGGGTTATTTTATCTTTCTGCTTATTTGCGATCTTTTACTTCAAAATAATTTTCTTATCATCTTCATTTTATCCAATGATTTATTTAATGTACAGCAATGCTTATCGTCCACAATTATTCATTCTCGGTGCAATGTGTCCAATCCATCTTATGAAAATGTTTATGATATACTTCAAGTAATATACTAAATGTAATTATAGTACACAACTGCAGAAAACAACATGTAAAAATGAGAACAGCCTAAGAAATAAAATAAGAGAAGAGATATATGATGAGAAAGACAGGGAAAATACTTAAAGAATTGTTGGGTTTCATTGCAATGTTTATAAAACCTTTATTATGCTCAATAAAATGAAGGGATTGGGGTCATGACAGGTATGGAGAGCACCTGCAATGCATGGCAAAAAGTATATGGGCATCGTCCCGATCATTCAATATCTCACTCAAAAATTTTGGCTATTAGCATGAAGTTGTTCACCTCTTTCCTGCTGAGGCTGCTTTCCAATCAACACCAACCCCACAGTTACCCAATGATGACATATTAGAAGTATTTTTTTTCTTGTTAAACTATCTTTGTCAAGAAAATACACAAGTTTAACGACGGTGTTTTTTTTTTTTTTTTTTTTTTTTACCTCATATATAATTCAAGATGCTTTTGTGTGGTTATTCAGAACTGCCAAAATTGAGAAGAGGTAGTTTTACAGACATTTTGATTTTTGATATCAGTTTGTCTTAAATATGACCAACATTTGCGAATTCTGCCTAATCCCTAACTAGCCCAAAAAGATGCACAACTGAGTAACGATTTTCTAACTGGTCAGACAATCAAGGACATTACAGCACATCGGCTGAAACAGAGCAAGATATCGCATTTATCCCCATCTAGTGGCTGATATGGAGATTGCATGCATAGTCACCACAGCCAGTGCTCCAAGAACATGCCCCCTCAGGTAGTTTCCTGCTGGGCCCCAAGTTGCTGGGTCAACTTGCACCAGCTTTTTGCAACACAGTTTTTGTTGAGAGCGGAGTCAAGACCCTAAAAATGTAAACGGACCTATCCTATGCAGGAGAAAGTTTGATGCCTTATCTCTATCGATGTTGGTTGCTTTATACGGTGGTGTTTCAAGATTCATGGAACATTATGATTGCGTTTGTAGACATTATTTGGTGGCTAACATTAGCTGGCTAGCTAATGATTTTGTATGCATCTTGTCACCCGGTGCTAAGCAACAACTTGTTTTATTTGAACACTGAATGGAACCAAGGAGCAGAGCCTGTGAGAGCTTCTGTCCCTTTCTGACTGACTGACTGACTGATATTTGCTTGCAGGATTTAATACCTGAACGATTAGTGTTTCATAATAGCAGTTTCATACAATAATCATATAATAGCTCTGCACAGTTGAAAAGTTTAACATTTCACGTTAGTATACCTTCTTGCCTTCACTATGCAACTTCTTAAATACCATTAGTGTTTATGATTGCCCAGCAAAGTTGCAACTTGCTTGTATGGCAGGTAGTTAATGAATCCATTTAACCTCTTATAACCAAAGGGAAAAATAGGGGAAATTCCACCTGTTTTGACCACTGTTACAAAAAACTTCGTATCTCATAAACTACAATATATTAACATATGGTTCAAAGTCATTTTTTAACCCGTACCATTATGAATAAACATTCGTTTTCCACCTAAGTCCAGTTTCCAAAATTTATTTTCAATCACTGATGTAAAGAGAATGTCTAAAAATCAAAAATTGAAAATAAAATGAAAATTTTGGACATTTTTTCTTGATGAGCAATAGCAGGTATGCAGGGATTAACATAACTCTAGAGTGCACCCATGTCCTCCAAATATTTTAGAAAAAAGTATAATGAAATCTTTAACCTAGGTGTGTCCTGTGTTATCCATGAAGAACCAGTGTGGTTGCAGGTTTTTGTTACAACTCAGGGCTACAACACCTGGTTCCACTAATACACTGATTTTGGGTTCAATTAAGACCTTGGTAAGTAGACTCAGGTGTACTGGTGTTGGGCTGTCACAAAAACCAGCAACCACACTGGACCTTTATGGATAAGCTTGGACATCCCTGCTTTAACCATTCACATTTTAGAGCAGTTTATGAAAAACATCGAAAAGAGCCCATTTTCACCCATTTTTTAGCTAGTACCATAGAAAGCGTAATATCTCAAGGATTATAAAGGCCAGGAATATGGTTCAATGTTTTGTTTTGTCTTTTTTTTTTTAATTAGGGAGGTACACCTTAACCACGAAAGAGTTAGCATTAACCGAAGTCCAGTATCTGATAATTAGTTTCAACAATGCAGGCCCATGAAACGTCAAAAAAAAAAAAAAAAAAAAAAAGAACGGCTGCTTGCAATTAGTTTGTAAAAAATTTCTCCCAGATGTGGTATCAATTATAAATAAAATGACACTTCTCTGTGATTCCTGTATATGTTGCCTACTTGTTTTTAAAAAATCAATATTTTTAACCCAAGATATTGGGTATGCTTGTCCGTTTCAATCATACTCCATTTGTTTGGTAACCAAAGAGTCTTTACCATTCATTGTAGCCCCAGACGGAGTGTCCGGGGGTACTATGGATTTGCGGTCGTCGCGCGTCCGTAAAGATTTTCTTGTGAACGCTCCACAGACTGTAATTCTTCTCCGATCCTTTTGATATTTCACATGCACGTTGATAGTGGTTAGAAGATGAAGCCTATCGATTTTGGTTGAGTTTCGTCATGCGGTGTCCGAAATATTCCCAAAAAACCAACAACAATTTTCCCATTGGAAAGAATGGGTGTTGGGTTCTCATTGCTAGAGTGCGTGATGTCACACCTAGAGTGGGAGCTGGAAGCACAGAAGCTGCAAAAAATACTTTTCATATCACTATAGCTTCCACAAATTTGAATCCCTCCTCATGAAATTTCCCAAAAACATAGGAAAATTTGTTGTTGTCACAGTATTATAGTTTTTGTAGCACAGAAGTACATAGTTTTGCCTCAGGGATCAGTCAAAGGATATGAGGCACGTCTAATTTCTCTATCTTTCCCATTCAAAAATCACTCAAAAATTTTTGGGAGAACAGCAAACAGAGAGTTTTTAGATCGCTGTAATTCCAACATTATATCACTCAGAGAAATAAAAAAGAAATCCGCATACTCAGCAAAGTCTCGTGCCTTGAATGATGTAGTTACATTTGTGACAGGATGAACGTTTTTTTGCATGAGAAGCAGGAGTTTGAGGTGTGCGTGAGCATGGATTTCTTTCACTAAGTGACTCAGTGATTCTCTGTGCGTGCGTAACCA
This sequence comes from Gymnothorax javanicus, assembly GCA_029692085.1. Lineage (NCBI taxonomy): Eukaryota > Metazoa > Chordata > Actinopteri > Anguilliformes > Muraenidae > Gymnothorax > Gymnothorax javanicus. The sequence continues at coordinate 34,426,394 of CM056198.1, forward strand.
GTCCTGCCATGGCCCTCTGTGATTGGCTGATTTGATATCTAACAGCAAAGTTAAACTAGCCAGCGATTTTGTGCTTATTGAAATTCGCCCGATGCTACAAATTACCAATCTTAAAAAGGTAACCTACCTCATTTTCCAGTCTTTTTATTTTCACTGCCAGGTCTAAGCTAATTCGGCACTATTTTAAAACATTGCTCCCTTTGTCAAACAATCAAACACAAAGAAGCATTCGATAGAAATGTAACATTAAAAAGAGAAACATATGTTCATGAATGCGATATGCCACTGTTTTCAGTCTACCTTAAATGGAATTACTGTTTAGCAAAGCTAGTGTTTGCTTAATGCAAGGTTCATTAGCAAACATTATGTCTTCACTAATTACAATACAGGCTCGCTAGGTCATCAGCATCTGTTTGCCAGTGTTACCATTAAGATAAACTAAACCTCTGAGGAATATTTGCATACATAACTTCATGGCTCAGCCTGTCTTGCCATACATAATTTACAAAGAATAATGAGTGCATGAATAAATGAACGGTATAATTTCATTTGCATCAAGAAAATTTTCAAAGAACTAATGTGGAATCACAATGAAATACAATTGAAATAACATTTGTACTGTTTAAAATAACATTTGACCATTTTTGTGGTCACTGTCTTCAGTTCGTACGTGCGAGTGCGATATACGTTCCAGTCCGACCCATAACCCGTCAGTGCGGATGTTGATGCCAGCGGACATGGAGCTGCTCTATTTATGCACGCAGTTACACTATTCTCTCACTAGATGGCTCACCCGGACCACTTATTGAATATTCACCAGCAAGCCGACCTCGAACACAGTTTACAATATTGGCGAGTTCAGTCCCAACCCTGTTTTTCAAGACTTGCATAAATGAAACTCTTCAGCTAAGCCTCTTGTGCAAACTGCTCAATATACTTGCCCATACTATCTATCCAGCAATTCCAAAAATGCTCTCTTGTGACTGAAAAATTTGTTGTCCTCTATAGCAACCACTTCATCTATACTGAGCCAATGGTATTCAAATTAGTAGTAAGGAAAAATTGGTTTACTGAAGCAAAAATTTGACATGATATTAATACTTTTATTCTTCTATCACTATCATTTATCTTCTATCATTTCCCTCATGCAGAGGTACTTCTGGGCCAGGATGCAAACGTGCAACGCCGCAAATCCATAGTACCCCCAGACACTCTGCCCGGGGCAACAATAATGTCTTTTTGTGATTAAAAAAAAGTCACTATCTAGTTATAATGTTGTTATTCCTATGGCCCATTAAAGTGATAGTAAGCTATAATATAAACGTACAGATAGCTAAATAAACTCAAATATTTACAGTTAGACCCTCTCAACGACATTTTTAAGTGTTCAAGTTAAGTTTAGCACCACGTTAGATTCCAAGAGAACCCCTTCATAATCAGATAAACAAGACAAGAGCATATTATTCTCGTGAAACATTTTAAATACGCCAACTTACTTTTCAAATTGGAAATTAATCACCTTAACTGGCATCTATCCAACTGAGACAGAACAACCAGAGATATATTCTCAGGAAGATTCCAGAAATGAATCCAACGAAAAAGCCTGCAGCAAAAATCGCGATCAAAACATAATTTTGTCCATCCCAAGGTAAAGATGAATATATTGGCTAAAATAACTGAAACAAGTTCAAAATAGAGATGATGGCATGTGAAAACAGTAAATTCTGGTGCATAGATTGCGACTCCAAGATATGTAAATGCACTATGATTTGCGGAATGACAAAACCAGGTGCAAACATTGGTTGCTCTGGGAACAACTTGGCTGTGATGTGGCTGTGTGATTTGTGATCAAAAAGACTGATGTACACGTTCAAATGCAACACGCAAATTGAAAATACTTCCACTACTGTGGAGATAATGGGATTGGCTAGAGTCCCTTTGAGTCAAGTCAGTGCAGCAAGTAAGCCATGGCTCTTCACAAAAATCTCCTGTTACGTTCAGTGTCCTTTCAAGCAACAAAGTGCAAACCAATGAAGCTCTAATTACAATTTTTGTGTAGAATCATTTAATTTAAAACAATTCATTGGCGGCGCCACAAGATCTTTGGTTCTCTGGTGGGAAACCCCGTTTGTGATGTCAGATCACCGATATGTGCAGTTGCTGTTTTCCGAAGAACTGTTCTGCACAAGATGAATTACCTGGAAGCTGTCAGCAAGCAATTCAAAGTGACAAAAGCCCTTGGATTAAACATAGACAGAATTGTTATGCCCTCAAACAAAACTTTGATCCCAAGACAGCAAAGATAAGACATAATAAATGGCTATGGCTGCTCGAAGTGCAGTTTGTTTTTGCTCTTTTTTGGCTGCTAATCAAGTTTGTTTTGGCCGTATAGCAATACAACTAAGACTCCGTAGAGTCTGTGCTTTTACATTATGTATTGCTTATGCGGTAGAATGAAGTCACAGACTCACTAGCACCACATATGCGAAACACGCACCGTTCAAGTCTTTTTACTTCAAGCTTATTTACTGTAGTTGCTGCTGTTGGAAGTGTGTTTCGTTTTGGTAAAAATAGTTATCATGATAACTAGTTATAGTAGTTTAGGCCACAGTGGCGTGCAGATATTTTGGGGGCTGGTGCTCAGTGAAAAATAAGGGCACTTCGGGGGGGCTGCTTCTCATTTTGATGAGTGGGGGGGTTCACTGCTTCTTATTGCGCACATTCCGGATTTTCCAGTACTTTTCATTTTAGTTTTTTTTTTTTTTTTTTTGCGGGCACGCACATGAGAATGCAATAGAGAAAATCGCATTGGCGCGAGAAAAAAAAAAACTTTTAAAAGAGCACTTCCTTGGTCCAGAGGGCAAAGGGCAGGTGCTATAGCACCACCTACAATCTATCTGTTCACGCCACTGTTAGGAAAACAGAAAAAATTCAGGGTCATGCAACCCTCAAGGTCAATTTTGAGGTCAAAATATAGGTCAATAATTCATTACACCCAGAGTTACCAGAATGAGTTTAAAAATGGCAGATTTGGAATACTTGTGTGGTTCCCTTTCCAACAATACCTTGTTTGTCAAAATCGGTCAAGTAGTTTTGGAGATATGGCCATTTGAATTTTGGCGGCCACGGCCATTTTTCGCAAAATATAGAAAAAACAAAAGGCCGTAACTTTGCACTGGACGGTCCGGTTGAGCTGAAATTTGACATTTGGGGGTTTTTGGGTCACGACAATTCACACACAAATTTTGAGCAAAATTGGAGATGGTGAGGTTTAGCTCATAGGGTGATTTGACATGGAATGACCCTTTTGTCATTTGCAAGTCTGGGGCACTGACGGTAAAGGCATACAGTAGGGCACGGCTATTACTGCCGCCGTTCAGGGCAGAACTGACGGGGCATTACGGCTATGGGATTGGGCAAAAGCTGTCGATGCGATCGTGAATTTCAAGGCCTGCTTAATTGTCCTCTTCCCCTCTGGGGTCGATAACGTCCCCCTGACTGGTTAAAATACGTTTGCGCTAGTGGGACTTGCAGGGTTGGCGTTATCGGGGGGCTCCTTTGTGTGATTCAGTTGGAGCTGGCACCGAGTACTGAGGATTTTGTTCCTATGTCATTGCTGGTGTGGCAGGCCGAAGGAGGGCCCGGGCGGGGGATTGAATGCCAGACTCCCCGGTAAGAGTCACACTCGCTGACCGCATTGCCAAAGAGCCAAGCTTGTTGGCAAAGTAGCCAGGGCGTGCACTTATTACTGGGCTTTCAAAAGTAGCCGATGACCGGCGATTTTCACCGTCTACTCGGGACATGATGACTGGCAACTCAGTAACTCTGAGTCTCCATATTACGAAATTTTTTTGGTCACCTTCCTCGTTTCTTTTACCCGGGGTCAACCTATATTCTCAATTAAAGAAGGAGCTTAAGCGTCATTTCCTTGCTTTTGTTAGACATTGTTGTTACCTTCATCGCGTATGAACGAGCCTGGCGCAGCCTCCGTGTGCTGCGTTCCTATTATTTTCTCCTGAAACTGTTTTGATAAAGACTAGAGGTGCTTGCATGGGCAGCCAGCCATTACATTGCGTTTAAAAATTTGCTGAATTAAAAGTAAAAACTAAAAATCACCACCGTATTGTCCGTCTTTCACAAGAAAGGTAAAGATTTATTATTTCTTGCAAACATACCTAAAAAGAACCATCATTTAATGTCGAACATTTTGATTACCATAAGTTAACGGAACCGTTTCTTGAGTGGGACACTTTTTTTTTGCATTCAATTAAAATTTCCCTTAACACACAAATATGACATTGTAATGTTTTCAGTCAATATAACGGAAGGAAAGTAAAGTTTTAATGTCTTACCTTTATAATCAGATGTCGTTTTAATCATTTACTGGAGCTTTATCTTTACGAGTCGGAAAAAGGATGCTAACGCCGGTGATTCAGCTGTGCGTTGACTGTTCCCTGTGTGGGACACCCATAAAGTTGCTGAAAACTTTGCTGAAACCTGAGCGCTATTTGTTTTGTGGGGTATTGGCAAAGCTTAATGCTGTGTCGGCAAAATCAGCATCAAAATGAGTTTAGCTTATCACAAAACTTACGCCAAACAGGTCTGACTTATCATGATTTGCTTTGTCTTTGAAATATTAGTTAACTAATAAATGGTTAGTTTTAGTGACCGCATGTCCGCAGTTTCAACAATTAAAAGTCAATTGTTTTGCAATTTTAAGGGTTACAATTTTCCTTTCTTTTTATGCAGTAATTTGATATATATTTCAATCTTATAATGCAGCTTTTCAGGAACAGCTCAAATAGCTACTTCTGACAATGTGGCTTAACAGTGTAAACAATCCATATGAGTACGGGTAGTGCAGTTAAAAAAAATTAGCAACTCATTAAAGATCTGGGATTGCAAGTGTGGCTGGAACAAAAACTAGCAGAAGCAGTGGATCCCCAGGACCAAACTTGGGAACCCCTGATTTCAGCCTTTTTCTCTCTCTCTCTCTCTCTCTCTCTCTGTGAAACTCAAATCTTAAATTGTAAATCCTTAAACAAAGGAACGCATTCATTTCCAGATGTGGCCTCTGCCCAAAGGGGTTTGTTGCATGCATCTAACTGATAATCAGCAGTGACAATACACGTATACGTATACAGGAACTCAACAGGAGCAAATTATGACAAATATCCTCAAAAATATACAAAAGTTAAAACTAAAAATATATTGAAGTCACATCACCAAATGACAGGGAAATTAGATGCTGGAAGCCACCAGAACACATCAGAGAGCTTCAGAGTTTCAAAATTCTCTGGGGGGAATTCCCCCTGGAGGGCTTTGCTCCTTTTACCCTTGGACTCTCGGCACCTCCACTACCAGCCATAGCCGCCTACTCTATTCTGCCAGCCGCCTACTCTAAAAACTTCTCAATGCCCTGTTATTAGGAGACATTTCCAGTGACAGGACCCATCAACTGTCACATCTCTCCCCCTCTTTCGAGAGCGTGTCCTTATGCTCCATGCTTTACGTATGCTGCCATCCATTGGGATTCCCTGAATCCTGTTACGCCAGAATGTGGCAGGCCGAAGGAGGGCCCGGGTGGAGGATTGAACTCCAGACTCCCAGGTAGGAGTCACACCCACTGACCACATCACCAAAGATCCAGGCTCGTTGGCAAGGTAGCCAGGGCGCGTACTTATTAGGAGGCATTTCTAGTGACAAGGCCCATCAACTGTCACATGGGCACGACTACTGGGGCCACAACAGCTGTACTTAGTGGGGTTACTTGCTTCACGCTTGAATTGTGTTCGGTTTAGGTAAAATCGGTCAGTGAGAACTTATCGCAGAGTTTCCACCCTTTAAGAGGATATGCCGCATAACGATGTTGCTATTAGGAAACGCACTGTATTTATTATGCATATTGATTGCTCCTAGTACTGGGGGCGTTCGGGCATAAGAGGTGGTTAATATTTGTATTGAATATATGTTTTCAACTAATTTCTTTCTAGTAATCTTTATCTTAAATAATCTCTTTCTTTCTAATAATCTTTATCTAAAGTTTTCATTGCGACAAAAGCGTTGACTGACTTGTGAAGTTCTGATACGGAGCACTTTCCTCTAAGTGCTCCAAACAAAGAACTGAATGCATGCTCTGCTGTTAAACCTGCAAGGACCAGCACCAAAACACAACATATGCTGGTATGCTGGTCATAGGCATATATAAGCGTCATACCAGCATATGATGTGTTCTGGTGCTGGTCCATGCTGGTTTTTTCAGCAGGGTGGTAGGTTTATAGGCTTTCCACGATCAATTGTTCTAAATTTAACGAGTCATTCTTTCAAAAGGGTTTAATTATTTAGTGGAAATTGATGGAGACTTATTTTGCCATATTTACTGGACGATTTAACGGCATAATTATTGGTGCAACCAACAACAGCACAAGACTTTCCCATTTTCGCAATGCTGCGATTAAAGGTCCCCTATTATGCTGTATTTAGTTGTTTAAAACATGTCCAATGGGTCTTTAAAATAATGTTAAGAATTCAGTTACCAAAAAAAAACCACACACATCCAGGCCTAGTGAGACCTCTTCTTTCACCCCGTCTGCCAGCCTGAAACGCGAACCGTTTTGAGATGGGCGGGGAGGCTATGCTAATGAGGCACTGCTCTGATTGGCTGCCTGGCCGATTGGATTCCGGGAAAGGATGCAGACCCGAAAAAACAGGAAACCAAGATGGCAGATATTTCAGGGCAGCTCTCCGCGGAATGTATTGCTGTGAGACCGTACTTGTTTGTTCCCGAATCCAATGCTGAACGCGAGGAGGAAGCAATTGAAGTTTGCAGAGGGATTTCAATGAGTGGCAAGTTGAAATTTTTGTTTTTTGCTCATACTGTCTCGCTTTGCATGCGTGTGGTTGTAGCTGTACTGTTATATAATCATGTTATATACCCACTTAGCTATCTGGAGGAAACTTTGCTAAAAGCTCCAGTTAACCATTTCCACCAAAACGAAATGCAATTCCGACACCAAGCTGCTAAATTAGTTCATAGCAAAAACACACAATCAGTGTAAGTGTTGCTTAAGTGGAGCAAGCAAATCGATAACTTCTGCCGGAAAAAAATCCGTATCCGATCTCCACTTTTTTTTGTCTTTTTATTCGCCTGAACAATTTTCAAAGGTGGATGAAATTCCGCCACGGCAATGCAGAGAAACCGTTTGATATACCAGACATGTTAAAGTGGGTTTCGCGATTGCTTTCGCCGCGGTAGGATCAGAGAGCTAAACCCACACCACGGCGAAATACCCGGCTGACCCCGGTCATGGATAAGTAAAATTATCATTTCACAGCAGCAGTAAACAAACCCCAACACATACCCTAAGCTCCACAAAGCCTACGTCTGGTCTAACTGCAGCCTTATCAGCCCAACTTTGCAGACACGCACAACACCTGTACGGTTAGCTTCAACTGTAACGGCTATGGTCAGGTAACGTTATGATGAAACTACCACCTTGATGCTAACCGAAGTAATACAAGCATACCAATCTGAATTACTGCATATAAATTAACCAGAAGCATTTTTTAAGTAGCACAGAACGCGAACTAACATACGGTAGTAACCGAGCGATCATCATAACGACAGAGACAAAGGTTATCCTGCAATACAGGTTTTACAGACAGGCAGTTCCGTTACCGTGAACAGTTGTACCAAGCATCCAAATTTCAAACAAGTATAAAAAGTTAGCTTCAAATGAGGTTTATGTTTGCGCACCTTCTATTGAATGTCCCCTAATATTAACTCTTGCATGTTTAGGACATTAACATTAGCAACAGTAACTTAGCTACGTTAGCCGCAGTGCTACAGCCACATTCAACAGGCTATGACGTTAGGTAGGCTTATGCAATAAAGCAACACAATGGTAAAACTTACTGCTTCTGTGTCTGTGAGTCACGGACAGTTGCTACCGATCCAGGCTCTATCTTCAGATAATTTACAAAGCCTGCGTTTGAGGCCAGTTGTTCGTGCTAACTATCGTTAGCGGTCCTGCTAGCCACCCGTAACACGTTAGCTTCACTTATATTATTTGCTATTATATCATTACTTGCAGCTTGTGGCTCTGAGCGCTTGATCGATGCAACTGCTCCAGGTTTGAGAAGCAGCTGAGATGCATATCCAGCATCGAATTATCCTTTATTGACAAAGTTGTCTTCGGTGAAATGCCGAGCACAAACAGCTAACGTTCCCATTGAGTGTGGCTGTTTGCCGGCAGCGAACAAAAAAGATACACACTGATTTCTGGTGGCATCGTCTTTTGGAAGAGAAAATAGTTGTGCTTTTTTCACATCCAAAAAGACACAGACGAGCAGCTTTGGGAGACATTCTGACAAAACTGCACCTCAAATGATCCGTGGTTCTTCTTCTTCTTCTTCTTCTTTTGAATTTCCTGAAGTGTAGACGTTACTAAGGCGTAATATGATCCGCGGTTGTTTGTGCCTGTGAGAATAGTTTCCGGGGTGGGCAGGTCCAGCGCAGTGATTGGCTCTGGCTAGATCTGTACTAATTGGACAGCACAACCTGACGTCAGGTTTTGCCCAGATCTCGTGAAGATCTCTGGATGAGCTGTTCAGAGAGGAAATCACGTTCAGGAAATCATGTTCTCGGATTACGGCAAAACCCCTGTATCTTATGTTTAGAAACTTTACAGAGGTTGAGTTTGGACATCCAACATTATAACATAACTTGTATGTATAAAAAGAAGGATCAGCATAATAGGTCCCCTTCAACCTTTGTGTGCACTTCGGGGATCACGTGACCAGGTTCGAGTCTGCAACAAGCTCTTTCACGAACCCTGAGTTGAGAGATTGCTCTCCTCTCACTGACTGCAGGTTTGTTCACGGTCCTCAGTTTTTCTTCTGCCATGCAAAATGTCCCCTGCTAATGTGCTCTCCAAATCTTGCTTTTTCACGCCCTTAAACTGAAATCTATTGAGACCTTGAGCTTGTTGGACGAGAAAGAGGACGAGTTTGGAAGAAATTTTACCGTTAATTTTTGTCAATGAACTTCCTTAGCATTATTGTGATTTATACTTCTACTGGTAGGTATAACCAATAACTCTGGTGTTATTTTACTGCTGTATTTTGAGCTATCTTGAGTACTCGGAGAAGCGTGGGTACACTAGTCACAGTTTAAGGCGACAGTGTGATCTGTACCGGCGTTGATCCAAAATGAACAAGTAAGCTCTCCTTTATTAAATAGAACTGGTTAAAAAGAACAGGCATATTGACACAGCTTTAATAATGTGATTACTGTAGGAACTTGCTATAGCGAACATTATTTAAAAGTTTATCTTTGGCGTTGTGTCCCCTATCTCCCGCTGAAAGATACATTTGGTAAATGCGTGGGCTAAATTAAAAAGATGAAAATTTAAGCCCTTCCCGTAATCGCCGTTAAACTGCGTTATAAGAGAAGTACTACTATTAACTTTTTATGCCGGTTCTTGCTTTGATGTATATGGGCATGTTGACCTTGGTCATAATAATTGCATAACAAGACTGACAGAAAACTACAAATCATGCACAACAAGCTCTGCATTGTAGAATGCCTTTTAATATGTTAAAAGTTTGACTAATCAATTTCAAATCTAAACCGCAACCAAGTCACAATTATTGGAAAAACTTGAACATTGAATGAATTGAACGTTGTTTGACTCCTTTACTTTATAGAATGTATGTGTTATGATGGTGCTGTCATTTCAACAGTGAACTTCAGTTAAGCTTTTGCTCCCGTTTTGTGTGCGAACACATGATGATTGCAATCAAATCGCAGCAGTGGTTACAGAAGAGAAAGGGGAAGGTCCTGGAGTGGTCATCACAGTCTCCTGACCTCAATATCATTGAGCTGCTTTGAGGAGATCTAAAATGTGTAATTCATGCAAGATGACCAAAGAATTTGCAGGAGCTGGACACATTTTGCAAGAAAGAATGGGCAGCTATACCACTCGAGAGAATTAGGGATCCTCATCAACAACTATCACAAAAGACTGCACGCAGTTATTGATGCTAAAGGGGGCAATAAACAGTGTTATGACAATCTAAGGGTATGCTCACGTATGAACAGGGTTCATTTAATTTTTTTTTCTCTGATTGCAATGTTTTATTTGATAATTGTGCCATTCTACAAGACCTACAGTTGGATATGAATCCAATAAGAAATAAAATAAATGTGTTTTGCCAGGCCATTCATGTTTTCTTTACAAAATGTTACCAGTACCTATTTTACAAATTCAGCCAGGGTATGCAAACTTTTGAGCACATCTTTATATGAGAATTCATACTGGCGGGAGAAAAACCGTATCGTTCAGTGTACGAAAAAAGTTTTGTCAAGTAGAATTGAGGTGATACCTTGTGTAACAGAAATATTACACTATACTATGGCTTGTTACCAGTTATAACATTACAAAAATGGCATTAAGGGCAGCTTTTTGTGCATTTTGTCTTTAAAATAAAATGCTTTTTCAGTGACATATTTTCATCATTCAAGTTTTGTAAAAAATATTTTAATATCGTATTGAGATCGTGAACCTAATATTGTGTATCGTTTGGTGACCTGAGTGTATCGTGACACCCCTACTTGTGACTGTTAGCACTGTCCTCGCTGAGAGCAAACATTTCACATATGTTGCTTAACTTTTCAACAAATATTTCTCAGCCTCCTTTTGTGCAAAACCTACTCCTTTTTAGTTTAAAAATGAAACAACACAAGGACTTCGGAATTACAGTGCATTCACTTGTTGTGCTTTTACTTTAGAAAAATAACAGCAATGACATGGAAAAAATATATTTCATGGCCACGAGATATAACTTATTCCCATGATTTAGATAATTTGTGGCCTCGAGATGTAACTCAGTTCCGCAATTTTATTGACTCATTCCCATGATTTAGTTAACTCATGGCCACAATATTATTGTGCCACGAAAGTTTGGTCCCTCAATTTCATTAACTTGTTCCCACGATTTTGTTTACTCAAATTGAGGATCCGACTTACATCATGTGGCCACCAGTTAAGTAAATCTCGGGAGCAACATATCTCGTGGCCATGAGATAACTAAATCGTGGGAACAAGTTAACTAATTTGTGGGAACAAGTTTTATCTTGTGGCCAGGTAATATATTTTCTTTCATGTACCGGGCTCCGTACAGAAGTAATGTGCAATTTTGTCAGCAACGCACAAATCTTTTGTTCGGCTGATTTTTCGTACTGGTTGCTGACAGTTTGGCTTTATTTTTTTGAGTATTTTTCGTTATGTGGTTTGATCAGCATAATCATATCACAGGAGAAACTCCTTAATTTCAGTTTGGTTCCAGACAAATCATTTTCTGTGCAAGTATATGTCAGTCTCTGTCATAAATGATTTGAGAAGAAAATGGCGGTTGACGTCACAGCACTTTTTCAAATAATTTCTACTGTTTTTAGCTTTTGGAAGTATTTTTTTCTGGGCAGAAAAGGTGCTGCTTCTGGTGCTTTTAAGGAGCGTCCTTCTGCTAGCTATGCAACCGTTTGCAATATGGGTTTGGCAGCTGAAGATTGAGTGCTATGCATGAATGCACTCTTAGTTTGCCACAGCCGTTAAAATTGTTCAGCATTTTGGCTGAGTACCAAGAACGTTACTTGGCAACCACAAAAAAGATGCATCCTGCATCTTTACATTGCGGGTTCTAAAAATCAGGACAGACGTGCCTCGCTTTTCCATGCCGATAAAGCACATTTGGTGTGAACGGCCCCTTTTGTATCATTCAGTATTAGATTGCAACCAAGCTTTTCTGCAAACATGGGGAGGAAAAAGGGATCCCCTCCTTTCAGCCCAGGACAAACAAGCAGTGTCTTTGATAATGTTCATTTCAGCTATCTTTCAACGCAGCAACACCAGAGAAGAGACGTGCCACACCATGAAATCTCATAATTATGTGTTTATTTTTAACAAAGTCGTCTGTTAAAATGATCATGATACACTAGTTACTCAACGTATTTGAAAGTAAAAGATAATCATTAGGGGCCTTCCTACAGTGGCATAAATAGAGTAGAATGCATTATAGTTGAAGAAGCACAACTGTTCTCCATGTTACAGGATAATTGTGGTATTTTTGAATTCAAAGTAGCCTGATTTTTCCGATTTATTTGTGTCTTAATGATTAAGAGGGACACACATTTGAATCAGTCTAGTACTGAGCGAGAATGCTACAAACCAGAATCCATGGAACAGCTGCTGTGTAACCTTACGGGCCATTTGATCACTCAAAGTGTATTTTTGTAGTTTTTTTGCAATTTATTTCAAATTTCTAATTAATTGGTGGGATAACCCCTTGAGATGCATCATCTGGTTTTCAAGGGGGCCCTTATCACAAACATTACAAAAATACAAAACTGAGAATACAATATAGTAAAAAACCTTAACAATACAAAACAATCATGCAAACTCACACAGAAAGCTCACCTAAGCCTAGTTTATCCCCCAACAACCAGTTCCCTACATAATGTACAATAGAATAAAGCAATTTCAGTGAATGTACACACAGTCTTGTTAATCTTTGTACTAGCATCTGCATCTATTATACAGGCACAAAAGAGAGGTGTAGCTATAGACAATTTTTTCAGTAATAACAAAAGGAAACAATGTGTAGTTAGAGATAAACTATCATTAGAAACAGGAGCAGGTTGTTTGAATATGGTTAAGTCGAGAGTTTCTATTTTCCTTACTTGACAGGCTCAGATTGTGATTTTGAGTATGTAACAACATTATGGAAAAGATCCCCTCAAAGACAGACATGTCTAACAGAAATCTCGCTTACGCTAGGTTCCCACTATCACGATTCGCAGCGCGATTGAAATCGTGGTCTTTATCGTGGAGTAATCGTGGTGATCCTATCAGATCTTGAGGTCAGTCGTGGCAATCATGTTGATCGTGGAAAAGTTTTGGACGGTTCAAAAATTTCCTACGATCAACACGATTAATTGTCAATCGTGATCATCGCATCACCTCGTATCCAACCCTGAAATTTCAGAGAAGTTCCACGATGAGCTACGAATGGCCAATCGTAGTGTTCGTAATGGAGCACATGACAATGGGAACTAAGCATTAACGAGAGATCTTTCTGAAATCTAGAGGGAGTTCAGCTGTTGCAGGAAGACTACAGTGCGAAAGGTAGAGAGCGCTGTCCAGGGAGGAGCGGATTACAGAGCTAGCATGCAGAAAGTATTGCTTAGTGTTATCTAAAACAGTGGTTCTCAACTGGTGGGTCACGACCCAAAAGTGGGTCGCAGACAGCTGGTTAAAAAAATAAAAAAACAAGAGCACTCAGAGAGCGCAGCACCTCCGCAACGCCAAGGCAACTCTGTGCATGAGTTATTTTTGCAGGCTGATGTACGGTATTGTTGCATTTTACCGCCAGGTGGCAGCAAAACCCAAAAGCATGGCGATTGGAAATCCGGCCAATTGGAAAGACTTGAAATCTTGAACTTCGGCGTATATCCCAGCTGTACTTTGGCCTAGATATGCCATTTAATCACTTGTTCCTCTTGTGCTACTCAAACATCCTGCAAAGTTTGGTTAAAATCTATGCGGCCGTTTTTGAGCTATCCTGCTAACCGGCAAACAAACAAACCAACTAACGCCAGCAAAAACATTCACCTCCTTGGCGGAGGTGAATGATGTTTAATGCGCGTCTGACTCTGGAGCCATGGTAACCATCATTCGATTGACGTTCACTTTAAGTGTTGTGTTGAGGTTCTGGAGAGTCGAGGGGGAGTTGAGCAGAAGAGGAATAAGCGAGAAGAGTTGAGCTCACAAGTGACGATAGGAGTTTGAACTTGAAGCGCGAGTTTGTGTGAAATAGAGGTGTTTTTTTTTTTTTGCGTATTCGAGATGTATCGTAATACATCTGGCCTGTGGTGGGCAGTAATACGCTGAGTGTATAATGCAGAGCGATTCATAGACGCAAAATATTTAGTTTTGTGGCCTTATTTATGTTGTGCAGTTTTGATAATTTTTATTCACTTTTAAACATGCAGTTGTCATGTTCCTCCTCAGTTTGTGCTCTGAATGCAGAGATTCATTGATGTGAAATATTTAGTTTTGTGGCCTTATTTATTTTGTGCAGTTTTATTTTATTTTATTCACTTATATACATGCAGTTGTCATGTTCCTCCTCAGTTTGTGCTCTGAATGCAGAAATATTCTTAGGAGTTAAATATTTAGTTTTGTGGCCTTATTTATTTTGTGCAGTTTTGGTATTTAATTGCATTTTATTCACGAATGCAGTTTTCATGTTCTCATTTTCTTAATAATGTGCTCTGAAATGCACTTTGCACATATAAATAAATGTGTATGTATGTTTAAAAAGATGACAGATGTGTTTTCAAAGGCTGTTTTTGAAAAATATATTTGCTTGATTTCAAATCTATAAAAGTGGGTCGCGACATAATGACCATGGGAAAATGTGGGTCCCAATGTGAGACCAGTTGAGAACCCTTGATCTAAAAGATTTTAAAAATAAAGCTTGGCTTATATTTGAGCATTTCCAAATTTTGGCAACAAAATGACGCGCCACACTTTGGGAGGCTTTCGTAGACTACCTGTGAGGAAACAGGAACAAGCTTGAAGTTGCGACTAGTTGTGCTGCACATAGTTGAAAACAATCCTGTCCGTACACTGCCCCTTGCTGACATAGTGTATGCAATGATCATTTAGATCGGTAAGACTGCTGCCTGTCAAATGGAATAAATTCTACATTAAAGCACTTTTTATGAAGAAAATTGCTGTTAGAAAAGCGAGGAGACCTGCTGAGGACAGCGTGGAGGTAATACTATTAACTAAAGTTATTGTGTTGACCTGGCATCTGTACACACAGAAGCATGGCTGGATAATGTCAAAAACAATCACTCATGAATTCAGTAGTATGATTTCGTTCAGTAGTGGCAAAAACATGCAGACACACAGTATTTTGATGCAAAAAAAAAATTCCCCATTGGATTACAATACAGCCATTTAGCAGATTTTATATTAGACCCGTTAAAAAAAAATTGTCCCTGTTAATCATTTAGACTCGTATAAATGGGAAATCTAGGCTCAGGTTTAAAAATACTAGAATTATCCCTTCACATGGAAACTTATGGAGTTTTGTTCAGCCATTATGTAGGCCTATTCTATTTTATTTATGAATGCCTCTACTGAGACCTCTAATGTGGATAGGAGGTCTTGCAAATTTTGTATAATTCCGCTACAGTCAATGGGGGTGGCACGACTTTCTGTTAGCTTTGGCAACAAATAGTAATGCACAGAGCTATGGCCTACATGCAAATTTGTTTATTTGGTCATTCAGGCAGTCACGAGTTAAAGGCATAAGCCAACCCTTTGGGTAGTTGAAAATTATAAATGGAAATATGTGGACAAATCAGCAAGGAGCTTGGGGGGGGGGGCATAAAAAGACTATTAAATCATGACTGGGTGACTGGGCATTTTGATTGGTGAATTTGGTAGTGTACACTGAGATGGAAGAGGTGCTCCTATGATGATGGGCCAGATAACCTTTCTCTCTCCTTCAACCTGACGGCAGAATTAGAGTGATTGATGGCTGTCTCAATAGCCTGCAAATTGATGCGACCCAACTGCGTCTTGCTGTGCTAATGCCGCGTGTGTCCAAGATCTTGGGGACACTGCAGTCATATGGTGTGGTGAGAGGAAGAGGAGTTTGTAGCTGATCTGAGCCTTTAAAAAGTGGTGAAGGGAATCAGCACCATTCAAATTTAACAACCACTGGCGACTCATTTACTGACCTGTGAAAGGAGAAATATACTTGAAATGAAATGCACTCAAAGATATAATATAAAAAGTGAATTTTTAGAATGGGCTACAAATGTACTGTGCTGTGAAAGGTATCTGCACCCTTAGCTTGCTCAGTCTGCCCTTTGGATTGCGAGTGGTATCCTAAGGAAAGTCTGACAGATGCACCCAGGAGTTTACAGAATGCTTTCCACAAATGTGAGGTAAACTGGGACCCCAGGTCTGACACAACATTAATAGGTAAGTCATAAAGCTTAAATAGATGCTGAATAAGTACAGTCTCGTGCAAATTAATTGGATAAAGCCGGCTGGAGTGGGAAAAACCAAACAGTGAAGGTTTTCAGGATTTTTATTACCTTAACAGCATCTGCATTCAGCACTCAGTACAAGATGTGTCCTCCACGGTTCTTGATAAGCTGTTCCACCCGTTTTGGCATGGAGCTGACCAGGTTTTTGCAGTTTGCTTTGATTTCTTTGTCGTGATGCCACACATGGACAACTGCATTGATGACTTTGGCTTTTGTGGTGCAGTCCATTTGCTGCAGCTTTGACTTGCTGATGGACCAAAGATTCTCAATGGGAATGAGGTCAGGTGAATTACCAGGCCAGTCCAACACAGTTACAGTACTGTGTTGATGATGCAATCACATTAGTTGCATCATACAAGTCAAGGAAATTAATGAAACGTGGCTAAAAGGTACTATGCAGTTATCTTTTAGGTGGTTATGTAGAATGTCATCACTTGGCACAGCTATTTACACTCCATTCAGCTCATTCAATTGACAAGCACCTTTATCCAATTAATTTGCACAAGACTGTAGGCAATGGGTGCAGAGCCACGAGATGAGCAGATTTGGAGAACTGGTTCACAATGGGTAGAATGGTGGTTTTCCCTTCAAACATGGGCAATCTGGTAACAAAATCCTGGGCAATGTGGGACTAAGATCTACAGGGGGACAGGCATTGGATGCAGCAAACCATTGGATGGTAGGAGGGAAGTGCAGTGAAAGACTGCTTCCTAATCTACAGATGGCCACCAGAAGTGCAGCTTAATGAGGGCCATGGTGCGTATAGCACCTGGTTGACAAGCCAGTCGCTAGGAGTGTCCACACTGGAGGACCTGTGAACAGACAGATTGAGGCACAAAGAGACATTTTGTCAAACAGGCACTGGGAGCTGGAGCTACCAGTTGCTGGCAGCAGATCACTGCTTCTACATCCAAACAGCACCACTGCAGCCAAACAGTGTTAAGGAAGGATGATTTTCTCCTCTTTTGTGTCTGACAGGGCAGTGTAGTGATGGGTAAGCACATCTGGCTGGCTGTTCTTAGAGCTTGGCCAGTAGCGTGAAATTGAACCAGGTAAAAAACAGAGACTAACAAACTTGACCGGAGTTGAGGTGCTTGGCGGACCGCAGTTAGTCTAAATTATTGTGGTCTATCCAGGCCACAAAAGAAACCTCAGTGTCCGCCAGCTAGTTCCTCCACTCCTCCAGGGCCGGCTTAACAGCTAAGAGCTTGCAGTCTTTGAAGCAGAAATTTTACTCTGTCGGCACCAAGTTGTGAGAGTAGAAGGGATATGGATGGTGTGTCTTGTCACTAGGAGAGATCTGTGATAGGATGGCCCCAGCCCCAACATCAGAATCCACCCTTTTCACTATGGTCCGGCAAGCTGGGTCAGGGAGAACCAGAATCCGTCTCTATAGACATGGCAGATAAGCTCAGCTTCAGACCGGGAAAAGATCAGAATGTCATCCAAGTACATGAAGACAAATTGCCCCAGCTTGTACTGGAAAGTGTCATTAGCGAGGGCCTACATGACTGCGAAGGCATTGGTGACCAGGTACTCATAGTAGCCTATGGGAGTGTTGAACATGTTGTCCCATCCATCCCCCTCCCATATCTGGACCAGATGGTATGCATTTCTGAGGTTCGGTTTAGTGAAGAGCTGAGAACCATGGAGGCATTTGAAGACTTTGGACATCAAGGGCAGCGGGTACCAATTTCACCACTGCGATGGCATTCAGGCCCAGATAATCGATTCATGGATGGAGGACCCCATCCTTCCTTCCCACAAAGAAGCCTGCACCAGCAGGGGACAGATGGGAGAGGGAGAACAGGCAGCCCTGGGGGGAGACGTCCCTGGCAGGTGATGTATAGTGCAGTTATACGGATGATGTAGAGTAAGGGAGGTGGCTCAGGACTTGCTGTACCTCAGATCCCAGCTTTCACATTGGACAGAGGACAGGTTATGAGCCCTGACCTCAATGTCAGGAATGGAAACAGCAGGACTCTGTGTGTCATGCAGGCAATAGGAAGAACTGTAGGGGTCCACACCAGCATAGAGTGGTGGTTCCAGTTGACTCAGGGGTTATGCTTTCTGAGCCAGGGGTTGCCCAATATGATAAGAGCCCGATGTAACTGGATGACAATCAAGGAGATGTCCTTCTGGTGTTTTCTGGTGATGAGCAGACCCACCAGAGCCATAGAGTGGGTGGTATGAATGAGGGGAGTGCCGCCGATGGCGAGGGTATCTATAGGGTGCCTGAGTGGCAGGCTGATGAATTTGAGTTGGGAGACTAGTTTAGTGTCAGTGAAGTTTCCATCAGCTCCAAGAACAGAAACCATCCATAAGCTGTTTGGTGTCTGGATGGTTGCTGGTAGTAGAGAATGAGTGTAGGGGAGTTGGAGGTGTGGGTAATGCTCTGCTGTAATCCGCTGGCTTTGGGTGAAGGGCATGAGGTAATGAGTCCCCAGGGTTCTGACAGAGTAAGCAGGACTGTGTCTGCAATCTCCACTGCTGCTCTGCTTGGGTCAGGTCTGTGCTGTCAACCTGCATGGGTTCTGTTGGTTCTGGTGGGAGTGATGACTCAAGGGGCTTGTGAGCTGCCTGTAGAGCTGAACTGGATGCCCCTTCATTCTTCTCTGGAAGGCACACCCTTTCTCTCTGCCGCAGGCAGATAGCTGATAGTCAATACAAAAAGGCCATTCCTACTAGAGTGTCAACGTTATAAGGGCAGTCACGCATCAGGAGCTCATCTTTAAAACATGCCACCAAGCCGTGAAGGAAGGTATCATACTGGTTCTAATTTATGGTGACTGCCAGGGTACAGATGTCGACGGTATAATCTGAAACAGCGTTACTTCTCTGATGACTTAAGAGTGCTCCTGGAGAGGTCCAAAACTCACTTCATCACTTTAGTAACAGAGAGGAGGGAAGAGCAGACAGGAGATTAGGAATCCCAAACCACTGCTCACAATTCTCGCGCTCTCCTCGGTGAGGAGGATCAGTATGTATACAAACTTGGCTTGTCTGAAGGGAATGTTGGAGGTTGGAGCTTGAAAATGAGGAAGCATCGGGACAGGAATGAGCAGCAGCTGCCTGGGTTGCTAGTGTAGGGGTCCGATGGAGTTCAGCATGGCGCCCTGGCTGGGCTGGATGACATTCCCAGGGGCTCAGTCACCAGAGCAGCAAATAGAGTTTCTAGCTGGAGCTGCATTTGTTAGAGCAGGATGTTTAGAATGCTCCTGTTTACCACAAACGCCAGCTGGACTTGGTGGTGACCCAGAAGTGCCCAGTGGTGATCCAGCACAGTTCAGATCTAGCTACTTTCTGCTGACAAATTCATGCTGTCATGGTGAATGTTGAACTCTGGCGCAGACATCTGTGACTAAAGAAATGAGATTTATTAAAATCAGAAAGGCAGTGGTGAAAAAACAGGCAAGCAGAACTGTGGCCAACAAGGAAAAAGTTCTTTAACAGACAGACTAAGGCAGACAGAGCAGGGCTGTTGTAAAATCAAACACTGGGACCAAAACTGATTGTAAAACTGGGAAAGGAGGGAGAAAATGACTCGGGCCACAGACGACTTTAAAAAAAACCATGACAGCGTTCTGGCAAGACTGTGAAACACAGGAGAATAAATACAAAAAAATGAGCAGTGGTAAACAGATAAGGAGAATGAACACGGGGAGCGGGGAGGCACAAAACAGTAGTTAAATAATTGAAATCAATTGATGAGATGAAACCATTGACTGTATAAAACATGGACGTAGCCTCCGTGACGTCACCCATAGGTTTCTGAATATCCATTTTGAAGCAAATTTGGTCACCATCTTGGCACTTACTGGACTCCGCCTACCTCCCGGATAATCCAAAAATGGGCAAAAAGGCGGGCCGTTGCTGGAGCTGACGCGAGCCCAGCGGGCGGGCCGAATGGAGCCCGTTTGCTGAAACACGCCCTCTTAGCTTGCAGCTACCAAACTAGCTTCGGCTTCCACACTCGACAGTAAACCTAACTCAGCTCGATGCTACCTGGTCCGCTAAGGCCGAGATGCGAGGTCATACCTGTCCCAGTAAAGGAATGGATCCTGCCAAGTAGCTTGCGGTGGCGGGTCGAATATTTATATTTATGTTTATATTCGTGGGCGGTTGCGAGACGAATGTTGATCGTATCCGTGAGGCAGTAGCGCGACGAACGCTGTACACCGCTGGGAAGTAGCGGCGTTTGGCTCACTGAGTATCAATATCCCCCCGCCCCCCCCAGAGTGCGAGCAGGTGCTCGGCTTAGCTCTTGTACGCACCTTAGCCAGGTCCCATTAACGGTAGTATGGCCAGCCAAACAATAACACTGCATTACGTAACCTTGCTGACAAACCTGATAGACCTTTATTTTCCTACCTCACTCTCACTCATTCTGATAACAAGTACTATCACCCTACATTTTGAATTCGGTGAATGCTGAATTAATGGGTAACTGTAGCCAGCATACGTGGGCTCATCAATGTTCACACATCTGGGCGTCTGGCTCCTAAGCTCCATGGTTATTTCATCAGCTGCCCAGCTAATCTCTAACCTTTATATTAGCTAACGATACCACTGCGACGCGCAACTTTTTTTTTTATCGTGTCGTAAAATTGATGTTACTTTCGGAAAAAAAAGACTTTACTCCTAGCGACACCGAATATAGCCGAACGTGGCTGGTTAGTAGCACTTTTCCGTTGCTGTGTGGCTTATTAGTTACGTTAATGTGGTTAGCTATTTAGTGGATGATGGACTTTATGAAGGAAAACATTCAGCGACAGTTAGCTAGCTTGCTAGATAATGTGGGATATGTTAAATTAGCTATATAGCTAGCTAGCTAGCCTTTCTATTTACATTGATACCGTTCAGTAATCGCACTGAAAATGGAACGAATCCATCAGCGGCAAATGCATAAGATATTGCTGCATGAATCTATTGAGTGTATAAGCACGGCAATCTCCGGTCAAGCCCTCCAAATACTCCGGGGAAGCAGCAGAGGGACCCCGTCATTTGGTAGCATGCTATGGTGGTTCTAATGTTGTAGCTGACTAGCCAGTTACGTTGGGAACCTGAAAGAGACCGTGACGGTCTTCCTACCCCTGACTGACAGCTTTTGTTCGAAAGTACAGACACTTTTCTGTTTCGCTGTTACTTCGCTGCATGTCAGTATAATAACTGTGACAGGCGTACACTCCCGCTGGCACTGCTGGACATCTTGGGCAAAAACTAACTGGAGGGGTTACTTTATTCATTTTCTGGGTGGTTTGCTAGTGAACGAACTAACGCTACTTTGTGTTGACATATAATGTTATATGAAATAATATTAGAATTTCATCACCTTAGAAAGTAGACCTCAGACTCCTAACCACACAACAAGACATTATCATCCTGATATTTAGACAAAAAATCTCCAGTCAGAAACGCGGCCGATGGATCAATTTCCGTGACTCGAATGAGCCTAGGTAGAATAAAGGCCCACAAGTGACTAGAAAAGGCCATAGGTTAGCGGCTAGGCTAGCTGAGCTGTAGTAACCCCCCTCCCTCAGACAGCCGGGCTAGACCCGTGATTAGCTGCAGGGCTAGGCGTTCCTACTCTACAGCCCGGGGCCGTGTAGGCCTGTGCTCTAGCCTAGCCACGACATTACCGGATAAGACGACTCCTATTCAGAGACTGTGTAATTCAAGGTTCTGTCATGCAAAGTGGCCACGCCCTAATTATGCAGAAATTTAGGCCTTTATATAATGTAAATAATAGAGTTACAAAAAAATTCACTCCCCCCACAGTTTTCACGTAGGGGAAAATTAGCCATAGAGACCAAAACCGTATTTTGAACCAGGCTGTAAACATGTTTATTTTTGCAGTGAAATTGGGCTTTTTAACATGGGGGTCAATGGGGATTGACTTGTTTCTGCAGTCAGCCTCAAGTGGCCATTCAAGGAACTGCAGCTTTTGGCACTTCCGTATTTGCTTCACTTTTCAGCCCTGCAGGTTGCCGCTTGGATGAAACCAAAACTATCGCAGACTGCTAACATGCAGGAAGAACAGTAAACAGAGACAAAGAACATGACGCAGAAAAAGGACGGGTAAACAGCTGCACATGGACATGGGAGACAAAGACGAAACACAAAGCCGAACACTAAGACGGGTACAAATGAAGGACACTGAAAAACATGACACAGATTCACAAGACAGTTGACAGATTCCTGACACCATGACCTGTATTCAATCTGAAAACAGTGCAATTGTGAGATATTTAATGTTTTTCCTTCTATACTTTGTTGTTTTTGGAAATGAATACTCATTTCAAATTTTGGCGCCTGTAAAACATTCCAGAAATGTTGCCTCAGGGTGTTTTTGCCCCCATGTATCATCACCTCTCAATTCAGCAGCCCTCTTGGAAATTGTTTGGGGAAATAAGGATGTCAGTTGTTCCAGTTTTGAAGGGTTTTCTCCATTCTCCCTTGATATTTGTCTTCAGCTGCTCAGGCATGGGGACTTCATTGTTATGTTTTGTAATTCTTTAAGCAGGCGTCACACTGTCCCAAAATTGACACCAGATGGCCATACGAATATTGAATTTCGCACGATGGCCCCGAACTTGGTCAAAAGCCAATCTACAGCCGAAGCAAGTACAATGCCTACAGAAGGTCACACGATGGCCCCCGAACCACACACGAAGGTAATAAAAAGATGTGAATTTTTATTAAGTAGTTTACCCGCAGGACACACGAAGGCCACATGATGGCTTGCATATTTACGACAGAGTAATATAGTAAATTTACGACAGATTACTGTAAGTTTCTATAGTAAACTATTGTTTTGTTATGAACAAGAAATGTTAAGATAAAAAAAGTATGACATTAAAAGCAACCAGTTCATTATCAGTTATCAGTTTCATGAATACGTTGTGCCTTATTTATATATTTAGAACATGGCACTCTTAAATAGCCTACTCGATTCTGATTGGTCAATTCCCAAAATTCTGCGGTGTTTATTTCCAGAGGTATGACTGCTGCGCTGCTGTCCGTTGCTAGTAATATTAATATCTTAATATTTTAAACGTTTTAGCCATATTCTACGTGGGAGAATGTATAGTGAGCTGCGCGTCGGGGTTCTGTTCCCCTGTCGGGAGTTATTTTTCAACAATCACCGGCTCACTATATATTATCCCTTACATAGCCTACATAATATATGTTGTGCCTGCTTTGTAGAGTTGCTCAGGACTGACTTAGGAAAATGCTCTGAGGCTGGCCTTTTATATGTCCACGTTACCATGACACATGTGAAACGCTTGAGCTACTCAAATTTGGCTGTCTTCGCCGACACCGTGGTCCCATCTCGATGTCATTGTACTATAATATGATGGCTACACGACGGCATTGCGAGGGCTTCACGTAGTCGTGTTACCTTCCTAAGACAATCGGGCAGCTTCTTGTTTCCTTCGTATTGTCTTCATGAGGCGAAAAATGCCCGATGGCACCGATGATCACACGAAGTAAAGACGAAGATGACACGATTTGACAAGATGCCCTCACAATGGCCTTACGAAGGGCAAAATGGACACACGAATTCAACACGAAAATGAACCTTTGCAAGGTCTTCCGGCAATTTTTTGGCATGCCAAAGATTCTGCCACCGCTCACGAAGTTGCTGCCGGAGCCTGAGAAACTCAACCGGCGGTCATACGATGGCTTAAGATGCTCTCACGAATGGCCCGATGTTTTTACGATCAGATCCGAATTTGAACATTTCCTTTATCGTGTGTCCATCTGGTGTCAATTTCGGGACAGTGTGACGCCTGCTTAAAGCATTGCATATTTTCAAAGGGAGACAGGTCTGAACTGCAACTAAGCCAGTATACCAGCATAAGATGGCCCAGTGTTGTAAAATATACAGAATGTGGTTTACCAATTTCTTGCTAAAATAATCATGGTTGCCCCCAAAAAAGATGTTCTGTAGAAAAAAATATATTTGCTCTAAAATGCATATATGTCCTTCGGCACCAATGGGACCAACTCAGATATTCAAGTTATCGATACCATGGGCACTAACACACCCCCATACCATAACAAGTGCGAGCTTTGAACATTACTTTGGTAACAACAGGTAAAATTCTTTTCTTCTTTAGCCAGGTAAACACAAAATTAATTATTACAAATAACCAATTTGTCAGGTCCATCAACAGCACCAGTGTTGCCAGGGTACATCAGTCTATTTCGGATGAGCTTAGGCCCAGAGAAGACTACTACCTCTCTGAATGTTATTGACATATACCTCGGCACATACAAACTTCACTAGCATTTGCGGATATAATGATGGACGGTTTTTATTCATAAAGGTCCTCTGAAGTACAAACCCTAATTTCAATGAAGTTGGGACGTTGTGTAAAACATGAATAAAAACAGAATGATTTGTAAATCTCATAAACCCCCATTTTATTCACAATAGAACATAGACAACATGTCAGATGTTGAAAATGAAACATTTTACCATTTCATGAAAAAATGGCTTGTTTTGAATTTGATGGCAGCAACACATCTCAAAAGAGTTGGAACAGGGCCATGTTCACCATTGTGTAGCATCCCCTCTTATTTTAACAACAGTCCGTAAACGTCTGGGAAGTACGGAGACCAATTGCTGGAGTTAGGAAGAGGGATGTTGTCCCACTCTTGTCTGATGTAGGATTCTAGCTGCTCAATAGTCCTGGGTCCTCTAATCCAGATTTTTTGTTTTATCATGCACCAAATATTTTATATTGGTGAATGGTCTGGACTGCAGGCAGACCATTTCAGCACCCGGACTCTTCTACAGCGAAGCCATGCTGTTGTGATGGATGCAGTATGTGGATTAGTATTGTTTTGCTGAAATATGCAAGGCCTTCCCTGAAAGAGACATTGTTGTAAAACCTCTATATACTTTTCAGCATTGATAATGCCTATCCAAATTTGAGAGCTGCCCATGCCATACACACTAATACAACCTCATACCATCAGAGGTGCAAGCTTTTGAACTGAGCGCTGAAAACAAGCTGGATGGTCCCTCTCCTCTTTAGTCTGCACGACACGGCGTCTGTAGTTTCCAAAAAGAATTTAAAATTTTGATGTATCTGACCACAGAACAGTTTTCCATTTTGCCTCAGTCCATTTTAAATGAACATTGGCCCAGAGAAGACGGCGGCATTTCTAGATCGTGTTCACATGTGGTTTCTTCTCTGCATGATACAGCTTTAACTTGCATTTGTGGATTGCATGGCAAACTGTGTTCGCAGACAATGATTTCTGGAAGTGTTCCTGAGCCCTTCCAGTGAATTCCACTGCAGAATTATGCCTTTTTTTAATGCAGTGCCGCCTGAGGGCCCGAAGATCACGAGCATCCAGTATTGACCTTTGGCCATGTCCCTTGTCCCCACAGAGATTTCTCCAGATTCTTTGAATATTTTGATGATATTATATACAGTAGATGGTGGGATATTCAAAATTTTTGCAATTTTACGTTGAGGAACATTTTTCTGAAATTGATCCACAATTTTTGGACTCAGTTTTTTGCAAATTGGTGAGCCTGTGCTCATCTTTACTTCTGAGAGACTCTGCCTCTCTAAAACATTCTTTTAATACCCAGTCATGTTACTTACCCGTTGCCACTTAACCTAATTAGTTGTATAATGCTCCTTCAGCTTTTTTATTAGTACCTTTTACTTTTTCAGCCTTTTCTTGCCCGTGTCCCAACTTTTTTGAGATGTATTGCTTCCATCAAATTGAAAATGAGCATATATTTCTCATGAAATGTCTCACTTTCAACATCAGATATATTGTCTATGTTCTATTGTGAATAAAATGCGGTTTTATGAGATTTGCAAATCATTGCATTCTGTTTTTATTCACGTTTTACACAACGTCCCAACTTCATTGGAATTGGGGCTTGTAGTCCCAGCCCATGAGGTTATATCCATCTCAAAAGCATGTCAGTTTACAAGGCAGGATTGAAGATCATGGGCCCTTACTATTAACTTCCTAAAGCCAAACATCCCCCCAGCGGTAACGCTGGCGTTAGGTGATATTCAAATGACTTGCAGTGAGCTTCTGACCCTTAAACGCATAATTGTTGCTTTCCAGCTGTTCCAATTCAAGATTGCTTGATTAATAATCGCCCAATTTATTTGCTGAATAGTCAAGACCAATAAGCCTATGAAAGAAAGTATTAAGAAATGACAGATCACTGAAGGACTACATTGACAATGTACTTAATGGTGCACAAATTGTTCGGAACTGATTTGAGAAACATGACAAAGAGGTTAAAGTGTTTCTCTGGCCTCCAAATTCCCCAGATCTCTGATTATACATCTGAAATATGTGCAGAAACAGCAAGTCTGAACCGCGGCTGGTCCACCTCCCAACTTAAAGTCCTTGAAGTATCTGCTGCTAAAATCTTGGTGCCAGGTACAATGTACCACGCTTGCGATGTACCACGTGTCCTATGCTGCAAAAAATCTGCGCCTTTTGTTCTTTACTGTGAAAGTACTGTACTATGGACCTGATCTACTAAAAGCTTTGCATGTATAGAAACGCGTGCAAATGCCATAACACCCACAAATTAACCTGCAATCTCATCTTTAAAGTGCACAAATTTGCACATTCTATGCAGTTAGTACTTTTGGCCCTAATTAATATGTAATAAGGGGCGTACCTAGCGTGCAAAATATTGGAGGAGAAAATGCAAATACAAAATTTTAGTACATGCTTAGTGACTTATCAAGCCTGATTGCAATTTCAGTGATGGTGATTGCGTTTGCTATTTAATACCTTTGAAGGGTAGGTACTAATTGGCTCCACGTAATTGCGCACAGACATGGCTGCCATTATTGCCGCAAGGAGAAGACACAGGTGGCGAGTACGCCGAGAAAGGGTGTTCTTTATCCGTGTGACAATGTTTGGGATGTCAGAGGAGGGAATAATTCAGACATATCGCCTATCCAGCAATGCCATTTTGGAGCTGTTACAAATAGATGAAATAATGCCCCCGTCACACTTATTCAAAATCAGCAGGAATCAAGCAGAACCAGCCGGAATGAAGAATTCACGCAACGTTTGGGCGGGAATTTCAATTTGACCAAAATTCTTACAACTTTGAAAGAATGCCGTTCGAATACTTAAAATGTGCTTCGAACCCGCCTCAAATGATTCTTGCACATTCTGGGTGTATTAGCTCTCGAATGCAGCTTGAATGTAGTTGGAACACAGTAGGAATATTTAGAATGCTGTTAAAATGCAGTCAGAATATTTAGAATACACTTCGAATGCCGTACGAGTGCGGTTCAATTGCTGCCTGAACACCACCCGAAGTCTGGTTGGAAGGTGCCTCGAATACTGTATGAATTCACCTCGAATGCAGTCAGAACGCTCCCGGATTGGCTGCCGAATATGGTTGGAACGTCCAAGAATTCAAACAGAATGCAGCTCGAATACTCAGAATGTACTTAGAATGTAACACGAGAGCCCATTCTCATTCCGACGCGTCATATATTTACGCTACCTGACCAAGCGTCGATATACGAGGCAAAAGGTCAGTTTTAGCGTCCTTTATCGACGCCAGTGTAAAACGAACCCTACCCCCTAACCCCTAATCCCTACCCCTAACCCCTAACCCTTAACCCGAACCCTAACCCTCACCCTCAAATAATGACGCCAAAAGCTTCCTTCTGCCTCGTATATCGACGTTTGGGCAGGTAGCGTCAAGATATTACGAGTCCGGGATGAGAATGTGTTGAACACGAGTGTCCCTTATGCGTTGATTGAGTAATTGCTGACTACAGCAGGGAAACGTAAATATGCCACTAAAACTGACGCTGAATGCGCGAGAGTTAACAGGTATGCATAATATAACAGGTATTAATTAAAACTGGACACACTTGATAATATTGCGAGTTTTCAGAGTTTCTGTAATGGTAATTTAAATGAACAATTGAAAACAGGTCATGACCAATCATTATTTTTAAGGTGAATTGTTTTAATATCGAAATAGATTCCGGCAGCAATCGAGATGCATTTGAGGTGCATTCTGGCTCATTCGAGGCGCATTCTGGCAGGATTTGACGTGGCTTGCCGTTTCGATTCTCCCTCGAATGCAATCAGAATGTTTTGAATGCTGTTGGAATGCCGTAAGAATATTTATAATGCAGTCAGACCGCAGTTAGAATACACTTCGAATGCTGTTCGATATTTCTCCACTTCGAATGCACCTGGAAAGTTTTGAGCATGAGCAAAACATTCGGGCCAGCCACAAGAATGGGCCCGAATATTTGTAATGCACTCAGAATGCAGGCAGAATTTTTAGAACGCACTTCGAATATCCAGGAATATACAAAGAATTTTCATTCCGACGGCATTCCGGCTCATTCCGCCTCTAGCGTGACTAGGGTTTAAGGGCTGATTTGGAGCCAGTCACAAGAAGAAGTCATGCTATACCTGCAAAAAACTGACAAAACTTATTGCTACTCTCCATTTTCTCGCAACTGGTTCATTCTAGCATACAGTAGCTCTCATTGCTGGGATCTCCCAAAAACAGTTTCTCATGTGTACTGTCTCAAATACTGGATGCCATTTTGCACAGGATGGGCCGGTCCAGTAAGTTTCCATCCACACGGGAAGCACTGAATGAAACCAAACACGAGTTTTATGCGGTTGCTCGTTTCCAAAGAGTAATCGGAGCGAGTGACTGTACTTATGGGCAAATTGTTCTCCCCTCAAACACTGAGCATGCACTGTTATAAACCTGCGCCTATTTTGCCTGTATTTTAACTGTAATTTTACAAGCAGTTTATAACACAGGTTCGGTCTATGTTAACTGTAAACCACAGTTAAATGCGCGCTGGACTCTACTTACAGTTAAAATAACAAGGAGACAATGCGTTAATTTAACTGAAAAATTCAGTCAATTTCTAACAGTGTAGGGGAGAGCTGGTACAAAAGTAAAATTTTTCACATATACGTCATTTTAAAAGATAACATTACAGACTGAAAAAAAAATTCTGAGCGATTAACTACTTTTGTGTGTGCTCTGTCAATATCAGGTGCTAAATCATCCCAATATATATTGACTTCAGCATAGTTTGCCATCCAATGGAAGTTGCGCATTGCTACTTTCGACCCCTCCAGTGGGGATGAAAGTAGCGCACGGGCGGGGCAAAAGTAACCTGATCAAATTAACTGGAATCTTTTGAATTACTGTCGTTTTTCATTTGAAAAAATCAAACAATGTCTTTGCTAACATGCAATTGTAAATATACAATGCACTCATTTATTCAATTCAATCATAAAAATGACATTAAAACAGAAGCAAAAACAATCACACATTTGTTTTAAACATTTTCATCACAGTTGTGACAGATATAATGAGCTGCACCCTCAGTGCATGCCTCATGTGACCACAGCAGACAAAAGATGCACTGCACCCACACTTCTCCAGGCAAAGATGAGGCAAATGTCTCCCCACAAACAAGACATTCCTCCTCATTGCCCCGAGAAACTGTGGTTGCAGTGTATCCGCTTAACAACGTCTTCTTTGGGCGTTTTGAAGAGGACTGTTTCTTCTGGCCCCTCTGCCGAGTCTCCTCCTCCAAGGCAGCTTTTACTGGGGTGTCGGTCAGTGTTGCTGTTGACCTGCAACATTCAATGAGATGGTAGTCAGAATCAGCTTGTTTTTATACAAGCCAGAAAATCAAGACAAGTTAAAAACGACACTCTGCTCACCTCTTTCTGCCTCTTCTTTTATTTTCTTTCCTCAAGCCAACCTTTGGATATGGGCGAACCTTTTCTGGGCTGAACCTCTGTATTGGCATGCCACTAGATGTTCCTGGAACCACAAGCATACCTGGATAGATAATATTTCAAAAAAATAATAAATGCTTGGCAAGGCTCAACATGCACATTTAAAAGACACACACAGACACAAACTCTCACCATCTAGAGGAATGGCAGACTCATGGGGATGCCGCTCAAATGGGCTCTGGCTAGGTTGCTGGTGTCTTACGGGAGCGGGCGCTGGCGATGGAGCGGACATTGGTGATGAAGAGGGCGCTGGTGATGAAGTGGACATTGGTGATGAAGAGGGCGCTGGTGATGGGGCTGGCACTGGCATTGGGGATGGAGCTGGTGCTGGTGCAGGACGGTCGGTCACAAAAGCTGGAGCAAAGTCTGTCTCACTGAAAATATCTGGATTCAAGGGCCAGATACCGGTGCATTCGAACCCAGCTGAAATGCTGCTTGCTGTTGCAGCTTGAGGCAGAGCTTTAGCCACAAGACTTGGGATGTTGTAGATGGTCAAAGTTCTTCCAGGGTTCATTTGCATCCAATTGTCTGCTGCACTGTTAATGTAGTGCTTCAGAGGACCAAAAACGCTTCGGTCTAGCGGCTGAAGACGGTGGGAGCAGTGGGGGGGAAAAGACAGGAGTACAATGCCATGTGACTTGCAAAAGTCAATAACTACCACAGAGAGGTGTGATGGATGATTGTCTAAGAGTAGCAGCAACTTTGACTCCGGGGTCACGCGGGTGTGCCTTGCAAAATGCTGTAAAAATGCCAAGAAATCTGCCTCCTGCATCCACCCCGATCCATTGGCAGAACCAGTGCAGCCAAGGGGGCCATCCCGGATGAAGTGGTGCTGGAACTTCTTCCTTGGGAAGATAAAGAAAGGGGGAACAAAGTTGCCTTGTGCGTTGGCAGCAAAGGCAACAGTCACCAATGTCCCTCTTTCCCCAGAGGTCACAGCACCGACCTGGCGCTGCCCCTTGGTGGCAATGATTTTGTCTGGCACCTGAACCGTTGTGGTACCTGAAATAATAAATGAAATGAATTATTGCTGTTACAAATCACTGTTGCTTTTTAATTTATCTAAATATAAATTTTTACCTGTTTCATCCATGTTCCAGATGTCCTTTGCTTCAAAATTATAGCGGGTGAGGACAGTCTTTAGATTTTTAAAAAACGCTGTCACGTTGGTCTTGTTGAAGCTGGTGGAACGGGACATGCTGGTGGCTTGAGGTCGACGGATGGACAGGGTTTTGTTGTGCTCGAGGAAGGAGGTGAGCCAGTCCTTCCCTGCCATCTGGTTTTTCTCCCATGAACATGGAGTTTTGAGGCCAATATTTTCGGCCAGCTCATATGCAAACTTTCGCACCTAAAACAGCATGAAAAAAGAGGTTAATTCCCAGATAGCAAGCACCTTAGCTCCGGATCTGCCCCGGCTCTGTGCCGACTCCAGCTGATCCGGCTCAGAGCCGGGGCAGATCCGGAGCTGAGGTGCTTGCTATCTTAGGCAAATGGCGATAGTGGTGTAGCTCTGTCTGCAGTGTTACTCCAACCTCTTTAGGACTCAGGCCAAAATATATATCAGCTGCTCTCTTTTATATATGCCTGCAGTCTCTTCTCCTGTTCTTCTGTGAAGACTTTGTTGTGAGCCCTGTACCCTGGGGCTCTGGCCTGCTGCCCTCCTGCCTCTGCCCTCCTCTTGCAGTACCTGAACAGGGTGACATGACCAACGCCATGCACCTCTGCTGCCCTCCTTATACTCTCGCCTCTTCGGACATCAAGAGAGGCCCTTCCGTAAACCTGCTGGTCAACCTTTCCTCTGACCCTAACTCTTGGCATTTTCTGTCGGTAAAATATAACACAAGAAAATTCGGCCGCATTAGCAGAGAGGGACGAACGTGAACGTTGCTACTTCCGCCCGACAGTGACTCCAGACATTAGAACCAGGATTGCTTCTAAAGTTGAAAAAGTCTGACATTTCAAACTTCAGGATATGTTACAAAACTAAATGACCTATCACTTCAACATAAATATGACACATGGAGTGATAAAGACAGTCTTTTAGTCAAAAAAGTTTACCATTTGTCTGAATTTACTCACCACTGTGGAAAACGGTCTGCCCGGTCTCGTTCCGCGGGGAAGCGTCGAAACCTCAAGATTTTTCGCGGGTCTGGAGAGTGTCGCGAGCTGCACGTGCTGACTTAATATGACGCATCGAAGTGCGGATGGCTGTGAGTAAATCGCCATATTACTTTCGTCCCACGTTACTTTCGCACCGGCTCTCCCCTGTTTGCTTCCTTCACAAGCACCTCCAACTCCATCGAGTCAAATTCCATTTTGCGTTTGCATTCGTCCCTTTCTTCCAAACTGTCCATGGTGAAAATTGCTGCAGCATGCAAAGTCCTAATTTAAATAATGCTTTTTGCACCAGCAGTCATTTAGGCAATTACTCTTAGTACATCACCCACAAAATGTAAGCAAACCAAACGCGCAAAATGTTACCACAAGCACGCAATTTAGCACTCTTTATCTGGGATCTTAGTAGATCAGGCCCTGTGTGTACAATACAACTGTACTGCCTAACCTACATACAAAAGACCAGTTACAATAAGATGTTGCCACTGGCAGACTCAAATATTATTTTTGTTCACACAACCTGGTTTACTTTTGAAAATTTATGGCAATTGGCAAGGAATGTGTCAATCACTTCTCATTGAACTTTTTTGGAGGAGTTTGGCTGGAGCTGATTTCCTATCTAAAATAATTTTCATCCATGCTTCACTAGATGGCAGTAAAGGAAAAGCTTTATTTGTCTTCCAGCAATATTTACTGTATTCCTGTATTTTTTACAGACAAGCAATGTAAACAGATTTTCTTGGTATGTTACTCAGTATTTCCAGCAAC
Organism: Gymnothorax javanicus; assembly: GCA_029692085.1. Classification (NCBI taxonomy): domain Eukaryota; kingdom Metazoa; phylum Chordata; class Actinopteri; order Anguilliformes; family Muraenidae; genus Gymnothorax; species Gymnothorax javanicus. Next base: position 34,459,224 of record CM056198.1, read on the forward strand.
AAAGATAGAATATCTTTGTACAAAAAAGAAAAAAAAAATGGTTTGGATAAAATATAAACTCTCAGAATTAAGGGTTCTTTTTTTCCAAAATTAGCTTCATAAAATGTTGTAGCCGATCTCTTATCTTCACTATAAGTGACAGAGTACTATTTCAGGTGATGTGATGTGATTGCAGTTTTTCAAATAAACTTTCCCAATATCTGAATTACCGACTTAGAACTGAACAGAATGCATTATTATTATTATTATACAACTTCATTTATACAGTATAGTATCTATTCTGCTTCTTCCTCACTTGGGTTGTTGGGGAGCTGGAGCCTAACTCAGCTGACCATGAGCAAAACGCTGGGGCTCACCCTGAACAGCTCGGCAATCCATTGCCGGGTGCACATACCATTCACTTTCACAGTGACTGTCCATGTGCATGCCAGCGTACCCTGAGGAAAACCACATGAACACGGGGTGAACTTGCAGACTCCACATGGAAGGGCCTCAGGCAAAATATTTATAATAATAATAATAATAATAATAATAATAGTAATTATTGTTATTGTTTGTTGTTGTTGTTGTTGTTGCTTGGCTTATTAGAAGCATTGAGGTGTGCTCTGGTTCTTCAGTACCATGTGCTGAGTTTAACCAGTACTCCAAATTAGTTTTGGAGGTCAAGTGTTTGAGTCCTGCAGATTAGCATTGTGACCCTGCCTTTTGAACAGGCCTGCCCTGAGGCACCCGGACCCAGCAACCCTGTATAACTACTAGAACAGCGCAGTCTACACCTATGCAACTGATATTGGGCTCTGTTGAGTGCTGAAGACTGTCAAATTGAAGGTCCTAGATGTGTAGATCAATTTAATAAATTTTTCAAAGTATATTTTAAAACTAATTTATTCATGTCTTATTTTATTTTATTGATCATTTAATGAATTATGTACTATCATAACTGACTGTTAGCAAATAGAGAACATGATCTCTGAAAGCAATACACAGTGCATGGTTTCACAGAACAGAGCAGTGCAATGTGCTAATTGGGGAATGCGCTAATAAGAAAATATAATAAACAAATATACTGTTTCAAGGTCACTTTGTGCTTGTTTTTATGCCTAACCCACTTCAAGCTTTTTGTATTGCTCCATGGATTCATGTAGTGGTGCATTTTAATCAGTAGGTCATTGAAAATAAAAAATCTATTTGAGGAACTGTCTGTGCTTTTTCAGCAGTGTGTTACACTGCAATGGATTTCTGAATGCATTAATCTTTTGTGAAGCCCCACTGTGCAATTATATCACTTTATTTTCAGCACAAACTTGAGGGTCTTTTTATTAACCTGTGTTTTCACTGCAACTGGATTAATTAGTTCTTAAAATAAATTTTGCCAGAAATATCTGGCCTGACACAACCTGACTGCTAGTGCTATGTTTCCATAATACACTTGTAATGAGGGGCAAGATGTGCTCAGATTGTTCCAGATTTGTAAGTGTCTGAAACTGGTGGCCAGTGTGCTGAAACTTCAAGGACACCACCTTTACCCTGAAACTGTAAAGTGACTCCTGGGTCCAATTAATGCTCCTCACAATTAGGGCCAAAGGCATCGATTTCCCCCCTGTGGATGGCAGCCTGCTATCACTGTGGAGACTGCTTAGATTTGGGATTCCTGAAAAACTGGAAAAGCTTACGGCTAATTCATGGTTTGAATATACATGAACTAAACCCTTATTTCAGACCTTTAGGTTAGGAATAAGTGTGCGCATTAAAAATAATTCAGCAATGACAAGCTGCAAAGATTTTCACTTACTATTGCACAGTATAGCTAATGTTAAAGAATGAAAAATATCTGGTTTTTTTTTCCTTCCTCAGTGGCATTATGTATCATATGCTGACTATTTTATTAGCTACAAATGTTAAAATGATGAGATGTGCAGCTGCAGCAATATTCATTTGAAGGGCTGTTATAAAATGTCTCATGCGTAAGTTATCATCAAAACACAATTTTTTTTTTATTTAATGGAAAAAAACGTGTTTGCATGCTAGCTAGCTAAGTAGCCATCCCATTGACTCGGGTAGACCGCTGACTAAAAGCAAACGCTAACGATTGATTGCGGTTACCAGCTAGCTACCTTAGTACCTTTACCGGTGCGGGAACTACATTGACTTGGCAGTTGATAAAATTATCAAGATGGCTATTAAGTTAGCTACTTGACATTCAACGGCAATACTTCTTACCTACTAAATACTAAAAACAGTGGACAAGTTGCTTTGGCTGTTTATACTGATTTCCAAAAGATGAGGAGGAGCGAAAGGCTAGGCTGTTCAAAGTCAGGAGAAAAAAACTTTTCTCTATCCCCTCGATCAGCGCTGTGCACTGATCAGTTTTTGGGAGCAGTGTTTTGACAGGACAGGGGCAAAGATGAAACTGTACAGGAGTAACCAGAGTTAACCAGCGCTTCTGTTTCACAACGTTGGCATTAGTTATATCATTCAATATAAACAATTCGGTTGACTGCAAGTATGCTCAACCAGGGTACAATGAAGTGCGGAAACCAGAGAGTAATTTGATAACGTACGCAAACGATGAAAACTTTGAAGCAATTATATTACCAGACGGTAAGTAAAAGCTTCTGTCATGTAAACTTGTTAACTTTGCTGCTCGCAAGTTAATGTTGTCACCGAGTCACATTTCAGACTTCCTTTTCATGAGTGTCTCTCCCCCCAAAATAGCACACATTTAGGGAGACAAAATGTTGCTCTGCGCAGCGATACCAAAATAACACTGACTTGCACGCAAGTGTTTTTGAAAATGTAATTTTAAAGTAGGTGAAAATGAATGGGAGTGTACGAGCATGTTTTACTTCCGGGAGTATACACTGCTGGACCAGATGCTTCACTTGAGGGTACCCAGTCAACAAAGCAATCTAGTGTTCATCTATGCTGTAGACCAGTCAGAGTGCAAATTCTTACCCTGGTCCTCAGAGGAAAGCACCTACAATGGGTATGTGAGCATTGGAACTGGACCTTAGAGCAACTGAAGAAACTCGCCTGGTCCAGTGAGTCCCATTTTATTTTACATCATGAGCATCTGCCGAGTAAGTACTCACCATTCTCCTGGTGAAGAGATTAGACCAGGATGCACTATAGGAAGAAGACAAGGTGGTGGAGGGAGTGTGATGTTTGGGAAATACCTTGGGTCCAGGAATTCAAGTGGATGCCAGTTTGACGGAAACTACACGAGGGGAACCTACGTAATATTAGGCTAGCATTTTTAATGTTTTGGCTGATTGGTGCATGTGCAATTTGAAGTAAGCAGAAATGCCAGCTAAAGCTTTATTTTGTAGAGACAATTTCCAGTCTGGTTTCCTTCCTTGGCCTATATTATTTAGACACAATTAATTAGGAATTGCCAAGTCTACTTCTGTGTTTGATTTAAGGTATATATTTTCTTAAGGATCCCGCTATGGACCTGCAGGACAAAGGTGGCATTAAGATACACTTTATTGAACCCCGTGGGGTAATTTGTCCTCTGCATTTGACCCATCCTATAGTTAGGAGCAGTGGGTAGCCACAGAGCAGCGCCCGGGGACCAACTCCAGTTCTAAAGCCAGTTCCTTGGTCAGGGGTACTGGTTGGAGTGTTCCTATAATGCATGTTTTTGTGGGTGGAGGAAACCGGAGTACCCGGAGAAAACCCACGCGAACACGGGGAGAACATGCAAACTCCACACAGAAAGGCCCCAGGCCGGAATCAAACCTACGACCTTCTTGCTGTGAGGCAACAGTGCTAACTGCTAACCACTATGCCACCGTGCTGCCCATAAAGATGTAGCAGTGGTCAAATTCTCAAAATCCCTAGCTCAGTCTAAATTTGGATATTGTATATGATGAGGGGCAGTGTGTTGAGAAGGCTCTCTGGGCAGTTGGCAGCTGCTTCGGTCATCATTAATCATGGCTTCTTTGCCGCGGAACGAGGGGAGCTGACGCTAAGCTGTGCGAGGCCAAGAAACTTGAGCCATGCTCACCACATGCTACAAGACAAACACATGCTTCTTCAAAAATAACAAAACACTCCTGAGATATCTTCAACCACCTGCCTCTAAGAGTTCAGGCATGCAGTAGACTGACACTATTAGGCCCAATAGTTGCACATTAAATTGCCAGCTACATGATTTTTCTAGTGGGTGGACATTTTACAGAGACCTAATTGCTAAGATTACTTTGGGATACCATACTTTTTGACCATAACAAAAAGCATTGAAGTGTTTTTCTCTGAGTTTCTAAGAAAAGAAATGTTTGAGCCATTTTGTTTATGGTTTTGAATAGCATCAAAGAACAGAGCTGCATATAAGTTTCACAGGCACTAATTTTGTATGACTGCTTGGGCATTCTGTGAGCTTCACAGGCTCCTAGGATTTTGGTCATAGCAATGCTATGGGAGACAGGCTGATTAGGAGGCAATCGTGAATCTTATGCCACTGTTCTGCCTAAAATAGGCATTGAGATGGTTAAGGAGGAGAGTGAATTTTCTGGGCGGGACCAAAAATATAACTGGGTGTATAAAACTGGGATAATGCAAAATGAAGAAACATTAACCAGAGGCGAGTTTTATGTGGGTGGGATTTTGTCTTCCTCCTAAATGAGGGTAGGCTCATACATGTATGTAGGAGGGGAGCGGCTTGCTGTGACATGGTTGTACCATATAAATACACTGGAATTACAGTGGAGAAGGAGAACAGCACTGCTCAAAGATACTGGGCATGGCTCTTTACTGATTCTAATCAGGGCTGACTTCTGCAGCTGGCAAAAACTCCAGCAGGACAGGTCCACTCGTGATATTAAAACAAGGATGAAACTGAAGCTAATTATTTGAATTTCCCCCACAAAAAGAAAATATTGACATGTAAAAACTATCACTCCCTTCCCATTTGACCCTACCACCATTTTGTAGGCATTATTTATAAAGAACATTACAAAAATGAAAATCGGAAGGAAAATACATTTATGGGCATTGACTGCAATTCAGTCTTATTAAACTACCATTGAGCGACAGCATTTGCGTTAATTGGTGGAGTGAGTGAGTCAAAATGCAAACAAGGTTCGTGACACAAAAATTGCAAAGCACCATCCTCGTGCATTCACACACCTCCTTTTGTGCTGTCAAAGCCTTTGAGGCACCGATGCTTTTATTTTAGAGCTGGTAACTGTCTAACAGGGTAAAGGAGATAAATATGCTGCTTGCAATGGACAAAATTCTGCATAATGTTACTGCCGGATGCGTTTCTTTTTGTGAAGGCATGAAAATAGAGCCCACTGTCTTTCACGCCCTCCAGGAAAAAATGCCAACTATTTTGACTTTTTTCAACATTCATACCAAATATTCAAATAAACTAGTTTTCGGTCTAATTTCAAAACATTTGAAAAGCGCGTACTAGGTGCATTCAACCTACTGAAAATATTGAATAAACTAATTCTTTCCATTTTTGGATTTTCTTGGTGAATTTCAGCATCTAAATGTGTGCTAAATAAAAACATTTTTGTCAAAATTTACCATTATGTGATTGGAATGCACTTGCCTGCCCTTTGGAAGAATGCACTATCCTTGACTAAGACTGCCTGCTCACTGTGTCCTTTTAGCTGACGTTTCCCCTGGTGTTCCATGCTGAGGTTACTGTTGATCAGGGGTTTCACAATCAAGTCCTGGAGGTTCTATAATTGCTAAATTGAAGTGAGAAGTCATTGATTGGCTAAGGAGTGTGCACTGCTTGTTTATGAGGCTGGAGTTTACTGCTCATTGAAAGAACCTCCCAAAAACTTGTGGGCACTGGGGCCCTTGAGGTATGGAGTGTCAGACCTTTGATTTGGAAACATTGAATTTACAGACTGGCAGCAATCCCTTTTTTCAATCCAAAGTCCGAGGTTTCTTCTCACAGCCACTCTGGCTGTAATTTTTGACAAGCAGACCTTCAGTCATCTTCACATTGACTGTTTGTCTCAATGTTGCTAATTTACCCAGGTTTTTATTTTTTTGTTCACTTCCTGTACGTCTAGTAAACATACTGCATACTACATTGGCACACTAAATAAAGCTACCATCATAACCCAAATATCACTTGTGAAAAATCAAATTGGTCTCATTGATAGACAGCTAGAAACAGCAGAGGTGATGGGAGGAGGGATAGGTGGCACTTTGCGCCCTTTCAGGAGCATCAGTGAGGAAATGGGATGCTGTAACCTTGGTTCAAGGTTTGTTGGCATGGTGACCGTTGGAGAAAATGAATATGAGGCACATTAGAACCCTATTAAAAGAGCTTCAGTGTATAGATCAAGGGGCCAAAGAGTGAAACACATCGATCAGCAACAATGAAATAGGTTTTCACACTTAGGTTTTAAAACACCGAAATGACCATTAATAATACATGAATAATTTTTTTCACAGCAGATTCTGGACATGCATTTATTATTAATTTGTATTTCAAAGTCAATTCAAAGTGTAAATGGTCAGTTATGGAAATATTTGCCCATGATGCATTACGTCAACATTATTTATGGGTGGTAAAATCGTCAGAAACACTGCCGTAAACATCAGCTTCATGAAGGTTGTGTTTTTGTCTGTCCCCGCCAGAGTGCTTGCACTTGCGTCCACAGTGCTTTTATACTGTTTTCTTTTTCTTTTTTTTTTGTTTTGGGCATATGTTGTCATGATTTAATTTACTCTATTCCTATTGCCACCTGAAATAATTTTGCCGTTTTAATAACCAACACACTTGAAATTTGGGCACTAACCACTTGGCCAATTTCAAACTCAGTTGGTAACCTCACCTTGCTTTGGAGACTTACCTTGCAAGTGTTTAGACCTCTTTTAACCCTTGAGTGACCAAGTGTTCTTAACAACTGAAATGACCCCACTATGTTTTATGCAAAAAGTACTTATTTTTAATGATTATTTTTGGGTTCATCATATCCACACAGCTTCATTCATGTATGAGAAATACAGTTAAATGATCTGATGTAATTACTTTTTTTGTTTGGCAAGAATACTGTAATTGAAAGTTGTGTGGGGGTCATTTATGACCTCAGAAAATACATATGTTTTTCGCCCTTAAGGGCATTGATTTTATTGAAATGATCAACTTTTTTTTACTAAATTGTTATCTTTTGCTGTAAACCTTGCCTATCCGATCTAGAATAACATGATTTACAGCTATTTTTACCCCATGCCATGGAAGTTATGTTTTCATTTGTTTGTGTATGTGTCTGTGTCTGTCTTTCCATCACAAATTTACCCCAAAGACTAATAAAGCTATCTGCACCGAAATTTACTCAGGGGGTAGATATTGGTCTGAGGACCAAGTTTTACAATATGATCTCAACCAGACAAAGTACTAAGGACCCAAAAATATTAAAAAATTAAAAATCGACCCAATTTACGGGATTAACGGATTAAGTGAACTAGTTTTGCTATTTGATGGATGGTATACACTCCCTCGGGGTGAATATTTTCTATCTCCACTGGGAGATGATCATTTGCATTTGATGAGGTATGCAGCCTCTGAGTGCTCTTTTATCAACTCGATAAACACTCCTATAACCCATGGGTCATAAATGACCCCCACCTCTTTCAATTATCCTTGCCATATCAATGGTCCAATTCCTCCCAAACCTATGAAAAGCTGTAACAGGAGTTGCTTCACAAACTCAAGGAGGGAAATTTTTTTCTGAATTAAAATATCAAAACAGCACATAAAAATATACATTTGGGGTTGCAAATAACCCCACTTGGTCGCTAGAGGGTTGAGCAGACAGATGCAGTCAGTTAACAACTATATTAATAAGAATGAGCCAGGGTAGATTTCACGAAAGCACAGATGCTAACTTATATGGTTGGAACAACTGACAGTTTATATAGTCAAACTATGTAAGTCTCCAACATAGTTAGCAGCTATGCTTTTGGGAAATGTACCCCTGAGTAGATGCTCTTGTAATTGTGGTTTGGAGACTTCAAAGTTAAAACCTTTTTTCGGGGTTCTTGTCATATCTTGCCACCCACTTGCAGAACTCCTGGCCGATGTGCATGAAATACCTTTGAAGAAGATTCCCTCGAACCAGTTCTATTCCAGGGCCTTAATAGTGGGAGGTTTGAAGAGTGTATGCATTATGACAGTGCTAGCAGAAGTGTAATCTCTGACTCACTGCAATAGCCTGATACAACATATTGATTGAATTTCAGGCATTTTGAGTGAAAAATTGGTAAAACCCACGGGTTATTTACTGAGAGGGCTGTCTGGAACTAACAAAAACCCATGTCATTTTAGCAGGATTGAAAAAAAAAAACATAATTACAAAAGAAAAAGCAGTGTGACTGATTCAGTGCATGGAGTAGTCTGAGAATCACGGGCCATATTGGTACTAAATTTGTACCTTAGAATGGTAAAAAAATATACTCAGGCAGTAAATTTCAAAAATGTACTTCATACATTAAAACAAAAAATCTAAACACAATTGATAACTGAGACTTCTTATATTCTCACAAAGTAATAATATTACTGGCCATGAATGATTATGCTTGATAAATACAGCGGCACCAGTTCTCTGAACTCATTATATCTCTGACCCTTTCCTGGCAAACAGACCATTATGTGTGCCTTTCCCCCTCATAATTCTCCTTACAGCCCATGGAAATCCCTCAAAGCAGCCATCGCGCCTCAGGATGCAGCGCTTTCTGCCATTGTTTCCTTGCATTTAAGTCTTTGCGCCAGTACAGCTGTTTATTTTGCAAAAACAAAACCATCAACCTAGGCAGCTTTGATCATCGTTTCCTGCAAGCAATGTACGTCATTCTTCTCACGCACCTTTTTTAAATCACTTTCACGCCAAGTATGATGGGTTTCCTAAATATTTTGCCCCACAGAGACTGTACATAATGCAAAAGTTATTGCAGGAAGTCACAAAAACATTAAAAGCTGTTGAGTGATACTGTGAAGTTCTTTTTGAATAGGGGCGAACTGTAACGATTCTAAAAAAAATGGGAAATAGAAAAAATGACTCAAGACAAATGAGAACAAATTTTTAAAAAAGTTTCTAACATTTACGCAAAGAAACTTGCAAGCACATTCTTTGAAATGTGTGGTTAAATGCATTCATTTTAAGTACTTTTTTTGAAGGTTCAAGAATTAAAAAAAAATGTTTTTCAACAATTTGTGTCTCGAATATTAGAGAAGGCCAATCAGAGCTTAAGTGTGTAACGCAGATCATTGTTTCTGAAGTTAATTGTGTGGTCAGAGCCTTGTTGCTTCTCCCGTCTCGTTGATTAATACTTGTGCTCCTGAGGGGTTAGCCAAGGCTACTGAACAGCATCACAACCAAGGGAGCAATACAAACATTAATCTCAGTGAGTGAGAAGATCATAAACTGAAGAATTATGTTGCATTGTTTTGATTTTTTTTTTCCTTTTATTTGAGGGTGGTGGCAGAGCAAGTCTGCCTTTTTTACAAAAAACAGCTATAGTAGCTGTGCAGGTACAAAAAAGCTGACAGGGACACAAATACATACCTTTTAATGCAAGATTGTGAAGCTCCTTAATGTTGGAGGAAACGTCTGCCTTGTACTTGCTTGTGTACAGATGTTATGCTGAGGGGTGCCGCATCAGCATGACTTTAAAGGGTGATCAGCAGAACATAATTTTTTTAATTAACTTATTTATTTATTTATTTATTTATTTATTTAACCTGTTGCTGACTGATTTAGTGTGTCACTTGTTCGGAAATTGATTCTTGTCACTGGGCACAGATGTTTACATGAGCTTTGGGACTCAATTCATCCCTATGGGACTGCACCTATTAATCACACGTTGGATTAAGGGGTCCCACTGGGATCTGCAGCACTGGGCCACTGTGTGAATGAGACAACAATGTTGAATGAAAAACTGTTAACACTTTGGGTCTCAATCAACCAGGGTCATATTTACCCAAGAGCTGCTGCCTCATGGACAGAAGAGCACAATGTAGAGCCTCCTACTATTTTGCGCATGCTATCCATATAATTTAAGTTTTACAAAATATTAGTGCCATTTTGTTTCTTGTAACCAAAATCACTTTTAAAAAAAAAAGAAGTGTCTGGGTGAAAATCTCTCGCATTAATCAACCCACTTCTGACCTTGCATTTTTAGCCAAGAAAGAAAAAAAATCAATCCCCATCTGGCCCTTACTGTAAAAGTAATTAAATATTTATGAATTAATTGACTTCCCCAATACAAACAAATTATTGACTTCATCCCCTGTGTGACTAGGAAGTTGCTGGCCGTCAGTGTTAAAGATTGACAGTTTAATGAGGTCTTAAACCTGTGAGCTAAGCTTGGCTAAAATAGGAGGAGTTGCATACGCATAAGTGTATTTATTCCTGACTGACAATAGTATATTAGGATGTCCTTTTTGGAAATTTTCTGCGCTGTAAATTTTTATTAATTTTGATATTGGTTTCTGTAAAGAACCATTGCCATTGCAGACGGCGAGCTGCATAGAAGTATATGGAGCACTGGTAGCCTCGCCACTCCACATGAATGGGACTAAGAAATAACCACATGAAGAAATCTGCTTCCTGACCCAGTCATTGTACCCTGTTTTCATGTGTCAGTCATGGTCTTGATTCTATTAATGTAGGTTTCCTCAACTGAAGCAAGGTTTCAACCTATGTGGTCCGCTCAGTTGACTGAAGTAGGCAAATCATGAAATTTCTTGTAACTAATCACAAAATTATGCATATTATAACTAAAAACATTCCTCTCTGCCACTCAAAGGTCTTGAGAACTCATTGTATATGTATATCTGTGGTTTGTGCGCATGAGTTGAAGATTTACACAATATCATCTGCTTGACTTTTACATGGACTGCTTTTTCAAATGTTCTTAGAGGGCACCTACGTATATGGTAACTATGTGTCAGAGGAATTAAGTCGAACAGACTCCTTCCTGTCCCATGGTCTATGAATTATGGGGCAAGATGGAAGCGTGACCTTCCCATCAAAACAATATGGTCTGCCACCACTTAAGGCAAAATGCAAAAATGAAGAAGTGTGTAATATTCTTCAACGTGGAGGAGGCAATGCCAGTCAAACATAATCAGTGCTACCAGGCTATCTTTGATTCGTCAATACTGCTATTAGGGAGTAATTGATTCAATGAATCCTGAACATCTGACTGATTTTTTTTTTTTCAAAAAGGCAAAAAATGTACCCTAAAGCTGCCCTGAAGACCACCTACCAAATATGACAAAATATTCAGACCACCCAGGCGGCCTACAAAACATATACCCTTCATGAAATGTATTTCAGGAAGGGCTTGTCTGTGAAGGACACAAATTTACGTCCCACAAGATAAAACAAACAAGGCGTAAACCAAACCACATACATGGTAATGGGGACACCAAGACACATGCACAAAGCCATTTTACAGTCTAAATGCTGTTCTTACTCTTCTGCCAAATATAGGGAAATCCAAAGAGATTAAATGATTATTCGCATTATTATTATTAAAGTTGGCTGCAAACCTTTACCTCAAACTTACTTCATTTTGTTATTCGTCAAGAGTATGGAAATGTTTAATAAATTAACCTTCTTTTTTAAATATTATGTCGACATGGAAGGTTTTAAAAAAAAACATAAAAATTCATGAGTTATAGGCCATTGATTGCCGTCAAACCTAACTCTCTGGAAAACAGGCTGTTCCGTGTGGGCATCCCATCTATGAAAGTATGAAATGAGCTCTATTCTGATTGGCCAATGAAAAGAGCCATCGGCCTGGTATGTCAATGGAGATCAACCATGTAAAAATCCTCCAGCAGCCTTTTTTTTTTTGTTAGCCAGTAACTACACAATGAATATGGGAAGGTAACGTCAGCAGACTACTTAGCAACTGTGAGGATGGTTGTTACATTTGCAAACAAATATGACATGCAGTCACTCTTAAAGTTTAGCAACATTTGGAATTCAGTTTCTAATGTTAAGAATGGTAGATCGTTAGCATGTGTATAATAACAACCAAATTCATTCTAAAAAGAGGGAATGATTGATCATCATCACTGGACCCTCTTCCTGTCACTGAGTAGTGTTTGTTGCGTTTTTATTTTTGCCTATGAGAATGTAGAGGCCGTAAGTTTTTTTTCTTGTTGCATCAGTCCCTATGGTTTACTACACTTCAACTTGAAGCCTGCCTGCATCCTCCCCAGAACATTTCCGGCCCTCTAACTCAAAAATAGCTTGGTCCTGCACACCAATACATGCTGTTTCCTCTCTTGACCCTGCGACAGACTACAACATTCATCCCCTGCAGACAGGGTTTTCCTATTCTCTCCCACTGGGAATATTGAGAGAACAGTGACCCATCCTCTCTGCATTTTCCTCTCTTTGGCTTTCTTAATCCATGCAAGGCTTTCACAACTCAAAGCTCAATCAACTGATGAGTTTTTGCCTGAGATGCAGTCTCAGTGAAATGGTGAAGTGCTCTAATATTTGAGATCTTTCTGCAGCTTCCACTGTATTCACTAATCTCATGCTTATTTTAGGAAACATGCAGTAATATAATTTTACCACAATTCAAATGTAAAAGAGAAAATTTAGCTTTTTAAAGCTCGTAGTAACATTGCTTAACTATTACCAAAGATTTTTATCTTTTCTGGAAGTCTGATTATGCTGTTAGTGATATTTTGAATGGTCTATAAAGGAAATGTGTTTTATTTTCCATTTTGGTAAGGATTCCCAGTGCCCCTTCTCAGACTGCCACTGTAGATGATGAGACAACACTATTTGCAACTGATCTAAGCTCAGCGAGAGCCTCTCTCTTTCAGCAGATCCCCCCAGTTACAACATCCTGCTGCTGTAATCTCCCCTCACCAGGAAGACAGCCATGTCAAGAGCAGCACATTTGCCAACAATTGATAAAAGCTGTTGTTTACAAGTTGTATGAGGCTTGTATACTCTGTAGTTGCGCATTTGCGTACAACTGTCCCAGTGGACATACAATACTTAGTAAAGTGACTTTTTTAAGACTCTCAGGCTCTCGTTTCATATTGACCAGTCTTACAGCTGGTACACCAAATAGTATTTCCTGTCCGTGCAGCTTATTTACATTGCTAACACTGCTGATAGCACATTATGTTTCCCTTAGGAAAACAATAATACTATTTATCTGCCCATTATCTGTTGTGAGATAGTCAGAAAAACTGACATTTTAACTGTCTGTCATATCCAAACAGGAGCCTGCACAATGCACAACCTGGATATGCCTTTTTTCACTGTTTTAAAAAAAAATGCATGGGGTATTTGACAGATCAACTCTTGACTAAATCTGTTTGTTTGTAAATTTTTCAAAAACTGAAAATTTAATGGTCAAGATTGTTTTAATTATTAAACATTTATTACAAACTGCAATTAATTTATTACATTTCCTTGATCTTTCATTTAAGGGTGGGAACCATTCAACTACAAGGTGTTATGGGGCAATAGACTTTTATTGGAGTGCATTACGCCATATGCTAGTGGCACAATGTAAACTGAGTGTTGCCATTGTCAGAGATTAAGGAAATGAACAGTTAAAAGGCCTAACTTTGCCACTTCTGTCAAGCAGCACCAAAGTTGGATTTAGAACATTAAAAGTGAGATAACTTTGTATAAAATGAGAAAAAATGTAAAAATTTGACGGATAGCATCTATATTTGAGCCCCTAAGAGCCATACTGGGCCAACCCATGTTGGGGAACTTTTGAGAAAATGGGACTCAAAGTTGCCAGCTTCCTGCGTCATTTAGAGTATCTGGGAACTAGAAACACTGCTTCTGTTAAAAACTCAAGATATGTACAGTTACGTAGTGCACTTCTTATGCAGGTTTTGGATGCCCTTCTGTTTCATTTAAAGTGAAACCTACCTCCTTCTGAAGATGAACCATCATCTTCTGATTCATTTGGGTCAAACTCTGGGTCTCCATTATCTTCCACTTCACCATCATCATCAATCATAGCAAGCAATTCCTCATCAGTGCGATACCTACCTGCCATGTTTACATTGAATTATGGAAAAGTTGAGGGATGGTCCACTATGGCTAAGGCAGCGCATTGCATATTTACAGTGGCAGAGAGGACGTTTGCTTATATGAGCAATCCATGTGGGTAGATTGGGTTGGCTCATTTAGGAAATGTAGATCTCAGTTTTCTGCACATGCTGACTACCTCAACTCAATTTCGCCAAAAGTGCGGGATGGCCCGGTATGGTTCTTAGGGGCTCATTTGAAAGACTGGAAGGTCATAAATAGGAGAAAAAAAAATTCATCCACTGAACTGCATCTTAGCAAACATGAAGATTTCAGAATACTTGTATCCACTTAATTTTTAAATATTACACGTTAAAAATCAAGGCAACTCCCTAAAATGGTTCTGTCTTGAAGTGTGTTTATTACTGGCGAAATGGTGAGAGAAAAAGAAATGAACGTACAGATGGGTTTTGAAGGTTGTCAGTTCGAAGTCATTTTGAGTAATAACTTTAATGCAAAGATGAAACACATTGTGATGGGAGTGCTGACTTCCATGATGATAAAGCCCTTATCCTCAGGGAATGTGGGATCCTTGAATGTTCTCTTGAGTATTAAAGTGATATCATGAGACATTATGCCATGGTCAGTGCAGTCATCAGATCAAAACCCCATTGAAACAAATTGAGATTTTGAGCAAACTTTTACCGCTATCCACCACTGTCCACCACTATTGTCAAAACACAACATGAGGGAATATCTTTTTGGAATAATGGCACCCCATCCCTCCTGTAGAAAGATGTGGTGGCCCAACAACATACTAAGACATTTCATATTGGTTTTTCCTTTCATTTGCTGAAGTCAAAAAAATGTCACCTGCTGGTTAGTCACATGACATGTTAAAAAATAATACATATGATTAAGCTTTCATGAGTCACGCACATTCGACAAAGAAAGCACTCCATGGGTAACATGGACTGCTATAAGAACAGCGTAAACTCAATTAGTTTGACAAATGCAAAGTGCGCTCATCCTATAAGCTAGAGCTCAATAACAGGTGGGACTGCTCCTTTGCTCACTGTGAGCCATGGGGTGGGAAAGTTCACTTGCTTTGGAGGATGCTGGGCGGGAGATGCAGTGTTTCACTGGAGCCATGGAGGAAGGACGCGACGACGTGTTTTATGGGCCCTGTGGCCCGATGGGGGTGAAAGCCAGGACATGTTAAACATATTGATACAGCCGGGTCAGGAAATCCCTTTTCCTCTGTGTTTTTGCTGCACCCCGTTCCCAGCCACGATTGCAGGTAGGCATGTGGGGACGTCTCAGTACAAAGCCCCTCTGTCTGTCCTTTTGGGTCTGCCATCAGGGCTATTCAGGTATTGGGGCAATTATTTTTATTTGTAATATTCACAATGAAAATTACTGTTCCTTTTGACAGTCCTGGCTCATGAGTGGGCTTGCTCTGCCTTTTTTGATTTCAACACAAATAAGAGGCTTCCATTTAGATGTCCATTCCTGTGACTAAGAAAATTAGGGGAACTACTGGTAGTTATTTTATTTTATTTTAATAAAATTTGGTTAAGTATTCTGTACATTCTCACTAGGATGGTGAATAGTAATAATGACTGGACTTATAGACAAAGGTTTTTAACCCCTTCTCACTCCGGTAACATTTGCCTAAAATGCCTATCCAAGGCGTACCCAAAGTGAATTGAAAGCTGTTTTTGTTTTTAACTTCCCGAGCCGTCGGAGTGACAAGGGGTTAATAATAGCATGTATCACTGATGGTTTGCTTTTTGTGGAACATTAACCTTCAGCTATGAATAGTAACATATGCATTTCATTGCAGAATAAGAGTTATGTAAACACTGTTTATTAAGCAAATTAAACCACAAAGTCCTTCTCAGATTGTAAAGGATGAGTAATGAATATTTCCTGGCTCTAATCTCCATTTTACCATTTCCAGAACAAGTTTTTTTGTGCCAAAGTCAGAAAGAGATTTCTTCCACACAGCAATCTTACTTGATAGGATGTATGTGACATCTGTGTGATTACAGCTTTCATATCCTTCCGCCAAAAAATGTGTTTTGGCGTTAAACCATCCTTTATTAAGAGTGAGTTTTCCCTTCAATCGAGTTGGTTTGGTACAGTCATAAACTATAAGCAAAGACGAATGTTTCCTTATTACCTCGGCAGTCCCTTGAGTAAAAGAAGCCCTATCCCAACAGAATATACCCTACCACCAGGCCTTCAGACTCACGAGAGATCAGAAACTCTTTCTCCCTGCGATGCCCAAGATGACATAAAATGGATAGAAAAAGTAAAGTAAGCTCTTTTAATGCATACAGAACGTGACCTGACAATGTCTTGTAGAATAAAGAAGGGAAGTCCCTGAAAATAAAATTTTCTTGATGGCAACACATGCTGCTCCAAAATATGAGCGTACCTCTCAATAATAATGGTGTCTTAACAAATGTATCGTGAGAATCTCTATACCATAACAGATGATGGCTTTTGAACTTTGCATTAGTAACAATCGGGATTGTGCTTTTCCTATTCGGTCCAGAGGACACAATGTCCATTATTTCTAAAAACAGTGTGGAAAGTGTATCCTATACAGTACCAGTCAAAAGTTTGGACATACCCACATTTTTCTTACATTACATGTTAAATAAAGAAATAAGCATCCTTTTTTTTGCAAAAAAAAATCTAATTCTTAAATCAATCAAACTAACCAGAATTTATCATTGTTAAGCATACTTGCATTTTTTATTTAATTACTTGGGCAGTTACATGGCTATAATGAGTTAGCAGCTAAGCGGCCATCTAAATTCCCAAAGATGAGCTGCACTTGTGGTTTGGTTCTCGTTGACCTTTTTGCCCAATAAGTCCCAAAACAGCTAGACTTTAATTCAACCATTGGAAAATGGAAGGAACTCATTTGTCTGTTTACTTCGCAAAATATGGTGTCTTTGAGAATTCCAAAATTTTTTACACTATTCTAACAAGTAAATTATTCTTTTTCAACTCCTGACTGTTTACCTCTTACCAGATTTCATTCTAGATTATATAGAGAAGTTAAGCCATTTAAATTTCTCCAAAAACAGTGCTGTGACATTAGCAAAGTGTGTCCAAACTTTTGACTGGTACTGTACATCAGACCACGCCACATCCGCTTTGCACCAATCAATCTCAGAAGAGTCCAATTGTAGAGAAGGTATTGCATTTCTGGGTATTATTGAACTTTGGCTTCCAGTTTGTGTATTAACCCTAACTTTTTAACCATTTGTTGTTGCAGCACTGAAATATGTTTACAAACAACAGTTTTCCACAGAGCTACCCAAAGCATTCCCAATCTTATGCTCATTACTGAAGCATGTTGATATTTAATGCAGTGCCGTCTTAGAACTTAAAGGTCAGACATAAATACTTGTTTTTGACCTTGCCCTTTATGGATTGAGACTTATCCGGATTTTCTGAATCTTTTAATGATATTATGGACTGTAGATTTTGAAGTGCATAAATTCCTTTAGAATTATTATTCTTCAGCTGCTGGACTACTTGATTGTGCTATTTTTGCAAAGTGGAGCTCTCGGCCTTTTGTGGATTTTCCATTTAGATCAGTCATAATAGCATTACCTGTTACATGATCACCTGCTTACCAGTGGATGCAGGTGTTTTTTGAATGCTCCACACCCCTCCCATTCTTATACTGCTCTTTGCCAACATTTTAGGAAGTTGTTGCAGGCATCAGATTACAAATTTGCATTATACTGTATTTACACAAATCTGCAAAGAAGACATAGTTTTCAATTAAATATAGATAAAACACTATTTAAAAATTACAGCTTACTGTTTTTATTTGTATTTTACACACTGTCCCATCATTTTTGGAACTGAACTGACATAAAAAATTCAAGGATAACCTAATTTTGTCTTTTAGATTTTCATGAAATGTGGAGGACCCAGGCTTATTTAGGTGCACCACACAGTTTTTGTGTGGATTAATCACACACAGCAATTCATTTGTAAAACAACTGTGGCTTTAATTTGATTGCATTTTGAGATGGACATTGTAAGTTATATTTCTTTGCATATGAACAAGAGGAGAAATACTTTAAGATATGTTGACACTTGTATATAGTTGGCCTGCTTTATGCTAAAGATGAAAGAATGAGCTCAGTGTATGACACATGCCTTAACCCTATCTAGACCGGGGGGGGCTTTTTATGCCCGCGCCAATTTTCACGTTGTATAATTTCTGAACGGCTTCAGCTAGGACCACCAAACTTGTCTGGGAACAATTATATACCAATAAGTCAAGTCCACCATCTTTGCCGTTTCCACGGCAACGATTTTCTAACAAATCGCAGATTTCGGTTTCATCAATGTAGTTTCCAGATTTTCTTTTTAACATATACTTATTCCATTATATTTAATGTCAGCTTTGTTAAGTGTAGAATTAATTTTTGCTAATTTGATGTCGTCATTGAATTCAAAGGGCCAAAATCCAAGTTGACGGACTATATCTTTGACTCAGGTACATTTTCCCTCAAATTTCATCGATTCCTTTTATTTTCCTATGACGAAAGGTTCTACTACCGAAAAATAGACGTTTTTTTTTCCATTATTAAGGTGGTGCCATATCTATGGCGTAATTTTATGACATCATTTTGACATTGTTGCTATTGGCAGCAGAAATCTTTGTAGACATTTTAGTGTTATAAGACACATTATGCGTAAAAATTGTGATGCATACCCTAAATTTGCAAGAAATTACAGTATTATGACAGTTTCGGGCAGCAAAATCAAAATATGACGTCATAATGAGGTCACAATAGGTCATAATAATACCAAAATGATTGTAGTGATTTAGTTTTACGTGTACATCATCCCCTGCAAATTTGGTGGTTATACGCCATGTCATTTATGAATTACCGGGGGGCATAAAAAGCCACCCCCAGCCCCAGGAAGCCCCAAAAAGCCCGGTCTAGATGGGGTTAAATCACTTATCTGTGTAGTGTTTAATCTAGTCATAATAATCAATTCCTACAATGTTTTGTTTGCCCTAATGGAAATGATACTAAAAGCCATTGATCTATGCTTGAATTACACTTATGTTGTAGATAATAAAAGTATTATAGTATTCTAAGATGTCAAGGTTCGCCAGTGCATTCAAATCAATACAGTCTATTCTCTACGTGTTAAGCTCATAGAGGCATTGGCTGTTTATTATCATCCTGAATTATCTATGTAGCTTTTAGAAACATCCAACCATAAATATGTTTGAAATGATACTCAGCATAAATGCACAAAATAACTGGTTATAATTTCTGAGTGATAATGCATAATGCAGTAAATATAATACATATTATCTTGTCACTCTCCTACTGTTTCATCCCTTCTTATTGCCTGTACACTCTGGTTGTATTTCTGATAATATGCCTTTGCCACAAACAAAAAAAAAAAAAAAAACACTCACAGAGACATAAGGGGCTAAACCTGTAAGATGAATGTGGGAGCACTGAGTTTTGAGACAGAAGGTGTAGGGTCAGAATTCCAGCTGTACCTACTCACTCTAAAAAATAGTATTGTGACCCAGTAAATGTAACAGTTATATAACGTTATGCTGTCTTAACAAAATTACTGAACATGACCATGACGATTATTTGAGTCAGCCAAACTTTTTTTTTTTAATCGATCCAATATTTGAAACTGTTAGAATGTTTCACTGATTAAACTAAGCAATGTGCACTTTCTCAAGTAGAACCTCAAGTAGAAAGTCACTATCCATAATTAAATATCCAGTGGGGCATTGCAAATGAGGGTTAAATGCATCTTTTGTTTAATTGGATAAGAACTCCAGAAATCAATAAAGAATACCACAGCTTACTCAGTTGAGTGATGGGGATGGAAGTTTTTGCTGGATGGAGTCCTCTGATTCCATGACTGTTGCCTCAGTGAGAGGACTGCCTTGTGTCAGATACAGAGGGTAAACTGAGAAGTTTCCTGGCATTAGGCATAGAAAGATCACTAAACTCTCAAACAAGGCATCTTGGCCTACTTGGCCCAGAGTAGCCAGCTAGGCGCCGTATAAAAAGCATAAATTTACTATATCGGGCGATAAAAGTACTCAGTAGGACTTTAATGATGCATTTTGTGTCATTAATATATTCCAACCAATCGTTACAAGGCAGTTCACAGACGTCAAGTACAGAAAGGACAGGGCCAGAGTAACATTCTACATATGTATTTCATTGAAGCTCCAATCTTTTATTTAAAAAATGTCTTTTTCTCTGAACATTGGCAGCAGCAAAGAATGAATAAACTTGAGTTTCTCTCTCCAAAGCACTCAGTTTGAGTGATTGTATAAAATGTGCTTTTACTCAATCTGGTTTCAGAGTACTTCTCATAAAATTGAAATTCAATATTCTTATGCCGTACCCCTGGGAATCAATTAAAAAAAAAGGATATACACTGTAATATGAAGAATTGCTTTGTCTGGATAGTGCTGCATTTTGGATGCTACAAGTGTATAATATGGGGAAACTGGACCCAGGAAATACCAAATCCCACATGTAAATGGGAAATAATTACTTCATCATTTTAGCATGTCTAGTACAATGGTGTGCATTTAAACAAATCTCACCCAGTCTTAATTTTGCCATGAAATTTTGTTTTGTTTGACTAGATAATGGATCTCTGTCATATTCAAGGCATTAAACTTGAACCACACTTATTTCATTGAAGTTCCTTGATCTTAGTCTAGAAACTTGCTCTTTCTCAAGGCCCACAGTAGCAGACACCAGCGCATCACATTTGTTAGTTTCTTCAAAATATCAACAATGAGGCTGCATAACAAGAGGTAAATGAGGTGTAACTGAGAGGAAATAAACACGTGCCCTTGCAGTAGTGTACAAAATCCTATACACTGGAACGAGGGAACATATGGAACATTTTTATTTCATTCAACCGAACCTGGAAGCCATTTGCCAGCACCGCCCTTTGCAGACTGAGGTCTGAGTGGCGAAGGGCTGTTCCTGAGCGGGCAGGTGTCCTCACCACAGCCTGGCCACTGAGCCTGGGTTTAAGTGGCAGTTGGGTTCGTGTTCAGACAAAGGAGATGGGTGGTCCTCACCAGTCACAAAACCCGCCATCCCCCTTGCCCCTGCTCAGAATCACACAAATTCAATCTCCGCCATTTCAGGGCCTAGCTCTGCTGGGCTGCTGTGATCTACCCAACAGCTTGATAGAAATTCTGGGCCTCTCAAATACACTGTCCAAAATCCTTTGGGTGATCCTTTTTTCCCACCCGTCAACTCCCTTACTTCTGCGCAGCAAAATTTTCAGATTTAAATGAACTCTAAGGGGCCGTTCACTATGGAGACGTGCTTGCGTGTGAAAAGCACGAGACGCGACAAAACGTGTGTCTTTTAAAAGCACGGAGAAAAGGAGAACCGTTGAAATGTTGCTATGACAGCATTCTGTTTTGTTAAAAAAAAGCCAGCTCTCGGTATTTAAACGCGGTAGAGATAAAAAGACGTGTCTAGAGCATGTTACCATCGGTAAATAATTTTAAAAATGACACGCTGAAAAATGGACACATCTCCTGTGCGGCCCCTTAAAGAGTCTATTTGGTTCCTTTCTGGCTATAGTGGACTGGAATTGACTCTGTATAAGTAGCATTAACTGAGCATTTTGCTGTGTGGAGCTAAAATGCTGGGGTGTGTGTTTTCTGTGAGTGGTTTTGTTTTGAGCTCTTAATCACAAATGCATGTGGACAGTAAAAATAATTTCCAGTTATTTAGAAAGGAGTGTCTGTGGCGTGGGGCATAGGACTGTATGAATACTGGCTACCAGATTATAACTGATAACTGGCGCTTGGCACATTATCAAGCAGAAGGGTTCATCGCCAGGACAGAGTCTGACCACAAACTGACTTGTCCTTAGCTGTGCCTTCTACATAAGCAGACTCGGTACAGACATAACACGTCACCATACATATTATTTTGTATAATGTGCTCTTGCATGCGCAAATATGGTCGCATACATTATGTACACACACCTTCCAGTCGTGCCTGCTCACCAATCTTCCTGAAATAGTGAAGTTTTACATTTATCTTCTGTTTACTTGTAATTTTTAACTGCACATTACATTCAATGAACAAAGCAGTCGATGTAATAGACTACACGGTCAATAGAAGCAGCTTTTGTCTCGTTTAATTTGCTCAGTGATATAAATGATCTTGTTCATTAATCTTATCCATGCTCTGCAATTGGATGGCACACACACTACCTACACATTTTAATCCAGAGGCGAACCACTGACACGGACGAATCAGAAATTCAAAAAAATATTGTCAATGGTTTAACCTTTGCAGCTCATTTCCTATGCACAGGAATAGTTCAACTGCTTGACTTTGAATGAGGAAGAGGGTTTATTTGATGTGACGACAAGATTGGCCTCTATTTGACAAACAATCTGTCACTTATTCTTTTTTTTCACAAACATTGGGAGCAATTAATCAGGGAAGTAACATTCAAACAAATGATTGAATCCAGACCCTTGACCTTGTTCAGGCCATGGCATCTGATTTTGATACCAGTCATAAAACTACCAAAAGCACCCACACTTCCCATGGAAAGTGATAAATGACAAAAGTCACTGATGTGCAATTTACATATTTTTTTTCCCTGGGCACTTGACTGAGTGGAAAACAGAAGTGTCCTCCACTAGCAACAGGCTGGAGAGTGAGCCAGCAGGAGGGGTACCCTGGCTTTACAGGTTTAAACAGCAAAGGGCCTAAACAGGCCGTAAACACGGTTTATCTGATATCTGATCACATGAGCAAAGTTCAGTCAGGACGTTGTTGTCATAAAGTACATTTATTGTTCTTGCAGGCATCCTTCTCCCCCGACATCTAACACAGATTGAATGACAAAATTACTGAAAAGCACCAGTGTGATCCAATTATCCAATTATACAATCATCCTAGTGTCTTAGAAAGAGTATTAGAATATTCCAATTTTCTGGGCTTGGATCTCTTTGCACAGTCATATCACTGAGCACTAAATAACTGTTTGTCCTACACAATTGGGACTGCATTCAAACCCAGACCTGCAGATGAACTGCTTAATGGGGGGTTTATACTTGCCTGACACGCCTGTCGATCGCATGCTGCTTGAGCCAAAGCCACAAAAATGCTCTCCTTCAAAGGGAAAAGGACTGGAACGTAAAATTCTTTAGGTGTTTTTATTTTTTTCAGTGGCAATAATTTAATCTGACTGGTAAGCTAAGGGCTTTCCTGTGCTCTAGTGTTATCAGTGTACATCCACTTGAGGTAGTTCAAGCGGCCGTAGTTTGTTGACTCTGCTCTCGTCTCAGAGGAGGCAGCATGTCATTAGGTCTCTATGGTCTCTATCCCCAGACTAAGAATCAACAGATCTTGGGTTATTTGTCCTATTGTTCCCAAGCCCCAATGGTTATTAGCTTATTGTCCTCCCCTGGGCAATAAGCCATGAGTTAAACTGCATGCCATTTCAAAGAAGAGTACTGTTTCTCTCACCCCTCATGCAAGATAAATTTAGCACTGCCTAAGAAGAGCAAAAAATAAACTGTTTTTTTTTTTTTGGTTTGATATTTGTTTTTTTTTTTTCAGCAACATGCTGAGGAGTTCCTCAAAGTAAAAAATAAGAAAAACTAAATCACTTCAAAATATTTCATTGAAAAATAATGAGTCAAATATTGTGCATGTTCTACCACGTACTGTTATAACCACTTTCCAAAATAACACATTCTCACAATCACTGCCTTGAAACCTGTTGCCAGTCAGAACACTACTGGTGAGGGTTATATTTTGTCAGGAGTATGTGCTATATAGTTTTATGTGTTTGTTCTTTGGCACATAGAAAAATCACTCAAAACTAATACACTTTTCTTATCCGCAGTTATATCCATATGTGACTAATTATAAGGCTGCTTATCATTATTTTAGGATAATTATTTTCATATAGGGTTTGTGTAAATCTGTTTTGATATTTTAGAAAAGAAAAGAGTATATTTCTTTTTTATGAATTTTATATTTCATATATTTTATACATCTTTTTCACTTAGTATGAGGTTGCTGAACAGCCAAGTATGGTTTAAACCATTTTTATATTTCATTATAACCTTTGCAAATCAGGTGTGTTAGTACTCTGATATCGCTCAGTATTACTGTGTATGATGTCCCATTTGCTGTCATGAGTTAGTCAGTGGGAGAGCCCATGTGATGCTGATTGTATTAGGCATTCAGAAAAGGTTTGCCATTTTGTCAAATTGGGGTCTTTAGCCAATGGGGGATCTGTTATAGGAGGTCTTGAATTTGGGACGTTTTGGAAGCGATATGTACAAGAGCTGCTTACGACAAGGTTAGCCTCTTACTTTTAGGTACCAGAGATCAGAGATCAGTGCGGTCGGCTGATGATCCTTTCTGCTCTGATCTTCTGACCTCATTCTTTACCACCTTCCCCCATCTCTGTCAATGACCTGTGCAGCCATTCCTCCTCTCTTCCCTCCAGGTTAATCATTCCCACAGCATAATCTCCCCCTACAGACCTTATCTGTCACCATGTCACTTTATGACGTGCCCTTATCATTCCCACTCAAGTCACGTGACTGCCGTAGACCGATCCATGCCACACATTTGGAATGCTCCTGATTAAAATTTTCATTGAATGGTACCATTGGTTTAACACAGGTGCCTATTTCAGGCATTTCTGAATGAGAGGAATTGGGTTATGTGGTGTGTGTCTGTGTGTGTGTGTGTGTACGTTTGTGCATGCCTGTATGTATGCATGTGTGTGTGTTTGTGTGCAAGCGAACAGGCGTGCACATGTGCGCGCGTGTGTGTGTGTGTGTGTGTGTGTGTGTGTGTGAGAGAGAGACAGAGAGAGAGAGTGTGTATGTGCTTATGAGTGTGCAGCGGTTTCATTGAAGGGGAATTCAATTTTCTTATATCCACAGGATAGATTCCATTTTTTAACCCACACTCTGTCTGAAGGGGAGTTACAGTAGACTTCTGCTCACCATGACCATTATAGCAGCCCTGCATGGCACAGCCCCAAGTGACCTCAGGCCCACTATCATGACATCATAGACCACTTCACTTCAGAAGACCTGTCTGAGTGGTAAGGCATCGGTCTATTAGCAGAATCTGTTGTCATGTCGGTTTTATTATTAAATAATTTCACCAGTTTTGTGTGAAAGTAGCATGCAGTTTGGACGCTATGCTGTTGCCTGAATGAGAAATATAATTTCTACAATACTTAATTCCATAAATATAGCCTAGAGGTAATATGTGATTGACAGTTTAATTGTCATGGATAAGCTTTTCACATTGCAAACTGTGAATCATGCATACAGTCAGCCTATATATTTTGAGATTGTGCATAATTGCTTGCCACTACAGCTACTTTACAAGTGCCAAATTTTCCTGCGGAATCATAACAAAATGGCATCTTGGACGTGGACGTCTATTATCTACTGCTGCGTTAAAAGTTGGGCCGCTGTTTTTTATGCGTCCTGTGTTTTATTTCTGTCATTGCTTGCGTGTCCAGCCTATATTCAATATGAATTGTTTTAAGTTGATGTACAGTAGCCTATTAACCAAGTATTAGCCAATAAGGAAGTAATTAAAGATGAATGTATCAGTTTAAAAAACTCGCTAAAAAAGTTTTTTGACTGAGGCCTTAAAGAAAATAGCGTATGTACGAGAGCTAGTAAAAGAATGTGAACAACTGACGTTTAATTCATTAAATGACTAGTTCCAACATCATGATTAATTTTAATTGCCAATGCAATGTTAGCTAATACAAAGCTATAGAGTACGTAAGGCAAAGAACTTGTAGGCTGTAGCCTAATTTATACACCTGCTATTATTATTATTATTATTATTATTATTATTATTATTACTACTACTACGTTCTTCACGAGCTTGAAAGCCAATTTGCTACTTATTTGACATCTCGTCCTCTTAACGGTGGGTCACTGTATTTGGTCACCCACCAGATTCTGTGACCTGCAGTGTAGGGAAAAGTAACTCAGAGCTTTTACTGAAGAAAAATGATCAAGACCACAGTGTAAAAATACTTCATCAAGAAAAAATCCTGCAGATAAAATCCAATATAAGTATTACCTACTAAATTTAATTAAGTTTCCTACTAAAGTAAAAGTACTCATTTCTGACAAAATCCAGCAGTGCCCGATACATTAATTAGCTAAATTTATCAAAATACACGATTAATACTGATGAGGCATATGAGCAGCATTTTATTGTTTATTTAATATATGAGTCACAGCTCGATAAATGATCTGAGTGAGCCTACTTCTTCCAACGCTGTTGGTCACAGAATCTGACGGATCACCGAATTCGATGTAACACTGAACACTGCCACAGCAAATTTTTAAGTCCTAATTCCAGTGTTGAGCACTTTTCTGTTCAGCTGACGGTACAATTTTTAATGAACAAATAGCGCATCTAAAATAGGCCTGTGTCATTTTATTGTTCGGTAAAACATCTCTGAAATTGTCAGTGATTAGCCATGAGGCTATTGATATTCGCGTAATAGACATCCATATCAAATATCGAGATTTAAAAGTTTATGGTGCCGTGCTGTGATCAGAGCAGCTAAGGTAAAGAGCGTCAGGTTGTTTGACGGTACAGCATACAATTCAACCCTTGGACCCTTAACGTCTGTTAGGTGGCCTAACCCTTCTGCCATCCTTCTCTGGGCACTGGCCTACTTTATCTTCTATTTTAAGCTTGATTTATGCCCTTCTGATCCTAATTTTTTTATTCAACTCGCCAGTGTTTTTTTTTTTTTTTTTTTAATAAAATCTAGCCTATATTATATTAACACTTTAAGACAAATAATCTTGAAGTTTAAATTTGGCTGCCGGTTGTGACATTCCCTAATTTCAGTCGCGAACCGCGCCAGTTGCAGACCAAAGCCCGAGCGCACTTATACATTTTTGACCGTATTTTTATACATTTAATTATATTGCACAGTGCAAATAAAACACCAGCCAAAACATATACTTAAGTGCCAAGTTTCATTCTAAGACTCGGCGCATTTTTATTGTTGAACTGCAATTATTCACCAAAACAGTTGCTCGCTGGAGCGTGTGGATTCATCAAGTGCACCGCGTGCGTGCTGACCGAATAAATACTCTCACGTGTTATTTTCCATTGTACCCTAAAGTGACTGACAGCTCGTAAAGCTCGTTGTTAAGAGAATTTAGCGATTGATAACAGACTTTCAGCTCGAGATGTGTGCAATCGGCGATGTTAGAATAAAATAGCTTCACGTGAATGTTGCACGGCAAATAAAATATTGGCGACATAATAACTTTTTAGCCAAACTTTTTTCTACCTTTTCTAGCGTTAAATTAGATTAGTGTTGCGTCGAATTAGATGCGGACTAATATGCACAGACAAAGGGCTTAAATTTGTTCATTTGAAACAGTCGACGTTTATATGCTGGTCGCCAAATGAAGGTGTGATATTAAAATTCCAAAATATGGAAAATGGAGATCTCGCAATTCTGTCAAAAACAGCCATTTAAATGGACGAACTGAAATTGCGGTCAGTTCTTTGAGAATATAAAAATACATGTCAACAAGTATTTGTAATATTTAGATTGAGATAGGGCCTTTATTGCCAAGGCTTGGGTTGTATAACCAGCATTCCTTTCCTTCAATGCCGAAAAAGGTGCGTCATAAAAATGGTCATCTCCGAGGGCTGTCTTCCCCTTGCCCGCATACTGAGCTAAAATACTGATAAGAGAAGTCAGCATATGAGATATTTAACCTTTGAATAATTTAAGCACAAGCGCTCTTCATCCGCAAGTTGTTGGTCGTTTATCCCAAAGCTGCTTTCACTTTATTTTAACAATTGTACAGCAATAATTCATGAAGTACAAGGAACATAAATAGTTCTCAAATAGCTGAGATAGACCCACTCACTCGTTAAGACAGTATAATCATAAGTCCTAGGCGGCCATATAAAAAACAGGAATGCCGAGTTATTGCAATTAATTCGCTTCACAATATAGACGCGCAATTAATTTCTCAATCATATAGAATTGCAACAGTAAATAAATACATTAACTAATAAAATATAAATAAATAAATATTATTGAAGCGTGCTTTCAAGTAAGTTCAACTCTCAAGCTTATAGAATAGCTTACAAAAAGCAACCTATGGCCTTACGCTGTTAGAGATGACGACACAAATCACGCCGTTATTAGCCAAAGAAAAAATACATTGTTCGTTTTTATTTGCGTATTAAACAGCTCGTGCGGTTTATTTCATAATTTCATAAGGTGAAGACTACCTCATGTTTCTGAAGAGCCGTGCTTTGGAAAGCTGAGCGTGGGAGCAGCGTCGTTCCTCTCAGCGCGTGATTGGCAAAAGGAAAGATGATGTCAGCACACCCCTAGTACCCCCGATTGGCGTGCGCAGTGTCAGCGAGGGATAAACAAGGCAGGAAAGAAGGTTTTGAACTTCAGATCTAGACGCATTGCCCGTTGACATCCGTAGACACAATATCATAGAAAGGGGAGGTGCCTTCTGCATTCTGAAATCCAAAAGTTCCTGACCATACACTCGTGCATTGACCAGTGCCAGTATCATTGCTGCTGAACAGGAAGATCGGATATTATTTGCAAATAGCGGAGAGATACGAATGAACTGAATATTGCCTTTACCATGTTAAATAACTGTTGAAATTAGATTTTCTTTGGCTGTGACTTGGGATTTTGACATTATCACGATTTTCTGCAATGGGTCGGTATGAACTGACAAGTCAACTGATTCTGTGAAGATACTCCTGGGTATGCCTCATTTATGTTTCTATTCAACTGACCACCGCTGAGCTGAACCACACGACATCTGGATTTTGAAGACTTTACTCTTGTAGCCACTGAGAAATTTTATGGCACCTTCCGCGTGTATGTGGCTGTGCGGCCGAAGCTGAGAGCCCAGTTCCAATTGGCAACGCTGCCATGCTGCCGAAAGTTGAAACTGAATCCCTGGGACTCGCTCGATCGTATGGAGAACAGGGGCGCGTTCCTGAAAGTATGCAAGGTAAGAAAGTGCACTCCTTGGAGTATTCAGCACAATAAACCAACCACAGTCACACATCCACCAATTTGTCTGAGGGTAGGCATCGAACTACAACATCTTATTCAGTTTAAGATCTGATAACTTTCTCAAGGCGTTCCATTCGGGGCATATAGCCTATATGACAGCGACAAAGGCCATGTGACGAGAGCAGTCCTTGCTGGCATGCATGAAGTTACCGGCTGATCAACAGAAGGCGTTACTGGCTATATAATGCAAGCACCATTAGGTTTCTTGATTGTTTTCATTTGTCGGCCTCGTCAAACTAACTGCCAAAACCTCGTAAATAAAATAAGCTCCCAGCTTTCATTTTTTTGTGACATTACATTTTACTTTAGTGTTAATGATGAACACATGCCAATTGTTTAAAGACAGCGGGAAAGTCCTGAAGTATTGTAATAGGCCAATATCGCTCCCCATTAGTCGCCTAAATCTATTATTGAAATTCTATGGGCGATTTCATAAGAAGCTCAGACCAAACCCAAAAATGCTCTCTCTTATGTATTTTCCAACCGTACTGAAACTTACACGAAAAAA
The DNA here is from genome assembly GCA_029692085.1 of Gymnothorax javanicus. NCBI lineage: Eukaryota > Metazoa > Chordata > Actinopteri > Anguilliformes > Muraenidae > Gymnothorax > Gymnothorax javanicus. The sequence goes on from CM056198.1 coordinate 34,488,921, forward strand.
GTATTGTAGGCGTATTTTGGGCTAAATCTGTTGTAATCAATTAAAATCGTGGCAAACGTGACCTTTGTAATGTGACATCTAAATTCAACAAATATTAGCATGTTTGAAAAAGAAACTTCATTGCAGCAGTGTTAATTCTATACGTGAAATATAAAATAGCAGGCCGTTATTACAGTGATGATAATTTATTCTTACTTTAATTCAACACAGGACTTTAGAAATGTCAGTGTAGGATTCCATATTAAATTTCCCCGACTTTGAGTGGTGTTTTAAGTCGAAATATAAAACTAATTTTCAAGGTATTACGGGGAATTTGCGCATTTTTTTCTTTGAATCGAGCGAGTTCCCCGTCGTAGCCGCAAAATTCGGCCCGCTTCACTTTTAATGTTCCATCCCGATAGGCATATCAAAGATTATACCAAACTCAAAACATTATATTTGTAGCAATATAATATAAAAGCGTATGATTTAAGGAGTATCTTGGACTTTTTTCAGGCTATATCAAGACATAAGAACTGTTGAATGCAATCCTTTTTATTCATTTATTGTGTTTGGTTGCTTTAAATCTACAACCTGACAATAGGCCTATGAGACGAGTGCATTTATTCACTACGCATAAATGTATGGGTTACAGCTGCTACGTCCACCTCTAAAACTAGTTCTTTCATATTCTCAATATCATGTAGTGATGCACTGGAATTAATTTCTTAATGGCATGTTTAATTAAACGTGTCATGTAATCAATTAGAACTATCTGAGAAGAATTTTATGAGCCTGAGGTATTTATATTTTATTTAAAAACCGTAAGTAGCATGTATTTGTTCCACATCTATGTGGCAAAATATAGCCTATACATCTAAATCAACATATTTAATATGCTATGTCCATTGCAAATTTAAATTACTCCAGTTGGCATGATGTTACTCGGTTGTTTTCCTGAATATTGGACAAGCTATGTATTTTAAGGTATTTATGGGTAATTTTGTGTCGCACCGCAAATAAAACGTCTGTGTACCGTTTAAACTGCCCTCAAACAAATGAACGTTAGATGAATCCCAAAACTATGTTCGCAGAAATTTTTGAATATCCTCGCTCAGAGTTGTTTGATGGATCCAGTATCAAACAGAAACTCCTCTCCTCGAGGTCTTACAAATTTGATTCTGATCAGTTTCTCAACAGAGAGTCATTGTTTTAAAAGACCTGGTATGTCTGATATTCCTATTTTTTATTACAGTAGTCCTATTTTAGGTTTGTTATTACCTTAAGAAATGCACACTATTTTAAAATGAAAAAAATATTTGCAAACATTTTGAATATTAATCAGTGCAGATGGTCAAAATATGTGGGTGAGTTCAATTTCTTCAGCTGAAGCATTCACCGTTTTTCAAACTGTTACAGCATTTTTTAAGCATCAGGACAGCTTTGACAAATTTAGCTCATTCCTGAGTGAACGCATTGCCATTTTGCATTTGTAATCAATATTGAGTGCATGTTACCCCTTTAATTTGCATTTGTCTGCTTGGCTTTCAAGACTGGCAAATCTGGATGTGTCTTTTTCTATTTTGAGCCAAGCATTTGCCTATTTCAATGTTCCCATGCTTGTCTTGAGGTAAGAAATCTGTTATGTTCATGTGAGCATACTGCTGTTTCCGGCAGCGCTAACTAGTCTCCATGAAAGCACTGGCTAAGGGTACTGGCTAAGGCGCGTGTGTCTGAACTGAAATTTGGAAATACTGACATGTCAGTTGATACCAATGTGTTTTTTTTTTTTTCAGCCCCTCATTTTAAAATGATGGACTATTCCTATGATGAAGACATGGATGAGATGTGTCCAGTGTGTGGAGACAAGGTGTCTGGGTACCACTATGGTCTGCTGACCTGTGAAAGCTGTAAGGTGTGTTTTTGTTCAAACCCCTCTGAGTCCTTTACTGCTTTTTGATCAAACTCTGACATTTTCACTTAAGTTTTTCCTGAAGTAGATTTAACGTTAAAAAGCTTCTTTTCATATTGCTGGACTATGTCACATACATATTCTGTATCTGCTGGTTGCAGTGCCTCACTGAAGCTGCATCACACTTAAATTGAGAGAAGAATTCAGCATTCAAACCCAGGATGCCATGTTTTTATGACCACAGCATTGCATTGAATGGAAAACATCTAAATCTTGAACATCATTTTATACACATTTCACTGTAATTCCACAGAACATATTTAGGATCGTTGGAAACTTGGGATCTCGGCAAGAGTTTGAAATAGGCCTAGATTTCCACAGGTTTGAATACAGCTGCTGCATTTGACGGACCCATATACAGGTCCATAGCGTTTTATGAGGTTTAAGAGCTACTATTTCTGCATTATAACACTGTATCTCTGCATTGTAATGAAAGTGCAACAATGACTGGCAGGAATCTGAAGACTCAGATGCAGAAAGAGGGCAGGGTGTAATGAAAAATTAGTCGCACAGTACATTCATTATTTGTACTTGATTTTAATTTGATTCACTGATAAATGTAGGAGTTTACGTTTTACTTTTTGAGTGAATGGACACTTTTCAATTAACTACAGTCAATGGAGAGGCTGATCATGAGTGAAAGTAAAAGATGACGGTTGGACCAGCCTGTGCGCTATTAGCCAATGGCCTTGCATGGTAATGTATCAGCCACGCAGTGCTGAAAATTAGGAAGTTAGTTCTCATTGGAACTATACTGCAGTTTTTTCATGTTTTTATAGAAATAACTCAAAGATTTGCTAACGAGTGGTTACTACAGCACTGGAAATTGTGAAATTACTCATAGATTTTGCATTCTGATGAACAGTTTCCATCATACATACTGGTGGTAACTTGGCTTAAGAATCACACATTCAAATAAGTCATCAGTCACGAAAACGGATAACTTTTAATTGTGTCTCTCAGATTCAATCACAATGGTATTCCTATTAAAAATACAGTCTCAGTTTTCTACATGCATTTTCACGGTTTCTGTACATCAAACATGCACTTTTTAACAGTGTGTAAAATGGAGGGTCAAAAGCAAATTCTCAAGAAGAAGTATTTTCTGTATTTAACCTGCAATATACACACAGAAATGGGTCATATCAAAGCAGAAAAAAGCTCTGGACAATAAACAAAGGCAAATAAGAGATTCACCCACAATGGCTCAAATACATTTCATGCAGGTTTAAAATACACATACAGCACCTTGTCAAGGAAACCTTAAGCTGTGAACAGTAACTGAAAGGCTTTATTTACCACCGCCTTAAAAGCAAAAACATTTTGCACACGAAAAACCAATAACACAACCATTGATTGGTACGAAGCAAATACCATGGCCTACCATTCTATCATGTCACTGGTTTTAATGTGGTAAAAGTTTGAGGATGTCAATCCCTAAGAGTCCATTTAACACATACAGTATATTGTTATGTTTTCTAAGGAAATCCTTAGCTTCTAATTAAACTGATACAGCTTTTCAACCATGGAATAAGCAACACAGTGTGAACCGTGTCCAGGCCTGATCCAGACTGAAATTTGAAGCTAGAATTGGACGAGCAGCAAACTGCATCCTGGCTGTCTATAAGTAACGATAGTAACTACAATTTATCTTGTTTTCTAACTGACAATGAAATGAAATGCTTGAAAATCTTCTTATGTTTAAAGTCTGTTAGTATGTTTGATGTCTTATATAATACATTTCTCAATTGCAACCGAACAACATCCAACTATAATATTCTGGCTGAAACTAACCATTATATTTAGCCATTGTATAGTATTATATTTAATTAACTTCATGTATACATCAGTAGCAGCTGGTGAGCTGGAAATTGAGCAGGTACAGAACATTCCTTTCAACTAATGACTGCCTCGGCCTGTTTCAGTTATTCTTTAAATTAATGTTACGCGAATTCAGAAAGGTGAGATGAGAAATATAACGCATCATTTCAGTGCTAAATTGCATTTCAATAAATGTTTTTTTAGTTTTGAATACTTTTTCATAATCTTCCATTTCTGTGTAAAAGCAAACACGGACATTAACAGAGTAGTTCTCTTTTTTTTTAATGAATGAAACATTTTTTTGAATTGAATTCACTTTTCTATTCAGAACTGCATTAAGAAGGAAGCTGTGAGTTTAACTGCCGATGGACTTTCAAATCATTGGAAAACCTTACAAATAATTTAAATGACTGAAAACAGATGAAGACAGCTTATTAGTTAAAAGGGATTTTTTGTGCTTCCTCATCTTTCCCAGCCAGCCCTCACTAGCATTCATACATTTCTTTGAACATTTATGAATTATCTTCACATTCTATATACGGTCACGATGGAGGAACAGTTTTAGTGTAAAATGTTTCCATTAAGTTAACCTGAGAAGTTGAATGGCAGTTTTCAGCACACAAAGTTACAATCAGTACATGGTCTGAATCAACAGATGACAAATGAAACGAGATGGGCACTCGGTCACACCATGCGTCAGTATTATTGGTTCTTCTGGGTCTAGAACCCAGAATATGCTCCAGATCACTTCCAAAATTGAATCAACTCATCCTTGGACTACCACCTACCATCCTACCAAATTTAATGCTAATCCGTTCATAACTTTTTGAGTCATCCTGTTAACAGACAGACAAACAAACAAACAAACAGGGGTGAAAACATAGCCTCCTTGGCGTGTTGCTAATTAATCGCATCACTGCTATAGCTCCTTCCTAGATGTAAGTGTGTCTGTGTGCATGTGCATGCATATCAATATGTGAGTATTTGCAAATTCAAACATACATGCATGCGCACACTACATACATGCTTACTACATACATGCGTACACTGTCCGTGTGCACGTGTATATATGGGTATGTGTGGATTTGTTTATAAATTAATCTGTTTATGTGTTTCAAGTGTATATATACTGTATTTTGCCACTTTTTGTGCAATAGTTTTAGATTTTCAGATCTTCTTCCTTGGGTCCTGCAGGGTTTCTTCAAGCGCACAGTGCAGAACAACAAAAGGTACACATGTATAGAGAACCAGAGCTGTCAGATTGACAAAACACAGAGGAAACGCTGCCCATATTGCCGCTTTCAGAAGTGCCTTACGGTGGGCATGAAATTAGAAGGTAAGCCCCATTTTGTTATGTTTTCACGGGATGCGTTCTATTGAATGTTTTATTGAGTAATCATTTCCATCAGTTTTCACAAACCAGGCTTCATTTATGTTCTGATTTGGGTTGCATTATCCCAACACACTCTGAACAACAAAAATCTGTCCAGTGCAGTCCCTTACCAGCGTCAGTGAAAGCGAACCATGTGTGAAAAATTATGACTTGACTTGAAGATAATACACTGCAGACACGTCAAGCGGTTTCGATTCTGCCACGGCTGACTTTTGGCATAACAAACTTAGGCGGAATCTTGAAAATATATCGTCTGAAAGGAGGTGATAACAGGCAGGATCCATCTACCTAATTATGTTCATTATGTGACAGTTCCCACACTCCATCACAATCATCATCTTTCTGTGTGTGGTCCTCATTTTGTAAAAATTACCACACTATCACACTGTAACCTTATAACGGGAATTTAGTATCATCCCAGACCTTTATGTTCTGCAATCAAAATGTCTGGAATAAAATGAGCACTCTCCGTTGCAATTTTTATGCACATCTGGGTGTTACAGTAATGTTTAGTCTTGCAAGTCAAGCTGCATTTTAAAGCAAGCCTTCGTTGGACCAGCACTTTTGAATATGAATCCTCTATTTCTTAGAGGTTTCACTGGTTTTCGGACATGCTTTTCTTTTCCCCACTCTGCAAGTAAATATCATTTGAATAATCTTATAAAATGGCTTCTTATTTTATAATTGAATAAATTTTTTGTTATCAATTCTGAAAGGCAAAAATTTTGAAACTGAATCAGAAATCAGATATTGCACAGCCGCATAATGCGCTAATCTCTACATATATTTATCTACGTATTTGTAAGTATGCTTATTTATCTCTTTGACAATGACCAATATTGCAGTAAATGGATTTAAAGGACAAATGTAAAGTATTCATAGAGCAATCATTTCTTTTCAAATCACCTGAAAAACACATTCTAAAATATTGAAGTAGAAGTAGTCGGATTGGAAATCACTTTTACTGATTAGAGTGGGAGATCAAACTTTTCAGTAGAGTATTCGGTGCTAAAAAAGTGACCTGATGCTATCGTAAGGCGAGAGGGTGAAAAAAGCTTAGTTTTCAAAGTGGGATTTGTGTGGAAACTCACTCAACTAGTCCTCCTTTTCCTGCCCAACAACATGGATGCTCAGTCAAAAAGTCAAAACATGAACTACCTTACATTACATTCGGAGATTCTGCCATCTGCAACGTTCTTGTTAAAATTATCATTCAATTCCGCGTGGGAAACTGGTGCTCTAGAGTTAGAATGCAATATCTGTACGAGGTGAAGTGGAGATGGTTTGAATTCAAAGTTTGTCGAATGCAAAAATAATTAAACAAATAAATGCAAATAATGAGAAGTCCTATCGGTATAAAATCAGGAAAAAGTTGAAGTTTTGCATGCTTTTGCATTTTTTAAAACAAATTTTAGTTATTTGACTTAATAAATGGACCAAGGACTTCCAGACAGTTTCATTAAGAATTTTGTTACAAAAAGATGTTGCAGCTTAAGTCGCTGGCAAGGAACCTGCTGCACATGCTTGCAGGACTTGCCTAGAATATGGAATACAAAATTATCGTAGAATTACAATACAGTTCTCTGTTTAATTGCAATTGTTTATGTATTACAGCCATTAAATCCTCCCTGAATGTTAACTTAGTTATGTACCCCAGCGTGTGACTTGCCCTCACCATTGAGTGTGAAGTTGTGCTGCAGATAAGTCCAGAGAAAGCTAAGCTGAGAACATGAAGAGCAAAGATGTCATACCCTGGAATACGACAGACAGTGCACAATATGACCTTACATTTTTTTGAGTCAAAGGGACAGATACAATCTGCAAAATATTTTTTCCTTTGCTGTGAGACAACAGTTTATCCAGTACTTTCATTTCTTCTGCCAAATGTTTTATTTATTTTTTTTGCTGTGCCTGAAATTTGTTGCGTAGATGTCCGTTGATTTTTGCCTTAGTCAGGTCTAAATGTCAATCCCTTTTCAGAATGCGCTAGCTTACATGTTCAGATTTGCTGAAGCAACAGCACAATCACCTCTTCAGTGCATTCTGCAACTCAAATCATGCTGGAAGGCACCGCACTGTCACACTTTTGAGTAACATATTTTGTCAGAAACATTAAACCTTTGAGTTTGGAAGAAACTTTCCGTTATTGATTTGTTAATACATGATTACATTATTTCAGTTTTTTTCTATTTGCTTGAGTATATCCGGCTAAAATAAATCTGGGAAAATAAGAGACAAAAAGCGGTATGCGTTTGTGATTCTTAGACGGTGAAAATAATTATCATGACATGTATGTAAATAAACATGCTTAATTAGGCTTCTAATTTTGAAACCAAAGAAAGAAAGGAGAGAAAAAACATGCATTCATGTTCTGACTCGCGGGGTCAGAACTAATTGAGTTTTCCCAACAGGGCTAACTACTGGTTTCTAGCTCATTACTTGCCTTCTTGGAAGGAAAAATTAATAGGAAAGTCCTTGCAACAATGATTAATAAATAAACACCAATTTGTTATATATTTTAATTTTGCTACACTTGTCTGAATGATGAAAAACAACAGACCTAATATGAGTTTTTCAGACCGACGTACATATGCGTATGTTACGGAACTGTTCTGGCATGTGCAGCCAGCATTAGGAACATTTTGTCATGTTACCTTGGAATTATCCAGGACTAATAGACACTACCATGAAAGTGGCTTTTAAATTCATTCTCTTGAGCAGATGTTGAGCAACACTTTTTTTTAAATTAATGTAGATCTCTCATTACAGTCATATTAGAAGCCATAATGTTATGCTTGAGCCAGCTAACAATTATGGGTCCTTCAGGGAGATCCTCGGGCAATAACCTGTATTTCTGCGAAAGCCAAAAATTTCAACTGCAACCGTGAACGAGAAAATAATTTATGAAGAGTAACAAGCTAAGAGACAGACCTGTGACTGTGCGACCCACCGCATTTGTCTTAAAGCAGCTGTGTCACGATTATTGCGCCGGCTCAGAAATTTGAGAACTAACAAGAACTCAAATGAATCAAGTTTTCATTGTATTTATACATTGTATATTTTCATTACTCAGGCATAATGTTTTTTATATTAAGGAGTTTTCTATGGAAATTTGAGGATTCAAAGCGCTGTGTTTGCGCTTTAGCTGAAGGACATGAATTATGTACACTTGTTTTGACTGCCAATAATCACAGAAGAAGAAGGTATTTTCTTCTTCTTCTTCTTCTTCTTCTTCTTCTTCTTCTATGATTATTGGTGATTGAAAACCAGCTTACATTCTTTGTATCCATCAGCTAAAATGCAAAAATAGCACCTAGAATCCTCGAATTTCCATAGAAAACTCCTTAATATAAGAAGCATAATGCCTGAGTAAGTAAAATATATAAATACAATGGAAAACAAAGACATATTGGCAAGGATGGAATCAGATTCTGACTTGCAGTCAACACATTCCCACATTCTCACATGCGGAGTAATCGTGACAAAGCTCCTTCGATTTGACCTATTTTGATGAAAGTCTTTGTTTGAATTGCATTTAGTTCAAGTTTATTTCAAATGTTGATTTATTGTGGCCCTTATATAAGCTTGCTTGCTTATTGATTCAATTAAGCGTGACTGACTTTTGTAAAGTGTTTTGTTTTTCTGAGGAGTTGAGGTTGATCAGTAACTGCGTCTTTGATCAAAATTTCAATGTTGTGCGCACGTATTGCCACACTAGACTAAATTTTATTTTTTGTAAACATGCAGGCAGTAATCTGAGCATCTACTCATAACACTGCTCTATTGAAGTTTAAATTGACCAAATCCTTGTGATTGATCAACATTTGCAGCACAGCTAGTGTCCGGCGCTGCCAGCGGCCACACAGTCAATGAAAGCGGGGGATAGTAATTGAATCCTAATGTTTTCTAAGTGACCCTTTCCCTCTACTCTTCCTTGTCATGGGATCAGCGCAGTGACACTTCTGCTTTTGTCCCTGCAGCTGTGAGGGCAGACCGCATGCGGGGTGGGCGAAACAAGTTTGGCCCCATGTACAAACGGGATCGGGCCCTGAAACAGCAGAAGAAAGCCCTCATCCGGGCCAGCGGACTCAAGATGGAGGCTGTGAGCCACGCCATGCAGACGGCACCCACTGACCTCACCCTGTCCTCTGCAATTCAGAGCATCCACTCCGTCTCCAAGAGCCTGCCCCTGAGCCACACCCATGGCCATGTCCACGCCCACGCCGCCATGCCCCACTCTGACTATGACCGTAGCTCCTTTGTGGGTCCTCCCATTAGCATGGCTATGCCTCCGCACAGTAGCCTGCAGGGATACCAGGCCTACAGTCACTTCCAGAGCCGCACCATCAAGTCTGAGTATCCCGACCCTTACACCAGCTCCCCCGAGTCACTTTTGGGGTACCCTTACACTGAAGCCTACCAGAACGGCTCCCCACCCGGGTTTCCCCATCTCATCGTGGAGCTGCTGAAGTGTGAGCCGGCTGAGCCCCAGGTCCAGACCAAGATTCTGGCCTACCTGCAGCAAGAGCAAGCCAGCCGGGGGAAGCACGAGAAGCTCAACACCTTTGGACTCATGTGCAAAATGGCTGACCAGACACTGTTTTCCATTGTGGAGTGGGCAAGAAGCAGCGTGTTCTTCAGGGAACTAAAGGTAAGTAGGAGGAAAAGATGAAGATAAGATCATTTTTTACAAGCAAAGCATTAAGTCATTTCATTCCTTTGCCAGCCCAGCTGCCTAGATTGAGGAATCACCAAAAATAATACGTCTGATTCCAATAGTCACGCATTTATTTGACAGTCTTTCAAATAAAATGTTGAGTACTGCCTCCTGAATATTGCCCAGACAATGCTGACTGGCTCTCAAAGACAGTGGATTTGATAAAGAGTTTAGAGACATTGCTCAAACGCTGTTAGAGATAGGCGGATCAATCAAAAAGATATGAAGCTAGAACTAGAATATTGTGTCCTATCATCAAAAACAATGAAAAAAGGCTTAAAATGTTTTATTAACATGGTAAAATAGCATTGACCCATGTATCCATGCATTAAGGTTTCTGCTGGACATTAATATGTGCCATTTTTTGCTAATTACCCAACAAATGGTATTAGCCATGTATATTCATGATGAATTCTTCATGGCTTTATTGTGAAAATAATATAAGGTCAGATAAGTTTCATAATGAATGAATGCATGCAGAAAAATTCACAAATGTATTTTAGGATATGTAAATAAATGTCTTTCTCCAAAAAAATATTTTCCAACACGCACACAAACAGCAATCGTTATATACAAATGTAACAGAGTCCACAAATACACAAATATATTTCTGATGCACACACAAATATTTTTTGTTTAAAATATTAATAGACATAGAAATCCGCAAATGTATATAACAGTAATTTAAATTTTCATTAGGAACACATTTGGACGTTATTACATTTACATACAGTATATACAGACCGTGCACCTGCATTTACTAACTGCTTGTCATGCATTTGTGTGTGTACTTTTTGAGACTCCTCTGAGGTCGGTAGATTCACAAATTAATTTTTTTCAATAGGGAATTATTTGTAGCCAATCAGATGTTTCCTGTCTTTTCAGCCAATCACATGAGTGTGCAACGCAGTCAGTTACATCCAGACAATGAACTGAATGTAGACTAAGGCTGCAGTCCAATTCAAAAATATTCTGCCCTCCCCCACTTTCCCTGGCCACTTTTACTTGGGAGGATGTGTCACAGAACCAAAAATACCAGAGTAAGCACTTAAAGGTGCACTATGCAAGTTTGTTTACTTTCCGCGCGATTATATTTTTGTCTCAATTCGCCGACATCTCCCCATGATCCGCTAGCTGCCTGCCCCTGAATTCACTGTAAAAAAACCCCGGGCTCTGGAGACCGCACAGGCGTCACAAACTGCAAATAAACACAAGGGGCACAGGCTGTGCCCCACAGTTACGGAAGTATGGGAGGGAGGGAACTATGGGAGGGAGGGGCGAGCTACCTCTGTTTTGTTTGAATTCGAATGTCAACAGAAGTGATGTCAACAAACTTGCATAGTGCACCCTTAAGGGAACTAGGGAAGAAGCAGTACATTTCGAATTGGGCCACACTTTTACTGGGAAGTTTGTGAGCGAAACCTTGGAAACACCAGTTACTGTTCGAGTTTAGTGCATTAGGGCAATTAATTCCGATTGTATAGATGGCTGCCTAACAAGAAAAACAACTTGGTAGGCTTAAAATAAATCTTAAAAAAGAACTGTGAGCTAACTAGCACAATCAAATTCACATGGCTTGTTTGCGTGTTTGCTGCTAATATCAGCCACCTTGAAGTATCAGTAATAGCACTTTACATCCTTGTATTAACATCATCTGAAGTCTTTGGACCCAAATTCTTGAGCAGTTTTTTTCCGCTTGGATAATAATATTGTCTAACTTATTCAATATTTAAGTCGTGCAAAGAACTTTAAATGAGCCTTTGCACCTAAAAATCTACCACTGTCCCCGTAGTACTGTATTTCCCCAAAATCCATTGTAGTGACAGTCATGAAAGAGCAGCTGCAACTTTTTCAACAGGAAGCTTGGGGTTGATGCACTGCATTGTGGGGAACTTTGTTACTTCAAGTCAGCAGTGTTGTAGACTCGTTCCCTAAAGTAAAATGGAAGGTCGAGGGGTTGATACTCCATTCTTCAGTTGTGTATCTAATGGATTGGACGCCGTCCAAGTGTTCAGGGTACACCTTTTGGTTTCTGAGGGGATTCCTCCCAGTAAAAGTGGCGAGGAGAGGTAGGGGAGTGCGTTAAAATAGTGGATTGGTTGTGGGCCCCAAGACCTGGTTGTTAGTATGTAAATAAATATTGAGCCAGCATTACCAAGCTACATAAATAAGTAATAAGAGTAGTCAGTTTGTTTCGATTTCATTCTTGTTCTAAGTCTTGTTTTTAGCTCGCATGAGAGGAAGGAAAAGAAAAGCTGTCACTGAAACATTAGCTAACTCTAATATACCCACTGCTATTCCTATGCATCAGAACAATGTCAAATAGAAAACACTATTTAACATTCAGTGAACTCTAATGCCATGTTAGTTGGTGGCTATGCACATCTCCTGATTTTCGTTTGTGGATATTAAACTATAGCTACCAACTTAATAAACGTAGACCTGGAAGTGACAACAGCTTGCATGCTAAATTAAGTGACTGAACCATCCAGAAGTGATGTTGCTAACAAACTATTTTGGACAATGGGGAGCTACAACCTAGCTCCAGATGGCGAGACTAATGTAATGTTATAACAATACTTTATTTAGCTCTAGACCGACATGCAAGGAAATGCATAGCAAGCTAACATTTTAACACACAGTACATTAGCTATATCAATTTATCTAACAGACATATTTGAGCTGTGGTCCTCATTCCAGATGGTTAAAATTTTGTGCCAGCGATTTCCCAATCAGGGAGGGGAAAAAAAACGCCGCTATAACTTCGTTCTTGAAAAGTGTTGAGTAAAATTACACTTTGATTCATTCTCTTACATGTATTTTTGTAATAACTGGGAAAGAAATATGATTTAAGACCTCTTCTTTTAATAAAACATGGCAGGAGTTGCGTCCATTGTAGTGCATTATAAGGGTAAATTGAAGTTTATGGTGCACAGAATGCCATTTTGGTTTTCGCAACCTCTTGCTCCAACAGCCTCTCTAGTTTCTTAGGCAAATGTGATTGGCTGAAAAGGAGGGAGACATCTGATTGGCTACTGATAATTCCCTGTTGAAGGAAAAAAACTGCATTTGTGAATCGGGCTACGTTTGGGGAGTGTCAAAAAATCGATACACAAATGTGGTGAAGTTCACAAATGAAAAGCAGTTTGTAAATGCAGGTGCAATAGTTTGTAAATGTAACAACATCCAAATATTTTTGAAGAAAACATTACATTTGTTTAACGAAGTGGATATTTAGCCGTCAAATGGTTCAATAATTTAAGCAATATTTGACCAGCACTTCCGTTTTTGAGATGGTTGGAATTAGGACAAGGTTTAGGCACTGAAACAACTTGGCTATGTTTGGGGTTGGGGTTTGAATTACGGTTAAGGGTCTAGGCATCACAACTCCTTGATTAGGTCTAGGCACCAAAACTACTAGGTTAAGTTTTGGATTTGGACCGGGGTTGGCTGCAGGGGTACGAATACAACGTAGACCTGCTGCAGTAATTAGATTGCGGTAGTACAGTGGTAGGACCAGCACAATAAAAAACGGAAGGATGGCGGTACAATTCCTGCTATGGACATTTCTCTCTCATGTATACCGATCAGGTGAAATACAGTTGGTTTTGTAGTGAAGATACCTTCGGCATCAACACAGCCACGTAAGGTCTTCTATCCCATACTAATACTGATGCCCAGGGCATCTGCCCGAACATCATTTTACGGCGCCTATGGCATGAGATGGAAATACTACCCAAAGCTCTAAGACACTGGCTAAAGTTACGACTCAGCACCTTTAGCCTGAGAAACGACAAAAATTTGTCCCCAACTGCCTGCCATTTGAAGGCGCGATTTCATTTCTTTGCGAAAATTGTGAACTGCCTGAAGCTACAACTGGGTGTAGTAAAATGGAAGTGCTGGTCAAACACACTTATATTATTGCTCCGTCCGACGGCTAAATATCCTTTGCATATGTTTAAAACAAAAATATTTGTGTGCGCATCAGAAATACATTTGAGATGCTTATTTTTGTATGAGGATTTTTTAAAATTAACAATTTTTTTTTTCATTTATAGAAAAAACAGAAATTATTTTTGTGGGGGGAGACATTCATACATAAGACCAGAAATAAATTTGTGAGTCCTTCTGTTTGTATTCATCCATGGATGGATGGGATGGGATGGATCTGTCCCGATAAAATATTGTCTTTTGAACTTTGGAAAATTCTTGATCGTTTGCGCCTTATACAGTGAGGACCACAGAACGCTGGGAGCTACATCAGTGGGTTATGAGAATGTAATTCTCTTCTGAAGGTGCACATGTAGTAGGTACAGAATTATTGGAAACATAAATAAAAATCAAGGGAACTGGCTGCACGTAAAAAGCAACAGTTAAAATCCATATCATGGGTTTAAACATGGGGAATCAAAATCGTATTATTTCCCTATTTTCCATCATTGTTCTCATATTTCAACATTTCTCATATAAGTTGCTTATTTTTTATGAAAACCACGGTTGTTCCATTATTGGCACCTCTAGTTTAATACAAAAGTGAAAAGGCCCCCAGAGATGACAGCCATGCATTTCGTTTAAGAGAACACATTTGAAGAAATTTTTGATCACTCCTCCACGCAGAACTTTTCAAAGTCTTGAGAATTATTGGTTCTGGTTATTTGGACAACCACTTCAAGATCAGACTGCAGGTTTGCAATGGGATTTAAATCTGGAGATTGCCTTGGGTTCTCCAGTGTTTCTATCATCATGTTCTTCACTATCCATTGGGACAATGTGCATTTGCATCGGCTCCTTGGTCAGCTTGCAAAAATTCCAGGGGCCCAATTTTATTTTCCTGTTTGTGCCAGGTCTTGCAATGAGTGAATTGACTATTCACTACCTCAAAGTCAGTTTTTTTCCAAAGTCACAAAGTCTAATTGATAATTGCCTTTCTACGCCCTGTAAAACACAGCTGAGTCCTGGATCTTGAGGGCGCAGTTCTATGTATTGTTGCCACCAGTGGGAAATTTCATTTAAGTGAGTTTGCACGTGGCACGATTGGTATTTTCCTGAAATAAAGGGTGGCTGCATATGACTTGCGAGAAGCAGCCTTTAACAGAAGAGCAACTAATTTTGTGCTTCTAGCAAAAAAGGGCCAATAAACACATGGCTGAAAATGGATAGCAGCTATGCCTATTCGCAGAAGTGGAATTATTTACAAGCGTACATTTAGCATTGGTAATAATGTAAGGACTGTGGAGCCTGTGGAGGGCATTGTTAAAGAATACTCAAAACATATCAGTTTGTGACGTAGCCAAACAGTCAAAACATGAATTTGGAATTCTAATTATGTATATTTTTTTTGCGTGACAGAGTATTGAATGCATAAATTTAAAGAGGCAGTGACGTGATTACTGTTGACCATCAAAGACATGAATTTATAAACGTAACTTTAGTAATGGCATTTGATCAGGTTGAATAAGCTTTACTGACCTCTTACCCACCTGTTTGCCTCTCCCCAATCCCCCTGAAATGCGTAAGCAGAGAAATATAGTCATGAATAAGCTGCCCTGTGCAGATATGTCAAAATCACAGTCAAACGGATCCTTTAAAAAATTGCGCCTATATCATATTACAAGTACACAATGCAAATTCTAATCATCATAAAAAATGACACTCCAAATCACCCTCAATCAGCATATACCCATATGTAACAATGGCATGCTTTAGACTGCATCATAAAAACACGGGACAAATGATAAGGGAATAGCCAACATTTTCCAGACTGCTTGCTATACTGTCAATATAAATACACCTGCATCAACTCTGAAATTAAATTCACTGTGGCAGCCAAAATGTTTTTGCCGTGAGATGTGAAAAGACAATCAGTGATACTCAAGTTTTGTTTCTCAAAGTTTGGCCTTGGGGTTTAAAAATATCTGCTAAAGCCTTTATGAATGGTTTGTGATTAGGCATCTCAGTTGTTCCTCCCAGTCCATTTTATTGTAGCATTCTGTGCACTGCAGGATATTTGTCAGTGACGTACATGTGGTCCAAACAGTGGATATGGCAGTATAATAGGTTCTTTTTAGATGCACAGTATTTGGATGACGTTAAGAAAAAAAAAAAAAAAAAAAAAAAAACAAAAAAAACATGTAAGCTCCATTCGAAATCATGTAACATAAGTTCTAATGGTTTTATTAATATACCCCGTATTTGGTGATAAATTAACATAGGTAAATCTTTGATAAACAAAAAAAAATTTCAATGAATGAGTTTTCGCAATGAACACTCCAGAATTGTTACATGATTTGTTACTCAAGTTAAGTGAGTCTGGTGTGACAAGTTGGGTTGAACAGAAATAACAAAATATTCACTAAATTACAGTTCATTTGATAAAATTGGCCAAAATTTCTATTAGAAATTTTTGACAATCGAGTGCATAATTCTCACATTTTTTGTCAATTAGTGAGTAGTGAACACAAAAAGCCCAGGGGAATATCAATTAGCAATTCTCACCACTAGAAGTAGACTTCATGATTCTTCTTTCTGCAGTCATAATTAGAGACTAAAATTAGAGACCCTAGATTGCATCATGCCAAACATCCTTAAATTCATTCAACCCTTCAAGTTTTTTTTTGTTTGGTCTCTAGATGTTTCTGGTTTTCTGGTTATAGTTGTACAGGCTCACCATATGTCAATTTCAAATTTGGTTCATTTTTGAAACCATCTTATTTATAATCACTGTAATGTTCACATGCTTGCATTGACTTGTTTTGAACAGACCAGGGCAGGTTGACATGGAGCGTGTCGATATTGATTTCCATCCTATAGTAGATATTCGGTGATAGTTTTTGGACTATAGGAACATAGCCAAGAATGATAATACCAGATCAACCACTTAGTGGTTAGGACACCATTAGGCCTTGTTCCGTAGCTGACCGCGAAACCCAGGACCTCATTGAAAAAGCATCTTGGGATGAATCTAGAACCACAGTATTCAGAGTTCAGTCTCTTGATGACATACCATAGTACTCAGGATAAAACCTCTCATCCAGTCATTTTGGCAGTCTGAAACTTTCCTGAGTGGTTGTTTTGCATGATAAATAAGTAGCTTTGTGTATAGAAGTATGAGCATTGGGCAGAAGATTCTTTCATAGAGGGGGTTGATGATTTTGGCAAGTGATGAACAATGATGTCCAATAGCCTTTTGAAATTGCAACAAATCGTACTTCACTGCATTTGACTGAATGGATTTTGCAAATTACCTGCTGGTTAGGCGGCAGGACATCACCTCCAATTATGTCAATTTTCTTGTGAAGGCTGCATTTTATAGAGATGTTCCTTCAGCTCTTTTTCATTGGTCCCATTTAAAGAGGTGGGTTTATCCTATATCGGTTTTTACACCCTCTCCCACCCCCACGAACAGATGGAATTAATAAAAGAGGTGAGTCTCGAGTTGTGAGCCACACACAGACACCCAAATGCGCACACACACACACACACACAAAAACCCCACACATGAGGTGCTGTCACTGAGGTCACCCACTGCCGCTGGTGACAAACTGTGCCTGAGCCACGGGTCGGCAGGCGGAGATTTGTAACCGCGTCCCTGGTCCATTGCATTTGAATTACTGTATTCCTTGGGCCTCCCCACCTCCTTCCTACCCGAAACCCTCCAGCTTTATATCAGCACTGGGATGGGGGGGAAGATGAACAGGGGACAGGTCTAACGGCAAGGGCAGGGGTGCATTGTGAAGGACAAGGAGAAAACAGGTGTAGGTCTAATGGCCCTGCTGTGGCGGACCCAGCAGCCGCGCTTAGCAATTGATGGATGGTTCCTGGGGCCTCGCACGGGCGTAGCCTTTCAGAGATATATTATGTCATTTGAGGAGCAGCAACATTCTGAGCTCCTGTGTTTTGTCCGCTGATAGATGATACCCCTCATTCCCCTACTAGCTACAATCGGTGGCATGTGGCCCCCGCGTGGGGTGTGTTAAAGTGGGATGACCCACCCCCCCACCCCCTGCCCCAAATAAGTTACGTTTCACCTGTTCCCTCATATGCAGTAATTTGTACCATTTCAGACCCCCGTATTTATACCCTGTAGACTTTTTAATTTAAACAATAGGCAAAACCTAGAGCGAAATATTCAAGGTGAAAAATGAATCTGCATTTATTTGTTGGCAATGCTTGCTTATTAACATGGCAGCAACAATTTGTGCTGATGTGCGATATTCAGCATTTGTACTTTTAAGTATGGATGTTCTTGAAGATAGTAATGTCATTTGCTGAAAATTTGGCGGAGAGGATTATTTTCTGATTTTTTGTGTCATATTTAATATTCAGACAGGTGACATTTACAGAAAAAAACCTGAATAAATGAATCGACAAACAAAACAAATGCAGTGGCTTCTGTTCATTTTCCTGGCATGATCTGGGCCTACTCGTCCCCTAAAAGGGTCACTGCAAATCAATCCACAGTAATTCAGGGTGATCACCTTTATATCCTATGATGAAGCATTCCTACTGGTGGATGGACGATTAATCGGAAGCTCGACCGCTCGCTCAGGTTGCAACAACTGTGGAGTGCTCTAGCTAGAATTCTGACTGCCGAGCTAAGCCTTGGGGAAAATTGCCACGAACAAAAAACATCCGCACTAGATCGCGCTGGATAGCATGGATACCAAACATATCAAAATGACTTGTCCTGTTGAATAAAATTTGCCTTTATATTGGCGAGAACTGAGCTACATTTCTTTTGGCGAGAACTGAGCTACATTTGTCGCATATACGTAACGTCAACTTCCAGTTTGGGAGCATCGTGTTTTCAAGGTCATTCCGAGTGTGCGACACTAATGCAACAAGAAAATAGACATAAAGCCCTTCTTACTCTCAAGATCAGCCAAATCTGGGGTGCGGAAATATTTTGGTCACGCGATGACTGACAAAAATAAAGCAATATACAAGCTCTGCTGAAAGGAGTGTATTTTTTATAGTATTTAGCGGTTTCATTCATAATGGAGGCTAAAGATTTAATTTTTTACAGGGTCATAAAAATCTTAATTTGTACAATGTCAAAATGATCTAAATTTGTAAATATAATGTCATCTAATTAAAAGCCCCAGTTATATCAAGGACAGCACAGTGCATAATTCTGGTGCACTGCAAATTAGCTGTGGTTCTTTGTAAAAATCAGCAGTTATGTTCAGTGACCTTTTAGCAACAAAGTGTATGCAAATGAAGCTCTAAAATGAGGTTAAGTGAGTTTACATAAATCGGAAGCTTGATGCGTCAACTGTGGTGCTATTTGACTGGCATTCACTGGTTACCTTTAGAAAGTCATATGAAAATAAATAGCAAGTAAATAAAAAATTTAAAGGGTTTTTCTGAAAGCCTAATTACCTATCAAGTTTTTAAAATTAAGCTTTGTGGATCATTATGATCCTGGAGTGCTTACCAAGGCAAGTATTTGCAACAGGCACAAACGGCAATAAATAACGGTGAGTAACCAGTGGTTGAAATGTTTTGAATAAGGTTACAACATGATATGTTTACTGGAACAATGTCTTGGTTATCAAGAATGGATGTCTCGAAAGAATTCTGCATAATATTGATGTGTTTTAAATAATTAAATTTATGTAAATCCCATTGTGCCTGCGCTTCCTCTAGGGGGCCTTGCTTTTACAGCGATGTTGAATCAGTTCTGCAGCTTCTGCCTCATGTATAGAGTCAGCTCTCAGTTCTCAGACAGGGCAAAAAATGTTGTTTTTGCTTTTTTTCTGATAACATTCTAATACCCTACCACATGGCAATCGTCATGCAACTTGTATTTCAAATGTCCCACACAACATCACTTCTTCATACCCAAATAAAACCAAGAACAGGACGTCATTAGTTCTGGGCCATATTTAAGTTGTTTCTCCTTGATATCCCAGCTTTTAGCCTTATACAATACATTGTTGCATTTCCACCCACAGGGATGGGTTTGCCGAGGTGAAGCTTGGAAATCATCAATTAATAGTTTTTTGAATTTTGGCAATTAATTGTGCCAAAATTTTTCTGCAAGTCCGACCACTAATTCCAACTACGATGGGAGTGGTCTCTTCTTGGATGAAAATGGCCCAAGTCCCATATGTTAGAAGGGGCTGCTGACTGCTCTTGAGAGTATGAAAGTGATTTTAATGATCATATGCCATTGCCGTCGTAGTCCCCAGATCTCAAACCAACTGAACTTATATTGGAGATTTTGGAACAAACATGTTGGAGACTACAATCTGTCACCATCAACAAGACACCAAATGAAGGAATATTTCTCGGAAGAAAGGCACACCATCCCTCCTGTAAAATTTTGCAATTGTAGACTCCATGCTAAGGTGCGTTGAACCTGATCTAGCAGCTTGTGTGGAGGCCTAACACCTCAGTAAGCCTGCATGTGTTGATTTTACATTAATTTATCACCTTTCCATACTTATTTAATAAATGGACTCCAGTTAAAGTATAAAGCTTGAAAAGCACGGACAAGGGAAAAACAAAAAGTAATAAAGACCGTATCAGCATGCAGTTTGTTGGTTTTTGAAAGCTCTTGCGTTTTGTTTATTCTTGCAGAGCTAACATTCATCTGTTTATTCATGGCTGTTTTACTTAAGAATGGGAGCTTGCTGCACAGCCGGTCTGGTTTGCCAATTATCTCCCAGCAAAGCACCCCTATCCCTGTCCTGCAGCCGCCTCATCATTGTCAGAGGTTTGGGATGGGGAGAGGTCTTGTCACGTACCTCAGAGACCCTGAGTCACAGGGGGAAGGAAGTCGGGGGCACGTGTTAAAAGGGAAGATTTAAGGTCGGAAGCCCTGCAGAGGGACATGAAGGAGGAGCGCTAGCGGGCAGGAGTGTCTGCTCATCCACTTGTCGCTTTGATGAGGGATGAAAGCCTGGGCTCACAGAGAGACTCTCTGCCTGCACCAGCATTCCCCATCAGCATCTGATGGACAGACCTGTTTCAGCAGCAGCCAAACAGCTCTAGAAAGAAAAGTGTCCCATACACAATGAGTGGTTCCTCTAGAGGCAAATACTTTTTTGTTTGGCGTTGGGCGGTGAAAAGGGTCTAAATCAGCTGTCCAGGTCCAGGAAAACTGTTCTCACAGACTGAAATCTCTGAAGTCTGGTATTTCAGTTGACCGAAGTAATGAATGAAATCTGAATGGAAATGTATTGTGTGTCTAGTTTTTATTCATAAAAACAATTAATTGTCCTTCAGATCCCCCTAGAAGTTATAAATGTATGAAATGTGCGTGTGAGTAAACAATTTTTTGTTTGACCAGTAGTTGGGGTTTTCCGGAGAACAATAATTAACATGCTGGTATCAATATTAGGGAAACACACTGCACACACTGCAATAAATATCGGCTTTGTGCAACTCACAACATGCCGCATTCAGTTAGTCAAGGTGGTGACCGGGGGGGGGAGGGGGGCGGCAGTCAACGTTTATTCGTTTATTTACTCTTTATAAAAAAACAAAGCAGTTAAAGTGCAATAACAAAGTGACAAAGTCAACAGTCTTGTAACTTGATTGATTGACACTCAGATATAATAAAATTAATGTATTATGATTTCATGGAAGTGAGATCAAAAATTGCAGTTTGAATGGGTTTCTGGGTTTCAATGGCACATTTTTTGCGCTTAACAGTCTGAGTGTAACACTTGCTTGTGCACAGTGTATTTTAGCCTTACTGTAAGAGCTGAGCTGGAAATAGCAAGATCAAATAAAAACACACAATCTTACCAAAATTCATGCTACATGAATGAACACAGCCAAAATTATCCAAAAAAAAAAGAAGAATGAAAAGTGCGTAAAATGCACGCAACCGTCCCTAAGGGTTAAACGAAAATTAATGGAAGAACGGAAAATGTATGTTATCTGTTTTGACTTCAATTCCCCAAATGCTTTGCGGTTGTGGGTTATGTTTGGGGAGAGGAGAACGGTATTATGTACGGAAGCGCATTGCATTCGCAGGATAAAAAAAAAATATACACCTTATCTCGTAATTTCAAGATCTAATTACGCGCAGATGGTGAAGTAGGTCGGCTTCTTTGAATAAAGTACCCTGATATTTTTGACTGCTTTTTCCCATCCATTTCTGTACACTGGAGAAAACCCGTGCAATTGTCAAACATAGCAGAAAGCCACGCCATAAAAACACATCGGTAGCCTTGATAAGAAACTAAACGAATTGCATATAGCCTATCTTAATGAAACAGAATATGTGGGCAAGCAGTTGATAGGAGACACTATTCCAATGTTTAGTTTAGATTAATAATTATCTTACCTCCACATGTCCTTCCCACGACGACGACAAGTTATTGTATATCCGGATAACTAGCTTCTTCCCGACACAAAAAAAATAATGTTGGAGTAGCAACAGGTGATAGATGGCGCAGTAACATATTTAACCAACAGATGCCGGCTGCTATTTGGCCTCATCGCGATGCAGCCTTATTTTACTGTGTATGCATGCGTGGATGCAGCAGAATTTTTTTTTTTTTTTCGGGGGGACGTAGTCAAGGCGGGGGGCATTTGTTGTCAAGGCGGCCGCCCTAACTATAAAGCGCTGCGGGAAACCCTGGCATTTGTTGGGACTAGTTTGAATATGAATTAATTCCATTAGCAACTAGTGTTTGTTTGTCCCTGTCGAAGTATTTTGACTTGTGCCTACAGACTTACTAAGCAAAGTGCTGCTAGCTAGAGCTCTTCTAAGCGGACACATGCTGTGAAATAACATTCAAATTAATTGGAATGACGAGATGCTTTTGTAATTGTGGTTAAGAGACATCAAAGTAAAGTCATTTTTCTCCCCATTTTGTCCACCCTGTAAA
This sequence comes from Gymnothorax javanicus, assembly GCA_029692085.1. Lineage (NCBI taxonomy): Eukaryota > Metazoa > Chordata > Actinopteri > Anguilliformes > Muraenidae > Gymnothorax > Gymnothorax javanicus. The sequence goes on from CM056198.1 coordinate 34,511,651, forward strand.
TAAATCAGTTTGCTCTTACTTCTTGGTATTACAACTATAGCCTGGACTCAAAACTGTAGTTATCTCTTTGTGTGATCACTAAGTCCCAGCTTATGTCATATGTCAGACAGGACGTACACAAAGCCTGGCAGATTTACGCCGTCTGGAATTGTGGAAATTATCACCACAGCTGAGAAAGGCTGGTTGCAGTATCAAATTATCTTGATGGCTACCACGGGCAGAAAAGTGCATATTCATGTATAGCCACTGTATTTAAAGGAGAGGGCTATATTAAGGCCAACTGCAATGCATTTTGCCTCCTAACTTAATGACAGATGTTTAGCGTAACCTTCTACATATTATACACGTAGCACTATGAGTTTGTCAGTTGTCAAAAAATTATGTCAGTTTAATTCCACCCTGATTATGTTTCCTCTAATTTCTAGGTAATTTTTATTTTGATAAGGCAATGGTCTACTGACTAGGGGTACCACCCACCATCATCACTAGCCTATGTTTTCTGAAGCTTATGACCAGCTATCTCAGACTAAGAATTGCTAAATAAGAGTCAAATAACAAAAGACAACCAGCAAAGTCAAGAAGACAGACAGGGCACGGGGTTGGCTTACATGGTGATTAGATTCAGACATGTTTCAGGTAACATTACATGCAAGCCATGGAAATGGCCAAAATTCCCACGGTCTGTAGCCAGAAAATGGGTTTTGTTAAAACAGGGCAAAGATGTGTGTTTGCCCTCATGCTTTTTCAGTATACCAGCAAGCATGGTAAATGAATAAAATGTTCCCATTACAATCACAAATCCCTTTACGAGAAAGACCATCCTAATACAATGTTAGGCACTAAGAACAGCCCCAATTCTTTGTGGCATGGATTCCACAAGATGTTTGAAGCTTTGTTTTTTTTTTTTTTTTTTTGAGATCCAGGTACATGTTGACATGATTGCATGCCATAATTCCCATAGATTTGTCAGCTGCACACTCTCGCTGAAAGTCTCCTGTTCTACTCTATCCCAAAGGTGTTCAATTGTGTTCAGATCAGGTAACTGGAGAGGCAACTAAAGTACAGTGAACTCATCGTCATGTTCATGAAACCATCTTGAGAAGGCTTTTACTTGGGGACAAATCATTCTGGCAATAGCCATTGGAAGATGGGTAAACTCTGGTCAACAACAATACTCTGATAGGGTGTGGTATTTGAATGGTAATTGCTTGGTATTAAGGAGCACAAACTGGCAAGAAGCATTCCAGGCACCATTATACCACCAGCAGCAGCCTGAATCATTGAAACACAGCAAGTTGGATTGATAAATTCGTGCTCTTGATACCAAATTCAGAACCTACCCTCGCTATGATACAGCAAAAATCAAGATTAACCAAAATGGGCAATGTTTTTTCCCAGTCTTAAACTGCCCATTTTGGTAAACCTGTCTCCACCGCAGCCTCAGATTTCTGTTCCTGCCTGACAGGAGTAGAACCCGATGTGTTCCTGTGCTGTTATTGCCCATCCACCGCAAGGCTTGACATGTTTTGTATACTGAGATGCTTGTCTCCTCACAACAGTTGTAAAGAGCAGCTATCCAAGTTCCCACAGCCTTTCTGTTAGCTCAAACCAGTCTGGCAGTTCACCTCTGACTTCTTTCATCAACAAGAGACTTTTTCTTTCACACAACTGCCACTCAAAGGTTGTCTTTTGTTTGTCGCACTTTTGGCTGTAAACTCGAAAGTCTGTCGTACATGAAAATCCCAAGTGATCAACATTTTCAGAAATACTCAAACCAGGCCATTTGGCTTCAATAACCATACCTCGGTCAAAGTCACTGAGATTACATTTGACTGGACAATTGCAGGAATGAGCTGGCGTACAGGTGTTCCTGATAAAGTGCTTAGTAAGGATAAATTTATGTCAATTTTAAAGTCCATTCTTGAAAATCAGGAGAGTGATTCCGCTGCCTGTAAAAATGAATAATTTTAAGGAGTTTACTGATCCTGAATTCGAAAAAAAGCAGGATTGCTGTCACTCCAGTGGTTCATTGGACGAATTTGATCAACAAAGTCTGTTTTATCTTGCAAATAATAATAATAACGCAAATCATTTGGTGAATGTAGTTTCCGCAGGACACAGTATAACCTGTTTCTTGCAGCATGAAGTAGTATGATTTTTTTTTTTTTTTAACCATCCATGATGAAGACAATATGTTTTATATCAGCAATCCAGCCCTTACTTTTATTTTACTTCAAAAAAAAGTAATTGGGGACCACTAGAGTCCACATTATATGGCTAGTGGTCATTGTTTTGGGATGCACCCAACATTAACTTATGTAGAATTTTGCTTTTAATTGAACCAGTCTGTAAAGGTAAACAGAAATAAATAGGACGGCTGAGTTTCAGCTGATACTTTCATATGACACTTCCCCCCCCATAATCATTAATCATTCAGTTACTACTGCCTATACATGCTCTGAAAAAGCTTAGTTTTAAAGGCATTATGGGAAAGGCTACATGTCATTAATCATTAATCATACCAATGGGGTTACCTACATTAGTTTGTACCGTAAAATGGGGTAATAAGAGACACTTTTGAGATATTTTGTTTGATTCCTCCCAAAGCATAATAGCTTTGCAGGCCAGGTATGTGTCATATTGTGACTTAGTGCCCAAGTTTTGTATTACTACTGGACATATTGAGCATGTGGGGTCATTTGACTTTATTTTTATTTGTTAGTCAGTATTCCTTATAGCCCCATGCATGGGGCTATAAGGGACGCCCACTCATTTGAGTTGATGGCTCTATTATACACATAATAAGGGTTAACCAAGGAAAATATGCGCTTTAGCTGACGAACGGTAGCCAAATAGGTGCCTCTCAGAAAAGGGGATAAATAATCAAAGTCAAAGAAAGAAATACTGGAGCACACAATTACTAAGGCAATTTATTATGGTGCAGGTGACAGGTTACCTGCACCATAATAAATTGCCTTAGTAATTGTGTGTTCCTGTATTTCTTTCTTTGACATAATGAGGGTTATAAGGGACACAGAATGGCCCACTCTTCTCCTGGCATGTTGTCTCTGAAGGCCTTGATGGTAATCCCACGTCAGTCCAAATATCCTTTCACAATCAGACGTAGATCAATGCAATCTATTGGATAACCCCATTCACCACAGGCAACAAGGTGTTTCACCAACATCTCTTCAACTTTGGCACCTATGGCCACTGGTCTGCCAGAATTCCCATCATTAAGGTCTTTCTTATGTTTCGGTATCACTGCCCTTGGTATGCTAAATGTCTCCTCTGCTTTTCTATAGGACATACCTCTATCTACCGCTTCAAAAGCCTTCAAAACATAATTTTTCTCATGTTTTCTGCGAGTCTTCATGCCTAACTTTGGTTTATACATTCATGGCATAGTGTTCCTTGTTACCCCAGATTTCAGTCAAATTTTACCTGAAAATATAAAATAAAAAAAATTTGAACAATGAATAATAATTTTATAACACTATCCAAAGGACACATACCTGGTAGTCTTCTCTTGCCAAGGAAATTCTTTTTTAGCTTGTAAACACTTTGGCTTAGCCTGAAATGATAAAGTTTTGCAAGTAAAAGATTTTTCAAAAATTTCATATATGGCTGTTTATTGCTGTCAATCATAAAGGAACAATAGAATCATATCCATGTCACCTTGCAATTTTCAAGTACCAACCAAGATATCATAAAAATAATGTATCATCACAGGGAGTGTCGAAACAAAACTTGAATTCACGTTTGAAAACTTTCTGAAAAAACTGTCCCTTGTTACCCGGCTGTCCCTTATTACCCCATTTTACCGTATGTAACTTCATATGATCATTGTCTGTTTTTCTGTTTTTATTGTTGGTTGTTCAATACAAGTTGAGTACACATACGGCATGTTCACTCCTGTTTAAGGTTCAATTGAGAAGTTGGCAAGCACATGGTATGTGTACTTTCTGACTCCGTAGGGACTATGGGAAATTACTGTGGCTCAGTGCATAATTTTTGGAACTACGGTAGTATTGTAAATCTCCGGATTGCAGCTACTGCCAGAGTAAAAAATAGTAAAAACTAGTCACAGTTCATAGCGGTCCCAATCGCACATAATTAGGGTTGCTTTAGTCCAGCGTCTTTTATTGTATAGTCTACCAGCAGGGAGAGTCACATGTTTTTGGCTGCTGTAAATGCTGCTGCACTGCATGGTGTATAGGCTGTAATATAGTCACTAGCTCAGGCATGAGTAGGTCACCTGCACTGCGTCAATGGTATGGGTGGAACAAAAAAAAGCTATTTCAAACAGCTGAAACATGGTACTTCAAAGAAGAAGCTCACATTCACATTATGTTATAACATTAGAGGTTTTTTTAAGGGCCCAATAAATGTTGAAAGAATCTAATCATAAACACCAATACTAGAATTCTACAGTTAGAACTTCACTGTGGGATAATTTGAAAGTCAGTATTTCACGAAGCAACTTTGGAGAAATCTCCCTCCTACGGTTGCCACCGTATTCAGATAGACTAATGTTTGATTAATCTGATCTTTGATAATTAGTCTGTAGCATCCTTGTTTTAATCCCTTCAAATCTCCTTACCAGCTCAGGGAGCAGTCCTTTATTATGAGTATGAGTGTGTATAAGTGGTTTGCAGTGGTTAATTGTGATGGCGTAACCTAAATCTTCTGCTGGCTTTCTATTGTATACAAGAAATTGGAGTGGGAAACAGACACTTTCACAATTTTTTTTTCTAATTTACAGTCCTACTTGGGAAAATTGCCATGATTCTGTTTTGCAATAAAGCAGAGGGGAAATGATATATTATATCATTGATAATGAAATCCCTGTTAGATGATTTGATGTGGGTTTTAGAAAAAAAATAAATAATAATGACACTGTCACTCCCACAATCCCGAGCGTTTCAAGCTTTCTGATTGATCAGTAAATAATTAATCTATCAACTTTTTTCCTTGCTAGTGGATGGTAATGAATGGTATTACTGAGTCTAATTTAGGTCTGTTTTCACTGAAGTCTCTAACCGGTGACATCGAAAGTTTGAAGTAAAGCAGTAGCTACCTCAGACAATACTTTGCAGATGCTTAGGTTTTCAAGTGGAAATTTGTACATTATATTCAAGAAAGCATTACAGAAACGTAGAAAATACACACATACTACATGTACAACATATATGGAAGAACAGAGCAATTTTCATACTTTCTTGCATATATTGAGTGTAATGCATCACAATTGAATAAATGGCAAATCAAGTGAAAGAAGTTTTAGGCATTAATTTTGATTCATTACATCTTTATATGTACATCTATCTGCAGGGATGTGCAAATGGCTCCTCAAGGACAGGGGCTCAGATGAAAACAGGGGAACCTACAATGATATTCTGGAATTTTTCTGTGTCATGATAGTGTTGCATTATATTTTTTAGAAGTGGTGAGGAGCTCAGTTCAGTTAACATAACAGTAGGTCATTTTGTATCATCTTTATCCCCAAGAAACGTGCGGTCCATCAATTTCGGCTGCTGGATTTAAATCTGCGGAACTTCAGGCCTATTTAAAATTCTAGTGGAGATCACAAGGATTTTAACGACCACAAGTATATCCCACTGAATTATGGGGAAATGTGCATAAAATGACACACAAGATTTAGATACTCTCCATTTGATGTAATGTTGTGGCCATTAGAACATGATATCCTGGGTTTGAATATTTCTCTCAATATAAGTGCAATGTAGCTTCAGTGAGGTGCTGCAACCAGCAGGTACATAATATGTATGTGACATTGTCCATCAATATGGGAAAAAAATGATGTTTCTAACTCAAAACCCACTTAAGGGAAAACTTAAGTGAAAAGTTAGAGTTTTAGGGTTTAGCACAGACAACTATCAATATCAAATCAAATATCAATGATAAAGTAAATAAAAGTGGCTATTCATTTCTAAGGTGGCAAAGCAGTGAGAAAGCTAATAAATGTGAACTCTGAACAAATGTTGTGCAGATGACTGCCACAATTTTATATTTGCTGAATTTATACAAACTTTGCAAGTACTAAATGTCAATTTGTGAAAACTAATAACAGTCCTAAGATTGAGGGCCCTATCTTACGCCAGAGTCCCTAAACCCGTTATTTGGGGATTTTGCATTGCGTAAGAGGCGTTCCCCCGCGAAAGTTGCTATCTTCCACACCTGCCTATATCCCTGAAACACCAGCGCTACCCGTTACATTATGCATAGGCGTGGTTTGGGCGTTACGCCAGTTAAACCAATCAGTGTGCCAGGTGCCACTGCCTTCGGAGCAGGCTGCGCTTATCCCAAATCCTCAAACCGAAATCCGTGATGGAGAGAGGAAGGTCGCCACGTTTCTCCGCTCACGGTTAAATTGCCCATGCATGAGGTCAAATCCAGTCAGGGAGGATCTGTTTTTGTTAAGTTAATCATGAATTGTATTATTATTATTATTATTATTTGACATTGACATATTGTTTAATATTTGGTATGTAGTAAAAAAAAAAAAAAAAAATCAAGCCTACCCTTTTGTGATGGAAACTTCAAAAAAAAAAAAAAAAAAAAAAAAAGAAAAGAAAAATGCATTTTCGCCATGCACTTCCAACTCCCTCTCCGTCTGAAATGAAGCATAGAACAAAATCCCATTTTAGAAAAAAATAAAATTAGGTATATGCACTGGCACTCAGCGACGTAACTTTTTTTTTTTTTTTTTTCCCCAGCAAGAGTGGCATTTCAGAACTCTTCAGCGAATGAAGGTAATTCTGGTGAGAAGTATGTGGTTTCGTCCGTTTACATTTTCCAATCGGACAGCTGTCTATTTTTTTACAGCAAGTTGCGTGGCCGTGCTGCAAAAACAGGTGTACATACTTGTCGCCGAAATTACCTTCATTCGCAAGACAGTTCGGAAATGCCGCTCTCGCTGGAAAAAAAAAAAAAATTCCGTTGCTGAATGCTGGTGCATAGCGCTCTTGTGAAAGCCCAAATGCGGGTAGCGGGTGGTTTTAGGACCCGCTATACGCTTTCCCTAACGTGTGTGGTCAAGATAGCAATTGTAGGGAAAGCGCATTAACACGCCCACGGGCACACCTCCAGGCGCAAACAAAGGATTCGACATAATGCATAGCGGGTAATGTGGCCGCAAGATATCGTTTAGGGATTGTGGAAGCTGCTAAATGCGTAATTCACGGGTTGCGGGTAGTGGCAACGGGTAAGACAGTGTGAAAGATAGAGCCCATGGTCTATGAAAGGGGACATGAGAAACTCACTATTTCAGTTCTTGTACACTTAAATTTTGGTATCAGGAATGCCTACCAACCAACAAACTATGAAGGAAAACAATCCAGTCAGTTTTTCTTTTGGCTGCCTTGTCCAGAAAACATGGCATTTGGCATACTTTTCTGTTTGGCTTCCCTTCTTATGTCACATGCAGTCTCCCTAGAATTATTTCGCCCCTCATCTGAATATCTCCTCCCATGGCTGGAGAACTACAACTTTTAAGAATGTACGTCATATTTCTACGAGTGCTGGTCTTGCTAGCACTCTATTGAAGAGATGAGCTAAGCATCCAAACTGCACTAGTATTGCCTGCAAAGACAAGCATACATCACAATATTGGTGACAGGGGACGGAAGAGCAGAGTGGATAAATTTTAGTTTTGATAGCAACATCCCTGCTTTAAATGGCAAAAAACTATCAGAAAGGCTGGCGTGACATCAATGTTTTCGTCACATGGTATATCCCACGCCCTCGAGTAGGCAAAAGCGACAGCAAAGGCGATAGAAGCAATGTAAACAGTGCAAATGACTCATCATACTCATGATAGTTTAAAGTTACATCTGTTGCAAGACGGTTATTTCTCGTACAGGAGTTGGCTGCACAAATTGATTCAAAAAGGGGTCAGACTTGGAATACCCACTGAAGCAGAGAGGCAACATGAGTGGCTTCAGGCAATCAACCGAAAGAACAGGGTACTGGTGCTATGTCCCAAGTGGTTTCCAAGCTAACTGGTTCCCTTGCACGTGCACACACTGTGTTCACCTAGTGAAAGCAGTGGTGATGTGCCTCCATCAGAAGATTCGTCACACATTCACAAACATAGTACTATTGATTTTCAACTTGTAGGCTACCCCGTGGCAAATGTGATTGTATAAGGGACTCTAGAATGTACAACCGCCGAACTATGTGCACAAGCATGCTTGTAATGCAACTCATGCTGCTATCTCGGGAGAGATCAGACAGTTCGCAGCTCTCCCCTGAAGTATGTGCTTGTCAATCTCTGCTTCTTTACACTCATCGCTTGAAACTTTGCAAACTCAGAACGAGGCCAGAGGAAACCCGAACATGCGCTAGCTTACAATTTCTCTGATCAGCTCCCGGCTGGCCAGCAGGAGGCGTGTGAGCAAGGAACAATGCTAACCTAGCTGTATCCCGGCAACCCAAAGCCAATAACGGACTGCTCCAAAAAGGCTGCCGATTCAAGCAGGAGCCATGGTGGTCTCTACTACTGCAACTCAAATGACTCTATGCGATATATTGAATTTACAGTTCTGTATTGATTAAGTAAATTCAGCATCCAGGTAATATTTTGTTTTGGGTTGTTCTAAAACAACTGGTTACCTTAGGCTTGTCTTACAAAATGCCCAAATATAATCATCAAAGGTTCTCAAGGCTAGGACCACAGAATTACAGGCTCGTGGTAGACAATGGTGTAAACATGACAGCTCCAGCGTGTCTATCAGTTAAAAGTAAATGTCGCCAAATGTAATATCGGGCCTCAATGATGGGTCATCAATCCATCCACTTGAAATGAAACACAGTTCAGGTGACAAAAAAGTCCCTTCACAATATGTTAGCTTTGTCAGATAATACTCGTAAGTATGCACAAAGTTTTAGTACATGATCCGACAAATGTTTACTACAATGACACTACAATGCTTTTCATCTGCCACACTGCTGCTTTTCAATGTTCTTGAATTACGTGGATAAGTGCAGATGGATACAGCGTGTTTCTTGCTGCTGATTATATTGAGAGTCACAAGAAGTGTATGACTTCGGTAACAGTGGATCAATAATGCTATTTTGCCCCCCCTTGTATAATATGTAACAAGTAATCAGGGGTTGGCTAGGGATCTTATCATGTTGTGCTATGGGAAAATGAGCTTTACGTCTGTCAGCAAATTGGAAAATGGGCGTGCTTTGCAGTGTGCATCTGTGTAGCTACCATATGGTGAGTTTGAGATAACATGCAAAAGTGCTCTAGAATGCCTCTCCAGGTGGGAATTCCCAATGGGGAGCTGCGGTACTGAACTCGCAGTTTGCTGAGAGACTGTGATGTCAAAACATGATGGTTAACAAAGCCAACTGCCGATTATCAGCCAAATATTTTTTAATAAGGATTTAAGTCAGTATTACACTTTTTGGACCATAGTTAATGCGTTGCAACTATTAATGAGAAATGTAGTGAATAATAGAAACTGCATTGTTAATTTGGATGCTCATGTGATCCATATGACCTGCTCTTCACAAAATGATATTGATGTCAACTAGCTAGCAAGCAATCAGATAAAAATACTGCACAATGTTGGCTAATGTTGAGGGAGTAGACAATGTTAACATGTAAAGTCGGGACCATAACTGGCACACAAACCCCCATTTCTCCAAGGTAGAGGCCTCGAAATCGCCTAGGTGGGACGTGGGAAGTTTTAAATTCCCAGAACGTTGCGAAAGCAGCATTAATGTGTGCGTATTTGCATTTGAATGAGCAGAGTGAGACCTGAGCAAGCTAAGTATTGTTCAGCTGTAGCATAACAATCGCTAAACCCCCTTTACACAGGGGTGGTGATTGTTGAGAGATCGCTGAGCGATGAAAAAATGGCCAGATCTCGCAATGATCTTTCAATGAGCACCCAGCAATCGCCATGATCTCTCAATGATCTTCCAGTGATCTCCATGGTCGCCACAGTCTCCTCAAAGTTTGACTTGGTCCAAAACAATCTCTCAACGATCGCCTAGGGAAGCGATCTCTCAGCCAATGCTCAAGGACCGCCCAAGGAGCACTCAACGATCTCATCAATCTCCCAATGATGTCTCGACGATCTTTTAATGAACGCCAGATTTTTCTACCCCAAAGGTAGAGATGGCTGAGAGATCAGTGAGGGGTCGCTGAGCATTCGATGAAAGACTAATAGAGCTCATTGAAAGACCGCAGTAGAGATCACTGAGAGATCATTGGGAGATCAATTTCTGCTTGAGAGATTGTTGGGCATTCATTGAGAGATTTGGGGGAGATTTTTGCGGTGATGGGAAGTACAGCATTGGGGGCTATAAATATGGGTTCTACAGAGCTATCTGGTTCTGTAGAAGTACTTGGTGTCCTAGTAGGATGGCACCATGTATGAAAGCTTGGACGTTCATCTCGGACTCTTCACCTTCTGGAAATGTTCCTTCTTAACAGCTTGTCAGAGACTGATGGAAGAGCACCACAAACCTCTCATATATATATATACCCAGAGGCTCCCTGTCACCCAAGAAATGCTCAGCAATCTCCTTTGTCGCCTAAGGAACTCTCAATGATCTCTCAGCAAACTCTCCCAGTCTCTCAGTGATCTCTCTTGGTTGCACCTGATCTCTCAGCGATCTTCGTAGATTTCCCAGTGATCTCTCTTTGTCGCAAAACGAGCGCTCAGCAAACTCTCAGTGGTCGCTGCAGGAGGCTTAGTACCCATTGATCTTGCAAGGATCTTCCAATGAGTGCTAAATTGGCGCCTAGGTCGTTCCAAGATCTCTATAGATCGCCATGAAAGATGGTGAAAATTGCAGTTTTGATCGTACAATGAGTGCACAAGGATCCCCCAAACATTTAAACAGGAACAACTTTTTTGAGGCTTTAATAGATCGTTGAGAGATCCGCCCAATATTGAATTGCTCAATGGTCATCCAATGATCTCTGTGTGTGGAAAGGCAGGCTAATTAATTTTGGTACAGATGCACATCTCATCTGCTATGCATCTTGTGGAACAGTGCATTCATCAGGCTTCTGGACTGGAAAGATTACATTTATGTAGAGTGTAAGGAAAGGGCACTATGCCATCTTTGCCAGGTAAATAAAGGATATTAAGGTAGCTACAAAATTATCACATTTAGCTTACTCCAGCTCTGTTAGGTGTACGTAACATAAATGATAGTAAGCAGTCAGATTTAAATTTGATCGATCAAATGGCTAGTTATTACCACACTTCTCTGGTTGGTTACACAAAACTACAGTTCTGTCTCTAGTAACATTATTGCTTTATATGGAAGCAAAACTAGCTCACATTGAAATTGAGTATTCTGTGTCTGTACTCGAAATTTGCGCTACTGTGTAACGCGTGCTGGATTTTGAATGTAAGTTCAGTGGGTCTATGAGTAGTTCATGAGAATAAGAATGAAGTGTACTCAGTCCACTGATGATTAAAATCTCACCTTATTTTTAACGCAACCAGTGTTAAAGAGACAGCAAATGAATGAACAGCAGCATTATACAACTTACCATTCTTAAAATATTGTTCTTTCAATACATTATTGACTAGAATAACAAGTCATGTTAAAAGAAAAAAGTATAAGGGACAAGTCTGACCAATGAAAAGCAAAGGGCAGGGGCCCATGCCTGTATTTCAGTATGGTTTTATAGACAGTTGAGTACAAGGTAGGCCTATGCACTAGAGATAACCAGCCCATTCAGCGGGTATGTTAGCTTCTTTGGAAAGTAACCACTGGCACAATAGCAGGGAAAGCATGCTGAAGATATAATACATTTTATACATTATTCCAATGCATTACATCATTGTGAAAAAAAATATTGATTTCAATGCACTGTAAGGTAACAATACTATCTTAACTCCTCTGCTTCAACTGCCTCATTATTTTGATTCACCTTTATTTGAATGGCAGTGAGACATTTAATATCTATGGGATAGCCTAACCAGTGAAGGATACATTGAATGTTGCCAGTTCAGCCATTTCATTGCATCTGTCATTGCTTCACATAGTTTTTGTTTTCATTTCCTCACAAGCTTGTTAAAGGGATAGTTCGCTTTTTTTGAATTGGGGTTGTATGAGCTGCAAATTGCCACTACTTACATTAGATGCAGTAGAAAGCTCTCTGATCTCCTCCAGGTAGCCGCACCAGCGCATAGTGCTGGGTGGAAATTTAGGCGATACACTGTTGTGAACAGGCCCAGGGAAACAGCGTATTTTTGCGGCCTAAAAGAGGTCCTACCTGAAAATAATACAACATTTCAATTGTACACTATATTAAAATAAATTACAGCGCTTTATCTGCTCAGAAAAAAACACAGTTGCTCTTGAACTAACCAACTGTCGTAGTCCTCCGCGAGGCGCATAGTAGTTAACTGCGCTGCAGCGATTAGCTGTTTGGGTCACTGTAAAGCTGCTTGCACACTGGACGCGAAACGAATTTTTCGCACGACAAATTACATTCAAAGTCAATGCGAAGACGCGAATACATGCGAAATGTGCGTATTCACGTCTTCGCATTGACTTTGAATGTTATCTGTCCTGTGAAAAATTCGTTTCGCGTCCAGTGTGCAAGCGGCTTAACTGCGGTTGCGAGGTTGGACGGTCGTTAAACTTCTGCAAATATTTCAAAAATGGTCCATATGTGTTGCTTTCCTGGACGTGAAAGCCAAGCTGTATCCTGGTGCACTTACAGCTTCCACCGCATTCCTTTGCGGGATGGACTTCGGCAGCTGTGGCTAGCTGCGCTCAACATGGATATTGATACGCCACCCCTATCCCTAAAAGAACTCCGTGTTTGCAGTACTCATTTTTCCAAAGAGGATTTTGTTTGAGGCTACATTCAGGGAAATCTCAAAGGTGCACACTGAAGAGCACTGCTGTACCCAAGCATCAGGTAAAAGAGTGAAACACCTGTGAAAAAGTCTAATGTAACATTGCAGCACAAATTGATATCGCATAGGGTCTACGCAGCCACATACTGTGTATCTGCTGTGCTGTTTATTATAGTTTTTTTTTTTTTTTTTTTTTTTTAATTTGAGACGTAATTCTATGTCATTCAAATGCTGTCTCTGCCACAAACCGCACGGAGTCTGACCCAAACGCTACAGCACGCAGTTTACTCCGATGGAATACGTCAGTTGGTTAGTTCAAGAGCGACTGTGTTTATTCCGAGCAGATGAGGTGCTGCTAATTTTTGTAATATAGCGTATAATTAAAGTGGTGTATTCAGGTATGACCTCTTTTAGGCCGCGAAAATACACTGTTACTTTGGGTCCATTCACAACAGTGAATCGCGTAAATCTCCGTCCAGCACTATGCGCTGGTGCGGCTAACTGGGGGAGAGCAGGGAGCTTTCAACTGCATATTATGTATGTAGAGGCTATTTGTAGCTCATACAACCCCACTTCAAAAAAAGTGAACTACCCCTTTAAGTGTTTTATTGTTCCCATTTGTAGCCACACCTCCCTATACACACTCCAGCTCCACTCACCTATTCCCCATTAGGTCTTCTCCTTTGTTTGCTCTATTTAAACCCCCCAGCTCAGGTCTCATCTGTGTTATTTAATGAGCATTTTCTGATTCCTGAGTCTCCTGGTTACAATCCTGGTTTGTCTCTCAATTTGTGATTCTGTTTAGTCCCTTGTGTGATTGATACTTGTGTTTGGTTTTTCATTTGGCTTTCGATTTCCGATCTGTCCCCTGTTTTTGCATTAGAGTACAAACTTCCTGGTTTTTGGCTTTTAAACTGTGCACTCAGTACGATTCTGGATTTGCCCCCCTGTGCTGCTCGTGTTTGCCCTGGACTGTACGAACACAATTCTTAATAGAGTCAGGGAACTGAATTCCTGTCTGCGCATGAGTTGTGATCCTGCCTCCTGTCATAACCAGCCGTTCTTCTATTCCAGCATTAACTACAAATGCCAGAGGTGCAGATACTGCGTTACAACAAATGAGTTGGGGGAGATTGGCACACGATCAGGAACAGATTGTACTGGGCATGTAGGGTGACAGGGTTGCGTAGTGGTAGGTTCCCTTACGAAAAAGAAGTTTATTCAAGTGTGCTAATAGTATACTTCTTATAAACCAAAATAAGAGAGTACAATTTCAGTTTACTTTTGATATACTTATCACAGATATACTTAGCAAAGTAACACTTAGGTATACTTAGCTTATACTGAAAAGTACACAGAAAAGTTTAAGTATATTTGGCTAATACTTGTACCTAAACTTTTGATTGAGATATATTCAAGAAAAGTATAATAAGTATTAAAATATTCATGCCTAATGTTCAAGTATACTGGCTTGCAGTTAGGCTACTATCAAAAGAATAAGCACATTAAAATATTTTTACCATACATATTGGCTTTGAAGTATACTGCACTATATTTTTACTCAATTGTTCTATCTCATGGACTTATATATTCCACATGTACATTTGCAGTAACAAGTCAGCTTTGTGGCAGCATAGCAGAGTAAATAGCATATGGGTGGAGCCGAACTTGCTTTTTATGCAGTGTTATTAACCCACACAGAAACAGATAAACATTTATCTGATTTTATTTGAGAACAAATTTGACAATTATTCCAGTATTGACAGACTTGATACATACCCTTACAAAAAAAAGTATACTTCAAGTTTAAGCAACATAAACTTAAAGTACCCATCTAGTTTACATCTACGTTTTATTTTGTACTGCAAGTACACTACAAGCGAACTTTTAAGTATACTGTGACTTAACTAGTTGTATACCTCTAGCATACCTTTCAATTTATGAAAGTATACATTAAAGTATACTGCAAGTAAACTTACAGATATACTGCTAGTTTATTAGTTATATAATTCTAGTAAACTTTTCAGTTCAGGAAAGTATACTGTGAATTATACTGCTAGTAAACAAAGATAAACTATTAGTTCACTTTATATACTTCTAGCACAATTTCTAGTTTATAAAAGTATAATTTGCATTATACTGCAAGTAAACTTACAGATATACTGCTAGTTTAATTAGTTATATACTTCTAGCAAACTTTTCAGTTCATGAAAGTATACTGTAAAGTATACTACTAGTAAACTTAAAGATGAACTATTAGTTCACTAGTTATATACTTCTAACACAATGTCTAATTTATAAAAGTATACTTTGAAGTATACTGAAAGTAAATTCAGATGTACTACAACTTTACTTGCTATATACTTCTAGCCAACTTTTCAGTTCATGAAAATACACTTTGAAGTATAAAGCGAGTAAACTTATAGGTAGACTACTAGTCCGTTAGTTCTATACTTCAAGCCCTCTATAGTTTTAATTTAGTTTTAAACTTTCAGGGAGCTAAAAGTGTTTTTTTTTTTTAACTGCAAGTATACTTCAAAGTCTTCTTTAAGTTAACTTAACATCATACTGACAGCTTATGATTATTGCACTCTAAAATATATTAATGTTGCTATTCAGACATTATTTAACGTAAGTAGACGAGAGGTTACCTCATGTACTTTACTAGTAGACAATGCTTAAGTGCATTCTGCTTTAATTTACAGATGAAGGTACTAATAAGGTACTTATATAGTATACGAACAAAGCAATGGCAACTCTTATTGAAATCCCAATTCAAAACAAAAAAATACCTCTTTCTCTCATATGGAACCAGAAATATGAATAAAATATTAATTAGCAATTCCTTCAGCCTGACAGTAGGCTGAATGACTCAAGCAAAGGCTGATGAAATATTCCAAATGATTACACTGATGAGCTGTTTTTTGGTTAATGGAGTTCTGTATCACAGTCAAAAATATGACCGACTAAAGAAAAGATGCAGCAGTGCTGTAATACTTGAAAGATGGTACATTTTGTTTAATAAATGATTTAGTCATTTTTAAACAAGAGTGTGGACATCAAAGCCCTGCATATTGTACCTGTACCAAACATTGCTGTGTTTAAGTTGAGATATCAGTTCAATCTAGCTGGCTATTATGTGCAGATTCACAGATAAATGTACATAGTATTTTCAAAAATGAGGTTAAGAAGACTGGAACTTCAGTGCTATCTGACGTAGTGACAATGAAATGTCTGTACTAGTTTCATAACTAGCAGCCATACCACTACTTGATCTGCACCAGCTGTGTGGTTGAAGCTAAGCAGGTGTGGACTTGGTTTGTGCTTGGATGGGAGACCACCTGGGGAAAAAAGGTTGCTGCTGGAGCAGGTGTTGGTGGGCCAGTAAGTTGGGATCTTCCCTCTGGTGGAATTACACACAATACTCAAGTGCAGTGATGAGGATGTTGTCTGTCGATGAGATGTGAACCTAAAGTCCTGACTCACTGTGGTCATTAAACATCCAATGACACTCTTTAAGTTTCCTAGCAGTATACTTTCATGAACTGAAAAGTTTACTCGAAGTATACAACTAATAAACTAGCAATATATCTGTAAGTTTACTTGCAGTATATTTAAATGTATACTTTCATAAATTGAAAAGTATGCTAGAAGTATACAACTAGTTCGCTCACAGTATGCTAAAAAATTCACTTGTAGTGTACTTGCAGTATAGAATAAAACTTAGATGTAAACTAGATGGGTACTTTCAGTTTACTTTGCTTTAACTTGAAGTATACTTAAAAATATACTTTTATAAACTTAAAAATGTTCCAATTTAGTCCGGAGAAGTATTAAATTAGTATACTTTCTAGTACACTACAAGTACATGGTCCGTAGTATACTTGCTATACTTATACTCAAGTATACTTAATAAAATGAACTTCAAGTATACTGCTTTTTGCGAAGGGTTGCTTGACTGGTAACCAAAGCAATGCTGGTTCAAGTCCTCAAGCTTGGGATCCTGACTTATTCTTGAGAGATAAAGTTGGGATGAGCCCTGCAGTTGGCTCCTGACCCCATAATTGTCCTATCATCCATTGCTCTTCCTCTCTATCCTCCTCACTTGTTCCTATCTAGAATTTCTCCCTGGGCATCCTTGAAAAAGAGAAATATGTTCTCAACAGAATTTAAAAAAAAAGATTGGAGTAATATTATTTGTGCTTCACCATGAAGATTTTGTTTCCTTTACCCGTGCTACATCAATGCAGCGAATTTTGAATAAAATTGACAAAAATTAAATATGGAATAATGGAGCTTACCATACATGCCATTTAAGTAACTAGACAGATACACATGCCCCCTGCCCTGAGTCAGCCCCAGTGACTGCCCATTTATTTTCTGACCAATGGTGCAAAACCTTTTTTATTACCCAGCCCCATATAATTTGGGGGTGCTACAGAATAATAGCTATCTGTCCATTAATCCATCTGAAGCATAACATGAAAACTGTTTTATATTTTTTAAAATAAAACTCTGCACACACTTCAACCAAATGATGGAGCTGTGCTTCTTGCGATCTTAGAATCTTTGACTTTTTTTCTGGGGCTGGGGAGATATATCTCCTGATGGCTCATGTTTGTTTTGAGAATATGCACCTCCCGCACCCCCCAAAAATGTTTGTGCATGGCCCAGAAGTTTGTTATTATAAGAAGAACTTTGATTTGATGAATTGTATTTGTTGACAGATGCAATATTGTGTGTAATGTGTTGCAGAAATGTGTAATATTCGCTTTCAGTGTCTTATTTTTCACTTTTACTCACTTCAGTAATAGAAGCCAAAGAGGGCTACACATGACAACCTTCTCCCTCCAAACCAAATGCCTGAATATGCTATAATTATGAAAATTTGGGACATCTTCCTCAGTATATGGTTTCCGAAGAACTATGCACTTCTCACATGTATTTGAATGGTTCCAGATTCTCCTAGAACTTTCGCGGGAGGAGTGCATACGGTGAATTAGACGCTGTTTAGAGTGTGCAAGCCAAAGCATACAGCATTCCATGCCATTCTCACCAGGGAAAGGCAGAAACTGTCCAGTTTTTCCATGCGGTCAAAGCCCCAGCATTGTTAGGCTCATAAAGTTGGCAATACAAGGCGTTTTCCCAGTTAATTGTAGAGTGGTTAAATAAATATGACAAATGAAAGTGCTTATTAGACATAAATCATTCGCCAAACATGCGCTTACCCTTGAATTCCTTTTTTGACAAAACAGTTCAGTTTACTCATTCAACAAGCTCTAGTCCAGAGTGCGCAACAATGACAAACAATCACATTTCAAGTTCCAGTAGAAATTCCAACATGTTTAATAGGTTGTAAATTGCAGCAGAGTTGCTCAGAGAGAATTTTTAGGAATTTTTTTCCTGCTTAGTGAGCTCATTTTCCATCCAATGTGTAATCATTAATGGCTTGGGCTGTGGGAAACACAACAGCAGTGATGTTGACCAAGCTGGTTTGAGTCCCAATGCCAAACTTTTTGCCTGTTTCTCTAAAATAACAGACAGGTTTGTCTGATAAGTCAGCACTTAATCATCACAAGCAAAGCACAATCGGTGGCACTGCATCACCTGCTCCACAGATTAAAAAAAGTTAATGGTGACAAGTTTGTACAACTCTGAGAATCTGCTGTGGGAGAATGAGCATCAGGTGGGAGAAACTTCCACAAGATCTATAACACCGCCACGGCTCTTTGTGCCGTGTTGAGTTTGTTCAGTTACTACCTCATTTAAGCCTCAGTCACAACCGGACGCATGGATTTTTTAATCATGCGTTCTCTGCGTTTTTTTGCCGTAGGTGAGAGTCGTACAGGACGTGGAGAAAAAAAAAAAAAAGTAGCGGTCAACTCGTAAGGCGGGAGTAAGAACTACGTAATCGTGCGTGCTGCCCTTGAGGGTGGCGTAAGAAGTTCGCAACAACACTCTTGCGATTTGGCACGTGCGTGCTTCGTGGAGGTAGTAAGGAGGACGTGCGGCAGTCTTGCGACAGCTGCGCACGCCTTTCTGTACCCCAGCCGAACTCGGACGTTCTGATTATTTCGTACATTGTGTTTGCGCCCGTCTTATTTCACACTCGCGGGAAACTTACGGTCGACTTGCATCCACCTTGCGACGAAGTGCATCTTGGACAAACAGTTTTATTTCCATGACTAGTAAAAGAATGCACGTCTGACCTGCGTGTTCCTCGCGTGCTCCTTGCGTCGGGAGCAAGGGAAACTTGTGTCCTTGGCCTTTCTCTGGATATTGTAGAGTTTTTTGTGCATGATTAAAATCCATCGTACGTGCTTGCGTGCTGTCTGCGGGCTCAAAATTTCGCAAAAAAGAACCTGCGTGGCCCGTGAGTTCCTTGGCATTTTTTGCCGTAGATACGCCGTGGAGTGGAAGTACGGCCGGTTGTGACCGAGGCTTTAGACGTTCAAATGAATTCAGATTTTAATAATTACATTTCAAGCGTCCAAGATCTCACTGAAATGATATGAAAATTCTAATAATCCTGCATCCTCCTAGGTTATTGTGAGGACGCACTATTACGTGCACAAACTTCGACCCTGCAGAGATCAATCAAACATTAGTTTCTTTGACAGCACTACATGATCACATATTTTAGGTATATTTTGGTTTCCTTGACCCCAGAGTTCCCATGTGGGAACATTGAAATTTTATGCCCTATCTTTGCTATTTTGGTAACTACCTTATTGCCATTGACACTAATTTGTTCATTCAGGTCTGTATAATTCTGCTACTCAGAAAACAGTGAAGAGGTGGATTTGCTATGTAGCAGGAAAAAAACTCAACTCTGCAAAAGAAATGGGTGTGCTTGTGCACAAAGTGAAAAGTCACAAGCAAACCATTGCTGAAAGTATGGACACCTGATCACGGTGATCTCCAAAAATGTGATAAAAATTATCTTTAAACCATTAAAAAATTTTTTTAATCATATCCAGATGTTAAAAGTCATCATAGTGAATTCTGATGGCGGCATTTGAACTTTACATTACATGACAACAGCGTGTGCATAAACCCAGCAAATGAAAAAAAAAAGGTTTAGGGTCGTGGGTAAAGAAAATAATTATGTGCTGGTGAGGGACAGCCAAGAGAAATAAATTGAGAGAAAAAAAACAGCAGACGAGAAACAAAACTAATGCTTTTTGACTTTGATTACACTACCGTAACCCCTTGAATAATATCCCATAAGGGCGAAAAGAATTTGCTTCTGCTTAGCTGATGATTGAATGTCAAGTCGATGTATTGAAAAATTCAGATTAATTATAGACAATGACAAGAATGTCATCCGTAACTTTGCTGTTGCTTAAAAATGCCACCTTTTAAGACTGCTTCGTTTGTCAACAAAACGGTAAATAACAATGTACACATTTTATGCGGAATTTTGTATTTGATAATTGAAGTGGGACAGGTGGGTTCCAGGTATTCCATTAATGGATCAGGTCGGTTTTAAAATAGATTTTTTGGACAATTGCAGGTAATGGCTCGACCTTTGCATGACTCTGACCAGACAGATCTGAAGCGCATTTTCAGCACTTAAAACATTTGTTCTATTACAGTTTGTGTTTTCCGCGATGAAACGAAAATCCACACACTGTTTTTGATATGATATACCATATATTTAATATATAGGCTAACCATTGTCTCCTAACATAGCGGTGTCCCCTGGAAGACCACAGGAATGACGAAGTTCGCCAGTATAAAGGAGTCGTGGTTGTATTCAGAATAATTTGAGAATACCTACATGTGTAACCTCACGGGTTGAATCATTAATTACCTGATGAAGTAAATTCCCATAAAATTGAAATAGCCTGCATCAGAGTATTCTCTGATGTGGGATGTTGATCGTGCTGACGATTGTACAAGTATTTTTCAAATATCTTGGTAATAATCTTTTGCATCATGGTCTTTTTATTTATAATCATTTGCATGTGTGGGTGCTGCAGCTCGTTCCTGTGTAGTTTGTAAAATGCAGGGCGTACGCGCTTTGTGCACTCACCCACAAAAGCACATAATACTACCTTATGCTGCACATTCAAAGTTGCAGTCGAAAACAGACAATTTTCTTTAGACCAGGTTTTGTTAGTCTATCGTGCTGTCAGCTGCCTCACGATAGCAACACGCCATCAATGCACCTAACCGCTCCTCATTTTAAGATGCCCATGGCACTCAGTTTGGTGCTAGTACATTTGTTATTGAAGCAAACTGGGTGCTGGGCGGAAAAATGACACCTATGTTGGTCATAGACAAGCACACTTGCATCAGGCTTGGCACCACTCTGTGCTGGGTGTAAGATACATGTCCGTAGATATCTCTGCAGTTTTCTGGTGAGCCTGCCATGGTGGAGCCCTTGCTGCAACCCAACTTTCAGTTTGGCACCCAATTGCTGGTAGCATCGACAAGCATTATTCGCATTCATTTTCTACTTGCAGCCAACCCAGTTTTTAAGTTGTGCAAAAATTGTGAAAGCAAACACAGAAAACAACATCAACTTAATTGTGGGGTTGATTTTCTCTAGAAATTGTACAAATCTACTATGGACCTTTACAGCTAGTTAAATATTGCCAACTGCCGATTCTTCCTTTGCAGATTTAGATTTTTTTAGGATTGTCTTTCAAGAAAGGTGTCAAATGTGATTAGTATAATTATCATTATGTGTTGTTATTCATGTAAATGCTTACGGAAAACAGCAAACCCTCCGCAATGTTTTAAAAATTGATGCAAAAAACTATTTATCATCCATTGAAATGTTATCTAAGAAAAATCAGTCTCTTAATGAATTATATGAAATCACGTCTGAGGGCCTGATTTACTAAGACCTTTAGCACATGAAAAATCTTTTTGCTTGTGCAAAACCAATAAAATTGCCACTGACTGGTGCAAGGCAAGTACCCTGGCCAATCATGGGCAATGTTATTGGTTTTGCACGGGCAAAAAGATTTTGCATGTGCTAAAGGTCTTAGTAAATCAGGCCCTAAGTGTCTTTCATTTGCATGGTGCTCAAATTCCTTGAGTTATTGTTTTGTTATCTGTCAATATATATCCCTTCCACAGTCTGCAAACTGCATTGTTTATTATTAATAAATTATTATCATTATCATTATTATTATTATTATTATAACTGGCACTTCCTGAACACAAACATTAGCAAGAACATTTGAATGTTTTGAGTCGACTACCTTTATTACTTGAAATTTCGGAATATTCAGTAATGGCTGACTTGTTGCCCTCTGTACAGTATTTCACTGATATTTAATTGCTAATGTGCAGCATGGTTGTCCGTAGGAATTTGCCAGACTGCTGAAGTTGAAGGTAATGAGTTGGGTGTCGCCGCAAAGTACAATCATGTCCTATAGTGAACAAAACCTTCTGTACCGCTGCAGTTCCGTGTGCCAGACTCAGAGTGTGCACTCCCAAGCTTTGATGGCAGTGCAGCCACATGGACTGAAGATACATCTATGTTAAAACTTTAAATCTTGACGTATATATCTTTTCAATTTTTGTATTCGGTTAATCAGGGGCCCCTTGTCATCTGTGGCCCCTGGGTGTCAGCTTAGAGAAGCCCTTGATTTATATCACTGCTGCATGTAGCATAAGAAGCCAGTGGATAGGCAATGAAACTTGATTACTTGTGTAACATTTGGCTTTTAAGTATGGGTGAAATAGTGTATACTGTGTAAAATATCAGATGATGTAGAATATAGACAAAATCAAATATACATCAAATTGATTCTAGGTCTGGGGGGTTTATAAATGCTCAAAATCTATAATTGTACCTGATACTTGCAGTTATCTGGGTGCCGGTCACAAACTCTGGTAGACTTCTGAGTTGGGATATCTGAGAATATTGAGTGAGAAATGCTCAAAATTGAACCATTTGTAAGTGCAGGTCTTTTTTTAAATTTTTCCATGACAGGTTGATGACCAAATGAAACTTCTTCAGAATTGCTGGAGTGAACTCTTGATTCTAGATCACATTTTCCGCCAAGTGGTACATGGAAAAGAAGGTTCCATCCTTTTAGTTACTGGTCAACAGGTGAGTCACAAAATGATCAAAATACTTTCCTGTTTTCTGGGGAAGATCTTATTATCTGCTCAATGGCGCCACAATGAATTCAACCACTTCTGTGTTCAATGCTTCCAAACACAATTTATTAAGTTTTGGGTTTCCACCAAACCAAAGCTGATTATAATGTTTAAAGTCTGTTTTCAAGGGCCTTTAATTTTCAGATATAGATAGCATAGATATTAACAAACGTACATATTATCTTGTTCTGCAGACAAATATATATCAGGCTTTTTGACTGCCGGCTACACCACCGATCACTTTTTTACAAACCATCCAAGACCTCTGGCCATCAAATAATTATTTTTATTTGTAAATTCAGTATACATGTGTGGCCAGACATGCTTTAAAACTTTCCATAGAGCCCATATATCAAAAAGAGCCCACAGATAGGAAATGCTTCAAAGATGTGAAGATGATGCAGCAATTATTATTATGCAGCATTGATTGCCAGACTAGGAGCTTTATAAGTGGTCTGTGTAAACGCTAGGAAAAAGCAGGACAGCAAGTGATCGAATTCTCCTCGAAGTGGTTTGATATAGAGAACTGGTTTTATTTAATGTAATTGAGCATTGAGGGGTATTTGGCGGAGTATGGTTTTTGCTTATTCATTTTCTTTAATCTCAACTAAAACTTGCAGAGGTCTGGAAGCTTCTATAATAATCCTAAATGGATAAACTAACAGATTGTGCCTCATCTTGAACTTCCATCCAGTAAATTCTGGATTTTTTTTTGGCTGCAAATACTTATCTGGAATTCTCCAGCTAAGGATTCTGCATCTAATCATACTGCAGAAATCCCTTTTCGCTATTCAAGAAAATTCTGGCCATGATTTGTCACGCTATTTAAGAAAATTCTGGCCATGATTTGTCAATTAATATAAAAATTTCATAACAATACGCTTGGTGTCAAAAGCAGATTTGGTCCTGGCTGCAGTCAGAGAGTCTTCAGGACCCCAGGACTGGCATTGTTTTGGTCTGTTTCGTTGGGTTTTCACTCATGTTCAGGCGCGGATGAAAGGAAAACACAGCTCTTTGCTCATTTGATCTCAATTTTTATGCCTGGGCTTGCTTCCCCACTGTGTTGGTCTGATAGGAAGCATTGGTGTATAAAGGGAGGTTATGGAGGAGCTGATGCAGAACATACCTGTTTTCAGTCTGGTGATGGAAATAGATATTAATATTAGGCAACTTCGCGCTCTAGTTTGTTTGTTGTATGTTTGTTTTACATTTAGTTTTGCTCCGTTTTTTGGGCAGTCTATATTTTTATGGCATATTCATCTGGAATTTAGCAGTTTATTGCGCAAATTCACTCGCAGACCAAAAGTACAATAAAGTGTTTTACTATCCAGTATTAAAAATTCTAAAATTTTCCAAAAGCTGATAGTGATGCGCTGTAATGGTTTATTTGCTGTGGTCTTCTCCCTCCCCAGGTGGATTACGCTGTTCTGGCCTCCCAAGCTGGAGCCACGCTTAGCAGTCTACTTCGCCATGCACAAGACTTAGTGGGCAAGCTACGCTCCTTGCAGTTTGACCAGAGGGAGTTTGTGTGCCTCAAGTTCCTGGTGCTCTTTAGCCAGGGTAAGTAAAAGAGGGAGGAGGGCTTGGGGGTTGGGGGGAGATTTGCACTTTCCCAAGGTCAAATTTTGGCCTGGGCCTTGTGGTTGGCCTGGAGAAAGGCTGTCAGACTTCGTAGTACTCCCTATTGGCAGCCACAATGCTCCATGTGTTTTAAGGCATTGTGTAGAATGGGATTTCCATTCCCCCTGTTCAGAGACTAGGAGAGGCGAGGTTTTGCGGAGCTAGGTATTTTCCTGCATAATAAAACATGTACACAAATAACGCTCACAATACGAATGGAGGCATACATATGCAAGTTCACGTGTGGGTTACAGATACAATTTCCTTTGTAACATCTTCATTATCCTTCATTATTGCCACCTGGTTTAGTTGTTTAATGGTCCTCTGTTGTCATTTCTTTATTAGGCAAGCTTTTCTGTTATAGTTCTGTGCTCACAATGAATGACTAGTTAGATTTTTGTATCCCGCTTAGCCTCTAGGCCAATCGGGCTCATGCTGTGGTTAGATTCCTTCATGGTGGTCTGTCGTGCATCTGTAAACTTTTTGCCTTCTAGCGCCTGCAGTTTTTCATGGATCCTTTTCATATTTTATATGCGTGTATATGGGATGAAATCTAGGCCAAGTTCGTTTTTGGCCATGTTTGGCCAAGCGGGGGCTGTGGCTTTGCCACTATTTTTTTAAATGTGGCTCCTGTTCCAAATGAGACCTTATTCTTATCTAACCTATTTAGTTATAAATAGATCATTTAAACCTGTCTGTAGTTTAGCTTCTGGCTCTCTGATGGAGTCTCCAATACTGGCTGTATTGAAATAGATTTGGAATTCGAGGAAGTGCCTCTCCCCGGCAAAATGGCTGGGAAGCAGAAGACTGCTTTAGTCCTCTTAAATGGTAGATCAGTAGTGCTTAGCACACGGGCTTGAGTTTTCCTGCCATTACCCACACGTCCTTTCCTTGTTCCTCACCATTCACAAATCTGACTTATCAAGGAAATCAAAATCCAGTTTTTTCCAGGCTGACTGGCCCACAGCTACTTGGCCCTCAGCTATGACTGAGGGTTTCCTATCTGGAGTAAGGAGCTGCCTCGATCAGACATATCCTCCCTTGCAATTAGCTCTTATGCACAGTCCAGTGCTGGTAAAGCAGAGGTTAGACCAGCACTTGACCCAGGAGGGAGCCCTTGCCTTTGCCTGGTCTGTAGGCCTGCCTCCATAGATACAAAGGCAATGAACTTCCTGTCTGGTTGACAGCTTTATCAATGGCTCAAATAATTTTGGGGTCGGTTTTGTCTCACTGTTCTGCACCAGGGATTTCCCTCAGCTCTGCATGCCTGTTGCAGTTGTGCGAGTCGGCTTTCTGCCACAGATTGGGATATTGCGCAACCTTTTAGTGTCCTTTTACCCTGTGCAGTGCGTGCTTTTGGATATATGGTACAGGCGTTTGCGCAAGTATATTTGTCTATACGCATTCAGTATGTATGAGGGACGCTAAGTCCACAGGGATAATTACATTTGTAAAATTGTGTGTTTAGTATGTGTGTGGGTGGGTGATTGTGAAGACATGGCCTCAAGTAGGAGGGGGATGTCAGTTTATCTGGTCGTGACTTTGTCTGTCTGTGTGTCTGTAGGTGCTCATGTGTGTGCGTGTGAAAGTGAGAGAGAGTGAGTGTGTTTCCATTTAATCCCAGGTCTAAGATCAGGAGCTGGTATGTATAAATGTAAGTAAAGCAGAGCTGTCATGACTCATCAGAAAGCAGCCTGGGGAGGACAGCCAGGCCCCTGCTGCAAGTGCTGTGGATGAGGAGTCATTCTGAGAGCAGGCCACTAAACAGCAGCACACTCATTACTCTCTATTCCTCTCTCAGAGACAGATGTGTAGTGGGGTCAAGGCTGTGCTGGTGCACTAACTCTGCTGAAACTATCCTTCATTCTTTATTCCTATTCTGCACTTTTTTCTATTATACAGACTGGGGCCTATGGTCATATGTTCAGGCCTGGTTTATTATCTCTTTATTACTGTTGGGAGTGTGTAGTGGTGGAATACTGTTTGGATTTCAGTTCCTTGCGTTACCTCAACCTCGACTACTCCCATTGATGTGGCAGCAAACTACCATGGGATATCCGATTTTCTCTTTTAGAGAAATACTATGCACCATAATTTATGACACATTTTTTATTTTGGTTCTGAACTCTTGCACTTTGAGTTTGAAAGGATATGGTGACAATGAAGTTGAAGAGCAGGCTCTGTTGTTTAGTTTGATGAACCATTTAGGAATGACAGCACCTTTTATATGTAGTCCCTCCCCGCTATTTTCAGGCTCATACAAAAATATTGGACCGTTTCACATACTGTGCAGTATTTGTTATGGGCCATTAAGCTACTGTCGTGGTTTTTCATCTATCATCCGTAAATTTTTAATATTTATTTTTGTCCTGATGAATTTCCCTTTAAATTTGCCATAGCACACCTATAGACCATATCTCCAGACTCCAGGATTTTGATTTTTTTGATTGAATTGCTTTTGTCTCTTTTATGGGCATTTGAAATTTTGGTCCAATTTTAAAAGATAGACTTGAAATTTCAAAAAAATTATTGCTCAAAAACTATCTCATAAGTTTTTTCATAAATCAGGCAATCAACTGGCCTCAATATACCCTCAATGTAATGAGCGAGTGCCATTTTGATTGAATCGCCAGAAGTGGGTCTAGTGGGGGCACCCGGGGGCCCAGTCTGGACTTGGTCAATTTTTTGGCACTTTTTCATGAAATGGCCTGCGGAGGACAAATGCTTGCAGATAGAGCTTAAGTTTGAATATCAACATATAGTAAGTCATATATGACCCCTAATTTGGCAGTTTTAAAGTCGATCTCAGATGACTGTGGAAGGTCAAACTCGAGGTCAAGCAAAATGTGAAAATTTTTAAAGGCTTCTAGGCCTGAAAATATTGAAGATCTAGTATATGTGGATTGAACACTTATAGGAAGTCACATATGAAGTTTCATTTGGTGGCCTTGAACTTGACCCTCAGTGACCTTTGAGGGTCAAACTTGACATTGTGAAATCTAAGTGACTTCTATCGCCAAAACTATTACAGATAAAGCTTAGGATCATATTAGAGACTTAGAATATTAGAATATTATAAATATTAGAATCATATATGAAGTTTCATTAGTGACCTTGAATTTGACCTTTGGTGACCTTTTAAGGCCACACTTGACATGGAGAAAGTTCAATATTTATAATAATAATAATAATAAACATTATTTATATAGCACCTTTCATACAAAAAATACAGCTTAAAGTGCTTCTCATAAAGTCAAAACAATTACAAAGTAAAAAAAAGTTTAAGAACAAATGATACAAAAGACCATGTAAATAAAATAATACAGAATTTAAAAAATCAAGACAGTAATAAGATGGAAGGATAAGAACAGTAAAATAGTAAAAATCATTGACACAATAAAATAATAAAGCAGGGAGAGGGAAAAAAGACAGTAAAACAGCATTACTAATTATAAGCTTGATTAAAAAGGTACGTTTTTAGTTGCCGTTTAAAAATGTCCTGGCCTCTCTGATATTTTTTGGCATTTTGACTTGTATCACCAAAATAGTCACAGATAGAGCCTGGGTTTGTATTACAGACATACAGGAAGTCATATATGAACTCTCATTTGGTGACCTTTTGCTTTACCTTCAGTGATCTCTCAGTCTATTAAAAACAAATTACAGATTGCGCAAAATAAGCTAATTAGAGTTTTTTTAAAGCTGTCACTCCGCACACATCTCGATGTTGTTCATTTAAAAATGTCGAACATTCTTCCTGTGGATATAAGGGTGATGCAAATCAAGATGGGCATTTCCCACAAGATTGCGTACACATCTGCCCCCCCCCAACCAACCATTCTCATTTAGTAAGTGATAACCACTCCTACAACACCAGAGTCTAACAAATATTATTCCAGTGAGATTTAAATCTAATTTTGGGAAAAATACTTTTTTCATATACAGCTGCATGCCTTTGGAATAAGCTGCCCATCTCACTTTAGTTAAATCCAGAAGATTTAAACCCAATCACAAGAAATGGCTGCTGGATAATTCGTCGCCATACTAATGTTCTTACTGTTTTAATTATATCCGTCATTCTTGCCTGACACTCGCCTATTCGATCTGCTATCTTGGACTGAGATGCAGAGGACCACGATGGAAATAAGCCTCAAGGCTTTATTGAGTATTTATCCTCAATGATCTTTTAAAAACTTATTTGGAGTCTGTTGTGTGTTTTTTAAAGTTTTGTCAAATCTATCTATCTAACCTTCAAATTTCAAACTTGACATAATGAAATTTCAATGACTTGCATCGGCAAAATAGCCACAGATAGAGCTTAGGTTTGTATTAGTGACATATAGGAGGTCAAATTTGGTGATATTCAACTTGACGTTCTTCGGTGGTCAAACTTGTCATTGTGAAATTACAATGACTTGTATCACCAGAACGGTCACAGATAGAGCCAAGGGTTGTATTAGAGAAATATAGAAAGTTGTATATGAAGTCCATTTTGTGACCTCAACTTGACCTTCAGTAACTTGTAAAGTTCAAAATTTATATGACTAAACTGACTGTTTCAAAGGGTAGGAGACTTATAGGATCTAGAACTTTCATTTAGTGACCTTGAACTTGACCTTTGATGATTCAAGGGCCAAAAAACATGACATTTTCATAACTTGTATCACCACAATAAGATTGCTTTGTGGTAAGCTACAGGACCTTTGATCCTATTTTTAATTTTTATTCGCATGTCCTTTGCATGCAGTGAATTATTGAAGTCTGTGAAGCAGACTTACCAGACAGGGAATATTCCTAGTTTGACAGTTGTACAATGGCCATCTTCAGTTTTTCCTGTTTTAGGGATTTTTTGCCATCAGGTTCTCCTTCAACATGTAAAATGCATCTTCAATTGAATTAAGATATTGTGATTGAGTCAGCCAAGAAAACCAAAATTACAAAAAAAGTCTCACTGTCCAATGAAATATGGTGTTCACTGGATGTCTCTATGCTGTCTCCTCTTCTTTTGAACACTGCTGCCAGTGTGTAAAACGGTCGCTGGCTCACACCAGAGGAGTCCAAGTATTGTAAATGACGTGCTTCTAGTCAAAGAAAGCGTTGTTTGAAGACTGTGAAAAGTTGAAAAACTGCATTGCATGGTGACCATAGGGTCACTAACTCAGAATCCATGAAACCCCTTGTGAGGCTTTGCCATGATGCCATCTGTCTCGTGATCCTTCCAAATCGGTAGCACTATGTCATCCAGATTTGAAAATGGAGAAAAGTGCATTACACTTGCAGCTGATATGGGATTAATTTATTTGAAGGCATTTGATCATGGATGTTGTCATTACACTTGTCTGTTTTCACACACATCACACTTTAATCATTAGAACTGCAACAGTGGAAAACCAAAGTGAAGGTATCTAAACTCAGACATAATGGAAAACTTTTCTAAAACTGTCAAGGGTGCCTGCTGTGAATTCATTTCATTTTTGCACCTGTTCCACCAGTACTT
Source organism: Gymnothorax javanicus (assembly GCA_029692085.1). Lineage (NCBI taxonomy): Eukaryota > Metazoa > Chordata > Actinopteri > Anguilliformes > Muraenidae > Gymnothorax > Gymnothorax javanicus. The sequence goes on from CM056198.1 coordinate 34,541,762, forward strand.
CAGACTGAGAGAGAACAGGAGTAGAAGTCTAGTACAGCAGATTTATGTGCTTCTCTTAACGTTCCAGTAAAAACACTAAAACACCCTAGATTCGCTGATTTAGGAGACAGTGAGTTTCTGACAAGATTCTCTCCATCTTCCTCTTCTGTCGTTATCACACATTGACAGTTTATTATAACACATTAAGAGAGGGACCCTTGCCGTAACTATCTTATCGATTACCCTGGAAAATCCAGTGATTTAATGTCAAGGGCATTCCATATTTCCACATTTTCTACCACCTATTAAGCTCCCTGCTTTTTGTAAGCTATTGATGCATCAACAATAACACTCACAAGTGGCAACAGAAAATCAATGCTCGGATTTTACTGCCTATTGAACTGCGCGTGCCGTGACATTGCCATTGGTAGTTAGCAGTCCAGTGCATCTTGCGGATGTGTCAGGCTTTTTCAAAGTAATATTTGCGAGGGCTTTATCAATCAAATGCATGTAAAAGCATTTTGGAGAATGTTCTTATTGCATTCTGTATGCATATATGTGTATTGCAGATTTTGATTACTTGTCCATACTTGTACAGATAAATACTGAAATAATGATGTTAACGGCAAAACATATGTTGGTTCAAGTGATGTGTTGAGTGAAATCCAGGACATAAACATTTTTACAGAAAAATAAATAAATACAAGATGAATTAGTAAGGATTCTTGTGCTACAGATTTGTTTTATTCTCCAGATTTCATGCAGGGAAAAATAAATTGACACATAAATCCATTCCACACTCTATTGCCCTTCATCAGCAATTTAAAATGAAACCTTCAGCTCATTGGGAAAATTGTATTTCAATTAACAACAGGAAATGAGACACAGACACTTTGGTAATGTTCCTCTCCTGTTAAAGTGATCTGAAGAGAGAAAGAGCAATAGCCAATGTCAGAATTCCTATTGATCAGCCCGCCACTGAAAGGCATATTTACACACAGCACGCAAACACAGATAAGGAGTTGCACAAGCCCTACATAAAAAAGCTCCCCCTCGTTCCTCTATTGATCCTGCCGAGAGATTTCTGCCCTGGGACCATCCATAAACCTGCCCCAGTCCTGCAAGGAGAAGCGGACTGCTACAACAGGCATTGGAGTGTTGCACAACAGAGGAGTCTTCTCACGCTTGTTGACTTCACATGTTCAATCCCCTCTCCAAACTTGAACTTAAATTTCTGAAACTTAGAAATTCTCATGTTTACCTTCCAAATCTGCTCCTCCCTTTTGAGACTGGAGTAACGTGGCGGCCACATTTACTGATGTACACATTTAATTTTTTAACATTGATTTTTGGTTCATCGACAATCCTACACCAGAGTTTATAGACCATCTCAAAGGTCAAAGGTTGGCATGGGTACAATTTTATAATTATTTTAATTTTAATCTGTAGTTCCTGGTTAGAATGTTAATGGAACCCATAGTATTACAAAACAATATTAAATGCATGTACTGTATTTAATTTTCAGATGTATTTTGACATTTAATCAGTTCATGAAGCTTGATCTTTCAACTTCAAGCATCTTTCAGGCAAATGCACTCACTCTTGCTCAGGGCTAACTATAGCGCTCCATCTTACTGGCAGTGCCAACAGAAGGTCCCCAAAATAATGTGAACCATCATGCGTGGTGTTGTCTGGCTTCCTCACCTGGGCCCTGGTGTGTCCCCATCATCAGAACCCAGAATATGTTATGGCGTTGAAACCTGAGACTCAGCCTGAAACAGAACGGATTTTCCAACAGGTGCTGTGGATACAGCCTTCTGCTGCCCCTCCCTTGCTTTGTGAAGCAGGAAACCAGTGTACTGTATTTAAGGAAACAATGCTCTCTGCTGCCAGTGCAGACCCCCTGGTCAGTAATAGGGGGTTGGGTCTCATCGCTCATTGTCTTGGGTTACTGTAATATAAACCTGCAAAGCTCAGCAATGGCAATAAAACCAGGCCATGAGGCCCTTGACAAATTTAGCAGTAGGCTAAATTCATTACAGAAGTTCCCTGCTGCCTTATTTTGGAGGACAGTGTTAAATAATAAACTGTGACAATGCAGTCAGCCTGTTGAAAGCAGCTAGTAGTCCTCCTCAGTTCTTTCCTTCTGTCTACGGAGCAAACAGCATGAGGAAGTTTTGGAGTAAGTGAGGTGGCTCAGTGGATTTTATGGCTTGAACTGACCCCTTAAACATGTAATAAAATGTGCATTGTTAATAAAGCTCCATCAGTTTATTTGAGTCCACTCTGGTGATAGTGGAGCTGTACAAACTCAATTGCAGTTGATTTCATGCTGATTATTCTACTGTGAATACAGGCACTCTTACACATTGTGCCTGCTTTGCAGTCCAAGACCAAAGCTTAGTCCCAGAATTTATGCAGCCTTCAGGCATCGATGTACTGCAGGGAATTGGAATTAAGCTTAATTTGTGTTGGCGATACTGGCCTTATGTTCTCTATGGCACTGACTGCTGCAATCTCCGTAGTTCTAAAAAAATAAATAGAAATGGTTCAGATACGGTAATCAAGAGATACTCTAAATAAAGCCAGTGTGTCCTGTCTGTTAGGCCAAAGATGGCAATGCATCCTAACTCCTAGCTGAAGAATTACAGTATATGGTAATCTGAGCCTCACAAGGAAATATTTTAATCTGTCAAGACCTGAGAGTCTAAATAAAGTCATTATAGTTACACATTTCTCTATTAATGTTCCCAAAAGCTATTATCACTTAACTCTATGGGAATGGAGGACATCAGTATGTGCTTAAAGTCTCAAGGAAGCAATATGCATGCTTTCTATTATTTCATCTTAATCGTCCAACCAATCGAAAACGTTCAAAACTATTAACCTCAAAATACCAACCTTCTAATAAAGAATAATAATGAAAGTGTTGGTGTGAAATGCAAAATATTCAAATAACCAAAAGCATGTCTCTATTTAAGAGCAATTTATCAAGCGAACAGCGGACTAAGCAAAGAGTGAAGGTTTCATTTCATATGAAACCTTGGATGATGCTTGCATTGAATTGTGGTCATCAGTGAGTCTTTAATCATTGACATCCTTTCAGACATTCAAATAGATTGTGTTCTCTATCCATATTTTCATTTTTTTTTATATTAGAAAGCAGGTATTTTGCAGATGATTTAAATTGTTTTTGAAGTGGTTCAACAATTAAGCAAAAACAATAACAAACGTGCGCGTTGCAACCTGGTAGACAGTCTTTAAACCAGTGGATTTTATTTTTTGCTCGTACAGTCCTTCTGGCATATCCTCTGGGGACATGTATTGTTTGGTGGGCCTTTACGCAAAGAAGTTGTGCAATGAAACTGCTTCTCAGTTAACTACCCCTCTGTTGTAAAAGAACAGCGCACTGAAAGTCAGCACACATCATCCTGCAAGCCTGCCAAAGCTCCTTACCTACTCGAGTAAGACGACCATACAGTCTTTGGTGTTGCGGTGCAAATGGAAATTGACTTAAGATTTCAATGTTTGTGGAGGAGGAAGGCTGGGTTATCGTGAGATGTGAATGGTAGGTATGTTCTCAGTCAGTGGGACTCTGTTCTTCATCAGATGTAGTGGACGGACGGGGGCTTGCTTTTGAGCAAGTAAAAAAATGCACTATGGATTAGCTGTCATTCTTACAAAGGATCTATATCCCCAGGCACTCTGATGAATTATTAATTCAAATTTCTCTCTCTTTGGCTCAGTACATAAATAAATATATTGATAGGAACTTGGCTTTAATGACCTCATTATGTGGCCACTTTTGACAGCAGTTGGCATCAGAGCAGCCCCAGGATCTTTTGGAAACATTGGAGGTGTTTGACCCCCGAAAGATTTACTGTCATTTCATAATAAACAGGATTCTTGAATGCCCCCTGAACTTACAGACAATAAACGATTTGCGAAAAAGCTTCATTGAATGCAAAGCAGTGTTTGGCTCAGCCAGGATTGCTTCAAGGCATATAAATAAGGAGCAGGTGGGAAAAAACAGAGCAAGCCGGACATCTTTTCCTTTCATACAAGTGAGCTTAAGTCCGCCACGTCAAAGAAGTCAGGGTTTTTAATAAAATGTTTCTGTAGGAGAGTATATCGGCCTCTTCTGTGAAAGTGCACAGCTGTTAGAAAGCAGAAGTGCACTGGCTTCTTAAATGTCTTGATGGACATATTTAGACAGACATCACCAGCGACCTTCATTACAGCATTGGCATTTGTTTTCCCAAGCACAGAATACATCCTGTTTCCAGTTTCTTTCATATGTCTCGATGCAGGCACACATGTGTATGCATTGTGGCTGCACGGATTATGGGGGAGATTATGTTTCTGAAGATTATTGACATTCCCCATATGGGGCATGCGTTTTTGTGTTTGTTCTTCGTTTGTTTGAGCTTGATCGCCACGCACGGAGATGGCACGTGTAAATTTAAGGGAACTTTATGTTTGTTTGCAATCAGATGTCATGACTCAGGGAACTGACAGAATTTTTTTTTCCTGGTGTAATGTTATGTTTATCACAGTGTTTATCATTTTGGTTCTGAAGCTAATATGGTGTTTTTGTTTTGGGGGTGGGGGGGGGGGGGTTGTGCAGCAGTCGCAATCTAGAGTTAAAAATTTCTCAGAGTATATTTCCTTTGCATGAAGTCACCGTAATAGTTTATTGGCAGGTAGTCATATACATTCAGTGTGCTCCTGATCCCTTGCATTCAGATAACAAAGTCATGCACGCCTGTATGAATTCAGACAAAGTATTACATGCTTGTCACCATACATACTCTTATTCTCACATAGCATATTCCCTTTGTATCAAGCCACTTCAGCAGTATCTTGCCAGATGTTCCACTGTTGGCATCCAACACATTTCCTAATCATCTTGCCCACAAAGCACTTGCATGAATTCAAAGGAAATGTGACAAGCTTGTTGCCACACAGTTTCAAAACTTATATAGCATATTCCCTCTGATGCAAGTCACTTTAATAGGGTCTTGCCTGAGTTCCTCAGTCTGCATTCAGCGTACCTGCTGATCCCCCTGTTTTCAGTGGAGAGGGTCATGCACAGTTGCTTGAATTAAAGGAAATTCCACAAACTCTACGTACTACATATAGTCTTATACCTCATGTGGCATATTCCTTGTGTATCAAGCCAGTTTACAATCAAGGTCAAGGTAGACTTCATTATTCACAATGGGCAATTTATTAGACAGCCAGCGATAAATAAATAAATACATACATAAATACATAAATATATCAACACACACTAACCAGCACTCAAATTGCACAAAAACAGACAAATAATAACTACATTATTGTGTTCAAAAAGCTAATGGTAGCAGGGACCAATGAGTTTTCAAAACGTCTTACCACATTTTCGTAAGTGTGCATTCAGCATACTTGCTGATCTCCTGACTTTCACATGAGAGGATCATATACGCTTGAATGAATTCAAAGGAAATGCAACATACTTGTTGCCACACATAGACTCATATCTCACGCAGCAAATTCCCTTCGTATGAAGCCTCTTTAACAGTCTCAAGCCAGATGTTTCTCTATTTGCTTTCAGTATTTCTGCTGATCTTACTGCACCCAAAGGAGAAGGCTGTGCACGCTAGCATGAATTCAAACTAAATTTTGCACCCTTGCGGCAAACCCACAGTTCCATACCTTGCATACTGTAATATATTTTCTTTGTATGTGATCACTCTAGTACTCTTGAGTGTTATGGAAAAACCTAGTAAGCAACAAAAAGCTGATTCTGGGAAAAAGACAGAAAACTGTATCCCTCTGGGGTTAAGCTCTTGTCCAACAATGAAATTGACATGGTAGATATTTGTTCATTACATAATAAGAGATATTTATGGAGGATTTTTTTTCTTTTTTATTTGTATCCCTGGCAATATGACATAAGAAATTTTTCCATTTAAAAATATAAAATGTCAAATCTCAAAATGATGGACAAAAACCTAACGATTATGCAGCTGCAGTGGCATTTGACAGTTTTTCAGTGTTTACTCCACCATCTGCTTCCCTTTTCAAGCCATTTTTCAGTCGTTATTAGCACGTGAATTTCGTGAATTGCGAATTCTGACCATGAATGTCCTGCATATCCAGTGCTCTGCATGGGGACTTACCTCACAGATCAGATAATATAGGTATGCTGCTTCATAACTGGCAAATTCACTGACCAGGTTTTATCATTAAAAAATAGAAAATTTTATGTGAAAGAACCAAGGAAGATCAACTTGCTTAATTTTAACTTCACAACTGATTAAATACCGATGACTTGCTTGGTTTTGCCACAGGAAAACATATGAAATCAATGATTATTTTTCATGTATCTTACTGTATATGATGAGGCAAAGCCTAATAAGTACAAAAATGGTCCTAACTTAGTTTCAACCAAAATTAGACTTGCTAGGTTTTTCCATAACACTCAAGTACTGTCTTGGCAGATGTTCCTGTCAATGCATTTAGCACCTGCAAAACTCACTGCTTTCTGAGAAGGCCATGCACGTGTGCATGAATTCAAAAAACGTACTTGTTTTCACCCAATTCCATTCTATTGCATTTATTATCAGATTTTATTAGCAGGTGACCCTTTGGGAACACGAGTTTGGAGGTTCATGGCCTCAGGGACTGTCTGTGTCATGCTTACTCAGATTGTTCCAGAGTATCACTCACGCAGAGTCACGGCCAAAAAAAAAAAAAAAAAAGCGTGTGATTCTGTAATTAATGGTTAAATCTGATGTAAGTGTCCTGCCTGAAATGGAGCTTTAATGTTAATTCAGGCATTTGTGGAAGTCAGTCTTAGTCACAAACCTTATTCTATGCAATAATTCTTGACTCAAGCATCTCCCACCCTATTAGTGGACTTTAATAGCTCAGGCAGCATTCATTAATCTCACCTGCTCCAAGCTTTCCACATCACTCTTACTCTGGCTAACTGCAGATTGGTCAATGCATCTCACCTCCCTCATTGCCATAGCCTCCTCCTTCATAAGCAGCATTTTTCATTGCAAGCAGCATTTGTTCATATTGTATTAGTTCATTTAAATATAATGCATCTCAGGCTCTGCTGGGGGGGGGGGATAATGATATCAGGGACTGTTGTTCCAGAGCATTACTCAAGCAGAGTCACTATCAAACTCAGATGCATGCTGTTCTGTAAAAATGTTTAAATCTGATGCAAGTGTCCTGCCTGAATTAAAATCATAATATCTGATAGCAGATTGCCACATTGTATTCGTATTGGTTCATGTCTTGCATTTATCACTTTGTAATCTTTCCATTCCTAGATGTTGATATTAAGCACACTATAAGGAGTCATGATTGGTGTTGGCCTTATCACAGGGCGTGTGGCTCTCAAATATGCTGTGAGTGTGCTGTATATGAAGTTTGATTTTTAAGCATGGCATGTGGGCCTCAGTGTGAATACCATTTGGCCAAGCACATGCCATATCTGTGCCTGTGCTTTATAGATACTTAAATAATACAATTTAAATCCCAGACCATATGTGGCATTACACTTTGTTGGACCAATTTGCTACATACAGTAATATGTACAGGACTTTGGTCGACAGATTATCAGTGACAACCTTGGTACATTAAAGTACTATAAAAGTGATTCTGTAGAAAAATATTTTGATGGATCATTTCGTGATAAGTATTAATTAGAGAGATGATTCCACATAAGCAGCCATATTAGACCTTTCACATGATTTTATTAAAGCAACATGTTTTGAATTGTGTGATTCAAAGATTCATTTTGTTGGTGCTCTACACGTAGCCAAGAATGAAATGGGTCTCTCGTAAAGTCTTAATTTTTCATCACAAGGCTAGAAGTCAAGAACCAAAAAAAGCCTTCACAGCAGCAAGAAGTTTTTCAGGAATTCCTGTTTATATAATACTGCGGTAATGCATACCAGGCCCTAGGCCCTTAAAATCACTGACATCAAGCTTAGAAAGAGCAGATGCAGATGTGAATATGTATGTTCACTGGAGGATACGGAGCGCCTGTCAGCAAGCATCTCTAACGAGCGGGCATTATCTGAGACTCCATTGTTTTCCCTATCATTCCCGAGGCTCTTTCCCACCTTCTCCCAGTTCACCATCAGCAGCAAACTATGTGACCTGTCCTTGGGGAACGCATTCTGATTCCTCTACCTGGTAAGCTGAAAATCCACAGCTTCATTAAGACTTAATATATCCCCAATAGCCACATTTATTTGTTGCCTTTTCATTGCAGTCCGAGGGCTCTGAGGCCGCGTATTCATTGTGACCAGACCACAGCAAATTGAACCTTTGTGTTATCTGGACACTCATACAAAGCATGTATATCTGTATTAGGTGTTTTTTTACACATTAAATACAACCTTTAGAAACTCTGGAGGAAGCCATGCACTGTCACAAACAATCACACACCAAGACTCATACATTCTCCGTCTCCCATTCCTTTCCACACAAACGAAGAGAAAATGAAAACTACCAACAACACATTTACCAGCACAGCCAATCCAGTGAGCAGTATTTATTCAAAATGTAAAGCATTATTGACAATTTAGAATCCCATAATTGATTTTATCCAAAGCAAAAATATATGTATTTGACTGCATTAAAATATTAATTAATAATTTTGAGTTGACTCTTACAAGGCATTCTATTGATTTCTCAGAAATTGTCGAGCCTGGAATTATTTTTGCATTTTGAATTATGGTTAAATTTGATGCCTACCTTAGAAAAGAGCCTACACTAGAACAATCCTTTCATTTATTTCTGCTCTGAAGAAAGTGATACTTTTGTAAAACAGTGTAAACACAGATGTAGTGTGGCTTTATTTCTTAATTCCAATAAACATGCCACATTGCAAAGTTAATCTGAAGTGCTCAGCTGCACTGTATGTTTGTGGGCTTGGGGTAGACACTGCTTTTTTTTATTTGTCAAGGACGAAAAGGATGCATGTTCCAACGCCGAAGTGAACGAATGAAAAAAAAGTAGTTGTATTGTTTGTAATGTTGAATACTGGGAAGCACCTGTGAACTGTATATAATATAATATAATCAAGTGCATGCCTTTAGAGCAATAGGGCTTTATAATCCAGGTACTGTAAAACTCTTGGGGGAAGGTGGTTTATTAAAAAACTATAAGAGGTGCGACTTTGAAACAGGAAGTCCCCCTGCAAATGGCTCAGTTCGTTCCCAGGCAAATGAAAGCATCCCTTGCTATAATCATCTGGCAATAAATCTCCCGGTGGGAGCATGAAGCTATGGATTTCTCAATGGCGTTTGTGTAATGCAAAGCCTTTATTGGGCCCCTGTAATCACAGGGGAAGCCTTTGAGGATGGGATCTGATCGGCACGGGCAGATAAATGGCTAAACCCAGAGCAAATAGCGACGGCGATAACAGCACAATGTGCGACTGTAAATCATGCCGCACTCCAACTCAAACAGCTTGGGTTTTGTTTTTCACATATGAGAGTATTTTTCTCGGTGGGAGGCAGAGATATCTTGACTGCAAAATTCTTGCGGTGGACAGCGACAGGAATTCAGTGGGTGGCAGGGTGCGTGGGTGCCAGCGCCCTGTCGGGCAATGGCCCCTGTGACAGTGTTTGTTAAGAAGCCTTCTCTATGGGTCACCAGAGCTACAGCCAGCCCAGCAGGTCAGCACTCAGTCCTGTTGCTTCTTTGAAGGGTATAACAAGCTGTGTCACCACATTGTTTGGTAGTATCCCCCAAAATATTTACTGAACCTACCAACCCCCGCCAACACTCCATATAATTCTTTAATAAATTTTACAACCTCTGTCCTGTATCACTTTATAAATCTCCCAATTATCTTGGAAACCTGTTGATTGAACATAACTTCATGACGCAGATGATCGCGGTGAGTCATTAACCCCTTTGTGCAGATATAGACGCCGGCGTCCATAAATTCCGAAATTTAATCCTTAAATAATTCTGTAAATGAATTTCCAAATGACTTGCTTCACTGAGGTAATTTTCCACAGTCTCTGTGACACAAATACTGAGTTATGAAGCCTAAATGGGCTCATGCATTACAGGAAAAATTGGCATTATTTATATTCGGCGCAAAGCGGCTAAAGCTCACATTTTTATTTTAATAGCACTGCAGCCTGAGAGATCTTGCTGAGCACTTTCTAAGGCAAATACTATTAAGCTCCATAAGACTTGATAGTGTTTTACTTTGTAAGCTCGCTGACCTAGGTGGTTCTATGTGCGGTAAAAACATTACAGCATGCTAACTTGTCAAGCATACATCCGTCTTTGTTTACCCATGGGTTAAATCCATTGAGCTATTTTTGTTTAGACAGACTTATTTTTGAGAACAAGAGGCTATTGCCAGTGAATCTGTATCGCTGCTTTAAAAAAACCTAATGCACTTGAATGTACAGCCTGGCAAGTTTCTCAGGCAATGTAATTGAAAAACATATATCTGTGTGTACATGACTGCATGTTTATATCCATGTATGTGTCAGTGGCGGCTGGTGGTCATTTGAAAGTATAAGCAGAACGATGTGGATCAAGAACATCTGGGGGCGTCTGGGGGAAATGCTCCCATGGGGAATTTTTTTTGCAAAAAAGTTCAACCGGTCACTTCTGGTGACTTTTCTGGACTTTTACATTGAAAAATTTGCACTTAAACGATAAACTAAACAGAGGTTTGTACCTCATCACAGATAAAGTAATTCCTATTTAACACATTTGACGCTTTGTAAAATAAGTTCATAATGAAAATTGTGTTTCTTCAAGGAAAAGTGCATCTGAAAGGTCCCCCATCATGTCACCAGATGCACAGCCAATTGCCATTACAAGCCATATCAAATCTGTCTTTTGTGACATCATAAGGGGGAGGGATCACACAGAATAATAAAGGGACTATTAACTGATTGGCTGCCTCTGGGCAGACACTTGACCATATGATGTCACAAACAGGTTTTGAAATGCCTTGTAATGACTAATTGGCTGTGCGCTCACATTCCTGACTTAACCTTTTAAGAGCAATATTATCGGCCCCTTTGAAATTATTCAGAATCAGTTATGAAGACTACCATCTCTAGTTTGAGAATTTTTTTTTTTTTTTTAGAAAAAGATTACAATAATCATTAATTATAAAAATAATCAAATGACTGTAATGGTGTATCTTGTGGGCATTGCCATGGTTCTCTAGGCTGCAGACAGCGAATTGAAGAAAAAAATAAGATTAAGGAGGAGCAGCAAGATTTGGAATTTGAATTCCATCACATACTGACATGTTTTATATTTTCCTTGCAATAGCGGCTAATAAGGCCATCATGCAAGTGAGTGAGTGAATGAGTGCGTTTCGATCCTTTCATACTCAATATCTCGAGAATGGTACTAGCAATAACTGTCTAACTTTGCATATTAAGAGTTACAGTGTAGCAGAGGAGCAGCTTAAAATTTCTTTGAATCTGTGAAGTTGCATCATCCTAAATGAACATGCAAAAATGCATCGCAGCACACGGTCCTGTACAATCCAGTAAGACTGCACATTGCCTCTATCAGTTAGCTTGCGAACCTTGCGAACCAAGCTAGCTAGCGCATTAATGAAATTATTTGCGATTCAGTCAAAGCCTGATAAAGGCTCGATTTCACCAGTAGCTATGCTTGCGATATCTAGCTACAGGAAAACCGTGGCATTGAGCAGCCCATTTTTCATGTAGATCAGTCAAATTATGCTGGCCGGGTAGAAATAATTTAGGCATTACCTTTACTGACTAGCTACTTTCTCTGAACAGATTCAAAATTTTCAAGTAGCACTTCAGCCTCGTTGCATCGTACTTAATTAAAATGCAAAAATACACCGCATCGCAGTGTCCTGTACAATCTAGTAAGATTTTACATTGCTTGTTAAATAATGTGCTTTGTATTTGCAATCAATGCAAATTCATTAGGCACAATTTCCTCGGGTGGGAACCAGCAGGCATGACCAAAATTTCAGATTTCAGAATTTTCCTGTCTCTGCCATTTGTGCTTGATGGAAAGCCAAATTTGATTCGTAACTTTTTGTCATACTCAATGGAGTTAGACGTAACTTCCAAAAAATTTTTTCCACCGCATTTATTTTGTCAGATTACATTACTCAGACACAAGCTAGTTAGCTTGCTACCAAGCGATGAAGCAGCTAGTAATAACCAGGACAAAATTCGAAAATATAGCTGTATATAACCTGGCTAGGAAGCTATTTACCTACAGTGATTCAGTGTGCACTTGTTACAATGTACACCTTTACTAACTTAACTAGCTACGAAATTCGTAATACAAAAACCATGCAGGTATCATGAAACCAAACAATTCATCAAATTCAAATTTCATGCTCTCCTGACGCGCTCAGCAGTCTCTTCCAGTTCAGCTCCCTCAATCCTCGCAAACACTGCCCATCAGGTTTAATTTTGCTACAGCACTTACTTGGTGCTTGACTGCAGCTCACTGATAAAAATTGGCTCAAATCGTGAAACATAGCACTTACTCATTTAGCTAGCTAACTTGGCTATCCTTCAGTAGTATCCCAGACCCCAGATCTGAGGAACAGTACACATAATCAGCATAACAACCCAATTCCAGACTCATGCCATGCTTGATTGAAAGTGGGGTCTCCTCTTTGGATTAACCGAAGGTCAGGTTTTGATCGCTAGCAAGCTGTAATATGTACTTAACTTCTCGTAACTAAAACATTTAATTGAAGTTTCCAGAATTTTGTCCACCACATTTTGTTTTTGCGTCATTCAAATCTGAGGGTGTTAGCTGGCTTGCAAGCAAGTGATCCAGTCAGCTAGTGAAATCCAGAATAAAATTAAAAACCAATTAAAAATGAAGGCTGACTCTGATTAAATTTTCAGTACATACTATATAGGCCTATACTATAAAATCTTATTCACTGTATTACCTCAATAATACAAATAACCACAGAATACTGTAATTAAGCGAGTACGAAGGTCAAGTCGTCTGACTGACAAGCACGAAAGCTTACCCCTCACGGTTGAACAATGGACAGTGTACTTAGCTACATACAATGTATTGCATTTGCTGTATTTTCTGTCCATCATCTTTAGAAGAAACACACACAATTGACTTAACATTGTTAAGCTTGGCATAAAAGGCAGTGGGCCGAAAGTGCAAATTGTCCAATCAAAGTCATTGGAGACTTAACATGATTCATTTCTTATGCACACCAAAGCTCTGCATTACAGTATGTAATAGAAGGAGAAAAGTTGCTTTAATTTACAAAAAGAAACTTGCCACTTATGAAAAAATTTAGCAATTGATTCTAATTCCAAGATAATTTGTAAATTTTTTTTTTTTTTGCATCTATGTTTTTTTTATGCAGTGCTTACTCTGCATTAACGGACAAGCCACCTTTGGTACGCGTTCACAATTGTGTACTTGTCTCCGAGTATGTCTTTTGTGTTGAAGTGTGCATCCATATTTGTCTGTCTGTTTGTGTGCAAATATCACACCAAGAACTAGAGTGTTTCACCCCGATGCAGATTTTTCATTTAATGATAGGTCTATCTTATCTAACTCATTTCAGTACAAATCTTCAGCTAATTTTCTGTCCAGAAAACTCAGTTAAGCATGCAGCATATTCAGAGCTCAAATGGTTATAGTAATATTTATTGATGTATTAATAACATCAAGAAAATATGGAAGGAGCTGACCAATGGCTTCTGTGCCCCCACATGGACACAATGTTGCGTGTATTTTGAGCGGCTAGGATGTGTGTTTTAGGTGGGATGTGCTGTGGAGTGCTGAGATGAAATGGACGTTTGAATGAATTCCCTCTAATTAATAAGGGAAACAACTCCTGCATTTTGATTCTGCTAGTGAATGTATGGAGCAAACTGTCAAGCACGGATTGTTGCTGAAATTAAAAGTATGTACCACACTAGACCTGAGGGTTGAGCGCAACATACACCACCTTTCTGTATACTGGCTGAGAGGTTGGTTTGTGTAAAAGTTGATAATTAGTCCCACAGTGAGTACCGTCAAGATGGAGAGGGATCGGTACCATGCTGTGCGGCATCCAGACATGCTAGGCAGCCATTTTGGTAATTAATTTTCTGCAACCATGAGCGATTTTAGCAGTCATGTTTATCAAAGAACCCACACACAGATGTAAACACAGTAGCCCCTGACACATTGTAACCTGTTTGGTTTGCACATTTTGATTAAATAGTTGCTAGTTGAGAATAAATGCTGCTGCTGGTTAATTGCGGTCCGCTTATTTCCAAATGGCCTCGTAATAATCAGCAATTTCCTGTAAATTATTTTCATTTAATTAGTTTTTTTTGAGGGGAAAAAATAAATATCATGAGTCTATAGTCTCAAGCATCTGGTTTTCAGAATAATGAAGAAAACTACCTTGTCAAGCCAGAATCACTAAGTTTTATGCATTATTTTTATTATTATATATTTTTTTCTTGTATAATGTAACAAAACTCGCAGATTTGTCCTAATAATGATATAATAAACTTGGGATCCTGAACATGAGTATAAAGCAAAAGAAACATGATCCCAGATGGATAACAAAATTACTGCTGAAGGCATTGTGCATAGCATGAACAAAATTATAAAGTTTTTTTCTTTTTTTTGCAGAAATTTGCTCGTTACACACTGACTTAAATGGGCCTATGACACAGTCATTGAGGGAGATGTGTTTACATTGTCACACGTGATAATGTGATAATTACTGTGATAATCACAAAAATATTCTCCATATTATATAAAGAACCTTGAGAATTGAAAATTGCTTTCGCAATTTGTAGGTTAACACCTTATTCTTTTGATGGGTCAAGTTATGATACTGTGGTGTGTCTTTCTGGTCTCAGCATGTGGGAGATGGTGTTATAATTTTGGGGGGCGAGTGGAGTGGGAAATTCATTTGACCTGAGTTCACTGGTGAACTATGAAGAAATCTGAGAGAGGCCAACTGTGAGGGATCCCCAGATTTCATTAGGCTGCAATGCACTCCTTCCCCATGGTGATATATTCATACACTCGGCTACCTCAAGAATTTTGCTGGTTCAGTAGTCATGTCTGATTCTTTCGTAACTGTTGTCCAGGTACAGCACAGAGATTTGAACAGCGTTCAACAGAATTTCATGCATGAAGATTCCCAATCTCACTGCCACAATGGTGTCAGAAAAGCTATATTAAACATCACTGGAATCAATCAAATCAGTTCTGGTTTCTGATCATGTGGGTCTATCACAGGGTGCATTAAGGTATGGTGTTTCAGTACAGAAATTTGAATTGTTTGCATATTTTTGAGAGTTGACTGTTGGTGTGTTTTTATCAGTTGGTGCAGTATAACATTTGTTCAGTTGATTGAATTACAAAAATAGGAAAACATTTGGCTTTCACATTGAAGAAAGTATTGTAATACAAACGGATGGGAATATTCACACGCGTAATGTGATCAAATTATTTACATTGGATGTACATGCAAAATTGATTTTATCCATTATTTCTTGGTTTTGTTTTTAGGTTTGGTTTTACCATTTTATGGCTGTAGGTAGGTGTCATTGAGTGGAACAGACGAGTCCACTCACAACCACTTTATTAGGAACTCCTGTCTTATACTGAATGAACCTCCTTTTGCCTTCAGAGTAGCCTGAATACTTTGTGGCACTTGCTGGAGACATTTCTTATTCATTTAGTGGACATTTCTTAGGCATTGCAAGGATCCATGTCGACTTGATGGCATCATGTAGTTTGTCAGCGTAACATTCATTCATTATCCTTCCTCATCCTAAAGTGGCTTTATTGGGTGGAGATCTGGATGTCTGCAGGTCAGTGGAGTAAATCCAAGTTATTGACATTTCTGGAGAACCAGATTAAGATGATGTGGATGATACGTACTTTGTGATATGATGCATTATCCTTCTGTAAGTATCAGTATGACACAGACTGTGGTCATAAAGGTATGCACTTGGGTCACCAACAATGTGAACAAGTACTGTCTAGTTATTTTTTATTTTTTTTTTGGTTGGCACTATGGGCTCGAATGCGGGCGAAGAATACATTCTATGCAATATTAAGCCACCAACACCAAGTTGGATGCATGGATTCATGCTGTTTACTCCAACTTCTGATCCAATCATTTGCATGCTGCAGAAGAACTCAAGATTAGTCTAATCAGGAGGTCTTTTTGCCTCCTGATCTTTAGTAATTGTACTGCCAACCAGCATACTACTGTTTTTTAGTTTTTGTGGAATTTGTGACTTCTCTGGTAACTCAAGGAAGTCTACCCATTCTCAACTGGTCTCTGCGGCAATATGATTATTTAGTGATGCAATTCTGCTTACCACTGTTGCAACCAGGTAGTTTTTGGGAACTTGTGGCCTTTCTGGTAACTAAAAGCTACCTACCTATTCTCCCCTGATCTTCCACGTTTTTCTTCAGCCGCAGAACTGCAGCTCACCTGAGGTCTCATTTCTAAACAGTGCGTAAGCACACAAATGATGCACTTGGCAATTAAAGGACACCATTGATAAAATTACACATGAATGAAAAATTCCATATTATTCACAATTAATTAAATAAAAATTTAATTAAGTTTAGCTTACTCACGGTTTTAAAAATCACCACCTTGTCTGGCACAAACAGTCGTACAGTATCATGGTCAAAGTCACTCAATCATGCACCTTGCATGTTCTGATGTTTAGTGAGGAAAATAAATGACAACACCTCACCATATTTTCATGTTTTTGAAATTGAGTTGCCTTTATAAGAATTGCTGTTTAGAGCATCAGACTATTTGCAGTAATGTGCAGATGTACCAAAAAAAGCAGTCGGCAATCATATGTTGATATAGAAAGCGAAACAACTACTGTATGTGGAATGCCAGCGACTGAGTAGGTTTGTCATAGGTGACCATGATTCTCTTTGTCTTTCTCTCCCTTAAGATGTCAAGACCCTGGAAAATTTCCATCTTGTGGAAAGTGTCCAGGAGCAGGTGAACGCAGCACTGTTGGACTATACCATGTGCAGCTATCCCCAGCAGACGGACAAGTTCGGCCAACTCCTGCTGAGGCTGCCGGAGATACGAGCCGTCAGCATGCAGGCGGAAGAGTATCTGTACTACAAGCACCTGAACGGGGACGTTCCCTGCAACAACCTGCTCATCGAGATGCTGCATGCAAAACGTGCTTGAGGACATCCACCCCTACCACAACCCAATCCAAACAGCCCTGCAGCCCCACAGATACATCTCATGTGCTGACACCTTGATCGGGCGAGATGAATATCCAACGAGTATATGACTGGATTAATGGTGACTGACTACAGTGATTCAAATCATGAACAGCAAAAAGACCTCACTGACGTAAAACAGCGCAACTTTTTGTTGCTACGCTGATGGGCTGTTGAAGGGATAGAGACTGAGTGATAGCAACTGATTAAGAAACCGCAAATTCAAAAGAACTGTACTTCGGGGGACTTTTTCCATTTGAGCAGCTTCAAAGAGACTCTGAACTTATTAACAAAGTGACAGTGTTAGTTCGCCAGTGTTTTTTCTTGTTTGACGCATAGATGTGTCAGGTCTTTGGAAAGAAACCTTGGTTCAGTTTTTACAGTTCCAGGCTCAGTTTGTCTTACCTCACTGCGCAGTGAGAGGCCTCAGAAAACCTCCATCAATACCATCAGATGCAAACAACCATGACATAGGGCTCAACGTAAAAAAATATTCATACAGTATTCCTGCTTTAGATACACCCATAACTGTAACAAGTGGTTAACCAATGCTCATAAAATAGTTTTCTCATATTTATACACGCCCACAGATGGAAATTGTAACATTGTGCACCAATTTTAAAGTTAAATTTTTGCCCTTTTATTATTAATTTGCTTTACTCAATTCACCACAAATAATGATGTACAACATAGTTGAAATTACTGAAACAAATTATAGCTGCTAAAGACAAAACTAGATATCCTGCCATTGGTCTCAGGAAATTCAACAACAATAAAAGTTTTGTGTATGTTCATCAACTGGAAGTCAGTATCATGGTCGGAATATTAACAACACTGGAATGTGGATGTTACATGTGAATGTTTTATCTAAACCACACTTTAAAGGTTGATCTTAGTCATGGATGTTGAGACTTATCAAGTCAGAATAAGCATATCCATTAAATAAGCATAATACACAAGCATGTGTGCTGTGTTACCCAGTTATTGGGGGCAACAATTCTGTTATGTTCCTGTCTTTACTGAAGGTGACATATTGTGGGCATGCTATTTACTACATCTCACTTGAATTTTACAAACACAGCCTTGCCAAATTTTAACAAACTCGAAATTATTATAGTGGAGTGCTGTACTCTTCTCGGTCATTCATCGAAACACACAAGGAAAGATTTATTTTTTTTAATCTGTGAATTGTGTACTTAAGCTTTGTAAAATAAATTGGGAGTTTAGTTGTGGTAAATTATTAAATAGTATTCTTATTCACATTAAGGCAAAGAAAAAGACATTCCTCTATTGCCGTAAAAAAAAATGTAAAATGTAATTCTCTGATTTGTTTTTCATCACGATTTCAACCGTAGACCAAAGCCTGAGAGCGAACAAAGTGTGCTGTTCAGAAATAAAACAAACCAATCTTAAATGTCAGTGTTATAAAAATGTGGTAACACTGTGAGTCTGAGTTCTTATTCTTCTCCATGCTCATGGATATTTGAGTACATACATGAAACATGAATTATTAGTCTTAAAATAATTTGCAGTTATAAAGTTGTTTTGCAAACATTACAGGAAAATGGATACCACAAATTGCAATCAACAGATATCAAAGGGGAGCATATTTGCAAGGTTGTGAACACTGTATTTTGTTGGCTTTTAGTTATTGATATCTCATGTCCTCACTATATTTCCCCTAAAGTCTCTGTTGATTCTCGCATCCATCATGGGTCATGGAGTTGCGGCAAAGCAAAGATGTGAAAATACTGTAGAAATTTCACTAAAAAGGACAAGAAATCCCTGCTTTCTTTACATAGGGAATTTTTCTTTTAACCAGTATTGCAAGAGTCTGAAAAACAAGCAGTCTTGCTTTATTGTGATTTAAATTTTTTTAAAAATAGTTTCAACAGTTCTCTCTGGTTCCTCACTTTATTTATTAAATTCCATTATAAGAACTCACTCTGTTTTTTGTCTCATTTCTTTCCGCCCTTGTAGATATTTTTGGGATGTATTTTTTCATTCATTCTATCCTCGAAGTGACTCACAGCAAGGCAGTGATAAATAGTAGCAAGCTTACAGTAGCTATTTTAACTGTATTTGTAATTTACCGTATTTAAAACAACAGCCAGTATGCCAAAAATTGTTTTTTTAATTGTTTTTTAAATTATTAGATAATGACCATGGAATACACCGTCTACCCCTTATAAAAATTTACTAAAGTTAACTATAGTTTACTACAGTAAAATTGATGTAAACTATAGTAAACTACACGTTACTGCAGTGAACTATAGTTTGTTGCAAATATACTATAGTAATTGAATATCATTGCTATAGTTTACTATAGTAGAGTTTGACTTTTGTGATTTACTTTAGCATCGCTATAGTAAACTACAGAGTTATTTTGCAAAAATACCATAGTTACAATAGAACACTACAGTATTTTTACTGTAGTATTTTGTGGTAATTTTTCCTGAGGGACATTTATAATTACTGCACAATATTCACCAATTTAAGGTACTGTTGTAGTCACACCTGTGTAACTTGGCAACTTTTCGCATGATGTACTGTTCTTCAATAAACACCACTTCTCAATGAATACCCTTTCTTTTTGGTTAGTGCCCTTTGAGCATCCGCCACACATGTAACTGAATGACGCCCGATAAATGCATTATTGTTCTAAATCCCTAACACACTGAGCCTTTACTCAGTTCAGTGGAGTATGTTTGCCACTGTCTTAACATGAAATGTGAAAGTTTACTATTTGTCCTCTCTGATGGAACTTGGATATCCAAGATTGTCATGTGCTCGGTCATTCGGTAAGCCATTAACCAAAATCCGGTGCGGTTCCTGAATTTTTTATTTAACGTCTTTAAACATATTTTAGCAGAGGGCGGGACTGGACAAATGTAACTGATGTTATATGAGCAAGTGGCAGTGCTAATGTCATTATCATAATCTTAAACCTTAAATCTAAGGTCATTAAATACATACAAATTTCAGAATTTGGAGATCATAGCTTTCTGAGCACTTTCAGAATGTGATTCAGGAACTTTTTTTCTGTTACAATGCAAAGCCAAAAGTGTTCTATATTCCCTGTTCATGTTGATTAGCGTGTGTCATTGTGTGAGTATGTAGAGACCATAAGTATGAGTGTGTAAGAGAAAAAGAAAGAGTGAGAGAGTGATTTCCTCATCACTAGAATTGTCTACATTCAGAAGCTACTTTGTAGCTGCAATACAGCTGAAATGGCAGGTGTTCCTTTTGAATATCCTTGAAGTCCATAAAACATCCCAGCCTATGTATGTGTTTGCCAATTAAATACATGCAGCACGTGGGCGATCACTTTCTTGATCTTTCTTTGGCAATTTTATATTTTTGCTGCAGATTGAAGAAAATGAAGTGGATGAAGTACAAAGTAAGGCAATATTTCACATATGCATTTCTGTAGGGGGCAGGGTTGGCCAGCAACCCTGTTTAGTCATAGACACAAGAACATCCACACTCATGTACTAGGAGCACCTCTGGTGTTCAGGAAGCTGAATGATATAGCTTTACTTTATGGGTGCTCTCATGCTGGAGAGGTCAAACATAAAACTTTGTCATTGAATAAATGCATGAGACACTGACAGTAATTCAGATCACCAGATTGAAAAAGCTCACAGGCAAGCACACATGCTACTTGACAAAGGCAAACAAGGATGTCCTCAAAGTAAGTACTACCAAACTTGCTTCCTAAGCAATGTCTCCCTGAATGTAGAACATTAGAACATTACTAAATGAGAAAGTTAAGCAGGCAAAATTATTGCTACCACATTGGCTTTCAGTACAATCAGTAAAATATGTCACACAAAACCTCAGCTGCTCATTGCACACCTGTGTCATGAATGGTTTTGAATTACCATGAATATACATGTAAAATGGTATTTTTGCCTCCTAATCTATCAGTCACATACTACACAGTACTAATCGCTACACTGTATGCTTGGTTGACAATAAATACCATGACGGCATATTTCAGGAAGGCTCATTTCTACACAACCCCGGACAAAAATACCCGAACTGAATTCTGCGGAGTTGAAGAGCAGTTGGCAGGCCTGCCACAAAAAAAAAAAAATTACTAATTTTCCTGGAGAACTTTGGAGCCCCTGTGTTTGAATGATTTCTGGAGGACTGGATGAAGATGAAGAGGACTTTTATTACAGATAACTGCATACTGAATTTGCATCTCTCCATTCTTTTGCTTTTTCTATCACTTACAGACAGTGGCTCAGTTCCTCCACTTTACTGTCACAAGGGGTTCATACATGGATTTTTTTTTTAAATTAATTTAATTATGTATCTTTTTGTGGTGAAATTTTGAGTATACCTTCTTACACATGTGTTTGTGAATGCTATTGAGAGATGAGAACTTAAACATTGATCCTCAGTGATGTGTACAGTAGACAGTTCTGAGCCAAGAAAACCAGCCAAATGGCATAGTTTCACAAATGTTTAACAAACCCAAAGGACAATGCCAGCGGACTGTGGCTGCATGCACTTTATAAAATAAATATACTATAACAGGAATATGCATGTTTTGGAACTGATTATACTGCCACATGCTGATTCCAGTTACACTGTCCACTGCTAGCATTCCAATCCATTTTCAAAAAAAAAAGCAACACAACAAAACTCTGCAAACCTCCATGAATAAAAACCAAAGACGTTGCTCAAAAGATGGGCCTGAAAAAAGAGGCACTGGGCACATGTTTTCATTTTACTTGGTCTGCAGTCCTGACCAATAATTCCACATAGTTTATGAAAATGCTCGATGGTCTAGTTCCTTACTGTACTCTCGCGTGGCAGCTTTAATGAATGGGATGAATTCTTTTTCGTCCTCTCTGGTTGATGCACCATCTAATATTCCCAGCATCACTCCAGAATGTGTTTATTTTGCAGCCTGTGTCTCCTGTTTAAGAGAGGACTACATACCGTTTCTCCAAGGGCATCTCAAAATCATTTTCCTCTTCTATTCACAGCACATATTGTATTCTGGCATGATTCTGATAATTGCATTCAGAATTTAAGCTCATTCAGCTCTTGTTCGTTAAAAGTTCCTTTGAATACAAAGAACATACCTTTGCCGCCATTTCTCGGCATCTGTATTATGTTTTTAACCGACCATCACTTAGTATCTGCTGAGGCACTTTGCGACAGGTTTTACAGCACACAATCAGCATTATCCTGTCAAGGGAGTAGAGAAAAAATTTGTCACACTTTTGCTGCGTTTTTATACTGTATTTCATGCTTTCTACTGCAAATTTTCAGGCACCAAGTGTCTATTCTACCCTGATAGGAATGAGGAATGATAAAGCTTGATAGATCCCTCATTAAAAATGTTGCTCTCGAGAGTACTATACCTACACAGCATACTTTGTCTGGCCCAGATCTGACCCACATAAGCCATTTTCCCTCAGTCCAAATACCGTTTTGAATGATGGCCCGTGACCAGCCGGATTTCTGGCTTACTGACATAGGCCACACAAGAGCCACCACAAGCCCAATTCTCAGCCGGTCAGGAGCCCATAACCAGCCCAGCACTGGGCCAGAATACATACTCAAACCGGCACCATATCTCAGCTGTAAGTAAATCATACAAAAACTAGCCTGTCGCCACATCTGAGCCTTATTGAGCACAGCCTTATTGTGCCCACATCAAATAAATGTGTACCTTGAGTACAATTACTACGAATAACAATTTAGTTGTTCAGCATGAAGAAATCTTCTATTTGTATATGTTCTCCAAAACAAACGATTCCACAGGACAGACACCGGCAGAAGAGGGAGCAAAAACAATGTAATAAAGAATCCAGGCCATAGTCTGAGTGTGAATTTGCGTGTGTGTGTGTATGTGTGTAAGCATGTGTGTGCATGCATGAGAGCATGTACACGTATACCGTCTGAGTGCTTTCAACTACATAAGTTATGCAGGTAATATCACTTACCTCGCAACAGTTACAGGGTGGAGCATAGCACCGTCATCCCAGTATGGTTTTCATGCACATTTTGTGGGAATTAGACTGTGATCCAATGAGAAAGTGTTATGTCCACTCTTGACCTGCCAGTCGTGTAGACTCATGTGATATAGATATGTAAGGAGTTTCTCCCAACAGTGAAACTGCCTGGGCAAAATGCACTAGGGTAAATGTGGGGATTCTGGTGAGCATCCGGCAGGGTCAAAGTGAATTGTAGAATGATTGGTCATTGATGGTGACGTCTTACCTGGTGAAGAGCTGCAGCTGCACCTTGTCTGCAATTATAGCACCAAAGCAGGTATTTAAGAAACAGTGAACAGTTAGTTAAGGAGATACTCATGAGGGGGGCGCGCATAGAGTAAGTTTACATGCACATCATAATCCGATAATCGGGAATAATCCGATAATGATATGATTTTAGGCGTTTGCATACACTTTAATAAACCGATATCTGGAAAAACCTGGTTTACATGATTCATTCAAGTAGTCGAATTTCTCTCGAAGCAGTGGCAGCACCAGAACAGAAAATTTGGGGGCTACAGAACATCCCTTGATTAGTCCTGGATAGTTCTAAATCATTTTCATAATTAACAATAGATTCGCTCCGAGAGCACTGCACACTATCAGGTGCTGCTAATTTTCCCCCTTTAGGTATGACATCGACAATCATTCATTTGGACGTGTAATTTAGTGCATTTAAATCAGCGTAATTCCAAATTGCACACCTGTCAACTCTCACGCATAAGGAGTTTAATGCCTTAAGTGGCATATTCCGTGCTCTCGCCATAGTCTGCAAACTTAGACTGTAATGTGGAAAAAAAAAAGCCACTAGATGGCAGTATTGACATTTTTGTTCTTAAGCCCAGTCTGGAGCTAGGTTTTGGGGCATGTCCTGGGCATGCCTCAGAGGGGAATGTCCCAGAGAATTGGAGAAAAGTCTGGAAGGTGGGAGGGGGCTGGAAAAGAGTATGTAAGGAGAAAAAATTGAGAGTGAAGGGTAGTAGGAGAAATTGCAAGGAGAAATTGTGGAAGGATACATTTGACCAGACCTGTCACTCTTTTCAAGACCTGTGAAGCTTTTTGTGGATTTTTGCCTGTGTTGGAGCATTTTCCTGTCCCAGGACATCACAACATAGCAGCCCATCTCAATTACCAAGGGACTGTAAATATCTCTTTTTTTTATTTAAATCTTGGTCAGTAGAGTAGATTGTAGATTAGTTCAAAGTGTTTGTTTAATTAAATCTGTTAAAGTTTTAAAATTTTGTCTGTCATCCCTTGCTGTCCGCTACGCCATAACGAATTGGGGCCATAACAAATTGGGGGCTCATCCGGGATAGACCATTGTGTGAGTCATTTATTGAAGATCTAAAATTTCAAATTGTGAAATTGTTTTTTGAATTTTCCTAGATATATATTGACAGATCAACAGCAATGGATGATTTCTTGGCATCACCAACCGGAGAGGTTTTGAAGTCTTTTAAAAAGACAGAACTGCTAGAAATATGCAGACAGTTAGAGCTGACAGATGTAAAACCAGCCGTGCGAAAAGCAAGACTGGCTAGAGAGATTGTTGAATATTACATTGATGAAAATGTGTTTGCACCAGGAGATCTGGAACAGTTTCCAGTGGAAAATCCAAATGTAGAAATGGAACTTAAATTAAAAATGCTAGAGATTGAAAGAGAGGAAAGAGCATTTGACAGGCAGAAAGAGAGAAAGAAAGGCAGTTTGAGTAAGAAAAATTAGCAAGAGAAGAGAAAAGAAAGGGAGGAAAAAGAAAAACAAAGAGAATTTGAGAGAGAGAAAGAGGAAAGAGCAGAAAGAAAGAGACAGAGACAGAGATTTCGATTTACAGAAGTTAGACAAAGAAGAAAGGCTCCAAATGGAGCAACTAAAAATCAAAATGGAAGCTGAAAACAAATTTCATGCTAGCCAGGAGGTAAAACTGGTGCCTCCATTCTCGGAAAAGGAGGTTGAAAAGTATTTCCAGTACTTCGAGAAGGTAGCTAAGAGTTGTCAGTGGCCAAAGGAACACTGGCCTCTGATGTTGCAAACTGTCCTCAAGGGTAAAGCTCAACAAGCCTATTCGGCTTTGTCTGCAGATGATTCCTCTGATTATGAGGTTGTCAAAAAGGTTATTTTGACAGCTTATGAGTTGGTTCCAGAGGCTTGCCGACAGAAATTCAGAGGTCTGAAGAAATCTGACAATCAGACTTATGTGGAATTTGCTAACGAGAAGAAGGTTTGCTTTGAGCGCTGGTGTACTTCTATGGAGGTCAAGGATGATTTCAACTCACTAAAAGGGATGGTGTTAGTTGAAGAATTCAAGAACTGTGTCAAGGATGATATTAAGACCTACCTTAATGAGAAGCAAGCACTGAATTTGCATATCAGCTGCCAAGTTTGCAGATGAATATGTTCTCACACATAAGTCCAAATTTCAGTCCAGCAGTAACAATAGATGGTCCCGATTTCAGAAGAAAGGTAACAGTCATACCCAAGATTCCTCACCCAAAGACAAAGACAAATCTGGTGATGGTGCTAAGAAATCCAGTCAAAGGTCTGATCAAAGTGTGAAAGCTGACAGTGACAAAAGTGGTCTAGTTTGCAATTATTGCAAGAAATCTGGTCATGTTACAACTAACTGTTGGTTCCTTAAAGCTAAGAAAGAAAAAGAAAAGGATACCAAACCCAATGCCTTTGTGAAGACAAGGTTAGAAACCCCTGTAGTAGATGACCGATCTGCTAAATTGCCTGCTCCTTGTGAGGCTAAGAAGCCTGATACTGCTGACTTTGTGAGGGAGGAATTTCTTCCATTTGTGTTAGAGGGATTTGTGGCTTTGAATGAGCATTCTCCTCCAGTACCCATATATATCCTAAGGGATACCGGAGCTTCTCAGTCACTTTTGTTGATGGACTCCTTGGAGTTACGTGATGAGACCGCTTCTGGGGATTTCATACTTGTACAAGGTATTGAAGGGAGGACTGTATCTGTACCCCTGCGCTCTGTATTCTTGAAGTCAGATTTAGTTACAGGACAGGTAAAGGTGGGACTTATGTCAAGTCTACCTATCAAGGGTGTTTCTCTGTTGCTAGGCAATGACCTGGCCGGGGGCAATGTAGTTCCCTGTTCATCTTACTTCACAGCCGAGCACTGAAGATGGCGATGAAGACCCATCTCTGTATCCTTCCTGTGCAGTGACCCGTGCTATGGCCAAGAAGGCTCAAGAAGAAGATGATGTGGTGCCGTCCAGCACATTGAATAGTCATGACTCAGGTGGTTCGCCTCATGACTCTGTTCAGCCTACTATGGTTTCTCCGTTTGATGACTTATCAGACACTTTTATCAGTTCTCTGTTCAGCCAGCCAGATGGGTCTGGTGATTCTGATGTGTCTGGAGACTTGTCTCTGTCCAGAAAGCGGTTGATTCAGGAGCAAACCAATGATCCTGAAATTTGTGTACTAAAGAAGAGAGCCCTTCCTGATGAAGAAATAGACGCAGTTCCAGTTGGGTATTATCTCAAGGATGGAGTGTTGATGCGTAAGTGGCGCCCTCCTGATATCCCTGCCAATGCAGATTGGGCAGTGGTCAAGCAAATTGTTGTTCCGAAGGTCTACAGGAATGAGATCTTAACAATGGCTCATAGTTTGCCTTTAGGAGGTCATCTTGGTGTTAACAAGACTGTTGACAAGATCATGAAACACTTCTTCTGGCCTGGACTTCGGAAAGATGTTTCCAACTTTTGCAAAACCTGTCACACTTGTCAGGTAGTTGGAAAACACCAGTTAGACCCACCTGTAGCTCCATTGCAGCCTATCCCAGCATTTGGGGAGCCCTTCTCCGAGGTCATCGTTGATTGTGTTGGTCCATTACCCAAGACTAGATCTGGAAATCAGTACTTGTTGACAATCATGTGTGCATCTACCAGATTCCCTGAAGCCATACCTCTACGCAACATCAAGGCAACTGCAATCTCGAAGGCTTTGATAAAGTTCTTCATGTTGTTTGGCCTTCCCAGGGAAATTCAGTCAGATCAAGGTAGCAATTTCACATCCGGATTGTTTCAGCAGGTTGTGTATGAACTAGGTGCGAAGCAGATTCTTTCCAGTGCCTATCATCCAGAGAGTCAGGGTGCCTTAGAGCGGTTTCATTCCACTCTCAAGACAATGATGAGGACTTATTGTTATGACCATGAGAAAGACTGGGATGAAGGTGTTCATTTGCTGTTGTTTGCAGCTAGAGAAGCAGTGCAGGAGTCTACTGGATTCAGTCCGTTTGAGCTAGTGTTTGGCCAGGAAGTGAGAGGACCTTTGCTATTGTTGAGTGAACAATGGCAAGAGAAAGAGCCGCATATCAGTCTGACTATGTTAGCAAGTTCAAGGAAAGACTGCGTGCAGCTTGTGACCTAGCCAAAGAGAACTTGAAATCAAGTCAGGGAAAAATGAAAACTTGGTATGATCATAAGGCTAGAAGCCGTGAGTTTAAACCAGGAGACAAGGTCCTTGTGTTGTTTCCCTTGCAGTCCAATCCATTGCAGGCTAGATTTCATGGTCCTTATGAAATTCTGACAAAACTCAATGATCTCAATTACATTGTGAAGACTCCAGATAGGAGAAAGCCAAAACAGTTGTGTCACATTAACATGCTGAAGCCTTATCATGATAGGAATGCTAGGGTTGCAGCTGTCACGTCAGATCCTCCTCTGGCTGAGACTTGTGAAGATGAGGGGGAGTTTCAAGATGATGAACCTAGAATTAAAGCTGAAGTTCTTTCATGTAAATTGTCAAATTCTGAAGTGTTGCAAAATCTTGATGTAAAACTCCAGCACTTAGAACCCTCACAGAAAGATCAGTTTGAGAAGTTGATCAAGAAATATAAAGATCTATTTCCTGATGTTCCAAAGAGAGTTTCTATAGCCTCTCGTGATGTAGATGTTAGTGATGCCGAACCAATAAAACAGCATCTGTACCGGATGAATCCTGAAAAGAGAAAGATTGCTGAGAAAGAGGTTGAGTACATGTTAGAACATGATATTATCAGACCCTCTAACTCAGATTGGAGTTCACCCTGTGTTCTAGTTCCAAAACCTGATGGCTGTACTAGATTCTGTACAGATTATCACAAAGTCAATGCTGTAACTAGAACTGATGTGTTTCCAATACCTAGGATTGATGATTGTATCGATAGAATAGGGCAAGCAAAGTTTCTGACCAAGATTGATTTATTGAAGGGTTACTAGTGCGTGCCTTTAACTGAGAGGGCCAAGAGCATCTCTGCTTTTGCCACACCATCTGGGTTATACCAGTATGAAGTCCTACCCTTTGGCATGAAAAATGCCCCAGCCACGTTCCAAAGGATGATACAGTCTACAATCGCCGGATTGCCACACACGGGTGCATACATCGACGACCTGGTCACATGGAGTGACTCCTATGAAGAACATCTGAAAGATGTAGAGACGTTGCTCCAGCGCGTGACCCAGGCTAACCTGACTGTTTACCTGAACAAGAGTGACTTTGGTTTTGCTACTGTCACGTATCTTGGCTACGTCATAGGCCAGGGTAAGGTGGCACCCATAAATGCTAAAGTCCAAGCCATCATGGACTTTCCAGTTCCTGACAACAAAAAAGCTTTGCGCCGCTTCCTTGGAATGATCGGGTACTACCGCAAGTTCTGCAAGAACTTTGCTGAGATTGCTCTCAGTCTCACCAACCAACTGAAGAAAGGCGTAAAGCTCACTTGGGATGAAGCATTCCAAAGAGCCTTCGATCGTCTGAAGTCTCTGCTGTGTCACTTCCCCGTGCTCAAATCTCCTGACTTCAACGAACCGTTCTCCATGGTGGTCGATGCTAGCGAGTTTGATTTTACAGGAGTTTGACTTGGAAATTAAGCATGTAAAGGGTCCTGACAATGTAATTGCTGATTGCTTATCCCGTGTTTGAGTATGTGTATATATATCACGTGTTTATTAGCATATTGTATTATATGTATATATATACAAGTGTCGACTTAACCATATTTGTATTGAAGAGAAAAATTTTGCCTTTATGAGTCAACATTTTTCCCTTTTGGAATGGAGGTGTAATGTGGGAAAAAAAAAGCCACTAGATGGCAGTATTGACGTTTTTTTTCTTAAGCCCAGTCTGGAGCTAGGTTTTGGGGCATGTCCTGGGCATGCCTCAGAGGGGAATGTCCCAGAGAATTGGAGAAAAGTCTGGAAGGTGGGAGGCGGCTGGAAAAGAGTATATAAGGAGAAAAATTGAGAAAGTGAAGGGTAGTAGGAGAAATTACAAGGAGAGATTGTGGAAGGATATATTTGACCAGACCTGTCACTATTTTCAAGACCTATGAAGCTCTTTGTGGATTTTTGCCTGTGTTGGAGCATTTTCCTGTCCCAGGACATCGCACCATAGCAGCCCATCTCAATTACCAAGGGACTGTAAATATCTCTTTTTTTATTTCAATCTTGGTCAGTGGAGTAGATTGTAGATTAGTTCAAAGTGTTTGTTTAATTAAATCTGTTAAAGTTTTAAAATTTTGTCTGTCATCCCTTGCTGTCCGCTACGCCATAACAAATTGGGGCCATAACAAATTGACGCCATAACAAATTGGGACCATAACAATACTTAGTTGATAACAAAAGTGAAGATTAAAAAAATTTTAATTCGGCAAATAATAATATATTTAATTGCCAAGTCCCACTTTTTAACACTCCCACGAGAGTGAAAGGCAATATTTCATTGGAATGCGGATCAGTCATTATTCAATCAGCGCATATTTAAGAAATTATCACGCGGAAATTAAGTCTTCTCTTGCTTTTCTTTCCTTGGGGGTTGGAAGCTCAGAAATTGCATGAAGACCTTACAAATGGTTTTTTACAATGTAGTTCATTTAAACAATTTAAATGATCATGGAGCACAAGTTAAATCACCAGATGCGCGGAAAAGGTAGCACAGAAGTTTCAGAACAGTTTGTCTTTGGTAAAGCACGGGCCTATTTATAAGTAAGTTATTTTTTTTGTACTGAATTTAGCCCTTTATTTCGTTGCTGTTAGATCACATGGGGAGAGAAGCCATGTCCTCAATTGCCAGTGGATTATTCCTATGACTGGAAAATGTGCCAATAAAGGAAAATGATTGAGAACTAGCCAGGATTAATTCCTGCCCTCCATAGGTCGCACATGCGCAGATTTAAAAAAAAAAGAAAGAAATCAGCTTTTGCTGTATACATGCACAGAATAAATGGATTATTGGGCAAAAATCTAGGTGTGTTTACTGGATTTTTCATGAACCGACGACGGCCTTTATCCGATAATGATTATCGGACTTTGCCGTTTACATGACCACTTGAATAATCCGATAACTCCAGTAATCCGATAATAATTGTTTTATTAGTGTGCATGTAAATGCGCTCATAGATGGGTTTTAGCAAGTGGGAATTGTGGTTTGGTTTCTGCTGTTTTCCCAGCTTAGTTTCAATGTAGACTTAGGTTTTTCTGCCTAGGAATATTATGTTTGGTTAGATTTATTTATTTATTTTGCTGGAGTATTTTGGATTAACATTTGTTGATATAGTTTTTGACTTTTCTCTTGGACTATTGAGGGGTGGGTGTTTGTTCTGGTGATTGTTCTCTAGATTTATACCACAAGTCTGTTGAATACTCAATTCTGATTGGTAGAGAGATGTTCTAAGGGTGTGCATTTTCTGGTAAATGCAGACCAACAAGGAGATCCAACATGTTAGCCTCTTGACACTTTTTAATTTGCTACATTTGAATTCCAGGCCAAATTTAACTGACACAGAGTCACAAAAGCATTAAGAGTGGGGGCCACACTGAACATAGACAACATTTGAGTTTTCCACCCGGCTCCCGGGTGCCATGCCAAGCGGGAAGAGTGTCCCCACTGAAGGACCTGTGGCCTAACCCTAGGCGGGACAAACAAACAGCCAGGAGGCTCCCCCCCAGGACCGGGATCCATCTTCAAAGCCTCCTGAACCACCGCCTCAATCTCCCATTGAATGGGCGCCACAATCTGAGCAGCCGGAATAACTGGCTCCGGGATAGGATCGCGATCAGAGCGGTCGTACATTCGCAACAAGGCATCAGGCTCAATGTTTTTAGAGCCAGAGCGGTAAGTTAGCGTGAAATTAAAGCGGTTAAAGAACAATGACCACCGCGCCTGCCGGGAATTGCGTCACTTGGTTTGCTGAATATACTGGAGATTTTTATGGTCTGTCCATACCACAAACGGGTGTTCAGCTCCCTCCGACCAGTGGTGCCACTCTTCAAGCGCCAACTTGACCGCCAATAATTCCCAGTCACCAATGCTGTAATTCCTCCGCAGCGGACAAAGACCGGGAGAAGTATACGCATGGGTGTAGCTTATTATCCCAAAGGGCGCGCTGGGACAAAATAGCACCCACGCCAACCTCTGAGGCATCCACCTCCACCACAGCTAAAGCGTTTCTTTAATTCCTGAAAGGCAGCATCAGCCCCTAGAGACCAAAAAAACACTGAGGAGGTATTCTTCCTGGTAAGCGTAATAATGGGGGCAGCAACTGTGCTAAAATTACGGATAAACCTTCAATAAAAGTTAGCAAAGTCCAAGAAGCATTGGACCTCCTTAACACTTTGAGGGGCAGGCCAATTCCTGACCGCAGCCACCTTGTCCGAGTCCATGCGGACCGACCCCTTGGAAACAATAAAGCCAAGAAACAAGACAGTTTGGGCGTGAAAGACATTTCTCGGCCTTGACAAAAAGCTTAGCATTAAGGAGGGCCTCAAGCACATGTCTGGCTTGTTGTTTATGCTCCGAGAGTGTTGAAGAAAAAATCAAAATGTCGTCAAGATAAACGAAGACGAATTTCTCCAACATCTCTCGGAGGACATCATTAACGAGAGCCTGAAACACCGAGGGGGCATTAACCAATCCGAACGGCGAGACCAAATATTCGTAGTGCCCGTCGTGAGTGTTATATGCCGTTTTCCGTTCGTCCCCCTCCCGAATATGAACTAAGTTATAAGCATTACGGAGATCTAGCTTGGTAAAAAATGATGCCTCCTGCAGACGTTCAAACGCGGAATTCATCAACGGAAGGGGGTATCGGTTTTTAATGGTGATTTTATTCAAACCCCTATAATCAATACAGGGTCTCAAACCGCCATTTTTTTTCCCACAAAAAAAACCCCGCTCCGGCAGGAGAGGTGGACGGCCGAATAAAACCATTTGCAAGAGCTTCCTGAATATATTCTCGCATGGCCTGACGCTCAGGCCCTGACAGCAAGTATAGCGAACTCCTAGGAGGAGTAGAACCAGGGTAGAGATTGATCTCGCAATCGTACGGGCGATGAGGAGGTAAAGTTGAGGCTCGTTGTTAACGAAAAACCTCGGCGAGATCAGCATAATCATTAGGAACATTAGAAGGCAAACCAAAGTTCAGGGTGGCCCCCAATTCCTCACCCTGTTCAGAACCTAACGTCTCGGTGACTGATTCAGAATCGGAAAAATCCTCTAAAAGGTATTCGTCCTCTGGTTGACGCCAATCAAATTGAGGATCCCATTCCAACCCCTCCTACGCCCCTTTTTCTGGTTAAGGAGGGTACGGTAAGACAACCTCCTCACATTCGCTCCAGGCATCAGCCTGCCCCATAGCTTGATGTCTGGGAAAACAAGTCACATTCTCTCTACAATGGGACCTACAATTGGCGCCCCAGTGGACAATAGAATTATTCTGTTCCCCCCAAGTGATGCAAGGTGTATGTTCCCGTAGCCAAGAATGCCCTAAAACAATGGGAAAAGCAGGGGAACTGATTATAAAGAACGGAACCTCCTCCGAATGGCCACGAAAGGAAATAAACATATTTAGCGGTTCAGAAACCTTAGTTATAACTCCCGTTCCAAGCGGGCGACCGTCCAAAGTTCTCACAGAGCGTGGCTGTGAAAGAGGACAGGTGGGAACGGAGTGCCTCCTAGCCCACTCAACATCCATGAAACAATTCACGGCGCCCATATCAACGAACGCTTCAATAATAACTCTCTTGCTCCCCACAGTCAGTTCAACAGGGATTCGTGTTCGGAAGGGAAATTGGGTCTGCCCCTCTAGCGCCCCCCAAACTGCTAGAGGGATTTCCCGTTTCCCTGAAGCTTCGGGCAATGTGGACGGGTATGACCCGTTTTAGTACAATTAAAGCAGATTATTCTTCTGCGAGCAGGTTTGTGAGTCCGACTCTCAAACGAGCTATCAACTTGCATGGCCTCAACCGGAGTGGAATTTTCAATGGGTGGAATAGGAATCGCACACTCGCCACTAGCAGCCTTGGCCCCACTGTCAGCAAGCGGCAATCTGTTTAGTTTCTCCCTGTTACGTTCACGGATGCGATTGTCAATTCACACCGCAGTGCGAACCAAAGAATCAAACGTCGAACAGGGCTCCATTGCAGCCAACGCATCTTTTACCTCCTCAGAGAGAGCATAACTGAACACAGTCATAAGAGGAGCCTCCGGCCAGCCTGTCTCTGTCGCCAGGGAGCGAAATAAAATAGAAAACTCCGCGGTACTTTCTTTGCCCTGTTTCAGATGCATCAAACGCGTAGCCGCGTCCTGACCACAAACATCCTGATCAAAAACTGACACCATCTCCCTAACAAGAGCCTCCACAGAATTTACGACCAGTGAATTAGATCTGATAAGTGGGCCGACCCAAGTGAGTGCTGTGCCAGCCAACAGGGATAATATAAATGCCACCCGAGAATCCTCATTAGCAAATCGTGACGGATGAGCCTTAAAAAATATCTTACCTTAGGCGATGAAATCCCTACATTTTCCGGCCTCGCCGCTATATCTTTGGGGCAATTGTAATTTTGGTTTTCGAGGAAGGTGTGTGGGCGATGCTTGTGCAACATTTTGTGAAACTTGTGTAGGCAGGGATCTGATACTCTCGGTCAAGCTTAACAGAACGCTGTCCTGTTTTTGCAACGAATTAATAGAGCCGGAAGCAAATAGTCAGCATATAAATGCAATTTGGAACGAAACAACAAAAGTTACAATACTGTGCAAAACTTTATGGCACTCTAAATTTCTTTCTTTTTTCCATTTAAATCTGACTTTAGATGTTTATTTTTTTCCACATTAGTGTTGCTGAAGATGAAAATTATATTTGAAATTCCAAATCCTAATTTAAAAGAGACTTTCATAATTAAATGTTTGTAATTCATTAAAAAAAAAAAAGTTAATACAGATAATACGGCCTTAACAGAGCCCTGATGTCAACATCATTATGGCTATCTGCAATGACTTGGAGGGACAGACATGCGCGCGAGAACATGTTTCTGCCGAGGGGTGCTGCAAGGTAAATTGGGGTGTCATCATTTATCAATAGAAACTTCTGTAAAGTGATTGGTCTCGTGTTCTGGCAAGAGTCAAGCGATAATGTAAAAAGTAGGCCTAATAATAATAATAATAATTATAATAAGTATTTTTATTATTATGATTTAGCAGATAACGTTAGATGGTGGCATTGATCCATTTATGGAAAGCTGAGCTACTAGGTGTTACTGCACTGTTATCAATGGATTGCATTTATCAGTTAAATTAACGTACTGTCTCCTTGTTATTTTAACTGTTAGCTGAGTCCTGTGCGCATGTAACTGTGGTTTACAGTTAACATTCTCAGAACCTCTGTTATGAACTGATCGTAAAATTACAGTTAAAATAACTGGCAAAAAGGTGCGAGTTTATAACAGTGTGCTTACTCCAGCCTTAAACCCGGCTATTTTAAAACTCAGGAAAAAGTCATATCAAGCGATGAACCAATAGTGACTAGGGACATCACTTTCATTTCTTTTTACTTAACTAGCTCTATTTTGATCAGTGGCGGTTCGTCGACCGTAACAAAGGGAAGCCAAAACCTCGCCCTTCAAATCTTTATGACTGAAACCTTTCGCAGTTTACACTTTCTTGATCAGCAGTTGCTCATACGAATTGGTAGAAGGACAGTCAAATTTATTTTCGATAGCATTGTTATACATTGCAACACAAAATTATGACGTAAATTACCATAGGCCTAGGTCTTTATAAATTCCGTGCTCAATTAGCTCGTGAAACGGCACAGATTCGCAAATTGATTAGTGAGGCTCATTAAGCAATAGGCTGCGCAACATCGCATTCTTTACTCCTATATTAAGATTGCAGAAAACGGATTATCGTGGCTTCTTGCGAAAGAAGCCTCGCAAACTAATTTACAAAGACATAGGCTATTGATAATTTGCGTCGTCATTTGCTATCGAAAATAAATTTGACCGTCCTTCTACCAATTCGTATGAACAACAGCTGATCAAGAAAAGTAAACTGCGAAAGGTTTAAGTCATTAAGCTTTGACGGGCGAGGTTTTGGCTTCCATTTGTTACGGCCGACGAACCGCCACTGATTTTGAGACCAATATTTCGCCTATTTTAGATACGATCATAAATGTATTTCGCTAATGCAAACAGTTGCTGCTGGCTTTATCCTGGAATAGGATCTCGAGCAATTTTTCTGCTTTACCATTTTTACGGTAACGTGTTCTCTTGGACGCACCTGGCAAAAAAGACCGTTCTTTCCAGCGCTCAATGTGCTGTCCTGGAGCTGGTTTGAGTGACTGTGCCAACTACGATACCGGACATTCTTTCACTGAGTTTGACGCAGAATTATTCTTTATTAATTTATACTGACCAAAAAAAGAAACGCAATTTTCTATTTCTTGATTTTATCGAGTGTAACTGTTATTAATCAACACTTCATTGGTATCAAATGAAAGAGGGAATCTCAGACAATAGATATAACAGAAAGTCAGGTTGGAATATTTCCATGTTGGCTTTTATTTAACAAGATGAAGCTCGACATTAGGAAACACAAATGACACTATCAGTATCTCGTATGTCCCCCGTTAGCGTCGCGCACGATGGTACACCTGCGTCTCATAGACATCACCAGATGTCTGATTGTTGCTTGTGGAACGCTGTTCCACTCTTCGGTCAGTACTTGTCCTAGCTGATGTACTGTAGCTGGTGGTGGTTGACGTCTCCGGATCACTCTATCCAGAATGTCCCACAAGTGTTCTGTAGGTGAAAAATCTGGAGAAAACGCTGGCCAGGGAAGGATTTGCACGTTTTCGGCCCGAAGGAGCTCCATACAGATACGTGTCACATGCGGACGCGCGTTGTCCTGTTGGAAAGTCAGTCGGTGACGTTGGACAAATGGAAGGACGACTGGACGGAGAATTTCATCATGGTAACAGACGGCGCTGAGAAACACATCTCAGCGGCAGTTTGAGTTGCCAACCGGAAGCGATCCCGCAGATGCAACAAGCAGATACGACGGTCAGACGCTGGAGTCGTAACAAATGCCCTACCGGATCTGGGGCGATCGGCCGTGTGTCCAGTGGCATTAAATCTGGTTCACGCCGAATTGATGGGCAACTCTATCTACCGGACTTCTGGCCTGTAGCATCCCAATCACGCGTTCTTGTTGAACTTCCATTAGTCGTGGCATTATAAGCCATCTGATTTTTACTCATTTTCGGCTGGACTTTTATAGGCCCCGGTGTCTACGAGGAACTCAAAACAAAAATGGAAGTGTTAGGACAATAGCAGTACTCGAACCCAAGCACTGCCAATGTTTGGTTCCGGACGAATGGCGGCTCCAGAATACGCGCTGTGACCGCAAAAATTTGTAAGGTAGAAGTACTCACCTCCAAAAATAACTCAGAGCAAAAGCATCTTTCTCAATGGGTTTGTTGAAATTTGGCACCGGATTACGTAATTGCGTTTCTTTTTTTGGTCAGTATATTAATATCGAATAAAATAATATTTAGGCTACGTTTCAATACCCTCTTACAGGAAATGTATTACAAATTGTTGTAAAGAGGCTGCATATTTTAAAGTTGTTAATGTTTACACATTGTCTGTGTGCTCATACTCCCTGCCAACAGGGGGTGCTGCAGCACCCTCAGCACCCACCTTCTCGCGCCCATGGGGACAGATGCAAATGAGACCCAAGAGCAGGCTGAAGAAGAATGGTGGCAACTTTTCCAGTCTGTTTGGAACAAGCAAAACCCTATTATCTTATAAAACTGCAGTGCAACGACAGTGTTGCTAATTTTTAGGCAAAATTTAGTCACACAAAATGTTGATTTGATTTTGTTTTCAACAATTCACAGCTCTGTATAGTAAATATCTCAGTTATTAGAAACTTATAATGTCATTATTTTTGCAAGCATATTTCCCAACAAAATTGCTTTAAATGTGCCTAAGACTTTTGCCCAGTACTTTATGTTTATAGCTAAGCATATGTGTGTGGGTAGCAAGCTATAAGTGCAATTAAAAACTCTATGCTGGTCATTATGTAAAAATGATTGCACACCTAAGTGGTTACCAGCCCACTGCTTTGTATCAAGCCATAAATTATTGCTTTGGTTTGCAATTATTTTTGTATAAGGACAAGCATTCTGGTGTTTATCGCTCATGTGGTTTTTGTCATTGAGCTTCACTGGTAGCAGCGTCAAAGCTGTGCAACATAAGCCAGCACTGCCGAGAAACACTAGCGCATTAGTTAGGGGAACAAGACTGGTAGGAGCTCTGAATCCCCTGCGTGAAGAGCAAATTGGGAATCGGACTCCCAGTGTAGTCAGGGACATCTGTACCCCGTGAAAGAGTGTATGAGTTCAGTATGGTTAGGGCACCAAGTGAATCTGATCGGCTGCTGGACCCTCCCTTGCAGCTGGTTTGCAGAGCTTTAGTTCAAGACAATGACCGGTGAAGGGGAAGGAAGCCGTGGCACATCAGTACAACAGAACCTGTGCCACTGGCAGTGGCGGATCTAGAAAATTTTACATGACGTGGCAAAGGGGTGGCAAGAGGTCTGGGAGGGGTGGCATGGGACATCCTCAGTGCGCTATTAGGAAATCCCCAATTCCAATGAAGTTGGGACATTGTGTAAAACATGCATAAAAACAGAATACAATGATTTGCAAATCTCAATAACCCATATTTTATTCACAATAGAACATAGACAACATATCAGATGTTGTAAGTAAAGACAGGCAGAGGTTCACCAATCTGCGAAAAAACTGCATCTAAAAATTGGGGAACAATTTCAGAAAAATATTCTTCAATGAATTTATTGTACAGTGTGTCCCAAAAAAGGAAACCAAGAATAAATGGTTAATTCTATAACAATTACTTAACATTCTTTGATTAAAAATGGCATTTGGTGTTATACAACTATGCCTTCTGTCTAATGATATCAAGTAAGTGGAGGTTGTGCCACACTCAACTGAACAACTCTGACACTTTTGGAGTAATTCAGTAACCACTTTGCACCAGAACCAAGTGCTTAAACCAAGATTTTGTCCCTTGCTCTGACATTGGTGCAACCATGGCGAGATGGCCGTGGATGGTGGCAAGATGGCCGATTTTGAAAACACGAGTATTGCTGCGCTGGGTGATATCCACATGGCACTGGCTGTAATTTCGCTGGACCCACTCCCATTTATAATATAACCTAAATGGGAATTGGACTGGATCAATTTCAAGCTAAAGTCAGTTGTTTTGCAGCTGTGCAATGTTGGATATTGACCAAAATGTGTCGCAGGAAGATTGCAACCCCCATACCACCTCAACACGCTACAGTCAATATGCTACCTGATTCACTGTGCTCAACCTTGTGCTCATGCTTTTTCTTTGTATTGGAGTTGAGCCCAATGATGGATAAAATGCATTCCATGCCTCAAATTTTCATGGTCGCAAAATCATTGATAAGGTCTTTATAGTCCAGCTTCTGGGAAAGTTATTGGAAGGCTACAATATGAGCTTGTAAGAGCAGCAACTATCTAATTAATAAATGGGAAACAAAATCTAAACCTTATAGAACAACCATCCTCAGCAGCATTTACCGCATAACATTCTACTTTCAGATGGAATTTCAAGAAATTTCATTAATTGTGTAAGGCCACGCCTCCAGCCTTCCAACTCATCGGTCTATTAAGACCCGGACTGCATTCTTCTGCTCCGCAATGATTGCATGCACCTCTTGTTCATTTCCACTGTGTGGTAGTGTTGTGCTATTTAAGGCCGAGCATCACACTTAGTCATTGCGAAGTCTCGTGAGCCACAAGCCTGTATTTTCTCTCTAGTCTTATATAGAGTTATCTCCCACGTTTCGCGTGTAGAT
The DNA here is from genome assembly GCA_029692085.1 of Gymnothorax javanicus. Classification (NCBI taxonomy): domain Eukaryota; kingdom Metazoa; phylum Chordata; class Actinopteri; order Anguilliformes; family Muraenidae; genus Gymnothorax; species Gymnothorax javanicus. Next base: position 34,581,211 of record CM056198.1, read on the forward strand.
ATTATAACTCATTGATCTTAGTGCTGTTTATTGTTTATATCAGCACTCTAACTTTATTATCAGGAACCTCGTTTCCTAGTTCTTTTGATCTACAGTACCAGTCAAAAGTTTGGACACATTTTGCTAATGTCATAGCACTCTGTTTTGAGAGAAATTTAAACAGCCTAACTTCTCTGTATAATCTCAAATAGAATCTTGTAAGAGGTAAACAGTTAAAGGTTAAAAAACAATAATTTACTTGTTTGAATAGTGTCCAAAATTTTGGAATTTTCAAAGAAGCCATATTTTGCAAAGTACAGTAAACAGACATGCAAGCTCCTTCCATTTCCAATGGGCAAATTAAAGTCAAGCTGTTTTGGGACTTATTGGAAAGAAAGGTAGAAGAAAAGCACACCACAAGTGCAGCAAATCTTTGGGAAGTTAGAAAGCTACAAAGCTGCAAACGCAGTGCAAGGAACAATTCGCTAATCAAGAAACGAGTAGCTATCGCCATCAAGTGGGTGCATCGCAGGCAGCGTAGGAGTCAGCTGGAAGAAGAATAGAAACACATATCCCACTGCTAGCATCGCGCTGCTACAATATGGAGACCTGCAAAATCCATTGCTCAGTTTTCTTTTTATTGAACTGAAGTTTTGAGCATCCAGTTTGCCCTAGCCGACTTGATCGCGATAGCTACCCGTTTCTTGAACAGCGAATTGTTCCTTGCACTTTTTGAGCAGACTGAGAAACAGTCCGTTATTACGATTGACTCCGATATAACACAAGGTTAATAACTTTTACAAACCATGTAAAAGACACTTGACTGGTAGTTTCTGGTGACCGATCGCAATCTTATCGGGTTTAATGAAGTGGAATCAAGTTTTATACAGTGGTTGTTCGTAATGTTCGCCAGCTTGCAGGAGAGTAGCTAGCTAGCTTGCTAATCAGCTAATTATTGTAACGTGAGTCAATCGAACCGTGTTGGTTAAAAGCGCACACATCAACTGCCCAAGACACATCACTGTTTCCACATCTGGCTATTGCTGGCGAGAATATATTTATGACATTGCAGTAGAATAAAAACAGAAATCAATGAGCTATGGATTTGGCCATAGACATTAGGGAGAAATACCGTCAGAACTGTTTGGCCACTGATTGGACAGTTTGACTTACTGTGACGGTGAGTAACATTCTGATTGGTTATTCAGTGGGCAACGTGCTGATTGGCTAGTCCACCAAGTTCGTAACTTGAGGTTTGTAACTCGAGGTTTGTGCTTGTAAAAAAAAAAAGTGTCGCACGCGAAGGAAGGAATTTGAGCGTTTCCGCAACTTCACTGTCACACAGGAAGGTAGGAAATTTTCACACACGGACAAAACAATTTCACAAGCTCAAAACTTTTTTGTGCACGCACAAAACTTTTGGCCCTAATTTGACTCCATACAATTGGCCATTGCGCTACAGGGATGCAAATTGGGAAGGGAAATATAAGTTGCTTTGTTCGTACCTTAGGCGCCTCCTGTTGGCCAAACGGGCGCTCGTCAGGAAGATCCTAAGTTTGTTCATGTTCGGGTATCCTCCGCTCTCGTTCTGAACTTGTAAGGATTCAATAAATAAGTGTATAAGAAGCGGTGGCTGACAGACGCGAGCTTCGTCGGAGAGCCGCAAACTGTCTTCACTCTCCTGAACTGGCAACAGGTCGCATATGCGAAAGCCTTGCACATAGTTCCCCAACTGGACATTCCAGATTCGGGTGGGATTGGAGACGCCAAATTTATATTAAAAAAAAAAATCGTACAGATTTTTTAAGGATTTTGTGGATATTAACAGGAGGTAATATGGGTGGGAACCCAAAGAGGTTGACATGTATGAATATATATATATAATAACTGATTTGTTTGTATTTGTTTATTCTGTTCAGAGTGTATGATCTTTATTGACAATCAAGAAAGGCATTAACACTCAAACTACCAAGGCAGTCATTTTGACTGCTTTCAAACTTTGCAACGTCATAACTTTGGTTAAATAAAACCTATGTACCAATAGGACCCTGACTTTTCCTAAATGTGTGTATATTTTCTTCTAACATTGTTTTATCATAAAAATTTCAAAACACAAAGGAGATCTGAGTATAACTACCTCGAATGACCATAGCAGTCAAATTAACTGCATGCTTTTTACAAGGGGTGTCATATTTCACTATTTGCTACATTTTCCCGCTCTTTCTCCTGCTCTATTGTTTGTTTTGATTTTTATGCTCTGTGAAGCTGCTGAGCGGCTGTCCTCCAGCAGCATGCTCTGTGAGGCTAAAATCTAGCTATAGCGTCACTCAAAACCCTAGAGAGGCAAAAATGACAACTAGAGGAGAATGAAAGTTATGGAGGCTTTTGCCTTGCTTCAGAGCCTTGACAAGGAAGAATTTGATGGAGGAACAGGTTCAGAGAGTGATGTCTCTTGGTGTTTGGAAGAAGGTTCATCTTTTCCATGAATTTATTCTTAGAGCTTTTTATTGATAATCCAAATTATATGCAAATAATGTCTGAGCAGTCAAAATGACTGCTATGGTCATTCTAGTAGGTGCAGAATTCTGGTAGACCGATTGTTAACCCCTCTGTGCAGATGTAGACCCCAGCGGACCTAGAGCTGCTTATTTATGCATACTGTGACACTTTTCTATCACTAGATGGAAGACCGGGATCATTTATTGAATATTTTTAGCAAGCCGAGCTCAAACATGGTTTAGAATATGGACGAGTTCCGTCCCATCCCTGTTTTTGTGGAGTTGCATGAATTAAACTCCTCAGCTAAGCCTGACGTGCAAACTGCGCAATATACTTGCCCATAGTATCAATCCAGCTGTTCAAAAAAAATGATCTCTTGCCTCAGAAAAAATTGTTGTCCTTTGTACCAACCACTTTAGCGATAGTAAGCCAATGGTATCCCAATTAGTAGTTATGAAAAATCAGTTTTCTGGTATTGGTACTGGGTCATTTTACTCTCAATTATAGCCAACACATATCAAAAATGCGTAGCTTTGTCAAAAAATGGATGAAACTCTGAACTTCATCATGGAGAAAACGCGTGTTTTTAGTTTGGAGAGGTTACTGGTGAACACCAAAAAATCTTTAATTGATATTGAATTTCATGAGCCCAAAGCTGATTTGTGTTAAAAATATTTTATGATTTGACAGTGCGCCATTTTGAGGTCTCTGGAAGTTTTAGGAGCCACCTGGAGAGCTGTTTTATTTGGCTTCTAAAGAGTGGATAATTTAGTATTTCATGCTCAGATGAAAAGTGCTTGTGGTCTAGGAGTTTATGATCCCAGAGATGTATTGTTTTAACCCCCAGCCATTTTTCAATCCTCAGTATTATTTTTTTTTACAATTTCAATGCTGAATTTTCATTAAGCGTTTTTATGTTTGCAGGCCCTTTTCTCTAGCAAAATCATGAAAATTAACTGAAATATGATGGAATTCTAAATGCTTCAAGGGTCTTGTCTCAGTTGAGCCATATTCCCCCTCTCTATGAAGCTTAAATCTTGAATTATAAAGCACTAAATAGGGTAATGCATAAATAGCCATATTTGACTTCAACGCAAAGGGGTTAAGAAAGATAGGCACAAAATCAACATACTTCCTCCAGTTCGCTGTGCCCCATCGGCATTTCTCCATTCCCCACTGGTTGGGCAGGCCCCATACTTTCAGAAACATGGACTTATGGTAAACCCTCTGTATTTACTCTGGTCAAATCATCATTGAAACTGACCCTTGTGTGCATTCCTCTTGGAAAGTACTATCAATCAGGCCAAGAGTGATTGAGTTTTCAATCGTCAGGGAAAAAAATCTTCTGTTATACACTACTTTTGTTAACATTTTCTTTGAGGCCTTTCGGTGTTGCCAAGTTCACCATTGTGTACCATACTTCATTTTTAAGAATGTACCAAATACTTAATTAGTCCATTCCTAATTTTGTTGTTATTTATCAAATGGGTTTGTTTAGACTTTTCGACCTAAAGCGACTTGCTTTACTGGTGGTGACAGCCCTTTGGACTTCATCATGAGAGATTACAGATTTCAAATGCATATGCCGTACTTGAAATCAACTCTAGACCTGCTTTGCTTGCAAAACAAAATAGTGTGGCAACGACACACACGTGTCCAATAAATTTTTGCCACTTCAAAAGGGGGAACTGCATATAAAATGGATTAAAATTCAAGCAGAAAGATTGCACTTTGAGCTCAAATTATTACTGATTTTATTCTCCAATATGTTGTCGTAGACAGCTAAAATAACAATAAATTTGTCAATGTCCACACATTTGTCAACCTGTTTAAATGTACCTTGCTATTAGTTCAGACCAAAATGTAGTCGTGAAGACGTCATCAGGAACCAAGGACCAATACCTTCTAATCCACATTCAAATGTAACATCCAATGATTCACAATTTCTCTACGACTAAGAATATTTTTGTAGTGGTTTATGGCAATGACCAATTATAGTTGTTACCAATTTGCCCGTTCAAGTACAAGGATCTGTCCGAAGCAACTATAATGGGTAGCTGCTTCATCTACAACATTTTATGCATTCACAGTTTAATTAAATGAACAAGGATTTTATGTGGATTTGCCCTGCTTTATAAAAAATTATACAAAGACTAAAATACTGTAAAATGGTTTTAATTTTGCTGTGAAAAGAAGGACAAAGCCTTTCTATAAAAATGTGTGCATCATATATTGGGGGCAACCTCATGAAAGCCTTACAGCCTTTGATATGCTCCTCTTCCCTGTTTTTATCATTAAAACTTTTAAAGACATGGGCTTCTCTCTCAACATTCTCTTAATTGATAGGACAAATGAAAGCTTTAGAAACAGAATTTCAATTTGCCCAGAAAAAGGAGTGTGCATTCAGCCTTTCCAAGCAATGTCAGCACTTAAATCACAAAGATGCTTCATTGAGCGATTCAAGGTTGTTTCCGATTGAATTCCACCATCCAATGGGCACTTCAAAAATCCATTTTGAGAAGGGCACGAAATCAATGAAAACAAGTCATCCAGTTCAAAATGCTCATACTCAGTCTAAAAAGAATCTTGTTGTCATGCTCTTTGAAAAAGAGCTTCCCTTTTTCAGATGGTTTGGGACACAATTAGATTATCTGAGTTAACAGCTTCTGTGTATTAATTCTGTCCTTGAGAAGCTAAAATGTAGAGCATGGGTCCTTTGGCAATCATTAAAAAGGAATTTTGTAACTTCTGTACAAAGTTTTGAGCATATGTGACTTACTTTGGGAAAAAATAATTAAATCACACAGTAATAATAATAATAATAATAATAATAACAAAGAACAGTCACCTCTGCCCATGTGAGCCCCAGGCACAGCTGGCTCAGACTGACAGCACCTGGTAAGGGCTTTCGAGCAATGATCATCTTCAATGGAAAACTGAAACACAAACTTCTCAAACCGTGTCATTTGTCACTTGGGTGAAAAAGGACCTCATCCGTCGGTGGGGAACCAGACTGGGGTTGAAAATCTGCAAGTGAAACAGACTCCCACCTGAATGTTACAGAGGATTGCCACGCTAAGGAATTTCCTTGAAGCTGCCTTCTGGAGACCAACACCAACATTAAACAGGATTCCCAGGATTGGAACAAGCAATAGTGGACAAGGGAAGAACATAAAAGTCCTAGAAACCAATTACAATGCCATCAACACACCTTCAGACATCCAAATACAACTCAAATGTAGAACCTGAAAAGGGGAAAAAAAATCACACCAAAAGTTGTAACATGAACGCAAAGTAACAGGCCAATGCGAGAAGATACACACTGAAACACAAGAAAGTCAAAAACAAATACAAAAGCCATGTAGTATTGTCTGCAGAACAGAAGCACACCAAAAAAAGAATGCATTCCACCAAAACAGTGACTCTGACCTACCAAAGCCCCTACTGCCGATTGAGACCTCTCCTCAATTCAATTGCAATACAAAATAATATTGAAAAAATTCTAATGCATTATTAGAAATGAAAACCACGAAGTAAATTCTCCAGAATTGGAGATCGTAAAGAACGAGCAGCGTCAAAGAAATATTCTATTTCAAAGGCAAGAAAGAGCCGCTGCACTTTCAAAACTCTGAAGTTAGTGAACGAAGCCATCAGTGAAATCATTGAAACTACCCACCCCTCTTAACACAGCTAAAATGAACCAACTGATCTTTCTAGCAACACTACCTTTCACTGAACATCTCAACCTTACGTCTCTGAAATCGACTGTTTGTGTGAGGAAGCCATCAAAATGGAAAACTGCCGTTGAAAAGAAGTCAAACAGAAGGGAAGTGATCTATCTCTCTTGACTCAAACTGCAACAGGTCCATAGGTGAACAAAAAGATGAGGTGACAATCAAAGAAATACAATATATGAAATAACATGAAAATGAGGACATCTAAAAGTGGTTTTAAACAGGAAATACAGAAAAAAGTAAACAAAGCCAACCAAGTAAGCTAGAGAGAAGAGGGCAGCTTTATAGGCAAATAAGACCTTTAGAGAACATGCAAAGAAATTTTACTGGGAAATTGGGAAGAAGACTGAAGTAAAAAAAAAAAAAAAAAATCACCTCTCATAACGTACATCATAGAATTCTGGAGTAATATGTGGGAGGTGAAGACACATGGTGAAAAAGCTGACCAGATCAAAAGAGCAAGAAATTCTCAAAGATGTTGTCAACCAAAGCTGGAATGAGATCACCATAACAGAAAAAAACTAGAGCAATCAAAAAGACAAGCAAGTACAAGGCTCCAGGTCTAAATGGAATCACAAATTTTCAGCCGATTAATATACAAGCCTCCAAGAAAATCTTGCAAAGGCTCTCTCCAACATTGTAAAACATCCAGAACAATGGCCATAGTGGTTGACTCGTGGCTTGACTGATCTCTCGTCAAAAACCATTGAGATACAAAACCCAAAGAATTAGCAACCCATGACTAGACATTGATTATAGTGAACTGAACCTATAAACATCTGAATCAGAGCAACCTTCCAACCCCAGAACCAAAAGGCACTTTGAGGGGAAGCTATGGACACAAGACCAATTCCTGATTGATAAAATGATTCAGGAAGACTACCAGTCAAAGAAAATTCATTTGTCAATGGCCTGGATGGACCAAAAGAAGGCTTTTGATAGAGTGCAATCCCTTTCATGTTTCGGTAGGAGGTTATATTCTCAATATCATAAGCTGGAAGAAAATTGAAGTACAGATGCAAAAACAAAGACAGTCCTCATGCATCATCCAAAGGCTAGTTGTAGACAGGCTATACATACCTAGGAAAGAAGGAGGCAGAGGCCTTATACAACTGGAACACAGCCTGAAAACAATTGGTTACAGGACTCTTTGTCCCTGGACTTTTCATCCTGGAGGACTATTATAAGGGTTAAGGTTAGGGTTAGAGTTAGGGATAGTGTTATAAGACAGGAAGAGGGCAATGCATTATTGGGGATGAACCATCCAGGGACGAAGAATCCGTGGACAAAAAGTTCATGGGGACGAAAATTCCAAGAGGAAGAAAAGTCCAGGGATGAAAAATTAGAGCACGAAAAGTCCGGGGACAAAAAGTGCAGCGACGAAGAGTCCTAGAGCCAAAACAACTGCCATTGGCTGAGAAACTTACCACAAGGAAACCAAAGACTCCATGCTACCACTCATGAGAGAATATGACTAAAAAAATACTCTATTGGAAAAGAAGCAGATCAAGAAAGAACTTGATTTGCCAGACTTGCATTTAGCTGAAAATTAATCAGTGAAAGAATGGTTTAAGAGAGTCTAAACTAATGCTAAAAAACAAGCGCAGGCAAAAAATTTCTCAAAATTACAAAGAGAAAGTTATGCACAGTGAATAACGTAACTGCAGTTAAAGTGGCGGATATCGATTTCCAATCAACAAGCCTCGTCTCATCCAAACGCATCATATATTGACGCTACCTGACCGAGCATCGCTGTACAACGCAAAAGGATGCTTTTGGCGTCCTAATTTGATGGCAGTTTAAAACAAATCCTACCCCCAAACCCTTAACCCGAACCCTAACCCTAAGCGTCAAATAAAGACGCCAAAAGCTTCCTTTTGCATTGTATATTGATGCCTGGTCAGGTAGCGTCACTGTATAAGGAGTTGGGATGAGAATGTGTTGAAACAACTCACAAACGGTCAACTGGTGCAGGACTAAAGGCAAAAACTTCCTTTAGTAGTTGCAGATGGAGACCGAAGTGTGGCGACAAGATCTTACCAACAAAGAATTATGAAGAAAGACATCAACCATAGGTGCAACATCTGCAGCTGCTTTGAGGAAACAATTTAATATATCACATGTGGCTGCCTAGCCTGGCCCAGGACCGTCATAATCCGTACCATGGTCTTGGATCGCAAGGCTAGCAAAGCAATCATTTTCGGCTTTAACGGCTAATAAAATTACTTTGTGGAAGAATTCTGAAAAACAGAATGCAACGGATGTAAGACACTTGTCTGCTACATTTCAAGTGACTTTATACCATTGTAATGTGCATTTAAAGTAGCAAAAATGCAACTCGTTCCATTTTTGGCCAAGAGTTTGCTTTCAAATTTTCTATTCTTTTCGCTGGCAGTTAGTCTATTGGACAACAGGTAATCTATTTTGTCAAAAAAGGTGAGTAGGAATCCAGGAGCTGCGCTTGATAACTTCAACTCGTAAACAGTAGAAACGCATTGTTCTTAAGTCAAGCAACACTATACAACACGAGGAAATAGAAACCAATGGGTTCCCAACCTGACGGATTTTGCGTATTATTTGGCAGTATTAATGATTGAGGCAAAAGAATGCAATTAAGATTAATGATTATTCAGATTACTATAATAAATGTTGCAGCCTGATCTTTGATTTAGCTGCGAGCAACATGAGATTGCAGATTCACTCCCTGATCTAAGTGCCAAGTGCTGAGAACAGCCTTGTGGAAATGCTATTTGACAATTCTTCATTGTTTAAATGAAAAAAATTAATTGAAGCAAGTATCTTGGCATTTTGAAAGTCATAGTATCAAGCTGAGATATTTTACTGGCCTATATTCTGTTAGTGTTCAGAGGCTGCTGATGTGAGCCCTCTGTTATCGCCAAGCAATGTTAGATGAAGTAATAAAGTCTATGATCACTCAAAGGTATCCAGACTAGTTATCTGTAGGATGACTGGTCAACTTATGTCTAGTTTGCCTAATGCGTTCGTGAAATAGTCTTGAAGCAGCAAAGATTTGTGTTTACAAAGTTGACTGTTCTGAAAGTGATAGCCTTTCGCCAATATTGCGTTCAACAAGGGTTCTATCTGTGAATTATTTCGGCCACTGAGGGGGCCTTGCCCCTTCAGCCCCCCACAAACTCCACCTATGACAGAAAGTGATGTAATAGGGGTGTTGGACCCCGCTTGACCTAAATATTATAGGGATATCAAGTTTTTGAATCTTAAATGCACGCTTCAGAAGTGAGGAAAAAATAGATAGGAACAACTTTAGCCTGATGGTTATATATTTAAGCAGCTTTTCGAGGTGGTTCATAATGCATTATGTTGTAGAAGAGATGCTTCTGTCTGAACACTGACCCAACAGCAGTCAGATGTGCAAACAGCTTTCACTGTCTTGATTTCTAATCTTGCATTCAAACAGGAATACATTCGCAGCAGTAATGTGCCATCGGAGGTAGGTTTGGTGAGGCAGAATCCTCACCTTTGTGAGCACAATTATTCTCAGCCTGGTCCAGTTTACTTTGTTTGATGAGCAATTAAACCAGGGGCACAGCCAGTATTGGGCCAAGGCGGCACTGGCCCACCCACATTGTGCACAGGCCCATGAAACTATCTTTTTATTTCAAGATAATTGATTAGTTTATTAATTTCTTTGATTTATAGTGAACATGCAATGTATTTGCCTGTCTCTCCTAATTTAGTTTGTGCTCGTGGTAATTGGAACGTTGAAAATAAGTCACGGGAAGTGGGTGAAATTTAATCAGTTCCTACTCTGGCGGCTTCTGAGCCAAAAATAGAGGCAAAAAGCATCAGTTTGAAGTAATGATTCATCTTGAGCTCTTTTCAGTCATTTTTCTTGCTAATCATAATTGAATTCCAAAAACACTCAGCACTATCAGTTGTAGCCAGTTCTCCTCGTGAAGGTATGAGGAGAAAAATGCTTATTTGGACCCAAAATTGTAGGCATTTCAAGAAATGTTCATCAAAATTATCGGTCGGTAGAATGTAACAAATAATTTTTTTTTTACTGTCGTCAAAACAACCATGTACTGCAGGTTAGGTAGCCTGCACTGCATGATGTGCTAAAAGCAAGCGTGGAAGTTAGCAAAGTAATTTAACTTTGTTGTATAACAAACTCAGCAAACAAAACTTTTTTTCAAATTTCATATAGAATTTAATAGTGGTAGCACTGCATCAAGATGGAAGACGCATGTTTCACTAACAAAGGATTATTCAAATCATTTGAAAACTTGTTAATCAAGGAAAATTATTAAAAACAGTTCCCATTTTCTGTTGTTTGCCAAATGAAAGCATCATAAATTTTTAATAATTGTAGGCCTAATGTGTTCTTAATATTTGCTGGGCAAAAAAAAAAAAAAAATTGGCCCACCCACATCTGTCTAGGCCCACCTGCAACAAAATATCTGCCTATACGGCTGAATAAAAAAATTGATTAAATCATTTACTGAGGATAATTGACAGAATGAGTGGCCAAAATTTATTTCCACAGAATTATTGCACATTGCACCTGAAGTTGAAATGCGCATTTAACGTTTTGCGCTTTGTGCAATGTGCAGATGCACTGAGGACAGGAAGTTGAGGACTGGACTCAGGTGCAAGGATGGACTTGGTTGTATTTAATAAGCCAACTGCACGGCAGAAGGCACAAACATAGAAATACACAGCAACAAGGAACTGAGGTTCCTAAAAATAAGCACTATAAGTAATACAAAGTCTGGGCTAAGGCTACAGTAACATTGTATTACAAAATAGGAACAGGAAATAGGAAGCGGGGTTCCTTAAATGAAAACATGCTGGTAAAACAAACAGCATGAGTTTCTAGGATTTAGCATAAATTCGCGAATTCGGAGAATAAGCCTATACAAGACTATTATGTGAAACAGGCATGAGATTACACAGACTTCACAATGAGACTGAGAGAAGCTCAGTCTTAAATACACACGGCTACCACCCTGTGATAATGAGAAACAGGTGTTGATGACAATAGAATAATGACTGGAGTGCGATACGGGATTTAGTAGACCCATGAGCTGGGCGGCTGGAGGCGTCGCCATACAGTGCACAAGAAAGCGGAGATTTGCATTTATTTGTTAGCTGTAGGCTTACAATAGGCTAATGCAATGCCATTTCAAATGAATGTTAGAATAAGTTTGATGCTCGACCAGTACGTTAAAGATGATGTTTTTCTCTTTAAATAAGTACTTGAACTGCTTAAATCTAAATCATTTGCAATTATATAGATGCTCTTGAGTTAATTTTCATTCAACTGTCATAATCTGATGAACAAAAGGCTATGATACATGGAATTACAGAGAAAGTTGGGTTTTTTTAAATTAACTATTCAGATTTCCACCCCATTCTCGTACTGAAGCAGAATGTTATTGAATCTCTTTGTCATTATCACACCTTAATTATCATATGCTACATATTGGAGTAGATTATTTGATGATTCCAAATTGCTTGATTGTGAACGAGGCATTGTGCATAGGTAGAGTTTGAGGGTAATCTGCAATAAACCATGATGTCAATGCTGACCCTAATTGCTGGTCTCTGGTTCACTGGAAAGAAACTACATTTACTCTGCCATTTCTGTGTAATACAAAATCTGGAAAAAAAACAAGATTTTCATTGTAGTTAAATTATGTTCATAATAAAGCACTGCCTTGATAACGCTATCCAGTCAATTTCATGAAAGAATTAAGACCACTGCATCAAATGTCATGCACAAGTGCATGTGCTCAAGCAATATTATGTTTATTGCCCCGCTCGCATTTTCCTGTTCAGTACAAATCAATCGTAAGCAAGCATTCAGAGAATTCATAGTCTCACCCAACAGCCCGAAATTTATGTCATGCTGTGAGGTCAACCCAAGGTTTTTACATGTGAAAGATGATTGAAATTGGTCAAGTGGTTGTGGAGATATCTGCCCGGAAACAGACAGACAGACAGACAGACAGACTCACAAGGTGATTGCAATAGTCTCGTAAACCCCTCCGGGGGCTCGACTAATAAATTTGCACACTTTTGACTATGGCCATTTTTTATGGTTTGAACTACTACAACAAGTGGTACGACAAGAACTACTAATTCTCTCTTTTTATGACTTAAAGTCACTACATACAAACATGACATAGCCATAAAGAAGCAGAACAAATAAATGGGAAAGGAAGGGAGATATAAGGTCAGAAAAGGTGGGCTTTAACCTGTGATTTTAGTACACAAATGTGAACTATTATACGCACACTTTGTGGAAATTAGTCCCACAATCTGAGAGTCATAACACTGGATGCTCTATTACTCTTGATGGTGAGCAAAAAACTGGGTTCAACAAGAGACCATGGGTCGGAGTGTCCATGATTGTAAGAGCTCAGTAAGATATTGAGGGGCAAGGATACTGAGGGCTGAGAATGCTGCTGTAAGTTTTTGTAATGAATTCTGGTTGATACCCATACCAATATAGTGTATAGAAAGTGTTATACCATGGTCTGGGTGAATACCCTTTTCTGATTGGCTGGCAGGTATGGATTGAAACTGTGGAACCGCACAGGTAGTTCGGCCTACTTTAGTTTCACCGTTCGAAATGCATCCGCTAGCCAATCTGTAACCATAGCAATGTTAGAGTACTGGCACTTGGCTGGGTAAAACAGAAACCTAGGTACTCACTTATCTCCAGTAAATTTGGCGGCGTCAGATAAGTTATGTCCTGCGAGGCGGTTAACAATAGGCGCTCCAGTGATAGTGACCGTAAATATTAAAGCAGCGAAGTAATCACACTTTATTCATTAAACGATTGTAATTGTGTACGGTTACAAAGGAAGCTAACGTGTCCACTTCATGTATCAGCAACTGCTGACAGTTCGCTAGCTACGTTCTATGACAACAGACTGATTTCAGCTCACTGGCTCTTCGGAAAACATCAGAAGTTCATTGTAATTTCGGGTAGCAAGTTAACTACAGGCTGCATAATCGCGCATAATGTTGTGTTATGCATAATCTCCGTTTCAGCTGGAATCCGTTACCAAATCATTAGCTGGTAAAAGGATGTTAGCATGCGCAAAAAATTCTCCATGAAGGTAAGCTGAACTAAGTTAGCTAGTTCAGTTTAGCTTGGCCTATAGTATTGGCTATGAGAAGGCGCGGCCCTGTTTAATGATTACCAGCTCGTTGTTTTAAGTGCAAAACTTTCACCACAAATTTCTGAATGCTTTGATTAGATGTCGCTGGCAAATGACCATGGTATAAGCGGGATAATCAACTCATAGGTGTGCTTTACATGGTTTTAAGGCACTGCGTTGGGTGGTTATTCGCCTCCGTGTCATGCCTTAAAGTGTCGTGTAATGCACACCTACGAGTTGATTATCCCTTACTTGTAACATGGCCTGGGTGACTGATGTGAGGCGGAGAAGCTCTTGTGGAATTTGGGCATACTGTAACATACTGCTATTTTGCAGAGGTGGAAAAAAAAGCAGATTTGACTTGGAGTTTCGACAGGTTTCAAATGAGCGATTGATGAAAAATAACACCTAGATCGCAGAGGTCAGGAGAACGGCCAGGAGAACATGAATAAACAAAGTTTTTAAAATAATATTTAACTAATTTATTGAAGGAAGAAGGTTATTAATCCTCTTTATAGCTATGTAAAACCATAGTTATCTCCCTCAACTAGTTGTGCTATCTGCAAAAAAATGTATTGATAACAGGAGGTGAGCTGTGGGCCCACAGTTTTTTTCAGAATTGCTTTAATTAAACCACATTAGTAGACTTGATTAGGCCTCTCCAATTATGTTTCTTTTGTAGTTGTGCATTCAATTACTGTCTTTCTGAATGCTTGCACTTCAGGCTCCAGATATTCTCTTTAGGGTTTTTCTGGTAAGGAGCGGAATTTATGGTCCAGTCTATCATGGTAAGTCACCCAGGCCATGAAGCAACAAGGAATCATTGCACTATCACAATACCACCCCTATGTTTGACTGTAGGAATGATGCTCTTATTGCCCATCAATTGACAGCAGTACACACTTGGTTCTTCAAATTTTGTTTGAAGATTTGAATTCATTTAGTGTGACAAATAAATGAAAAAATTGAAGAAATCAGGAAGAGGGTTACATCACTTTAACCACCTAACATTTCAAGACTTATTTAAAAAGCACTGTATCATTGTATCTGTATCTTTTTCACACACAGGCACACACACGAACAAGTGGGCAGGCACACGACAGACACACACACACACACACACACACACACACACCCACACACAAACACACACACACACACACACACACACACACACACACACACTACATATACATTCAGTATAGTGTGTAAAATAGAAATGGAATTTTGGCGATAGATCAATCCCCACAATTAAATCTTTAAATCATCACAGAAAAAGGTATGATTGAGGCCTCATATTCTGTTTTGATTCTCCTTCCTTACAAGAAGTTGGTGGCATTTTATTTTCATGTGGTGGAGGCAGTGTGCAGAGGACGACACCCACATCTACCTCCCACTAGATCACAACAGGAAATTTAAAAATGTTCCATGACCTGAGCAGCTTTGTTCACATGAAATCATATCCTACAGGGCCTCCTGTTTTTGACCTGGACAATGAATTATTCTCGGTCACAAATCCCTGGATCATATCAAAGACCATACAATAATGGCAATGCTTCTTTTAGCTCTGATGTGAGCGATGAGAAAAGTTTGAAATGAGGATGAAAAGTCATAGACTCTCTGCCATAGTTACACTTCAAATGGGTAGATCCACTGAATAATACATCTCAAGCCATAATTATCTGTCAATTAGCAACCTACTGATCACAATATTGATAAATAATTCAGTACAGTGAAGGAGAGATCACTGTGGTAAATATTAGCTTTATTCATACTTGTTGGTCACTGAAGGATGGGCTCCCCCAATGCAGCTGCATTCTTCCCATGCCCTGAACTAACAAACTAACAAAAAAACTGGTGATTTATTTCCTCTGAAGAGTTTTTTTTTAAGCACTGTTTGAGGGTTTTTTTTCTTACAGAGAGTTTCTAAGTCATTTGCAATTGTGGAGACTAAAGTGGCATTGCGCCCTTCTATTCTGATAAAAGGTGCTTATAAAAGTCTTTTTAAAGGCACTGTACAAATAAAATTTAAATTGAACCAGAGGTATGGTTAATTTCTCTTTCCTTTGCCTGATAAGCATTTGCATGATACAACAATGTTTAACGGTATGACCATCTTCTTATTAACTAATAAAGGACTGTGAATCAAAATTTAAATGTATTGAACCTCCAAGGATAGAATAAGGGAGTAATGTGGAGTAAAGACCCTGAAAGTGACTTCATATCAGGCTTTGTTTTCCCAAGAAAAGAGCTCCTGTATGCAAAGCAATAATGTTGATCTACAATATGCACTACGATTGAGATGTTCTTCGTGGGTCAGACGTGAATGCCAGAAAACATGCTCAGACAACAGTATTCACATGCTGGGGTAAAACAATTGTTCCTCATATTCTGTTGAGAGGTTAGCTTTCCACAGGAAGTGACATAAGGCAGCTCTCTGCTGAGGATGGTAACTCTGGTGTAACATATTCATGACAAGCTTTGTTGACAAACTAACAGGTTTTCCCATTCAGTAAGTATTGTATCTGAAAAAATAAAACAATAGCTATTTTGTTGAGGATGGAAAATGAAGTATTCCTAAGCATCCTTCATAGTTTTGATAGTTCCCACGGGGGTTTTGGGGAATCAGTATATATATCTCAGAGGTCGCGTTACACTTTCTGATTGTCCGTCACTGTGATGGACAGGGGTATAAAAATTCCATCATAATCAATTATTATCCGTCATTGTAATTTTATTTTTTAAAATGATAATCGTTTATTTTTTTTAATAAAATAAACAGAATAATTTATAGATTACGCATTAGCTGATGCCGACAGTGATTCACGCAGACACACATTGCGCACTGTGTTAAATACAGCGCTGCGTGGGTTCGTTTGCACAGTGCGCAAATGAACAATGCTTTCAGTTATTGCTGGGCTTCACTAAGCCTAACAACCGCAGTCTCGCTAAGAGGTCCTACGAAGCTGCTTATCAACTCGTTATATCAACCGAGGCTTTCCCGATCTAGATATCTGCGTGTTCACATAACAGAGATGGCGTTTGTAGCGCATGACCAATTGTCTACCGGCAGCAGAGCAGCATATTTTATAAATGAAGAGCAAATGATCACATTACAAAAATATGAGGAATACAGGATCATAGAGATCAAAGACAATGCTCGAGACAATAAGATACCCACAACCAATTGGACGGGGGTGTGAATTTTACATTCTGTCAAAATGACGGAGGGCCTTCAAAATGTTCCGTCATTGTTAAAAAAAAATCCGTCAATGACAGAAAATATTCGGTTAACGCGACCTCTGAGATATATATATAGATAATTTTTTTTCTTTTATTCTGCCACCTTATTCTGCCACCTTGGGCCAAGTTACACTAAATATCTCCACAGGCAGTTATTTCCTCAAATTATTATTTGCACAAACATTCTGTCATTAAAGTCTGTAGAATAAGAGGATATTTTTTAAAGAGACATTCTAAGTGCCTCTCATACTGGGGGTCATTGATGACATTCTGAAAAGTGACAAAATACGCAGAAACCGGCATGCATGCACACACATAATCATGCACAAGCACATGCACACCCACACACACACACACCAAACACAAACACGCACGCCTACAGTCACATACCAGCACATATACCAAAGCATGTAAGAACTCTTTGAAATACATACAGACAGATACACACACAAAAATGCTTGTATATTCATGCATATAGTACACACAGTCACTCACACAGATGAGGTGAGCCCCTACACACTCATGTGCCTGTCTTCTATCTGCAACCTAGAAGGGATTTCAGGACTAGCAGGACGCCTCAGTCCCAGGATAATAATTTTGGCTGGTTACCTCAGTTGCCAAAGACATTCGTGCAGGTCACTGTGAGAATGTGTCTTATCAGAGTGGTGCTCATCGATCTCTGTCTCATATGTGCATTATGCACTTGTGAAGAAGAGGGAGGTCAGTGCATATATAGAGTAAATGACATCTGGCACTTTTGTCTCAAATAACAAATATTTTCAAATGAGTAATATTTCAAAAGAATTATTTTGTCCGTGAGTATGCATATGTGTCTGCATGAATTCTAGATCTTACATTAGTCAACGATCTGACATACACATAACTATCACCTGGAGAAATTTTATTGGTCTAATCACTGGCTATTAATAGCAATTGCATCAGTTAATCTATTCAGAATTATGCTATGAAGATAGAACTTGGTTTCAGATCAAATTAACATGTACTTGTACATGTTAATGCATTTGGCCTGGTCAAAAAAAGGCCTTAACACCTTAATCTAGGCCATTTTCTCCAGTACTATTTCTCCTGACAATTTTGACAGTAAACTGATATTTTATCCAGTTCTGTTCTTTTTCATGAATGATAATGGCATTATGTGACCATGAAACATTTTAAACAAAGTGCACAAGCATGAATTTTACTTCACATTGAAATTGATTTTAACATTTCCAATAATAACATGCATGTTACTGTTAAATTACGCAATCATTAACTAATGCAGAGTTGTGATTATTACTTGTTTAACACATATCAAAGGTATTTATTGATTTTTTGGTGATATAAGCTGTATGACACTATATAAAATATACACTTATTAGTTATGGTAAACAGGGAAATTGTCGCAAAGTATTACAAGAATCATGAAACTGTTCATAAAAATGCAGTGTTTCCGTAATTTTGCCAGCACTGTATTCTAGGATCCAAAAACAAAGGGCGTTTGCTGAGGCTGGGAAGTCAAAGGGAATAGTTCCTCATCACACCAAAATCTGTGGAATATTTTGTTTTCACAATCCAAAGTTCCCCTGTTATGTTTATTATTGCTCAGGACCAATGGGTGGCAGCAGATAAAAGGTTACCACTGTCAAATCCCACATACTCGCTCAGGTGTGTTCATAATTTCAGTATTTAGCCCTCTTTCCCTTTCTGTTATTCAGCAGAATGCATTCTGTTTATCAACAATGTACACAGTGATGCACCTCCGCAACAGTGCTCCAGATCTTTTACATGCGGCTTACTGTCTTTGACTGTATATAAAGCTGGTTTAAAAGCATGATTATTAGAAGTAATTTTGCTCAATAAAATATTTTACGTGCTGTATCAAAAACAAAGTGCATCATTTTGAAATACTAATTTCCTTTATTTGTTGAGTTTGAAGAGGACATACAGCAGTAATTACTGCAGTTGAATAAAAAAAAGCATAAATACAAACTAGAAAGCACTCAGTAGAGCGCATACCTCTGCCAATAGCGCAGCAGTATCAAAGCCGCACACGCCTATTAGGGCACTAGCACAAACGCGAACTGTTACTCTCCCGATCCACTCACAGAATGCAAACAGATCACCATTAACTCTTGCCCTGTTTATCCTCTCCTGCTTACCCCAGGGTCCTAATGCTATGCCGGCAGCACATAAACCCAGGGTTATGACTAAAAAGGGCCACCCTGACCGACGAACCGCCACTGACCCCGACCTTGACCTTTGATGTGCATGCACCAGAAGTGAATCAGTTTTTCCTTGACCCATACTTCATCCTTTCACCAAGTTTCATCCAATACCACCTCCAAGTTTTAGAGTTATTCTGTTCAAAAACCAACCAACAAACAAACAAACGGAGATGAAAACATAACGTCCTCACCCCAACTTCATTGGAGGCTGAGGTAATAAGATCAATGCTTTGGCTCATCTAGAAATTTAGGTTCATTTTTATTTTAGGCAAGTAGATTTTCTTCGACAATGAGCTGATGTGCTGAAAGATAATATAAAACTTGAGAAAGTGGACTGAAGGTTTTTTCTGCCTCAGCATCCTTTGGGGCTCTCACTTTGACTAAAACCAGACGGGCTTAAGTGACCCTACCTTAACAAGCGACAGTGCTGACGGTGGAACTGGAACCCACTTCCTGTACTTATACATCTGAGAAAAATGTTTGCACATGGCTACATTTCGATAAATTCGCAATATCTCAATTAACGGGCCATGGGGGCGGCAGATTCCCTTCATGCAGTTCACGTGTTCAGTTCAATTTGGAGCCACTTTGAAACATGTTTGTTAAGAAGTAGGCAGGGGAACACCAGATGCAGGAACTCAAGTGTTTATTGAAACACAAAACACTAGGAGAAAATAGGCACACAGGCCAGAAACAAAACAACGTGCACAAGCACTGAACGATTGGGGGAAAACTAAGGTACACTGCCAAAGGCAGGGGGAAACAAAGAGTGGCTAAAACTAGAAAAACAAAAACTGGACCTAACTAGACTGACGGACACACTGGGAGACTTAAACAAGGGGCAGACAAGACGTGGGCGCAGCAAAATACAAGACTCGGGAATCATACAAAGGAAATACTCGGAAGGCACAAGGAGCTGAGATTTCACCATGCAGAGCAGAGTCTAACAAAGTTCCGTCTGATATCGCTTCTCACTCTGCCCGCAGAAATAGCCACGAGAGGAGGCGGGGACTCGGAAAGCAATCTCGAATGGAACAGAAACACATGGGATTAATAAAACAATTACACGAGAACTGGGTTAACAATAATGACTCGAGACAAGACTCTGAGACAATCAAGCTAGACAGTTTAGATTGAGGTAATCTAAACGTGATGAGTAAAAAGCACCACGAGAGAAGTAAGGGAAAGCACAGCTTTAAACGTAGTTAATCAGGGAAAGCTTAGGCAGGAATTACTAAAGCTAGAAACGCTCGCACTCGCTAATGAGTTAATAAAGGTTAATACTACGTGACAAAATATTTACAATCACCTCAAATAAGTGCTGGTTAGTACGGGTTAGTAATTATCCTATCAGAGAACGAATTCACTCAGAGTTTAGCGAGACCCAGAATTAAGCACAGGTGGAAGCAATGAATGAAATACCACAGCCGAAACCGAAAGAGGAAACGTGATTGGACAACGAGACTCAGGCATGCTGAAGGCTGTCACTCGACATCACTGGAGTTGGGCAAAGAGAGAATCGAACATCAGACGGCAGGAATGAAAGCTGAAAAATAAAACAAAAGTAAGGCACAAGCACAAATAAGCACAAAGACAGCACACATGAGGCAGAATCATAACAATGTGCAGGTATGACCCAAACACAGGCCTCAGAAGTGGTATTGCCAACAGCATGTGATGAGATTGCAGTGTTCTAAAACAGATGCTGCAGTTCAATCCTTCAATCTCAGATTGAATGTGCCACTATCAGTTTATGAATTAAAGTTTCACTCCAGTGGAAATAATTTCAAAATGCTTCACATGCTTTGCCAGCTTACTGTACAAACTGAACTGTACAACATACGGAGAAATAGTTGTTAGTCTTATGAACATGAAATTGACATTAATTAGAATTGAGTAAATTACAATACAATCTATCTATATATATATGTGTAAATGTTAAGCATATCATGCAACTCTACTCAAATAGTCAACACTATAGAAGTATTCACATTTCTTAAATTTTGCTTTGAAATATGCTGCTCATAGGAATTCCCGTAATTTCATACACAGTATTATGCAATTGCATACCTGTATGTTTGCTTACTTGAATGACTGAAATAGTTTTTTCAGCTGTTTCTTCAGAGGTGAACCATTGGACGCCTGATGTTGCAGCATTGAGGGGTTATAAATTATGGCCTATTGTAATGGTATACTGTATCAGCTGTGCAGTAAAGCTTGTTTTTCCACTGCTGCTCTTAATTAACATGTTGGGCTGATCAGTGACATATTTTAAAGAATAGCAAAAAAATGAAAATCAATACTTCTCATTAAAAAACAACATGACCTGATTCTGGTGAGTTTAACGGCCTGCTTCAGAGAAACAAAAATAACATGTTTAACAACTTGGCCCCCTTGGATCAATATCTGAACAAAGCGTGGTCTCCAGTCGCCACGCATTAAGGAGCACGCGGTCCTATAGTCTTTTTCAATTTTGTGGAAGCAAGCTATAGGTTTTGCTGCACTATAAGGCGGGGGGGGGGGGGGGATATCTGATTAATGAGGGGGAGGATGACCCCTGAGGCCATAACGCCGGTGATGGGTGAGTGGCTCTCAACGGTAAGCCACTGGCACTTGACAAAGTGCCTGAGCAGAATGAATCCACTTCTCTTTTCCCTCAATCATCAACAGGCGCTGCCCTGACCCCCATCCTGACTGCTATAACAAGATCTCCCATCTCAGAGGCGAGAAATTTACTGTCACATCTACTTTGGAATGAACTCCAGTGAGCACTTCTTTCACCTTCAGCAGAGAGAAGGGCCAGCTTAGGGCTAGGCTGAGGAGGGGGACACAAAAAAATAGGGCGAACAGCACCGTACATGGGACACGGGGTCGGCAGGATAACCTCTGCTCCAATCACAAATCAGTCTCAATATTATGGGCCTGTTTATCTCATGGGCTCTTTTCTCATGAACTTCAAAGACCTTATCTGTGCTGGTGCTGATTTGAATTTAATAATCCTGCTTTTAACTGCAAATAAATCTCCATGCACATTAATGCTTAACCTCCCTGCCCTCAGCTCGGTGACCACGAGAAATGAATGCAGCGTGACATAGTCAAGGAGGAATTTTACATTCAGAGGTACAAAATGGAATATGAGGCTATATATTTTGTTTTTAGGATGGCTTCTGGTTGTGCACATCTAACCTATCTATGGCAGGACTTCCAATGAAAACTTGTTTTCAGGTAAATTTTGCACAAAGGCACCGATTGTGCATCATGAATTGTATTATAACAGATAATGTATTATATCACACTGATAACAGCTTGGGTTATCCATGTTATCCTTGGTCCTGAGAAGATGGCACCTGTTTTTTTTTTCCTTTTCCAAAAATTACTTGAATCATTGTCAGACTAAAAATAAAAGTTTCCACTCTACTTCTATCCATTTCAAATGAAATCAAGCCCAGAGAAGTCAGCAGCACTTTTGGACAGCGTTGTTGGATGGCTTCAGCCAAGTAAATGAAGACCACAAAGGAAAAAAGATCCAAATTTTGCATTTTTGTATATTTTATATATTATATATTATTATAATATTTATACAACATACTAATATACAATAATATAATATATTATTATAATATTTTTCATATTTTACATTTTTTGCATATTTTTTCAGTGCTTTGTTTCTAAGATCATTTTGAAGTTCTAATTCATAATTTCTCCACAATGTGAGAATGTGACTGATCATTTTTCCATTGTGGTCTTCTTATCTTTAACTTGCATTTGTGCATGCAGCGGCAAATGCCTTTCACTGGCAATGATTTACCGGAGTATTTCATAGCCCATGTCAAGATATCAAGTACATGACCGTGAAGTCTGAGCTATCAGAGATCTGTCACATTTAAAAGTGGTTTTTGGCCCTGCCCTTTATGCACCAAGATTTGAGTGGATTTCTTCCATCTGTCACACTATGCACAGAACAGGGTGAATACCCCAAATACCAATTTGTGTTTGTCTTTAATTGTATCTCCCCGAAGACGACAGTCGGGAGATACTATGGTTTAGTTTCGGGGCCGCCGCCACCGCCGCAGAGATTTTATGTTCCGGGCTCTGGAAGCCACAATTATTATAGGAATGTTTTCAAATTTTAAACAGGCAAAGATATTTATATGACAATGCTCAAGACCGATTTTCGTCAATTTCGGACGTCCAATACAGCTGCTGGTGGCCATTTTGTCCAAAATTTTTTATGTTCCGGGCTCTGGAAGCCACAATTATTAGAGGAATGTTTTCAAATTTTACACAGGCGAAGACATATATATGACAATGCTCAAGACCGATTTTTGTCAATTTCGGATGTCCAATATGGCTGCCGGCGGCCATTTTGTCCAAAATTTTTTATGTTCCGGGCTCTGGAAGCCACAATTATTACAGGAATGTTTTCAAATTTTACACAGGCGAAGATATATATTTATGACAATGTTCGAGACCAATTTTCGTCAATTTCGGATGTCCAATATGGCTGCTGGCAGCCATTTTGTCTGAAATTTTTTATGTTCAGGGCTCTGGAAGCCACAAATATTATAGGAATGTTTTCAAATTTTACACAGGCGAAGATATATATATGACAATGCTCAAGACTGATTTTTGTCAATTTCGGACGACCAATATGGCTGCCGGCGGCCATTTTGTTCGAAATTTGGGGATCGGGCAGATACACGACTCGGTCCCTGTGGCGACCGAGTTATCTAGTTTATTATAAGCTATTGTATCTTTTGAAAAATTAGTGAGCCTCAACCCATCTTTGCTCTTGGCGGATGAGACATCTTTAGCTTTATACTGTAACCAAATTAGATCACTTGTGTGATATCATCAGCTTCACATCACCTTATTGTTGCAACTTGTCACATCCTCATTCGTCTTACATTGCCCCTTTGTCAACTTTTTTAAGTCTGTCGCAGTCATCAAATTTAAAATGAGTGCATGTTTTCAAAGAGCAATGCAATTCACACGCTGAAGCGGCAAATAATGTTTTGTGTTGTTTTCAATACATTTGAAGGTCAATAGACTTAATTAATCTTGTTTTTTTACATTTAATTTGCATTTTCTTAATTGAGCCAACTCTTCTTAAATTGAGGTTGTGCCATCAAACTCCAGTGTAGGGCAAAATAACATTGCCACCTGTCCTATTAAAACAAGGATTTTAAGGGATTCAGTAACTACCCCAACACAGCTTAGCTGGAATAATGCCCTTTCTCCAGTCTCAGCCCTCATCGATTGCGGAGCTAATGCAAACCTTTTCTGTCCCTCACTGGCTCATTGAAAACGGAAGCCATTTTTCAGGTTATCGGTGCCCCTGAATGCCCATGCCTTGACTGGGTCTCCAGTGGTTATCCAGGAGATCACTAGCCTCATCGAAGTTCTGGTTTCAGAGAGTCATTGGGAGATGGCCTTCTATGTCATGAAGTCGCCTCTGTGGCAAGTTATACATAGAGGGCCCTGGCTGAAACAACACAATGCACAGATTGACTGGGTGAGAGGGTCTATCATGAGTTGGACTTATGCTCGTCATGCCACCCGTCAGCCATAAGCCCAATGTCTCCCATTTCAAGAAAGCAGGAGGTAAACCAAGCTTGACCTCCATAATGCCTATCACCTAAACCCCATTCAGACAGAGCGACCACACCGTCTCTGAAATGCCTCTGCTCCTCCTTCAGTTCCTGTCTGGATAGAGCAAGGTGTTTAAAAGCAGTATTAAAGTGAGCCATCTCTGAGCCACCTCTGCTACACCTCGGGAGGTGTTTTAGCACCGTCAAAAAGGAGTAGCTGATGCGCTTTGGCGTCTTTGTGAATGGGATAAGCTGTTGCTGCTACTCGTTGCACAGCCATGCATACACGGTAGGCCAGAGGTCACCAAATTGGCGCCGAAAAGAAAACACAATCTTGCGTGTGATTTGTGTTGACAGCTATCTAGCGGTGCATACAATTGCTCACGGTTGGAGTTGTATTATACAGTCCAAGTGTTGTAAATTTTCCAAGTTCACAAGTCATTATCTTGTTGTAATTTGTTCTTTGTGATTTTTTTATTTGGCGAATTATATAGTGGTAAACATGACAAGGCTTTTCCTATTCCTGTACCGCAAAGTCAGTGACTTTGCACGCATACCCGGCGCTATGGGCCTCCACCTTTCCAGTCGCAGTGTGAATGGTTTAAGACGGAGAAAGCAAGCAGCTGCCATGTCAATTCAGTGCTGTAAGAAGGGGGTTACCACAGCAATTTAACATCGCACTGAAATGCCTCAGCCACGCCTTTTCCCTAATTGTATGGGGCTCTACAGTCCCTAGATAGAGAGTTGCAACAACTCAATAATAGGAGCCATTTGGTTCCATTTCGCGAAACTGAGCTATTGCGCAAAATGGAAATCATGAGATATTTTTGTTCTTTTGTCGGAAGAAGAAATATTAATTTTGGGAGAAAAACAATAAACGAGCTAGCAATGATATCTACAAGCATAATGGGGCATGAGAAAAGAGAAAATGAAAAAAAAGATCAATGAACAGGGGTGGTGTAATACATGTCACTCCTCTTTAAAAGAATTCTGTCATATTTCAGGCAGTTTCTCTCCTTATGAAGCTAGAATCTCCATGAATGTGGTTTTCTCTGCCTTTGTTTACAATTATTCAGTTTGCCTTATGGTAATTTTATGTCCATTAAACAATCATTTGACAGAGAAGTTTTACAAGTTTAACGCAACACATAAGGAATAGCAATAGCCTAACTAGCTTGTTACATAAGTTGCATGGTTGACAAAGACGTTTGTTCCAGGGAATATGGTTGTCTGATGGCGAGGTAAATTGCTGAAAATATTCTAAATATAGCATGCACTGAAGCTGATGTAGATTTTTTAGATGGGCTTAAGTAGGTGGCAAGAAAAAGTTTTGCCTCTGGTCACAGCAGTACATTGGATAATTTCTGTGCCTTGATCCCCACCTGCTTTTCCCCACTGAGGGCATTCCTATCACTGGTCATAGGTAATATGCTGAATATGGATAAGTACTTCATACAATCTCGCTTTAAAAAACCTGTACTAACCTTCTAAGGTGTTAGCTAGCCAAACTAAATGCTTTCTAGTTTCTGTATACCCATTTTTGTGAAATTGGTAAACAATAATCAGGGCAAACCATGTAAATGGCTTAACTCATAGTAAATGGGAGTCACTATCATCATACTGCTACAGCTAGCTAATCTTGGTGAGCTACATCATAGGCTACCATATTCTAATAGGAAATGCTGCTATTTAATTTGTTTAATTCATTTTTGTCAGTAAAAG
This sequence comes from Gymnothorax javanicus, assembly GCA_029692085.1. NCBI lineage: Eukaryota > Metazoa > Chordata > Actinopteri > Anguilliformes > Muraenidae > Gymnothorax > Gymnothorax javanicus. The sequence continues at coordinate 34,607,358 of CM056198.1, forward strand.
AGCTAAAACTTATCCTCTCCACCAATCAAAATCAATTACAAGACGAGGGACTTACCACACAAATTAACAATGATGATCTTGGTTTCCATCCTTATGACAGACTTTACTAGTTTTTTTAGTTCTTGCTGGATCAGGAGTGAATCTGCACATTTTGTGGTCAAACTCTGACCTATTCGGCACTCATAGATGCCGATATTATTCATATTAATGAATTTTGAATACTTGTCTTCAAATTTATGAACTCATTCTTTATGAGACAGTGTCTGGAAACTTAATGGCTCCATGCGTCATGTGATCAGGTTTTTCTGGAACTCTCATGTCACAACTTTCTAAGAATGAGGCGAGGAGTGGGAGACGGCCTTGTACAATCACTCTGGGAACTAAAAGGCAATATCCTTTGGACTCATGAATACTCCGGCCAGCTTCCAGAACCACATGTCTGTTAGCCAACTCATGTGTAAACCATCAATTGCAGTATTATCAAATAAATACACTGATACTTTGGCACCCGGGCTCTGACCCTGACACACCCTGCAGCCTACTGAGCTCAAGGAGAAGAGAGAATGGAGTGTCAGGTTATCCCCTGCGGGAAAATCAGCGCGCACAAGTGGATGCTGGGGTGGAGGTGAGATATTAACATACAGCGGGCAACAGTGATGCAGCAGCAGAGCGATGCAGTGCAGCAGCAAGTAGAAGCATAGTTTTCCTCACAGGTAAGAGCAGCTTAAATAGCCCACATACCGGCAGGTAGAGTAGTGTATGATAGGCATGGGAATTGTCTTTGGGAATGAGTGCATATCTGCTAGAACAAGCTCTGCAGGCTTTGCCCCAGGATTCTCTGTGATTTCCCAGTTTATCTTCCAAGTACCTCAATGACATCTTGCTCTACCCTATAACCCATGAGAAGCACATTCAAGCCACATTCAAGGCTTTTTTCCAGCAATGCCGCAGGCATCTTTCCATCATGTAGGTGGTGTCTGATCATAGTTTGGGAGATTGTCTCGAGAAAAATTATACATCTAAAATTTCCTAATGGTAATCACTGTCATTTCTTTTAAAATTTGAACATTGTCCTCACAATGCATGCATTCATAATAGGTACGTCCTCTTACTGGCAGATTTTTAACCTTACCATATGCCTTAAATGTCTACATTAGGGTTGCAAATTTCATGCATTTTCTTTAAGCGATAGCTGAACATGTTATCAATCAATAATCAATTCATTATTAATAATTAATGAGATATAAAATGCTCCTCTTTTTCCCAGTTTAGGATTAAGCATATTTAGGGAAACAAATTTAACACCATATTAGTCGCATGAAACGTTAATTCATGAAGCACAAACAATTTAAACAGAGTGGTAAAATAATAAGGCAGTCAGGGCTGCTCTGGTCTGCCAGTCCTCATTCAACAAATGGTGCCCCCAAATAAAAAAATTTCAAATAGGGTGCAATAAGTGCCATTTCTCAAGTGAGGATGGAGCTACATATACACAAAGTATATGTAGTATATAAAAAAATCGCGCTTTACTCAGTTATGCTGAACTCTGAAAAGAGAACAGAGTACCAAAGTGATGACACCTACTTTCCAAAGTAGCAATTATCCTGGCTGTAAACAATCATCATTTTAGCTATAGACTTATATGAGGCCAATGCAATGCCATTTCTAACAAATGTTTGCTTGCAAGTTTAAACTTTTTATATGCCATGTTCAATGCTTGATCAGTGTTTAAGAGGTTTTCCACTTTTAACACATAGTATTTACTGCAATTTAAAAAATGTATCCATTTTAAAAATGGAGTTTATTTCCATTCTTCTTTCATAATCCAATGAACAAACGGCTACAATGAAACAGAATTTCAGGAAAAGCTGAGATTTATTCAGATTTCCATCCTACCAATCTCACAATGAAGCGTAATGTTTTACTATTATCAGCAGGTCTCGTCACATTTCACGCAAAATTAATTGCTAGCTACTTTATCAGAGATGTCCAGATCTTCTCCTTTGAACTAAATCTTTACAAAAGCGATAAAAAGTGTGAGTATGATTTGCTGATTGATCATTCCACTCTGGAACAAAAAACTGATCCATTTATGACTTAAACTACAGAGAAGCTGCAGACACGCTACCCTATTGCCACCATTTGAAGTTTTAGATCCAAAGAAACAACTGCCATGAAAACGTGACGTCATACTTTGGTAGTACGTGACTGAGCAATTCTTTACTTAATGTGACAGCACCAGCAAGGCAGACCAAACAAGATCCAGAATTTTTTCTGGACAGCCAAGCTGACGCACACTCACTTGTGCAATTATGCTATGAGGCTAATGATATGTGAGCTCTGGAGCAATGGGCTACACAAAACATACATTTTTGTTTAACACATTTTTAATCGGTAAAATTCATTATGGCAAATAATCAATTAATAATTAATCATTCACATCCCTAGTCTACATTATTCTTAATTCTAACCTACTAATTTATCCTTGGCGATTAGCCTAATGTAACCACACATATTATCTTAAATATTTCATTTACTTTCACTTCATTACTTTAAAAAATTTATATATAGCATTATTTCAAACAAGGTCCGTTCAATATTCACTGCTGGTCCAAAAGAAAAAAAAAGTCACTGTTTGGAAATGAATAAACAAATACTATGACTGGATCATAATTGCAGCGATTAATATGTTTCAGCTGGCAATAATTATTTTAACCCAAACTGATGAACCACAAAGCTTCTCATTTCTTTAACAAATGACGTATCCCTTGGTGGCCGAAAAGATGTTACAGAATTTCAGAAGGGGCAAACTATTGGCCTGCATCTAGTAAAGAAAACTATGAATGAGGAAAACAAGCATGAGGAATCATTTTCTCACACGAGTTGGCCACCACAAAGTCCTGACCTTAACCACATTGCAAGTTATTGGGATGCGCTGGAGACGATTACAGAGTGGCTTAACTACCTCTTTGTCAAGACAAGATCTTGAGCCAAAAATCTATGCAACTCTAATTGAAAATAAATGTTCTGATGTTGCGTACGGTTGTCAAAACAAAGACACTGTGAATTTGCGTCGTAATCAAAGCTACAGGAGTTCCAACTAAATATTTGAGTGTGCAACTTTTTTTGACCGGGCAGTGTCGGTTGAAGATAACAAAAAAAACCATAATTTATTTAAAATAATGCCACTGTCGCTTGAGGATGTAATACCTAAAATTGTGTCTTGCTGTATACAGTTTTTGCTGTCACTGAGAAGTGATAGACACGTGTCATCTGAGTCCGCATCAATGACGGTGGCCGATAAAAGAGCAACCTACTGAAGGAGACATCATAAGCCACTCTGGAATTGATTAAATTATAAACACTACTCCTTGGGGTGGTGTTGGTGGCGGGTGCTGCTCATTAAAACAGCGCAGTGCAGAGGTCACCTCTGTGTTCACTGAGCCAACACAGTAATAGTCTACTGTCCCATCTATACTACTTGCCATCTGTCCAGTGTCAACATTTCTTCTATATGAATACAAACCAAAGCTCAATCCCTAACATTACTGTTCTAGATTAAAAGAACATGACCAGCACAGTCTGGGACTTAGAGGTTGCATTTTTGAAGCTGCAAATAATGAAAATGCAGAGAATTATTCTTACGTAATTATGTCACGCTGGGTCATTCACTTCATTAGAGGATCTATATTACGGAAACTACTTTTCTCAGTTGAGTCAACCAGGTACAGTTGCCTCTGCTGCATCAAACAGCCCAGAGAAGGTTGACTTTGAAGAGAACCCAGGTTAGCATTAAGATCCCCTTTTCTACTTAACCATTTGACATTAAATTCCTGCTGTTTTCTACATGTGTAGCTGTGTGATGGCAATTCCTTAAAGCAGACAACTGACACACACACACACACACACACACGCACGCACGAGCGCGCACGCACACACACACACACACACACACACTATAAGCATGCTCTATGTTACAGAGAGGGCCATGCAGCTCCCTCCTGTTGATGAAATATATGTTTGCAATTTGTGAAAAGGTGGAGAGAGAACTGTCCGGATAGTGTGGAGGGGTGTACCATGGTTCTGCCAGCTCTCACAAAGCCTTATTTGTAATGTGTTGTACATAAAACTCTGTTTCACAAGAACAAATGTTTACACACCCAAAAAGCTGAAAAAACAGTAAAACAAAAACATGGGGGATTGTCTGATTAATTTATCTCTCATATACATAATTGGAAGTATACCACACAAAGTATATTTTATGTTGAAATAAATTCTAAGCACAGCACTCTTTTGTTACCAATGTAAACCAGTTTCACCGCCTACCTATATGACCAAATACATAAATAAATAAATGGAAAAGAAGAATGGGTTGCAATGCAGTGCGGTCATCCATCATGCATGTGGTCCATTACGAGAAACTGATCTGTATAATCTGTACTGATCTTTATAGCCAGATACAAATTCCCTTTTTTGCCTCAATTTGTTATGGCTGACATTTTCACACATCTTTTAAATTCAAAATAGATTTTAAATACAGCACTTTAGTAGTCTACTGGCAATGATTAATAAGCCGAGAGTAAATGTTTGAAGAGAGTAATGCCAGTATCAGGAGTTCATGAATCCTGTCTCTACAGTATGTGAAAGGTGTTATAAAAATGGGACAGGGATGCTCTATGAAGAAATGAATCCCAGGGTAATGTATGAGCCAGAACATATAAAGGTTTTTTTTTTTTTTTTTTTTTTTTTTGCATCAGTCTTGTGGGCACTTCTTGTATTTATTGCATTCTGAAAAGCATTTTTCTTGAGGAACATGAATTTTTTTTTTTTCCAAATAAATAGGACGCAACACGTATATTTTAAATTGGTAACAAATACAGGAAACAAATTGTCGGAAACACAGCCATAAATACTAGCTTTGTGACACTCACACAGGGGCAATGTAATGCACATATTTTCCTGGGCCAAGGCCCAGAGGCCTCAGAAGCAAGAGGGACCTATGATTGGCTAGATTTGAAAATTATTTAAGGGTACAGCTCTCATTATTGAAAGTTTTACTATGTCAACGTTTAAAGCCGCACACTTCTGCATGTTTTGCCATACGGTGCTCCAGACTGCGACTTCCACTTAGGGTTCAGAAGTATGTTCTCTAGAGCATGGAACTGCATTAGCACAGAAATTTTTGCTCATTTCAAGACACGCATACTCTTCAAGGCAACACCTAATTCATAACCGCTGCAGCCTGGCAAATTGCGAGCTTGACAGAAATGCTGCGCTTCAGCGAATAAACATCAGAGGAATACTACACTGGTCACAAACTACAGGAGCATTCCGAAATTCACAGAGATAAAGGTAGCTCACACCGAACGGTCAAATTCTTTATTGTAAAATTTGAGTCAAGGAATTGACAGTGGAGGGAACTGCAGCTGTCATGATATCCATTCTTGCTTTGGATAACATATGGTGAAAATTAACCCCACAATTAAGTCTATTGTCATGTTAACTTGTGGCCACTGTTCTTCATAGCTGTTGCTTTTTTGCCATAATTTCTCGGCACAGTTCCCCTGGCCATTGTAGAACATTTTGCTGTTTTCAAGACCAACCCGCCAGAAATTCGGGCCCCAACTATTTGGCTCCTTTGAAACTGTATATATTCTCACCTTGCATTGAAGACTTACCTCATGCAGTGATGTTAGTTGGATCTCTGTCAAACAGACACATGCAGCTAATTAGCATTCAAATCAATAGGAATGGTCGCTGTCGATATTTGCTCGACTGTGGTTGAGAGACTTTAAAGTTGAAGACATTTTTTAGGGATACCTCTAAGATTTTGTCCATAAACCGAAAGACTGAGTCAGTAGAGCTCCGACAGCTGTGAAGTTCAAATATTTTGATTGACAATTTAAAAAGCTTTCTGAAGAGTTTTACTTTCTCCAAATTATTTACATTTTTTCAAGATTTGTTCTGGCAGGGAAATACAAACCATTCAGCAGAAGAAATAAATCAGGAAAGAGCTGGTTTGCGTGGCAGGAATGTAAACACAAATCAAACCAATAATGAGTTTCATTGGTGTTTATTGGGTGTAGTCTCACTTGCAACTACAGTCTAAGCCTATTCCCACACAATAAAGTGTAAATAAATTTCTTTAAATATCAACAGCATCTACTACAATTCTATGCCACTCCCAAAGTCGAGAACAGATACAGTATGAGTCAGGGTAGAGAGAAAAAAATATGTAAAAATAAAAGACTGCATTAAATCATAGGGTGAAAATTTATTATGAATTGGTTTTGTGCTGCAGTCCTTTGTAGAACTACAGATATTCACTCAGGAGGCCCATGTTGGATCTTAGCTCAGCCTCTCAGCCTGTATAATATAGTATTTATAAAGGAAGAAATTAATTAGCATATTTCTTGAGCACTTTAGGTCAAATTTTGACAGCTGAAAATATTATTAAACTTTATCTTTAAAAAATTATGCCGATAATTGACAAGAACAGTCTGTTTTACGTCTGGATCTCAAGTCTTGTATTTCCACATTTTTTTTTTCCAACTGAACACATACTTTAAATTTAAATTCTTTCTATATTTTCCCATATAAATGCCATAACAATGATTGTAATGCCAATGCAATGATTGTAAGTACAGTTTTGTTGACACAATAAAATTTCTGGAATTAATGACAAATTAGTGTTAAGAGAGCTATTCATGTTTTTTTTTATTATTAATACACATAAACACTTTCCCTAGACTTGAGTGTTCAAATTCTCTGCTTTTTTCTGGAAAACAAAAATTTCTGTAACCAATTAAACATACTCTGCATCATAATTATCAGTGCTAAAGTAAATCATTGTTCAAAAGTACCCTGCCATAGCAATAATAATACATTACATGACAATGCAGGAAGGTGACACAGTATGTCCACCTCTGAGTGATCCCTGGCACAGCTCATTATATGGCCATGAACAAAGGGAAACTAAGCTCAATGGGGGAATGCACAACAAATGCAGGCTATTGACGCTTGCCAGTTCGGGAGACCCTACTGAATTTAAACTTACTGGCCCTCTCAGTACTGTCATCACAGAGGAACATCTGTTTAAATTCTGACAAAGAAAGGAAGTCAGAAGTCAGGACGAGAAACAAATTTTATATCTCCACTAGGAATCAAACCCAAAACGTTCGGCCCTTTTTTAAAAATAATTTTACAGGAATTGTTTGTCTGTGGTTTTGGCTACACCTCCGGAGAGATTCAAAAAATATTTTTTTTAATTATTTGTCTCGTGTAAAATATAACGTGAACAGTCAACACTTAAAAATGAATTGATTAGTTGAATGATTTATTACAGCACAAAGAAATATCATATTGCCACAAACTATATTCTATCATAAATATAATTAAAACACTAAAGCATAGCAAAAATGCATGAAGTAAAGGTCTCATCTTGTACCTGTAGCAAACATTTCTGTTGGCAGCTCCATTCCATGTCCTGTCACATCTGACTTGAATTCTGTAATGCAAATGTTGTTTATAATTTTTAAAATTCTCAGTTTAAAAATCAAAAACAGCAATATTGCAAGTTAACACCAGGGCGACTCAACCAAAAAAATGACACCCTAACTTGAAAAGCTAGTTAGAACGTAGCTACATACAGTACGTTGAGATACAGTTCACAATAAGAACTCAAGCTTTACTGAAACAAGACAATTACCTTGGCATGAGAATAACACTTTGGAAAAAATGTTGTTCAGCTCCCTATCTGAGGCTTATTTATAAATTCAAAAACATGTTTTTTTTTTTTTTTTTTTTTTTGAGACTCAAAGATGGGTGCTGTCAATGGAAATGCAGACATAAAGATGGCAAGATATTTTGAAATGAAATGGCCTTGCGTATCACAAACCCAGCTCTCAGGTATGAAATGTTGGAGCATCTATTGTGAGTGAATGCCATTTGTTACCATACAAACTCATTACCCCCTTCCCGCCCATTAACTTCAACTAATTTACCTCCATACGCATCAGCGGTGTATTGAAGGGACTGCAGGTATAAGGAGTATACCCACCTTTTTTTTCTATCAATTTGCAATGTACATTCCTATATCAGCCAAAAAGCCATTAAAATACACAGGGGGGGTATACCCATTTTTTTATTTATTGATTTATCCATCTACCTAATAGAGTATATTTAAGTCTGGTAAACTAATTCACGCAAATCTGTGCCTTTTTATGAGCTGCTTGAGTTCAGAATCTGGGACAGATATATTGACTTTTATATTGTCATTTATTGTATGAAGATAGGAAAATGCCTCAAAACTTTGTGATCCAATGTACAACAATGCTATCCAAAACAAATTGGCTGATCTCAATCTTTCTACCTATTAGTCTTAACAACTGAGCAAATCAATGTTTAGTTGCAAATCAGGCAAAGTAAACTACGACAGGTTTGGCGTAATTAAGCATTGAAAGTTTAGTCCAATGAATGTGAATGATGTATTTTTTTCTCTGCAATTGTCATGTCCATTTCAGGATTATGCTCTTTTTTCAATTATCATACTGGCATACTTCAGAGGCTCAAGAGTGGGATGGCAGTTAGGATGGTGAGCCTCATGAACAGTAAGTTGCCACCCCTTAACATGCTGTGGAACCACCCTAAAACATGGAGAGAAATCTGCAGAACTGTAAGAATATGGTACAGTAATGATATGCTATCTGATTTGTGTTTGGTGGAGTGGTTTATTGGCCCATGGAGTAGTGGTTAACCTCTTAAGCCCTGAGCCTCTGACTCGAAAATGACATGCCCAAAATGAAATGAGTATATCTCTGCAACTACAACCCCAATTCCGAAACAGTTGGGATAAAGTGTAAATTGTGAATAAAATCAAAACGCAATGACTTTCAAATCACACCAGCCAGTATTTTATTCACAATAAAGCAGATATAACATAGCAAATGTTGAAACTGAGAAATTTTACAATTTTATCCACAAAATGAGCTCATTTCAAATTTGATGGCTGCTACACGTCTCAAAAAAGTTGGGACAGGGGCCTGTCTACCATAGTGTGGCATCCCCTCTTCTTTTTAACACAGAGTGGAGGCATCTGGGCATTGAGGAGACAAGTTTCTTGAGTTTAGCCTTTGGAATTTGACCCCACTCTTGTTTAATACAGGCTTCCAGCTGCTGGAGAGTTTTGGGTCTCCTTTGACGGACTTTCCGTTTAATTATGCGCCAAATGTTCTCAATCGGTGAAAGATCAGGACTGCAGGCAGGCCATTTCAGCACACGGACTCTCTACTACAAAGCCATGCTGTTGTAATAGCTGCAGTATGTGGTTTTGCATTGTCCTGCTGAAATACACAAGGCCTTCCCTGGAATAGATGTCGTCTGGAGAGGAGCATATGTTGCTCTAAAACCTTTATATACCTTTCAGCATTCATGGTGCTTTTTAAAACATGCAAGTGTCCCACACCATATGCACTAATGCATCCCCATACCATCAGAGATGCTGGCTTTTGAACTGAATGTTGATAACAGGAGTGGTGGGCTTTAGCCCGGAGGACATGACGGCCATGATTTCCAACAAGAATGTCAAATTTGGACTTGTCTGACAACAGGAAACTTTGCCACTTTGCTACAGTCCATTTTAAGTGAGCCTTGGCCCACAGAACACAGCGGTGCTTCTGGATTATGCTCAACAATGGCTTCGTTTTTGCATGATAGAGTTTTAGGTGGCATCTGTGGATGGCACGGTGGACTGTGTTTACAGACAGTGGTTTCTTGAAGTATTCCTGGGCCCATTTAGTAATGTCAATGACAGAATCATGCCGGTGAATGATGCAGTGGCGTCTGAGGGCCCGAAGATCACGGGCATCCAGTAAAGGTCTTCGGCCTTGTCACTTACGCACAGAAATTTTTCCAGTTTCTCTGAATCTTTTGATGATGTTATGCACTGTCGATGATGAGACCTTCAAAGCCTTTGCAATTTGACGTTGAGGAACATTGTTTTTACAGTATTCCACAATTTTTTTTACGCAAGCTGTCACAGGTTGGAGAGCCTCTGGCCATCTTTACTTCTGAGAGACTCAGCCTCTCTAAGACATCCCTTTTATAGCCAATCATGTTACAAACCTGATGCCAGTTAACTTAATTACTTGCTAGATGTTCTTTCAGCTGATTCTCTTATATATTAATTGCTTTTTCAGCCCTTTTTTGCCTGTTTCTCAACTTTTTTGAGACCTGTTGCAGCCAGAAAATTTGAAATAAGCTCATTTTGTGGATAAAAATGTAAAATGTCTCAGTTTCAACATTTGAAATGTTATCTATGTTCTATTGTAAATAACATATTGGCTCGTGTGATCTGAAAGTCATTGCATTTTGATTTTATTCACAATTTCACTTCGTCCCAACTATTTCGGAATTCGGGTTGTACTTGGTCCATTTGAATAATCTTGGTATCACAATAAAGGCAACACCTTCGGGATTCTTGTCATGGTGTTAAAATCAGTATATGTTGTATATGTCACTGAGTCAGAGTAAATGAAAATATATCACAGCAAAATGAAAGATCTAATTTCCGTCTAACAACATTTTACTTTTATCCCTTTTGAAATAATTTAGCTGCAGTCTGTAAAAAATTACAGCACAAAAATTTCACCATAATCTGTGCCAAACTAGCGAGCTTGCTCCTAGTTCTCTTTATTGACATCTTTGGAATAGGAATTAATTTGTACATAGTGAATCTCCAGAGATGTTAGGTACACAATCTAAACCACCAAACATTTTTGATTTGCCGTTTTGGTGTTAGCATGCTAATAAACTATCTAGCTAGCTGGCTCTGCTCTCTATTTACTGATGTCCAAGAGATAGAAATGAGGAATTACATTAGTGATGTGTCAATTGCAAACAGGTCGGCTCTATGTGCTGCCTCTGTTATGTGAACGATGAGAGCCGGTTCCCATCTCAGAGCCTTTTTTTATTTAGTTCGTACAAGACAGAATAATAGGATAACCTTTTTGCCACACTGCCCGGCCTTGGGCACTCAATGCACTGACTGACAAGCCCCTTGGGGTCACAGCTAAGTGGCCAAGCCTAAGCTAGTATGTTTGGGCAACAGAACATATAGTATATGGTGCCAGCATGCACTGATCGAATGTTGCTTTGATGCGTGCGCTGTGCAACCAATCGCGTATGATGACCGGCAAGGATCATACCATCAGGTAAAAAAGGGGAGGGAGGGCTGATAGTCTACAGAGCGCAGAGATGAGAGGAGTGCAGGAACACCAGAAAAACAGCAAAACGCTAATTTTTACAACTTTCAATATAAATAAAACATTCAATACACATGCGTGTTATATTTGATGTTGTTACATTATTCTGTTTACGACAAACATAATGTAAAATAATGGTATTCTAGAAATGATAAGGTTTAGTTTTATTACATTGAGTAATTTAGGTGATATGTGTGCACATACACCATTCATAGGTCAAAACATTGCTCAATTAGGCTGAATTATAAAAGCCAGTAGTGGTACTAAATGACGAGCCATTTGAGAGTCGAAAAGCTGGCTCTTATTGCTGAACTGAACCAAATAATCTGGCTCACCAACAAGGGCCAGAATTTCCATCACTAAATTACATAGCGAATCTCCGCAGTGAGGTTAGAGTTCCGAAGTACCATATATTGTTGATTCACTGTTTACCATTAGCATGCTAATAAAATACCTTGCTCGATGGCTCAGCATTCTATCTGTATTGTGCTTCTTGTGCTCGGAATGGACTACACTGTGCAGACTGCACACACAGTCGTCCGGGTATTAATGTCCAAAGTATACAAATTATTATGTGCATGGTGAATTTCCAGAGATGTCTCAATACACTTCTGCAGCAAATAGTTGATTTGCTGTTTGGCATTGTCTTGCTAATACAGTAAGGCAGTAAGCCTAGCATTCACGTTTTGTGCAACGGTGTCAACACAGTGCAGACAGTCCACACGGTCTTTGTGTATTGATTGCCACAATATAGAATTAAATACTTACACCTAACACAGCTTGGACGTCCGCCTTTTGACCAGGATATTTTATGAAGTGGGGCCAGACGGTCAAGGAGGTTCAGGGAACAGTGGGGGTGATAGCAATGGAGAGGCCTGGGGTATGGGGACAAAAATCACAGGGGTCAGAGGAACCTCAAGAAAAAAGGCTGCTGTGTCCTAAAAGCACTTTGGTAATGAATCCGGCCCAAACCTATCACTGTCTCACCTGAGATTCTTACTGAACCATTCTACTTGCCTTCAGAACCATGCATGCTCAGCCATTGCATGTCTGTGCAAATGGTCAAAGTCATGCTAACTGGACACTTCACATCATTCCAAAAAAAAAACCCTCCATGCAGATATGTAGAAATATAACCTCACCCCCTCCCCCCCCCCCCCCATTCTTGTCAAGACTTGAGTTAAGATCAAAAACTAATCCACTTCCAATTTACATCCATATTTCAGCCCTGTCATAGCATCAGACACTTGGTATCAAAAGGGAATCATTTTTCATTGGGTTGGTAAAACTGACAGCTTTATTTCACAAAGCAATCTGGCACCATACAGACTGAGGATGGAGTTGGGGTGGGGGGATGGGGAAGGGGGGGGAGTGAGCTCAGGGATTGGTGGGCGGGAGGGATTGAATGACCGGTGGGACAACTGCCAGGCTCTCCACGAGTAAATAACCTGAGGAAGAGCTGCTCGGAGATAGTTGAACACCTGCCTCCAATCCTCCACTCCTGCGCACATATGAGGGAAGTAAAAAATTACTCTGATTGACTGAGGATTTGATCAGATCTGAAATGGCTAATGTGGTTGTTCCGTGAAGTGTGTTTGAATTATTTAAATCATCTCTCACTGCACTAAATGGAAAAAGGAGAATGTTGGCTCTCCTACAATAGACAAACTGATATTCCGAGAGATAGGCTAGGAGATACAGTGCTGCGGATTTATGGCACAAAATGGCATGACCTAAAGTATCCTGCTCGTGCAGAGCAAACTCGTTGGGGACTTCAAAATTGGAAAATTGCCACAGAGCAGTAAAGCCCCTCGTTGCGAAAAAGAACCCCTCATATATCAGCTACCTGTGGTATTCAGTCCAGTCATCTTTTACAATTCCCAATCTTTACAGTGTCAACTTGTCAAGGGGTCAAAGGCAGGAAAGGGCCATATTCTAGAATCAATCTGCCTTTAGAAATGGTCTCATTTCATTTTAAATGACCCGCCGCTGCGCTGTCGCGGTGTTGTCGCGGCAGCCCACAACGCTGCATGGGGACAAACAGCGATATCCCATAAACGAAGACAGGCTGGTTTGAGTTAATTCGATCATTCATAGGGGACAAGTTGGAGTGGGGGGTGGCGCTATTAACTACTTTTAAAGCACTTTGTGCGGGTCTAAGTGATCTTGGCTTGGCTACGGCCTTTATAAATATTAGCCTGACAGTTTAATGTTAGGGGACAGATCCTACTGGATTAGAAACTTGTAACCCTATAGTGCAGTTGTCATTGTCGGTCCTCCATTTCCGTTGTGAAGGAAAACAATTCCACCCCCACACACCCTATGCCACTTTATCCTGTTCAGATGCATTTGGTGCACATACACTTTTTTACTCATCGTTAAAGGTACAATATGTTTCGATATACAACGTAAATGCATTTCCTTTTTGATGTATTTTAGTATTAACATTGTTTTGACAATGGAAAATAAAAGAATAATTACCTCACACATTTCGCTGAATTAGCTGTTTTCAGCTTTCCAATGACTTTGTTGCATTGGAATTGCTCTCCCACCAAAAATTGAAGTGGTACACAAGAAGAGATTAGTTTTACGTATTTCATTATGTAGACCGTATGGAGGAAAGCCAAAATGGCAGACTGTTCCACAGTTGGGGCACAGTATAAAGATAACCCAGCCTTCAAGCTGTTGCTGCATAGATTGTTGCTCAAATCTAGAAAGTGGTGAATGGGTGCCCTGTCACTTTCGCTGAAACTCAAAAGTCTGTTTTATCCTTCATTCTAAAGGATATTGAAGGTAGGGTTGGCAATTTATTTGAAAGCACTTTTTTGTTATATTTCGTGAAATTTTCTTTAGATCATGAAAGCAATAAATATATCAAATGCTCAAAGAAAACAAAAAAACAGCATCTCTGGCCCCCTGGCAGCCCCTCAGAATTTCCCTTTAGGTCATGCAAAGCTCCAGTCAGGACAGATGTCTCCGGAGGAGGTGAACCTGCCTGTTTATCCCGCACCGCGTGCAGCACTACGGCTCGGCATGTGCTGTGTCTGCTTTTGTGTGTCTATATATAGTGCTGTAAAAAATATATTCCCCCTTCCTGATTTGTTCTGTAATTGTTTATTTGTCATATTTAAATGTTTTAGATTATCCAACTAATTTCAATATTAGATATTAGTTGAAAAATCAAAGTCTTGGGGATAAGCAAGACATTTTTTTGCAAATGTAAGACAAGCGTTTCTTCTCTTGTTGGTCAGCAGTGGTTTTTGTCTTGCAGATCTTCCATGGTTACTATTTTTGCTGTCTCATTCTTATTGTGGAATTGCGAACACTGACCTTAACTGAGGCAACTAAGGTCTGCGCTTCTTTAGATGTTAGTCCTCCTGGATGAGTCGTCGATGCACTCTTGGAGGAAATTTGTTTGGCTGGCCACTCCTGGGAAGGTTCAGCACTGTTCCAAGTTTTCTCCATTTGAAGATAATGGTTCTCGCTGTGGTTTGCTGGAGTAACTGAGCCTTAGAAATAGCTTTGTAACCCCTTCCAGACTGGCAGATACCGACAACTTATTTTTTCATCAATTCTTAAATTTGGTTAGAGTGGAATCTTGTGCAGTTTTTGCCTTCTTTACATTTCCAGACAGGTTCTGTTTAAGTGATGTTTAAATGGCTGAAATCATACCTCATGTTTCTAATTAAATTTATCTCTGTCATGAAAAAAATATCAATTCAATTTGTTTAATTGGTTGATATTGTAGCTAGGGGGGCAATTATTATATCACACAGGGCCAGGTAGAGTTTGAAAGCTTTTCCTTTAAATAAATGAAATTGTCATTTAAAAACTGGATGTTGTGATTACTTCGGTTATTTTGTCTAATATTAAAATTGGATGATCTGAAACATTTAAGAGTGGAAAATATGCAAAAATTAGGAAGGGGGCAAATTTTTTTACAGCACTGTTCTTTGAATCAATCAACTTCAACTTGTACTAGCTACAGCTAAAACATGCTTGGAGAAATATTATTTTTTGTTTCTGTCTTTGATACATTATTCTTTCATTTAATTAGCCAGTCATCTTAAGTTTTCATAGTTTATCCATCAAGGCACAATGTCCTCTGTGGTGTCAGAGGTGAGCTTTCGCTGTCAGTGTTCACTGTCATGAAATCAGCTACATCAAGAGGAGCAGCAAAGATGCTCTGGGGTTGAGAAACATGAAAAGGGAAGACTATTATGTTTCTTATTTGTAAAGAAAAAAAAATTAGAAAGGCTCAGAGTCTATGTGGAATTGCTCACAAATTGTGTAGACCTGTAAGGTCAAGGGGAAACTGGAGTTGGAAAATGGATTCCAGTACACTGAAAGAACCACTTAAGCAAGAATGCTGCTCTGATTTATTTTTACAATGAGGAGGGTCATCTCTTAGCCTCAGCCATGTTAGTTCAGCGCACTGACTCAGGGCCACTTTTTTAACTTGCTCTCAAGAACATACAGTGCTACTTCAGAGTGATGTGCTTCTTTGCAGTGGGATGATATTCAATGAACGCTGTTGTCATGTTGACGATGAATAATGGCTTTCTTGCATGTCTCCAGAAGCGAGTGGCCTGTTTCTCAACCCCCATACCAGTCTTCAGTATCAAATTTGGCATTCTGATGGCAATAACTATTGCTAATATGACAATAATACAACAATATATTCATTCAAACTTAGGGGACAGGAGAAATAATAGAAGATGGAATTCAGATGAAAATTGAAATTGTACATGGTACCATGTTAAGAATACTTTACAGGCCTGGAAATAGCCTGTGAAGTAATTTATAAAATTACCGCAGACTAAAATTACATCACTTAAAAAGAAATCCCTGCTAAATCGCACAACCATTTTGTTTGTCTGCACTTAATTAACGAAGGGTGCTAACCTTAAAATTGCCTCTAAAACTGAGATTCTTTAGTATGAAATGCAGAAACATGAACAGAATTACATGGGGCTTGGTTTTCACTATGATGTGCATCACAGGCAATGACCATTGCAATCTCTTCTGCGATCTGACAATGGAAGTGTTGCTTCTGACTAAATTTAGACACGTGCACTCACACTGCGATAGCCTCAACTGGGCAAGATAAAAAGTGCTGCAATCCACCTGGAAAGGCTGCATCAACTTCAGTGCCAATACTGCTACCTTGTCAGAGGCTTCTGGTGTATGCACAAATGAATGGTGCACATGATTGACTTTTAGTTTATTTTTGTTATGGCACTTAATTTTTATCATTAAAAATGAACACAAACCCATTTTCAGAAAAGTTGGGATGCTGTGTATGTAAATGTGTCTTTTCAAAATACTGGAGAGATTTCAGGGATTGTAACACCACACCCCCAGTGTTCCAGTTCACCAGTCTATTAAGACCCAGCCCACATTCCACGTTCCATCCGATCATCCACGTGTTACTCATTACCATTGTCTCATTGATTCCTCTATATAAGCCAGGACTTCACACTTAGTCAGTGCGAAGTTTCGTAAGCCTGTTGTTATGTTCTAGTCTGTTACAGACATTGTACCGTTTACTTGCGTATTTTGAGAACTACATTTATTTAGCATTGTTGTGATTGTTTAAGCACAGCGCTTTTTTGTAATATCATTTTGGAAGATCACTTCCTGTTTGTTTTGCATTTGCATTTGTCTTTTTTTGCCTCTTCTATAATACAGAAAAGGCATAATAAAACCAGCTTCATCTTTGCATCTGAATCCAGTCGCACGTTTTCCATTTTGCAGTGCACTTTGCCCAGTGCACAGAAAAGGTCATTACAGGGATAGTTGTTAATTGTTTTATTATCAGCAGATAATGATTGATATTAATTCATGTCCATTTTGTTTAGCACATATAAGAAATGCAGTAAGATATTTATTACATTATCAGGGAAAAGTTTATTACACTATCGGTCGGCTTACTTTATTACACTATCGGTCAAAATGATATTACATTATCAGTTAGAAATTGTTATTACAGTATCGGTCAATTATTACATTATCAGTTGGACAGTGTAATAATTTATTACACTATCAGGCGTTATTACATTATCAGTAATTTATTACGTCATCAGTTGTAACAGGGCTGCTTCTCGCGCTGGAGAATCACCTGAGTGCTCACTAATGTTATCTGATTTGCTGTCACAATTGCTTGATCGAAAATATGCTGGTTTACTTAAGCTCTCATTCTGAGAAGCAGTATGCTTAACACCGCTCGCACAGGAAGCAGAGCCACCTGCACAAGGTTTGTGGTTTTCGTTATCGCTGCTACTTAAGCTCTCATTCTGAGAAGCAGTACGCTTAACACCGCTCGCACAGTAAGCAGAGCCACCTGCAACAAGGTTTGTGGTTTTCGTTATCGCTGCTACTTCCATGACATGTTTATTTTGGTTACTGCACTTCGGTGGAATTGATGTGGTTTGATGTCATGTTCGCCATGTTGCCACAATGGTTGTGCTCAGTTATGCAGGATAACCAGTGCAAAAAACTAACTTGTCTTAAAAATGTAGCTTGTTTTGAAAACATTGCCTTTGTGTTTGCTGAAGGAACCTTTCGTTATTGGTGTGTCATTTGTTCAACCGAAAATTTAAAGCAGCCATTGGTAATCTGGATGCAGCCACGAACGCTCGATTCCAGTTCTTGCTTAGCGAGGCAGTACTCTTTGTCAGAAGCTGGTCTTTTCCGGGTGTCGAAAAAGCATTTGGATGCTTTATAAAAATGCAGTAACGCACTGTGGTCTTGTCCTAACTGGAAGCGTGGTGCTAAGACCTGCATGCCTTCCAGACAAAGTGTGTTGGAATGCTAATATTTTGAGTCTTGGCAGTGGTTGTACTCGCAGCGCAGAAAGATGCTGTTATGTCTCATTTCATGAAGTTACCCGAGCTGCTAGTTTTCCTTTATATACGGGACGCTTGCTAGTTCCATTGTACGGTCAGGATATATGATTGAGAAGCCCTTGCAAGCGCATGTTGAACGTTTTCTCACCGCAGCAATGAACGATCTCACGGCTTTTTGAATCGTGTTCATATTTTATGCCTTACGGATTCTACAAATAATAACTTTGGCCTTCTAGCTGCACCCAATTCACTTGGCTGTAATGAAGTATGTAGAGATGTCAAATTCATTCTTTGTAGCAACCTCCGGGTCGGATGCTACTTGGTCCAGTGATTTAAGTTTTAAACTTCTTGGTATAGTTCGATTTGTTAACTGTACTTCTACCTGGGCTCTCAGATATGACGTTACATGGATTGACTATGCATGTTCAATCACAGTTTCGCTCGAACTGGTTCTGAGGTCTCGTGGATTGCGACTAAACTTCATTTGCCTTGTCTCAGGCCTGTTAATGGCAATTCACGGGCAGAAATACTACAATTTGACAATTATTCCCGTTGTCTCAGCACTCATGATGGTCGTGGAGTCTATCGAGAAATTTCCTATGGTTCAGATTTGTCTTCGACTCTTTATATTTGGGTCAATGACGTGACGCTCATTTTTTCGTGTCCACCCGGATCCAAAAAGTGAGGCCGATGCGGAAATCTCAAAAATTTGCATTATATTTAGTGGCCAGCAGATGGCAACGTCGGTGGTTGCAGAAAGAAGTAAAATGCTACTGAAGTCTATGAGAAAATGACCATACTTTGCCACCTGATTTATTATTTCATTTTTATTCTTTGAAATGCCTTCTTGTGAATAAAATAATTCCTTTGGTGATTTATAGCAACAGGTAACCAGTTACAAAATTTGAACAATGCTTTGCACAGAAGCCAGGTGAACGGAATACAAACAGTGAGGACAATAGACATGAAAAACATTGACTGGCCGTAACTGTCCATAAATGTTACTGATAGACTGAGGCCATTTATCATACAAAAGAATTGACTTTGAAATGTATCTGATTTTCAGGAATTCAATATCTGTTTTGTGCCCTCGTTACACCCACAACGCCTGCCCCCTTAGCACATTATGGGGTCACTGAAAGAAGTGATCACTCGGTTTATCTTCTTGTTTGCTTCTTTGTGATGCCCATGGATGGGATTTCACCACTGCAATGAAAAACTTCGGAAAGGGTGTATTTGAATTTTCATCACCATTGTAACACATTTGTACAGTTTTGTATGGAATGACCCATATACGTTACTTTTCCAAAGTAGCCATTTCCCCTGTATCATTGGCGGTAATTACCTCCGCCAAACGAAATTGGCTGGAGGTTATGTGATCGGTGCCATTTGTTTGTCTGTTTTGTTTGTGAACAACTTAACTCAAAATGTAATGAACAGATATTTCTGAAATTTTGTGGGTGGGTCACTATTACATCAGGGATGGACCCTATTCATTTTGACCGCAATCAGTAAAACAATATGACAGCCATGGCAGCCATCTTGAAATCCTATGACACACGATAACTGAACTTTGCTCCCACTCAGCAAGATTTGGACCATGCTGCCTTAGCGAAGCTTTGCACTCTAGCAGTGCCTCTAGTGTTCTTGTATAATCGTATACGCACTAGCACCCAAGTTTGGGTAAAATTTTGATTGCTATGTTTTGCTTTGCAAGAAAACCTTGGAGTGCTTGCCAACATCAAGCTCACATACTCAAGCTGTGGCTTATCTTGTGCACGATCAGCAATGCCATGATCCGGCACGTTGCCAATGCTTTGCTAATATTTACCCCATGTCAGCAACTAGCTAGTGCTTGTGGTCTTCTTCTTATTTAATTCAAATTGCTTTGCCTCTGCCTGCTCAGTATATCCTATAGCCTCTAACTGTGCCAGTTGCTGGGTTGACCCAAAGGTCATGGCTCCAAGGCTCACTGTCATTAGCCTCTGGTGTTCGGGTTTTGCAGCATCAGTTTTTGGAGGGATTCTAGTAGCTTTCTCAGCTTTCAGATTCAAGAAGGCTGTTTACAGTTTTCATTCATGGTGTGTGTGTGTGTGTGTGTGTGTGTGTGTGTGTGTGTCAATCCAAGAAATGATGCTCTGAGCCCTGCAGGGGGATGAAAATAATAAACTCAGAATTACTTAATAACACTTTATTTTATTGATTGCCCTATGTCTTGGCTTTATGGAATGGTTCATTCAATTCACCAACTCCTAACGGGTCAGTTTTTATCGCATGCACCATAAAACCTTCCGAAAAGCGTGAAACACGAGTGACAAAATTAAATGCTACATCAAAAGTACAATAATTGTCATATCTACACCTAATTTTGTTTACAAACTACTACAATATGTTACTTTAAGTGTACCAAAAATCAAAAACCAGGGTTGAAAACTTATCGAATTATGCTTTGTCGAATATATAGCACAAAAGGTAGAAGTTGGAAAAAATTGACTCACAATTTTAACTTTGCCCTTATTTCCTCAAAACTCATCAGATACTCTTCAAAATCACTGTACTTTGCCTACAGTGTGTCTATTATACAAAACAGTTACCTTTTGCCATCCATACATTACTTAAACAGCTCAGTCAGGCCCTGCATTGACCCTTGGAAAACCTCTCGTTCGTCACTCGTGTTTCACCTCTGACAACATATTCTAAAGTCCACCTCAGCACCACTATACACCATTGGATTGTATCCATATCACTCCTACATACATAAAACATGTTCTACTATTAAATTAAGGGCATAAATACATGTATCTGGCCCATCTAGGGTTTCTACCATGCCTCTGAAAATAAAATTTAACTCTTTTTCGCGACATCACCGACTCTGCGCGGGCCAACTGTTAACATTAACAAGTGTGGTTAGTTTTCATTCACAACGCATACCGATTACAACTCCATACTTCACACGCTTTTCTTTACTCAGCGGTTGGAAGCAATGCATGTGTTTTGTGACCGTTTAAGTGACATAAGATCATTTGAAACGTCTTATGCAATTCCATTGCCTCCAACCCCTCCATGGACATTTTTGGAGACATGCTGTATGTAATCCCATTCTGTGAATTGAGCCAGTCGGCTGTGTTAAAAAAAAAAAAAAAAGGGGTCAATGACACCTATCCAATCTTGTTCCATGCAAATTTATTCAGGGAACTGCACAATATGGTGTGACTACCAACCTCGGGGACAATATTGGAAATTAAACTTATTCATGAATTTGCAATGCATCATTGGTACTGGCAAAAATAGATCTCTATCTTTAGTACTGGATATAGCAGACAAACAATGTATATAATACACTACAACATGTACAATAGTATGCCAGTGGTAAGTGGCCTGCCAGAGAATTCTGAAGAAATATCATTGAAATGCTCAATGCACTCTCACTGATGATCACCAATCTTCCGGTGTTTTTCAAAATCATTCTTTTACGGGATCGTTGAGCGATCTTTCCGTTCAGCTGGCTTGTTTTTCTTGTCAGCCTTGCGGCACTATGAGCAATACAACTTTGTCCAGTAACCAGGGAAAGTAATGAAACCAAAATTGTTGAACGCAACGGCTATCACTTCTATCCAGTGGCGGTTCGTGAACTGGCAATTGGGGAAGCTCAAACACTCCCTGAAAAGTAATGATTGGTCATGACCTGTTTTCAATCATTCATTTAAATTACCATTACAGAAACTCCGAAACCTCTCAATATTATCAGGTGTGGCCAGTTCTCATTTATAATGCATACCAATTACGACTCCGGATGGCTCACACTTTTCTTTACTCAGGGTTTGGAAACAATGCATGTGTTTCGCGATCGTTTAAATGAAATAAGATAATTTGAAACGTCTTTATGCAATTCCATTGCTTCCAACTCCTCCATGCACAAGGACTTCAGTTCAACGCTAGAATCTACATACGCGTTGATTGAATAATTGCTGACTACAGCAGAGGAACGAAAATATGCCACTTAAACTAACACCGAATGCGTGAGAGTTGACAGGTATGCGTTATACATGAAAACTGGCCGCACCTGATAATGCGAGTTTTCAGAGTTTCTGTAATGGAAATTTAAATGACTGATTGAAAACAGGTCATGACCAATCATTCTTATTAAGGGATTGTTTGAGCCTCCGCTGTTGGCAGTTCACGAGCCGCGACTGATAGTGACCAAATATCCAGTCAAAACCCAAAATACAGCCCCCAGAAATTTTTGATAAAAAAAAGATTGCAGTATCTACATTGACTGTTGTGTAAGTTAACGGTACCATAGGGCCATCTTATGGTGAAATATGAATAGGCTGGATGGGGTGGAGGTGCCCTTTCTGACGAAAAAATAAAAATTGAAACGTACGTGACGGTGGGAAAATCTACCTAAAAGCAGTGAAGGTATTGCACAATGTTCATTACTTCTGGTCAGGATATTAGAGAAGAGGCCTATCTAAAATACTAACAAGTGAAAATTCCCGGGCTTTGCATATAGAGGTGTGTGGCGGCCATAATCGTAGTACGTGAAACGCGAGTGATTTGGCGTAGCCAAATACCTTTAGGCCTGCATTGTGGCAATATTATACTACCCAGGATAGGTTTAACACACTAAAACGATTAGGGGTAGGTGTTGTAAGGAATATAACATGGTAAAAGCATGTAATCTAGCGAAATTAGGCCGTTTTGGGGGCCAAAAAGTGAAAATTCTGCTCCTCTTTGGGGTGGGGGGTCGACTCAAAATGCTCAAACATGGCCTAAAAAGCTAGTAACACATGTGGGGCACGTCATTCTACAGAATGACATTGATTTACAGCCAAGCATACAGGAATCCAAGCCACAGAGGCCATTTTCAGGAAGGTAGCTGGCCGGTCACTCACATATCACTTTTCCCCAAACCCACGACAGGCACGGCAAATGGCTCCGTACACGCAAACGGCCGTACCGACTTGGAAATTTCACTCACTGATCTGTTTTAACCCATTGAACCCAAAATATATTGTTTCAGTACAAATTGAGACATCTGTGTACACCCAGACACCTCAACAATATTTTGAAAGAATTTCATCCAAATTCCTTACATTTCTGAAGAATTTCTCTTGCATTTTGCAGTAAAATCTGCCGTGGACTTGCCTCAATCGAAGCTTGAGATCCTCTGAGTTGTTTACAAAGGAACCCGGATGTAGTTTACTTTCGCCAGTTAACAGGAAGTCGCTTTCCCCTTCTCGCGACATTTTTGGCGCTGGATGATCACTCGCGTTTCACTCACCGAGCAACTACCCATAGAGCCAACCTTAATGAATTTTCTTTATTATTTTACGTTTAGGGTTGCTACATATACCCTGTAACTTTGTTTGGATGGTAGGAAGTATAGAAATTAGCAGTAGTTTGTGCTATATATAGGTAAATGTCAGTGAAACATGAGTAACAAGGCCGGTGTTCAATAATAGTTTTTTTCAAGCTGGCACAGGCTCAGGTCAATGTATGTAAAAAATATTTCTATGAACATAACCCTTTTGGGACCCTCTTGGCTGGATGTAATATGAACAGTGGGACTACCTTCTTAGTATGCTAGTTGATGGTCTAAAAGTTTCGTAACTCGTGTTTTACCAAGTTTAAATTCCCATTAAAAGATATAGGGGTAAAAAAAATGTAGGTCATGACATGGCTAAACCACATGGAAATGTTAGATATGACCCCCCACTAAGGAAAAAATAAGTTTATGGTGGTCTAGCACTGTTTGGCTTGACAGTACATGGCTTGGAATGAGGTGAAAATGGCTCAAAAATGCCAATTTTGGGCAATTTTTTTATTTTGGGGTTCAATAACTTGTGAAATATGGGCCGACATATGCAAATTTGCCCTTTTTTTGAAGCATTGGATGTTTTCTTTCAAATGAGACTAGAAACAGGAAGAATGGTGCATTATTTTTTTTTTCTATAGCTCTCTGAAGTCAAAAAGACCCTAAAATAGGCCCAAACATCGTTTCTTGGATCCACCCATATTTTTTTTTTCTTTCCTTATTATATCAACTTTTGGAGTAGGCAAAATTCTTTCATGGTACATTCCTAGCACTGCTTCCCCCTGTGTTCTCCACTAATGTCCTTGTTTTTGTTCTCTCCGTGTCCACGGCAGGCCCTGCCCTGAGCATGCTGCTGCTGGTCTCCGCCATCAATGCCACCTGGCCTCTGCTCAAGTGCTGCTCCACCATCGAAATGGTCTGGTTCATGGCATCTATTCAGCAAACTACAAATCCTGGACAGCTTTTTAACAGTCCCTTTCACATTATGGCAACCATGAACTCTACCCTTGGACGGTCAGAGGAGGATGGACCACCCCTCTTAAGCCTGGTTCCTCCCAAGGTTTCTTCCTATATTTGAGCCACACAGAGAGTTTTTCTTTTCCACTGTCGCCACTGGCTTGCTTTTGAGGAGGTTCAGACCATGGTTTACTATGACACGCATCGTGACCAACTGATTTTCCTGGTTCATCACAGAGGCTGGGAAACCCATTCCTGGTTTGCTGCTCAGCTCTGCCTCGTTTGTCAGTACTATAGCCTCTCCCTCAGCTCTACACTCCTCTCTCATTCCATATTCGAGCAGCAACAACCGCCGCCTATGTGGTCTTATGACGGTATTAAAGGCCACGGGACATTGGACATCTTCAGCCCATGAACGTTACCTTCGAATTTAGAACATTGTGGAAGCTCAAAATGAATGAGTAAGATTGTGTAAATGATTACCATGTTTTGTATGTTAAATGAAATCCTCTTGTACTTGGATCTTTTTCATGCGTTGTTCAGAATACTTTCTATACACATAGACAGGGCGGGAAACGTCACTCCCCAGCACCCATGCAATGTCATTCACCACAACATACACTTCAATTATTAAAGGTACCTGCCTTCTTGTTATTGCCTGGAATCCATACATATCAAGTGCTGATCGCTCCCAACGGTCACTCACTGACATGTCTGGCCTCAGTCGGTAGGCTAGCGTTTGACTTTGAAATATTTGCACAAAATTCATGCGAGATCTGTGATTGGCTCACAGTCGCAAGGGTGCCCCGCCCCTTTAGATAGACTTGCGGCGGGTCCTGAATGAATTGATTCCAATGGGGAGAAGTGAACATGAGCACAGATTATCACAGATTATTTTGCCCCATTGATGCAGAATTAAATACTGCATTTATTTTTCACAGGCCACATACCATCCAAACATTCTGATGCTGCAATGGCATTTTTAAGACCAACAGATCGGGAGAAAATGAACTTTGTTGGAGACCTGTGTCTCTCTCAGCAGCGGTCACGTAACATCAGGCAATACAGAAATACAGTATGGATTGCAGCAAACTACGAATTAAACTTTCAAACTGAAATAATGCTTGTTTTTATATGTTCAGTGATACTGCTATTGCCATCAATGTTTAATCGTTTTTAAAGGGAAAAGGAATATATTTGATCGCTATGATCCTGTTCTGGATTGATATCAGATACTAAACAAGTGGGGAAAAGCGGCAAAATAAGCGTTGGCCATCCACGTTAAAAATGCCGAAACATTGTGCAGCAATAGGTTGCAATAATAGGAACAAGCTATCCATCTTCTCTTTTCCGAAGAAAGTAGACAGACAAGGAATAAATTAGCAACTGTCGTATTACATACCAGCTTCATAGGCTTAACCTAGCTGATGCAATCATGCCCTTCAAGCTGTAGCTAATGCCAATTAGAATGAAATACGTTATGTAATTTGAGTATTATTTAATTTAACCTTTATTATTCTGGGGAATCCCACTGAAATAAACAAAATGCAGATATGGCCAAACATTATCCTGTTCAAAACTTAACAACCACTCCAAGAGTAAACGCAAGCAAGCCACAATCTAATTTTTAAGCTCATGTTTGCCCAGGTTGTGCTGCTCAAGCCCAGGATCGTAATGGGTTTATCAAGCTTAGACTTTCGAAAACGACTCGTAAAATATATAAATCATCCCTACCTTCCCATAAATTCTTGCTTTCCAGGTACTCCAGATTGTTATCTTTCGATTAGCTACATTTTAAAATAAATATGTCTATCGATTGGTGGACAAAAAATGCATTTGTTTTCAGTTTCTTAATTTTGCTCTCTTCCTCTTGACCAAAATCGCAACTGCGCATGCGCAAATCAACAGAAATAGCAATTCAATGGGAAGATGTTTCTACCGCGCATGCCCAGTTTGTTTTAAAAATGGCAGTTTGTCTGAGAAGTTCATTGGATTCATGGAGAAAACCTGGATTTATTTGGTAAGTAAAGCAGCTAATCGTCTTAATTTGTTAGTTCTAATGTTCCTCTAGTAATTAACTATCGGGTGGTGACAACGTTTTTGCAGTCAGATGTAAACAGAAGGCGCTATCACTTTCCTAAAAAGTTCTAAGCTTTTTTTCTCCACATTGACTGTGGACTGTCATTACAATGACAGTTCACGTGGGCTAGCTCATGTCAAATAACATTCACGAATGCTATAGCTGGCCAGCTAACTCATATTCGTAATGCTGAGTGCAGCCGTTAGTTGTGTTGTAGAATGCATGATGTAGCAAAGTAAAAGGAAATATACATGCAACACGCAGATATAAGATAGATACTTGTCCCAACATTTAATTGCTCGCCGACTTAGCTACCACTTCTGACAACAAGATGCGATGGATAACCCGGTCAGCATTCATTCTGCAAATGGCGCGGCACGATTGGTGGTTCTCGCCAAAAGGTCACCCAATCGGCCAAGAGCAGAAAGCATGAATATGTATATTTATCCAGTTCATTAGTGACGTAAGGGCTAAACGCTGGCCTACCAACTGAGGGCAGACTATATCAGTGTGTGACCGTTGAGAGCGACCAGCACTTGATATAGATGGATTCCAGGCAATTCTTGTTATACTCTTCAAATCATATAGATTAATTCTCATGAATCTGCTTTGAGAGGACTGTCACTATATTTTGAATATTTCTGTTGTATTTGGCTTCAAAATAAATTGTGCCAGCCGCCGGGCTGTCACTACACATAATACACCTCACATAGAATATTTCTCTTGTATTTGGCTTCAACAGAAATTCTGCCAGCCGCCGGGCTGTCACTACACATACTACACTTTACATAGATTATTAAATTTGTATACGGCTTCAAGAGAATTGTGCCAGCCGTTGGGCTGTCACAACAGCCTCATGTAGGACATTTCTCTTGTATTTGGCTTCAAAGAAATTGTGCCAGCCACCGGGCTGTCACTACACATAGTACACTTCACATAGAATATTTCCCTTGTATTTGGCTTCAAGAGAAATCGTGCCAGCCGCCGGGCTGTCACTACACATAGTACACTCACGTACAATATTTCTCGTGTTTGGCTTCAAGACAAATCAAGCCAGCCACCGGGCTGTCACTACACATAGTACACTCGCATGGAATATTTCTCTTATATTTGGCTTCAAGAGAAATTGTGCCAGCCGCCGGGCGGTCACTACACATAGTATACTTCACATAGAATATTTCCCTTGTATTTGGCTTCAAGAGAAATCGTGCCAGCCGCCGGGCTGTCACTACATATAGTACACTCGCATGGAATATTTCTCTTGTATTTGGCTTCAAGAGAAATTGTGCCAGCTGCCGGGCTGTCACAACCCAGTACACTTTACATTGAATATTTCTCTTGTATTTGGCTTCAAGAGAAATCGTGCCAGCCGCCGGGCTGTCACTACACATAGTACACTCACATGGAATATTTCTCTTGTGTTTGGCTTCAAGACAAATTGTCAAGGAGAGGTAAACACACGCACATCCTAGTTTTCAGGTGCTGAGTCCAAAAACATATTGACAAGAGAAGAAAAAAGACTCACGACACTGTTATAGCTCCCAAAATAAAAATATATACTTTATTCTAACATTCTAAAAAGACGTTAAAAAGACAACGTTTTGAGTCGACCGGCTCTTCGTCAGGTCACTCATGTTGAAGCATCACGGCTGGTCACACTTATGAAATTAGCGCCGGGAGCACCCATGGGTGTAGTCAGCACATCAATCAATCAATTAATCCATCTAACAATAAATGTTCCACAGGCATTTTGCAAAATAAGGGAAAAAACCCACATAGAAGTAATTAAGTAATATTAATATATATAAGTAATATATATTCCAAAAAAACACAGGAAGCTTGTCTTGAACCATCTGCCAAAAAAAACTAATAAGAATCATATACATTGTATTTTACGCTATTCGACACAAGTAAAAGAATTTGAAAATATTAAAAAACACTGGCATGTCCTAAGCGCTGATCCATCTCTGGCTAAAGTATTTACATCTCCACCACAAATGATATACAGGCGAGCACCGAACATAGGTGATAGGGTGATTAACTCAGACCATAAACCTAAAAAATCAGTTACATTTCTTGACAGTTTCCAGGGTAACTTTAGATGTTATTCTTGCACACAATGCAATTTCACTATGAAAATGACTCACTTTAACTACCCTACCAGTGGAAAACCCATTAAAATAAAAGGAAAAATAACATGTTCCACAACTAATGTTATCTATTTGTTAAGGTGCCCCTGTGGACTTGCTTATGTAGGGAAGACCAATAGAGCCTTAAGAACTCATATTGCAGAACACCGTAGTGCCATACGTACTGGAGATGAAAAGAGTTCAGTCGCCAGACATTTCAATAAATGTAATCATTCTGTTGCTTCTCTCCGCTATGTGGGTGTCGAACAGGTTCTTCCAAGAAGAAGGAAAGGAGATATTGAGAAACTTCTTCTCCAACAAGAACTTTACTGGATATATCACCTTAATACCAGAGCTCCCTGTGGTCTAAATGAGGATTTTTCTATGAAACCTTTCCTTTCATAAAGTATTAACTAGATAATCTTCACAGGTCTTTTTACTCATCTGTATATCTTTCCTCAATGATTATCTTTCTATGTTGCAAATTTTTTTCTATTAATACATTATGTGATATTCCCTCTTTATTTACTTCTCCATATTGATATTATTCTTGTCCTCACTTGAGATAAATTTAAGTTTTGTTAATAAATGCAGTTTTTAGCATTTTTCTTAACACTACACTCTCTGCACATGTGACGTGAGGCTTTGTAATCAATTATCTGCCTTTTTTTTGTTTTTTTTTGTGGTTTTTTCTCAAGGAATTATTTCAGTTATTACTTGCTGTTTTCAGGACTTCTTAGGCTGTTTTAAATTACTTCTATGTGGGTTTTTTTCCCTTATTTTGCAAAATGCCTGTGAAACATTTATTGTTAGATGGATTAATTGATTGATTGATGTGCTGACTACACCCATGGGTGCTCCCGGCGCTAATTTCATAAGTGTGACCAGCCGTGATGCTTCAACATGAGTGACCTGACAAAGAGCCTGTTGGCTCGAAACGTTGTCTTTTTAACGTCTTTTTAGAATGTTAGAATAAAGTATATATTTTTATTTTGGGAGCTATAGCAGTGTCGCGAGTCTTTTCAAGACAAATTGTGCCAGCCGCTGGGCTGTCACAACCCAGTACACTTCACATAGAATATTTCTCTTGTATTTGGCTTCAAGAGAAATTGTGCCAGCCACCGGGCTGTCACTACACATAGTACACTTCACATAGAATATTTCCCTTGTATTTGGCTTCAAGAGAAATTGTGCCAGCCGCCGGGCTGTCACTACACATAGTACACTTCACATAGAATATTTCTCTCATATTTGGCTTCAAGAGAAATTGTGCCAGCCGCTGGGCTGCCACTAAACCTATTGAAGCTTCATATTTCATCTGTCGGCTTATGCCAGCATGGTTTTGTTTCGGGGGATTAGTTGCAGCTCCCTGCCTTCGGTTCCACCCTGGATG
Organism: Gymnothorax javanicus; assembly: GCA_029692085.1. Lineage (NCBI taxonomy): Eukaryota > Metazoa > Chordata > Actinopteri > Anguilliformes > Muraenidae > Gymnothorax > Gymnothorax javanicus. The sequence continues at coordinate 34,637,343 of CM056198.1, forward strand.
GGCAGGGATCTCTCAGAACAGAGCCATGCCGCCAAACTCAATGTATGCTTGCATGCTTTCAATATTCTCTTTGACAAAGTGGTCCTATCAGAAATTGAGCTTGATGTAAATTCTGATAGGCCACAGAGTCAAGCTTGCTAATATGCAGGAGCCACTTCTCGTGCTGGAGAACCACCTGAGTGCTCACAAATGTCTCCTGATTTGCTGTCTCATGATTGCTTGATCGATAATATGCTGGTTTACTTAAGCTCACATTCTGAGAAGCGGCTCCTCAGCACGTACGCTAAACAACCCTCCTCCTCCCCAGCTCCTGCCGTCAATTTTAGCATTCTGTAATCCTGTAATTTTTATTTTAAGAGGTGTGAGGGGACATAGGATTCATTCCTGGATGTGAGAGGGGAGAGAATTTTGCGAATATTCCTGTTAAAGATGAGATATAACCTTTTTATGATGGCACTGGTTACTTGCTATGTTATGGGTTGTTTTTTTTTTTTTTTTTTTTCTGGGTTGTTATTGTGAAAAAATGAATAAACAGAATTTGCCAAAAAAAAGAACAGAGCCATGCCGCCAAACTCAATGTATGCTTTCAATAAATGTTCTCTTTGACAAAGTGGTCCAATCAGAAATTAATTAAAATTATTTTAGGCTCAAATAAGGACACCAAAATGTGAAATCAAAAACAAGTTTTAATTAAAAAGATGTGGGACCCTGAAATTAGTAAGTATAATGTGCATTTGCCCGTAAGTTATTTAGTCACAGTCCAGTAAAAAAATTCCACTTTGTTACAAAACTTTTCTGGTCAGAACATAGGACTAATTATCGGGTTACCGTCATTGCCCGACATGTCCACTGTGCTAACAACTTTTACCATGACAGCCAGGTCTTGAGTGAGTGGCACTGCTCAAATGTACTGCTACTCCACCGAAGATCTGACTTTCCTTGCTCCGATAAGTCAACCTCTTGACCGCTACTTTCCGTCGATTTTGAAAAACATTAACTCAAATACTAAAAATCATGTTGTGTCCAGTAAATCACCACCGTTACCAAATACATATTTCGATTTTTATTCTTTGATTATATGCATTAATTCATTTATTTTTAATGTCCTACGGAATCACTCTGTGCACACATTTGATCGGTAACAAAAGTTTTCGCATGTGCTGCCGTGAGTTGGCTGATTTCCGCGACCATACCTTTCATGTCCACAATTTTGTATGTAGCAACGACTGTCATGTGAAAAGGGAATTAGGATAAAAAACATCTGAATCATCCTTATTCTTGATCATCCTTCAGCAAGTGTCCATCTCCCGAAAGGTAAGACATTTCTGACTGCTATTTTCATGACTTTTTCTTATACAACGTTGTAATTTGCGTTATTTATTTCATATTTTAAGATTATAACACGATTTTTTATCCTGCAGTGAGGGATTCATTCATAGCCATTTCTTGTCCACCATAATCCATCATGATGAAAGTCATGCTTCAGATTAACGTTGCCCTATAAAAAATCGCATGAATTAATTGTACAGTTGACGTTACCGGTAAGCAGTGATGACTTTGGAAACTCAATATGAATATCGACGTTTTCTTGCTTGTTTCACGGTCACACTTTTGTTACCCAGTATCGTGAAAAGACACAAATACAAACAGAATGCAATGATTTGCACACCATTTAAACCTTATATTTAATCGAAAATGGCTCAAAAGACAATACATCAAATGCTGAAACCGAGAAATTTATTGTTTTAGAAAAAATATTTGCTCATTTTGAATTTGATGCCAGCAGCATGTTTCAAAAAAGTTGGAATGGAGCAACAAAAGATTGGAAATGTTTTATAATGCTAAAAAATGCACCTGGTGGAACATCTCGCAGCAAATTAGATTAATTGGCAACGGGTCATTGACATGAATGAGTTTGAAAAGAGCAAGTCGAGAGGATGAGTATTTCAGCAGATGGTGAGGGCTTCACCACTCTTCGACAGGCTAAATGGGAGAATTGTTCAACAATTTAATAATGAAATTGCAAAGAAACTGGGGATTTAATCGTCTATTGCATGTAATATCATAAAATTATTCAGAGAATCTGCAGAAATCTCTGTATGCAAGGGACAAGGCCAAAAACCAGGAGGCACTGCATTAAAAACAAACTGTTTTGTTTTCTGTAGTGAAAATCAATGCATGGGCTCAGAAACACGTCTGAAAACCATTCTCAGTGAACATAATTTGTTACTGCATCAAGAGAGGCAAGTTAAAAACTCCACTGTATAAAGAAAAAACCATAAATAAACTAGATTCAGAAACGCTGCTGCCTTCTCTGGGCCTAAGCTCATTTATGACTGCCTGAGAAGAAGTGGGAAAACTATACAGTGGTCTGACCAATCAAAATCAGAATTTTTTTTTGGAAATCAAGGATGCCACATCCTCTGGGCTAAGAAGGAGAGGGAGCACCCTGCTTTTTATCAGTGCACAGTTCAAAAGCCAGCATCCATGACAGTATGGGGGTGCGCTAGTGCTTGTGACATGGGTAACTTGCAAATCTGTGAAGACAGCATTAATGCTCAACAATATGTACAGGTTTTGGAGCAACATATACAGCCATCCAGACATTTTTTTTTATAAGGCTTGGCTTATCTCAGCTAGAAAATACCAATCCACATTGTCCATGTGTTACAATATCATGGATCCATATTAAGAGTCCAGGTGCTAAACTGGCCTGCGTGTAGTCCAGACGGGTTACCCATTGAAAAATTGGTGAATAAATGTGACGAAAGAGTCTGCAAAAGTGTTGAGGAGCTGAAATCTAAAATCAAGGGAGAATTTAAAAAAAAAAAAAACGTTTTGGTTTCAAAACTACAGTAATTGGTCTCCTCAGATCCAGAACACTTACAGGGTATTGCTAAAAGAAAAGACGATTTATCACAGTGGTAAACATAGCCCTGTCCCAACTTTCTTGAAATGTGTTGCTGGCATCAAGTTGAAAATTAGCAAATATTTTTTCAAAATTTCTCATTTTCAAAATTTGATATGTTGTCTTTGTACTATTTTCAATTTATTGTAGTTTAATTGATGTGCCAGTCATTGCAGTCTGTTTTTTTTACATTTTACATAACGTCCCGAATTTTCTGGAAACGAGATTGTATTTGTTACACTTTTGGCATTGAAAAAAAGAAGAAATGCATGCAGGGTGTTCAACAAGGGAAGAACTGCCATGATGAAAATCATGTACTTGTTTACTAGAAACTGCGCACCATTATATTCCAGGAAATACATGCTTCTCTTTGTTATAGTATACAGCTAATTGTAGCCCCCGGACGAAGTCAGGCGGCTACTATGGAGTCACAGCGATGTCGCCGCCGCCACCACGTCCATGTCTGTAGACACTTCCTTGTGGACGCTCTCCAGGCTGTAATTTTTTACCGATTACTTTCAAATTTGGTAAGTACATGTGTTATACTTCACTTATGACACCTATCAATTTTGGTTGCCATGGCAACAGTATTGGCCGAATAATACGCAAATTAGTGGCAAAACATAGAGATTTCCTTGCGGACGCAGTACAGGCTGCAATTTTTCACCGATTACTTTCATAGTTGGTATGAGCATGTGTTACACTTCACTTACCACATGTATCGATTTTGTTTGCCATGGCTTACACTATTATTGGCCAATTAGTGGCAGAACATAGAGATTTTCTTGTGGACACAGTACAGGCTGCAATTTTGGACAGATTACTTTCATTTGGTATGGACATGTGTTTTACTTCACTTATGACACCTATCGATTTTGGTTGCCATAGCAACAGTATTGGCCAAATAATGTGTAAAAAAGGGGAGAAACGGGCTTTCGGGGGCCACATGCATGCGGTTGCAGCCGAGCAGACTGTCTAGTTAGCCATTATGTAACAAAAGCCATGTTGCATACTACACAGGCACATGACCACCAAGTTATTGAGATCACCTGGCTCTCGACAGTACATTGCAATTGACTGCATTGTATTGTCGAATAAAAGTACATTGAGAAGGCTTGTTATGGGTGCAAACTGTGAAATTTGATCATTGTTGCCTGTCATTGAAGAATCTTTGACATATCAGTAAATTTCATTTTTGCAGTGTTTTGCATTTAGGTGGCAAAATTTGGACATTAGCAAAGACCATTGAGAAGTCACTCTAGGGCACTTACACAAATGTGCTGCGGGCAGTGCTGAGAAACTCCTGGCAAGATTTTGTCCCAAATGAGTGCTTTAACAGCATTCTCCCTCAGATTACTAACAAGATTGCTGCCAGAAGGATAGCCTTGGCCACCCATTGTCACTGGCATGAAGAACCTTTTGTACATTGCTTTAATGGGCTCCAACTCAAAGATATCACAGTAGAGGTGCGCCGAAGATCTCATTTGTGAAGACTCTGGTGGAGCTGCACCTACATGCAAGCTAGTGTTTTGCTGAACAACCTTTCATAGTGGAAGTGCCAGATCCTTTGTTTGAGGTTGAGCAAGTAGTAGAAGTAGTAAATTTTATTTTGGTCACATACTATGTGTCCACAGTCAGCAACTGAGGGTGGATTTACACTGCAGCTCTTGTGGCCCAGATCAGATATGGATCAGATTTTGAGGCCCATATCCAATTTGTTCAACTGCGTGTTTACATCGTTTTGAGCGTGAATGATATCTGTTTCATTTCGATTCCGTTTGTTTACACCACTCACTACCTGGCTATTGTCTTGGGCGATCCACATGCGCACTGTTGAGAAGGCTACCGACATTAAAAGCAAATATGCGTGCAGCGCTACAAAAGCATGCAGGCCTAGCAGTCATAGGAATGATCAAATCATCAAGCAAGCTCGCAACATTTCACTGGGTAACCTACATCTAACTCTCCTGTTAATGCCTTTTACACCTATCACCTGCATCATCGCAAATGCATAGGCAGACTCCGCCTTAGTCCAGGCCTATATTTGGTGTATAAGCGTACTTCACTTTGTAAACAATGGATGACATTAAGCTTGGCTTGATGTTTATCATGCGATGCATGAAAAATCCCCGTCCAATTCAGAGGATTCTAAGGAAGAGGAGGAGGGCTCGTATGCCTATATGCCGCGATCATCGCTTCCTCCACTGTTCAGAGGAGTGTGCGGATTTCAGAGAGATCAAGGGATTGGTGGGAGCAGGATGTAAAAAAGTTTGATGATGAACAGTGGGTGAGAAATTTTAGAATGAGTAAACAAACATTCCACATGTTATGTCAGAAACTGTCGCCATTCTGAGGCACCAAGATACTAAGTTTCGCCAGGCCATCTGAAAAACGTCATCAGTACGCAAATCGTTGCAGTTTCAATGACGCAAAGAACACAATTTTTTTACAAAATATCCAATCTGCTTGTTGACATGCATTTACACGACGGGCACATTGGCACATATCTGATACACATCAGATACATATCCGAACAAAAACCAAATTTGAATGAGGCCTGGATCCGATCTGATGGACCCGATCGAGGGCGGAATCAATGTGTTTTTTTTCTGTTTACACAGCCATGTGACAGATCAGATATTGGCCGCATTTGAGCAAAAGATCCGATTCGTATCACATTTGTGTCACATTTAACTGGCAGTGTAAATCCAGCCTGAGCGGTCAGAGGTTAGCAGTTCCAATGATGGCTGATAACTCTGCAAATATGTCTCTCCTCTGACAATGCAGCACAGCATTAAAAATAGAATGAGAATGAGAGAACTATACTATATGAAGTATACTATGCGTAGAGATAGCCCGGTGGCTACCTCAATTTCTCTTGAGCCATTTCAGGAGAAATATGCTACAATACAATCTGGTGCGACAGCAAGCTGGTACAAGTATGATGAAACGAGATAAGCTACTCTTTTTTTTCCCAATGAAGGTGTGAGTAATGATGATTGAGATGGCGTAGAACAGTGTTGTGACACTGATACCCTGACTATGTGAATGTGAGACGACGCGTGAGCAGGAGTGTGTGTAGGAGTGAGATTAGTGTGTTGTGTTTGGACATGCAAACATTATAACAGTTAAATACAGACAAATCTTACATCACTTTGCTCGCCAACTGAAATGCGGAGAAGTTAAGAAGCAGTAGATGCATTGTGGCAGCCCGGCAGCTGACACAATTTCTCTTGAACCCAATACAAGAGAAATACACTATATGAGTGTGCTATGTGTCGTGACAGCCCGGCAGATGCCACGATTTCTCTTGATGCCAACACAAGAGAAATATACTATATGAAAGTTCGATGTGTCGTGACCGCAACAAACACACGCACATCCTAGTTTTCAGGTGCTGAGTCCAAAAACATATTGACAAGAGAAGAGAAAAGACTCGCGACACTGTTATAGCTCCCAAAATAAAAATATATACTTTATTCTAACATTCTAAAAAGACGTTAAAAAGACAACGTTTCGAGCCGACCGGCTCTTCGTCAGGTCACTCATGTTGAAGCATCACGGCTGGTCACACTTATGAAATTAGCGCCGGGAGCACCCATGGGTGTAGTCAGCACATCAATCAATCAATTAATCCATCTAACAATAAATGTTCCACAGGCATTTTGCAAAATAAGGGAAAAAACCCACATAGAAGTAATTAAGTAATATTAATATATATAAGTAAGTAATATATATTCCAAAAAAACACAGGAAGCTTGTCTTGAACCATCTGCCAAAAAAACTAATAAGAATCATATACATTGTATTTTACGCTATTCGACACAAGTAAAAGAATTTGAAAATATTAAAAAACACTGGCATGTCCTAAGCGCTGATCCATCTCTGGCTAAAGTATTTACATCTCCACCACAAATGATATACAGGCGAGCACCGAACATAGGTGATAGGGTGATTAACTCAGACCATAAACCTAAAAAATCAGTTACATTTCTTGACAGTTTCCAGGGTAACTTTAGATGTTATTCTTGCACACAATGCAATTTCACTATGAAAATGACTCACTTTAACTACCCTACCAGTGGAAAACCCATTAAAATAAAAAAGGAAAATAACATGTTCCACAACTAATGTTATCTATTTGTTAAGGTGCCCTGTGGACTTGCTTATGTAGGGAAGACCAATAGAGCCTTAAGAACTCATATTGCAGAACAATCGTAGTGCCATAATGCTGGAGATGAAAAGAGTTCAGTCGCCAGACATTTCAATAAATGTAATCATTCTGTTGCTTCTCTCCGCTATGTGGGTGTCGAACAGGTTCTTCCAAGAAGAAGGAAAGGAGATATTGAGAAACTTCTTCTCCAACAAGAACTTTACTGGATATATCACCTTAATACCAGAGCTCCCTGTGGTCTAAATGAGGATTTTTCTATGAAACCTTTCCTTTCATAAAGTATTAACTAGATAATCTTCACAGGTCTTTTTACTCATCTGTATATCTTTCCTCAATGATTATCTTTCTATGTTGCAAATTTTTTTCTATTAATACATTATGTGATATTCCCTCTTTATTTACTTCTCTATATTGATATTATTCTTGTCCTCACTTGAGATAAATTTAAGTTTTGTTAATAAATGCAGTTTTTAGCATTTTTCTTAACACTCTCTGCACACGTGACGTGAGGCTTTGTAATCAATTATCTGCCTTTTTTGTTTTTTTTGTGGTTTTTTCTCAAGGAATTATTTCAGTTATTACTTGCTGTTTTCAGGACTTCTTAGGCTGTTTTAAATTACTTCTATGTGGGTTTTTTTCCCTTATTTTGCAAAATTCCTGTGAAACATTTATTGTTAGATGGATTAATTGATTGATTGATGTGCTGACTACACCCATGGGTGCTCCCGGCGCTAATTTCATAAGTGTGACCAGCCGTGATGCTTCAACATGAGTGACCTGACAAAGAGCCTGTCGGCTCGAAACGTTGTCTTTTTAACGTCTTTTTAGAATGTTAGAATAAAGTATATATTTTTATTTTGGGAGCTATAACAGTGTCGCGAGTCTTTTCAAGACAAATTGTGCCAGCCGCTGGGCTGTCACAACCCAGTACACTTCACATAGAATATTTCTCTTGTATTTGGCTTCAAGAGAAATTGTGCCAGCCACCGGGCTGTCATTACACATAGTACACTTCACATAGAATATTTCCCTTGTATTTGGCTTCAAGAGAAATTGTGCCAGCCGCCGGGCTGTCACTACACATAGTACACTTCACATAGAATATTTCTCTCATATTTGGCTTCAAGAGAAATTGTGCCAGCCGCTGGGCTGCCACTAAACCTATTGAAGCTTCATATTTCATCTGTTGGCTTATGCCAGCATGGTTTTGTTTCGGGGGATTAGTTGCAGCTCCCTGCCTTCGGTTCCACCCTGGATGGGCAGGGATCTCTCAGAGCAGAGCCATGCTGCCAAACTCAATGTATGCTTGCATGCTTTCAATAAATATTCTCTTTGACAAAGTGGTCCTATCAGAAATTGAGCTTGATGTAAATTCTGATAGGCCACAGAGTCAAGCTTGCTAATATGCAGGAGCCGCTTCTCGTGCTGGAGAACCACCTGAGTGCTCACAAATGTCTCCTGATTTGCTGTCACATGATTGCTTGATCGATAATATGCTGGTTTACTTAAGCTCACATTCTGAGAAGCGGCTCCTCAGCACGTACGCTAAACAGCACTCCTCCTCCCCAGCTCCTCCCATCAATTTTAGCATTCTGTAATCCTGTAATTTTTATTTTAAGAGGTGTGAGGGGACATAGGATTCATTCCTGGATGTGAGAGGGGAGAGAATTTTGCGAATATTCCTGTTAAAGATGAGATATAACCTTTTTATGATGGCACTGGTTACTTGCTATGTTATGGGTTGTTTTTTTTTCCTTTTTTTTCTGGGTTGTTATTGTGAAAAAATGAATAAACAGAATTTGCCAAAAAAAAGAACAGAGCCATGCCGCCAAACTCAATGTATGCTTTCAATAAATGTTCTCTTTGACAAAGTGGTCCAATCAGAAATTAATTAAAATTATTTTAGGCTCAAATAAGGACACCAAAATGTGAAATCAAAAACAAGTTTTAATTAAAAAGATGTGGGACCCTGAAATTAGTAAGTATAATGTGCATTTGCCCGTAAGTTATTTAGTCACAGTCCAGTAAAAAAATTCCACTTTGTTACAAAACTTTTCTGGTCAGAACATAGGACTAATTATCGGGTTACCGTCATTGCCCGACATGTCCACTGTGCTAACAACTTTTACCATGACAGCCAGGTCTTGAGTGAGTGGCACTGCTCAAATGTACTGCTACTCCACCGAAGATCTGACTTTCCTTGCTCCGATAAGTCAACCTCTTGACCGCTACTTTCCGTCGATTTTGAAAAACATTAACTCAAATACTAAAAATCATGTTGTGTCCAGTAAATCACCACCGTTACCAAATACATATTTCGATTTTTATTCTTTGATTATATGCATTAATTCATTTATTTTTAATGTCCTACGGAATCACTCTGTGCACACATTTGATCGGTAACAAAAGTTTTCGCATGTGCTGCCGTGAGTTGGCTGATTTCCGCGACCATACCTTTCATGTCCACAATTTTGTATGTAGCAACGACTGTCATGTGAAAAGGGAATTAGGATAAAAAACATCTGAATCATCCTTATTCTTGATCATCCTTCAGCAAGTGTCCATCTCCCGAAAGGTAAGACATTTCTGACTGCTATTTTCATGACTTTTTTCTTATACAACGTTGTAATTTGCGTTATTTATTTCATATTTTAAGATTATAACACGATTTTTTATCCTGCAGTGAGGGATTCATTCATAGCCATTTCTTGTCCACCATAATCCATCATGATGAAAGTCATGCTTCAGATTAACGTTGCCCTATAAAAAATCGCATGAATTAATTGTACAGTTGACGTTACCGGTAAGCAGTGATGACTTTGGAAACTCAATATGAATATCGACGTTTTCTTGCTTGTTTCACGGTCACACTTTTGTTACCCAGTATCGTGAAAAGACACAAATACAAACAGAATGCAATGATTTGCACACCATTTAAACCTTATATTTAATCGAAAATGGCTCAAAGACAATACATCAAATGCTGAAACCGAGAAATTTATTGTTTTTAGAAAAATATTTGCTCATTTTGAATTTGATGCCAGCAGCATGTTTCAAAAAAGTTGGAATGGAGCAACAAAAGATTGGAAATGTTTTATAATGCTAAAAAATGCACCTGGTGGAACATCTCGCAGCAAATTAGATTAATTGGCAACGGGTCATTGACATGAATGAGTTTGAAAAGAGCAAGTCGAGAGGATGAGTATTTCAGCAGATGGTGAGGGCTTCACCACTCTTCGACAGGCTAAATGGGAGAATTGTTCAACAATTTAATAATGAAATTGCAAAGAAACTGGGGATTTAATCGTCTATTGCATGTAATATCATAAAATTATTCAGAGAATCTGCAGAAATCTCTGTATGCAAGGGACAAGGCCAAAAACCAGGAGGCACTGCATTAAAAACAAACTGTTTTGTTTTCTGTAGTGAAAATCAATGCATGGGCTCAGAAACACGTCTGAAAACCATTCTCAGTGAACGCAATTTGTTACCGCATCAAGAGAGGCAAGTTAAAACTCCACTGTATAAAGAAAAAACCATAAATAAACTAGATTCAGAAACGCTGCTGCCTTCTCTGGGCCTAAGCTCATTTATGACTGCCTGAGAAGAAGTGGGAAAACTATACAGTGGTCTGACCAATCAAAATCAGAATTTTTTTTTGGAAATCAAGGATGCCACATCCTCTGGGCTAAGAAGGAGAGGGAGCACCCTGCTTTTTATCAGTGCACAGTTCAAAAGCCAGCATCCATGACAGTATGGGGGTGCGCTAGTGCTTGTGACATGGGTAACTTGCAAATCTGTGAAGACAGCATTAATGCTCAACAATATGTACAGGTTTTGGAGCAACATATACAGCCATCCAGACATTTTTTTTTTATTAGGCTTGGCTTATCTCAGCTAGAAAATACCAATCCACATTGTCCATGTGTTACAATATCATGGATCCATATTAAGAGTCCAGGTGCTAAACTGGCCTGCGTGTAGTCCAGACGGGTTACCCATTGAAAAATTAGTGAATAAATGTGACGAAAAAGAGTCTGCAAAAGTGTTGAGGAGCTGAAATCTAAAATCAAGGGAGAATTTAAAAAAAAAAAAACGTTTTGGTTTCAAAACTACAGTAATTGGTCTCCTCAGATCCAGAACACTTACAGGGTATTGCTAAAAGAAAAGACGATTTATCACAGTGGTAAACATAGCCCTGTCCCAACTTTCTTGAAATGTGTTGCTGGCATCAAGTTGAAAATTAGCAAATATTTTTTCAAAAACAAAATTTCTCATTTTCAAAATTTGATATGTTGTCTTTGTACTATTTTCAATTTATTATAGTTTAATTGATGTGCCAGTCATTGCAGTCTGTTTTTTTTACATTTTACATAACGTCCCGAATTTTCTGGAAACGAGATTGTATTTGTTACACTTTTGGCATTGAAAAAAAGAAGAAATGCATGTAGGGTGTTCAACAAGGGAAGAACTGCCATGATGAAAATCATGTACTTGTTTACTAGAAACTGCGCACCATTATATTCCAGGAAATACATGCTTCTCTTTGTTATAGTATACTGCTAATTGTAGCCCCCGGACGAAGTCAGGCGGCTACTATGGAGTCACGCGTGTCGCCGCCGCCACCACGTCCATGTCTGTAGACACTTCCTTGTGGACGCTCTCCAGGCTGTAATTTTTTACCGATTACTTTCAAATTTGGTAAGTACATGTGTTATACTTCACTTATGACACCTATCAATTTTGGTTGCCATGGCAACAGTATTGGCCGAATAATACGCAAATTAGTGGCAAAACATAGAGATTTCCTTGCGGACGCAGTACAGGCTGCAATTTTTCACCGATTACTTTCATAGTTGGTATGAGCATGTGTTACACTTCACTTACCACATGTATCGATTTTGTTTGCCATGGCGACACTATTGGCCAATTAGTGGCAGAACATAGAGATTTTCTTGTGGACACAGTACAGGCTGCAATTTTGGACAGATTACTTTCATTTGGTATGGACATGTGTTTTACTTCACTTATGACACCTATCGATTTTGGTTGCCATAGCAACAGTATTGGCCAAATAATGTGTAAAAAAGGGGAGAAACGGGCTTTTCGGGGCCACATGCATGCGGTTTTGCCGAGCAGACTGTCTAGTTAGCCATTATGTAACAAAAGCCATGTTGCATACTACACAGGCACATGACCACCAAGTTATTGAGATCACCTGGCTCTCGACAGTACATTGCAATTGACTGCATTGTATTGTCGAATAAAGTACATTGAGAAGGCTGTTATGGGTGCAAACTGTGAAATTTGATCATTGTTGCCTGTCATTGAAGAATCTTTGACATATCAGTAAATTTCATTTTTGCAGTGTTTTGCATTTAGGTGGCAAAATTTGGACATTAGCAAAGACCATTGAGAAGTCACTCTAGGGCACTTACACAAATGTGCTGCGGGCAGTGCTGAGAAACTCCTGGCAAGATTTTGTCCCAAATGAGTGCTTTAACAGCATTCTCCCTCAGATTACTAACAAGATTGCTGCCAGAAGGATAGCCTTGGCCACCCATTGTCACTGGCATGAAGAACCTTTTGTACATTGCTTTAATGGGCTCCAACTCAAAGATATCACAGTAGAGGTGCGCCGAAGATCTCATTTGTGAAGACTCTGGTGGAGCTGCACCTACATGCAAGCTAGTGTTTTGCTGAACAACCTTTCATAGTGGAAGTGCCAGATCCTTTGTTTGAGGTTGAGCAAGTAGTAGAAGTAGTAAATTTTATTTTGGTCACATACTATGTGTCCACAGTCAGCAACTGAGGGTGGATTTACACTGCAGCTCTTGTGGCCCAGATCAGATATGGATCAGATTTTGAGGCCCATATCCAATTTGTTCAACTGCGTGTTTACATCGTTTTGAGCGTGAATGATATCTGTTTCATTTCGATTCGTTTGTTTACACCACTCACTACCTGGCTATTGTCTTGGGCGATCCACATGCGCACTGTTGAGAAGGCTACCGACATTAAAAAGCAAATGTGCGTGCAGCGCCACAAAAGCATGCAGGCCTAGCAGTCATAGGAATGATCAAATCATCAAGCAAGCTCGCAACATTTCACTGGGTAACCTACATCTAACTCTCCTGTTAATGCCTTTTACACCTATCACCTGCATCATCGCAAATGCATAGGCAGACTCCGCCTTAGTCCAGGCCTATATTTGGTGTATAAGCGTACTTCACTTTGTAAACAATGGATGACATTAAGCTTGGCTTGATGTTTATCATGCGATGCATGAAAAATCCCCGTCCAATTCAGAGGATTCTAAGGAAGAGGAGGAGGGCTCGTATGCCTATATGCCGCGATCATCGCTTCCTCCACTGTTCAGAGGAGTGTGCGGATTCGAGAGAGATCAAGGGATTGGTGGGAGCAGGATGTAAAAAAGTTTGATGATGAACAGTGGGTGAGAAATTTTAGAATGAGTAAACAAACATTCCACATGTTATGTCAGAAACTGTCGCCATTCTGAGGCACCAAGATACTAAGTTTCGCCAGGCCATCTGAAAAACGTCATCAGTACGCAAATCGTTGCAGTTTCAATGACGCAAAGAACACAATTTTTTTACAAAATATCCAATCTGCATGTTGACATGCATTTACACGACGGGCACATTGGCACATATCTGATACACATCAGATACATATCCGAACAAAAACCAAATTTGAATGAGGCCTGGATCCGATCTGATGGACCCGATCGAGGGCGGAATCAATGTGTTTTTTTTCTGTTTACACAGCCATGTGACAGATCAGATATTGGCCGCATTTGAGCAAAAGATCCGATTCGTATCACATTTGTGTCACATTTAACTGGCAGTGTAAATCCAGCCTGAGCGGTCAGAGGTTAGCAGTTCCAATGATGGCTGATAACTCTGCAAATATGTCTCTCCTCTGACAATGCAGCACAGCATTAAAAATAGAATGAGAATGAGAGAACTATACTATATGAAGTATACTATGCGTAGAGATAGCCCGGTGGCTACCTCAATTTCTCTTGAGCCATTTCAGGAGAAATATGCTACAATACAATCTGGTGCGACAGCAAGCTGGTACAAGTATGATGAAACGAGATAAGCTACTCTTTTTTTTCCCAATGAAGGTGTGAGTAATGATGATTGAGATGGCGTAGAACAGTGTTGTGACACTGATACCCTGACTATGTGAATGTGAGACGACGCGTGAGCAGGAGTGTGTGTAGGAGTGAGATTAGTGTGTTGTGTTTGGACATGCAAACATTATAACAGTTAAATACAGACAAATCTTACATCACTTTGCTCGCCAACTGAAATGCGGAGAAGTTAAGAAGCAGTAGATGCATTGTGGCAGCCCGGCAGCTGACACAATTTCTCTTGAACCCAATACAAGAGAAATACACTATATGAGTGTGCTATGTGTCGTGACAGCCCGGCAGATGCCACGATTTCTCTTGATGCCAACACAAGAGAAATATACTATATGAAAGTTCGATGTGTCGTGACAGCCCAGCGGCTGACACAATTTCTCTTGATGCCGATACAGGAGAAATATTCTATATGAATGTTGTAAGAGTGACAGCACGGCGGCTGGTGCTCATTTCTCTTGATGCCGATACAAAAGAAATATTCTATATGAATTGTATTATGTCTAGTGACCACCCGGCGGTTGGCACGATTTCTCTTGATGCCGATACAAGAGAAATATTCTATATGAAGTGTATTATGTGTCGTGACAGCCCTGCAGCTAGCACAATTTCTATTGATGCCGATACAAGAGAAATTTACTATATGAAGTATACTATGTGTAGAGATAGTGCAACGGCTACGTCAATTTCTCTTGAAGCCATTTCAAGAGAAATATGATACAATATGATCTAGCTTGTTAGCAAGCTGGTACAAGTATGATGAAACGAGATAAGCTTTTTTTTTTTATATATATATATATATATATACACAACCCCAATTCTGAAATAGTTGGGACGAAGTGTAAATTGTGAATAAAATCAAAATGCAATGACTTTCACATCACATGAGCCAATGTGTTATTTACAATAGAACATAGATAACATTTCTAATGTCGAAACTGAGACATTTTACATTTTTCTCCACAAAATGAGCTTATTTCAAATTTTCTGGCAGCAACAGGTCTCATAAAGTTGGGACACAGGCAAAAAAGGGCTAAAAAAGCAATTAATATATAAGAGAATCAGCTGAAAGAACATTTAGCAAGTAATTAAGTTAACTGACGTCAGGTGTGTAACATGATTGGCTATAAAAGGGATGTCTAAGAGAGACTGGGTTTCTCAGAAGTAAAGATGGCCAGAGGCTCTCCAACCTGTGAAGGCTTGCATAAAAAAAATTGTGGAATACTTTAAAAATAATGTTCCTTAATGTCACATTGCAAAGGCTTTGAAGGTCTCAACATTGACAGTGCATAACATCATCAAAAGATTCAGAGAAACTGGAAAAATCTCTGTGCATAAGGGACAAGGCCAAAGACCTTTACTGGATGCCCATGATCTTCGGGCCCTCAGACGCCACTGCATCACTCACCGGCATGATTCTGTCATTGACATTACTAAATGGGCGCAGGAATACTTCAATAAACCACTGTCTGTAAACACAGTCTGGCGTGCCATCCACAGATGCCACCTAAAACTCTATCATGCAACAAGGAAGCCATTGTTGAGCATGATCCAGAAGCACCGCTGTGTTCTGTGGGCCAAGGCTCATTTAAAATGGACTGTAGCAAAGTGGCAAAGTGTCCTGTGGTCAGACAAGTCCAAATTTGACATTCTTGTCGGAAATCATGGGCGTTGTGTCCTCCGGGCTAAAGAGGACAAAGACTACCCCTAGTGTTATCAGCGTTCAGTTCAAAAGCAAGCATCTCTGATGGTATGGGGATGCATTAGTACATATCAAGGGCTGACTGCAATAAACAGTTATGTCCAATATTTAACATCTGGACATAACTGTTTATGCAGTCAGCCCTCGATATGGTGTGGGACACTTACAGGTTTTAAAAAGCACCATGAATGCTGAAAGGTATATAAAGGTTTTAGAGCAACATATGCGCCCCTCCAGATGACATCTATTCCAGGGAAGTCCTTGTGTATTTCAGCAGGACAATGCAAAACCACATACTGCAGCTATTACAACAGCATGGCTTTTTAGTAGAAGAGTCCGTGTGCTGAACTGGCCTGCCTGCAGTCCTGATCTTTCACTGATTGAGAACATTTGGCGCATAATTAAACAAAAAATCCGTCTCAAAGGAGACCCAAAACTCTCCAGCAGCTGGAAGCCTGTATTAAACAAGAGTGGGATCAAATTCCAATGACTTAACTCATGAAACTTGTCTCCTCAATGCTCAGACACCTCCACTCTGTGTTAAAAAGGAGAGGAGATGCTACACCATGGTAAACAGGCCCCTGTCCCAACTTTTTTGAGACCTGTAGCAGCCATCAAATTTGAAATGAGCTTATTTTGTGGATCAAATTGGAACATTTTTCAGTTTCAACATTCGCTATGTTATCTCTGTTCTATTGTGAATAAAATACTGGCTGGCGTGATTTGAAAGTAATCGCGTTTTGATTTTATTCACAATTTAAACTTTGTCCCAACCATTTTGGAATTGGGGTTATACACACACACACACACACACACATATGTATATATATTAATGAAGGTGAAAGTGGTTATGAATGAGATGGTGTAGAATAGTGTTGTGACGCTGATACCCTGACTATGAGACTGGAAGAATGCTAGACGACTCGTGAGCAGAAATGTGAGTAGGAGTGGAGATTAGTGTGTAGTGTTTTGGACATGCAAACATTGCAACAGTTAATTACTAGACATATGTTACGAGTTGCTCATTAATTTTTGCACCTCCATAATGTCCTTGAATCCAGGGCGAAGGTATGGATTATACGCCGAAGACGACCAACGTCCCATGGCCTACAGTGTCGGTACAGACGCAACGGAAGCGGCGGTTGTGCTGCTCCAATACGGAAGGAGTGGAGAGTGTAGAGTGGAGGGCAGAGGCCACAGCTATCAAACTAGGCGAAGTCGTGCAGCGAACCAGGACCAAGAAATGGGTCTCCCGGCTTCCATGAGGAACAGATGTAGTTCGCTGGATAGACCCCATGAACCAGACTGTTCCGATGGTGGAGACTGGGCAGCACTTGGGCCGAGGGTCAGATGGCGATGATGGGGAAGACCAGCAGCAGCATACTCAGGGCAGGGCCCCACTGCAGACATGGAGGGAACACAAAAACAGGCAATTAGTGGAGAGCAGCAGGTGGAAGCAGTGCTGGGGATATACCATGAAATAATGCTGTGTACTCAAAGTTGTTATAAAAGTAAAATCCCATGATTGCAAAATATGAAGATCATTCATGAATCTGAAAGCTGCTAGAATCCCCCCACCCCCCCGCCCAAAAAAAAAACAAAAACAATGATGCAGGCATAAACCAAAGACCAGAAGCTAATAACAGGCTTAACCCAAAGACCAGAAGCTAATAACAGCATGCCTTTAGAGCCAGAGACCATGTGGTCTTTATGGCTTTTGGTTAACTAACTAGCACACTTAAAGGCTATAGTACATTCTGAGCAGGCAGAAACAAAGCTATTTTAAATGAAATGATGGGCAGATGACCAAAGCGCAATCAAGCTGGCTGACATAGGGAAAATATTGGTGAAGTATCAGGAACATATCGCCGCACCATGGCATTGCTGAGCGTGCGCAAGATCAGCCACATCTTGAGGACTTGAGCTTGATATTGTAAAGCAACCCAAGGCTTACTTCCCAAGCAAGTGATAACTTGCACAGCAATCATAATTATACCCACTAGGGTACTAGCGCGTGTACAATGATGCAAACACATTACTGCCAAATTATGGGGAAAACACAGAGCTTTGGCAATAGGAAAGGTAATGCAAATATGATAGCAATTCATTCACAAAGAAGGTTGAGTATGACCTGCTTGATAACAGAAATTCCAGTGCCAACTGGAATGACCACTCTGAGTCCTGATCATTCCACAGCATTAGGTAGAATTTTTGGTTGGAGGCACATCCACTTTTTTTAAAAAAAACAATTGCTGAGCGCTTCAGTTGCTAGCATTTGTTGTAGGTTCGTCACAAGGTGTATGCGATGCAATTTGCAAAATGTTACCTTAACTGAACTCTGCTACCAATGCATACATGCTAACTCTACAGCTTTTGGCAGTAGACTACCGCTTTTGGGGCGTTTTTTTCAGAATGAAACGCCCCGAAAGCGGAAGTCTACCGCCAAAAGCGGTAGAGTTGGCATGTATGCCAATGGCAGCACCTGCTAGGGATAGACAATAACTAACAAAAGAGTAGTTACGGAATGACTATTGGAAACAAGTAGAATTCAAGCAGCATAACAGCAGTCGATTTAAGCATTCATGGCGATCACAATTGGTCCAGTCATTTAACAGCAGTAAGGCAACCATCATCTGAATAATGCTTATTCCATTTTCAGCCACGGTTATTCAAATTATGAATTATGAAAATTATAACATGAACAATTTCCTGTGCCAAACATACCGTTGCTGATATTTAAAAGCATGAAGTAAATCAAAACCATGCAAAAATACATAAAACAACGCACAGAGTACATCCATTGAATATTTCAATGGCAATAACAGGCAAATTGTAGTAATTCTGCCAATTAATGGATATTAATAGGCCTGAGACAAGGCAAATGAAGTTGAGTCCGCAATCCACCAAACCTTAGCGCTTGTTCGAGCAAAACTTGGATGAACATGAGCAGGTGATCCATTTGACGGCATATTTGTGAACACCGGTATAAGTAGAGATAACCAATCGAAATAAGCCAAGCAGTTGAAACCGAGTCACTTGACCAAAAAGTAGCAATCCTCCCAGAGGTTGTTTACAAGTTTCAATTGCCATCTCTAAATACTTCATAGTACCCCAGTGAATTAGGTCCAACAGGAAGCCAAAAGTTATCATTTGTAGCAATCCATAAAGTATCAGGCATAAACGCGACTCGGTATAAGTGTTTCGATAGAAGCCATAAGCTCGTTCAGTGCCGCATTAAGATAACGCTCATGATGCATTTTGTTAGGCTTGCAACTCGTATACACTGACGTGCGAAGAAACTAGCGAGCAACCTGTACGCCATAGGTCGGCAACAGCCAGCCCGTGGGCCAATTTTGGCCCGCGAACGATTTTCATTGGCCAGATGATTTCGATCACAGTTTTTTTTTTTCCTCTCTCCAACGTTTTTTTTTTTTTTTTTGAACGCAGGCTATTCCTGCGATTCCTGCCTATAGCCTACCAGGCACCTGATGTTAAGCAGAAATGAGAGAATACCAGAGCCAGGATTTGCATTCTTAATCTTAGTTGTCTTATTTCACTTTCTTCAACTAAAAAGGAAAAGTTGCGTTTTTTTTTTTTTTTTTGACATAATGGGGCGGCCTATGAAAAGATGCGCTGTCTTTAACTGAACTTCAGGCCAACAGTCGTGCTGCAACAAAATATTTGCATCAGAGCGACACAGGAAACTAGGTTTATATTTTATTTAACAAGCCAGTAACTGTGGCATAATCCAGAAGGCTTTTACGCAAAGTAAAATAAAATTAAACGATGATCAGGCAGTCGCGCAATGGCAGAGGTGGTGGGCACGGATGCTCCTGAAACGAAACACACGAGAGAGAAAAAAAGCAACCAAGACGCTTTTAAGGATGCACTTGTGGCTTTTTCTTGGGATGTTAGACCTCGCACTAGGATGCTGCTGCTCTTTGTATAACCATCTGTCAGCGCTTCAATTTTGCGTTGCGTGCGCAGACCGGAGCGGATAAGCAACGTTGAAGGAGCCGTGCTTCGTTTCGTGATGTCACCTGACATTATACATAATAAAAAACCGTGATAACTTCCTTGCATATGAGGCACATGGGCTTTCCATTACTACAGCTGGGTAAGATGAACGCAAATTTGTCTCTCCATTTCTCTTTATAGGTTCTGTTTTCGCTGTCAACTTTCCTCTTTAGACCTTTTGACATAGACATCTTTTTAATTCACTTACTCCTCTCTGCACGCTATTTCCACTAAAACAGCAAACATTGTATTATTGTAAGGAGGCGGTCAACCAAGTATTTCAAAATAAAAGTAGCCCAAGATAGACTAATATTACTAGTAGCCTTATAAACCTAACCTGTGCCTATCATTGCCATCATTGCCTTTTCCACAATTGCAGATGACTCAATATTGAAAGAGATGCTAAGTCTATTAAGATTATTAAATTATCAAAAGAGACTGCTGATGGGCTTGTGCACAGTCCACATGGTTTATTTATTGTCATTAGTTATTTTTATTGGACTCACCATTCTCCGTTTAGGTCTGGTTTTTGCAAGTGGGCATTAGGGGCACCTATCCCAGCGTCTAAATAGGCCGTAGCCTGGCCTCTGGCCCGCCACCTAGTGGCGCGGAAAAATCTTGGCCCGCAGCCCAAGTTACTTGCCGACCCCTGCTGTACACGAAGATAATAAGTGACAATCGTTAACTCCTCGATAAGCCGTTGTGAATTAGGGACCGGTCATCCGTGCCAAGATCATATTTATCTTACCGGCCGTGGTCGTGCTAACAGCAAATTGATTGGTGCATGACACTTGAGTCTCATCACAAAAACTCCTTCCTAAGCTTCGCTTATCCAGGAGTAAAAACGAGGAAAAACTAGCAGCTCGGGTAACTTCACAAAATGCGATATTACTGCGCTGAAGCACAAGCACTGCCGCGACTTCCATGAAATGTTTGCACTCCCGCACACACTTGTTTGCAAGACATACAGGTTCAATTAACACGTTTCCGATTCAGGACAATACCGCAGTACACTTACTGCGTTTTAAAAGCATCCACATGCTTTCTACACCCAGAAAAGACCAGCTTTCGAACAGTGGCGATTCGCAATAGGCGAGCAGATCGCAATTGTTGCCGTAGAGAAATTATTTAGCTACCGGCAACGAGAGTGCTGCCTTGCCAAGCAAGAACTGGAATTGTCAAGCATTTGTGGCTGCATCCGGATTAGCATGCTGCTCTAAATTTACGGTTTGACTAATGACACCAATAACACCAAAGATTCCTTCAGCAAGCGCACAGGGCAATGTTTCGAAACAAGCCACATTTTAAGACAAATAAGCTTGCCCGTGCTGGCCTTCATAACCGAGCACTCCCAGCGTAGTAGTATAGCTAGGGCAAACATGGCATTGTAGCCCAGAGCAACATGAACCCTACCGAAGTGCGATAGCCAATATAAACATTGTTATGGAAGTCTGCAGCGATAATGAATACCACGCACCTCAATTGTTGAGCGAGCGCACAGAGGAGCAGCTTCCCGATGGCGAGCTTAATTCTGTTCTAGACTGTAAATTAAAACAAGTTATTTGTCTTTTTGGTGTAAACATATTCTAAGATGGCGCAACGCACACTCACAGACCATGCTTGTGAACGTCAACCATTCGTTGAAAAATTTATGTTTTAGCAAAGCGAAACTAATTCCGTTTTTTCCCATTAGCAACAACCGTATTAATCCACAAGTAGATTGTGAAAACATCTTATTTCTCTTTCGTCTGGAAAGAACCTTATTATAATTGGAAAGCAGGTCACACAGGGCCAATGAAACTTTGTGCTTTTACAAACTTAAAGAAGCAGTGAAATACAAGCCCATGAGAAATTACCAGTACTGGTTTTGGTCGTGACATCTTTGACAGCAAGATGGGATGCATATGAGTTAGTTCAAACATAAAGGGCATCAGGACCACTCTAGCAGGGAATTCTCCTTGCCCCTCAGGTAAGTAAAATGAAAAACAAAATTACACCATTTCTCAGATGTTGGCTTATCTTCAGATCCCACACATTCTGTAGTCCGAGCCGGAAGACTACAGGTATATAGATGGATTCTCATCATGAGAACAGTGAACATGAGTCTTCCTCCCTGTCTGAATCTGAAAAATTCTGACCTGCCAAAAAGCCAGTAGTTTGTATGAAAATGAGAGTTTAAAAATGACACTCAGAGTACTTTTGCAAATACATGCAATCTTCTTTTGGATCAGTTGCATATACAATGCTTGTAAAATTAGACCAGGACAAATTGATACTCTTTACTCACTAAAAATATGATAAATAAATAGTCTAACAGATCTAAAATGTGATAAATATCATATAAAATATAGAAGTGTACAGGAGAGCGTAAGGACAGCATAAAGTACTCAGCATCAGGAAATTGTTTTTTAATTGGCATATTTCTGCTCATTCCCGCACAATTGCTGTTGAAGCCACATCTGCTAAAAAGACTCAATGGGTGGAAATATTTTAATTTGTAGCGGCTTCTTGAAATGCCAAGTGCAGGCCAGCTTATAGCTTTTAGGAGGAGTATTGAGTGAGGGCAGGCAGGGCATGGAGACAGAGAATTAGAAAGAAAAGGTACCTGGATAAAGGCATTTTCAGGTTCTGAAAGAGCACGGATGTAGTGCCCTTGGAAAGATGATGCTTTTGTGTAGGAGAACTTCATGGAGAGAATGTGTATAGATTTAGTCCTTGTTGCGATTATTGAATGCTCACTCTGAAACATTCATGGTTGTATTCTCTATGGTTTGAGTGATGAAGTTTTACAATTCATGGGTGATGCTAAAAGCCTATAACCACTTCAGTTCAGCGTGGACATAAGACAAACGACAAAACGCAGACAATCAAGACTTCTGTGTGACAAAACTGCTTCTGGGCAGATATATAATCCTGTTCTCCATTCATGCTATTCATATATCCTACTGTTATCCCCCAAATAGCAGCAAAGACAGGTTTAATCAAATTTAACTTTATTAAGTTGTTAGAATGGCACACAGACTGTATGATTGGTGATTACATGTGTAAGTCATGTTTCAGCGGGATGTTCATGTAAACATAAAAATAAAATAGCGAAGTCCATACAAGCAAACATTCATACATGCTCACATAGTATGTGTATATGAATATTTGCAGATGTCTTCTACATACATATCGGAGAGCACATATTCTTAAATTGCAGGGAAGAATATAAGAATTTCCAGCGTTGGGAATAAGACCGCTGAAATCCACACAGGACCTCAATGGTAGAGTTTTTACTGAGCAACCAATCCTGTTTCTTCATATTTATGATGTCTACTTAATGTTGCTAATTAATTATCATGTTTTTGATCATTTCTTTTATTTGAAATTAATTTTTGTTATACTAATAACAAAATGGACAAACATGCGGAGCATTAGGGAAAATGATCAATTACAGTAGAGTTAAAAATAAGTGGCATCAATATCATCCATGATGATTGTTTAAAAATGCAGGTCATTAAAATTGGAATAAAAAACAAAGAAGCAAAAGTAGAACATAATATTCAAGCATTGTGGTTTTTTTCTAAATACATGTATGTTTCTTTTGAACTCATTCAAAAATGGTACAAAATATGCAAAAGAATTCCACCAGATGTTTTCAAGCGTGAGCCTCGCTATACATCAAACAATTTCATAAATTAATCATGAACAAACTAATTAGAGAACAGTTGTATTCTTAAAAAGTTAAAACCAACATTGTGTTTTGAAAAATAAATTCCACCCTTGAGAAATGTTATGAGGCGCTTCATAACAAAAAAAGGGATTCAGTTATTTATTAAAGTAAATAGGAGAAATTTAATGCAAATAGTGGCAACAGAGATAGATTTTCACAAAAACACTAGAGTAAAATCTTTACTGATATTTAACTTAATAAAAGCAAAGGGGGCCAGAACAGAGATTAGATTAGTACAGTTGCTCTCAATGTTGGTCCTGGGACCCCCCATGTGTGCTGGTTTTTATTCCAACCACAATTGCAATGATTGGATTTTAGCAAGCTGATAAGTAGGTGCATTTCATGTTTGGAGCTGTTATTTAACTTCCAAAGTCCCATGTCATAGAAATACCCATGAATGCCACAAAGAATAAAAATTCTGTATCCTCACTGTGATTTTTTGTGAACAACTACATAAATAGGTAAATAATGTCTGATCAAATTAAATAATCAGTTGGGTCCTAATTAGTGTAACTGTGCACAAATGGTCATGAATACTAACAGTTTATCAGGCAGAAAAAAATTAATTCTATTCCATCTATTAGAACGTATGGTAGGTGACTGTTAAAATCACGTGTAAAATCCTGCACATAAAAATGATAATGGTAAAAGAATGCATTCTCAGAGCTCTTTTTATTGAATATACTTTGAATTATTATCTTAACCTTCCCTTCCTTAAACATGGAATGAAAACTTATATGTCAATCCATGAAACTGAACCTCAACTTTATTTTGTGACAACATTCCAAAATTCTCTGAACTTACCACTTCTCATTTTGGGACCCATGCAACCATGAATCAACTCTCACCATCCCCACCCTAATTTAGGACTCTGTGGAAAATAACTTTATTTTGGGTGAAGATACTTTCCCCTTTTTTCTCTCTGGCAGGAATGGCCAATAATAATCTCATAAGTGACCACTTATACCTCTGCTATTGATTCCAGAGTCCAGGCAAATACCTGATCTGGTCCAGCTGGCAAACTACAGCGCTCACTTTGGGCTCACACAGATGAGCTTTCTGGTGCATCATGGATTAGAGTGTTTGAAAATCGATATCCAAGCGCTAACTGCAAATAAACAATAGTCAAAATGAATGGCTCAAAGTATTTAATGGGCAAATCTCAAGCAGATTTTGTGTGACTAATCATAGCAGCTCAGGGTTGTTGGTTCTATATAGCTTATTTGAAAATCGTTAAAAGTCAAGGAGCAGGCTGCTACGGCTGAAATAAAACAGAATGACTAGGGCTATTTTACCCTGATTGAGGTGATACAAACTGGAGTGGAGTGCACTGCTGGGTTACATTTTCAAGAGAAAATAAAAGTAGTAGTTTGAAATGAAATAGTTGTAAGATTCCTGTCAACAAATTCAGAATAGTGGTGCATCAGTTTTTGGTACTTTTTTTGGTTATTTTGAAAATAAATGCACCATGTGTTGAACCAGTAATCAAAGTATAAGCTTTCACTTACTGGCTTGGCAGTTTTATGTTGCTTGCATTTTGCTGCAAATAAATTGTATTTAGCAGTAGCTAAGGCATTTTTTCTACAATGAAGTAGAGGGTTAACTCACATTTTCATCGAAGAGTCTGTTGGTGATTTATAAAATATAATTCAGACACTGTGTGCTGTTATTTTGCAGTTTATTGTTCTATTATATTCTACAATATTATTTGCTTTTCGTCAACCTACTCTGAAATTTCTCGAGAATTAACTGCAAAGACCCAGCTTTTGTCCCTCTAATAATATATTAGAAGGACAAAACCCCTTGCAATAAAGTCACAAAAACGGATGTGGCCTAATGTAATTGTAAATTTGAGTTCATTATTAATTAGTACTTTATTTAAGCAAGAAAATGCGTATTAAGTATTAGCCAACAAGTACACTAACTAATAAAAAATTAATTAAAAATTGATTATACTTTGATATAGCATGGGGTAAAATTCCACCAGTTATCCATGATGAGTACATAATAAGTACATTAGATGTTTTTTTTTTTTTTTTTGTATATTACCTGGCACTAACTTAGTTTTTAGCATGAATTAATGATGTACTGTCAAAATTTCGTAATTAGTTGTTAACAATTACACTCCCAATGTCAATTAATGTGAACCTTATTGTACAGTGTTGGCAGTGTTTAATTCAGGTACAATAGCATTTCTGTGCCTTTGGTGCTTGGAACATAATGATAAATAGAAAAATAATGTGTTGTAAGAATCACGCTCATAATCTCATGAGGTAAAAAAAAAAAAAAAAGGTTATCAGGGCTTTGCTCCTCTGAGAAAGGGAAGATGCCATGTTGGCCTTCATACAGCAGTAATTATGTCGGGCATGTGTAAATTTAAAAATACCTTTCTCTTTGGCAGGCCGAGGCAAACACATAACCACCTGAAAGCAATTACAGAAATATGAGACAAAGAGGGTGAAAACCTTTGGTAGAGTTCAGGCATCGCGCAGGAAAAAAAAACTCATCATGTCTCTGACCCCATTTTCATGAAAGCACTTTAATTAGTGTCTATATGTTTTTGCTTCAACAGCTAACAACCATTTGGATTGATATGTGTGTCAGCAGTAACTTTGTACTTGATGCATTGCAGAGCCTCAAATTAAATTATATTTGAAACCTGTCCAAAAGTGATGTAGTGCTCAAAACTTGGGATTGAAAATAACCTTTCATTTGCAATAAAAATATTTTATTATTCTGCAATACAAAAGTTAAAATGGATCTCTGAGTTGGCCCCTCATTTATCTTTTGCCATCTTTTTTTTCCATGTATACACTGTAGAAACATACATTTCAATGCTGTAACAGGAACTAGTTGTTATTTTTATTTGCATCACTTCAATTAATGATTTTGACTTGTTACCAAGGGAGATAAGTGAGTTCGGAATCATTGAGATCAAAGAAAGGGTTACAAAGAACTTGGTCCTTAAAATGCAGTTTCCTTTCTTGAAATCATGGTGTTTATTTGTCCGTCCTTTGTTCAAGTCATCTTTGCATAATTATTGGACACAGACAATAACTCTCAGCTCTCAGTCTCAAGTACCAAGAGACAATGTAGAACAATATAGCACAAGGACAGTAGTTAACATGTTTGCTCGGCTGAAAGAGGTTATTTTTTATTTATCTATTTTTTTTGTTTGTTTTTTAACAGGAAATGACTGGGACCACATGCTATGAGTGCCATTCCTGTGATGATTAAAAAAAAAAAAAAAACATAATTAGAGCATGCGATACCAAAAGTGGGAAGTGTGAAATGGAAGGGATGCCAACTATTTGATTACTGAGTTAGCAGTCCAAAGGAGATGTGTGTGTGTGTGTGTGTGTGTGTGTGTGTGTGTGTGGGACGTCATAAGAGGCACTGTGCCTCATGTCTGCCCTATTGGCTTATAAGAAGATAAAGATAGCCACCATGTGAGGGAAGAGGAACAAAGGGAGTGTGGCTGCATCTAGGAAGTGAGTAAACTGCACACAAGGGCGAAGTGACTGTGCCTGTGGCTCCGAGTTGGAGAGTTATGATCTTAGCCCTGATACATCTCCTTGATGCCAAACTATGGTGATAGCTAACTGAGCCACACTCAGGTGACAGGCTTGAACCTGTTTGGGAAAAATCCAATTGAGAAGTGCTGAAGAGGAGCTACAGAGCTAGAAACAGATGCTGCCTCTACAAGCACTGCGGTGGTGCACAACAAACACCAAGAAATGCATTGTAAAGCTGTTGCATTAATCAGGTAACAGCCTTTGCTAATCTTCAGGTCTTCTCTGTTAATCTTGTTTTACCTCAGCCTGAATAGAGAGAGAAATATAAAGGGGACAGACTCTGTAAGACTATTGCCTTTATCAGCAATAGTGGT
Organism: Gymnothorax javanicus; assembly: GCA_029692085.1. Classification (NCBI taxonomy): domain Eukaryota; kingdom Metazoa; phylum Chordata; class Actinopteri; order Anguilliformes; family Muraenidae; genus Gymnothorax; species Gymnothorax javanicus. Next base: position 34,664,919 of record CM056198.1, read on the forward strand.
TGCAATTGAAGCACTCAGATCAAAAACAACATAAGTCACATTTTGGCCGAATTGAGTAAGTACTGCCAACATGTGGTAGATTGACGGGGCTGCACAATGAGTGCAAGAACAACACATGTTGCGTAGCCTTCTATGTGTAATAAGCATAGAAAGCTTTTGTTTGGTGCTAAATCAACACAAGTCCTGCACATATGGTGTTTTAGAACTCACGGAACTAGATGGCAACATAATCTTGAGTACTAAAACAACACATGCGCATGACAAAATGGCTGCTACCTGCAGGGCGTGGCTGCAAAAGTGGATGAAACTGATGAAATCCATCCACGAAAAAGGCGCAATGAAACAGAATGGAAGCCAAATGTTATTAAAAAAAGGAAAGTGAAGGGAGAAGAGCACATAAACTGGCGTGGGAATCTTGTGCCAGCCAGAAAACAAGGACCTGACTGCATTTATTTGTTTTCAGTTATTTTTTTCTCTAGTCTTACTTTTTCTGAATTGGGTGAAACAAAGTTTGTTCCAGGCATATCAGTTGACAGCTAAAACAACACATGTACCAGGGTTGAGTGATAAAACAACCTAAGTCCAAATTTTATTTTGCCCGCTAAGCAGCAATGTGCTAAGGAATCATTCCTATTTTTCTCAATTTTGCCCTAAAAAGTGTACATTTTGCTAGAAAATTCATTTCTCTGCATTCTCTGCAGTATCAGAGGAACCAAACAATTTTTGTTGTTTTTCTCAAAATTCATGGAATGTGACTTATGATGTTTATGATCTTCCAATGGACCATTTCCTTTTGTTTTATGAACAAGTTAACTTTAAAATGTTAACTTTAGAAGAATGTACTTTACATTTTATGATATATATATATATATATATATATATATATATATATACATATACATATCAAAAAATGTAGGGTACATACTTTTCCTCCGTAAGGTCAAGTTTATTGTAAAGGTCAATATTAATACTCTTCTGCAATGATATCTACTCCAGGTGGGAGCAAGGTTTTCACTCATCTGCAAGGATACATTTTCAGTTTACTCGATTACTAGTGATAAATAAAACACAACCGTGAAAATTTATTGGGTAACTACACCTTTGTTGAATCTTTGGGCGAATGTATTATGTTCCAGACCAGGGAATCATGTTTGGAAGCAGAGTACAATCCAAAAGGTAGGTTTATTGAGAGCAGTACAATAATGTTTGGGGACGGAACCCCAGAAAGACAGAGCACAGTTCAGCACAGAAGTTATGGATAGAGAATAGTCAGTAAGGAATTACCGGAAAACATTAAGGCGGAGTGCATACTTCACCAGAGCCGAACTGTCCGACAGGAAGATGGAGCAGCTTGAGGGGAACTTATTTCCAATCCTGATGACTGTAGAAGGATTAGAAGCTTCTTCTTAACAAATTTGACAGAGGAACAGACTTGGAAGGCCCAACAAGAACATGGTCCCAGTTGTGGACTCTGATTAGGCTTGGGAGCATGTTCCTTTTGAACTGGACAGAGGAACTGACGTCAGCTGGGTTAACTTGAACGTGGTCCCGATCCTGGACCCTGAGTTGGCTTGGGAGCTTGTTTGAGTTAACTGAGTAAAGTAGGAAGCTTCTGTGAATTGCTGTCATTCAAGATTATGTCCTATTTAATAAAGACGAAGAGTTTTTACTAGGATACTAGTAAGGCAGGGGTTAAAATACATGCCAAAGAGCCATTAGGAAATAAATAACCATAAAACAAGACTCAACCATTGTGACAAAATGATCACTTTTTCAGTTTATACTTGCTATGCTATAGATGGGTGTATTTTTGCAGAATTTCATTTTCACAGACTTTCATGGAGTCAACCTTTATTGATTGTTTTCTAACATTTCTAACATAACTTTTACTGACACCCAACAGTTCAGCACTTTTTAAAACCACAGTATGTTTATTACTGAGTAAACACACGTCTTTGGGTTCTGTGCTGGATTCAATTCCTGCTTTTTTATTTGTGTGCTTTAATACCTCTTGAGGGTAGAGAATAGAGAAGTGCTTGAAACTATAAACTGAAAACTAAAAGACAGCATATGTACAGAAAATTCAAAATAAAATAATTAACTATAAATATATAAATAAATATAGTTGGATGTTTTCTGACCCATGCTAAACATGCGCGTACTGAAAACTAATAGAAGTTACCATTATAAAAAATGGCATCATAAAAGCCAGAAAGTTGTTTCGGTAAAAATAACATGGCATCCACTATGCATGCACTAATACCAAAAGCATGATTTATATGCATTTGCCACATCCAAATAAATGTTCCTGAGGCTTGCAAGTATGAAAGAGGTATTTCTCTCTTCAGCTACTTTGGTGATCTACTTTATCAAAAATGTCTCTGAAACAGCCAATTTCTAAATGCAGTGTATGGGGTTCCAAATTTTACCGTACCTTCCTGCATCAATAGCGCCCCCACCAATCTGCAAGTCAGCGATGCCATGTGCACAGACACATCCCCATACCATGCCAGATACTTCCTTTTGGACCTGATGCAGATAACAGCTTGGTTTTTCCTTGTCATCTTTGGTATGGGGAACACAGTGACTGTTTTATGTCCAAAAACCACTTGAATTTTGACTAATCAGACTATAAAACATGCTCTCATTGTGGTACTGTCCATCTTAAATGACATCAAGCTCAGAGAGGTCGGCGGCATTTATGGACTTTGTTAATATTTGGCTTTGGCAGCGCATAGCAAAGCTTTAACTAGCATCTGTTAATGCAGCGGCGAATGGTTTTGACTAATAAAGGGTTACTTAAGTTTTTCCAAGCCCATGTTGTAATATCCCTGACATTTGCCTGCTGGTTCTTAAGACAGTGATATCTGAAGGATAGGAGATCCTGCGGTTTCAGTAGTTTGTGGTCTAGCCCTTTTTATGCCCCAAGATTTGACCGGAAACCTTCCATTATTCAATTATTTTACACACATTAGAAAGTGAAATGCCCCAAATCATTTTGATTTGTCTTTGTGGAACATTGTTCTCAATGTGATGGATTACAAGCTTTCGTATCTATAGGCAAATGGATGAGCCTTGACCTTCTTTGCTCTTAAGCACCAAGGCCTTTTTTGGTGGCTCCGTATACGTATAACAGGATTAGGTCACCTGTTTAACATCACCAGCTTTACATCACCTTATTATTTAAGCTTATTATTAGTCCTGAATTACACCTGCATCTGTCGCAGTCATCATGTTTGAAATAAGTGTATATTTTCAGCAGACAATTGAATGTACAAGTGTTCACAAATGTGTTGTAGTTTTCTAAATTACAGAGACTTTTCAAATCGCCCCCTTTTGATTTTACTAACATTTTCTAAGGGTGCTCACCTTTTTGGAATTGGTTAGTAATTAGAAGTCAACGAATAACTTTTTTGTCTCTTGAAATACAGTAAGTGTTTCTCATACAGATTCCAGAGGGAGGGATTCTGAATAGGCTTTTGGTATCATCCTTTATTTTTGCATTGTAAAGCTTTAATGTCGTTTGCAAGTTTGGAAATTGCAACCATGTTCACAGCTGATATTGCCATATGGGAGTGCACATACAGATAAAGAGCACAATTAACTGATCCTTGGGCAGTTGCGTAGATGACTGTTATCCTGCCCTGATGCAGTCACCCATCTTGGCCAAAAAGAAAGACCTATATCATACATGCCAACTCTACTGCTTTTGGCGGTAGACTACCGCTTTTGGGGCGTTTTTTTTTTTTCAGAGTGAAACGCCCCGAAAGCAGTAGTCTACCGCCAAAAGTGGTAGAGTTAGCATGTATGCTATATACATGATGTATAGCAAGAAAAGCAGCAAAGAGCAGTGCCAGTTTGCAAAGCAATGGGTCCATTTCCTTCAAGCAGAGTATGAAATTATACACATAGATTAAGAAGAAAGAGAACTGCAATAATGTTGGAAATAGTAAAAAAAAAAAAAAAACCTTAAAAAAAGACCATGCACTGAACCACTTCAAGGCCTCCGACTCGAAATGTCCACAACCTTTTGTGTTTGCCTTTCATCAGGTAATTTAGTTCTTGGGGACGATATATATGAACTCCTTAAACAGTCAATCATTTTACCAATGACTTTAACTTCTATTTTGTGAAAATAATTATTTGTGATTTTATTCTTTCCTGAAATTTTATTTAAAATGACTGCAGTGACGCCTTGAGGATAAAGGGCTGAATAATCAGTTACATTCAGACGAATTTCGGCTAAACTGAGAAAACAAACTGCAAGTTAATTGTCATTCTTTTCTAGAATTAGCTGAGAAAAAAACAAGCAATATGAGTCATTTCAGTTCCAAATTACACCATTTCGTTTCTCAAAGAAAGCTGAGCACTTGCTGATAAAATTTTTTTTGAGTTTTAAGACCAGTTAATTGAATGTATAACTGCTGCATGTTAGTATCACATTCTTTTCAATGTTGAATGGTTTGCTTTCCTTAAACCCTTTACAGAAATGTATTTTTTCCTCTCAATGAATTTGCTAAACATTTTTAATAGACATAAATAAGAAATATACTTGACAGAAACTGGATACGATAGCATTAAAATGTAAATGTGCTTAATATAAAACAATATATTTGTGAGCTTGATTTCTTTGGATTTTGTGGTCAACTGAGTCATCCTGAGCCTTCAGTTGGTCAACTTTGAGCACTTTACTGGCACATGCCTTAATTTAATAACAATACTCCGAAATAAGACGTAGCCACATCTCTTGTAAGCCGTGTTCTCGGATTGCCATGGCTGTCAGAAACTTGTGTTTTCCCTATATTGATCCCCATTACCACTTCCCCGACAACCTGAAAATGCGTTGCAACAAAAATCAAATGAATAAGAATCGGCACCTCTCCATAAACAGCCGTCAGGGTGGGAAGTGATCGCTGGCGCGAGTTGGAGCAAATCTTGAAGCGTCGCCGCGAGCTGCAGCCGCAGCACAGGAAGGACAAAAGGGTGAGGGCAGCCGCCTTCCCTTTCTCAGACGCAAACAATGCACCAGTAAATCTAATCTGCATCCCACTGTTTATATTTTGGGATGTAGAACATTATTTGGCTTTATTGTTTCTCTGTCAGCTGGTGCCCTGATCCCCCTTTTGAAAACAGATTGGCTCACCAATAAGGGAGTATTTCCGCTTCCTTCTCATGTCTCTAATTAAACTGGGTTTTGTTGCCACGTCTGCTGTAACGGTTTATCATTTATTTGTAAAGTTATGGCAAATTATCATACTACGCAAATACAAGCAAAAACTGAACTCTGGTATTTTTTAATCAACTGTGCACTCTCTAGAGTTTGCAGCGTTATTCACACTCAGTATCATGTCAGTCTTTTCACTGAAAACAGAAGCCTCTTCAGCACAGAGCTGACCCTTTTCTCCCAAATTACCTTCAAATAAGACAAGGCGCACATAAAAGCTGCCCGAAAGTTGGTGGTTTGGATTGAGTTTCATCAGTTTGAGAATCTGCTAAGAGCCAGGGCCCTTACAGCAGTAAACTTCCAACAGCCGGAGATGAAGTAGAAAGCATATAAATAGAATGCTCATTGTTTGGTTTGTGTAATTTTGGCGCTCCTGTTGGCGGGTGGTGGGGGTTACCGGTGGTGATAGGGTCATGCTGTTGCAGCTGGGGTCACGAGGTGAACACCGAAGGGGTCATGTGATCCCTTGGGATGCTTTCAGAATGATATGACATGGGTTTGCTTTTGTAAGACACTACGCCTCTCTGAATTATGTTCATGAACACATTTAGCATAAGTAAATGCGTTTCTTTTCCTTGAGGAGCAGAGCCTGAGACCACAATTCAACACATTATTCTGCAATTCTGTGGGTTTTCTTACTCTGCAATATATCCATACCACTGTTTGAAACTTAATGTTTTTCATGCCCAACACAACTTATTTTTTGATGTCTTTTATTGTTGTTTAACACTGCAATGTTTTAACAAAGTAAACCCAGTCATCACCATGGAGAACCATTTCCTGAATTTACACATGAAAAGCAGCATCCATGAGCGAAGAGAGCAAAATTAACTGCTTATCTAGAGCCTCAGGCAAGTTCAGAGTAGACAATATCTGAAAGTAGTTTGGATGAATTGCAAAGGTTGCTTCATAAATATTTACAATGAACATTATGGATATCTCCTCAAATTCTATTTACTATTATTTTAACTGTTTTTTTTTTAATGTATAGATGAATAACACACATTAATACATATGGAATGCCATCATACCTGGCATGAATTGACTTCAGGCATATTAATTTCAGCACAATTTTCTCCTGTAATTGGACCTTGGTGGTGGTGTGTGGTAAGTGTGCTGCTGCCCCCCAAGACGTGACAGGTTCAAGCAAATTGACACTTGTCTGTGAGTCAGAGGCCAAAGCTGTTTTACACAGGGTAAAGAAGGTGTTAAATAGCCCAATTCTGCTTTGATTGAGTGGGATGTACACAGTGGGAAAGGACTACTGTGACTCTCATGACTCTCTCCTATTTTTCAGCAGTGGTGGTATTTTGGCATTCATTCAAGCAGACCACTTCTAGTTTCAAGAGGGAAGGCACAGCTTAGGATGAGGTTAGCCCAGGGTGAAGTAATGCTCCTTCAACTGCTTTGCAGTTTATTACAATGGCTATCAATCATAGCCATCAGCATCCACCTGCTAATAAGTCCAAGTGTACTGCTAACTGTCTTATAGCACTTTTCTCTCATCATGAATCTGAAGATATTGTGCCACCTGCCACACCTGATACTTTAACAGAAATACCTACCACTTATAATGATATTACCCTATGGCTGTGGAGACAATATGATCTTAACATGTTTTGAGCCAGTTTTTTTTTTTTTTTCTAAATGTTTTAAATTTTTTCTTAACTTTGCAATTTCAGTTTTTTTTATCCAGTTACATAACCCCGGGGGAAAATATTGTCGAAATGAATTGCAAAAGTTTACTGAGCTGTACCTACTTACTTCAAGGTATATGAATTTTGATTGGATTTTTTATTCTTTTCACCTCCAAGTTGGCAACATATAAAATATTGATAAAATAATGTGTTTCTATAATAGAGAGAACGAGAGCAAATCAGGTTGTTTCTATAAATGTTGGTGTGCACTGCTCAGTCAGAGAAACATACCATATTCAGCTCTTTCAACAATTGCCAAAATAGACTCCAATGCATTTCAGTTCTGTTGTTTCAGCGTACTTGCGAAAATTAATGGTAGTTTTATTTGTATTTGTGTCTTTAAGTATCTGGAAGAGACTTGTATCGTTCACTGTTGTCAATAACAAGTGACAGGCAGGGCACAGTGGGGCTGGTTCTTTTCAACTGCTTTTTCAGGCACTGTCAGACAAATTGAGCCTGTTTAAGCATTCCCCAGAGATTCTCCAATTTCTATGCAACCTCCCAAGAAACTTCGGAGCAGGCAAAAACGTGACATTGTGTGAACCTCCCCACACACACACACACACAGCGCGCGCGTGCGCGCAGATACACGCACATACAGATACAAACCCAAATCACTCCATCACTCCTCCTAACTTCACCACCTCACTCATTCATTACTTTCTGTATGTTCCCCATTTGTTATCAAAAGAAAGGAAAAAACATTTGATTGAGGTGATTTCAACAGGTTATTTGAATCCAGATACCTTGAATAACCTCTGGAGTTCTCCTTGCTCTGTCCAGTGATCTCCCTCTCTACTCCCACCATTGCCGGGGAACAGAGGTCCAGGAGACTGCAGTCAATTTTGCACATCAGTTGGCTGAAATTTCCTTCACAGCTCAGTAGAATAATATCAAACTCATGATGTATTAAGATTGGAAAAATGAGCCTCTCCAATTAGGTCACAGTATGGAAAATTTGAGCAAAAAACAATTATGCTGAAAGGAAGTCAGGCCATAGCTGGGAAAAAAGACAAATTTTTAATGACACTGGAAGTTCATGCTCTGGTCTGCATAGAGAAAATCTGACCAGACTTTTTTCATGATTTTTTTTTTGTTTGTTTATTTTGTGGTAACGCTCTCCCTCCACCCCCAAACACCCCACAATTCTATAAAGTTTTGATGTTTGGAAAACATAGAATTTATGAATAAAAGATTCATGGGCTCACAGTCATTTGGGAATTCCTTTGACTATGTTAACAGCATGAGGGTTGGCTGTCAAAGCCACTTGCACTTCAGAGCCATCCTTTCAGAACAGCACAGCAGTTTACCATTGATTACAAATTTAAACATAATTTTAACATCATAAGCATGCATATGGCCTTTAAAACAGTTTCCACATCACCACTAGTAAATTTGACCAAAATTAAGACAGCGTGAAGGAAAATGCTAAATGTATAAGCAAGCGGTGCCTGTAAAGCATTTTGAATATGAAGGTTTTAAGTGCCTACGCTGTTACCCTGGAATTGTATGAATTAAGTTCCTCAACCAAGCCTGACCTGCAAACAGCCTAACATATTTACCAATAACATCCATCCAGCAGTCCATGAAAATGAACTTTCTCTTCAAAAGATTTGGTTACAATTGTAGCAGCAAGCTAAAGCCACAATAGCCTAAAGATATGGCAATTTAAATCTGTTTTCTGAAGCAAAATTCAACACGGTATTGATACTATGTCATTCTACTGTCCATTATCGCAAAAAAATATTGGATATTATTGTACTATTTATTTATGCGTTGATACGTCCCTTGCAGGATTCAATGGACCGTTATTGCCTTCAACAATCTCTTCTGGAAGTACAGTCATATTAGTACCTGCTGACTTTGTACTGTGTAAAGCACAGCTGTAGTTTACGCCCGCATGAAAGTTTCTTGCTAATTATCTGTTGATTTACAAGTGTTTTATCAAAGGGAGGACAGTATAAACTTTCCATGTGATTTGAAAGAAATTGACTGGGCCTCCAGAAAAGGTAGATAAACCCTTGTGTATCAGTTAGCCAGGTCGCATCTTCTAAACTTTGCAAATTTGATTTAGGCAAGCACATAGGAACGAATGCTACCATACTCAACCTAGACGTGTCCACGTTACTTTTATGAGATGGAAAAGCAATATGGATGTGGACACCGGGAGTGAATGTGAACTGGACGGGACTGGAGGGTTTCCTGAGCCAGACAGCATTGATTCTAGAGGCAATGGAAGAAGTCTACCACGGAGAGTTTTTCACCTCAATGTGCCAGTAGGCTTTATGTTGTTAGGAATATATTATATACTTAGCTAGCTATTTTTTGCTTAGCCATTTTCCACCGTTGCCTTGATTATCATACTGTTACAGCTAGTTAGTCACAATGGCTATATCACTAACCATTAGCCTTTGCTAATATTACTGCATATACTGGCATTTTGTTTAATGTGGTAATGTTTTAGAATTTATTCTGCATTCAATGCAATAGAATATCTAGGTTTATGCTATTTTATTATGCAGATGGCTTGAGGACTTCAGTATGCCCACTGTTATTTGCGGTGCAACGATTTCTGTTCAGTTTTGGGTGGCATATTGCCTGCTTTTTCCTGATGGTGAAATATTATGTTTGTAAACATAAGGTACGTTTCGGATATAACTGTGTTCTTGAGTTATACTTGCTCATTATAGGACATGAGAAGTGTTTATACAAGCTTGCTGTCCTCTTGTGTCCTCGGTGAATACTAGCAGATCAGCTAAATGGGGCAGAGCCATGGGCGAACTGTACGTGTTTACACCACTGAAGGAAGGGGGTACTGCAAGTTTTGCCGCAGCAGAAAGGAGCAGAACAAGACATCACACAAGTGTCATTTGTATGATGTCCCTCTCTGCAGTGTGGCTTGTTGCATCTGTTTTACCAATTGGCATGGCCTTCAGAGGAGTGGGGAAGTGCAGGACTGAGTATGCAGCCTGGTGTTCCTTGTGTAGTTTTCGCTGTTTTCTCTTCATTTTGCATGCATCCTAAAGTAGAATCCCGTATCCACATCATAGCAGGCAGTAACAACACACTGTTTCCTTACAGGGTAAACATTCCGACAGCAAAATAAGCTGTTTTTTAGAGCATGTTTGCTAAGTGATTGGGATCTGATGAAAAATGGACAAATTTTAATAGTTCATATTGTCAAAAAAGCCTTTTTTGGGTTTGGGGAGGTTTTTTGAGACCATTGATGTCCATCCTTGCCTGCTATATTGATTAACTCATGCTAATTGCCACTTGAAAATCATTAAATTATATTAAGCTTCATGAGTCAAAAGTTGATTTTTGCTAAAAAATATATTTTTTTTTTTATAATTTGAGGGTGCACAATTTTGAGTGCTTGGAGAGCCACTTGGATAGCAATCTTATTTAGCTTATGGGCAGTTGATAATTTTGAATGTCACATTAGGATGTCACATACTTGTGGTCAAGTAGTTTATGATCCTAAAAATGTACTGTTCTATCTCCAAGCCATATTTAAATTCTCAGTATTATTTGACAACTTAAATGATGAATTTTCATGAAAGTTTTTTGTGTTTTAGACCCTTATTCTGTGCTAAAATTATGAACCTTAACTGAAATAAGATGATATTCTAAATGCTATCAGTGTCTTGCTTCATTCAAGTTATTTTTTCACTCTCTATGGTCAAATCTTGAATTATGAAGCTCTAAATAAGGGAACACTTAAATTGCTAGATTTTGCCTAGGGGTAAAGGGGTTAAGTCATTCAGAAATTGAAAGAAACACAATTACATCTTTACTTTTTCATCACCATATATATGTAAATAATCCCACCTTAGATTATTAATTCTTTTCTTGCCTTTCAGTCACGCCATATTTCTACTGTTGTTGCACTTTTTGGCACGGATAGTGAAATTTCATAGTACTACAGCAAGCTGTACCATGCTTTGAATCTTTCCATTTTAGTAACCGAGACAAATATTACACTGCCCTCTTGTGGCACAAATATTGGAACTGCATAAATACTGATAGTAATTTTATACCAGGGCACAGGCATGGCTGAGCAGTCAGTCAGGCAATTGGGACAAATCCCAGATGGGCTGCAATTGCAACCTGCATTCATGGGTCTGCAATCAGGACTCCTATCTCCTGTTTGTGTTGCAGTCTGGTTGTGGTGGTCTGCCTGTTGAAGTAGGGGTAACAACCAGTGGCGTAACATAATTGCGATTGGCCCCGGTGCAAAAATTTTTGCCCCCCCCCCATCCCCAAACACAAGCGCACACAAAATATCAATGTCACCATGTAGAGGCTCACCATGCAATTCTCATTCTGCAAACCTGCCTTCAATTAGCGCCTGGGACAGGAGAGGAAGCGCCAGAATAATCAACGCTAATTTAACAGCATGCGTTGGACTCAAAAGAAAAGACCACAGCCTGATTTCTCCAACTACCACACATCCGAAATAGCTTTAGACACAGTATGTCGATAAGCATAGAACAAATAACCATCGAGAAAAGCACAGTGGCTCATTGCATGCCGATACTACTACAAAGTATATTAATGAGGAAACTATTAACTAGGCCTACGCTGTCGGCGGCCGACAGCAAGGGGTATATCCCCGAAATTCCCCAATCCTCGAAGCCCCCTTCATTAGATTCCCCTTTACTAGACCTACAATATGAGGCAAAATTGAGGTCTGTGTAAGTAATTGTTCCAGAGATATGGTAAAAAACCTGATTTTTTCAATATATAGCGCCACCTGGTGGCAAACCTAGGAGTTCATACTTGCCCAAAATCGAATCAGTTCATCCTCTCAACCATATCTACCAATATGCTAAAAATGAGAAGCCAATGTAAAGTATTTTGTTAGTTATCGCGCTAACGGCTAAAATCTGCGGACGCGGCGGCGGCGGCGGGTGGGGCGAAACCATGATATCCCCGAAACTCGTATTTCGGGGATGTAATAACATACTCTACAATATGAGCATATTTTAAGCTTAAATACTTGCAGCGATCCTCCAGCAGGTTTCACGGGAAGACACCGGTCCGTGCATTATTTACGCTAGGCACTGTAACATTACTGATGATTTAAATCTCCAGACACGCCAACAGGATCGGTCAGGATCTACTGTCAATTAATGTTCTACGTTCATATGAGATGTAACAAATACATGGCTATATATTTAAGTGATGGTGAGCTTACGTTAGCCTCCCGGTACGCATTAACATTGCAAGTATTCGATGAAGCAAAAGCATGTGTAAAAAAACAATCTAATTTAGTCAGTTTAGCACTATACTCGTCCTTTTCCTGTTTTTCCTTTCTCTTTTGGGTGCCGGTTTTTTGTTTAGGCTTACTAAACATTATGCTGCTATGCTAAGTTTATCATTTACTCAATATAGAACACTTGCGTTTTGCTATAAGGTTGAGGAGAAATTGACGTGACATCAATGCAAGTTTTTACAAATGACAGGGAACAAGGTCATTGGACAAATTAGCATTTCCCAGTAAGCCCTCTTCCATCAAAACTTCAGAAGACAGCAAGCAAATCAATTTAGTGGTGGATACAAATAATATTTATCTTTAATAAAACATAAAGTTTTATAAAAATTTCAGAAAAGGCAAAAAAAAAAAAAACAACACTCAAGTCAAAACCGTGATAGAGGCCTACATCAAGTAAAGAGCAGTATATATACTGAACATACAAACCACAGTATATTTAGATAAATAAACCTAACATTGCTTGGTTTCATTGTATATAGATTACGACTGTCCCCTAGAAAATCTAGTTAACATCTGATTTTTGACATTGGATTCAACTGGATACTGGATTATACGGACTCAGAATTATTGTCAATTTCTGAATATATTTCTGAAGGAAAGCAAATGAATAATAACAAACACTGAATATAATATGATGATAAAATATATTCTAAAAATAACAGAAATTGAGCACTTTGTGCATGGATAATACAAAAATACTGAATTTAGTATCGAGAACAAACGTCTGATACATACCTCAGAAGCATAGTTTTTGGCACAATGTAATATGGAAATTGTCTTGAGAAAAATTTAAGAACTTTACTAAGATTAGGCATTCTACCACTGATTGAACAATAAATAGCGATATAGCAACCCCTATGTTTTATCTTGAATTTAGGTCACTGGGGAATCCCTCTTGCTGATTTGAGCCATTTCAAGCTGATGACGTAATCCAATGTGTAACCCTAGGCAATCATGTGACACGGGTGGTTTGAGGCGGTCTAGGGAACAGAAGTTTCAGGCAGTATCGGTCGGTCCAAGTGCTATTGGGTTAAATATAGACTTTTCAGTATTCAGAATAATCAACATAGAGAATACAATGCTGTAGTGTTATGTTACATAATATATTTTCGGGCCCCTTACACCTGCTGGGCCCCACCGTCAACAGTTACGCCTCTGGTAACAACAGATTGAATGAATAGTCATATTCCAGCAATCTCAGTGATTGGACAACTGTATTATGCTCAGCTACATTCCTACATTATTATTCCGTTTAATGAAATTACAACTTTTCGGCTTTCATGGTACAGAGACGAGAGCATTCTCTCACCACTGATGACCAGGTGGTCATTTAATTTG